>CM076577.1:117539028-118875838 GCA_034641835.2 Pinus albicaulis | reverse complement strand
CACATCAACCCTGCTGTCGACTTCTCTATCGACTTCCTTCCATCAATCGAGCCTTCGCTCTTCCATTATCTCTGCCGTCCAAGCCATTGCTCCTACGCTTCAAATTTTTATTTTCTTTTTGCTCTCGTTTCATCTTTCCTTCTTGCCAAATCGAAACCACTTCTGGCTATCGAGATCTATCCTCGTCACTGCAAAGCGAGTCTCCGCGTTTCTCCTTGACCCTCATCTTAACTTCTTCTCTCCTCCCCTTGTCCCGAGTGAGTTTTTAAGACCATCCCGAATCCTCGATCTTCCTTTGCGTCCATCTTCTTACCCTTGCCTCAACCTTCCAAGCTCCTTCACGCCATCACTGCACCTACCCGGCAGCGTCCCATTGCTTCCCTTGGCGTCATCGCTCCGGATCCCGAGTGCTCGGCTGCCAAAGCGACAAAACAAGCGAACGCCGCAGAAAAAATCAAACGTGCTATATCTTGTCCCAGGCTTTGGCCAGCTCGCTTTGGTTTTAATTTGATTCGATTTAGGTTAGTGTGGTTTCACATAGCGTTAGTGTTAGCTTATTCAATTTATTTATTTTTTTTTTTAATTTAGCGTTTATGTTAGGTATATTTTGTTTGGAATTGAGATTTATGTTAGTGTAGTTTTAGTTAAGTTTTAAATTTTAAATTAAATTTTGATTTAATTAAGTTTTGGGATAAGTAGTTTAGATACGTGTATTTTTAAATTAGATTTTTTTTATAGTGTTAAATATTGAGTGTTTAGTTTTTGGATTACAATTTCCAATTTTTTAATTGTTTTAATTTTAATTTAGTTTAAGTTTAGTTTAGATTATTTTAGTTTTAGATTTAGATTTTAACTTTAGTTCCAATTAGACTTAGTTTTAAATTTTTTTGGTTTTAATTTAGATTTAGATTTAATTTTAAAATAATAAAAAAATAAACAAAAAATATATATATAAAAATTTTCAAAATTCTAAAAAAAATTCTAAGTCCTATGGTCAAAGTGAGCTTAATCTTTTTATCTGAAGTTTTTCTTTTGACTATAAAAACATTTTCTGGATCAAAACTAATTGAAACATCTTAAACATCTGGCATTTTCATCTTATATTGTTGTGGGTTTAAGTTATTCATGGTTGTAGTGTTTTTAATTTAATATCATTGT
Source organism: Pinus albicaulis (assembly GCA_034641835.2). NCBI lineage: Eukaryota > Viridiplantae > Streptophyta > Pinopsida > Pinales > Pinaceae > Pinus > Pinus albicaulis. Next base: position 118,874,680 of record CM076577.1, on the reverse strand, counting down.
GATCAATCATATTTTTTCATAGCGACGATTGGTCGTCATTTGCTTGTTTCTAATTTTATAACGGGATCTTGTTTGACTCCATGAGCCTTGGTTTTAATCTAATCTTTAAGAGTCTTGTTAAATCTTATCAAGCACTTGGCTTGTAGTTGTGTCTCATGATTCTTCCTCTTCATTTCTAATAGGGTCTACCCTTAGCTTCACGGAGACGGCTTAAATAGAGATTGGAATAAAGGTGACGACGCCGTCGAGCCGTTGTCGCGGTGCCTAGACAATACGCACGACAACATTTTTGAACGTTGTTACCCGGGGATTGGGATTTTTAGTCCTTGAATGTAGGCACATAATCTTACAGTCCTTCATAGCCATTCATTGGCCTTTGTCACAAGGATCACATTTTAAGGCGTCTTTCATCTCTTCATCCATCTTATCTTTCATCATCTCTCTAATCATTTCATCTTTAGCACACAGACATTTTTGGTTGGCTTCTTGTTTGGGTGGCGACTCCACTTATTCATCTTTTTACTCCCGGTTTCATTCCCCTTACTTGATATCCATCTTGCTATCTCTACGATTATTTTTTGATTTTAAATTAGTTTCATGTTCAAGTTGGCGACTCAATTCTTTCATTTCTTACAAGTTACCCTTTAAAGTTGCTTCTTGAGGACCTTTTGACTATTCTTGAACGGATCTATTTCTAAAATCCTAAAAGCGATATCATGAATGTTTTTGCCTAATTAATTTCTTTAATATTGGTTATCCCCATGATGTCCCTCAAATGGACAAATTACAATCTTTTTAAAGGAAATGATCTGATTATCAGAATCTCATTTGTTTGCTTCCACTAAGCTACGGTGGAATAGATTTGTGATTGCAAAAAATAATTTCTGAGGATGTAAAGATGAAAACTTTGTTCTTAGTTTTGGTGAGGATGTTGCTAAATAGTTCTGAAGAAGCGATAATTCATTTGATACTTTTGAATCAATTATTGCCTTTAAGGAAAAGTGTAGTGATAAAAGGAAGATAGGCATTTGGTAAGAGAGATCAGTACCATAAAAGAAAGAAAGATAAAGCGACTAAAGAATTTAACGAGGAGATTTAATGGTATCTTTTATAATAGAAATATCTCAAACTCATAAACCTCTTCATGGATCTCTTTGAAAATTTTTACATTTCTGATACTTTGATTCTAATACTTCATATGAGTTAAAATGAGCTAAATAAAAGCTGCAAATTATAAGGCTTGTCAATCTTTATTTGAAAGAGCTTGAAAAAGATAAAGGGCATCACGGGAAGTCTGAAATTCCTGGTTTGATAGAAATTTTACCAGCTAAGTTAAAACCTCTAAAGATGATGGCGACCCTATGAAAAGGTTAATGCAAAAGCTTGAAAGCATAGACAATCATGCTAAGGAAATAAGTGTCTCCTGCGCTAGGTTGGTCCAAATGGAAAAGACAAGCCTTGAGAATTCCCAACTTAGAAATAATAATGCTACTTGAAAAGAGGCCCATCTGACAATGAAGGCAAAAGACAAATCAACTTGAGTTTGCAAATCTTGTGAATGAAGCTGCGCCTTATTGTAGAGGCTTTGTGATGCTCTTCATGAAGGAGTTGCACCCGTTGTCAAAAGAATCATAAGAGTAGTAGAATGGCGGTCGAGCAATCAGAGTAATCTTGTTGGTAAGGATTATCACATGCATATAGAAGATCATGAAAGTCAAGTTAAGAACCGGCTTCGGATGATTAAGGATGTACAGCAATCATCACACCAAATGATTCAAAACATGGAAACTAACCAAATCAATCTTCAAAATAGGATAAATTCAAGGAAAGCGAGTCATGCGGAAATAAATGTCATGGAAAGCGAGGTTAAAGATAATGGAAGTTAATCATTCTAATTAGATGTCCATTATACGGAATCATATTCTGATGACAGAGACACACCAGTGACTACCATGAAGGAAAATCACTTGTTGGAGATGAATTCCATCTGAGAAAAGGTTGGAAAAAATGGAAAAATTACATATACAAAAGTTTGACGAAATTTGATTATGGTTAAAATATGAGATCATAAGACTTCTTGTCTTGCTAAAGCCATTCCACATCTCATCACCGCGGAGGATTTAACTATGGTTTCAAAGGATGTTGAGAAAGACCAAGCTTATGTCACCATTGTGAGTATATCGAATAATATTGGTCGTACTCGAGGTTCTTCAAATATTTTGGCACAAACATCTCCAAGATAGGGACAAAAATCTACGGTGGTCTATATTCTTGACATCACAACCCACTCCAAAGAAGAGAAAAGCAAAAAAGAAGAAGTAAGTGGTTTGATTTGTACGATGAGTCGAAGACGACTTGACATTCGGACAAAATGATCCCTACAATTAGCAAGATTGGACATGGCACATCACAGCAGCCCACAGAGACTTGCACAGCAAGGAATGCTCGGCATGCACTATATTGAGCACATATGATGCCCGCAGGCATCCCTGTGTGTATCTCTAACCTTACACCTTGTCATTTCGACATTTCATTTTGCGGTTAAGGTAAATTTACTTTTCATGTTAATAGATAATAAATAAAAGAGCTTCTATTTTTCATGAAGCTTAATGTTATATGATGATATTTGGATGGACGCTACTTATGTAATCTTGTGTGTTGCTTAGTCATGATTCTAGATTCTCACATTCCTTGATAAACAACGTGTCCCCAAGTAGAGCCGGATGTTGACCACTTTGTCGACCACCCCACTGTGATACCCCCATTTTCAAAATGGGACTTATCATGTTCGAGGTTCCTTAGCTCATCAGTTTCATCGTGACGGCTTGATTTTAGAAATGATGTAAACCCATTACGCATGTTATTGATGTAAATGATCTAAGTAAGACCGTCCATGTATGTAACAACCTAGGTAAGCCTAGTATGTTGTTGATGACTTCCATCCTAGGAGGTTTTTTGTCTCACCGATTCACGAAAGTGATCGGCAGAGTTTTTCCCTCCAGCCTCACCCCAAAGCTAGGGTGGAATTTGTCATCAGCATGCTAAGTGAGTCCTAGTGTTTTTTATCGAGTCCTTGTAAAAGTAGTTTCAACTACTTGGTCTACTAGATCATGTTTTGAGTCGCAGAATTGGGTATTTATTTGAGGGTCTATATGAATGGGTTTTCCCCCTTCATGTATGTAAATGTATTATCTCATGTAAAAGAGGGTTGGAAAAATAATTATAATCCCCTCTTAGTCAATTAATTAAATTTTCTAGTCAATTAATTAATAAAATCCTAAACCAGAAATTTAATTAATTTAGGATCCTAAATTAGGATTAAATCTTTAAAGGCAAAATTTGTTGGTCCTTGGAAAATGATTTTGAAAGCCCCAGGCCAAGGGAATATTGCGAATTTTAAGAAATATTGGACCCTTGGGCCTTGGTGGTTAAGTCAAGGTCAAAATTTTGGGGTAATTAACTCAAAAATAATATTTTTGAGTTAATTAAAATTGAATTAAATGATAAATTCGTTTTTTCCCAAAATTTTAATTTCAACGCTCCGGATTAAAAGATAATTAAATCTTTTGGACGATTGAGATTATTTTGACGAGGATCATCCAAACTAGCCGTTAGAGATCTTGTCCTATAAATTTAGAGGTCTTTCTCATTCTTGAATCATCCGATCCGATCTGAGGATCGTGCACTTGCTCGTAGAAGCTCTTGTAAACTTTTTGAGAAATAAAGCATAAAGACTTTGAGGTTACAAATCTAGATGTTCCTTCTCAGATCTATGTGGTGAATTGTCTCTGAACTCTGCTACTTTGTTTCTTGTATTTTATGGTTGATGGCCTTCATGGATTAATCTGCATATAGGTATCTTATGCAGTTTTCTGGGTTTATAAAATAACATTCTGATTTTTCTGCAAAGGTCTCATGTTGTTTTCTTAAATCTCTATCGATCTAAGATCTGGATCTAAGTGTGCAGGGAATTTTTTCTTAAGATTGGGCGTCTGGGGAAGTCTTCGGTTGGACCAACCGACTCCCAATAAACATAAATCTGATAAGCTCTTTATTTGTTAAATTCCGGGTCTATCTTACGATATTTGTGATTTTGCAGGGTTTCGAAGGCTTGTGCCTCTCACTAAAACTTTAAATCTCTGAAAATTGTGCTAAAACGGATTTAGATCTAACCATGAGGGTTTGAAATCTGTAAACTAGTTGTAAATTTGTAAATCTTTTAGGACTGTGAGGGTTTTAATCGTTTCTTGGTGTATATATCTTCAGATTTGGCTGTCTTTTGCAGGTTAAGGGTTTAAATCAGAATTTTTTTTTAAGATCTGAGGCAGATCTAGCCTCCAAAGGCCAAATCTGGCCTCAAATCCCCACTGTGGGCAAATCTGGGCGTTATTGGTTCAAGAATTTTGAAAATCTGAATTTTGGAAAATTTTGAGGTCGCTGGATTTTTTTTTGTTGTTGTTGTACTGGGTTCACCTCTGCATACATCGATTTCCTTAAGCTGCCCAGCATTCTGTCTACTGTCGATTTCTTCACGTCAAGCCCTTCATCCAGCATTTTCCTGCAAAACGCAACAATAAAAAATTCAGGCTCCTCGTCCATCGAATGCCCTGCCGGCGTTCTCATAGCCGTCGTTGCTATTCGGACCTGTCTCCCCTTCACGCAGTCAATCAGCGCCAGCATCGAACCCTTTTCCTCCATCGCTCTTCTTTCCCGTCTGCTCCTGCAAAACGCATAAAAAAAAAAGGAGTGTGGCTTTCGACCTGCGTTCTCTCTTTGCCTGCCGTCTGCATCATTCTCCGTCCAGCGCAGTCAACCCTCTGCCCGCCTTCGTGGCTACCTCCATTCGAGCCGTCAAATCCACTGGCCTGCAAAACGACAACAGCAAATTACAAAACCCGCGTCAAGAAACTTTCAAACTTGTATATGCGTTGGTTCAGTTTTAGAGTTAGATTTGTATATTCGATTTTGATTTATTTCAATATTGTAGTTAGATCCTTTGTTTAATTCGACTTTAGGGTAAGTTAGATTTTTAATTTCGATTTTTATTAATTTTAGAGTTTAATTTAGTTTTAATTTAATTCTAACTTAGTTTAAAATTGAATTTGTGATTTAGATCATAGTTTTAGGATTCTAACTTTTAGTTTTAATTTAGATTCTCATTTTTGTTAATTAGATTATTTTATTTTTAGATTTTAATTTTAGATCTAATTTTAGAATTTAGATTTAAGTTTTAACTTAGATTTAGATTTTTTTTATTTTAGATTCAAAAAATAATAAAAAATTAAAAAATAATTTTTTTTTTCAAAAAAATCCTAAAAAATCTAGAAAATCCAAAAATATAAAAAAATTTCAAATTTTCTATGGTCAAATGAGCTTTTGAAATTTTATCTTAAGAGTGACTATATAAAATCTTTGATTTGTCTGGATTGAAATTAATTGAAACATTTTAAATCCTGGCATTTTCATCGTATTGTTTCATGGTTGTTGTATCTTTCATTGAATATCATTAATCATGTTTTAATAAGCAACAGTTAATCGTCACTTACTTGTTTATAACTACAACGAGACTTGCTTCACCCATATAATCATCTTAACGTGATATCTAATCTAGATCTGTGGAATCTCGTTCATTTTATAAGTATTTGATGTTTTAGCTGTGTTTCCTGGATTTGTCATCCTCATTTATAATAGGGTCTACCTCCCTTAACTTGCAAGGAGATAGTTTAAAGAGAGAGATTGGGGATGAGAGTGACAGCCCCCAATCTGAGCCGTTGTCGCGGTGCCCGATTGCTCAGTGCGACAGCACCTAATCCGTGGTCGTCCTAGAGGTATATCCTCAAAATCCGTAGCATACCTGTCCAAAATCGATTACACATCTGGGTGAATTGCCTGCCCTGTGGCCCCTGCCTTTGAAATACACGGCTCCACTGCCCACTCTATATCTCCCTTCCTGAAGTCCCTCCATCCGGTGTGCTGAAACTGTCAATGGAGGATACGTGTGCATGCCTCAGAATCATCACATGCTTACCACTCTTCTTGTCCGTCCACTCCATCTCCAAAATCTCCCGCCAGGTGAACTCCCAAAGATGATCAACTCAATGCACTCCCAAAACCACATTCTTGTCTCGGAATGTCGACTACAAAAAATGATTTGTTATCATATAAGTCCCCATGGTTAATGTCAAATGTACCCGACACATTCCATACTTTTGGCACCCGATACCACATCGAGAAGCCAATGCTTCTCTGTCTCTGTTGAGTTTTTGTGTATTTGGGGTAAGCATTAGTTGGCTCTAGCCCCCAAATTTTGTGGAGGAACCAGATGGAGGGACTAGAGTACACTTGATCTACAAGACTCAGAAATGGATTTGAGAAATTTCATCTGGTTTAGGAGATATTAAATTAATTAATTATTTTAATGTATTTCCTAAGTTAAAACTTAGGGAACTTAAATAATTAAAGTGAATTTAATTAAACATGTGATGAAATTGTCTTAAGTCACACGGATCAAGCTTTCTTTTAATCTTAGCCATTGATTCAAGATCTGATCATGGCCATTGGTTTCCCAACGAGAAAACTATAAAGGAAAGGCTTGGGGTCATTTGTGAAGACACACAGAGGCAGAGCACTGAAGCTAAGCTGAGATTCTAGGGTGGGTTTGCTAAGAATTCTCAGAAGTGTTTCAAATGCAGAGAGGGGAATTTAGGCCAAGGGGATGATCTAATCCCATGGCCTAGAATCAGCAAGAGGCAGAGATCAGATCAGAGATGCAGCGTAGAGAAGCAGCAGGAAGGGCAGCAATTGTGCTACGCAGTCCCTCAAGGACAGCGTGATTTTCTGCAAGAATCCCTCAGGGGTTACGCGGAGACCCTAAGGGGTAGTGTAAGGACTATGTCACCCAGTTCGGGGTAACGCAACCCTTTCCGGAGTAGCATTGAGGGTCAGAGGGGCTTTAGAGGCTGACGCAGAAGCTTCAGGGGCAGCGCTAGGGTTTCTAGGCCCTAATTTTGGCTGAGTTCTATAAATCCCATTTGAGGGTGTGGATTAGTCATTATTTTGGCCCTGGATCAGCCAGTGAGCAGTAGATCTATTATTTCTCTATCGGGTTTTCCAAATATGGAACCCAGGCTTGTTGTATTCAGAAAATTCTTAATAATAAAACCCTCCAGCAGCCATAAGACCGGTTTTCCCGCATTGGCTTTTTCCCAGGACTATTTGTCCAGAAATAACTGTCACTTTGTCTATGTGTACATGAACTTGTTCTAAATCTGGATTGGTGGAGATCTGTTATGTGTTTTGCTTCAATTTTAACTTGAATTTATTCAATTAATAACTTGTCTAAGTAGGAGGAGCATAACCATATTAACAGTAAATAATTTCTGCATAAAGTGTAAAGATTCAGAAATTTCCACATGGTATCATAGCAATTGCAGATCTAGGAGGGTCACTAGCAAGAATCTGAAGGTTCTAGTTGTAGGAAGCAGCTGGAAAAGCAGCAGAAACGCAGATCTGAAGGGACAATGCAGTTTTCAGAGGCAGATTCATGCAGAGGGAAGGGTGACGCTGTCTAACGCTGTCTCCTAGCAGCCCACACAATTTCTGTGCAGAGGCAGCTTAGAAACAACGCTGGATTGGTTTGCAGATCTAAATCTGTCAGATCCAAAAAAGACTGAAGAAAAGCTGCAGAAATTCAGAAGGTGCTGGTGGGGTTAAATTTCTGAAGATTTCAAATTTTTAGCCTAAGCACAAGTGACAAAGAGTGGGAGGAGATCAGCTTCTCAGAGAGTTTCTAGCCAAAGAAACTTGTAGTTTGATCAGAGGATCAAAGAGAGTTGAATCATAGTTGATTTGGCAGATTTCCAAGGAGGGAAATCAGTTGTCAGAGGGAGCAGAAGGTGCCTATTTCACCAAGGGCCTTAGATCCATTTCTCTAGCAAAAAGAAAAGGAAGTTTCGACACATTCTGAGCAGATGGGTCCTCATGGATTGCGTGATCAGGACAGATTGGATGGCCTCTCAAACTTTTCAGTTTGGAAGGCAAGGATCCTAATAGTCCTTGAGGCATACAATCTTAGAGACCATGCAGATCAAACTCTGGCCACACCGACATATCCGGATCTCCTTCGGAAGCATAAGGAGGTTGTTGGGCATGCCAAGCAACTGATTATGGATGGAATCAAGGACCATATTGTACCACACTTAGCTGATAAGAAGACAACTAATGAGATGTGGAAGGTCTTGATCTCCCTATACGAGGGAAAATCTGTCCAAAGGAAGATGCTGTCGGAGATACAGATGAGGTCATTCATGATGGCCAAGGGAGAAGACATGCAACATTTCCTCTTCATATTGCAATCGATTAGAGATCAGTTGACTGCAACTGGTGCTAAGGTGGAAGACGATGTGATGGTTAGGACTGCCCTCAATGCAATCATGGATGAGTGGGAAACCTTTGTCCAAGGTATCTTGGGCAGAGCAGACCTCCCAGCTTGGGACAACTTATGGTTAGTTTTGCGTCAAGAATAACTCTGCAGATTTACCAAGAAGTAGTATAGCTCTGGATCGACCAAAGTGAAGAAGGAAGATGAGGAAGATGTAGTCTTGGAATCGAAGAAGTAGCCAAAGAAGAAGAAGGATCTTTCAAAGATCAAGTACTTCCAGTGTGGTGAAATCAGAAATTTTGCCAGCAATTGTCCTCAGAAGAAAAAGGACAAGGAAGCCTCTTCTTCCAAAGCAGCTGTGGTGGATGATGGGTCAGATGATGATGCAACCATGAGTGCTCATGAACCACGAAGGTGGGGTGACATGGATATGTAGAAGAGCTACATAGTCTAAGGCGAGATCCTTGAGCAGCTCATCTCTTGGATCACATGCGAGCTACGACAGCCTTAAGACGGTAGCGGGACAAGTGGAGTAGTGGGTGCATAGATCATAGATGAAGCAGAGGCAGATCTGAAGACTGGGAGGAGCAGTGCAAAGAAGAGCAGCAGCAGCGTAGAGCAGAGTAGCAGCAACACAGAGGCTGATGTGACTTTAGCAGCGCAGAGCAGAGCTTCTTACGTAGTGCAGAGCTGCAGCAACACAGAAGGCTTCAGAAGGATAGCATAGTGCAGCAACAACGTGAGAGATTTCAACAAAAGGGGTTGATGTGACTTCAATAGTGCAGAGGAAGTCTGCTTATGTAGGCAAAACTATAGTTGTGCATCATCCTTCATATGCCAGCACAGATCTATAGCCTATGAAGCTTCAGTGATGAGGATGCAGCCCATTTGACTTGTTTGTCAAAGATTGGGCAGGAAATTCAATGGGTTCTCTCAACAATTGAAGTTGCAGTGCAACAGATCAGCAGTGGCAGTGCTATGAGCAACACAGATGCAACATATTGAGAGGGAGTTGTAGTACAAAATTTGCAGTGGCAGTGGCAGATTCATGGGTAGCAGTACAGAATGGCAGCAACAGTGCAGAGTTGAGTGGCAGTAGGCCAAGCTTCAACAACACAAAACCAATACTCAAAGTTATGTAATGCATAGTGTAATGTATTGCTAGAGCACACCCTTGATGCTAAGAGGGAGTGTTGAGATTTTGTGTATTTGGGGTAGCATCGGTTATGTTGTAGCTCCCAAATTTCGTGGAGGAACTAGAGTACACTTGATCTACAAGACCCAGAAATTGATTTGAGAAATTTCATCTGGTTTAGGAGATATTAAATTAATTAATTATTTTAATGTATTTCCTAAGTTAAAACTTATGGAACTTAAATAATTAAAGTGAATTTAATTAAACATGTGATGAAATTGTCTTAAGTCACACAGATCAAGCTTTATTTTAATTTTAGCCATTGATTCAAGATCTGATCATGGCCGTTGGTTTCCCAACGAGAAAAGTATAAAGGAAAGGCTTGGTGTCATTTGTGAAGACACACAAAGGCAGAGTGCTGAAGCTAAGCTAAGATTCTATGGTGGTTTTGCTAAGAATTTTCAGAAGTGTTTCAGCTGCAGAGAGGGGAATTTAGGCCAAGGGGATGATATGATCCCAAGGTCTAGAATCAGCAAGAGGCAGATATCAGCTTAGAGAGGCAGTGCAAAGAAGTAGGATAGCAATAGCTGGAAGGGTAGCAACTGTGCTACGCAGGTGATGCGCAATGCCTTAAGGACAACGTGATTTTCTGCAGGAAGCCCTCAGGGGTTACACAGAGACCCTAAGGGGTAGCATAAGGACTGCGTCACCTAGTCTGGGGTAATGCGGCCCTTTCCGGAGCAGCGTTGAGGGTCAAAGGGGCTTCAAAGGCTGACGCAGAAGCTTCAAGGGTAGCGCTGGGGTTTCTAGGCCCTAATTTTGGCTGAGTTCTGTAAATCTCGTTAGAGTGTGTGGATCAGTCATTATTTTGGCCCTAGATCAACCAGTGAGTTGTAGATCTTTTATTTCTCTGTCGGGTTTTCTGGATATGGAACCCAGGCTTGATGTATTCAGAAAATTCTTAATAATAAAACCCTCTAGCATCCAGAAGACCGGTTTTCCCACATTGGGTTTTTTCGGGGACTATTTGTCTAGAAATAACGGTGTCACTTTGTCTATGTGTGCATGAACTTGTTTTAGATCTGGATTGGTGGAAATCTATTATGTGTTTTGCTTCGATTTTAACTTGAATTTATTCAGTTAATAACTTGTCTAAGTAGGAGGAGCATAACCAGATTAACAATAAATAATTTCTGCATACGTGTAAAGATTCAGAAATTTCCACATCTGTATGCCCCTCCTCTCTACAAGTTGGGCATCAATAAAGTTGTGAGTGGCCCCACTGTCAACTAGAACTGAAACGCATTGTCCTTAAATGGTGCCACGGACACGCAGTGTCAAGTACTTCGGATCCCCTCACAAAGATGCAAGGACTCCTTCTATGGGTGCAAATGTTGCTCCTCCTTCTCCTGGGGGAGGAGGTGGTGGATGATCCCCTCTCTGTACTACAGCGTTGGCCTCTATCTCTAATCCCTCATAAGCATCTTCTTCTCCTTCACTATAGGAGAAGACCTCTATGTACTGTGCCTTCCCCGTGGCACATCGATGACGCGGTGCCCATGGCTCCTGGCATGTGAAGCTTAGCTTCCTCCGTCTCAAGTCTCTTTGGGTATCATCATCCAAAGGCCCCTGACCTTGGTTCCCCTTTGGGGGTGGAACTCTCGTGTCCTTCCCCTTTGGCTGAAATGCCGATCTCTGGGGAAAGGAGCTTTGGTCCTGGGCAAAGCATCCTGCAAATCCCTGGTCCTCCCGACTGCATCCTGAAGTGTAGTAGGCCTCGTGGATCTAACTAGCCCATGCAGAGGCTCTTCCAACCCGTCAATGAACATGTAAATCCTCCTAGCTGAGGATAAGTCGGGCACCATCATTGAAAGCCTCAAGAACTCGAAAATGTAAGTTTTCGGGTTCCCGGTATGCTTGAGCTTGGTTAGCTCAAAAAATTCTCTTCCGGTCAAACTGCTCCACCAACCTCTGTGTAAACTCTGCATACGCTGTCACTGTCGAGTGACCCAGCATGGCTGTCCCATGGAGCCACCAGTCATGGGCCTCTCCCTCAAGGTGCAGCGCTGCCACCTTGATGGCCTCTTCCTCTTCCATCTGATTAAGATGGAACTAAATGTCCAGTTTCTCCACCGAAGATTTCGTTGAACATTTAAAGGACCCGTCAAATGTTGGCAAGAAAAACCTACTCATAGTACGTTGCAGCTCACCTCCCTGCGTGTACCCACCACCTCTGTTCTGGTTGTGGGATCTGTTGTCCTTATTGTGCTGGAAAAAATCATGGAAAGTGAGAGCTTCACCAAACTCTCGCCCATAGGACTGATACTCTACAAAATAATCCCCCATATGAACAGGCTCCGCCTCCTGAGTTCCTCTTGTCTTGGTGCTTGTAGTCAGGAATGGCATGTAATATCCCGAAAGGGAAATAGACAGCAATACAACCATACGACAATATAGAAAATGCCAGAAATAGAACATAAAGCAAATACTCATAAAAATGCCGGGAATGCTAAGCCATTTTATTAATCTGAGAATATAAAGAAATACAATAGATGATTGGAATGATAGCACCTATTCTTGCTCAAGGCAAGTGGAGAACTCTCTCAGAAGGACAGAAAATGGCTGCTCTAAGAAACTGCGTCCCAGCTGCTGGAAATCTGCCGTAAAACTGCTGCTGCTGGAATAGACTGAAAACTAGGGGCTGATCCCCTTGTCGGAATGAGCTGAAAATCTACGGACCACCTGTACTCACCAACCCGGACAAAACCCAGAAACCATATCAAAAATGGTCAGCCTCCGAAAATCACCAGAAAGTCCCTCCTCAAGGAATTACGCTGCCCTCCAAGGCTCAGCGCAGATGCCAAATGATAATAGCTGAAACAATGCCACAAACTCCTCGGGAAACCTCCTACTAGCAAAGACTGATCCTCCACTCCGGATATCAACTGAAACTCCTGCAGAAACCCTGCAACGGAACACCTCCAAGTAGAACTGCGTCCTCTCTCCCAGGGACTGCGCAGTCACAAGAGAAGCCCAGCTCCTCAGCAAAACAACCAACCAAACCTCCCACTAAAGACTGAAGAAATGACCTTACCCGAGCAGGCACTCGAAGTCCCCCGGGGCTAAGGGTGAGATCTCCGACCGGAGACACTCAACGCACTAAACAGTGCTGCAGACAGGCTAAACAGCCAGCGTGCTCAAGAAGACAAATGTCTAGCTCAAATATCATCAACAACAAGAATGAATGAAATGAGAATGCTCCTCCCATTTTATAACGTTGGTTTCCCTCCAAAACCCCAACGTAGCCTCTCTCTTGCCGCGTGCTCATCCTTATCTGCGTAGAAGCTTCTAGAGCATACGTGGGTCCCCTCTCTACGTGGTCTCTTGGCCCCCCCCCCCCCCTTGGCTCACTTAAGTTACAACGTTGTGTCTACTAGGGAGTGAACTTTATTTTTATAGTGAGTTATGTCCCCCTCTACTCACTTTTATTTATAATTTAATTATATAAGGCAAAATTGATCAAAATTAATATTTCCAATTAGCTGCTGCTAATTGGGAATATTACAGTCCTCCCCGCCAAAAATTGCTTGTCTTCAAGCAATGCCTGAACAAGCCTCCTCTCTAGCTGATGCTCCCCACTGACACTGCAAAATGTGCCTGGGTCCCAGATGCGCCACTGAAACCTCTCTGACCTCTGCATCACCCTGATATGAAGGGATCTCTCAATGCCAGGATCCCAAACTGATCCCTCACCAACCAACAGTCCTCTCCGATCCCATCGCCACCCTGGCCAATAATCGCCCAAGTCCCATGGCTCGGACTGCGCACTGCCTCTGGCTATGGCTGATGCTCTAAGAGGCGAAGACCATGACCCATGTTGCGCTGTATCTGTGACTGTGTAAGCTGTCCCATCAGCTGTGTACCAACTCATCACCTCTCTCCAATCCAAGTCCTGACTCAATCCCATGGTGATCCTGCTCTGCTGAAATCGAGATGGAATGCTGAAGAAATGACGACCTGTGCCCCCCTGCCATCTGGAATCTGTAACATCTACTATGTCCAAGGACCCCTGCTCCCTACGAAGAATACCATACCATCAAGAGGGTACCAACTCATGATCTCCCGCCAGTCCATCCTGGAAGAAGAATCCGATGTAGCAACAACAACTGCATATGGAACATGCCTGGAGTGTTGCCGCCAGCCCGTAATCAACTCCCACTGCTCTGCCCTATCTGCCAATGAAAGCTGCCTGTAGAAGGAAGCCCCTCTCTCTATAATGGGCCAAAGTAGGCAAGATATGCTACAAGCTCCATCGATGTACTCTTGGAGAGTGCTACCCACTAAAAATACTGCAGCTCTGCTGACTGCGTGTACATCTATCTGCGCCTCATCCCTGTGTCGACCCACAGATGGATGCTCCACCATATCCAACAGCTCCTCCCACTCCTGATCAGGAATGTCATGCTCCTGCTGTCTACTGGCCCCCTGCAGAACAATCCCATCAACCTCCAACACCTCCAGAGGATATGGATCTACAACTGCTGTCACCGTACTCGATGTCAGTGCATCTGACTGCCCCACCTCAATGGCTGACCCCAATGTTAGCCGCATATCCCTCATCGACTCAATGTGGCCGCCCATCTGGCTCTCCCCCAAAGGAATATCGTGCCTATTGTGTATAGTGTCCTCCTCTGTCGACTCAGGCTCCATCACCTGCTGCTCTAGCTGAATTGTCACAAGTGACTCTTCACCCAGAGTATCTCCCGTAGAGTCCCGTGACTGCTCACCCTGGACACTGGAATGTAGCTCCGGTCTACTGTCACCATCTCTGCATGACTACTCTCGCTCCCCAGGAGCATCCTCAACTGATCCTATGGACTCATATGAAAAATAGTCCTCACCCTGGCATACAGAAGCAATGCCCTCCTGTTCTACCTCTGCCACCTCATATGCATTGAATATGCCATCCACCCTCTCGATAAAGTGTCGACACAATGTCTAGAGCCCAGACACATACTGGGATGCTACCTCTGTTGTACCCAGTGTCCTCTGCTCATGCATGATCTCGACATGCCATGAGGGAAAAATGACGCATGTATCCCTCATGACCCGCTCCCCAAGCGTAGGCTCAGCGATGACTGATGTGCACTGCTGGATACCCCAAGCTACTGTTGTACCACCCCGTACCGTCTCGTGCCCTGATTGTGTCTAGGCATCGGTCACTCCCCGCATGCTCTCAATGTGATGTAGGACACTCCTACTCCACAATGCAGTCCCACACACTATGGTACACCACCATGCAACTCCATGTCCACCGGTAGTCCACTGCTCAATGCTAGAGGCTCCCACACATCCCTGGATGTGATGACCTAGAGCTGTGCCTCTACATGTCGGACTACCCCCAATCGGTATCATCGTCTCCACCGTCGCATCACTATACCCGCCGACGAATGGATCATCACTCCAAACCCTCCTCGAGGGGTCCGAGAAGTGAATCTCCCTATGTGTCAGTAGTGTTACCACCACTGCTCGGCTCCGCTGCGTCCTCTGTGCCCCACACAAAGGTGAAGAATCCTTGGCCCCATACAAGGCGCCATCTGGTGGCCTGCCAATGCCACCTCCTCCGACAGGCTCCTGCCAGGGTATGTTGACCACCCCGTGATCCCGTGTATAAGTGTCATACCAAGACAACCTAGGAAGTCTTCCCATAAACTGGTTGGCCACTGGAGCTAACAAAAACTTCCCTAGCAAATGTGCATGCTCAACTGCTAGGCCAACTGTACCCTCCAAGACATAGTCAATCGACTTGCCTGGAAAATGATAGGTGATCCCACCTAGATCCCAATGCCAATCTGGGATTCCTGTACTCCCAGCACCTGGAAACTCCTGTTGAACTATACTTGGGTCCACCACCATCTCCATAACCCACTCCACCGGGTACCAACTCAAAATCTCTCGCCATCCAACCTCAACATGTGGATGTTGTACCCTGTGCAACTCTGGTCGTCTCATACCACTATCCAAGTCAACGTATGAGATCTGACTAGGTGGCTCCGTCTCTCTCTCTCCAATGGGAAGAGGTAACCCAACAATGCTGCTAGTCCCGTCCATGCATGCCTGAAGGGGAATGAACTGACGCTCCAACGTGCCCTCTGGTTGTACCATTAGGGAATCCAGTCGTTCCCCAATGCAAGCCAACTTGGCCGCCGACTTGGCACAAGCCACTCTCATGCCCTCCAACTCCTTGTCCTGCAACAAAATGGCCTCCTGTACTGACGTGGCCTTCCCTTTCAAAACTTGAAGGTCTGCCCGAAGCCGATGATACCGCTGTCTGCGATCATCATCCAATCCCTCTGTATCTCCTAGTGCCTCATCGAATGTGGATACATCTCCTGTCGCCTCACCCATCTGTTGTGTGCTACTACCACCCGAAGACTCGGACACGACTCTGGTCATCACCTCAATGGATGGCTCTACTGGTGTAGGCTCTACCTTCTCTACTACGATATCAACCGGCACGGTCAAGGAGGTCTCTAATGAGGGTGAGTCCTCTGTCACACTAGGTGTATCTTCGAACTCCCTACAATCCTGTGTGCTCTCATCCTCCAAGTGTGAGGTAACCATTTTGATGGTTTCCCTCTCCGATACTCGGTCAAGCTGGAGAGAGGTATCCAACTTCTCCACCCAAGCTTTTTCCGAACGCTCGGATGACCCGTCAAATGTCGGTAGATGGAATCTACCTACTGTGCGCCACAAGCCCCCGTCATGTGATTTCCTGTTCCCTCTGTGAAAGTTGCGAGGTCTGCTATCCCGCTGGAGCTGAACAAAATCTCTGAATGGAAGGGCATCCCTGAACTCCTGCCCATATGCCTGATACTCAGCGAAATAATCACCCATGTGGCCAGGCTCTAGCTCCTGCTGTGCTCCTGCCCCTGTGTCCGCACCCAGAAAAGTGGGCATGGTAGAACGTGTGGGTGTATGTGATGCCATATGCTGAGTGGCATCATGCTCCAGCAAATGGTGGGATGTGCCTGAACCTTCGCCAATCTGGAAACCCCTTGGGGTTTCATGCTGTCTAGCCTCCACAGCAGTGAATCTCTGTCCCATCACCTCAATCTGCCTCGACAGATCCTGTACTGATTTGAGGAGCATCTCCCCAAATCTCTTTGCACCATCATCACCTGCCATCGGCTCCTCCTGCTATGTGTCTACAGGCTCCTCATGAAATGGCACTGCTGCTCCAAAACTATACTGTAACTTGTCTTCGGCCTCTGATTTACCCACTGAAAACTACTCAGAAAATTCTAGGAACTTGGGAAGGTGGTCCTTGCCCAAAACCCAGAAAAACCTCAAAAGGGTTTCTTCTAATTCCAAACTTCAAAATTTGACCCTTTGTATTTTGGCCCTTTTTCCAATTTCGTTTTTGGTACTGCAACTACTATTGCTCTCCAAAATTCCAGCAAACCTCTGTATGATCTCTTTCTCGATGTCATAGACTACTATCTCCACAGGCTGAGCCAGATCTATGGTCTGATACCACTGTAATATCCCGAAAGGGAAATAGACAACAATACAAGCATACGACAATATAGAAAATGCCAGAAATAGAACATAAAGCAAATACTCATAAAAATGCTGGGAATGCTAATCCATTTTATTAATCTGAGAATATAAAGAAATACAATAGGTGATCGGAATGATAGCACCTATTCTTGCTCAAGGCAAGTGGAGAACTCTTCGAAAAAATGAGAAAAGAGGAAAATGGCACACTCTAAGAGGCTGCGTCAGTGGAAATCTAGCAATCCTGCTTCTTTCTTCTTGGAATGACCTTGAAAACTAGGGGCGATCCACCCTTCTTAGGAATGGTAAAAATCTGGACCACATGCCTCAGTTAGTGGCAACGGACAAAACCAGGAGATCATATAAAAAATGATTGACCTCAGAATATCACGGAAAGTCCCTCCTGAGAATTCTGTTGCCCTCCGGGCTCGTGGTGTAAATGATAATAAGTGAAAACGTTCACAAATATGGAAACCTCCTACTAATAAACAAGTCCTCCCTCAGGATGAGTGAAACTCCTACAAAAACCCATGGCGAGCACCTCCCAAGTATTGCGTCATCTCCCGAAATTTCCATGATCACAAAGAAAGCCCAGCTCCTCCAGTAAAACATACAACCAAACCTCATGGTGAAGAAATGACCTTTACCGACGGGCACTCGAATTCCCCTAGGGCTAAGGGCGAGATCTCCAACCGGAGACACTCAATGCACTAAACAGTGTTGCAAATAGGCTAAATAGCCAGCGTGCTCAAGAAGTGTTAACTTGAATTTATTCAGTTGATAACTTGTATAAGTAGGAGAAGCTTAACCGGATTAACAGAAATAATTTCTGCATAAGAATTAAGATTCAGAAATTTCTACGGATGTAAGGATTCCCCCTGTGGGTGCAAACGCTGCTCCTCCTGCTCCTGGGGTAGGAGGTGGTGGATGATCCCGTCTCTGCACTACAGCGCTGGACTCTGTCTCTATCCCCTCATAAGCATCTTCTTCCCCATCATTGTCGGAGAAGACCTCTATGTAATGTGCCTTCCTTGCGGCACATCGATGACCCGGTGCCCATGGCTCCTGGAATGTGAAGCATAACTTCCTCCGTCTCAAGTCTCTTTGAGCATCATTGTCCAAAGGCCCTCGACCTTGGTTCCCCTTGGGAGGTGGAACTCTCGTGTCCTTCCCCTTTGGTTGAAATGCCGGTGTCTGGGGGAAAGGAGCTTTGGTCTTGGGCAAAGCATCCTGCAAATCTCTGGTCCTCCCGACTGCATCCTGAAGTGAGCAGGCCTCGTGGATCTGACTAGCCCACGCAAAGGTTCTGCTAACCCGTCAATGAACATGTAAATCCTCCTAGTTGAGGACAAGTCGGGCACCATCACTAAAAGCCTCAAGAACTTGGAAATGTAAGTTTCTGGGTTCCCGGTCTGCTTGAGCTTGGTCAGCTCAACAAAATGCTCTTCCAGATCCTTCCAGTCAAACCTCCACCAACCTCCATGTAAACTCTGCATATGCTGTCATTGTCGAGTGACGCAGTGTGGCCATCCCATGGAACCACCTGTCATGGGCCTCTCCCTCAAGGTGCAACACTGCCACCTTGATGGCCTCTCCCTCTACCATCTGGTTAAGCTGGAAATAAATGTCCAGCTTCTCCACCCAAGCTTTCGCTGAACATTTAGAGGATCTGTCAAATGTTGGCAAGAAAAACCTGCCCACCGTTACCACCTCTGTTCTGGTTGCAGGGTTTGTTGTCCTTCTTGAGCTGGCAAAAATCATGGAAAGTGAGAGCTTCACCAAACACTCGTCTATAGGACTTCTACTCCGCAAGATAATCCCCCATATGAATCGGCTCCGGCTCCTAAGGTCCTCCCGTCCTGGTGCCTGTAGTCAGGAATGTGGGCATTGTAGAACGTGGGGGAGTGAGTGACACTACCTGCTGCGCTGTGAGTTGCTCTTGTATGTGATGGGAAGTACCGGATCCCTCACCGATGTGAAAACCCCTTGGGGTTTCGCACTGTCTATGGGCCACGGTAAGCTTCTGCCCCATCTCTTCTATCCTCCTCGAGAGCTGCTGCACAGATTTTAGGAGGAGTTGCCCGAACTCCTTCCCTTCATCTCTCTCCTCTGCCATAGGTTCTTCCTCCTCCGCATCCACCACTAGAACGCAATCAACCTCTCCAAAAGTGGCCTTGAGCCTCCGCTCTTGGCTCTTGTACTTTCTTCCTTGGTAAGTGATATATGGTTTTCCTCCCGGTGTCATAGACTGATCTGCTCCACAGGGTGAGCCAAGTCTATGAGCTCTGATACCACTGTAATATTCCGAATAGAAAATAGATAGCAATATAAATCAACATAAACAAATAACTACAACAAATATAGAGATATCATAAAAACGTTGCAAATATGGAGAAACGCTGAGCCATTTTATTATAACTGAAAGATAACAATAGGTACAAAGGTGATCAGAATGATGGCACCTTGGCTTGCTCAAGGCAAGCTGGAAATACTCTCAGAATCTCTCACTGAATGGCTGCTTTCTCTATGACTGCGTAACTCTTGAAACTGCTGCTGCTGCTACTGCCGGAATCGCTGCTACTGCTGGAATGGAGTTTCTCCTTGGGGCTGTTCCTCTGCTCAGAAAAATATGAAGCTCGGGATATAAGCTCTCCTCCAAAAACCCGGAAAAACCCAGGAAGGAACCCCGGAACGGCTGACCCCGGAAATTGACCTCCCTTCGAAAATCACGCACTCCAGGTGAGTATGCTGGCCCTGAACTGATAGACTGCAACTGATGGCTCCTCCTACTGCAAAAGATGATTTGTGAAGGCCTAATCCCTTCACAATACTCCCGCACTGAAATCTCCGACCTCCCTTCTCTCCCGGTGCTGCCTCCTCTCAAGACTGTGTAATCTCCTAGAGGGATTGCGTTGCCTAAGTGACTACGTGCTCCTGGCTGAAGGATGTGGAATGCTAAGCCCTGAAAACAATGGTGGATCTCCTCACCTGAGCAGGCACTCGAAGTCCCTCAAGGCTGAGGTTGGGATCTCTGCTCGAAGACACCCGTGTACTAAACAACACTTGCAAACTACGCTCAACAGCAAAAGCGTGCTCAATGTCTAAAGACAAAAAATCAGAAGATGCATAATAGAATGACTGAATGGTGAGCCTCCTCTCCCTTTTATGCTTGAGAGCCTAGCTCCCCCTTGGGCCCCACTCATCTGCGCTGTCCCTCCTTGGCCACGCTGTCCCTGCCACTGCGCTGTCCTGGCCCACGCTGCCACTGCGCTGCCTGGCCTACGCTGCCTCCACGCTGCCCCTTCCCTGCTTTGTCACTTGGTCCTCCTGGGCCCCATGTTGCCAACTAATATTTGCCTAAGTGACTTTAGGGAATTATTATCTCCTAAGTGTGGGTTATGGGTCCCATCAACCCCTTTATTGACTGACTAACATAAGAAAGGCAAAAACTGAACAAAATTAATATTGCCAATTAGCTGCTACTAATTGGGAATATTACACAGGTGTTAGAGTGAGAATTTCCTGAAGATAAACCCTTGATTTGGAGGATAAATTCATGAACAATGTTTTCAATATTTGCCCAAGGAATTCTAAGGAGGTTGAGTTTAGTTAATTTATTGTGGTCATGTTCAGCCAAATTATTAAGGCCGAGATCAAGCGGTTTTTAGGGTCGTGATTGTAGAGGAGGCCAAGAGCACATTCTTATAGAAAGCCTAGTTTATCTGTTAGGCTGAGTTGTATTTGGGAAGGCTGAATTTTCTTCTCAAGAAGGCCGAATTGCATTCTCTAGGGTCGTCGAGTTCACTTGTTTTGATTACTGGAGGGCCGTGATCATTTCCTATTGGAGGCTGAATTAATTACTGTAGTTGAGTTTATTGCCCAAGATCTCATTACTGGGAGTTATATCTATTTCGAGGAGGCCGAAAATCACTTCTACAGGGAGGTCGAGTTGTTCCTATAAGGGGATCGAATTTGTATTTCCCTTCCTAGAAGAAGTCGAATTGTGTTGTTGGAGGAGGTTGAGTATCTCTAAGGGGTCGAATTGTAGGTCATTTCTGTGAAAATTGGGGAAACCCTGAATCCTATTGCAACAACTAATGTTATTTCTTCTATTTGTTAATTTAATTGAACAAATTATTTGTTGTGTGCTACGACAAATATCGAAACAAATACACTGCAACCTTCACAATAAAATACTGCGAAAGAAATAAAAACGCTAGAAGAAATAGATGCACACTGTAATGACCCATCTTAAATTACAGGTAGATTAGGATTATTAGCATGCATACGAGGCATGCATATGATAGCTACATATGCATGCATCGTATGTACTGCACTAGTATACCTACTAACCGATTATGAAAATGTCCAGGTATGGGATAAATAAAATAATTATTAAAAATCTTAACTAAATACCTAATTAACCAGGATATGATGATCAGTTGGGGTACCTAATATATGTGCCATCATCATAACATTTAACTATAATATATTATACCAAATAAAAGGTAAATGCAATGCATTGTACGAAATAGCATTATAATATATATTATACAAGACAAAAGGGAACTATAATATTAATATTAATAATTAATAATTGTTAATTATATTAATGAAAATTATATATTTTATATTAATTATAATATAAAAGAACTTAGGGAAATAAAAGGGATATTAGCTAAAAGAAATATAAACATATTTATATCAGCTAAAGGAACCAAAAATAATGATAAAAATAAAATATTAAGAAATTAAATTGTAACAAAAATAAACTATGATGTGCATGAACTAAACAAATATATCACAAGTCCATCACTCTTAATTTTATTAAACATGACCACCTCTAAGTAAAAGAGCAGTGTGGGAGCTGGAATTCGCTCCACCTGTGACCGACAGCAACCAAAAAATGAAAACATTTTGTTAATCGAGAACCTAAAATGGTGGAGAAGAAGGCAGTGAAATGATGAGTGTTATAAGAAGAAGGGAATGGAGAATCTGGTGGGGGGGAGTTTTTTCGGGAAGTTTACGGAGATAGAGGAGGAAATTATAACAGAGTCACAGACAAAGAGAGATTGACATTGATTGTTCTCGGAATTCTGGGCACGAAGGCCAAAAGATTGTCTTTTGGATTTGGGGACCGTACAAGTAGACCCCAGATAGGCTGGGAGGTAAATATTGGTTTGGTAACTGCAGTAGCGGGAACAACAACACCTTTGATTACCAGGTATTCTCCTAAGTTTTAAATTCTTCTTTAAAATTTTCAGTTATTGTCTGGTAAAATTAGGGCTTTAGGCTTTATACTGTTTGGTTAAAATTGCACATACTTAAAATTTCACAGTTATAGTTTTTAATAAGTTCTATGGTTAAATTGCCCAATTAGGACCTTTCACACACACACACAACATGGCACCGTTATTTTTGGACTAGGTCCCTGGAAAAACCGAACTCGGGAAAATCGGTGCAATAACTGAGGGTTTTGATATTAAGCAATAGTGAAAATTTGAGTACGATCTATGGATGCTTAATCTAGCAATCCAAAACAAAGAAATGACTGCCAATAAAAACTAGTCAGAAAATTTCTCACTTCACAGGCGATCCGACATTGACCTCAGCTCGAATTGAGCTGCTCCTTGCTCCCTCTATGCAGTCACTGTGTCAGCCTACGTAGTTACTGCGTCCCATAAGCTCGGAACTGCGTCTCCTCTCATTGTCTCGTCAACTGTTGTCTGGAAGACTGGTACTCTTTGCCTCCAGAGCCTCTGCCCAACTTCTGGCTCAAAATTTCTTCTTCTCCCTAGCAAAGGAAATCTCCCCAAGAAAGCTCTGCGCTGCCTTTGCAGTGCCTCTCTGTGGCAATCACTTCCTCTTTGCAATGTACTCACCGGAACTAGAAAAGCTTCCTTCGGCCTCATTATCTCTGCCCCTCTCTCATTGCTTCGACTTCACTGAATCACCTCCGACAACTGAATGCTGCTACTCTGGAGATCGATTTCCCAGCAAATCAAATACTCAACTGATTTGGTGTTTTTTCTCCAAGCCCCATCAACTTCTTATAATCCTCCATTGAGACTTCAACAACCATGATTAAATCTTAATCTATGGTTAGGATTAATCTAGAAATCAATCCATGCACTTTTCTAGAACATTCTCACCATGACTTAATTAATTTCTTTTAATTAATCATATTTCCTAAGTTTAGACGTAGGAAATATTAAAAATTGACTAATTAATTTAATTAAGTCGTCTCTAGGTGGAATTTCTAAAATGATTTCTGGGTATTGGAGAATACATGTATTCTAGCCTCTCTGCCAAATCTCGTGGCTAGAACACATCCAATGCTACAAAAACTAACACTCCCTCTTAGCAAGGAGGGTGTTTTAGTGCTGCAACTGTTGCCACAACACATTGTCCCTGCACCATCTCTTGTCACGCTGTTGATGTTCGACCATACTGCCCACCAACCATTGCAAAACTCTGATATGAGCTGCATCTGTGCTGCTGCCTAAGTCACCTGACACGGGGACACGGGATGCGAAGGACATGTGGATTCGAGTGTCAGACACAGACACGATGACACCTCGGAACAGGACACGTCCGGACACGTTATATATATATATATATATATATATATATATATATACATATATTAAAAATTAGATATTTCTTACACAAATTCATAAAAATTCATTGATTCAAACATAGATCTTCATCTAGATGTATGTTTTACAAAGATCCATCATACAATCATACAAAGTAACATTAATAATTTAATACATTATGCATACATATTGATATTACAAATACAATTGTGACATATTCATCAACAATCCAATAGGAGAAAGACAAGATACTATAGTTTTCTCATTAAGTCATCAAAATCAAAATGTGTTACATAGGTAGTACAATGCCAATGGAAAATGCCAAATAGAAATAGCAAATACAAAACAACTACAAGTCTACAAGCCTCAAGGCAATAGGTAGGTCATGAGTCATGAGTCATCAATTCTCATTATCATAATCAACATCACTACTCTCCTCTGTCGCCGACAAATCACGAACTGGAAATCTTACCTCTCTGTCGACTCACTCAGAGAGAGATTTTCCTTGAGAATCTTGCCCTCCTTGCTTGGACAACGCAATCCCTTGGGGATTCGATCTGCTGCCTACGCAACTATTCGATCTCCCTCTTTCTCTTTAACGCTGAGATCTTCTGATCCACTCTCTTGCTTCACCTGCATTGCTTTGATACCATGTGAAAATTCCTAACTTCCAAAATCTTATTGCAACAAACTGAGATTACATCCCCTACTTGATAAATTATGCAGGTTATTGATTGTGTTCTACAAGAAAATATTGAAACAAATACACTGCAACCTTCACTAAATAAACTGTGGAAATAAGATCTGAGGAAGAAGATTACACACATTACACCGTTATTTTTGGACTAAGTCCCTGGAAAATCCCAATGTGGGAAAACCGGTGTAACAACTGAGGGTTTATATTACTAAGCAGAAGTTTCTGAATACAACTGGATGCCCAAATCTGGCTATCCACAGAGAATCTGACTGACAGAGAATTAGTGAAGATTACCTCACACTAACACTAGAGATCTGACACTGACCCAACACTGAACTGGACAACCCCACGTTGCCTTTGTGCAGATCTGTGTCACTCTGGCTGGGGACTGCGTCACTTCCTTCTGCTGGTCTTGTTGCTGGCTGGGGACTGCGTCACCTCCTTCTGCTGGTCTTTCTGCTGGCTGGATGCTGATCTTCTGCCCCTTCGGTCTCACACCTCGACACTCCGGCACTGGATTTGACTGATCCTTAGGAAAATTGCGGATCTCTTCAGAGGCCTAGCATTGCCTTTGCATGGCTTTGCGCAGCCTAGCGTAGCCCCTACGCTGCCTCTTTTGCATCTTCTTCTCTGCCTTCTCTGCAATGTATTACCGGCTCAGGAAAAGATCTTCCAACCAGAACTATCACTGCCCGTCACTGCAATCGAATCAACTCGATGATCTCTCCGACTGCTCTCTGTTGCTCACTTGAGAAATCGATCTCTAGACTCACTCGGTGTGTATTTTCCAAATGCCCATCGAAGTCCTTATAATCTACTCGTTGGATAACCAACGGCCCAGATTAAAACATAATCAACGACTTAGATCATATTGACTCGATCTTCGTCTTTTTCTAGAAGTTTCACACCCAGTTCTATTAATATACTTTAATTATTTTAATTCCTTAAGCTTAGACTTAGGCTCCCATTAAAAATAATTAATTATTTCAATAAAACCCCATTCGGGTGGAATTTCCCAAATCATTTTCTAGGTATTTTGGAATACATGTGTCTAAGCCTCCCTGCAAAATTTGAGACTTAGAGCACATCCGATGCTGCCAGAAATCATCAGGATGTAGCGCCTTTCAGTGCCTCTAGAGGGTCATTAGTAGTTGCCTAGTGCTAGTGTTGCACGATTTCGCGCACCCTTTTGTTTTGGAGTGCGATGCGTTCGTGAGGGCATTGGGGCTGTTTTGATGTAGGGTGGGCATCCCATAGCATTTGAGAGACAGAAACTCCTTAGTCATGAGAGGCTCTATTCGATATATGACAAGGATATGTTGGCCATCCATCATGCATGCGTTGCCAAAATTTGGACAGTATTTGGTGGGCAACAGGTTTAGGGTGAAGAATGATCACAACAGTCTTCAGTTCTTTTTGGAGCAGAGAGAGCTCAACGAGAGGCAGCAAAAGTGGGTCAACAAGATCCAGGCCTTCAATTTTGATATAGAGTATGTCAAGGGTAAGTAGAATATAGTAGCTGATGCTTTATCCAGGAAGCACACAAGATTATAATTTATGAGTATCTGCCAGGATTGGAGGGCACAGTTGTTGGTGGAGTACTCTAAGGACATGCAGGTTTGTGAGATCTTAGATGGCACCCATGCAGATGATGGGTATCGGGTGATGAATGAGGTGATTTATTACAAGGGAAGGATCTATTTGGTACCTAGTTCATAATTGAGGGAGAGGATCATGAAGGTTGTGTATGATTCTCCACTAGCAGGGCATCAGGGGTTCCTCAAGGCAAGCCGAGCTATTCGGGAGCGCTTCACATGGAGGGGCCTCAAGGGGGATGTTCTGAGGCATGTGTAGGAGAGTGATGCTTGCCATAGGAACAAAGGGGTGCAAACACACCTTGTAGGTTTATTGAAGCCCCTCCCTATTCCTGAGAGGAAATGGGAGAGTATATCTATGGACTTTATTACAGGGCTACCAACAGTACAAGAGCAAGATTGCATATATGTGGTGGTCGATCGACTGACCAAATACACCCATTTCTTTTCCATACCTTTCCGGTCATCAACTTCATAGGGGGTCAAGTTGTTTTTCAGGGAGGTTTTTAGGTTGCATGTTCTCACCAAGACCATAGTGAGTGATAGGGACAACAAATTTATGGGAGGATTTTGGCAGGAGTTGTTTCGGTTAGTGAGTATAGAGCTCACTGTGAAAAATTGGCTAACCCTGAATCCTATTGCAACAACTGATATTATTTCTTCTAATTGTTAATTCAATTAAACAATTTACTTGCTGTGTGCTACGACAAATATCGAATTAAATTCACTGTGACCTTCACAAATAAAATACTTTAGAAGAAATTAAAATGCTGGAAGAAATAGATGCACACACATCATATGACACTGTTATTTTTGGACTAAGTCCCTGAAAAACCCAACTCGGGAAAACGGTGCAACAACTGAGGGTTTTGATATTATGCAGTAGTAAATCTGAGTACAAATCTATGGTTACTTAAATCTAGCAAACCATATAGAGAAATAACTAACAAAATGTCCAGTGAGAAAAATCTCACTTCCACTGGCGATCCGAGACTGACCTTGGTTCAAGATGAGCTGCTCTGTGCTGCCTCTGCGCAGCCAATGCATCAGCGTACACAATACTGCATCCCCACAACTTGGGACAACTTTCCCTCTCACTATCTGATCAACTGCTGTCTGGAAGATGGACCCTCCTGGCCTCTAGACTCTCTCTTCGGCTTCTGGGACTGAATCAACTCTTCTCCCCAGCAAAAATACGAATCTCCTTTGAAGAACTGTGCTGCCTCTGCGTGGCTCTGCGCTGCCTCTCTGTGGCACTCACTGCCTCTTTGCTATGCACTCACCGGATCTGGAAAATCTTTCTTCGACCATACTATCCCTGCCCCTCTCTCACTGCTTCGAGCTCACTAGCTCTCTCTACGACAACTCAGCGCTGCTACTCGGGAAATCGATCTGCAAGTGAATTTGATCTCTGCAAGTGTGTTCTCCAAGCCCCATCGTGTTTCTTCTTATAATCTCTCGTTGAGACATCAATGGCCACGATTAAAACTTAATCGATGGCTAAGATTAACTAGAACTCGATCCATGTCTTTTTTTAGAAGATTCACATCATGACTTAATTAATACCTTTTAATTAATCATATTTCCTAAGTTTAGACTTAGGAAATATTAAAAGCTAGTTAATTATTTTAATTAAGTCGTCTCTAGTTGGAATTTCCAGAAACGATTTCTGGGTTTTGGAGAATGCATGTATTCCAACCTCGCTGCCGAATCTCGAGGCTAGAACACATCTGATGCTGCAAAAACTAACACTCCCTCTTAGCAAGGAAAGTGTTGTAGTATTGCAACTGCAATACACTGCCTCTGCACCGTCTCTTGCTATGATGCTGATGTTTGGCTACTTCTGCCCACCAACTACTGCGCAACTCTGATATGCGTTGCATCTGTGATGTTGCTGACCCTGCTGAACTGTTGTCACCCGCTGCATCTGCACTGCAACCATGTTGCTGCTGTCACTGCAACATCTGCAACTCTCTCTCAACTGCTGCTGCTGCAACTGATAACTGTCCATCATACTGAACCAATTGTGTTCAGTCTGATGCATATGTCCCCTGAGACCTGACTGTTGCTAGTCTCTACGCTATTACTAAAGCCTCTGCGATGTTGTTGACTCTGCACTATGCCAACTGTACTGCTTCCAACTCTGCTCTGCGCTGCTCAGTCTCTGACTGCTACTAGCTACTACATCTGTCACTCAGGCACTTGACTACACCAACTACCACTAGTCGATCCTGCTACTTTTGTTATGGGCTCCCGTAGCAAGGTATTGATCCAAGAGTTGGACTCCTCAAGGATCCTACCCATATTGTAACGCTCTGGGGCTACAAAACCAAATCACCCCACCTCACTCCTGGAGGTATATCGGTGATCATGACAAACTCTTCCTCCAATCTGGAGGACAACCTGTTGATCTCCGCGGATGAAGCCTAGCCTGTTGATCCTGCTTCTCCTCTTTGTCCTTCTTTCTGAGAGGACATTTAGTGCTGTAGTGACCAAGTTGACCACATCTAAAGCATTGGACCTTGGAAAGGTCTTTCTTCCTCCTGCTGCCGCTTTGATGGGAGGGTTGCATTCTCCTCTACCTTTACTTCCTTTGTCCCACTGCTGCTGCTGCCACTGATGGTGCTCTTCACCAAGTCTCGCCTCATCTCCTTCTGCTGCAAATCAACCCACATTCTCTCCCAATCTGGCAACTTGTCTCTTCCCAGGTTATTCTGGACGAAGACGCACCAGTCCTCGGAAACACTGTTTAGGGCTTATTGCACCAATTTTGTAGGTTGGGGCGCTGACCCTACTGGAGACAGCTGATCTCGAACATCCTAAAGTCTAGTAAGTGTTGAGATTTTGTGTATTTCGGGTAGCATCCGTTGTGCTCTAGGTCCCAAATTTTGTGGAGGGACTAGAGTACACTTGATCTACAATACCCAGAAATTGATTTGGGAAATTTCATCTGGTTTAGGAGATATTAAATTAATTAATTATTTTAATGTATTTCCTAAGTTAAAACTTAGGGAACTTAAATAATTAAAGTAAATTTAATTAAACATGTGATGGAATTGTCTTAAGTCACCCGGATCAAGCTTTCTTTTAATCATAGCCATTGATTCGAGATTTGTTCATGGTCGTTGATTTGTCAACGAGAAAAGTATAAAGGAAAGACTTGGGGTCATTTGTAAAGACACAGAGAGGTAGAGTACTGAGGCTAAGCTAAGATTCTAGGGCAGGGTTTGCTAAGAATACTCAGAAGTGTTTCAGTTGCAGAGAGGGGAATTTAGGCCAAGGGGATGATCTAATCCCGGGGTCTAGAATACACAAGAGGCAGAGATCAGCTCAAGGACAATGCAAAAGAAGAGAGTAGCAGCGGCAGCAAGGACAACGCAGTCCCTCCAAGGACAACGTGATTTTCAGTAGGAAACCCTCAGGGGTTACGCAGAGACCATTTAGGGACAGCGTAGTGACTGCGTCACCCAGTCTGGGGTAACACAGTCTCTTCTGGAGCAGCGCTGAGGGTTTGAGGGGCTTCAGAGGCTGACATAGAGGCTTTCAGGGGCAGCGGTGGGGTTTCTAGGTCCTAATCTTGGCTGAGTTCTGTAAATCATGTTTGAGGGTGTGGATCAGTGATTATTTTGGCCTTAGATCAGCCAATAAGCTGTAGATCTAGTGTATTCTCTGTCGGGTTTTCCAGATCTGGAACCCAGATTTGTGTATTCAGAAATATTCTTAATAATAAGACCCTCCAGCAGCCAGAGACTGGTTTTCCCGCATTGGGTTTTTCCGGGGACTATTTGTCCAGAAACAACTGTCACTTTATCAATGTGTGCATGAACTTGTTCTAGATCAGGATTGGTAGAGATATGTTATGTGTTTTGCTTCGATTTTAACTTGAATTTATTCAGTTAATAACTTGTCTAAGTAGGAGGAGCATAACCAGATTAACAGTAATAATTTTTGCATAAAGTGTAAAGATTCAAAAATTTCTACATGGTATTAGAGCAATTGCAGATCTAGGAGGGTCACTAGCTAAAGAGACTGAAGGTTCTAGCTGCAGGAAGCAGCTGGAAAAGCAGCAGAAACACAGATTTGAAGGGACAACGTGGTTTTCAGAGGCAAATTCATGCAGAGGGAAGGGTGACACTGTCCAGCGCTGTGTCCTAGCAAGTCCACGCAATTATTGCGCAAAGGCAACTTAGAAACAATGCTGGTTTGGTTTGAAGCCAGCCAGTGTGATTCAGATCTGAATCTGTAAGATCCAGAAAAGACTGCAGAAAAGCTGCAGAAATTCAGAAGAGATGGTGGGGTTAAATTTCTGAAGTTTTCAGATTTTTAGCCTTAACACAAGTGACAAAGAGCAGGAGGAAATCAACTTCTCAGAGAGTTTCTTGCCAAAGGAAACTTGCAGTTTGATTAGAGGATCAAAGAAGAAGTTGAATCATAGTTGATTTGGTAGATTTCCAATGAGGGAAATCAGTTGTCAGAGGGAGCAGAAGGTACATGTTTCACCAAGGGCCTTAGATCCATTTCTGTAGCAAAGAGAAAAGGAAGTTCCGACAAATTCTGAGTAGATGGCTCCTCATGGACTGCGTGATCAGGATAGGCTGGGTGGCCTCTCAAACTTCTCAGTTTGGAAGGCAAGGATCCTGATAGTCCTTGAGGCATACAATCTAAGTGACCATGCAAAGCGAACTCTAGCCACACTGACAGATCCGGATCTCCTTCGGAAGCATAAGGACGCTGCTGGGCATGCCAAGCGGCTGATAATGGATGGTATCAAGGACCATATTGTACCACGTAGCTAAGAAGAAGACAACTAACGAGATGTGGAAGGCCTTGACTTCCCTATATGAGGGAAAATCTATCAAAAGAAAAATGTTGTTGGAGACTCAGATGAGGTCATTCATGATGACCAAGGGAGAAGACATGGAACATTTTCTCTTCAGATTGCAGTCAATCAGAGATCAGCTGACTGCAACGGGTGCAACAGTGGATGATGCTGTGATAGTTAGGACTGCCCTCAATACAGTCACGGATGAGTGGGGAACCTTTGTCCAAAGTATCCTGCGCAGAGCGGACCTCCCAGATTGGGACAACTTGTGGTCAATTCTGCGTCAAGAAGAACTCCGCAGATTCACCAAGAGGCAGCACAGTCTAGATTGAGCAAAGTGAAGAAGGAAGATGAGGAAGATGCAGCCTTGGCATCAAAGAAACAACCAAAGAAGAAGAAGGATATTTCAAAGATCAAGTGTTTCCAGTGTGGTGAAATGGGACATTTTGCCAGCCATTGGCCAGAGAAGAAAAGGGACAAGGAAGCATCTTCTTCCAAGGCAACTGTGGCAGATGATGGGTCAGGAGATGATGCAGCCATGAGTGCTCATGAACCACGGAGGTGGGGTGACATGGATATGTAGAGGAGCTACATAGAAAGGGGCGTGATCCTTGAGTAGCTCATCTCTTGGATCACAAGCGAGCTACGACAACCTTAAGATAGCAGCGGGACAAGTGGAGCAGTGGATGCATGGATTACAGATGAAGCAAGCAGAGGCAGATCTGAAGACTAGAAGCGGCAGCACAGGAGCATCGTAGAAGCAGTAGCAAATCAGAGGCTGATGTGACTTCAGTAGCGCAGAGCAGAGCTGCTTACGCAGTGCAGAATGCTTCAGAGTGACAACGCAGTGTAGCAGCAACGTGATAGATTTCAGCACAAGGGGCTGATGTGACTTCAGTAGTGCAGAGGGAGTCTGATTACGCAGGCAGAGCTGTCGCTGTGCATCGTTCTTTAGATGCCAACACAGATCTGTAGCCTATGGAGCTTCAGTGATGAGGATGCAACCCTTCTGACTTGTCTGTCAAAGATTGGGCAGAATATTCAGTTGTTTCTCTCAACAACTGAAGTTGCAGTGTAGCAGATCAGCAGTGGCAGTGCTATGAGCAGCACATATGTAGCATATTGAGAGGGAGTTGTAGTACAGAAGTTGCAGTGGCAGTGGCAGAGTCATGGGCAGCAGTACAGAATGACAACAACAGTGCAGAGTTGAGTGGCAGTAGGGCAAGCATCAGCAGCACAGAACTAGTGCCCAAAATCATGTAATGCATAAGTATGATGTATTGCTAGAGCACACCCTTGATGCTAAGAGGGAGTGTTGAGATTTTGTGTATTTGGGGTAGCGTCAGTTGTGCTCTAGGTCCCAAATTTTGTGGAGGGACTAGAATACACTTGATCTACAACACCCAGAAATTGATTTGGGAAATTTCATCTGGTTTAGGAGAGATTAAATTAATTAATTATTTTACTGTATTTCCTAAGTTAAAACTTAGGGAACTTAAATAATTAAAGTAAATTTAATTAAACATGTGATGAAATTGTCTTAAGTCACACGGATCAAGCTTTCTTTTAATCTGAGCCATTGATTGTAGATCTGATCATGGCCGTTGATTTGTCAATGAGAAAAGTATAAAGGAAAGGCTTGGGGTCATTTGTAAAGACACATAGAGGCAGAGCACTGAAGCTAAGCTGAGATTCTAGGGGAAGGCTTGCTAAGAATACTCAGAAGTGTTTCAGCTGCAGAGAGGGGAGTTTAGGCCAAGGGGATGATCTGATCCCGGGGTCTAGAATACACAAGAGGCAGAGATCAGCTCAAGGACAACGCAGAAGAAGAGAGCAGTAGCAGCAGCAAGGACAACGCAGTCCCTCCAAGGCTACGTGATTTTCAGCAGGAAACCCTCAGGGGTTACGCAGAGACCCTTCAGGGGCAGCGTAGTGACTGTGTCACCCAGTTTGGGGTAATGCAGTCTCTTCCGGAGCAGCGTTGAGGGTTTGAGGGGCTTCAGAGGCTGACATAGAGGCTTTTAGGGGCAGCGGTGGGGTTTCTAGGCCCTAATCTTGGCTGAGTTCTGTAAATCCCGTTTGAGGGTGTGGATCAGTCATTATTTTGGCCTTAGATCAGCCAGTAAGTTGTAGATCTAGTGTATTCTCTGTCGGGTTTTTCAGATCTTTAACCCAGATTTGTGTATTCATAAATATTTTTAATAATAAGACCCTCCAGCAGCCAGAGACTGGTTTTCCCACATTGGGTTTTTCCGGGGACTATTTGTCCAGAAATAACTGTGTCACTTGGTCAATGTGTGCATGAACTTGTTCTAGATCTGCATTGGTAGAGATCTGTTATGTGTTTTTCTTCGATTTGAATTTGAATTTATTCAGTTAATAACTTGTCTAAGTAGGAGGAGCATAACCAGATTAACAGTAATAATTTCTACATAAAGTGTAAAGATTCAGAAATTTCTACAGTAAGGAAGTGGTCTATACGCTCCCCTTTCTGCATCTTGGTACATCTTAGCTTCTCCTCAAGATACATCTTCGGTTGCTCGGAAGATCCTTGGTATAGCGTGGCAGGAGCGTCCCACATCTGCTTGGCAGTATTTTTGCCAACTATGTGTGATACCACATGATCTCGAACCCCATCGAGGATCAACCTCTTTGTTTTCGCGATCTCCTTGTAGGCCGTCAGCTGACCTGGATCTGTGGGTACAACTACCATGTTATCAATATAGGCCTTAAGATCGTATTCATATAGAAGACAAGAAATCGTTGCCTTCCAGATCACGTAGTTAGATGAACCGTCCAACCGATCCTGCTCTCTCCACCTTGCTGATGCCATCTCTCCAAAAATCTCGACCTCTTCCTCTTCTGCTCTGCGTAACTGTTGTTAGGCTCTACGCACTCCCTGTTGGAGCGGGAAAATCTGCTCACAGCTGCTGCTGCCCTGTAGTGAGAAATCGAATTTCCGGGCTAGAAATTCCATGAGGAAAGAATTCCCTCAATGTGTGTTCTTCCTTCCTCCTGGCGCTATTCTGCTCTAGCAAACCACTGCAGAAGAATTGCGTCCCAGCTGAAGATTTGCTCTGCAAGGAAAATGTTGCTGCTTCCTCTGCCTCTGACAATCTTTGATTTGGAAAATTTATTTTCCTCTTAGAGAAATATTTTTTCCTCAAAAATTCGCCCTCCTGGCCAATGGACTGTGCAACCTCCTGGGGTTTGGAGCAGTTGCTCACGCAGTGCTTTGAATCTCCCTCTTCCCTTCTGCTCTTCCCTTCTGCAACTGAGCTCTTGCTTCTTTCTGCGCTTTGATACAATGTGAAAATTTGGCTAATCTCGAATCGTATTGCTGCAACTGGTGTTAATTCTTCTAATTGTTAGTTCAATCAAACAATTTACTTGTTGTGTGCTACGACAAATATCAAATTAAATTCACTGCAACCTTCACAAATAAATTACTGCGGAAGAAATAACGCTAGAAGAAATAGATGCACACACAATATGACACCGTTATTTTTGGACTAAGTCCTCGGAAAAAACCCAACTCGGGAAAACTAGTGCAGCAGCCGAGGGTTTTGATATTATGTAGTGGTAAATCTGAGTAGAAATATATGGTTGCTTAAATCTAGCAAACCATACAGAGAAATCACTGAAAAAAAGTCTAGTGAGAAAAATATCACTCCCACTAGTGTTTCTACATTGACCTTGGTTCAATATGAGCTGCTCCACGCTGCCTCTGTGTAGTCACTGCGTCAGCCTACACAATACTGTGTCCCCACAACTT
Source organism: Pinus albicaulis (assembly GCA_034641835.2). Lineage (NCBI taxonomy): Eukaryota > Viridiplantae > Streptophyta > Pinopsida > Pinales > Pinaceae > Pinus > Pinus albicaulis. The sequence continues at coordinate 118,840,117 of CM076577.1, read as the reverse complement.
GGAACAACTTTCCCTCTTGCTATCTGATCAGTTGTTGTCTAGAAGATGGACCCTTCTAGCCTCCAAAATCTCTCTCTGGCTTCTGGCACTGAATCAACTCTTCTCCCCAACAAAAATACAGATCTCCTTTGAAGCACTATGCTGCCTCTGCGTGGCTCTGCGCTGCTTCTCTGTGGCACTCACTGCCTCTCTGCTATGCACCGGATCTGAAAAATCTCCTCCAACCTTACTATCCCTGCCCCTCTCTCACTGCTTCGAGCTCACTAGTTCTCTCTCTGGCAACTCAGCGCTGCTACTCAAGAAATTGATCTGCTAGTGAATTCGATCTTCACAAGTGTGTTCTCCAAGTCCCATCGAGTTTCTTCTTATAATTTCTCATTGACACATCAACGACCACGATTAAAACTTAATCGATGGCTAAGATTAACTAGAACTCTATCCATGTCTTTTTTTAGGAGATTCACATCATGACTTAATTAATTCCTTTTAATTAATCATATTTCCTAAGTTTATTGTTAGGAAGTATTAAAAATCGATTAATTATTTTAATTAAGTTGTCTCTAGATGGAATTTCCATAAATGATTTCTGGGTTTTCGAGAATGCATGTTTTCTAACCTCTCTGCCAAATCTCGAGGCTAGAACACATACGTTGCTACAAAAACTAACACTCACACCCTGCACCAGCTATCGCCCACAAACTAATGGTCAGATTGAGATCGTGAACAAGTGGTTGGACGGGTACTTGCGCAACTACGTGACCGGACAACATGGTGCATGGGTGAAGTAGCTTCATCTTGGAGAGTACTACTACAACACCACGTTCCACATGTCGATAGGTATGTCTCCATTTCGTGTTCTATATGGTTATGATGTTCTGACATTCGCTGATTTGGTGTTTGGAGACAGTAGGGCCACAAGGGCGTAAGATTTGGTACAAGAGAGCCAGGACATCCTTAGGGCTCTTAAGGATAATTTATAGACAACTTAGAATCAACAAAAGATCTATGCATTTTGAGGTTGAGGACTTAGTCTTTCTGAGGCTCTAACCATACAGGAAGTCCACTATGAAGCAAAAGGGAGTTGAGAAGCTCAAACCACGTTTCTATGGGCCTTACAAGGTGACCAGGCGGGTTGGAGAGGTGGCCTACGAGTTGGAGCTCCCACCTGGAAGCAAGGTGCACAATGTATTTCATGTCTCATGCCTGAAAAAGCCTTGATACAATAGGTGAAAATAGCTACTGATCTACCCCCTCTGGATGATGAGGGGCATTTGGTGTTAGTTTCGGAGGCCATTTTGGAGGTGAGAGAGAGGAAGCTCATAAATAAGATTTTTCGGGAGTTTTTGGTGAAGTGGAAATATTTGCCTGAGGAGAATGCCACTTGGGAAGGGGAACAATTACTCCAACACCAGTCACTATTTGAGGACAAACAACATTTAGGCTGGGAGGACTGTGATGTTCCATTAAAGGAATTTTGAGGTCTAAAATGGGCCTCTTAAGGAAATAATAAAATAATAGCTAAACTAATAAAATAATATTTATGAATTTGCATTTCACTTTTTGCACCACAATCCATGATACTATAGTTAAATTCAATTCAAAAGTTGTATCAAAATAAAACTAATAAAAAAATTGTATTTATGTGACTATAAATAAGAATGAGATTTTCAAGAAAAAATCATTATGATTCAACAACTAATGCATTTGTCCTTTGTACTTAAATAACTTAAAATAAAGTATATATATAAATTCATAAATTCTTAATTATATAATATGCTATTAATTAAAATTTATATTATTTAAATTGTATAATAGCATGTAATTAATATACTATATAAAAATAATATAATATAATATAATATAAGAAATGTAATATATATTTTTATATAATATAATATAATAAATGTAATATATTATTTTATGTATGAATTTTATATTACATATTAAATTGATTTGGTTTAGAATATAACAAGAAATAATATATAATATAAAAATAAATATAATATATATTCTATAACATTTAGATTATTTTTCATAATATTATATATAATAATATATAATATTAATATAATCATAATGAAATGAATTGAGTTGTATTTAAAAGTAAAGAAAAAAGGTTTTGAAATAGATTTAATTTATATTTACAAGTATAATATAAGATTTATATACACTGAAATTTAGATTTTTTTGCCCCAAACTATGTAGAACCTAATATAACTTTTTTCAACATACAAAACTAATATACATTTTTTCATGATACAAAATTAAAATGCTTTTTTTTTTTAATTTTAATATTTTCGTATTGCTATTAATATTATAATAATATTATTTATAGATTTCATTTATCCTAAAATTACAACGTTATATTTTTATTTATTTTGATTTCATATATATAATATATATTTGTAGATAATAACTTACAATTAATTTAAAATTGTAATATTAAATAAAATGAGATAAATATATAATTTAAAAATAAATATATTAAAATATACAAATATAATATTTATTGAAAAGTGTGTAAAGACATAAAGATTGTGTAGGGATATGCATTGTTTCTTTCAAAAAATATGAAATGACAATAATAATATTTTATTCAAAAAGTGTGAAATGACATCTATTATGAGTACTTTACTTTGTGACTTTAAAGGTACTTATAGCACTACTATGGTTAACCATGAGTTTTTATCCACTATTGAGAATGTGACAAGTAAGTACCTTTAACTCAAACAATGCCAAGTCTACCATTAAGGATGATGTCATCCCCTAAAATGTGATTGGTTCTCATAAAGTGAATTTTGATTGTACATTTTCCTTAGGAGGCCTATTTTAGACCTCAAAATTACCCTAATGCTTCTTAGCAGTTTTGCTAAGTAGTCACAATTTTGCACAATTTCGAGTTTTGCTAAGGAGGACTTAGGGAAAGTGGGTTAGGACCCCACTTGCAATTTTTGGCTAAGGAAGGCTCCAACATAGTAGTAGGGAAATGTTGACCACTCTTTGTCAACAACCCCATAGCAATACACCCCCATTTTTTCAAATGGGATTTATTATGTTCGAGGGGTTCATGCCATTCAGATTTCATCATCAGTCGATAGTTTTGTAAACAATGTAAACCCATTTTGCATGTTTATGATGTAAATGATCTAAGTAGGACCATCATGTATGTAACAAACTAGGTAAACCTAGTATTTTGGTGACAATTTCAATCCTAGGAGGTTTTTTGTCTCACTGATTCATTTGTGTTTCTCGACACAAGTGATCGGCAGAGTTTTTCCCTCCACCCTCACCCTAAAGCTAGGGTGAATTTTGTCGTCAAGATGCTACGTGAGTCCTAGTGTTTTCTATCGAGCCTTTGTAAAAATAGTTTGAGAATAATACTAACTAATTGGCTAGATTATTTTATGTTAGATCTAAGACTTTTGTGATCCATAATGTAGATAAAATGTCTTTCAGAAGAATCACATCATTAGGGTTAGGTTGACGTTTCGAACCAACTAATGTGGTTCATCCTCAGGGCAAGGTACTTGGTCTACTAGATTATGTTTTGAGTCGCAGAATTAAGTAGCTATTTGAGGGTCTATCATGAATGGGTTTTCCCCTTTCATGTATCGAAATGTATTTATCTTATGTAAAGAGGGTTGGAAAAATAATTAAATCCTAATTTAAATTTTATGGCCAAATTAAATTAAAAATCCTAAGCCAGAAATTTAATTAATTTTAAGTCCTAGGTGATTTAAAATTCTTCAAAGGAAAAATTCGTGGGTTCCTAAAAAATAAATTTTTAAAGGTCCCAGGGCAATGAAATATTGAGAATTTGGAGAAATTTTGGACGCTTCGGCCTTGGTGGTTAAGTCAAAGTCAAATTTTTGAGGTAATTAATTCAAATATATTAGTTTTGAGTTAATTAAAAATGTATTAAATGATAAATTCGAATTTCCTCAAAAATTTATAATCTCAACAGACGAGATTAAAAGATAATCAAATCTTTTTCGATGGTCGAGATTACTTTGACGGGGATCAACCGAACTAGCCATTGAGAATTTCATCTTATAAATTAGAGGTCTTTGTCAGTGTTTTAGTCATTCGATCTTTGGATCGTGTACTTGCTCTTGAAGCTATCTTGTAATATTTTCTGGAATAATACAAATGAAGACTTTGGCGTTTTATTTTGATGGTGGTGTTCCTCTTCAGCGTTTTATGGTAAAATTATTCTTAATATTCTGCTGGTGATTATTTCAATAAATTGTTGATTAATGGCTCTTGTAGAGTAATCTATTACACAGGTATCTTGCGTAGGGTACTGGATTTAGGGTAAGAATATTAATTGGATTGAGTTAGCAGCTATCTCTAACTCTTGAAAATTTTATGTTTTATATTATTTCTCTATTAATTTAACAGTATAACTTTAAGTGTGCAGAAATCTTCTGGATTTAGAATTGGGCGTTTAGGGAAGTCCTTAACTGGACCCGCTGACTCCCAAGGAAATAAGATCTAAAGAGCTCTCCGGATCTAATTCCCCAGGCTTATCTTAAATTCCATTTTTTTGCAGGGTTCTTTTTAGGGCTTGTGCCTCTCTTAATTTCTTCTTTTTTGAATTGCGCTGAATGGTTTTAAATCTAGCCATCAGGGCCTTGATCTGTAAAATAACATTGTAGATTTGTAAATGTCGTTAATTGTTTTACTCACCGAGGTTTTGGGGTTTTTATTTTCTTTGTATATACTGGGTTTTGGGGTCTCTTGTTTATGGTTTTGTGTAGGTTGTAGTGGGAGATTTTCAAAGAAAATTTTTAGATCTGAGCCAGATCTAGGCCTTGGAAGGTAAGATCTGGTCTCAGGATCGGATTTGGTTGCAGATCTGGGCAACAATGTGCCTTAAGCTTTAAAAAACTGCAAGTGTATTTATTTATTTAAAATCCGAATTTTAAATCTGAGTTTGCTGATTTCTGGGCAAGGAAAAATTTTAAGATTTGTGCACCAGAGTGTCTGCTGACCCGCTCTTCATCTCTCCATTTTCCCATTGCCCTCCTTGCTGGCTTCTTTCCAGATCCACACTGCTGCTGCCACATTGCCTCTGCGTACTGCCTTTCCTGTACGCTGCCCATTCACCTGCGTGTTTTTTCCCTCCTTTCTGCACGTTGGCTTATTCCGTCCGAGCCTTCTCCTCCTTGCTGCCCAACGCTGCCGTCCTCACTACTTGACTCACGTATCCCTCTGTCACTACTCCTTGCCGGTGGATTCATTTGCTTGCTCCTCCCCTCGTTGATGCTGCTCCCTTCGAACCTTTTCGTGCTCCTCCTCACGCTGCCTGCGTCTTTCATTTGCTGCATTCCTGCCTATTTCCATTTCCTCATCGGTTGCTTACATCTCATCTCCTCACGCAGCCTTCTACGATTCCTCCTCCCTTTCCCTTTGACTTGCATAACCTAAGCACAATAAACAAATAAAAGCATTAATATTTAACATTTCAACCTATTTTTCTTTTAACTTTGATTTCAATCAAATTTTTTAGATTTCGATTTTTACTTAGTTTGACATTTAAAAAATTTTAAAATCTAAAATAAAAAAAACATTAACAGTTAGACTTTAGACTTAGGAGTTTTGACATTTGAAAATTTAAAAGAATTAAAAAAACTTTTAACTTTAACTTTTGACGTTTCAATTTTAATTTGTTTCATAGTTTGACATTAAAAAAAAAAAATCTAAAACACATTACTAATTTGGTTCAATAAATTTAGATTTTGAATTTTTCTTTTTTGTTAGTTTTAACTTTGGACCTTTAAAAAAGAAAAACTTTAAAATTCAAAATCAAATTTCTTTATTTTATAACCTTTTCTTTTTTTAGATTTTTAGATTTCTTTCTTTTTTTCTTTTTTTTTTTTAGGTTTCTTTTGAGAAAAATAAAAAATAATTAAAAAAAAAGCCCAAAAACTTTAATGAAATTTTTTGACTTCAAAATTTTTTCAAAACATTAAAAAAATTCAAAATTTCAAAAATTTCAAAAAATTAATTTTTTTATTTTATTTTTTTAACATTAGAAAGTTTTGTTTTAAATTTTTTGTTTGGAACTGGTCTTGGGTAAATGAGAAAGGAAAATTCTAAATTTCCATAGTCAAAGGTGAACTTTTAATTTTTTATCTAAAGTTTGACTATAGACTACATTTAAATTTCTGGATTGGGATTTTCAAGAATATCATTTTAATTCAGAATTATTGGAAATGTCTAGCATTTAAATTTGATGGTCCTCTCATGGTAATATCTTTTTGGAATTTAAATTTTTTTAAAGATTACATTTGGTTCGAAGTATTTTTCATGCTTAGCTGGGATTGATGATCATTTAACTATTTCTAATTGTGGTTTTAAATTGCTTGAAATTGATATTAATTGCTTAGTCAACTTTGAGAATATTTCAAATGATGTTAAATTGCATGTTTTTATTTCCTAGACCGAATATTGTTGATACATGATATTTAAAGTGTTTTATCGAAGGTTAAATCGCATTATTGAAAAGGGCTTATTTTATAGTTTGATAAATTGAGCATTTAATTGAAGAATTGAATATTATCGTGGTGGAATGGTATTTTCATAGCAAGATCATTGTCATCTTTAGTAGCAGTTATCTACCATCTACTTGATCTTAATTTCGTAATGGGATAATTTGACTTCGTAAGGCACTGGTCTTAAACTTTTAATCTAATCAAATCTGTAAAATCTCGTTAAATCTTAACAAGTACTTGGTCGTTTGATTGTGTCCCCTGAATTGGTTGGTTTCCAACCAGTTCTCTTTCTTCCATTTCATTAGGGTCTACCTCTCTTAGTCTCCAAGGAAACAACTTAAATAGAGAGATTGGGGATCAGGGTGACAACCCCTGATCTGAGATGTTGTCGCGGTGCCTAGACATTCTGTGCGACAACATTTTTTGGCGCCGTTGCCGGGGATAGAGTTTTTTTGTTCTTGGTCTTAACGAAATTTTATAATCTTCTAATCTTTTTTTTCCATTCATTAGCCTATCACACGGAATCACATTTTTTGGTGTCATTCCATATCTTCATCTCTTCATATTTTCATCACCTTATCTTTTGTCATCTCACTAATCCTTTCATAATTTGCACCTTTAACACCTGGACATTTCGGTTGGCTTCTTGTTTGGGTGGCGACTCCACTAATTCATCTATTTACTTCCAAACAAGAATCCCTCCTCTGATATCCATCTGCTTCTCTCGTTCAAGTGGCGACTCCAACTCTTTCATTTCTTACAAGAATTTCTGCTAAGAAGCTCACTTCTTGTGGATCTCTTGACTTTTTTGAACAAGGATCTATTTCTCTAACATCCATTTGGTTATCCCTTTGAGCAAGACATCATGGACTTGTTTGCCCCTTGTAACTTTGCTAACATCCAAGGTTATCCAAATGGCCTTCCTAACAAAGGCATGGAAAGGTTACCTTCTTTTCAAGGAAATATTGCGGTTAGTGTCAAAGCTCATTTGTTTGCTTTCGCTGGTTGGTGGAATAAATTTGCGGTTTTAAATAACGATTGCGAGGATGTAAAGATGAAGCTTTTTATTCTTACTTTTGAGCAAGATGCTATGGAATTGTTTATTGAAAAACCTCATAATTCATTCAATACTTTTGAATCAATTATAGTTGCCTTTAAGGGTAAGTTTGGTGATAAAAGGGAAGATAAACATCTGGTTAGAGATATCAGCGTCATAGAGAAAAAAGAAAATGAAACAGTAGAGGAATTTAATAAGAGGTTTAATGGTATTATTAAAGAATTACCTCAAGATTATAGACCTCCTCCCAGGTTCCTTTTTGATTGTTATATTGATGCCTTTGATGTTGATACTTCTTATGAAACACTGTTACCGATGAAATAGGTAACCTGACCTCAAAACGGGAACTCTAGCCCAAAAACTCTCAAAAAACATGAAAAACACAAAAAAAAAAATGTGTCTTCCAGAACGCACTTGTTTTTTTTTTAAGGTCAAATTTCAACATTTTCTAAAATTATGTTAAAAACAAAATTGTTTGTTGAAAAAAGGATTGAAAAAACACAAAAAAAAAAAAAAAAAATTGTCTTCCACGCACTTCCTTTTTTTTAAGGTCAAATTTCAACATTTTATAAAATTATGGTAAAAACAAAATTGTGTCTTGAAAAAAGGATTGAAAAAACACCCTCAAAACAAAACTAGTTGATGCTGGAATAACAAAAGAAAAATATATGTCATACTTTTGGCATTTTTAAAAATAGAAGTAACATCTTTTAATTTTTAAAATTCAAACATAAAAAAAAACCTAAAATTTAAGAAAAAAAATAAATTTAAAAAATAAAAACATTTAAAAGCTTAAAAAATTTAAAAATATATGAAGATAAAAAAAATAAAAATAAAAACAAAGTAAAAATTTTAATTCAATCATTAAAAAAACATAAAATTTAAGGAATTTTTTTTTAAAAAATAAACAAAAAAAAATTAAGATTAAAATTTAAAAAAATATAGAAATTAAAGAATAAAAATAAAAACAACATAAAAATATTAAATTTAAAAAAAAAAACAAGTTAAAAAAAGAAGGAAATTATAAAAAATAAAATACAGAAATTAAATTTAAAAAAGGAAAAGAAAATGCTTATTAAAATTTAAAAAAAGAAAAAAAATATTTAAAACAAATAATTAAATTTAAGGAAATATATTAAATTTTAATAAATTTAAAAATTCAAAATTAAAAAAAACACTATTCAGATAAAAAGGAAAAAGGAAAAAGAAAAAAATAATTAAAAATAAAAATAAAAATAAAATACAATGAAAATATTAAATTTAAAACAATATATATTAAAAAAACAAATAAACTATAAAAAATAAATTAAATTTAAATTATAAAAAGATAAAATATATATATGAACTTAAATTAAAATAGATATATACATCAAATTTTATTAAAATTAAAAAAAAAAGGTTAATATACAAAATAACAAATTAAATTTAAAAACACAAATATTAAATTTTAATAAATAAATGAATAAACAAATAAATTTTTGAAAGAAAAATAAATTTTAAATATAAAAAGAAAAAAAAAAAAATATTGTTAAACGAAAAACTTTTAAAAACTTTAAAAACTTTAAAAAATAATTAAAAATGGAAAATTGAAAAAAAGGAAAAAAAATATTAAATAAAAAAATAATTTAAAAGAATTACAGTTTCATTAAAAAAAAAATCTAATTTTAAATACACAATTTTAATTGAAATAAAAATATAAAAATTTGATGTAATTAACCAAAAAAAATAATAAAAAATAAAACATTAAAAAATATTAAATCCAAATAAATTAAAAATATATATATATAATTTATTGAATTTTATAAAATTATATTAAAAAACTAAGTTAATAACAAAGGAAAATTATGAAATTTAAAAATAAAAAAAAAAGCAATTAAATAAGAAAATTTGGCAAAATTTAATAAAAAATTATTAACAAAAAAAAAAAAAAAAATTTAAAAAAAAAAAACAAAAACAAAATTAAAAAAAAAAGAATAAAACAAAACCAAATTTATTTTAAATAATTAAAAAAAAGTTAATATTTTTAAATTTAAAAACAAAAAATTAAAAAAAAAATTAATATTTTTAAATTAAAAAAAAATCTAATTAAAAATAAAAAAATAAAAAAAAATCAATCGACCGCAGCGGGCCGGCGCCACGGGGGCGGCCCCGCGTCGGCCTCAGGAAGCCCACCGAGATCGACCCTCGCCCCGTCGGGCGGGAAGGCGGCTTAGCCGCCCGGTGGTAGCCTTTGTGACCTGCATGGCATGGTGATAGGTAATTTTTTAATTTTAGTGATTTATTTTAATTTTTTTTTTAATTGATTTTTTTTTATTGATATTTTTTTTTGTTATAATTTCTAAAAATGATTTTTTTTTTTCAAAAAATTAATTTTTTTTTAATTTAATATTTTTATTCCTGATAAATTAGTTTTTTTTTCATTTTTAATTTATATACATATCTAATTTTAATTTGGATTTTATTTTTTTTTTTTATTTTTTATTTAAAATTTTTATATTTTTATTTTAATTTGTTTTTTTTTTTTAATCAATTTTTAAAAAATTTAAAATTATTTTTTTAATTCAATTTGTTTTAATTTTTTTATATTTAATATTATAGAATAATTATTTTTTTTAAATTTAAAATTTAAAATTTATTTATTAAATTTTTAAAATTTTTAATTTAATTTTAATAATGTTTTTCTTAATTTTTCGTTTATTTAGTTTCCATTTTTAAAATCTATAAATGATTTCATTTTTAAAAAAAAAAAAAAAACACTAAATTTATGTATATTTGTTTTTTAAATATTTGCATATGGTTTTTTTCACATTTTTTGTTTTAATGATAGGTTTTATTTTTTTAAATAATTTTTATTTTCTTTTTCTTTTTCAGTGTGGTGTTTTTTTAATTTGTTTTTGTAAATTTTAAAATTTGTATTTTTTTTCCTTATTATTATTATTTTTTTTAATTAAATTTTTAATTAAATTTCTTTTTTTTTAATTTTTTTTTCTAATTTTAATTTTGTAATTTTAAATTATTTTATTTTAAATTTTTAAATATATATATTTTTTAATATATTATTTTTTTTAATAAGTTAGAAGAAATGTTTTTGATTTTTTTTATTTTTTGGGTCGATTTTTGTTTTTTTCTTTAAATTATGTGTTTTTTTTTCTTCAATTTTGTCTTTTCCTTTAATATAATTTTCAAATATTTTTGTTTTATTTATTTATTTTTGTTTAATTTTTATTTTTATGAGCTATTTTTTGTTTTACATTTTTATTGTTTATATATATTTTTTTAATCTAAGTTTTGTGTTTTATTACGAACATGAGAATCCTGCTCTAAAAAAAAAGTTGATGCGGCATCAATACGTTTCAAAATTAGCATGAAAATCAACACACTAAAAAAAAAAGGTTGATGCGGCATCAATACCTTTCAAAATTAGCATGAAAATCCTTGCTCCCTAAAAAAAAAGGTTGATCGACATCAAATACGTTTCAAAATTAGCATGAAAATCACTACTCTAAAAAAAAAAAAAATTGATCTTTTGCTGCATCGATACATTTCAAAATTAACTTAAATTAGCATGAAAATCACTAACATTTTAAAACAAATATTCATACTTCATAAATAAAAATTTTAGAGTGTCAAAAATGTGCACCAAAAAAAAAATGGTGATTCTGCATCACCACTTTTCAAAATCGGTGCTTTTTATGCTACCAAAAAAAGGTAGGTAACATTGCGGTTACCTATTTCATCGGTAACATTGTTATGAGTTGAGGCGAGCTAAAGTTAATGATTATAACGCTGCCCAGGTTTTAGTTGAGGAGATTGAAAAGGATAAGAAAGCATCTGGAATGTCCAAAACTCCAGATTTTGATAGGTTTTTGACATAATCTAAGGGAAAAGAAATTAAAGAATTTGATGAAGACCTTATGCATAAATTGATGCAAAAACTTGAAAGCATGGAACTTGATCAGGAAAAGTTAATATCTAATTATTTTGAACAAATAAGTGTCGTACAGGCTAGGTTGGTCCAAATGGAAGGATCTCAGGCACAAAATTTCCAACCTAGAGATAATAATGCTTTGCAGAAGAGAGGCCCATCTAATGAGCAGAGACCGCCAAATCAACTTGAGTCTGCAAATCTTGTGGATGAAGCTCCGCCTTTTTGTAGAGCCTATAATGCTCTTCATGAAGAAGTTACTTGCCATGTTGTCAAAAGAATCATAGATAGTAGAATGGCAGGGTCGAGTCATCAAATTAATGTTGTTGGTAAGGACTATCACATGCATATAGAAGATCATGAAAGTCATGTTAAGGAATCAGCTCAGATGATTAAGGATATGCAACCGAATCATACGCAAATGATTCAAAACATGGAAGCTAACCAGATAAATCTTCAAAATAGGATAAATGCCATGGAAGCAAGTCATGCACAGGAAATAAATGTCATGGAAAACAGGTTAAAGATAATGGAAGTTAATCATTCTAATCAGATGTCCATTATTCAAAACCATATGATTGCAATGGAAGCAAGACATGCCCAGGAAATAACTGTTATTCAGAATAAGTTGGAAAAAATGGAAAGATCACATATACAAAACATCCAACCCAAGTCATAATTGTCAACATATCATAGGCCTCCCAGTTTGCTGAAGCAAGCTCCATCCTATTATGAGGAGACCATTTCTTCCATTGAAAAGTGGTTGATTGAAGGCGACCCGGATAAAAGGAAAACCGAGGGGGATCAGGTTAATACATCACCCTTGACAGAGCAGATGTAGAATGAAGAGAGGCATGTCACACATATATTGTTTACTTCTTCTGAAAGTTCACAAGCAGAATGTTCCACATCATCAACAATACAATCTGCCACGAAGAAGAGCCTGAAGCGAAAAAGAAAAAGAATAAGGAAGTGTTTCGATACATCTGATAGCCGCGAGCAACTCGATGTTTCGATAAGACAGAGTCCTACAATATGCAAGATCGGCCATGGCACATCTGACAAGCAACCTACAGACTTGCCTGAAAGCAGGCAAATGCTCAGCATGCACTATATTGAACACATCTGATGCCATAGGGCATCCTTTGTATTGTATCTCTAACCTTACCCTTTGTCCTTTCAACATTTCGTTTTGTAGTTAGATTAGATTTACATTTCATGTTAGTAGAGTAGTCAATAAATGAAGAGCTTTTATTTTTCATGTGCTTAATGTTATATGATGATATTTGGATGGACGCTACTTATGTAACTTTGTGAGTTGCTTGGATGCAGATTCTGGATTCTCGCATTTCTTCAATGAAGCAACGTGTCCCCAAGTAGAGCTAGATGTTGACCACTCTTTTTCAGCGACCCCATAGCAGTACACCCTCATTTTTTCAAATGGGATTTATCATGTTCGAGGGGTTCATGCCATTCAGATTTCATCATCAGTCGATAGTTTTGTAAACAATGTGAACCCATTCTACATGTTTATGATGTAAATGATTTAAGTAGGACCATCATGTATGTAACAACCTAGGTAAGCATAGTATTTTGGTGACGATTTCAATTCTAGGAGGTTTTTTGTCTCACTGATTCATTTGCGTTTCTCGACACAAGCGATCGGCAAAGTTTTTCCCTCCAGCCTCACCCCAAAGTTAGGATGGATTTTGTCGTCAAGATGCTAAGTGAGTCCTAGTGTTTTCTATCGAGTCTTTGTAAAAGTAGTTTGGGAATAATCCTAGCTAATTGGCTAGATTATTTTATTACAAGCTACTTGGTCTACTAGATCATGTTTTGAGTCGCAGAATTGGGTAGCTATTTGAGGGTCTATCACGAATGGGTTTTTCCTTCATGTGTCAAAATGTATTTATCTTATGTAAAGAGGGTTGGAAAAATAATTAAATCCCCTCAGTCAATTATTTAAATTTTATGGCCATACTAAATTAAAAATCCTAAGCCAAAAATTTAATTAATTTTAAGTCCTAGGTGATTTAAAATTATTTAAAATTCTTCAAACACAAAATTCGTGGGTCCCTAAAAAATAAATTTTTAAAGGTCCCAGGCCAACATAATATTGAAACTTTCGAGAAATTTTGGACCCTTTGGTGGTTAAGTCAAAGTCAAATTTTTGAGGTAATTAACTCAAATATATTATTTTTAAGTTAATTAAAAATGTATTAAATGATAAATGCGTATTTCCTCAAAAATTTATAATTTCGACGGACGAGATTAAAAGATAATCAAATCTTTTTCGATGGTCGAGATTTCTTTGACGGGGATCAACCGAATTAGCCATTGAGGATTTCATCTTATAAATTAGAGGTCTTTGTCAGTCTTTCAGTCATCCGATCTCTGGATCGTGTATTTTCTCTTGAAGCTCTCCTGTAATATTTTTTGGAATAATACAAACGAAGACTTTGGGGTTTTATTTTGATGGTGGTGTTCCTCTTCAGCATTTTATGGTAAACTTATTCTTAATATTCCACTGGTGATTATTTCAATAAGTTGTTGATTAATGGCTCTTGTAGAGTAATCTATTGCACAGGTATCTTGCTTAGGTTACTGGATTTAAGGTAAGAATATTAATTGGATTGAGTTAGCAGCTATCTCTAACTCTTGAAAATTTTATGTTTTATCTTATTTCTCTATTAATTTAACAGTTTAACTTTAAGTGTGCAGAAATCTTCCGGATTTAGAATTGGGCATTTAGGGAAGTCCTCGGCTGGACCAGCTGACTCCTAAGGAAATAAGATCTGAAGAGCCCTCCGGATTTAATTCCTTGGGCTTATCTTAAATTCCATTTTTTTTTTGCAGGGTTCTTTTTAGGGCTTGTGCCTCTCTCTTAATTTCTTTTTTTCTGAATTGTGCTGAATGGTTTTAAATCTGGCCATCGGGGCTTTGATCTGTAAAATAGCATTGTAGATTTGTAAATATCGTTAATTGTTTTACTCACCGGGGTTTTGGGGTTTTTATTTTCTTTGTATATACTAAGTTTTGGGGTCTCTTGTTTTTGGTTTTGTGTAGGTTGTAGTGGGAGATTTTCAAAGAATTTTCTTAGATCTGAGCCAGATCTAGGCCCTGGAGGGTAAGATCTGGTCTCAGGATCGGATTTGGTTGCAAAACTGGGTAGCATTGTGCCTTAAGCTTTAAAAAACTGCAAGTGTATTTATTTATTTAAAATCCGAATTTTAAATCTGATTTTGCTGATTTCTGGGCAAGGAAAATTTGTAAGATTTTGTGCACCAGAGTGTCTGCTGACCCGCCCTTCATCTCTCCATTTTCCCGCTGCCCTCCTTGCTGCCTTCTTTCCAGATCCACGCTACTCCTCCCACATTCCCTCTGCATACTCCATTTCTTGTACGCTGCCCATTCATTTGCGTGTTTTTTCCCTCCTTTCTGCAGGTTGGCTTATTCTGTTCGAGCCTTCTCCTCCTTGTTGCCCACGCTGCTGTCCTCACTACTTGACTCACGCATCCCTCCGTCACTGCTCCTTGCCGGTGGATTCATCGCCTTGCTCCTCCCCTCGTTGATGCTGCTCCCTTCGAACCTTTCCGTGCTCATCCTCACATTGCCCGCGTCCTTCATTTGCTACGTTCCTGCCTATTTCCATTTCCTCATCGGTCGCTTACATCTCATCTCCTCATGCAGCCTTCTACGACTCCTCCTCCCTTTCCCTTTGACCTGCATAACCTAAGCACAATAAACAAATAAAAGCATTAACATTTAACATTTCAACCTATTTTTCTTTTAACTTTGATTTCAATCAAATTTTTTAGATTTCGATTTTTACTTAGTTTGACATTTAAAAAATTTTAAAACCTAAAAAAAAAAAAACATTAACAATTAGACTTTAGACTTAGGACTTTTGACATTTGAAAATTTAAAAGAATTAGAAAAACATTTAACTTCAACTTTTGACGTTTCAGTTTTAATTTGTTTCATAGTTTGACATTTTAAAAAAAAAATTCTAAAAAACATTACTAATTTGGTTCAATAAATTTAGATTTCAAATTTTTCTTTTTTGTTAGTTTTAACTTTAGACCTTTAAAAAGAAAAACTTTAAAATTCAAAATCAAATTTCTTTATTTTTTAACCTTTTCTTTTTTTAGAGTTTAGATTTCTTTTTTTTCTTTTTTCTTTTTTAGTTAATTTTAGATTTCTTTTGAGAAAAATAAAAAGTAAAAAATAAAAAAAAAATGCCCAAAAACTTTAATGAATTTTTTTAACTTTAAAAATTTTCAGAACATTAAAAAAATTCAAAATTTCAAAAATTAAAAAAAAAGTAAAAAAAATAAAAAATAAAAATAGTAAAATTTTATTTTTATTTTTATTTTTTTAACATTAGAAAGTTTTGTTTTAAAATTTTTGTTTGGAAGTGGTCTTGGGTAAATGCTATGTTTTAAAACTCGGCTGTCCAGACTCGAAATCGGCCGAGTTGACCGAGCCGAAGGCATGGCTAGTACGACTCGGTGGTTAAATCGGTCCGGCGGCCGATTTGTGACCAAGCCGACCAAGCCGTACATCGACTCGGCCAGTTCGGTCACAAACAGGCCTGATCGGCCGAGCTCGAGCTAGCTTGGCCGGACAGCTCCCAGCCGGCCGCGGGCTCCAAAAAATGGAAAAAAAAAACGGACTTGAAGTTGGTTTTAATTTTGTTGCTAGGTTTGTTTTAGCTTATTTAACCCCTCCCCACCTTTTTAACCTACCCAACCCCTCTCAATACCTCACATCTATCTCATTAAATTTGTTTGAGCATTTGTGAGGATTTTGTGAAGAGTTATGGAGTTGGTTTTGGAGCAGCTTTGAGGAATCTTTTGGGCAAGCTTTGGAGCAGTAGTGAGGAGCTTTTTGGGCAAGCTTTGGAGCAACATTGAGAAGTTGGTTTGTTGGAGCTGCATTGAGGAGGCTAGAGGCTAGAGGTATTTATTTTTTCTCTTCTAAAATCTGCGTTTGCTTGTTTTATTTATTTTGCAAATCTGAAAATGGTAAACATAGTTTTTGGTGAAAGAAATGAACATAGAATGAATAGTCTTTTTTTGTTTTCATTTTCAAATTTAAACCTTTTCTTTCCAAGTCAAAAACTCAGTCCAAAATGGCCCCTAGAGTGAAAGATGCTGCTTGGGCATATGTTGAAATGGTTGATGATCAAATGTATTGCAAATTTTGTAAGAGAAAATTTAAGGGGGGTGGAGGGGGCATTCATAGACTGAAACTACATTTGGCTGGTCTTAGAGGCCAAATTACTCCATGTGAAGCACAAAACATTGGGGAAATTAGGAAGGAGTTGAAAGAGCAATTTCAGAAGTTTGAGGAACAAAATTAGGCAAAAAGAAATACAGTCTGAAATTGGGAGGAAGAGAAATCTACAACAGATGATGGTTGGCAACCCAAGTTTTGATTATGAGGGTTCTTCATCTATCCCTTGCACTGATGCATCAAACCCCTTTCGCTATGTTCCTCGCTCCATGGAGTCTATTTCTAAAAAGGCTAAGGGTGCAATGAGAAATAAGGGTACTATCAAAAGTTTTTTCATGCCCTCTTCTCCCTCTGATAGTGCACATGGTCCTAGTCCTCCAAGTAGAGGTCAAGTGCAGCCCACTTTAAATGCTCATTGGAAAAAAGAATTGAGAGATGTTGCTTGTGATTACATTGCTAGATGGTGGTATGATGCTGATATTCCCTTCAATGCTACTCGTTCGCCACATTATGAACCTATTTTTGATGCCATATATGCTGCTGGAAAGGGCTTCAAAGGCCCTACTATGCATGAGTTAAGAGGATCTCTTTTGCAAAAAGAGATTATGTCCATTGATGATTATTTGAAAGAGTTCAAAACTCATGGGCACATACAAGATGTACCATCATGTCAGATGGAGGGACTAATCAGAGGAACCGTACCATCATAAACTTTCTTGTCTTTTGCCCACGGGGAACCATGTTTCTAAAATCAGTTGATGCATCTGATAGGGTGAAAGATGCACATTTGTTGTTTCATCTTTTGGATGAGGTTGTTGAAGAGGTGGGGGTGGCAAATGTTGTTCAAATCATCATAGATAATGCCTCTAACTATGTTCTTGCTGGTAAATTGTTAGAGGAAAAACACCCAACCATCTTTTGGATTCCATGTGCTGCACATTGCATAGACCTCATGCTTGAGGATATTGGCAAAATAGACTGGATCAAGAACACTATAGAGCATGCCAAATGCATCACAAAATATATTTACAATCACTCATGGATTTTGAATCTGATGAGGAAAAACACAGGGGGCAAGGAAATTATTAGGCCTGCGATCACTAGATTTGCAACACATTTTTTGACATTGCAATCTATGCTTGCCCAACATAGAAACTTGCAAAAGTTGTTTTCTAGTGATGAATGGAATGAATGTCAGTGGGCTCGCAAACAGGATGGCAAAGATGTGAAAAGGAAAGTCAATGAAGAAATATTTGGAAAAAGGCAACAAAGATTGTGAAACTTGTTGAGCCACTGGTTAAGGTGTTGTGCTTGGTGGATGGGGAAAGATTGGCTAT
The DNA here is from genome assembly GCA_034641835.2 of Pinus albicaulis. Classification (NCBI taxonomy): domain Eukaryota; kingdom Viridiplantae; phylum Streptophyta; class Pinopsida; order Pinales; family Pinaceae; genus Pinus; species Pinus albicaulis. The sequence goes on along the minus strand of CM076577.1, from coordinate 118,822,063 downwards.
GGGCTTCATTTATGAGGCTATGGATCAAGAAAAGGAGCAAATAAGGGCAGCATACAAGGACAGAGCGGGTAAGTATGGGCCCATTTGGGCAATCATTGATCAGAGATGGAACAATCAACTCCATCGCCCTATACATGTAGCTGGGTATTTTCTGAACCCAAGGTATCATTATAAAGCTCAGGAAGCAAGAGCTTTGAATGGGGAGGTTAGAGATGGATTGATTGACTGCATTGATCGCATGATCCCCATAGAGAGTGAGTAGTTGAAGATACACAATCAGATCACTGTGTTCAGCCAAGCCACAGGTAACTTTAGCAAGAACCTTGCAAGGATTGTAAGGGAATCAGATGAGCCAGGTAAACAAAGAATTTCAATTTTCAAATTCATATTTTAATTTTTATTATTTTGTATAATTATTTATAATTTCAATTTCAAAGTTGGATATAAATTGTTGAGCTAATTGAAACTCATTTTTTGCAGCACAATGGTGGGAGGCATTTGGTAGCCATTGTCCTGAATTGCAGAGTTTTGCAATCTGCATTTTGAGTCAAACTTGCAGTGCTTCCGGGTGTGAGCGCAATTGGTCTGTCTTTGAGAGGATTCACACAAAGAAGAGAAACCATTTGGAGCAAAAACGATTAAATGATCTAGTGTATGTCTAGTACAACCTGCGACTAAGATGCAACCAATTGCTGAACAAATGACCTGATTCAGATCCCATTGTGTTGGAGGATATTGATCCAACATCATATTGGGTAGTGGAGACTTGTCCACCAGAGTTTGACTCTGATGAGGATATTGGTGTGGGGATTGACTTCGATACACAGGTAGAGGCTATGCTCAATGCTGATCCACTAGTAGCAGACGTAGTCCCAAGCCCTCTAGTTGCAGGCACAGGCACTTCCTCTAGTCAGTCATGACGGAGGCGCATAACTCGTCTATCTCAGGGTGGTAAGGGCAAGGCTATAGTTCCAGTTGAGGATGTTGATTCAGAGGAAGAGCGAGCGGTTTCCCCCTCTGGTTCAGAGTTTGAGGAAGAGAACATTGGCTTGTCTGTCTAGCAGTAGTGATTATTCATGTTTTGTTGTGGAGGCCATTTAGAACCTCCTTGTTTATGTTTTTTGTTTTGATCTCTATCTCGATTCTCATCATCATGTATTGGACAAAGCACTGGGTGCAATATTGATATAATGGATATATTCATGAGCCTACTTTGATCATATGTTGTCTTTTGTCTATATTGTAATGCTTTGTGTTTGGAAACATGAATAAAAATCTTTAAAATTATGTTTTTTTACAAAAAAATTAATATTTAATGCATTTTTTACAAAACCGAGTCATTGAAACTAAACCGGCCGAGTCGATATTGAGTCGGAGTCAGAGTCGGAGCTGACCCTCGGCCAAATCGGAACCCGAGTCCGAGTTTTAAAACACTAGGTAAATGAGAAAGCAAAATTCTAAATTTCCATAGTTAAAGGTGAACTTTTAATTTTTTATCTAAAGTTTGACTATAGACTACATTTAAATTTCTGGATTTGGATTTTCAAGAATATCATTTAAATTCAGAATTATTGGAAATGTCTAGCATTTAAATTCAATGGTCCTCTCATGGTAATATCTTTTCGGAATTTAATTTTTTTTACAGATTGCATTTGGTTCGAAGTATTTTTCATGCTTAGCTGGGATTGATGATCGTTTAACTAGCTCTAATTGTGTTTTTAAATTGCTTGAAATTGATATTAATTGCTTAGTCAACTTTGAGAATATTTCAAGTGATGATAAATTGCATGTTTTTATTTTCTAGATCGAATATTGTTGATGCATGATATTGAAAGTGTTTTATCGAAGGTTAAATCACATTATTGAAAAGGGCTTATCTTACAGTTTGATAAATTGAGCATTTAATTGAAGAATTGAATATTATCGTGGTGGAATGGTATTTTCATAGCAGGATCATTGTCATCTTTAGCAGCAGTTATCTACCATCTACTTGATCTTAATTTCGTAACGGGATAATTTGACTCCATAAGGCACTGGTCTTAAACTTTCAATCTAATCGAATCTGTAAAATCGCATTAAATCTTAACAAGTACTTGGTCGTTTGATTGTGTTTCCTGAATTGGTTGGTTTCCAACCAGTTCTCTTTGTTTGATTGTGTTTCTTGAATTGGTTGGTTTCCAACCAGTTCTCTTTCTTCCATTTCGTTAGGGTCTACCTTCCTTAGTTTGCAAGGAGACAACTTAAATAGAGAGATTGGGGATCAGGGTGACAGCCCCCGATCTGAGACGTTGTCGCGGTGCCTAGACATTCTGTGCGACAACAGGAGGAAAATCAAACTCTTAGTGGATGGTGGGGGCCACCCCAAGGGAGGATTACAAGAAAGGATGGTGGGGGCCAACCCAAGGGCATAGTACTGCTACTGCTGCCAAATTCAGGAAGGATTACAAGGAAGGATGACTTGGCGTGGACGAAGTCTGGGTCAAGGTCTAGAGTCTCAAGAATCACTATTGAAGGATGAATTATTGACTGGGTTTTCCCCAAGAGTGGGCGTTTGCCCTGGCTGTTGGCTTACATTTGATGTGCTTGATCTATGTGTATTTTCTTTGATATTTGCTTGATGAAATAACAAGAAGAAAGATAAGAACATAATAAGAACTAATGAAGATCACAAGTAAATAATCAAGAACAAGAGGATCTTTCTGCCTTTCTGATTCTCTAACATGGTATTAGAGCTTTGGTCAAAGGAGAAGGAAAAAAGTAGTCTCAAGGACTTGATCAAGGAAGTCATAAGAGGTTCACTAGAGGAAAGAAGTCTTTACTACCCTCAAGAAATATGTCTAACACTATCAAGGGAGAGAACAAGCTTGAAGGAGCTACAAATTTTAGGTCTTGGAAGAAAAGGATTGACATCATCCTTGAAAAGAACAAGGTCTTAGATTTAGTCAAAGGAAATATGAAAAGGCCTACAGAAGAATCAAGTGACACTGATAGGGTGAAGTACAGAGAACTCGAATTAGTAGCTATGGCTTTGATGGTTGAAGGCATAAATGACAATCTTGTCTCCTTTATAGCAAATATTGATCATGCTTAGGAAATGTATGAGGCTTTGTCAAAACTATTCACCATCAAGAACATTGGAAAAGTGGCAATCCTGAAGAATGAATTTAGAACTACTAAGATGACAAAGGAGGATATTGTTTCCTCTTTCTTTGTAAGAATAAGAAGGATAGGGGATGAGCTTCTTGCCATTGATGAAATAGTGCCAGATAAAGAACTAGTGATTACAACCATTCTGGGACTACCACCTTCTTGGGGTTCTTTTGCTTCTAGCTGGAAAGAAACACCCACCTTTGAGGAGCTATGGACAACATGCAGTCAAGAAGAGTTAAGAGTCTCCATGGTAACCAACAATGAAGAAGTTTCAAATGCTTATGTTGCTCATCATAAAGGAAGATTCAAGAAGAAGGCACCAAAGAAGAAGGTTGATCTGTCCAAAATCTAGTGTTATCATTGTCAAAATATGGGACACTATAGGAGTGATTTCCCTGACAACCATAGGAGCAAGAAAAGAGACAGAGATCATGCTAACATGGTTGAAGAAACATCACCCCCCAAGAAAGCAAAGCCTGAAGAAGATTCGAAGATTCAATTGATAGTCCTACTAGAATTAATTGAAGGGCATCATCGAAACCCCGAGATTTGCTTTGATTATACATTTGAAATTTTTTGATGATTGGGGTTTGTGATTGCATAGGTGAATCTCTCGAAGGATTTGATAGCATGCTGGTTACCGATCGATTTGATTGTGTGAGATTGGTTGTCCTTGATTTGTTGGATCAAGGTGTGATAAGGATTTGTGAGTGAAGCATTGCCTGGAAACACATTGGGCCGACACTTTGTGTTGTTGTCTGGTTGGGAGGGTGACATTGGGTGGATGTGCACCTAGTTCCCTTGGTTGATGGTTAGTAAGTAAGCCTGTTGGAACTTGGTACCTATAGAGGCTGAAAGCTTTAGTCCATATTAGTCCCACTTGGATAGATTTCCTTGGTCAGGAATCTAGTCCATGGCATTGCGGTGCTTAAACTAGAGTGACCAATGGATAGAGTTCCCTGGTCAGGAATTTAGTCCATGACATTTAAGTGTCTAAAGATTCTTCATAGTTCATATAGTTGAGATCTACCTTGTACTATTGAGTTATGAATACCTCCCTAGTTAAGAGGGAGTGTTCAAAATCAAGTATTGTGTTTCTTCAATAAGCGCTTTCATTTCATACTACATGTAATGTCCCTTCCTAAATTATTTTGTCACAGGATTTATTTTCATGTATTGAGGGCCAATTTTGGTCATGTTAGGGCCCATTTGATTTTTCATTAGAAGACTTAGGAGGTAGAAGTTAGTAACTTTATATTATGTTATTTTATTAGTGGTGAATGGGGACCACCCACACATGAAATACACATACCCTTAATAGTTGGTTCGAAAAGCATGAGGGTGAACAGGATATGGAGGGAAAAGGTCGGAAAAAGGCCCAACGAAGATTATAAATGGAAGAAAACTCACTTCATTTGGGAGGATTGGATTATCGATTTTGATCTCAGTTGCTCTGAGCTGAGAACTCACCCATTCTTCGTGGGACTTCAAGTGCCACCCTAGATTGGTTTTCCATTATCATCCGAGAGAGTTTCATTTTGATATCTTCAACATTCGCATTTAGTTGCCCCAACAGTGCGTATTTCTGGAGGACGCAGTGGTATTCCGGGGGTTGATTGACGAGAGAATATTTGGTAGAGAAAGGTTCATTATCTTGTTAAGCTATAAGTGAACCTAGGTTCATTAGCCTGTTAAGCTATAGGGGAACCTCAAAGGCTGAGATTGATAGCGTATCTCAGGAGCAACGTGGCACTCACTGGGCCAATGGGAAGGAGGAAAAGCTGGGCACATTTGTGGGAGAGCGCCTCAACCATTTGGGAGATTGTTTGCCGGGAGAGATATGGGAAGTGCCAGAGCAATTATTTGTTGCATTCTTGGAACATTTTTGAGTATTTTGCTGGCAGTTCTGTAGACGACGTATTCAACAACTATTGGGGGAGCGTAGGGCCTATTAGAGGTTCAAAACCATGCCAAACCATTTTTGGGTTTCTCTAGGTTTTTGACAAGGACCTCAGAAATAATTTTGCGAAATTTTTTGAGCACCAGAGATGGGGTTTTTAGCCATATCTTTGCAGCAGACAATGTAGATTTGCTAGGGCTTTTGGAGGTCAATTTTGGAAGGTCAAAACCAGACCAAACGATTTCTGGGTTTTTGACAAGGACCTCAGAAATAATTTTGTAGATTTTTTTGTGCACTAGAGGTGGGGTTTTCAGTCATTCCTTTGCAGCAGCTAGTGCAAAATTGATGAGACAGCGCAGAGCCTTCACTGGGCAGTTTCTAGTTTATCATTGTCTTACCTGAGTTTTTCTCCGCTTGCCAAAAAGGCAAGCCCAGGTGCATTTCTTCTATATATTTGTACTCTTGCCCTTTTCTATAATAAAATGGCTCAGCTGCTTCCATGAAGTTGATTGTTCTGGGTATTTACTGCACTGTTTAAAATTTCTATGGTGCAAATTTACTATTTTCTGCAATAACATTGTTTTTCCTATTTTGGAACTGTTGACCACTAGAGTGGCACCTAATGATGATGTGAAGACTCCATGCCCAAGGGTGAACCAGAGGACACTTATACCATCAGATATCATCAGTTCAACAAAGTTTTTAAACTCTACTTCTTATAATTTTACTTCTTGAGTCATTAAATTCCGCATGCCTATGAGGATATTGTATAAATGTCACTAGCATGATGAATAAAGCCATGTAATAGGCCAAGAGTGTTGGGACTCGATCAACAAGCGAGTACACCTTGGAGTGCTTTTTTTACTTGGTTAATTATTCCTTTTTTTTAGTGGCGAATAATTTTCTAGGTTTTTTCACTCGTTGCATTACCCCAAAGCCGGGGTGACGGCTTGAAGGTTGAGCCCCTAACGCATCTTAGTGTCGAGAGTCAATGTGTATTATCATGATAGGTCATCTTTGAAATTTCGCGAAATTTGACTAGGTCTAAGTAAGATTTTTTAATAATTAAAAATTTCTCTCAAAACAAGATTTTTTAATTATTTTCTATGTAATGATGTAAATAAGTGGTCTTAGGAAATGTCCGGGGCATGTGACTACTCGAAATTCATCCTCAGAGGCCCATCATTATCTCAGGACTCACTTTGAAAGTCAAAAAACGACTTATAGTCCCTCAAAAGCTAGTTTTTCTAAAGTTAGTGGCAAAAGTGAAGAAAAATTCAAAAAATTAATAATTGGAAAAATTTACAATTTTTTCCCAAGTCAAAATAAGTCAAATTTTGACGTGGAAATTAACTGGAGAATCAAAGATGATGTGGCAGTCATGTGGGGCCCACCAAGTAAGGTACAAGTCAAAGTCAAAATGCCTAGTAATCATGTCAAATTGGTCCCATGATGAGCCAATGTTGAGTTCATTCGTATGGCTAAAGTGCAAATGTGATTTAATTCAAAGATAATGGATTTGATTTAAGCCAAAGTCTAAAGTTAAAAGTGTGAGTGGGGAATGGACTTGCTGACCAATGGAGTGGCACCTGATGATAATGAAGAGAGTCCATGCCCAAGGATCAACCAGAATACATTTGTACCATCAGTTCAACAGATTTTTTAACTCTACTTCTATTTTCTCATCATTTTTCTCTGATGCACAGATTCCACGCCCTACGGGGAATTGTAATAAGTGATGCTAGTAATGATGAATTTGAGTCAGTATTGAGTCTGTAACAGGCCTAGGATGTTTGGACTCCATCAGCAAGCGGGTACACCTTGAAGTGTTTTTTTTTACTCGGTTACTTATTCCTTATTTTTAGCGGCGAATAATTTTCTAGGTTTTTTCACTCATTGCATTACCCCGAAGTCGGGGTGACGGCTTGAAGGTTGAGCCCCTGACGCATCTTAGAGTCTAGAGTCAATGTATATTACCATACTAGATCACACAAAAAATTTCGTGGAATTTGGTTAGGTCGAGGTAATGATTTTTTAATTTTTTAGATTTCCCACAGGTCAAAAACTGCAATTAAATTTGTAATTGGATTGTAATAAGTGTTGTCTAGAGAAGTTGTATGGGGTATGAGTAATCAAAATTACACCTCTTGCCCTCAACTTTCTACTATGACACACTTTGAGGGCTTAATAATGAGTTCTGGACCCTCAAAATCCACATTTCCTAAGTTTAGTGGAAATAGTGGCATTTAATCAGGCTGAAATTAAATAAATGGAGAAAAATAAATATCCACACATGCTAAATGAGGTGGAAAATTATGGAGGAGTTAAAGTGAAGTCACAAGGTGATGTGGACTCCTAAAATCAAGGAAATGACATGTGCTCAAATAAAACCGAATTTCTGGCATTAAATGAGAGATGCTTACTTGGAAATTCGAATTTGTGAAGTTAATGCACATTTGGGAGGATTTGGGAGAATATTTGGTGGATATTTTTGTGGGAAATTGTCCTCTCATGGGTTACCACCCATATACACATGTCATTCGCTCATAAAATTCGAATTTGGCACATAAAGGAAGAAGAAAATGATGTCCACTTGCCAGAATCCGATTTTTACACTTCACAATGGAGCTCCACATATCAAATTCAAATTTGCCTTGTGATCTCCTCCCTCTCACCACTTGGCATTTGGTTCTTCATTGGGATTTGCTCCCAACTTTCTATATAATGGAGCCATGGGCTCTCATATTGTATCATGTTATGAGCTATTGGGCTTGATGAAACTCTGTCATTTTTGTATATCAATAAAATCAAGACTTTGGGGCTATTTAGCAGATGTTCTCTTGGTGTTATGAGGTGATTTCTTTCCATACTATTGCTATTGTATTTGAATTCGTTTATATGCTTGATCAATATTAGTTTATATTTGCCATCTTATTTGGATTGATGCGTGCAAACTATCTTGCATGCATCATTGATTTAGAGTATTATTCTAGGAATTAGCTTGCCAAGTCATTTTCAGAGGAATGTTTGGTTTATGTATTTCTTTATGATGCTCTAATCCTTTTGCAGACTAATATTTGAAGTGTGTAGGGAAGATCTATTTGTACTGTGTGCAGGAAATCCATCCGGGGGTGGGAGAAGTCTCAAATAGATTAACTCACTCCTAGATTCAAAGCGATCCAAGACTTAGCTACTTTCAACCCCAAGTTTTGCATCGAAGGAAGACAAAGAGGGAGTTTCTCGTTCTCTAGCTACTTGATCATCTATTTCCACTTTTAAAACCTAAAAATTCCCATTTGTAGAGCCTCTTAAAGTCATATTTGCTACTTCAAGAGCGTTTCTTTAAACTAGGCAAGAATGGGGGTTCGCTCCCATTCCTTGGGTTAGTGCCTTTGTACATTAATTTGTATTTTAGATCCTCTTTATTTCAGCCTAAAATTTGATTTTCTTTCGCAGACCGCAAGCTTGAGCGTGAAAAGCGAGGAGCTTGAGCAAAAGATGGCAAAAGGAAATTGATCCTCCTTGCATGCGAAGGCTTCCATTACTTCAAAATCGAGTTTTGGGAGGCCGTAAGCACCTTTGGGACATCAGCAAACTTGATCTTTGCCGTGGGGTTTGGAGCCTTAAAATTTTTTATATTTTAAAGGTTTTCTCCATAAGTTGTGTTGTCAATTTTTGAGGAGGAGATTAAGTGTTTTTTCCAAGCTCTTTATTCATAGAAGAACCTCCTTTTGGGCAGCTTTCTTAAAGGTTGTTTTCTTCACTTGTAATCAATAATAAATAACTTTTTTTTGCTTGAGGGAGCTTGGGATATTTTTCCCATGGTATCCCCCTTCCTTGGTTGAAGAGGAAGGAATTTCTTGGGTGGATTGATTCTTTTTCTGATTTTAGTTTTATGCATGTTAATGAATTAACAACTAATGCACTCTACAACCATTTAACTAAATTTTGGTTAAATTAAACTTACATGCATGAGCCCCAATGCTACAAACTTGAGCAAAGTCTCTTTTTTTTTATGTGTAAGCAATTCGCATGTTTGGCAAAATTCCATTTGATTTAATGATTATGCTTCATGCATGTTGAGGAACCATTAAAGCACCTTTTTTATAAGAACTTATTTCATTCCACTTGCTATTAAAATGCTACAACACATATAAGTTTATTTGTTTCTCTCAAAGTTTTTTTTATTATCGCAAGTAACCACCATCTCATCTCTTGCAGAAAATTTGCATGTATCATTTAAATGATATTTATCAACATTCATTTCACAGAAGCAACTCATTAAAACTTACCTCCAACATAAGTTGGTTGTATAGACTTCTAGGGATCTTCTACTCTCCTATTGAATCCTCACTGTGAGATCCACATAATTCGAACGAGGGTGAAGTCTGGGGATTGAAGAGTTGAATTGAAATATTTGTTGTAAAGAAAGTTTAACTAAAATGAACCAAGAACACTCTTCATCACATTTCCCTTTTTATGGTTGTTAATATCATGCAAGTAGTGTGATGCTCACTTTCTAATTTCGCAAAGTTTAATTTTATCTTCAACATCTAATTTTTTTGGTTGTTTCGAACTATGACAAGATATGTTTAAATATTGAGATTTGGTTATCCTTTAATCATTTTATCCTACAAATATCTTGTGCTGACATCTTTTGTTTCCATTTCAGGATTGTTGTGTTCTCATCTTTTGAGCATTATTCTTGAACACTTTATTTAAAGGCACTGGTTGAATAATTTGATATTATTATTGCAAAGCTGCTTATAAAATGCTCATAAATATTTAAAAGTAATCTAATTTCACTTTAACAATTCTCCTCAAAACTCAAATTTTTAACTTAGTTTTCCTTTAGGGACCACCCCCCTTAGCTGACCTAGGAGAGAGCTAAAACGGAGAGAGTCGGGATCGGTTTGACGGCCCCTTCTCTGAGATCCTTGCCACCAACCACACCTTGTGGAGTTGAAGGCTTTTTCCACTGACTTGTAGGTAGGTGCAGGCGGCAAGGAGCGATAACAGGAGCCCACCTCACCCTCCTACTCTATGCATAGTTTATCAAAGGGAAATATGCACGTGTAAATGAAACTCCATGCAGTCCCAGTCAAAAGATTTTTCAACATAGAAAAATATGCTGCCAGAAATCAAAGGTTTGTCATTAAAGTATGATTGGAGTTTGTCTCCACATATATGTCGCCCTTCCACTTCAACTTTCCACATGGCAGCTCAACGTATATGCACATGAGGAAAAGGATTGAACGTTGTCCAGAATCAGATATACGCACAACAATTTGAAGAAAAACGCTGGGCAGTTTGTTGGTTCGATTGGAGAGGTGTCATTGCCCTGGATTTTTATGGAGATTTGATGATAGTTTGTCAACCTACCACTCCTACTCTCAAAGCACTTGGCAGCTAGGGATATCTATGTTGACTTATGAAGATGACACCTACCGAAATTCACAACAGTCAGAGAACATGTGCTAACAGTCACCTACAACAGTTGGTTACACTCGGACAATTTTTGGTGCCACTTGCAAATTCGTTTTTTGCTTTGGGATTGTCAACTTCTTGCCACTTGTTGATGCATTTTTCACTGGGATTTCCTCCCAAATTTGTATAAAGAGACTCATAGAGCTCTCATATGGTATCTTGGAAACGAACTATTGTGCTTACGGAGACTCTGCTGGATTTTGTATTCATCTTCATATAATAAAAAAGACTTTGGGGTATTATATTGAGGGTGTTCTCCTTCTCTCCTTGAGGTGATGTTGTTTTGATTTATGTGTTTTATATTCTATATGCAATTTGGATTATGTTAGCTATCATCTTTGTAACAACCCACACCCTAAGTTCCTACTTCCTACTATTTAACTACTAGTTAAATATAATATAAAGACATAAAGAAAAACTAACCTTAAAGAATAATTAGAATAATTAATTAAACATTCAAAGCACCATGATTAAATACATTCGAATTAATACAAACCATATCATCTTACATTCAAAGGACATCTCATTAATACAAACCATATCATTCGAATGACATCTCATTAATACAACCATATCCTCTTACATTCGAATGACATCTCTTTGAAAACATTCATTTCTACATTTATGGACGTCAAATCTCGATGGAGTTGTGGTGGTGGGGTCTTATCTCGATGGAGTTGTGGCGGTGGGATCTTAGCTTGATGGAGTTGTGGCGGTGGGGCAGATTGTTATTTAAACAATAAGACATGAGGGAGGAGGGGTCTTTTGTTCTTACATGAAATGGAGAAGGCTGTTGTGAGAAAATGGAGAAGGCTGTTGTGATGAAATTGAGAAGGCTGTTGTGGTGAAATTTATCAACTGTGGAAAGGAGACTTATTGTTCTCGGGATTCTGGGCACGGGGGCAGAGGAGGCGTCCTCTGGATTTGGGATTAAATCCTAAATTGGCTGGGAGGAACATTTTGGTTCTGTAATCTGTCCGCTCAGCTGGAGAAGAGGATCACGGTTCCAACAGTGATCAACTTGTTCAGTTCATCCAACAATCATCGATTAAACTCTGGTTTGGAGCTCACCGTTTCCAGGTATTTCTCTGAGCATCAGTTAGTTATTGTGTTTCAACATCAGTTACTTATTGTGTCTCAGCATCAGCTGGTTATTGGGTGTGTGAACTTAGGAATATTTTAAAACCGTGAATCTGTCATTAGAATTTAAGTTTAAATCCTCTTGCAATTAATTTCTGCTTATATATAAAAAATCAGATAAGTGTTTTATTGTAAATATAGAACAGAGCTCTTACACATGGTATCGGAGCCATTGTTCAAAACTTCGGACCTGTAGTTAAGCGTAAGGTTAAAATTGAGTCTTCAGTTTTAGTTATGAAAGATAGACTGATTTTGGCCAATAACCTGAATACCGAAGCTATCTCTGATGAACTTTCTTATTTGTTTTCCTATCCCCACTGTTTCTCGGTTACTCGGTTTTAAATACTCTGCTTGCAATAGCCATTGTCAAAACAACAAATTATCAGTAGTCTTCAATGATTCCTAGGTGGATATTTAAATCCTTTCAGGAAAAAGGAACCTCCGGAAATTAGAAAAAAAAAACTAATCCTAGCAGAAGAGGCACTCGTAATTCTTCCCTTGTTAAAAAACTGGGATATTCACGAATCAACAAGCCTGTGTTCTTTCTATCCCTAAATGAAATCAGATTATATAAAACCCGTGATGTTCTTATCAAAGAATAAAATGCAAATAGATAATGTTTTGACATATTTTCCTTGCTTGATATCCGAGAATCTATGATTGCTGAGGCATGCATAAAGAAGAAAAAAAAAATCATGAGGACATTTAGGATTGCTTTGCAGCTAGTCAGAGTATAACTTCAAGTTTTAGAGTTCTGGTTCACGGAGTTCATCATGGCCTAGTACTATGCTCTGTAAGGGGTCATACCTCTGTTGCTCCTGAAACAAAGATTCCAGTGCCTTTATTCTCTTTCACCTGTAGGTTGTCTTTCGAAGGATCAAACAAATCTCTGCTAGAAGCATTATATAATATCAGTTTTGAAAGTTCAGATAAATTAATATCATAAACCGAAACATGTCATCCCCATCACTTGCTCAATAATTCAAAAACCATTGTGACAGACAATTTGGAAATTATCTAAAACTGAGGGCTTTGTCGTAGGTAGGTCTTTTTGGTTCATCACTAGAGATGCACAGGTAAAATATTTATCAAAACAGAACGCGGTAACTGTATTACCAAAAGCCATTAGAGCTAATCCACTCCTTAAATTGACAAAAGTCATTACAATCTGGAAATGATGAACAGAGACCCTACAAAGTATCAACTGCCCTAACCAAGGGTTACAAACTAGAAACAAAATTGGTTCACAACAACTGTAGGCTTACACTACTGTAGTACGATTCCTTACAATTGCCATCTTCAGCCCCGATAATTCACTGTAAGCAACCACGCAAAGAACCATTGCCAACAAAGCCTCAAAACCCTGGCCATTACAGCAATTAACAATTCACAACATTCAATTGGTGTCTCGGACTTTGATTTCTCTCCTTCCGTTGCAAACTGAAGGTAAATCATCCATCAATTTCAGACAATTACTCGCTTCCATTAAAACCAAATCACTTAGAGTTCCGTAAGGGGCTGATTTCTCCGCTATGGTTATTTTTTTTTTTCCAAGAAAACTAAAACTCCGGATAATCAAATGGAGGCAAACAAATCCTTCTTCATCTGCGGTGCAGTCACACAGAAGTTGAGAAGTCAGAAGATAACTTAAATTCCCCACATTAAATCATGGCAACGACAGTGTTCGAACCTGCGCGGACATAGCCCATCAAATTTAAATCTGTCACCATAACCTCTCAGACTCAATGCAACCGTCCCGGCTTTAAACATCGAATGCAGGAAGAAACTTAATGAAAATCTTAAGACAACGGATTGCCATCTGGGTATCTATATGATTCGTTGTCAAATTATTAATATCTGATAGGGAAGCCACGTTATGAAATTTGATAAGGGGAAGCCACACTATGAAATCCAATCTTAGTCGTGTATTCGAGTCATTTTGCCAGCTAGGTGTAATGTATTTTAATTCTGAGGTATCATGATATATATATATATATACCACCGAATATGCAATAGACAGAATAAAATAATATATATGCATGTATCATTAGATTAAATATATATATCGTATAGATTTAAAATTATATCGTATGGTTTTTAAATGTATGGTTTTTATATATATATCGTTCGGTATTATTTGGTTAAATTTATATGTCGTATGGTTTTAATTTATATCGTATGTTTTGTTTTTGGTTAAATGTATATATCTTAGGGTTTTTAAATATATATACATTGTATGATTTTTAAATATATATATAACCATGCCATATAAATTACGATTTTTTTTTTTTTTTAAACATTTAAATTTTATTAAAATTTATAAATTTAAAAAGAATGTAATAACATAAAGTTAAACGCTGTTATCTATGGTTAAAAAGGTATAATGTATATATATATATATTATTGTTAAAATAGTAATTATTTTATTGTAAATTGAATAATGCTATTTATATTATAAATAAATTATTTAGGAGTTTGAATTTTTTTACAAAATAAATTTAAAATCATATTTGACTCATTTATTTTATTACAAAAATCAGGAAAGGTTACAATGTTGAGAACGTACCAAAGGCGGCAACGTCAGCGAAATGCATTGCCATCACCTCCTCCCTCGCCATCACCATCGCCACCTTGTAGATCATCGTCAGTACCTGTCGCTCCAGCACCCGATCTTACTACTGTGATGAGCTCTTTGGAAGCCATTTTAGAAACATTAAAAGGGTCGCGGCCGACCAGTAGCAAGGAGGAACGACGTCATCTAGAAGAAAGACATTCAGAAAAGCCTAAGGATTGTGAGTACAAGCTTCATAGAGAAGATATTTCGCGGGAACTGCAAAAGATTAAACTCCCGGAATTTTCTGGAGGACGAGCTGGAGAACATGCCGAAGCATGGTTGGAAGGGGTGCTAAGATGCTTTGCGCTAGGAGAATATTCTTCCACTTCTAAAACGAAGATCACTGTATTCCAACTCAGGGGGAATGCTCTGATTTGGTGGGGAAATCTGAAAAAACAGCTGCATCTCACTTCAGATACCGTTCCTTGGGAGTTGTTCGTGGACCGATTTCGTGCGAAATACTTACCACCTTTCTTTCAATAGCGGCAAGCCGGAGCCTTCCATACTCTAATCCAAGGTAGTAAGACCGTGGAAGAATACGAGACAAAGTTTATAGAACTTGTAAAATATGTTCTTTATCTAGACACGGATGAATGCCAGGCTGAACGTTTCGTATTTGGATTAAACCCTAGAATCAGGGCCATGGTAAGAATGTGGAAGCCATCGACGGTAGCAGAGGCGATTGAATGTGCTCGTTATGCAGAAGAACATCTGGGGATTAAAAGGGATTTCAGGCCAGCTGAATCAATACCGCAGGCATTTACAGGAAAAACTCCCCGAAACTTCTTCTGGGGAAATAACTCAAGACCACCTCCTTATGGTAATAGGTTTACCCCAAGAGGAGTGGTAGCAGGAGCTCCCAGGACCATATATGTTATAGCTTCTGAATCCTCAAACATCAGTCCGTGGAAATCTCGAGGAACTGGTAATCGGGGAAGGAATGTGTAATATTCCTAATTAGCTATGGCTAATTGGAATATTCGATTTTGCTCAATTTTGCCGTCTATAGTTTATTCATAAATAAAAAGGTGAGTAGAGAAGACATAACTCACTTTAGAAATAAAAGTTCACTCCCTAGTAGCACAACGTTGTAACTTAAGTGGAGCCAAGGCGGGGGCCAAGAGACCACGCAGAGAGGGGGCCCACGTAGACACAAGGAGGGACTACGAAACAATACGCCAAGAGGGGAGCACGTGGCAACGTCGGAGGAGGTGAGCCTGGTGGTTGAGAGGGGCGAACACTATATAGAGGAGAGCCTCCTCATTTTGTTCATTCGTTGTTGATGATATTGAGTTGGTCGTTTTGACTTCTTGAGCACGTTGGCTATTTAGCTCCGTCCGCAAGACTGCCAGTGCGTTGAGTGTCTCCGGGGACGGAGACCTCTCAGTTAAATTTCCGGGGACTTCGAGTGCCTGCTCGGGCAAGGTAGTTTCTTCAGCATTTTGTGGGAGGATTGATGTTTGGGTTTTCTTGTGGAGTTAGACATTCAGAGATTGCGCAGTCTTGAGAGGGAGGACGCAGTCCATTCTAGGGGAGCTCCAGATTGAGTTTCTTGCAGGAGTTTTGAGCTTGGAGTTTGAGCAAAGGATCAGCCTTGGCCTTTGGGAGGATTTTGGTGGAGTTTGAGGCTGCATTTCAGTGATTCCTATTCAGCCTCTGCGCTGAGACTTGGAGGACAGCGTAATTCCCCAAGGGGGTGATTTTCGAGGTTCAGTCATTTCAGATATTATTTCTGGGTTTTGCTGTGGTTGATGAGTAGAGGTGGTTTCCAGATTTTCAGCTCATTCCGGCAAGGGGATTAGCCCCAAGTCATCAGTTCAGTTCAGTAGTAGCAGCTACACGGCAGTTTTCCAGCAGTTGGGACGCAGTTCAAAGAGCAGCCATTTCTTGGATATTCTGAGAGTATTTCTTCACTTTCCTTGAGCAAGTCTAGGTGCCATCACTCTGATCACCTATTGTACTTCATTATATTTCTCAGTATAATAAAATGGCTTAGCATTCTCTCTATATTTCTGGATGATGTGTTGTACATACTATCTGTGCTATTGTATGTCTGCTTTACTGTTATCTTTATGTATTTTCGGGCATTCTAGTTCTATACCACTTGGTGTGTTTATTTCATACTCTTAAACAGAGTCTAGAAAGGGCCAGGTAGCCTCCAGATCTCACCCTCTTCACAGAGGTGAAATATCTGGTAAACACCCTCCCAGTCCATCTCTGGTTGGAGTTTGCTCGTGTTTTAGAGATATCCCCGAAACGGGATATTACAGTGGTATCAGAGCATAGTTCTGGCTCAGCCTGTGGAGCTAGTAGTCTATGACACTGGGGAAGAGGCCTTACATTTGTTACAGAGGCAGGAAGTACAGAGATCGTGAGCGTAGGTTGGAGAACACCTATGGAGAGGGAGACTGTGTTCGGGTGTTGGACACAGAACAGGAGGAGCCTGTGGTGGACGCAGGACAAGAGAAGCCTATGGTAGACGCAGAGCAGGAGGAGCCTGTGCTAGATTCAGAGCAAAGAGAGCCGATGGCGGATGATAGTGAGGCAAAACAGTTTGGGGAGGCCCTCCTCAAATCGGTTCAGGATCTAGCGAGACAGATTGAGGTGATGGGTCAGAGATTCACCGCTGTGGAGGCTAGATAGCGTGAGATCCCATGGGTTTTCCAGGTAGGTGAGGGATCGGGTACATCCCACCATTTGCCGGAGCATGGTGCGACTCAGCGTGATACTACTTAGCAGATGGCTTCACATGCACCTACACGCTCTACCATGCCCACTTTTCTGGGAGTAGACACAGGGGCAGGAGCCCAGCAAGAGACAGAGCCTGGTCATATGGGCGATTATTTTGCAGAGTATCAGGCCTATGGGCAGGAGTTCAGGGATGCTCTCTTGTTCAGAGATTTTGTTCAGCTCCAGCGGGACAGTAGACCCCATGACCATCATAGAGGGCACCGACATTATCATGATGGAGATACCCACCGCACAGCTAGTAGATTTCACTTGCCTACGTTTGATGGTTCATCAAACAGTTCGGCGAAGTCTTGGGTGGAGAAGCTGGACATCTATTTCTAGCTTAACCAAATGTCGGAGACGGAGGCCATCAAGTTGGCGACATTACATTTGGATGGTGAGGCCCAGGAATGGTGGTTCCATGGGATGGTTACACTCGGACATTCCACAGTGACGACATATGCCGAGTTCACCAGGAGATTGATTGAGAGGTTTGACCGGAGGGATCCGAAACAACACTTTATTGAGCTGACAAGGCTCAAACACACTGGGAGCCCAAAGACATATATTGCAGACTTCTTGAGGGTTTAAGTGATGGTGTCAGATCTATTCGCGGCACGGATTATCTATATGTTTGTGGAGGGGTTAGCAGAGCCACTTCTTGGTCTAGTCAGATCTACCAGACCAGCTACACTCCAGGATGCTATTAGCAGGACCCGGGATTTACAGGATGCATTGCCCAGGACTCGGACACCTTACCCCCAGAGACAGGGCTTCCAGCCCAAGGGGAAGGATGTGAGGATTCCGCCTCCAAAGGGGAATCCAGGACAGGCACAGATGGATGATGATGCCAGGGGGGAGCTGAATAAGAAGCGGTTGTGCTTTACTTGTCAGGAGTCGTGGGCACTGGGACATAGATGTGCTGCTGGCAAAACACATTTTATTGAGGTCTTCTCCGAGAGCAGCGGGGAAGAGGATGAGGAAGATGACGTGGAGGCAGGAGATAGTCACGCAGCACAGGATCCTTTGCCACCTCCACCTCCAGCAGCAGGTGGTGCGACTTTTGCACCTACCGGAGGGGCCCTTGCAGCATTGCGAGGAGTTCCCAAGTATTTGACGCTGCGCGTATGGGGGACATTATGTGGCCAGCGAGTATCAGTTTTGGTTGACAGTGGGGCAACCCACAATTTCATCGATGCACAGATGGTTGAGCGGTGAGGTATTCAGACTGAGAGCTTCGATGGATTTTCAGTTTTGGTCCCAGGAGATCAGACCATGATGTGTGCTCGTTATGTACCAGAGTTGTCAGTGACGATGGGCACATATACATTGACCGACCATTTTTTTGTGGTCGATATTCCGGACACCAACATGATACTGGGTGTTCAGTGGCTTATCACTCTAGAGAAGGTCACGACAGATTGGAAGGCCCTAGAGATGGAGTTGGATGATGTGAAGACTGGGAGGCATGAGAAGATACGGGGACAACACACATATTCGCCTCAGACTGTTTCGGTTCATCGGATGGAGGCAGTCTTCCGGAAGGGAGACAGAGTGGGCAGTGGAGCCGCGTGCATCAGAGGCAGAGACTACAGGGTAGACTGTGCACCCAGAGATACAGTCCATCCTTGACAGGTACGCCACAGTGTTTGGGAATATTCCACCGAGACAGCCGCCGGACCGGGGGTTTGAGCACACCATTGAGCTTGAGCAGGGCATACAGGCAATGATTACTACCCCCTATAGGCATCCCAAAGCCTACCGAGATGAGATTGAGCGGGCCATCCAGGAGTTGCTGGCTCTAGGGCACATCTGGCCGAGCACGAGTCCTTTTGCTTCTTCCGTGGTGTTGGTGAAGAAGAGGGACGGTACCTTGAGGATGTGTATTGACTACAGGGCCCTGAACAAGAAGACCCTGAAGAACAGGTACCCTATACCCAAGATCAATGAGTTGATGGATGAGTTGAGAGGAGCCCAGTTCTTCTCAAAGATTGATTTGAGATCGGGGTACCATCAGATTCGCGTGAGGGAACAGGACATTCCCAAGACCGCCTTCAGGTGTCACTATGGGCACTTTGAGTTTTTGGTGATGCCCTTCGGGCTAACCAACGCTACAGCGACATTCCAGTCTTGCATGAATCACATCTTCCGTAGTCATTTGAGGAAGTTTGTGTTGGTGTTCTTTAATGATATCCTCATTTACAACAGGACTTGGGAGGAGCATCTCCAGCACATTGAGGTAGTGTTGCGCATTTTGGAGGAGTAGCAGTTCTATGCCAAGCTCTCCAAGTGTGAGTTTGGGTTGACGGAGATGTTGTACTTGGGACATATCATAGGGGTGGACGGAGTGAGAGTCCACGAGGAGAAGATCAGGGCCATCAGAGATTGGCCGGAGCCGAGGAACGTGACAGAACTTCGAGGATTCATTGGCATTTGTACTTATTATAGGAAGTTCGTCAAAGGCTTCTCACAGCTTGCTGCACCCCTTACAGATTTGACGAAGAAGGGGGCATTTAGTTGGTCGGATACAGCGCAACGAGCCTTTGACAGGCTCAAGGAGGTAATGAGTAGTTGCCCAGTGCTTGCATTGCCGGATTTTATGCAGCCATTTGTTTTGGAGTGTGATGCATCGGGAGAGGGGATTGGCGCAATATTGATGCAGGGAGGACACCCTATAGCCTTTGAGAGCCGGGAGCTCCTACCACACGAGAGGTTGTATTCTATATACGACAAGGAAATGTTGGCCATTATGCATGCATTGGCCAAATTCCAGCAGTATTTAGTGGGTAACAGGTTCAGGGTGAGGATTGATCACAACAGCCTCAGGTTCTTTTTGGAGCAGAAACAGTTACAGGAGAGGCAGCAGAAGTGGATCAGTAAGATCCAGGAATATGACTTTGACATTGAGTATGTCAAGGGTAAGAACAACGTGGTAGCAGATGCCCTTTCACGTAGACCAGCCACGTTGTATCTTATGAGCTTGGATACAGATTGGAGGGCTCGACTTTTAGTAGAGTACTCCAAGGACAGATTTGCATGTGAGGTTCTGGATGGACAGGTGGCGGATGACAGGTACAGGGTGGTCAATGAGATCATCTACTACAGGGACCAGATCTTCTTGACTAAGGAATCTCACCTCAAGAAGAAGATACTTCAGGCATCGAATGATTTACCTTTGGCCGGCCATCAGGGGTTTACCAAAACCTACAGGGCCATTAGAGAGAGGTTCTCATGGAAGGGCCTCAAGGAGGGCGTACTCCAGCACATCAGGGAGTGCGATGTTTGCCAGAGGAACAAGGGGGAGATGAGCCATCCCGCAGGATTATTGCAGCCTTTTCCCATTTCGGAGAGAAAATGGGAGAGTATTTCGATGGACTTCATCACAGGGTTGCCTATGGTGCAGGGCAAGGATTGTCTCTTTGTCGTCGTTGATCGACTGACAAAGTATGCGCATTTCTTCGCCATATCCACACACTATACAGCAGCATAGGTGGTCGAGCTGTTCTTCAAAGAGGTTTTCAGGCTACATGGTCTTCCTAAGACCATCATCAGTGATAGGGACAACTGCTTCATGGGGGGATTTTGGCAGGAGCTTTTCCGGTTGGTGGGGACGGAGTTGACACCGAGTACCAGTTATCACCCACAGACGGATGGACAGATGGAGATAGTTAACAAGTGGCTGGAGGGCTACTTGCGTAACTATGTCAGTGGACAGCAACGAGCATGGCTGAAGTGGTTGCATCTGGGGGAGTACTGCTACAACACTACACATCACATGTCCATTGGTATGTCACCATTCTACGCTTTGTATGGATATCATTCTTTTTCTTTTGCTGATGTGATGTTCGGTGCTAGCAAGGCTCCAAGAGCCAAGATTTGGATCCAAGAGAGTCAGGACATTCTTCGAGCTCTCAAGGATAATATGGCTACAGCACAAAACCAGCAGAAGCTGTATGCTGACAGAGGTCGGGTGGAGAGACAGTTTGAGGTAGGGACTTGGTCTACCTACGATTACAGCCATATCGACAATCGTCATTGAAGCAGAAGGGAGCTGAGAAGCTCAAGCCCTGCTTTTACGGGCCATAGAGGTTGATATGCAGGATTGGACAGGTTGCATATGAGTTGGAGCTGCCCCAAGGCAACAAGATTCATAATGTTTTTCATGTATCATGCCTGAAAAAGGCACTGGGACAGCAGGTGAATGTGACAGATGAGCTACCACCCACGGATGATGAGGGGCATTTGGTGTTGCAGCTAGAGGCTATTATTGATACCAGGGAGAGGTAGTTATGGAGCAGGACAGTCCGGGAATTCTTGGTGAGGTGGAAGAATTTGCCGGATGAGGATGCCACCTGGGAGAGTGAGAAAATTTTGCAGCATCCATCACTTCAATTGCTTGAGGACAAGCAACATTTTGCCGGGGGAGACTGTAATATTCCTAATTAGCTATGGCTAATTGGAATATTCGATTTTGCTCAATTTTGCCGTCTATAGTTTATTCATAAATAAAAAGGTGAGTAGAGAAGACATAACTCACTTTAGAAATAAAAGTTCACTCCCTAGTAACACAACGTTGTAACTTAAGTGAGCCAAGGGGGCCAATAGACCATACAGAGAGGGGGCCCACGTAGACACATGGAGGGACTACGCAGGCCAAGAGGGAGCACGTGGCAACGTTGGAGGAGGTGAGCCTTAGGGTTGAGAGGGGCCAACGCTATATAGAGGGGAGAGCCTCCTGATTTTGTTCATTCGTTGTTGATGATATTGAGCTGGTCGTTTTGACTTCTTGAGCACGCAGGCTGTTTAGCCTGTTTACAGCACTGTTTAGTGCATTGAGTGTCTCCAATCGGAGATCTCGCCCTTAGCCTCGGGGGACTTCGAGTGCCTGCTCGGGCAAGGTAGTTTCTTCAACATTTTGTGGGAGGATTGATGTTTGGGTTTTCTTGTGGAGCTGGGCATTCAGAGACTGCGTAGTCTTGAGAGGGAGGACGCAGTCCATTCTAGGGGAGCTCCGGATTGAGTTTCTTGCAGGAGTTTTGAGCTTGGAGTTTGAGCAAAGGATCAGCCTTGGCCTTTGGGAGGATTTTGATGGAGTTTGAGGTTGCATTTCAGTGATTCCTATTCAGCCTTTGCGCCGAGCCTAGGAGGACAACGTAGTTCCCCAAGGGGGTGATTTTCGGGGGTTAGTCATTTTAGATATGATTTCTGGGTTTTGCTGTGGTTGATGAGTAGAGGTGGTTTCCAGATTTTCAGCTCATTCCGGCAAGGGGATCAGCCCCAAGTCATCAGTTTAGTTCAGCAGTAGCAGCTACACGGCAGTTTTCCAGCAGCTGGGATGCAGTTCAGAGAGCAGCCATTTCTTGGATATTCTGAGAGTATTTCTTCACTTGCCTTGAGCAAGTCTAGGTGCAATCATTCTGATCACCTATTGTACTTCATTATATTTCTCAGTATAATAAAATGGCTTAGCATTCTCTCTCTATATTTCTGGATGATGTGTTGTACATACTATCTGTGCTATGGTATGTCTGCTTTACTGTTATCTTTATGTATTTTCGGGCATTCTAGTTCTATACCACTTGGTGTGTTTATCTCATACTCTTAGACAGAGTCTGGAAAGGGCCAGGTAGCCTCCAGATCTCACCCTCTTCACAGAGGTGAAATATCTGGTAAACGCCCTCCCAGTCCATCTCTGGTTGGAGTTTGCTCGTGTTTTAGAGATATCCCGAAATGGGATATTACAGAATGGGAGAGGAAGTGGCACCAGGGGACAGAGCTCTTGGTTTGGAAATTCATAGTCAAACTCTCGGGGGCCAGCCCAGGTGGACTGTTGGGGGTGTGGAGGACCTCATCTTCGGCGTGATTGTCCGGAAAACTCTCGGCGAATAGGAAAAGGACCATCATCAGATGCTCAAGTCAATCACAGAATCCATGCCGTCGTTAAACAACAACCAAGCAACACATCAATCCACTGTAGTGGAATCTTCAGGTAAAATCAATGGAATAAAACTCAAAATCTTATTTGACACTGGAGCTACTGATAGTTTTATTTCATCTTATGCATTAAATAAGTGTGGGTTGGCAGCCTGCAAGAAAAACGATTTTAGACAGGTAGAAATGGCTTCGGGAGACCTTCAACCGGTAGAATTAAGTGTTGAGGATTGCAAAGTAGACCTAGGAGTCTGTTCGACCAAACTCAAAGTATATGTCACAGCCCTAGGAACTTACGACCCGGTGATAGGAATGGATTGGTTAGAGTCTCATCGAGCATGGGTAGATTGCTCCGGGAAAACCATACTTTGTTTGAATGATGTGGGAGAGACAATCCAAATCCAAGGTATTAAGAGAAAAGTATCCTTGCGTTTCATCTCAGCTATGCAAATGAAGCGGTGCTTAAGAAAGGGTTGCCAAGTGTATGCAGTTCAAGAAGTAAGCAAAGAGAAAGGGTCTTCCTTAGACCAGTATCCGATTCTGTCAGAATTTCAGGATGTTTTTCCAAATGAATTACCTGGATATCCTCCTAAGAGAGAGCTAGACCTCATCATTGAATTGAAACCTGGTACGGAACCTATATTTAAAACACCTTATAGAGTGATCGCCCCAGAACTTCAAGAATTGCAAATACAGCTAAAGGAACTGTTAGATGTGGGACACATTCGACCCAGTGTTTCACCTTGGGGTGCTCCGATAATCTTTGTCAAGAAGAAAGATGGTTCATTACGACTGTGTGTGCACTATCGAGATTTAAACTGGGCCATGGTGAAGAATATGTATTCAATGCCTCGCATTGATGACCTTTTTGATCAAATGAAAGGAGCTACCGTGTTTTCAAAGATCGATCTGCGATCGGGTTATCATCAGCTCAGGATTAGCGAGAGCGATGTTTCTAAGACTGCATTCCGAACTCGTTTCGGGCATTATGAATTCATTGTGGTACCATTTGGGCTGACCAATGCACCTGTAGTCTTCATGAACCTTATGAATAGTGTTCTCTGCAAATATCTTGACTAGTTTGTACAAGTTTTCCTGGACGACATTCTCATCTACTCTAAAAATGAGGAGCATGAAGAGCATCTTCGGATAGTATTATCTTGTCTCAGAGAACACAAGTTATATGGAAAATTATCCAAATGCGTTTTCTTTCAATAAGAAATTCATTACTTAGGTCATATCATATCAGGCGAAGGAATCTCTGTAGATCCTGAAAAGGTAAACACAATCAGGGAGTGGCCAATACCCAAGAATGCACATGAAGTGCGTAGTTTTATGGGTTTAGCAGGTTACTACCGAAGGTTTGTGGAGGGATTTTCCAAAATTGCAAAGTCGATCACGAACCTCCAGCGCAAAAGTGTTAAGTATGAATGGACTAAGGAATGTGATAAAGTTTTTTCTGAACTTAAAAGATTATTGACTAGTGCACCGATTTTGCGAGTACCTGATATGGATAAAGATTTTACTGTGTGTACCGACGCATCTAAACAAGGGTTAGGTGCAGTATTAATGCAGGAAGGAGGCGTAATAGCATATGCTTCAAGAAAATTTAAAACCCCATGAAGAACTTTTTGCTACACATGATTTAGAGTTAGCTGCGGTGGTTTTAGCATTAAAGATTTGGAGGCACTACTTGGTAGGGAGAAACTTTGTGCTTAAAAGTGACCACCAAAGTTTGCAGTACTTGTTCACCCAGAGAGACTTGAATGCAAGACAAAGACGATGGAGTGAACTCTTAAGCGAATATGATTTTGTGATTTCATATATCAAAGGGAAGGAGAATGTTGTAGCAGATGTGTTAAGTAGAAGACCTCGAATATTCTCCCTCATACCTATCAAGATGAACTTAAGAGATCTGGTACTTAACATATTGTAAGGGATAGTTGGTACTTAAAGGTAAGGTCGGGGCTTAAGAGTAACCAGTCAAAGGAACCTAAGTTCGAAGGATATAATTTAGAAGAAGACAGAATTCTACGATTTCATGGAAGGATGTACATACCAGATAGTGAAGATCTCCGAAACACCATCTTGAGGGAAGCACATAGAGCAGTGTATTGTGCACATCCTGGTGTAAAGAAGATGTATGCTGACACTAAGAGACTCCTCTTCTGGTCAGGCATGAAAAACGACATTGTCCAATTTGTCGCTAGGTGTCTTGAATGTCAGCAGGTAAAGGCTGATCATTGTCACTCAGCAGGTCTCTTACAACCTCGTGACATCCCTATGACCAAGTGGGAAATAATTTCTATGGATTTTATCATTGGGCTGCCGCTTACGCAACAAAAACATAATGCCATTTTGGTTGTGGTAGATAGATTAACAAAAAACGCCCATTTCATTCCGGTAAGAGACACTTATGATGTAGCGGATGTAGCTCGAGTATTCATAAATGAAATTATCAGATTTCATGGAGTGCCTAAGAAAATCATATCAGATAGAGATTCTCGGTTCACATCAAAGTTCTGGAATTGTATGCAGTTAGCCTTAGGGACTCAGTTAAATTTGAGCACAACATATCATCTTGAAACTGATGGGCAAACAGAAAGGGTAAATCAAGTACTCGAGGATATGCTAAGGATGTATGTTATAGACCATCAGTCGCGCTGGGAAAAGTATTTACCCTTGGTAGAATTTTCTTACAACAACAGTTATCATAGTTCAATCGCGATGCCGCCATTTGAAGCATTATATGGGAGACCCTGCAGAACGCTGTTGAGTTGGGACAGGTTAGAAGACCGAGTAATCGTCGGACCAGAATTGATCCAAGAGATGGAGGACCAGGTAAAACTGATCAGGCAGCGATTGAAAGAGGCACAGGATAGACAGAAAAGTTATGCTGATATTCACAGGACAGATAGAAACTATGTAATGGGAGATCTGGTATTCATCCGAATAGGAGCACCATTCGGTTTGGGAAGGGGACAAAATTATCACCCCGGTTTATAGGACCATTCAAAGTCCTAGAAAAAGTTGGACCTGTCGCTTATCGTCTTGCACTGCCACCCCACCTGCACAAAATTCATAATGTATTTCATGTATCTACTTTACGACATTATATTGCTGACAAATCTCATAATATTCATTGGAAGGAACTGCAGGTATCGGACGAGGGAACCCTTACGGTCGAACCATTACGTATTCTGAAACGTAGGGTTCGACAGCTCAGGAACTGGTGGATAGACCAAGTTAAAGTCCAGTGGGACAAATATAGTCCTGGATCCGCGACTTGGGAGGATGCTCAGACTTTATGCCAGAATTACCCCAGCTTATGCTAAATTTTGAGAACTGAAATTTTTTTGACTACTCTATTTTGATGCTTGAAACTTTATTTTGAATTATCACGTAAAAATGAATTTTACTTGTTAAACGGATGTTACTTAAACTCTAGTGATACCGAATATATGCTATTGTTTGACTTTACTAGTGCAGGGATACCAACATGCCTTATGTCATTTAAATTATCATTGTAGGAATATGAAATATAGATCATAGCTCACATTATGAATGACATCATGTATCAATTGATTTTATTTACATGTCCATATGATTGAAGGAAAAGAAATAAAAGAGTAACTACATTTTAAATATCAAAATGAAACATATGGTTATACAGGTTGAACATGGTTAAAACAAATGCATCATAGATAGAACATGTATGAACTAAACTAGGGTAGTATCTAAACGAAAATTGTATTGGACATATTGATACATATGTGGACAAGTGTTTTAACCGAGTACGTATATAAGTTCTGGGATCAATATCATTGATAACAGTATATTTGGAATGTGTAGAGATTGTTATATGGGTAACAATTTGTTAGGATCAATATAGATGCATATGCTGTAATGTGTGTACGAATGTTTACATTGATAATTGTATATTTGGAATGTGTAGAGATTGTTATATGGGTAACAATTTGTTATGAACAATATAGATGCATGTGTTGTAATGTGTATACGAATGTTTACATTGATAATAGTATATTTGGAATGTGTAGAGATTGTTATATAGGTAACAATTTGTTATGAACAATATAGATGCATGTGTTGTAATGTGCGTACGAGTGTTTACATTGCAAATTGTGTACAAGTAATTACCTTGCAGAATACAAATTTCAGAACCGAAATACGTGATGACAGAATCCCCAGAACAGTTGAGACTCCCGAGATTCCACGATAGGGTGTTGACCCTGGTCCTATTGGGAGGGGTGGAGGTGTTGCCCACCGGTATCCTCCGATACCTGGAGTCATGGGAGGACTGTGCAAGTCACGCTCCCCTAGACGTGTGATGATGACTGTCGGATGCCCACAAGCATATCAGGTCGACGTAATCGACGCTGATATCCTTAAGGTCTATGAATGGATCAGTAACACTGATGCCATGGCATATTCCTGTAGAGGACGGATAGGATGAGAGTGGAAGAGATTAGGAAGAATAGGATGATTTTAAAATAGTTTGGTGATTTGGTTGAGATGGGAAGTAACAATTAAATTGCAGATACATACTTATTCAAACATAAAGTCAATCTTAAAAATCAGCCTTCTACAATCACCCTAATCTCTAAAATACAATTATTGATATGAGTATATGAAACCCTAACTTCGGGACGAAGTTTTCCGAAGGGAGGAAGTATGTAACAACCCACACCCTAAGTTCCTACTTCCTAATATTTAACTACTAGTTAAATATAATATACAAACATAAAGAAAAACTAACCTTAAAGAATAATTAGAATAATTAATTAAATATTCAAAGCACCATGATTAAATACATTCGAATTAATACAAACCATATCATCTTACATTCAAAGGACATCTCATTAATACAAACCATATCATTCGAATGACATCTCATTAATACAACCATATCCTCTTACATTCGAATGACATCTCTTTGAAAACATTCATTTCTACATTTATGGACGTCAAATCTTGATGGAGTTGTGGCGGTGGGATCTTAGCTTGATGGAGTTGTGGCGGTGGGGCAAATTGTTATTTAAACAAGAAGACATGAGGGAGGAGGGGTCTTTTGTTCTTACATGAAATGGAGAAGGCTGTTGTGAGAAAATGGAGAAGGCTGTGGTGATGAAATTGAGAAGGCTGTTGTGGTGAAATTTATCAATTGTGGAAAGGAGACTTACTGTTCTCGGGATTCTGGGCACGGGGGCAGAGGAGGCGTCCTCTGGATTTGGGATTAAATCCTAAATTCGCTGGGAGGAACATTTTGGTTCTGTAATCTGTCCGCTCAGCTGGAGAGGAGGATCACGGTTCCAGCAGTTATCAGCTTGTTCAGTTCATCCAGCAATCATCGATTAAACTCTGGTTTGGAGCTCACCGTTTCCAGGTATTTCTCTGAGCATCAGTTAGTTATTGTGTTTCAGCATCAGTTACTTATTGTGTCTCAGCATCAGCTGGTTATTGGGTGTGTGAACTTAGGAATATTTTAAAACTGTGAATTTGTTATTAGAATTTAAGTTTAAATCCTCTTGCAATTAATTTCTGCTTGAATATAAAAAATCAGATAAGTGTTTTATTGTAAATATAGAACAGAGCTCTTACAATCTTGCCATTCATCTTGGATTAATATATGCAAGCTCTTTTGTGTTTATTTTTGAGTAGAGAAATACTCTTAGAGTGAGAAGCACTAGATGATTTTAGGAGGAATCTCTAGCCTTCTCACCTATTGTACCATCTGTAATATCCCCAAAGGGAAATAACCAGTAATAAACAGAAATATGCCAGACAGATATAGAAAATACAATGCTGAACCAGATCACTGAATCATAGCACATAGAATACCAGAAACTGAGCCATTTTATTAATCAGAAAGTACATAGAGAGGAGTACAATAAATCAGAGTAAGTGCACCTATCCTTGCCCTAGGCAAGTGGAGACCCTCTCAACAGATAATGGCTGCAACAAGGACAGCGTCCTAGCTGCTCTGAATGCTGAAGATGAACTGCGCTGGTACTGGGGCTGAAGACTTAGAATACCAGAAACTGAGCCATTTTATTAATCAGAAAGTACATAGAGAGGAGTACAATAAATCAGAGTAAGTGCACCTATCCTTGCCCTAGGCAAGTGGAGACCCTCTCAATAGATAATGGCTGCAACAAGGGCAGGCGTCTCGTGCTCGAATCTTGAAGATGAGGCTATGTTTGTGCGGGAGTGGCGATAATGGCGATCTCTGCACCAAACCCTCTCCCGATGGCTTATTGCCTCTGCTAGTGACGGGCGCGAAAACAGATGGAGCACCGGTCACCCAAACCTCCAGGACGGATAAGATCGGCTCTGTAGGCTAGAAAACGGTGAGCCTATCACGAAATTTTGCTCATGAATCGGCGTCCTACCAAATGGATCTGCTCCGTGAATGTACCGGTCTGGCGGATGCGAGCCTCCCAACCGGATACAACGTCCTTCCAACTTCTGATCTGCGTCAATCACTATCAGAATCACCTTTCGAACAAATTCGGCTTTATCTGCTTTGGATGCATTAATATCTCTTCAGATCTACAGCCTCTAGGGCTGGATCTGATGTTATCCCTTCAGATCTGGACTAGATCTGCCAATATCTCCTCAGATCTGCAACTCCCCAAGCTGGATCTAGGGCTAAACTTCCAGATCTGCAACATACAAGACTAGATCTGCAAGTATCTGCTCAGATCTACCCTTTTCAAGGTTGGATCTAACAATGGGCCTTCAGATCTGCAACCCTTTCCTTCAGAAATAGACAGCGTCCTCACTCCCCAGGAGCTGAGCAATCGTTCTCCTCTTCACCGAAACAGGCGTTCTCCATACCCGGATACGGTGCGTCCTTCCTGGGACAGCGTCCTCACCCTCCTGAGTAAAACAGCGTCCTCTCTCCTGATGAGACAGCGTCCTCTCCTCACTGAACTGCGCAGCCACAAGAGGGCTTTCTCCTCCTCGGATTTGCTTCAGAAACTGCTGCTGCTTTGCTACTGGAACTGAAAAGTGTACTCAGAACAAACCTTACTAGGGCGGGCACTCGAAGTCCCCCGAAGCTAAGGGTGAAACCAGAAAAACCTTACCAGGGCAGGCACTCGAAGTCCCCCGAGGCTAAGGGTGAGATCTCCGACCGGAGACACTCGTGCACTAAGCAGTGCTGCAGACCGACTAAACAACCGGCGTGCTGAAGCAGACAAGTCTAGCTATCAATAAGAATATCAAATCATGGATGATCCAAATGAGGTGAGAACCTCTCCTTTTATAATGTTAAACTCCCTCCAAAACTTAACTCTCCCTGGATCTGCGCAGTTTACCTTGGGTTAGCCTGATGCCTCCCCCATCATACTCAAGTGGACCCCCAAGGCCCCCTCTCTAAGTTACAACGTCAATCTACTAGGAAAAAGAACACTTTATTATAAAGTGAGGTGACTAAAGTGAAGTGACCCCTCTTATTTCTCACTTTATTTATTATTTCTAGCTAAAGCGGCAAAATAAAGCAAAAATGCAATATTCCAATTAGCAAGGCTAATTGGGAATATTACAGTCTCCCCCGGCAAAACGTTGCTTGTCCTCAAGCAACTGAAGTGAGGGATGCTGTAATATCTTCTCATCTTCCCAAGTGGCATCCTCATCTGGCAGATTCTTCCATCTCACCAAGAACTCTCTGATCTTCCTGCTCCGCAGCTGTCTCTCCCTGGTGTCAATAATGGCCTCCGGCTGTAATACCAAGTGCCCCTCATCATCAGTCGGTGGTAGCTCCCCGGTGACTGTCACGTGCTGGCCCAGTGCCTTCTTCAGGCATGATACATGGAAAATGTTATGAATCCGGCTGCCTTGGGGCAGCTCCAACTCATATGCAACCTGTCCGATCCTACGAATCACCCTGTACGGTCCATAAAAGCGAGGCTTAAGCTTCTCTGCCCCCTTCTGTTTGAGTGAAGACTGGCGGTATGGCTGTAACCGTAGGTAGACCAGATCCCCTACCTCAAAGTGTCTCTCCACTCGGCCCTTATCTGCATACAATTTCTGCTGATTTTGTGCGGTGGCTATGTTGTCCTTGAGAGCCCGGAGGATGTCTTGGCTCTCTTGGATCCATAATTTGGCTCGTGGAGCCCTGCTAACACCAAACATCACATCCACAAAAGATAAGGAATGGTATCCATACAACGCATAGAAAGGTGTCATGCCAATGGTCATGTGGTGGGGTGTGTTGTAGCAGTACTCGCCCAGATGTAGCCATTTCAACCATGCTCTCTGCTGCCCACTGACGTAGTTACGCAAGTAGCCCTCCAGCCACTTGTTAACTATCTCTGTCTGCCCGTCTGTCTGGGGATGATAGCTAGTGCTCGGTGTCAACTCGGTCCCTACTAGTCGAAAGAGCTCCTGCCAAAAACCCCCCATGAAACGGCTGTCCCTGTCACTAACGATGGTCTTGGGCAGACCATGTAATCTGAAAATCTCCCGGAAAAACAGCTCTGCCACCTGCGCTGCTGTATAATGTGCCGAAATGGCGAAAAAATGAGCATACTTCGTTAGCCGGTCAACTACCACGAAGATGCAGTCCTTGCCCTGCACTGTGGGCAACCCCGTGATGAAGTCCATCGAAACACTCTCCCACTTCCCCTCTGGGATGGGAAGCGGCTGCAACAATCCTGCGGGATGGCTCATCTCCCCTTTGTTTCGCTGGCAAACCTCACACTCCCGAACATGCTGGAGTACGTCCTCCTTGAGACCCTTCCATGCAAATCTCTCCCGGATGGCCCTGTACATCTTGGTGAACCCCTGATGGCCCGCCAATGGTGAATCATGAGAGGCATGGAGTATCTTCTCCTTGAGGTGAGATCCCTCAGTCAAGAAGATCCGATCCCTGTAATAGATGACCTCATCTGCCACCCTGTATCTGCTATCAGCTACCTGTCCATCCAACACCTCGCATGCAAATCTATCCTTGGAATACTCAACCAGTAGTCGAGCCTTCCAATCAGCGTCCAAGCTCATGAGGGATAATGTGGCTGGTCTACGGGAAAGGGCATCTGCAACCACGTTGTTCTTCCCTTTGACATACTCTATGTCAAAGTCGTAAGCCTGGATCTTGCTGATCCACTTCTGCTGCCTCTCCTGTAACTGCTTCTGCTCCAGAAAGTACTTCAGGCTGTTATGATCTGTCCTGACCCTGAATCTGCCACCTACCAAGTACTGCCGGAATTTGGCCAAGGCATGCATGATGGCCAACATCTCCTTGTCATAGATGGGATAAAGTCTCTCATGTGGAAGGAGCTTCCGGCTCTCGAACGCAATCGGATGACCCTCCTGCATCAAGACTGCTCCAATCCCTTCCCCAGATGCATCGCACTCTAGGACAAAGGGTTGAGTGAAATCGGGCAATGCCAGCACCGGACAACTACTCATTACCTCCTTGAGCTTATCAAAAGCTCGCTGGGCGGTATCCGTCCAACTGAATGCCCCCTTCCTCGTCAGCTCTGTGAGGGGTGCAGCAAGCTGTGAGAAGCCCTTGACGAACTTCCTGTAGTAAGTACAGATACCAATGAACCCTCTACACTCTGTCACATTCCGCGGCTCTGGCCAGTCTCTGATAGCCGGATCTTCTCGTCATGGACTCGCACTCCGTCCACTCCTATGATGTGTCCCAAATACAACATCTCTGTCAACCCAAACTCACACTTGGAGAGTTTGGCAAAGAACTGCTGCTCCTCCAGAATGCGCAAGACTGTCTCAATGTGCTGGAGGTGCTCCTCCCAGGTCCTGCTGTATATGAGAATATCATCAAAGAAAACCAGCACGAACTTCCTCAGATGATCCCTGAAGATATGGTTCATGCAAGACTGAAAAGTGGCAGGTGCATTGGTCAGCCCAAATGGCATGAACAGAAACTCAAAGTGCCCATAATGACACCTGAAAGCAGTCTTGGGAATGTCATGTTCCCTCATGCGTATCTGATGGTACCCGGACCTCAAATCAATCTTTGAGAAGAATCGTGCTCCTCTCAACTCGTCCATCAACTCATCGATCCTGGGAATGGGGTACCTGTTTTTCAGGGTCTTCTTGTTCAGAGCCCTGTAATCAATGCACATGCGTGATGTGCCGTCCTTCTTCTTCACCAGCACTACTGAAGAAGCGAAAGGACTGGTGCTGGGTCGAATGTGCCCAAGGGCCAGCAACTCCTGAATGGCCCGCTCTATCTCATCCCGATAGGCCTTGGGATGCCTATATGGGGTGGTGATCACTGCCTGTATCCCCTGCTCCAGCTCGATCGTGTGCTCAAACCCCCGATCTGGTGGCTGTCCTGGTGGAATGTATCCAAAAACTACTGCATACCTGTCGAGAAGAGTTTGTAGATCAGGGTGCACCGCCCTTCCCGTATCTACTATCTCTGAAGCCCGCAACTCGACTGCCCACTCTATATCTCTCCTGCGGAATGTCGCATCCATGCTGTGTGCCGATACTGTCTGGGGCGGATATGTGTTCTGTCCTCGGATCTTCTCATGCCTCCCCGTCTTGGGATCATCCCACTCCATTTCCAAGGCCTTCCAATCTGTTGTGACCTTCCCCAGAGTGATAAGCCACTGCACTCCCAATATCACATTGGTGTCTGGAATGTCCACCACAAAGAAGTGATCGGTCAATGTATAGGTGCCCATCGTCACTGATAACTCTGGTACATATCGAGCACAAGCCATGGTCTGATCTCCTGGAACCAAAACTGAAAACCCATCAAAGCTCTCCGTGGGTATGCCTCTCCGTGCGACCATCTGGGCATCGATGAAGTTGTGGGTTGCCCCACTGTCGACTAGAACTGAAACACGCTGCCCCCGCACTGTCCCTCGTACGCGCAATGTCAGATACTTGGGGACTCCTCGTAATGCTGCTAGAGCTCCCCCAGTAGGTGCGAATGATGCCTCTCCTGCATCGGGTGGTGGAGGTGGTAAGGTACTCTGCGCTGCATAACATTCTCCCGCCTCCTCATCATCCAACTCATCCTCTTCTCCACTGCCCTCGGAGAAGACCTCTATGAAATGTGCCTTCCCTGCTGTGCACTTGTGTCCTGGTGCCCACGGCTCCTGGCAGGTGAAGCATAATCGCTTCCGTCTCAGCTCTCTCCTAGCCTCATCATCATACTGTCCTCATCCGGGATTCGCCTTAGGGGGCGGAACCCTCGTGTCCTTACCCTTAGGCTGGAAAGCCTGTCTCTGGGGATAAGGTGGCCGAGTCCTAGGCAAGACATCTTGTAGGTCACGGGCCCTACTGATAGCATCCTGAAGTGTAGCCGGTTTGTTCGACCGGACTAGACCACGAAGTGGTTCTGACAACCCCTCTACAAACATCGTGATCAACCAAGCTGCTGATATGTCAGGTACCATCACTGAAACCCTCAAGAAGTCTGAGATGTATGCCTCTGCACTCCCTGTCTGTCTGAGCTTGGTCAGCTCGAGGAAAGGCTGATCCGGGTCCTTCTGGTCAAAACGTTCCACCACTCTCTTGGTGAACTCAGCATATGTCGTCACTGCGGAATGTCCCAGTGTTGTCAACCCATGAAACCACCAGTTCTGGGCCTCACCCTCTAGATGTAATGCAGCCATCTTAATGGCCTCCCTCTCTGGCATCTGGTTAAGCTGAAAATAGAGGTCTAGTTTCTCCACCCAAGACTTGGCTGTAGTCTTTGGTGAACCATCAAACATCGGCAAGTGAAATTTGCTGGCTGCACGGTTACTATCACGGTGGGAGCCCCGTCCCTTATTTCGATCATGAGACTTGCCGCCACATCGGAACTGGATATATTGGTTAAAAGGAAAAGCATCCATGAACTCCTGTCCCATGCTCCGCCAATCTGCAAACAGAGCCGCATGCTGATCTAGATTCCCATCTCGTGGTGTTGTCTGCTCCTCTTCCTCTACCGGAAAGGTAGGCATGGTAGGTCGTGTGGGTGCGGAATCGACCCTCTGTGTTGTCACAATGGGAATAGCATCCGCTATGTAGCTAGACACGCCCGATCCTTCCCCCACCTGGAAAACCCTAGGGGGTTCCTTCTGCGTCCCCTCTGCAATCTTCTTCACATCCTGCATGAATGCATCCATCTTCTCAGTAAACTTTGCAAACATGGCCTCCATTGGATTCCGCTGTTCTGCCTCTGAGTCAGAATCACTCCCCCCAAAGAAACGGGGGTTACCCCTGGATGTCATAGACTGCTAGCACCAGGCTGAGCCAGAATGATGCTCTGATACCACTGTAATATCCCCAAAGGGAAATTACCAGTAATACACAGAAATATGCCAGACAGGTATAGAAAATAAAATGCTGGAACCAAATCATGGAACAAGTACATATAGAATGCCAGAAAACTAAGCCATTTTATTAATCTGAGAATACATAGAGAGGAGTACAAAATAATCAGAATGAGTGCACCTATCCTTGCCCCAGGCAAGTGGAGACCCTCTCAAAACAGATAATGGGCACCAACAAGGACGCGTACAAATTTACTCGAATGCGAAAGATGAGCGCGAGTGTGAGGTGAAAACCGATAAATAGGCGATCTCCCACTATGAGAGCCCTCAATGAAACGAGCGCCTCTGCAGTGACGACGCGAAACGGATGGAGCACCGGTCACCCAAACCTAGGACAGATGATCAAGCTCCGTAGGCTAGAAAACGACGACCAGAGCCTACTTCTCCCAGGCCTGCTCATCAGATCAGCGTCCTACCAAATGGATCTGCTCCTGAATACTCAGATCTGCTAGATCTGAAGCCTCCAAACCAGATCTGCGTCCTTCCCTTCCTGATCTGCGTCCTCCACTATCAGATCTGCTACCAAACCTTCAGATCTATGCTGGATCTGACAATATCTCTTCAGATCTACAGCCTCTAGGGCTGGATCTGATGTTATCCCTTCATATCTGGACTAGATCTGCAACTCCCCAAGCTGGATCTAGGGCTAAACCTCCAGATCTGCAACATACAAGACTAGATCTGCAAGTATCTGCTCAGATCTACCCTTCTCAAGGTTGGATCTAACAATGGGCCTTCAGATCTGCAACCCTTTCCTTCAGAAGCCAAACGGCGTCCTCCTCCCCGGGCTAGACGGCGTTCTCTCTTCACGAACGGCGTTCTCCCTTGCAGAGATACGGAATTTGCGTCCTTCTTGGGAGACCGACGTCCTCACCCTTACGAATAGAAACCGCGTCCTCTCTCGATAGAAACGGCGTCCTCTCCTCAACTGACTGTGACCACAAGAGGGCGCTCTCTTTCTCAGATTTGCTTAAGCTATTCTTTGCTTACAACTCTTTGGGCCCGAAAAGTGTGCACCGAGAACAACCTTACTAGGGCGGGCACTCGAAGTCCCCGAAGCTAAGGGTGAAACCAGAAATAACCTTACCAGGGCAGGCACTCGAAGTCCCCCGAGGCTAAGGGTGAGATCTCCGACCGGAGACACTCGTGCACTAAACAGTGCTGCAGACCGACTAAACAACCGGCGTGCGGAAGCAGACAAAGTCTAGCTATCAATAAGAATATCAAATCATCAATGATCCAAATGAGGTGAGAACCTCTCCTTTTATAATGTCAAACTCCCTCCAAAACTTAACTCTCCCTGGATCTGCGCAGTTTACCTTGGGTTAGCCTGATGCCTCCCCCATCATACTCAAGTGGACCCCCAAGGCCCCCCTCTCTAAGTTACAACGTCAATCTACTAGGAAAAATAACACTTTATTATAAAGTGAGGTGACTAAAGTGAGGTGACCCCTCTTATTTCTCACTTTATTTATTATTTCTAGCTAAAGCGGCAAAATAAAGCAAAAATGCAATATTCCAATTAGCAAGGCTAATTGGGAATATTACACCATCTAACTCCTTTATGAATGCTAATATCTACTTCCAAGTGTGTAGAAAATTCTTTTATAGTTTGTCGAAAGATTGCTTGGGCGTGGGAGAACTCTCCAATAGACTAACTCACTCTCAAGCTCAAGGATTGAAGGACCCACTCGATTTGCCTCAAGGATCTCATCAAACGAAGTTGAAAAGGGGAGTTTCCTTTCCTCTAGCCTACTAAGATCACATAAGATTAAATTCAATATATTTCTTGATCAATATCTTGAGCTTTCAAAGATTTTATTTGCTATCTAGAGCATGATTTTAACTAGACAAGTATGGAGTTATACTTGCATTTCTTGAGCTAATTCTTGTACAATAATTGTAGATTATCATTTGGACTCTTTCATGTCTTCTTTCCACTCATTTTGGATCTGTTTTGCAGGCCCTTTTGAACAGATTTACTAATACAATTTTTGTGGCAGCTTGAGGGAGTTTTCATTTGAAACACTTAACAAGTTATTTGCAGGACCTTTGGAGCATTTTGAGAACAAATTTCAAGGAGGCCGTGAACATTTCAGTCATCGTTTCTTGTAGGGCCGAGTTCCTCTTTGAGGGCAACTTCTTTCTTCTATTTGGTCGTGGGCTAGAGGAGGCCTAGTCTCTCTCCTTAGCGTTGAATACAACTATCTTTGTGGCTGATTTGATTGCTGCAAATATGTCCCTTGCATTTTCAGATTTGGTCAAACACTCTCTTGTAGTTGTTACTTGAAGAGATCTAGCCCTTGGAAGTGGCATGTTGTAAAATATTTCTCTTTTCTCTTTAGGAAGTATTCTCAAAGGGATTTTTCTTTTCTCTTATAACCAATCACTAATAAAAGAATTATATCTCTTGTGAGGGAGCTTGGGATTTTTCCCATGGTATCCCTTTTCCCCATTTGGAGGGACGTTCTTAGCTTGTGGGTGGACTAATATCTTAGTTTAGTTTCTCTATATTCTTTGTTAATCTCATTTTCTAAGCTCACTCATGCATGATTAGTTTTCTAACATAGCAGTCATATCCATTTTCGTTTTGGCATAAATTTGACATTGGTTTATGTGTACTATTTCAACTTCTTAAATACTTGTATTGGGCAATCTATTACGACACTTGCAATTTTGCAAATTTTCTTTTGGTGCAAGCAAGTATTTAGTTTAATTCATTCATCCACTTTGGTTTCACAAGTCTCTTTAAAAACATTGATTTATCATTGTTAATTCAATTTATGTGACATTTTGGTTATTATTGAGCATTCTTGTGTCATTGAAACAATTCGGCATTGATTTTATTTCTTGCAAAACAATCAACTTAGAATTTGTGGAGCTACATCGGGTTAATTGTTTCACATTCACTTCCATTTGAAGATATTGGTATTGTTTACTTAAGCATTGTCTATTATAATCAAGCATCAATACTGCCTTTTTGGAAGCAACAACATTCACTAAAGCAGACATTTTAGTACTAATTTGCACCTCTAAAATTAACCTCCAACTTAAGTTAGTTGTATATACATTAGGGACCCTCCACCCTTATTGAATCCTCACTGTGAGATTCGGATTTCGGGCGAGGGGGTGGTCTGGGGATGGGAGTTAAATTGAAACTTGCTTTAGAATGCTATTGATAAAATAAACCAAGAGCACCTTCACATCACAACTTTACTTCACTTGCAATACATTTTCATGCATAAGCTATCTTGAGTTTATTTAATCTTTTTTGAAAGCATTATCCTTCTTTCAAGTAGCATTATCTTTGTTTTGCAAGTATTGTGGAGCTTTTCATTTGCAATTTGTACTCGCAATTTTGCTATTTCATGTACTTGTTACATTGGTAGTTATTTAGCTCATGATTATTTAATGTCATTATCATTTGTTACTTGAGCACTCTTTTACAAGTATTTTTTCATTTATTGCAAGTGATGCTTATATGTTTATCTTGGTCTAACATTTTCTTTGTGGGATTATCGTCATTGTATCTTGAATTCCATTTTTAAGCAAACACTTGTCATTTACTTTAAAGCATTGGTCTATATTTTGAACACATTATTGAATATTGCTCATATACTTATATGCTTGTTTACATCTTGGAAACGAGTCATATTTGATAAGTAATTCCTTCTAATCAATTCTCCTAGAAACCTAACATCTTTTAATTTGTTTTCCTTTAGGGACCACCCCCCTTAGCTAACCTAAGAGATAGCTTAAACGGAGAGAGTCGAGAATAGGTGACAACCCTTTCTCTTAGTTCATTGTCACCAACCACACATTGTGGGGTTGAAGGCTTCTCCCACTAACTACAGGTAGGTGTAGGTGGCAAGCGATAACAGGAACATTACACTACTAGTCTAATTCTATATTGACATCTTGGTTTAGCATTTAACATTTTCCTTTACACTTTTTCCAAGTTAATTACTAATTGTTGAGTTTTGGCAAAATATGTTTCAAATGTTTTGATTCATAATTTGATTATCTCAAAAACATCTTTTGTATCTTGCAATATTTTGTGCTAACAATCTTTTGTTTACATTTTAGGGTTACTTTGCTTACTCTTTGGGAGCATTGCATTTTACTTTGAGCAAATATATCTTTCAGTTGTTGAGCAAATTCTTTATAAGCCACTGGTTTTATGGTCTTCTCATGTTAATGATTGTCATTGTTCTTTCAAGTTGCTCACTCATATTTACTTATAAATCCTTAAAAAGTAATCCATTTTCACTATAACACTCTCCTAGAACCTCACATCTTTAACTTAATTTTTCTTTAGTGGCCACCCCCCATAACTAACCTAGGAGATGGCTTAAATGAAGAGAGTTGGGATTAGTGTGACAACCCCTTCTATGAGTTCCTTGCCACCAACCACACTTTGTGAGGTTAAAGGCTTTTCTCACTGACTTGTAGGTATGTGTAGGTGGCAAGGCCAACTGACTCAACAATTGTGAGTGCAATCAAGAACAGACTCTCGCTTTAATTCTGATGCAAATTTAGGCTTCAGGTCAAAACTTGGTCCTCCTCCAGATCAAGTGTAATTCAACCTTAACCATGTTGAGAATAGAGATCTCTGCTACATGAATAGAAGTAATTATAACAAATTTAGTCTCTCTTATTCTGCCTCCAGTGATTACAAGGAACTCAACCTCCAAAGATGTGAAAATTTCTTAACTAAGAAACCCTACTGTTAAATCTCGATTTACTTCTCCCACCTAATTAAACATACAAGTTATTAATCTGAATATTCAGAATTAACATCGAAGTAAATGCAATTAACAACCTATACATACAGATCATTTACTGAATAGCACGCTCATATGACAAATTGACACATATTTTTCGGACAAATGTCCCCGGAAAAACCCAATGCGGGAAAATGGGTGCAACATATATGAGGGTCTATTATTATATCTTTCAATTGTTGAGCAAATTCTTTATAAGGCACTGGTTTTATGGTCTTCTCATGTTAATGATTGTCATTGTTATTTCAAGTTGCTCACTCATATTTGCTTATAAATCCTTAAAAAGTAATCCATTTTCACTATAACACTCTCCTAGAACCTCACATCTTTAACTTAATTTTTCTTTAGGGACCACCCCCCATAACTAACCTAGGAGATAGCTTAAACGAAGAGAGTTGGGATTAGTGTGACAACCCCTTCTATGAGTTCCTTGCCACCAACCACACTTTGTGAGGTTAAAGGCTTTTCTCACTGAATTGTAAGTATGTGTAGGTGGCAAGGCCAACCGACTCAACAATTGTGAGTGCAATCAAGAACAAACTCTCCCTCTAATTCTGATGCAAATTTAGGCTTCAGGTCAAAACTTGGTCCTCCTCTAGATCAAGTGTAATTCAACCTTAATCATGTTGAGAATAGAGATCTCTGCTACATGAATAGAAGTAATTATAACAAATTTAGTCTCTCTTATTCAGCCTCCAGTGATTACAAGGAACTGAACCTCCAAAGATGTGAAAATTTCTTAACTAAGAAACCCTACTGTTAAATCTCGATTTACTTCTCCCACCTAATTAAACATACAAGTTATTAATCTGAATATTAAGAATTAACATCGAAGTAAATGCAATTAACAACCTATACATACAGATCATTTACTGAATAGCACGCTCATATGACAAAGTGACACAGATTTTTCGGACAAATGTCCTCGGAAAAACCCAATGCGGGAAAATGGGTGCAACAGTTATGAGGGTTTATTACTATTAAGTAGCAGTTTCTGAGTACATCTAGGGTGCCATAAAGTTGGATGACCCAATAGAGAAAACCTCGACAATCAGAGAAAATGTGAGATATACCTCACTCTCGCAAGTCCCGGTTGATCCGGATGAGCAACTGGTGAAACCCCAGCTAGTTCTGCGTAGCAACTGTGTAGCCTGGGCTGAAGAACTGCGTCACCCTTGCTCTGCGTGGATCTGCTTCTCCCGGATCTCGGTTTCAGCCCTCCTGACTAATCACTGCATCTGCTCCCCATTGCAACTCTGAGTCACTCAGATCTGATTTTCGTCCGAGAACTGCTCTGTCAGAAGAATTCAATCTCTTAGACTCTGTGTGTGTTTTTCCAACTAACCGCGTCACTTATCGATGATTGAGCTTAAAAGAAAGCTTGATCTGCGTCACTTAGAACATTTCATCAGATGTGTTTAATTAATTCACTTTAATTTTTCTAATTCCCTAAGTTAGACTTAGGGTCCTCATTAAAAAAATTAATTATTATAATATCTCACACACCAGATGAAATTTCTCCAAACGCTTTCTGGGTTTTTGGAGGTCTTGTGTGTCTTAGCCCTCTTAGCACGGAGTGTGCTCTAGCAATACATCCACACTATGTATTGCAAGATCTTGGCATCGGTCTCTGCGCTATTGATGCTTGGCCTGCTGCCCTTCATCCACTGCGCTGCTACTTTTTGTACCATGTCACTGCCACTGACACTGCTACATCTATACTATAGCTCCCTCTCAATTTGCTGCATCATGCTGCCCATATCACTGCCACTGCCACTGCTAACTGCTGCACTGCAACTCAGTTGCTGAGAAGTAGGCAACTGAAGGACCCTGCCCAATCATTGACAGACAAGTCAGTCGGGCTGCACCTCATCACTGAAGCTCCCTTGGTTGCTGCGCTGCGTTGTCTCCCTGAAGCTACTACACTGCGCTCTCGCTGAAGCCACTGCGCTGTTGCAGCTCTGCACGCATAAGCATTGCCCCTCTACGCTGCTGAAGTCCCATCAGCCCCTCTACGCCACTGCTTCTACGCTACTGTTGCCTCTGCACTACACTGTTGAAGTCCCATCAGCCCCTATGCGCCGCTGCTTCTACGCTACTGCTGCCTCTGCACTGCGCTGCTCCCTCTACAGCATCCCAACACTGCCCTCTACTTCACTGTGATCTCCTGCACCCACTGCTCCACTTGTCTCGCTATCGTCTTAAGGCTCCCGTAGCTCATATGTGATCCAAGAGTAGGGAATACGCAAGGATCCCGCCAATTCCATCTATAGTTGCTCTACAAATCCATGTCGCCCCACTTACGCGGCTCATGAGCACTCATGGTTGTGTCATCATCACTCCCATCGTCCTTTGCTGCTGTTGCCTTAGATTCAGAAGATCCTTTGTCCTTCTTCTTAGGACAAGTGCTGACGAAGTGTTCAAGTTCGCTAAAATTAAAGCACCGGACCTTGAAGAGGCCCCTCTTCTTCTTCCCTTGTTGCCTTCGTTCCTTTGATGCAAGGGCTGCATCTTCTTCCTCTTCTTTCTTCACCTTGACTGTTCCGCTGCCGCTACTTTGCCTCTTGGTGA
The DNA here is from genome assembly GCA_034641835.2 of Pinus albicaulis. Lineage (NCBI taxonomy): Eukaryota > Viridiplantae > Streptophyta > Pinopsida > Pinales > Pinaceae > Pinus > Pinus albicaulis. The sequence continues at coordinate 118,779,430 of CM076577.1, read as the reverse complement.
ATCTCCTGATTTCCTTCTGATGGAGGATTGCCCACATGTCTGCCCACGATGGTAACGTTGCCCTGCCCATTATGCTCTGGACAAACGTTTCCCATTCCTCGGTGACTGCATTCAAGGCAGTCCTTACCAAGAGCCCTTCATCCGGAGTCGCACCCATGGCAATCAGTTGATCCCGGATAGTCTGAAGTCGGAAAAGGAAGGGATCTATCTTCTCACCCTTCCGCATCTGGAACAACCGCATCTGATTCTCTAGAAGAATTTTCCTTTGAACAGAGCCTCTCAGATACATCGTCTCCAGAGCTGTCCACATTTCATTTGCCGTATTCTTTTCGACAATATGTGGCACGATTTGATCTTTGACTCCACCCATGATCAAGCGCTTAGGCCACGCTTGATTCTCCTTGAATTTCTTCAGAGGATCTGGATCGGCAGACACAACTAGGACATTCTCTGCATGGTCCTTGATGTCGTACTTCTCCAGGACTATCAGGATCCTGGCCCTCTAGATAACGAAGTTGCACATGTCGTCCAACATGTCATGATTTCTTAGTCCATGAGAAGCCATCTAGCTCAAATTTGTCAGAACAAATATTCCTCTCCCTCTTTCTGCTGCAACACTCAATAGAAATACTGGATCTGGGTTTCTTGGCGATTAGAAACCCTCTATAGTAGCTGCTCCCTCCAACAACTGATTTCCCTCCTGAAAATCTTCAGCCAAAAACAACTGAACATTTCTCTACGATCACCCTCCCGATCTAATCTCAGATCTGTTTGGCGCAGATCTGCTTAGTATTTGTCCTCCTCCTGCTCTTTGTCAACTCAGCTAGGCACGATTCTGCATCGTGAGAATCTCCACCACACCAGCGACTGCTGAAGATCTGAAGCCCTGCTTCTGGATCTCGGCAATACTTCACAGCAATAGAAAAAATAAAAAATTGGACTGCATCCCTCTAGTTGGCCTCTGCGTGAGCAGACTGGCTCAGCGCAACCTCTGCGCAGCGCAGGTTGCTCCTGCGTCCCTCTGCAAGGCACTGCGCTGTCTCTGCATCACCCAGATGGGACTGTGTCAGCCCGTGAGAAGCTTCTGCTGGGACTGCGTCTTCCTGATGCTGCGCTGCCCTCTCCGGATCTCTACTGCTTCAGCTGCTTTCTGCAGCAAAAATTTCTTCAGCTTGATCTGCAATGCTCTGATACGATGTGAAATTTTTTTACCTAAGAAACCCTACTGTTAAATCTCGATTCACTTCTCCCACTTGATTAAGCATACAAGTTATTAATCTAAATATTCAGAATTAACATCGAAGTAAATACAATTAACAGCCTACACATACAAATCATTTACTGAATAGCACGCTCATATGACAAAGTGACACAGATTTTTCGGACAAATGTTCCCGGAAAAACCCAATGCAGGAAAATCGATGCAACAGATATGAGGGTTTATTATTATTAAGCAACAGCTTCGGAGTACATCTAGGGTGCCATAAACTTGGCTGAGCCAACAGAGAAAACCTCGACAATCAGAGAAAATGTAAGATATACCTCACTCTCGCAAGTCCTGGCTGATCCGGATGAGAAACTGGTGAAACCCTAGCTGGCTCCGCGCAGCAACTGCGTAACCCTGCGTAGCCTGCGTTGAAGAACTGCATCACCCTTGCTATGCGTGGATCTGCTTCTCTCGGATCTCGGTTTCGGCCCTCCTGGCTCAGAAACCCTTTCTCGACAAAATTTTGGACATTTCCTTGGAGATGTTGCGCTGCATCTGCGTGGCCTTGCGTCACCCTCCTGAGGGACCGTGTAACTCCCTCTGATGGTTGCGATGCCTCCACTGCGTCTCTGCTGCCCTTGCTCTGCACTGTACTCTTGGCCCTCCTGACCAATCACTGCATCTACCCCTCACTGCAACTCTGAGTCATTGAGATTTGATCTTCGTCCGAGCACTGCTCTGTCAGAAGAATTCGATCTCTTAGACTGTGTGTGTGTTTTTCCAACTGATCCCAAGCCTTTCCTTTATACTTTTTCGTTGACACATCAACGACCGTGATTTAATCTCTTATCGACGACTGAAATTAAAATAAATCTTGATCCGCGTCACTTAGAACATTTCATCACATGTTTTTAATTAATTCACTTTAATTTTTCTTATTCCCTAAGTTAGACTTAGGCTCCTCATTAAAAAAATTAATTATTTTAATATCTCACACACCAGATGAAATTTCTCCAAATGCTTTCTGGGTTTTGGAGGTCTTGTGTCTTAGCCCTTCTACAAAATTTTAGGGCTAGAGTACACTCGATGCTACCTCAAAATCTCAACAAAAGATATAAGATTCAACCCTTTGAGATCAACTTCAAAATAATAGTGCAACTATGGTAATTCAATAGCAATACACCCTTCTAATATCAAATCGTTGTCCCGAAGTGACTGATCCAATTTGGACCTTCTTCTAGGATAGTCTCGGCCCTCTAATGGAAATGAACTTGGCTCCTTCAAATGTACAGGAATAACCTAGCTTAACTTCTAAGATGTATTCGACCTACCAAGGAAAGGGGATTCAACCTCCAAATAACTTCAAACTCTTGAAGCACAATTCGACCTCTAGTGGCTAAAGACAGATTGAAAAATACTCTGATAGATTAGTGAACTTGGCATCAAAGAAATACCCAACTCGACCCTTAAGAAAATCATGAACTCATCTCCTATTCGACCCTCTTGATGATGACAGATCTTGGCCTCTGTAGAAGGAACTCGGTCTGCAAGGAAAGATAAGTTCAACCCCTTAACAATACTTTCGAAAATCAATACAAACTTCCCCTGAAGCACTGAATAATTCGGCTTGCCAAGGGATGATCTTGTCCTCTCGAGAAAATGAATGAAACTCGGTCCAATAACTTCAGTATATTGCCAACAATTCGGTCATGTGCAAAGATGGATTCTCTGGCAAAATGCAACTAGCTGAAGTAACTCGATCTGCTTAGGGAAATTAACCTCGAACAAATAGATATCACGTTCCAATGCACCTGCAACAAGATCAAATGACAAATCTGAACAATTGATGCAATTCCAACTAGGGTGGCAGTAGTGTCCATCGAAATGGATGGTTACTAGCTAGGGTGGCAATGAAGTCCACCGAAACTAGTATGAGGGTCTTTCTTGAAATCGTCGAGTTGAAACTCGCTTGAGCTCTAATCCAATGACAATGATAAATCACAGGATAGAATGATGAGGAATGGATTGTTCTTCCTCTTTTATAAGGCTTTGTTGAATCTTCTCCATATTTTTAGAACTCTTATTTTTTATTATTTTATTGGTGACCCATGTATTTTCGCTAAGTGACTTTTTTGCCCCTTTTTATTAATAATAAAAATATCAAAATTGGGCAAAACTCCTTAGCCCCCTTAGTAAATTTCCCCTCTTGCTAGCCTAACGGAGACAGTTAGGCCAACGGGAATGATGTCTATGTGCTCAAGAAGGTGGGGACATCACTGTGGTAAAGTGAAAAAAGCTAGAGGCACTCTAGTCATGTTTTCTAATAGATACACTTCTAGACCTCCATATGCCCACCTTAGCCATAAATGACCTTTAAGAGCTGGTTAGAATGGGCCATAAGGGCAGGACTTGTCTTGAAATAGGGTCTAGAGAAACCACCTAAGTAAAGAGAAAACACTTTACATAGATCACTAAGCATGGTCTAGTTAACATACATAAAATACATTGCCACAACTTTTGGCTCATCATGAGACATAATAATAATCCTTGCGAAGGTACAAATGATTATGGAACACTGGGATTAGACATCATCTCACAACATGCATGAGATTGTAATATTCCAAATTGAAATTTACAACTAATAACAGACACATGAACTAGGCTATAGCAAATAAAATCATGAATACTCATGCACTATCAAAAACACCATGGGAAAATAAGCTGAGCCATTTTATTAATTCATTTGGGTAAATCAAGTACAATAGGGTGAGGGCCGTAGAACCTGGGCTTGCATACTGCAAGCATGCCAAACCCAAGTGGAAGGATGTAGTCTCAAATGATGGAAATGGCCCTGATTGATAGCTTGCATGACCTTCTAAACTGTTATTGCTGAAGTGGAACCGGTGATTTGGTTCTCCAAACTGCTCAGAGGATTCTAGAAAATTAACTGAAGCCTCCTCACAAGGAACCCAAAATAACCCAGAAAAATCTCACGAACCAAGTGGTGGAAATGGTCCCAGGGTAAATTGCGCCCTTCTCCAACAATTTCTGCTGCAGTTTGTTGACTGAAACACTAATTTCTGTTGGAAATACTACTCAGAAAATTCCGCGAAATTAGTCTTGGCCTCTTCTCAACAAACATAGAAAAACCCAGAAAGAGTTTGGCGTGAATCCACCGGCCTGTTATTACCCAAAATTGGTGCGTTCTCCTCCAACTGGTGGCCCAACACCCAGTCCATAAATGTTTGCTAAATTCTTGCTCCAAAACTCCTCCACTTAGCTAGAAATTGCTGCAATATTTCTCCCAGAATAGTGAGAGTCCGACCTTCAAATCCCACCGGCTCTAAGTGATTTTGCTGCTACAAGTTGAGCCCAAAAAATGACTGTGCGGGCCCTAGGAAGGCCAATTCGTCCCACACTGAAGCAAGTACCTCCAACCCTAAAAATCACTCCAGAGTTTCATACTTCCTTAATGAAATTTCCTGTAAATTCTTGAAGGGAAATTCCCTAGGAATCTCGTCCCCCAAGCAACACGAATTAGCTTCTGCTTCCCTGTCAAAAGATAAAAAAATCGACCCAAGTGATAGCCTCCAATCTAGCTCGACAAATCACTGTCCAAATTCTAGTCTAACAATAAGAGAATTTCCTGCAAAAACATGGAGCCTCTAACCCACACTTGGTCCCACAATGTGCACCACAAAAATATCTCTGCGCCCAAGAAATGTGCACTGTTGAGAAACTCCTGCGATGACGTCCAATGGAAGCTCTGAATTGAGCTCCCCAAATTCCCTCAACTCAAAGTTCTACGAATGAGGGTGGAATTCCCGCTCGGAAATCCCTTGTGCTCAATAGCACGGGTTGTCTTTGCTAAGCAACTTAAGATAACTAGAGTTGAATTGTAAAATGATCAAAGATACGAAATGGTGGCCTCCAAGCTCTATTTATAATTGCTATCTCTCTCTCCCTTGGTGGTCCCCACTTTCCACTATTTTGCACCCCTTCCTCTCTCTCTCTCTCTCTTCTCACTAGTGCGAATTGCTCCATTGGATCGAATTTCCTTCTCTTGTGGCCCCCACATTCCACTAGAGCTGTATTTTTCTATTTTTGCTAAGTCCCATATGCCAAAAACGTCTCCAATGCCCATATTACAAAATTGTGCTATGCTTAGCGGCTCCCCAATAAACTCCATTAATCTCTTCAAATGAAAAATCAAAATTGGGGATATTATAGAGACCAACTCAAATGTTGCGACAATTTGGCAAAAAATTGTTTTCCATCCTGAAGTGAAATTGAGGCTTAACAGCCACAATAAGAGGGGGTCGAAATCTTTGCGATAAAAACTGAATTGGACTTTAATAATCCAAGTCAGTTCTCGCTTAAAGAGCCTCAATTACCCAAGGCTAAGAGGGAATGGCCCCTCATGAAAAGTAGCTTTACACTGCCTTTTCCACTTAGCAACACCAATAGTGGAATACCAAACTGTGTATTGATCAACGGCTATCTCTAATCATTGGAAAAACTCAAAAATATAGAGAGAAATTGGAGATATTTTCAAAATAGAAATAAATGATTAAATTTAGCCTAAAACTGTGAGTAAAGAATGTTGCCGAATGTGCATGTCTTAAGCGAACTCAAAATTTGAGACAATCGTAGTGTCTCAAATTTTGATTTTGTTTGTACTTCATTTATTTATCTATTTATATTTTTGTTGGGAAATGTTGAACCCTTAGTTAAACTGAGAGGGGGGGTGAATCAGTTTAATACATTTATGGAATTTTAAAACTTTCTTTTAAACTTATTTACACCTTCATTTCATGATCAACTTAATGTATAATGAAACAACAATTTTAATATGTGAGTAGCAAGTATTAAGCAAGTTAAATACAGAACATCAACACAAAATCATCATGCATATAGACAACAGATATAAGTGGAAACCCATAAGGGAGAAAACCACATCTTATTATTGTTGTGATGCAAAGGCAAGCTCCAACTCCGTCTCACCACTGATTTTTTGTAGGCTCCAACCTACAGGAGGCTACTATCTCAAATTCTGCAAGCTACAACTTACAAGGAAGCTCCAACTCCCATCTATTTTCTGCAGGCTACAACCCATAGGAGGCTCCTACAACCCATAGGAGGCTCCTACCTCAACGAGCTACAACTGGACATATATCAAGCTACAACTTGATATGGAAGCACCAACTTCCTCACACTACAATAAAATCATATGCTGATTTACTTGGATATTAGCTCTGTTTTACTCCTTCACTGCTGTCTTTCCAGCCTTCAAATCTGCTTTATATTAGCTCTGGATCTTCACAGCTTCTCTATCTTCTCTTTCTTATTCTTCCACTCTCTAACTTCTTTATGCATATAAAAATAACATCATTTATAGAGATCACTTCATAGTTGTTTGCACTCCATATGGGAATATGAAATGAACAGTTGTGACTCTTTGCCTTCCACCCTCATTAGCTCTGTTTTACTCCTTCTTCACTGCTGTCTTTCCAGCCTTCAAATCTGCTTTATATTAGCGCTGGATCTTCACAGCTTCTCTATCTTCTCTTTCTTATTCTTCCACTCTCTAACTTCTTTATGCATATAACAATAACATCATTTATAGAGATCACTTCATAGCTGTTTGCATTCCTGTAATATTCCCAATTAGCGATAGCTAATTGGAAATATTAATTTTGGTCAATTTTGCCTTATTATAGTCGGAGCATGATAAAGTGAGAAAATATAAATTAACTCACTTAGGATAAAATACTTTCCTAAAGTCCACAACAACATTAAAGGTGTGGGGCCTAGTGGCCAAGTGGACAGCGCAGAAGAGGGACGCAGACCACGTGGGCTAGCGTGGGGCCTGCCTCACGCAGGTGAAGGGGACAGCGTGGGCCAAGGAACACGTGGAGGAGGTGGGGCCAAGAGAGAGAGAGGCCCAGCGTTATAAAAGGGAGGAGAGCCCCCTCATTTGGTCATTCATGTTTATGCATATTGAGCTAGTCATTTCGATTTGGAGCACGCTGGCTGTTTAGCTTGTCTGCAGCACTGTTCAGTGCATTGGGTGTCTCCGTTCGGAGATCCCACCCTCAGCCTCGGGAGACTTCGAGTGCTTGCTTGGGTGAGGTAGTCTCATCAGTATTTTGCAGGAGGATCGGTGTTGGCATTCGTGGGAGGAGCAGAGCCATAGAGACTGCGCAGTCTTGAGAGGGAGGACGCAGTCCATCTTGAGGGAGCTCCGGAGTGGCACTATTTTGGAGGATTTTGGCCAGAGGATTGAGCAAGGGGCCAGCCCTTGCCTATTGGAGGCATTTGGCAGAGTGGGAGGCATATTTTGGAGGATTCCATTCAGCACCAGCGTGGCCCTTGGGAAGATATCATAGATCCTCAAGGGAGGCATTTTCGGGGGTCGTCCATTTCAAAAACGCTCTCTGGGCTTTTCTGGGTATTGTGAGTAAAGGCCGATTCCAGAGTTTCAACTTTTTCTGAGTAGGGGAGCAGCGCCAAACACTCATCTTGTTCCAGCAGTAGCAGCAGCACGACAGTTTTCCAGCAGCTTGGACGCAGAGCAGAGAGCAGCCATTCCATTGACATTCTAAGAGTATTCCAACACTTGCCTAGTGCAAGTCGAGGTGCCATCACTCTGATCACCTCTTGTACTCATTTCTATTTCTCAGTATAATAAAATGGCTCAATATTCTCTCTATTTCATGTGTATCCGCTTCATGTTCAGTTTTTAGCATTTTGTATCTTGTTGTATGCTTTGTATTGCTGTCTATTTCCCTTGCGGGATATTACAATTCCATATGGGAATATGAAATGAACAGTTGTGACTCTTTGCCTTCCACCCTCTCATTTCCTCGTTTAGCATATTCAGGATGTTACAACACTATATACTCATTTCAGTATTAAATTGGAGTTTTGCTTTGCCTACGGAGACTTGCCTTTGCATCACAAACAATATAAAACAAATAATACATTTACAGTTACATTCAAATATTTCACTCAGCCCTTTCAGTTTCTTAGCTTTGCTGAGCGTTTGTCCTCTTTTGCTTGCTGTCCTTTTGTCTTTTCTGTTCTTGCAATTATATTTCAACTGTGCTGCATAACTGCCCTTTTTGCCTGACTCGACTCATGCTGTTGCACTATTCTGCATGAGCTCTGGGTCCTTTTTCTTACCCGAGCCTTTCTTTGTTGTGTTCAGACTTTTCTTTTAGCACACAGTTGCAACTGCATAACACTGTTCATCTTGGCCAGCTTCTTTAACCAAACCCGCTGCAAAAGACCAGAATATGCTGCGGAAAATGAATTTTAAAAACTCCACAAAAAATTTCCCTTTACACGCAACAGGGCTCAACCTTGGAAGGTCACAACATACATACGCACGCGAATCAAACAACGGAATTTCGTAACATACACAGACGATATATAAATCCAAACCAATGCGTAAACCCCAAATCAATGCAAATACATGAGATTTTCTTATCGGAGGGTCCCACACAGTTCTAACCAATCGCGGCCAATTGCATTTCATGAAATTTACAACGTAACCTTAAGAGTTAAACTCTATTTCTTGTGGGATGTGATGTTGCACAGAGTAAACACGTGTCCCTCCACTTCGCATCGCAAAACTTTAAACTTCCCTTGTGGTTGCCTTAATGTTATCCCCTAAACGTTGCGATGTGCGATATCGCTTCCAGGCCGCTGCAATCTCTGCCGTTGGCTTGTCCTGGATCCGACGGTCCACGCAATGTCCCTATCGATTCACTTCGCATCGCAAAACTTTAAACTTCCCTTGCGGTCGCCTTAATGCTATCCCGTAAACGTTGCGATGTGCGATATCGCTTCCAGGCCGCTGCAATCTCCGCTGTTGGCTTGTCTTGGATCCGATGGTCCAAGCAATGTCCCCACCGATTCACTTCGCATCGCAAAACTTTAAACTTCCCTTGCGGTCGCCTTAATGCTATCCTGTAAACGTTGCGATGTGCGATATTGCTTCCAGGCCGCTACAATCTCCGTCGTTGGCTTGTCCTAGATCCGACGGTCCACGCAATGTCTCCACCGATTCACTTTGCATCGCAAACTAATAATCTTAACTTGCGAAAACTCTTAACCCATACTCCTATTTTCTGCAATGTGCGAAAACATTGTGGTTGCGATGTACTTTATCACTGTTGATCGGTGTTGGATCTACGGTCCTCGTCGAGTTTGCAAATCCGATTGGTTTCGTTCTGCGTTAACACAATATACAAGTCCTATGGTCTCGCTTGTGCTTGCACATTCGATTAGTCCTCTTGCTATGCGATAAAATACAAATGTTTGGTTTCAACAGAGATTTAAAACAACTGATTCAAAACAAGGAACCCGATCAAAGCACAAAACACTCAGAGTTTGTTTGGAAATGAAGTACTGTTCTAAAACTGAGATCCCGATCAAACACAAAACACTTGGAGTTAAATTGGAAATGTAAAACTCAGAGCCAAGCCCTCAGATTGCTGGTTTTTACATTTACTTCTACTTTTCTGTTCTCTACTTCTGCTTCTCTGCTGCTCTTTCATGTTTCTCTGCTGCCTTTGCTGCTTCTTCGCTGCATTTGCTGCCTCTGCTGCCTCTCTGCTGTCTTTGCTGATAGTCTAATGCTGCTCCTTGCCTCTCTGCTGCTCCTCTGCCTCTCTTTTATGCTTTCTTACTGCATTGTTGCCTGATCTGCTCATTTGCCTTATTGCTGGTTCTTCTCTGCTCCTTTGCCTTAATGATAGTTCAGGTGCTGCTCCTTTGTGCTCCTTTGCCATTAAGACAATATTTCCAACAGGAAAATGGTCTCTTTTTTCCTCAACTGATATCTTTGACTTAGATGCTGCAATAATGGGTATCTGTCATCAAGAACATCTAGAATGTGCACTAAACCTAGTTTATTTTTGAGAAACACTGCATCTATGGGCTGTCAAGTTCTCTTGAACTTTTACAGAGTCTCGCTGCAATATGAAACTTAAGTCAGCCATGTCTTTGGTGAATCAAACCTAGGTTATTTATACAACATTCACTCTTTCTTGCTTGAAGAACAAAGCTAGACAAACAAATTTTGTTGTTGACTTAAACAGGTTGAGATGCATCAGGTCCTCTCTTGATGCTGTTTTAATATGCATGTAAATAACAGCCCTGTTGATAAATTTTTGGTTATTACCAACTTCAACAAAATTGCTTACGTTCTCAGTTTTCCAGGCATTATTTCTAGGTACAGATTGGATGATTATTCATTAGTTTGTGTCAAATTGTGAGGTGAAAATTTGTGGGGCTTGTGATTTCTTTTATTTTACCAAGGATATTATGTTTCTGCGAGATTGATCATCTGTGATTCTGTCCACATGGTTTTTTCAAATTTAGTTATTATATTGTGCCTGTGACTGATTAGAGTTATAACATTTTAGGGAAAATGACCACGTTGAGGAAGCTTCTATTGGTTGGGAATCCTCTGAGGACCCTACGGAGGTTTGTGGATCTTTGCACTAGCTTGAGCGTTTTAATTCTAATCATTTAACTTGCATATATATGTCATAAATATTATTCACTGAATATTTTCTATTGCAGCTCATTGGTTTTGGGTTCTACTCAGTCATTGCTCAAGTATCTTCGTAGTAGACTGCCTGCAGATGAAGGTGATATTTTTTTTTTCAAATTGATTTTTTTCATTCACATGGTTTTACATTACCAGATTCCTAAATGCTTTTGCTCATTATAACCAATTATCAACAGATTTGTGTTTTTCTTTTTACAATTTAAGGAATATAATGATAGGATTGAGTTCTATAAATACTTTCCTTCACGTCATATTGTTATTAATTCAACTGGGGTAAACTTTGCAGGTGGCCTTGAACTCTGAAGAAAAGATTGAGATACACATTTATTGCATTTACATCTTGCTCTTGATATCATTCCAATTAAATGTTTTAGTAATATAGGTGATATTTTATGATACAGAAGCCAAATCCACAGCTGCATCATCAGGGAATGTGTTTGGTGCTGATGTGCATGATCGCATTACCATGGCATCTCGACATGCAACATCCTCAAAGGTTTGGGAATGAGATTATTTTGGTTTGCATAAAGATTCTATAAGATTCACTTTGGAATATCTGATGAGAGTCATACTAAATCAGAAAAATGCATGTTGAATTTGTTGGTCTTTTTGGGTCATTTCTTCTTCACCAGTCATTATCATTGAGTGGACTGGGCCTAGAAACCATACCAGCCGTTGCATGGGAATCAAATGAAGTGGTGAGCTTGGATCTTTGCAAGAACAAAATCAAAGAGTTGCCAAATGAGCTTTCATTATGTGTTTCACTTGAGGTAAGAATCTTAGAAATTTTCCAGGAGAACATTGTGTTGTGTAGTGTGAGGTTGCTATACCACTACTTAATATTCAGTTATATCTGTTGCTTTATTTTATCTTAAGACATGTAACATAGTCTGAATATGCAATTTGAGATATTTTCGATTCATTTTCCTACCTAGCTCAGAACTAAGTCGTCATTTGACTATTAAAATGTCTACAGGCACTAAATCAAAATTCAACAATTCAGCACCTAGAAGACAGCTTAGTATTGCTTTTTATCATTTGTTTCCCATACTTAATAATAGTTCTTGGATAGGCCATCTATGTACAAAGTGTCAAAGCTAATTAGACAAATTATTTGCAAACCAATTATAGATACTGATGTCTGATCCTGGTAGTCCTTGATTCTTTACATGTGTAACTGAGGGTGAGGGAGGGGATTGAGACATGGGATCATTGTTGTAGCCATCACTGACTATGAAGGGGTTGATGCTTTGATGAATGATATCCTTTAAGGAGTGATCTACATTGAGGGGAAAGGACTTACTGATCTTATGGGGTGTTGATCATTGAAGTTGCACCTGATTCTTTTTTTTGAAGACTCCATGCCCAAGGATATGTTAGAGCATTCCTGCACTTACAGAGTTCCATATTTCATTAGGGCTTCTAAGCCCTTTCTATCTCTCTTTTCTTCTTCAGTCCTCAGATTCCGTAACCCTATGGGGATATTGTAAAAATGTCAATAGCATGATGAATAAAACCATGTAACATGCCTAGGGTGTTGGGACTCTATCAACAAGCGAGTACACTTTGGAGTGTTTTTTTTACTTGGTTAATTATACTCGCTTTTTAGCGGCGAATAATTTTCTAGGTTTTTTCACTCACCGCATACCCCAAAGCTGGGGTGATGGCTTGAAGGTTGAGCCCCTAACACATCTTAGTGTCTAGAGTCAATGTATATTACCATGCTAGGACATCTCTAAAATTTCGCGAAATTTGACTAGTGTTAAATTTAGATAACCATGGTATGTTTTATGCTTAAAGCAATTTACTTCAATCTATCTTATAGGCCCAATTTAGATTAGAAATCACATAATCATTGTAAGTAAATGCTAATAGAACATAATAATAGATCGATAAAAGACAAGCCAATATAATAAATCAGAATTTACAATTCTTCTTGTCCAACAAAGACAGAGAGAAATGTTTGGTACCAGGATGCCCTAGCCAGCAAAGGCTTTCGCTGGTTAAACCAGCTCTTCCAACCTCTCGGAGGTTCAGTCAAACACATATAAGATCAACCTTCCTTCAGTGTCACACACACTTCATGAGACAGCTCCCAAAACAGTCAGTGCAAGTCAACAAAAGGATTTCCGGCATCCATATTTCCAACATCTAGATTCACATGTGGGAGAGAGAGAAGCCTCTTCTAGGTTGTACGAACCAATCAGATCATGAGGAATGCATGTGATGAGATGATGAGCAAATGAGCATCAAGTCTCTCCAATTTATATCCATCAATGAGGGTGTGTGAAACATCTGTTGGGCTTGTGAGCCTACATTACAAATCAGGCCGACCTTCACAAATTGCACATGTGGAAAATAAAATCAAAATATAAGTTCTGCTCATCCAAACAAGATGATCTTTAGATCAATCTTGCACCTCTTTGAAAGAGGAATCCAACAAAATATAATCATCATCATATGAGCAGTGCAACATGGAGTTTGGACCTAGTTGCCCAAAATTAACACTCCCTCTCAACTAGGGAGAACTCCATTTGTACACCTGTGCCATCCAGTGATCAGTACCATCGTGTACTATCATCATGTGTTACTACGTCATCCTACTGTAACATGCTTTGCCGGCTCAAGGGAAAACAAACGAGAGTGAGTCACAAAGACATCACACTCTGCTAACTCAAAGTCAGCCTAGAGGGTAAAACCTCAATAGACTCAAAAAGAGTCACATACTAATCCGAAGTCAGTTTAGAGGTAAGAAACTCAATAGATTCAAAAAGAGTCATATACTAACCCGAAGTTAGTTCACTGACCCCAAGTCAGTTTAGAGGTAAGAACCTCAATAGACTTGACTCGAGATCAAGGTGTTGGACACGTGCCATCCTAGACATAGAGAGTACAACAATCTCCGATGCGTCCATCAGTCTTGCTATTGGTCTCTATCCACATTTCCCACCTCGTTGGCCAAATGAAAGGTACTTCCCATGAGTCTGAAACTCCATGGGTAGGATGCGTGCGGGGCATAGATCAAAGAGAGGTGAACCAACTCAATATCATAACAGTGGGGCAGAAGCAGAACAAGGTTCGGCAAGCCTAGCCCCGTGTGTGCTTATAGCTCCAAGAAGCTATCCCCAAGGCCCCTGGAGCTCCTAGAGCTCATAGTCCATGTAATATTCCTAATTAGCGACAGCTAATTGGAATATTCAATTTTGTTCAGTTTTGCCGTCTATAGTTTATTAATAAATAAAAAGTGAGTGAAGAGGGTCTAACTCACTTAAGTGGAATAAAACACCCTCTTAGTAGCACAACGTTGTGACTTAAGGGGGAGCCAAGGGGGGCCAAGCACCATGTAGAGAGGGGGCCCACGTATGCTCTAGAAGCTACTGCGCAGATGAGGATGAGCACGTGGCAAGAGAGGGAGGCTACGTTGAGGAGATGGGCCTTAGGGTTGGAGGAAGGCCAACGTTATAAAAGAGGGAGGAGCCTTCTCATTTGATTCATCCTGTTGTTGATGATATTGAGCTGGTCGTTTTGACTTCTTGAGCACGCTGGCTGTTTAGCCTGTCTGCAGCACTGTTTAGTGCATTGAGTGTCTCCGGTCGGAGATCTCACCCTTAGCCCCGGGGGACTTCGAGTGCCTGCTCGGGCAAGGTTATTTCTTCAGCATTTTGTGGGAGCTTTTGGTGTTTGGGTTTGCTGCGGAGCTGAGCATTCATAGAGACTGCGCAGTCACTGAGAGAGAGGACACAATCCATCTTGGAGGTGTTCCGGATCAGGAATTCTGCAGGAGATTTGAGCCGAGATTTTGAGCAGAGGATCAGCCTTTGCCTTTGGGAGGATTTTGGTGGAGTTCGAGGCGATATTTCAGTCATTCCTATTTAGCCTCTGCGCAGAGCCTTGGAGGGCAGCGTAATTCCCCAAGGGGGTGTTTTTCGGAGGTCGGCCATTTCTGATATGGTTTCTGGGTTTTGTCGAGATTGGTGAGTAGAGGAGGATTCCGGATTTTCAGCTCATTCCGGCAAGGGGAACAACCCCTAGTCTTCAGTTCATTCCAGCTGTAGCAGCTACATGGCAGTTTTCCAGCAGCTGGGACGCAGTTCAGAGAGCAGCCATTTCCTATATATTCTGAGAATATTTCTTCACTTGCCTTGAGTTTAGGTGCTATCACTCTGATCACCTATTGTACTTCATTATATTTCTCAGTTTAATAAAATGGCTTAGCATTCTCTCTCTATATTTTTGGATGATTTGTCATATATTGCTTCTATGTTATTATATGTTTGCTGCACTGTTATCTTTATATATTTCCGGGCATTCTAGTTCTATACCACTTGGTGTGTTTATCTTTCACTCTTAGACAGAGTCTGGAAAGGGCTAGGTAGCCTCCAGATTTCGTCCTCTTTTCAGAGGCGGCATATCCGGTAAATGCCCTCCCAGTCCATCTCTGGTTGGAGTTTGCCGTGTTTTAGAGATATCCCCGAAACAGGATATTACAGTGGTATCAAAGCATAGTTCTGGCTCAGCCTGTGGTCTATGACACCGGGGAAGAGACCATATATTTGTTACAGAGGCAGGAAGTACAGAGACCGTGAGCGTAGGTTGGAGAACGCCTACGGAGAGGGAGACTGTGTTCGGGTGGTGGAGACAGCAGGAGAGAGAGCCTGTGACAGACGCAGAGCAGGAGGAGCCTGTATTAGATTCAGAGCAGAGAGGGCCAATGGCAGATGACACAGAGGCCAAACAGTTTGGGGAGGCACTCCTAAATCGGTTCAGGATTTAGCTACACAGATTGAGGTGATGGGTCAAAGATTCATTGTTGTAGAGGCTAGACAACGTGAGACCCCACGGGTTTTCCAGGTAGGTGAGGGATCTGGTACATCCCATCATTTGTCGGAGCATGGTGCTGCTCAGCGTGATACTCCTCAGCCGATGGCTTCACGTGCACCTACCCGCTCTACTATACCCACTTTCTTGGGAGCAGACACAGGGGTAGGAGCCCAGCAAGAGGCAGAGCCCAGACACATGGGCGAGTATTTTGCAGAGTATCAGGCCTATGGGCAGGAGTTCAGGGATGCTCTCTCGTTCCGGGATTTTGTTCAGCTCCAGCGGGACAGTAGACCCCGCGACCATCATAGAGGGCACCGACATTATCATGATGGAGATACCCACCGCACATCTAGCAGATTCCATTTGCCTACGTTTGATGGCTCATCAAATAGTTCGGCAAAGTCTTGGGTAGAGAAGCTGGACATCTATTTCCATCTTAACTAGATGTCGGAGACGGAGGCCATCAAGGTGGCGACATTACATTTGGATGGTGAGGCCCAAGACTGGTGGTTCCATGGGATGGTCACACTCAGACACTCTACAGTGACGACATATGCCGAGTTGACCACGAGGTTGATGGAGCGATTTGACCAGAGGGATCCGAAACAGCACTTTGTTGAGCTGACGAGGCTCAAGCAGACGGGGAGCCCAGAGACATACATTGCAGATTTCTTGAGGGTTTCAATGATGGTGCCAGATCTATCCGCAGCACGGATGATCTATATGTTTGTGGAAGGGTTAGCAGAGCCACTTTGGGGATTAGTGAGATCTACCAGACCAACTACACTCCAGGATGCTATTAGCAGGACACGAGATTTACAGGATGCATTGCCCAGGACTCGTACACCTTACCCCTAGAGACAGGGTTTCCAGTCCAAGGGGAAAGATTTGAGGATTCCACCTCCAAAGGGGAATCCAGGACGGGCACAGATAGATGATGATGCCAGGAGGGAGCTGAGGAAGAAGCGGCTGTGCTTCACTTGTTAGGAGCCGTGGGCACCAGGGCATAGGTGTGTTGCTAGCAAAGCACACTTCATTGAGGTCTTCTCCGATGATAGCGGGGAAGAGGATGAGGAGGATGATGAGGAGGCAGGAGATAGTCAGACGGCCCAGGATCAGTTGCCGCCCCCACCTCCAGGGACAGGAGGTGCAGCTTTTGCACCCACAGGGGGGACCCTTGCAGCCTTGCGAGGAGTTCCCAAGTATTTGACGTTGCGCGTACGAGGGACAGTACGTGACCAACGAGTGTCAGTTTTGGTTGACAGTGGGGCAACCCACAACTTCATTGATGCACAGATGGATGGTTGAGCGGAGAGGTATACCGACCTAGAGCTTTGACGGATTTTCAGTTTTGGTCCCAGGAGCCCATACGATGCAGTGTGCCCGGTATGTTCCAGAGTTGGCAGTGACTATGGGTACCTACACCGTGACCGATTAATTCACATGTTTAAATTAATTCCCTTTAATTTGGAATAACTTAGGCTCCTGGTGGAATTTCTCCAAACAATTTTTGGGTCTTGGAGATCTCATGTGTTCTAGCCCCTCCAAAAAGTTTCGGAGCTAGAGCACATTCGATGCTACCCAAAATCTCAACTCTCATAATGCTCGAAATGTGTTCGGAATGTAGTCTTAGAAATATCGCTTTCCTTAATTCTTAGTTGATGGTAACCTGATCGTAGATCGATTTTTGAAAAGCATTAGAGGAAAGTTTAGCCTAAAAGTGCCCATGAAATTTTCATGTAATTTCCATGTCATAATATGTAAACCAATTAAAATCCTTTAAATTTAAAAAGAGGTACATGTAAATATTTTGGAGGGAAAAGAAGAAAAAATACTTTTTAAAGTGTATTTTTGGCTTATCTCCTTATAGGTTTACTCAAATTTAATGCGTAGGCACTCGTTGGATGCAGAATTAAATTTCACATCCAACGAGTACCCATTATGAATACTTTTGAGAAGACCCACATTGATAAAAATTGCAGATACATTAAAAAAGCGTGTTGAACACATTTTTTTAATGTATCTGCAATTTTTATCAATGTGGGTTTTCTCAAAAGTATGCATAGTGGGTACTCGTTGGATGTGAAATTTAATTCCGCATCCAACATGTGTATATACTTGAAATTTGAGTAAACCTACACGGACATAAGCCAAAAATACAATTAAAAAAATAGTTTTATTCTTTTCCCTCCAAAATTCATAACTCTTATTTTATTATTTTAACTGTTATTTTATGATTTTTCCTTAGGAGGCCACTTTTAGGCTGAAATTTTCTCTAATGACAGAAACTCCTTTCATTTGGTCGAAAAGGTCATCAACTCGAAGCATTGGATACCTATTTTTTTACTATAGCTCAATTTAAATCTGGATAGTCTATGCATAATCGTAAGAAACCATCCTTCTTCTTGGCAAAAATTACAGGTGCACCCCAAGGCGAGGTACTAGGTTGGATGTGTCCTATATCCAATAGTTCTTTCAACTAGATTTGTAACTCTTGAAATTTAGGAGTTTTCATTCTGTAAGGTGTTTTAGAGATTGGTTTTGTACCAGGTTTCAATTTTATTGTAAGGTCCAATTCTCTTTCAGAAGGAAATCCTGGTAGTTCCTTTGGAAAAATATCCGGAAATTTGGATAACACCGGACATTGTTCTAAGGAAGGTCCTTTCTCTTTGCTTCTTGAACTGCATATACCCGACAACCTTTTCTTAAGCAACGCTTCATTTGCATTGCTGAGATGAAGCGTAAAGATACTTTCCTCTCAATACCTTGGATTTGGATCCTCTCCTTCATCATTTCTACAAAGAATTGTTTTCTCGTAACAGTCTGTAATATTCCTAATTAACAGTTCTAATTAGAATATTAATTTTTGTCAATTTTGTATTTTGCTTAAGTTTTGGCCAAAAGGATGTGGGCTTGGGGACCCACGAATAAAACGTAATAGACTATAGGAAGTACACCTTAGCGTAAGGAAAAAATTGCCGCTCTAGTGGAGAACGATGGCCCAATGAGGAGAAATTGCGCAACACATGGGGACAATGCAGTGATTGGGTCGAAGAGGAGGCAGCGCAGTCATGAGGTGGGGCCCAAGGGAACATTGGGCATCTTTGGACAAAAGGAGGCATGCAAACTCATTTTGATCATTCAATCATCCATTTCGAATTTGTCTTTGACAGAGAGCATGCTTGAGCAAGAAGCGAAGTGTGCAAGTGTTGTTTAACACACTAGGTGTTTTCGAGCAGAGATCCCAGCCTTAGCTTCGGTGGACTTCGAGTGCCAGCCCAAGGGAGGTGTCTTGCCTTAGTTGATCATTTCCAGCAGCAGAGACTTCATACACAACGCAGTCAGCTATTCAGTAGCGTAGTGGCATCTATAACAGCGCAGAGGTTGCGTAGTCAGTGAGGGGATCACTCCGGGAGCTTGGGGAGTGAGAGGAGATTTTGGAGGAGACTTGGTGGGGAGGCCTTAGAGCTTCCTAACAGGGATTTTCCAGGCATTTTGGTGGCCTTTAGCAGCATAATTTCCAGGTGGACCAAATTGTCGAGCAGATCAGCAAGCCAAGCCCAAGAGGTCCAATTTTCGGGGTCGAGCATTTGACAAACCCTTCGCGGGTTATTGTGGGTTTCCTGAGTAGAGTCCATGGTTAAAATCCCTGAATTTTCTAAGCAGTATTGCAGGCCCAAACAACAGATCGTCAGGAGCAGCAGCAACATTTCTGACTAGGGACATCACAAAGCTACAAACACGCAGTGTGCTTTTTGAGGGTGATTTCCAGCTTGTCTCAGAGGCTATCTTCAACTTACCTTGAGCAAGCCTTGGTGCCTTCATTCCATCACCTCCATTGTACACATTTTCCTCAAATTAATAAAATGGCTCAGCTCAATTTCATGGCTCAATTTGTGTCGTGATGGTGTAATTTCATTTGTTGTTTGTTAGTGTCTTTTGAGTGCCTGTTATTACTTTAATTTACCGTTAGGAATATTACAGTGGTATCAGAGCTCATAGACTTGGCTCAACCTATGGAGAGCAGCGCAATCTATGACACCTGAAGACAAGTAGAACGTTACTTACAAGAGACAAAGGTACATGAGCAGAGAAAGGGAACTTGGAATCACTCTAGACCCTGTGAATAGTGAACTGGAGGCTAAAGAGAGAAGCATGGGGGGCGTAGAAGAGAGAAGGAGAAATGAGGAGGATTTTGCTCACCTCTTTCTGAATGCAGTGCATGATCTCTCCAAGAACATTGAGGAGATGGAACATCGGAGCAATAATGGTAGCAAAGGGAAGGCAACCTAAGCGAAATTTCAGGTAGGAGAAGGATCCGGCACCTCACAGCACCAGGCATCATTGGACCCAAATGTGCCTACAGTGCCTTATACACCCCCACGATCTACCATTCATACGTTCCTAGCTTCAGGAGCGGGAGGACCTCAGGAGCAGGAGGAGTCCCACTATGGAGAGTACTTCTTAGAGTACCAGTCTTACAGTCTAGAGTCCGGGAGGGCCATTACTTTTAAAGGCTTCTGCCAAATGAAAGGAAGTAACAGACCCATAGGACAAAGTGGCAGAGGCTGCACACAGGGGAATGACTTGCAGTGTACCACGGGGAGACTGTTTCTCCCAACTTTTGATGGCTCATCTAGGAGATCAGTTAAGGCATGGGTTGAGAAGCTGGATGTTTACTTCTAGTTGAACAAGATGACTGAAGGAGATGCAATCAAGATTCCCATGTTTCACTTGGATGGAGAGGCTCATGACTGGTGGTTGCATAGATTGACCACGCTGGGTCACGCTGGGGTCACAGCATATGATGAGTTCACCAGGAGGGTACTAGAGAGGTTCAAGAGGAAGGACTGAAAGGAGTATTTTGGGGACCTGACCAAGCTCAAACAGACCGGGAATGCGGAGGTGTACATTTCAAAGTTCTTGAGGCTATTAGTGATGGTTCCAGATCTGTCAGAGTCCAATAGTATTTACATGTTCATAGAGGGATTGGCAGAACCATTGCGGGGCCTAGTGAGGTGCAACAGACTCACTACACTGTAGGACTCAGTGGGGGGAGCTAGAGACTTGCAGGATGCCCTACCCAGGGCTAGAGCACCACTGTCCAATAAACCAGGTTTCTAGTAGAGAGGACGAGACATGAGAGCTCCACCCCCAAGAGGCAACCAGGGATGGGGGCAGCTAGATGATGAGACTAGGAGGGACCTTCGGAGGAAGAAGCTTTGCTATACAAGTACTTTTTTCGTTTATTGCAAGTGATGCTTATAAGTTGATCTTGGTTTAACACTTGCTTTGTGGGATTATTGTCATTGTATCTTGAATCTCATTTTGGAGCAAGCACTTGTCATTTACTTTAAAGCACTGGTCTATATTTTGTACACATCATTGAATATTGCTCACATACTTATATGCTTGTTTACATCTTGGAATCAATGTTTTAAAAACCAGAACCGGTGGCCTAATGAACCGGGTTTCTAACGGGAACCGGTCTAACCGGGAGCGGTCAGATGCCAATGAACCGATTTAAAAAAAAATACATTAAATAATTATTTTTTTAAGAAAAAAAACTATTTTTAAGATTTGCAACCATGATTCCAAGCCCATAGAGACAAAATATGCAAAGTTTGCTCATTTATATACCATGCAAAGGTGAATATATCAAAATGGCACCAAGTGCAATACATATCATCGAAAAATACATAAGAAATGAGGCTCCAAATGGCCCATAAAGTCCAAAAACAATGCTACAAGCTATGAGGCCATTGGCCTAATACAAGACTACATATTAGTGATCAACAACATGATCACTCCTCATCATGATCAAAATCACCACCACTACTAGACAAGGGATCATCAACATGAGCTACATAAATAATATGGCTCAAAGTTTGAGGACTCCTAAAACTCCTCTACAACTTTAGTAGTAGTAGTAGTAGCAAAAATAGACATCAAAACTACAAATCACTGAGCAACATGGTCTCTCAAGAAACTCATCATTGATTCATCGCTACTAGAAATGGGATCATCAACAAGAGATACATAAACATCATCTAGCTCAAAGTCTTCAGACTTGGATTGCTCAACCTTATAACATGATAAAAATTGAAAAAGTTTAACATGCCTAACCAATGATTTTGGTTTGAGTGAAGGGTTCATTTCCTCAACCTTAAAATGCGATAGAAAAAGATTAGCATGTCTAACTAGTTGTTTTCCTTTGATTGAAGGGTACATCAAGGTTCTTAAAGGACATCATGCTCTTGATCAAATGCCAATATCATACCCTTACACATGATAGAATCAAATGGAAACATTGCAGACTCCCAAACCATGAAACCCTGAAAACCATTAAGTCTGCTGAATTTTGAGTGAAACCTAAAATTCTAGTTTCTCCATATGAAATCCAACGAGGTCGAAACCACTTTTAAACATCCTGAGTCATTTCATGGTAATGTTAAAAATTTAAGTAAAAGGATGAAAATGAAAAATAAAGGAAATGTCACTTTTACTTAAATTTTTAACATTACCATGAAATGTCAATGCTTCCCTTACCTCCACATCAGCCCTAAAACTCATTTCTGGCCGTGCGTGGGTCCACATAGGGAAAGAGTAGCTAAATGAACCCTCCCATTGGCTCCAAATCAGCCCTAAAACATAACTGCCGCCGAAAATGTGAGTCCGCGGATGAGTTAGCACCTAACCGGCCGGTTAGGTCCGGTTTTTTCAAAAAACAGGCGAAATGCCCTAGGTAGCCGGGTTGCCTGGCCGGTTTCGACCGGTGGGCTATCTAACCGGCCGGTTTGGCCGGTTACCGGTTCAAACCCGCCGGTTTTTAAAACACTGCTTGGAATTGAGTCATCTTTGATCAATATTTCCTTCTATTCAATTCTCCTAGAAACCTCACATCTTTGACTTAGTTTGCATTTAGGGACCACCCCCTTAACTAACCTAGGAGATAGCTTAAACAGAGAGAGTCGGGAATAGGTGACAGCCCCTTCTCTTAGTTCCTTGCCACCAACCACACCTTGTGGGGTTGAAGGCTTTTCCCACTAACTGTAGGTAGGTGTAGGCGGCAAGGTCAACAGAGCCTATACCCGCAAGGATCAAAGGTGAGGTGCAGATGGATCACATCCATTGTCAGAGTTATGTCACCGCAAACTGGAAAGCCAGGGTTTCAGTTGACGAGTGGATCACTCCACTTCGAGATGAGCAGGACCTTGATAGAGAGAGATCTAGCCCACTCTTGGGTTAACACATGGGCGATCCCTGAGGCTTCTTCACATGGCGAGGCGGGTATTCCCTGTTGTTGCTTATGATCGAGGCTAGCCATGGGGTGGGAGACTTGAGCAGTGTTGAGTTGTCCCTGCATGTTGGGCATAACTTTGGTCATTACGTGTATGGTGGTCGAGAGATACAGGAGGGGTGGACCTAGTATGAGCATGTTGCACTGCTGGTTATGACTAGGGAGCTGCAATGTCAACATTGCAGTTTCCTTTTACGATCAGCATGGGATCTCGACCTCTCGAGGCTTGGCAGTTTACCCGCACGCAGGGATGTGCTAGTTTCTACATGGCAAGGTCGTACAGGTCTTCCATTGGGCTTCAGTTGCACGAACAGTAGTTTGGCCCCTAGAGATTCGTTGATGACTTGGGGCACTGCGCTAGTCTGGCAGGATGACTGGCACGTGTGGGTTTTGGTGGTCATTGACACTACTTAGTGGCAAGCATCAAGAATTGGGAGCGATGGGCCTCCAATCTCGCTATGGGATCCAGGGATCCATTAGGTTAGAGGACTGCTTTTCTTTGGGGAGATCATGGGGATAACAGAGATAGGATTGCATCCTCCTTCGGATGATATGGCAGAGACCATCGCGATGAACACTACAGGGCGAGGAAGGCCCTTCTCGCTATTGTTTCGACATGAGACTGGGTGTGCATTGGTAGATGGTAACTTTGGCAAGGTGCCCTGGCAGGATAGACCTGCGCGTGGTGGAGTTTCCCCTTATTGGGTGTGTAGTGGAGGTGTTGATTTTTGTAGCATTCGGAAGTGTTCCAAGTCTCAAATTTTGCAGGGAGGCTTGGACAATAGCATTCCAAAGAACCCGTAAACAGTTTGTCGAAATTCCACTCGGTTCAAGAATTATTAAAATAATTAATTATTTTAATAGAGACCCTAAGTCCAAACTTAGGAAAAGGAAATAATTAAGGGGCATTAATAATTCAGATTGTGAATCTTTTAGAATACATGGATCAAGTCAAGATTTAATCTTAGCCATTGAGTAATCTTTTAATCTGGGCCGTTGGTTCTCCAACAGGAAGATTATAAAAGAAGGCTTGAGGGTCACTTGGAAGATAAGCCGGGCACACACTCAGTACCCGAAGGAGATCCATTCTAATGTAGAATTCGATTTCAGAGGGAGAGTTGCAGGGCGAGCAGTTGCAGAAGCAGGAGGAGGTCAGGGGTGATTGAGATCAGGGTTGGAGAGCAGCAGTGGGTCACTGAAGGTAGCTTGAGGCTACAACGCAGAGACCCCATGCAGATTCACGCAGTCCAGCTCTAGGACTGCGCAGAGAATCACGTAGACTGACATAGGGGCTTGCAGGGGCTGATCTGGGTGTCAGATATTTGTCAGAGAAAGCTAGGCATTCAATCTCAGATGGTTCAAAATGTATCTGCCGAATATTTTCCCTGTAAAGATATCATTTTCTGAAGAAATAATAAAACCCTTATCTGTTGCACCGGTTTTCCCACATTGGGTTTTTCCGGGGACATTTGTCCAAAAGTAACTGTGTGTACATGTGATTGATTCTTGTGCTTATGTTCTTTACTGTTTATTTCTCTGCATATATAATTGTGAATGTTGCAGTAGGATTTATTTCGATATTTGCCTAAAGATTTCTGAATAATAACTTATTGAAATAATAAGTAGGAGAAATAAATCTATCACTGCAACTGGTTGAGAATTGTCACATGGTATCGGAGCCAAAGATGAATAAAAGAGAGGGAGCATCTATCAGTGAACAAAGAATTACGCAGTTCCCCAGGGCAACAACGCAGAAGGGTTCACGCAGACCTCCAGGAAGAGGGGCAAGCACGATAGAACGGATGGATCACGATGCATCTATATTGGCATCCAGATTGGAGGAAGAATTTGCTTGTGTATCAAGTACTACGTCCTCATATATCTGGTGTATTGATAGTGGAGCCTCTGCCCACATGACGGGAGTACGGGATTGTTTTTCTGACTACCAAGAAGAGCAGATGAATTTCAAAATAACCATGGGTAATAAAGCAAAGTGCACTCCCATTGGGAAAGGTACCGTAGTTTTTCAGACCGAGGCAGGGAACATAATCCGGGCCACTAATGTACTGCATGTGTTGGGTTTGGGGATGAATCTACTCTCAGTGTCATAGCTTCAAAACCGAGGATATGACGTCTAATTTATTGGCAATAAAGTCTATGTCAAGCACCCTAGTTGGAAGAAGAAGGCACAAATCGGGGTAAGAAGCAACAAGCTATACTGCAGCTTGATTCCCCAATAACACTGGTTAGCAACGCAGATAAAACGGATCTGAATGAGCTATGGCACAGAAGAATGGGGCATTTGCATCATGGGGCGTTGAGAACTCTCCAGAAGACTGTCACAGATGCTCCAGAATTGAGCACCAAGCGGGATGATGTCTACAAGGGGTGCGTATTGGGGAAATATGCCAAGGCAACATATCAGAGAAGCAACAATAGGGCCAAGGGTGTGTTGGATCTAATACACTCAGATATCTGCGGGCCGATGTCCACGAGAGCTCTTAGTGGTGTCGAATATTTCGTCACCTTCATTGATGACCATTCCAGGAAAACCTGGATCTACTTCTTGAAGACCAAGGATGAAGTCTTCAGGTGATTTAAAGAGTTCAAAGCTCTGGTGGAGAACCTGACAGGGAAGCGGATCAAGGTATTGCGATCAGATAATGGAGGTGAATACATAGATAAAGAATTCATCGAATTCTGCGCAAGGGAAGGCATCAAAAGAGAATGGACAACTCCATACAATCCATAACATAATGGAGTGGCAGAAAGAAAGAACCGAACTATTGTTGAAGCAACCAGAGCTATGTTGTATGACCAAGACATGTCCAAATTCCTATGGGCTAAAGCGTGTAATACAACTGTCTACATTCATAACAGAACTCCTCACACTGCATGGGAAAGATCACGCCAGAAAGTGTCTACACTGGCAGCAAGCCCGAAGTGAGTCACTTTAGGATCTTTGGCAGTACGACTTACTATCATGTACCCAGTGAGAAGAGGAAGAAGTTAGAGATGACTGCTGAAAGGGGGTATTTAGTAGGATATAGTGAGAATGCAAAGGCTTATCGCATCTATGTTCCTAAGAGTAGGAAAGTAGTGATGCGAAGAGATGTGAAATTTATGGAGGAGAACGCCTTAAGAAGATCACGAGAATTGCCTTTTTCTACACAGTCAGATGAAGAGCCTCTGGTCCAGCCCCAACAACTAGCAACAGAAAATTCAGTGGCCTCTCCAAGGCATAATGATCCAAAGGATGGGTCTCCTGAGGATTTACAAGAAGGAGAGCCAGTAAATCCACCCACCACCATTGGAAGAACGAGCAAGGAACTTCGACAGATTTTGAAGGATGCAAAGGATTTGTCGGAAATCCCAGGAATGAGAAGAGACAGCATAAGCAGCCTGAGAGGTATCAAGCCTTGGTTGCTCAAGTCGGAGAACCCTCCAATTTTCGGGAAGCTACTCAGCACCAGGTATGGGTTGATGCAATGGTGGAAGAATACAGTTCCATCATGACAAATGATGTCTGGGAAGTAGTACCCAGACCAGAGGAGAGATCTGTTGTAGGATCCACGTGGATCTACAAGATCAAGCATGCGGCAGACGGAAGCATCGAGAAATTTAAAGCCAGGTTCGTGGCTAAGGGGTATGCTCAGAAGGAAGGAATAGACTATGAAGGAACCTTCGCCTCGGTAGCCGTATACACATCTATCAGGTCCGTGATATCCCTTGCTGCGCAGATGGGATGGGAAATTCACCAGATGGATGTCAAGACGATATTCTTGAATGGTGTGATAGAAGAAGAAGTGTATATAGAACAATCGGAAGGCTTTGAGACACATGATCAGAAAACTCATGTGTGCAGATTGAAGAAAGCATTATATGGACTGAAGCAAGCTCCCAGAGCCTGGTATGGTCGAATTGACAGCTATCTGCAGAAGATGGGATTCATCAAGAGTGATGCAGATCCCAATCTCTACTATCTAAGAGTATGGAGTGAGCCATTGATACTGGTATTGTATGCAGATGATCTGTTCTTGACAGGATCATCCAGGATCATCACAGATTGCAAGAAGAATTTAGTTGAAGAGTTTGACATGAAGGATCTAGGACAGATGCACTATTTTCTGGGGTTGGAAGTTTGGCAGCAGGATGGGGAGATTTCCTTGGTCAAGGAAGATACACTACAAAGATTCTGAAGAGATTTCAGATGGAGGATTGTAGACCCATGACCACTCCAATGATTACCAACTAGAGGAAAATCGACACGTCCGATGATGATGAAGCTGATCCTACATTGTACAAACAGCTCATAGGATCATTGATGTATCTGGTAAATACAAGGCCAGACATCTGTTATGCTATCAATACCTAAGTCAATTCATGGTGGAACTGAAGAGGGCACATTGGGCAACAGCCAAACTTGTTCTCAGATACCTTCGAGGAATAGTCGAGCTTGGATTGAGGTACACCCGTGCAAATGATGTCTGTTTGAGTGGTTTTACTGATGCAGATTGGGCAGGAAGTTCAGTTGATCGGAAGAGTACCAGTGGGTACTGTTTCAGTCTGGGATCGGGAATGACTTCCTGATGCAGTAGGAAACAAAAGTCCGTGGCACTGAGCTCAGCAAAGGCAGAATATATGGCAGCTAGCACAGCTTTGTGCGAAGCCATATGGCTTATGAAGCTGTTAGTAAATCTACTCAAGGAGAAAATGGAAGCAACCAGCATTTTATGTGATAATCAGAGTTGCATAAAGCTCTCTGAAAATCCTGTGTTTCATGATAGGTCGAAACATATTGACATCTGATGTCACTTCATCAGGGACTGGGTACAACGTGGAGCTTTTTAGTTGCAATACACTCCAATAGGAGAACAGATGGCAGACATCCTCACCAAGGCTCTGGAAAAGACAAAGTTTGTCTACTTCAGAGAAAAGATGGGGATGATGCAGAATCCCTTCCAGTAGCAGGAATGGAGGATTCAGAATTCAGAGGGAGCTGTAGTACAGATGCAGCAAGTGACAGTGGCAGTGTCAAAAGCAGTAGTACAAGTGGCAGCAGCATAGAAGGTGCTTCAAAATCAGAGCAACGTGCAACAGGCATATTGTTGAAACACTTTCCTTGCTAAGGAGTGTTAATTTTTGTAGCATCCGGAAGTGTTCCAAGTCTCAAATTTTGCAGGGAGGCTTGGACAACAACATTCCAAAGAACCCAGAAACAGTTTGTGAAAATTCCACTCGGTTTAAGAATTAATAAAATAATTAATTATTTTAATAGAGACCCTAAGTCCAAACTTAGGAAAAGGAAATAATTAATTATTTTAATAGAGACCCTAAGTCCAAACTGAAGCTAAGCTGAGATTCTAGGGCGGGTTGCTAAGAATTCTCAGAAGTGTTTCAGTTGCAGAGAGGGGAATTTAGACCAAGGGGATCATCTGATCCCGGGGTCTAGAATACACAAGAAGCAGAGAAGAGATCAGCACAGACAACGCAGAGGAAGGCAGCAGACGGCAGTAGCAACAGATGGCAGCAGCAGCAGCAGCAGACAGTAGCAGTAGCAGCAGACGGTAGCAGTAGCAGTAGCAGCAAGGACAACGTGATTTTCAGGAAGCCCTTCAGGGGTTATGCAGAGACCCTCAGGGGCAGCATAGTGACTGCATCACCCAGTCTAGGGTAACACAGTCCCTTCCAGTGACAGCGCTAAGCATTTGGAGGCCATCCAAGGCTGACGCAGAGCCCAGCAGGGGCTTCAGAGGCTGACGTGGTGTAATATCCCCAACGGGAAATAGACAGTAATACACAGAAATACAAACATGCAAATATATAGGAAAAATGTCGGAACTAGAATATAGAGCAAGTACACATAAAAATACCAGAACACTAAGCCATTTTATTAATTCTGAGAATACATGTATGGGTACAATAGATAATCAGAATAAGTGCACCTATCCTTGCACAAGGCAAGTGAAGAACCCTCTCAGAATAGGCAATGGCTGCAATAGAGACTGCATCCTAGCTGCTGGAGAAATCTGCCGTAGAATGCTGCTGCTGCAATGCACTGGAACTAGGGGCTGATCCCCTCACCGGAATGAGCTGAAAATCAGTAGACTGCCTGTACTCACTGCTCCGGACAAAACCCAGAAACCATGAAGCAAATGCACCACCTCCGAAAAACCACCACTGAAGCCCTCCTCAAGGAAAACGCTGTCTCTCCCAAGCACAGCGCAGAGGCCCAAGAAGAATGCTGGAAAAGGGGCCACAAATCCCTCTGCAAAACTCTCCAACTGAATAGACAATCCCTCCAAGCTGAAATACGCTGAGGACTCCACGAAAATCCCCCACAACAGAGCTGCACTAACACCAACTGCGTCCTCCCTCCTGGACTGCGCAGTCACTCTATGAGACCCAGCTCCTCTGCAAAACGTCCACCAAAATCTCCTGCAAATCAACTGCTGAAACTGAAGGAATACCTTGCCCGAGCAGGCACTCGAAGTCCCCTGGGGCCAAGGGCGAGATCTCCGACCGGAGACACTCAGTCGCACTAAACAGTGCTGCAGACCGACTAAACAACTGGCGTGCTCAAGTAGACAGAAGTCTAGCTCACAATATCATCAACATATCAATAATCCAAATGGAGTGAAATACCCACCTTTTATAGTGCTAGCTCCCTCAAAACCCTAACTGCGTCCTTGAGCTCCTCCTATGCCTGCGCAGTTGCCTTTAGACCCTACGTGAGGCCTCTCTCATGTAACGTGTGGACCCCCAAGGCTTTCCCTTTAAGTTACAACGTTCATCTACTAGGAAGCACTTTATTTTAATGAGGGAAAATCAGTCCAAAGAAAGATGTTGTTGGAGGCCCAAATGAGGTCATTCATGATGACCAAGGGAGAAGACATCGAGCATTTCCTCTTCAGATTGCAGTCAATCAGGGATCAGCTGACTGCAACAGGTGCAACCGTAGATGAAGCAGTGATAGTCAGGGCTGCCCTCAATGCAATCACGGATGAGTGGGAAACCTTTGTCCAAAGTATCTTGGGCAGAGCGGACCTCCCAGATTGGGACAACTTGTGGTCGATCCTGCGGCAAGAAGAACTACGAAGGTTCACCAAGAAGCAGCACAACCCTACGTTGAGCAAGGTCAAGAAGGAAGAAGAGGAAGATGCAACCTTGGCATCAAAAAAGCAGCCAAAGAAGAAGAAGGATCTTTCTAAGATCAAGTGCTTCCAGTGTGGCGAAATGGGACATTTTGCCAGCCATTGTCCAGAAAAGAAGAAGGACAAGGAAGCATCTTCTTCCAAAGCAGCGGTGGCAGGTTATGGGTCCGGAGATGATGTAGCCGTGAGTGCTCATGAACCACGGAGGTGGGGTGACATGGACATGTAGAGGAGCTACATGGAAGAGAGGCGGGATCCTTGAGCAGCTCATCTCTTGGATCACAAGCGAGCTACGGCAGCCTTAAGACAATAGCGAGACAAGTGGAGCATTGGGTGCATAGATCACAGATGAAGTAGAGGCAGAGGTAGATCTGCAGGCTGGGAGGAGCAGCGCAGAGCATAGCAGCAGCAGCGTAGAAGCTAGCACAGAGGTTGATGTGACTTCAGCAGCACAGTGCAGTGTTGCTTATGCAGTGCAGAGCTGCAACAACGCAAAGAGCTTCAGAGGGACAACGCAGTGCAGCAACAACTTGATAGATTTCAGCACAAGGAGTTGATGTGACTTCAGTAGTGCAGAGGGAGTCTTATTACGCTAGCAGAGCTGTAGCCGTGCATCGTTCTTTAGATGCCAGCATAGATCTGTAGCGTATGGAGCTTCAGTGATGAGGATGCAGCCCATCTGACTTGTCTGTCAAAGATTGGACAGGAGATTCAGTTGTTACTCTCAACAACTGAAGTTGCAGTGCAGCAGATCAGCAGTGGCAGTGCTATGAGCAGCACAGATGCAACATATTGAGAGGGAGTTGCAGTACAATGGTTGCAGTGGCAGTGGCAGAGTCATGGGCAGCAGTACAGAATGGCAGCAGCAGTGCAGAGTTGAGTGGCAGGAGGCCAAGCTTCAGCAGCACAAAACCAGTGCCCAAAATCATGTAATGCATAAGTGTGATGTATTGCTAGAACACACCCTTGATGCTAAGAGGGAGTGTTGAGATTTTGTGTATTTGGGGTAGCATCAGTTGTGCTCTAGGTCCCAAATTTTGAGGAAGGACTAGAGTTCACCAGACCTAGAAATGGATTTGGGAAATTTCATCTAGTTTAGGAGATATTAAATTAATTAATATCCTAAGTTAAAATTTAGGAAATTAAAATAATTAAAGTGAATTTAATTAAACATGTGATGAAATTGTCTTAAGTCACACGGATCAAGCTTTCTTTTAATCTTAGCCATTGATTAAAGATTTAATCTTGGCCGTTGATTTGTCAACGAGAAAAGTATAAAGGAAAGGCCTGGGGTCATTTGTAAAACATACAGAGGCAGAGCACTGAAGCTAAAGCTGAGATTCTAGGGCGGGGTTGCTAAGAATTCTCAGAAGTGTTTCAGTTGTAGAGAGGGGAATTTAGACCAAGGGGATGATCTGATCCCGGGGTCTAGAATACACAAGAAGCAGAGAAGAGATCAGCAAAGACAACGCAGAGGTAGGCAGCAACAGCAGCAACAGACGGCTGCAGCAATAGCAACAAACAGCAACAATAGCAAGGACAGCGTGATTTTCAGGAATCCCTTCAGGGGTTACGCAGAGACCCTTAGGGGCAGCATAGTGATTGTGTCACCCAGTCTAGGGTAACGCAGTCCCTTCTAGTGACAGCGCTGAGCATTTGGAGTCCATCCAAGGTTGGCGCAGAGCCCAGCAGGGGCTTCAGAGGCTGACGCAGTGTCTTTTAGAGGCAGATCTGGGGTTTCTAGGCCTAGATCTGGCTGAGTTTTGTAAATCCCGTTTGAGGGTGTGGATCAGTCAGTGTTTATGGTCTTAGATCAGCCAAGTGTTGCAGATCTAGAGTTTTCTCTGTAGGGTTTCCAGATCTAGAACCCAGAGTTGTGTATTCAGAAATATTCTTAATAATAGAGCCCTCCAGCAGCCAAAGACCAGTTTTCCCACATTGGGTTTTTCCGGGGACAGTTTGTCTAGAAATAACTATGTCACTTTGTCTATGTGTGCATGTGCTTATTCTAGGTCTGAATTGGTAGAGATCTGTTATGTGTTTTGCTTTGATGTTAACTTGAATTTATTCAGTTGATAACTTGTATAAGTAGGAAAAGCTTAACCGGGTTAACAGAAATAATTTATGTACAAGAATTAAGATTCAAAAATTTCTACAACTTCATGGGTTTCATGAGCAAGGTTTTATTATAGTTCAATAGACGTCTTCTTGATGTCTATTAGGTTTTGTCTTTTAGTTATAAATGTAATTAAGGGTCATAAATATGAAGAGTCTCGTCATCCAAAATGCTCCAAGACCTTGTCATGAAATGGCTCTAAACAACCTTCAGCTTCACCTCATTAACGCTGGAATAAATGCACTACATGTCGGCCTATATTCACAGTGGTGAAGTCGGCTCTCATACAAGGTGTATGGTTGGCCTAAAAACAGAAACTGTGCCCTATATATATGAAGGACCTGTGGCTCATTTTAGCAAGAAAAAGTGCGGATTTCTTTGAAGTTTTTACAGTTGTTATAGTGCAGATTTTCTTTAAGATATTACAGAGGTTAAATACAGACTTGAGATCAACAAGAAGTGCAGGTATAATACATAGAAATTGTGGATAGTTCTGTGACTCCACAACGTAGCAATATGTCTGGAATGTATGCGAGTTAGAGGCAGCAAAGTGCAGATTTGTGTTTGGGTACTGTACAGTGAATGTGGATTTCTCTGAAGTCTGTGGCGAAGTGTTGTACTGTCTCCAAATCATAGTGTGAGAAATTAAGGAAGGTAAATCTGTGATTTACCTTCCTAATCTACAATACATAAAGGAGAGATAACATATCTCAAGTGAAGTAACCTCAAGGTAATTCGAAGTGAAGGGTCCCGAGTGACCTAATCTAATCTCTGAATAAAAGAAGTTTATGGAAAGGCACTTCTATAGAACAAGAAGAAAGATGCTTGTTTAGAATACTAAAGACAAAGAAGATTAAGCAAGGAAGGAGTGTTTGAGCAACCGAGACAAAATCAAGGAAGATGGACTTAGAGATCGAGTTCTCTAGTATTGGTGCAGGACAGTGCAGGTTGGTGCAGAAAAGAAGGATCAACGTTAGAGGTTGATAAAGAAGCAGTCACGAGGTCTTGGAAGCATACATAGGTCAAGGGTTTGAGTCTTGGTCATGGTACTTGTCATCTGAAAGGTCTATAAGAAGAATTTCTCGTGGGTTTTCCTCTCCAAGAGTGAGAGGTTTTTCCCTGGCTGAAGGAGCCTAATTTTATGTTTCTTGTATTTTGATAATTGAGTTGATGAAAGACTAAATAAGCTAAGAAGAGAAGACATAAGTAAATCAAATAAGCTCACAAGTAATTATTAAGAAGAGAATTTGAATTAATCACCAACCCTCTAAATTTTCAACACCTAGAGATATATTTGACATCAACTAGAAGATTTATTTTCTTAGAGCAGTTAAGTAATTCTTATGCTAATATGAGGTAGCTGCATACTAACATATCTTGAAACAAGCATGAAAGAAACAATAGCATGAAGAAATAAATAGAAGCATAACAACAAGTCAAGAATTTACCACATATGCAATGAGAACACCATCACAAGTTATACCAAAGACTGTTGTATTATATTGCAAGTAGTGAATACAATTCTGCAGCGTCTTCTCAAGCCCAATAACTCGTATTACCTGATACAAATGAGAGCCCAATGCTCACTTATATAAGGGAACGAGAGCAAATCCCAATGAAGAACCAAATGCCAAGTGGTGAGAGGGAGGAGATCACAAGGAAAATTTGAATTTGATAAGTGGAGCTCCAATGCCAAGTGTAAAAATCGAATTCTGGCAAGTGGACATCATTTTCTTCTTCCCTTATGTGCCAAATTCGAATTTTATGATGGAATGACAAGTGTATATGGGTGGTAACCCATGTGGGGACAATTTCCCACAGAAATATCCAGCAAATATTCTCCCAAATCCTCCCAAATGTGCATTAACTTCACAAATTCGAATTTCCAAGTAAGCAACTCTCATTTAATGCCAGAAATTCGATTTTGTTTGAGCACATGTCCTTTCCTTGATTTTGGGAGTCCACATCACTTTGGGACTTCACTTTAACTCCTCCATAATTTTCCACCTCATTTCCACAACATTTAGCATGTGTGGATATTTATTTTTCTTTATTTATTTAATTTATAGCTTAATTAATTGCCAGTTTTTCCCCTAAACTTAGAAAAAGTGGGTTTTGAGGGTTCAAAACACATTTTTAACCCCTCAAAGTGTATCATAGTAGAAATTTGAGAGTGAGAGGTGTAATTTTGATTACTCATACCCCATACAACTTCTCTAGGCAACACTTATTACAATTCAATTACAATTTTTATTGCATTTTTCGACTTGCGGGAAATCTAATTTATAAAATAAAAAAATCACTACCTAGACCTAATCAAATTCCACGAAATTTTGTGTGTGATCTAGTATGGTAATATACATTGACTCTAGACACTAGGACTCACCCAAGGTCTCACCATCAAGCCGTACTCTGGCTTTGAGGTAAAATTGCAGGAAAAAACTCAATTAAATATTAAGTCCTGATAGGGAGATGATAATTAACCTGGTGAAAAAAACCTCCCATAGTAATACTCACTTGTTGGCAAGGTCCCAAGTTACCTAGGCCTGTTACAGACTCAATACTGACTCAAATGCATCATTACTAGCATCACTTATTACAATTCCCCGTAGGACATGGAATTTGGATACAAGAGAAAATGATAAGAAGTAGAAGTAGAGTTTAAAAACCCTGTTGAACTGATGATATCTGATGGTACAAGTGTCCTTTGGTTCATCCTTGGGCATGGAGTCTTCATATAATCATCAGGTGCCACTCCAGTGGTCAACATTTGGCTCCATATGGGGATGCATGTTGGATATGAAGTGATAGTGTGCAAAAACTTGGAATCTGCATCCACCGACCAAAGATATATATTTGCAGTATCCATTCAAAGTATCATCAAACAAAATCACAGAAATGGAAATTATATACTAAAAGCATAATTTATTCATGAAATAAATCTACTTAAATAAAATTTACTAGGGATAAGGTTAGAAATATGATACAAAAAAAGGCCCCATGGCATCAGATGTCCTCAATGAAGTTCATGTTGAGAACCTGCCTACTTTCCGGTAGATCCATGGGATACTTTTTTGATGTGCCCTGTCCTATTCTGAATATCTTAGGACTTTGATCCGTCCCAACACTGTGTTGTACATGGTCATCAAATTTACCAAATCCTTTTCGCTTTTTCTTTTTTCCTTAATAGATTGTGATGTTGATGCGATCAACCTAGAACTTTCTTCTCGATCTTGAAGATGCTCAGATGGAGAATTTGAAGTATCCAAGACTTTCGTGATCTGCCTTTCTCCATTTTGCATCTGCTCTGGCATGGGTGATGGACCAATCTCATAAGAATAAACATGATTCCCCTCAGTTTCCTTGTGATTCAGGTCACCTTTGATCAACCATTTTTCAATGGAAGAAATGACCTCCTCATAATAAGATGAAACTTGCTTCAATGGATCGGGACGCTTGTGATTTGTTTCTTTGTTCTTTTCCCATTTGTCATATGATCTAAGTTGGAATTTTTGTACCTATGATCTTTCCATTTCCTCCAACCTATTCTGAAAAATGATTTGATTAGCCTTCATAACATTTATTTCCTTAGCATGATTTGTTTCCATGGTGTTGATTAATTGCACTTGTTTTTCTTCCATGGCGAGCAACTTGTTTTGAATAGAGGTCATCTGATTAGAATGTTTGACCTCCATGACCTTTATTGCATGTGTGTGATTTACTATTAATCTTGTTTGATTGAGTTCTATGTTTTTAATGAGTTGAGCTTGGTTGAGTTGCATATCCTTAATCATTTGAGTCAACTCCCTGATGAGATCCCTATCATTCTCATTTGCTTGAGTTTTCTTTCATCTCCTTATTTTTCTTCAAAGGCATCAATGATCGATTCCAGAGAATCAAAACTATTAGCAGGTAAGTCTATGAACCAATCCATAGCATCGCCATCTAATGAAAAGATGAAAAGTTTCATTTTAACGTCCTCATGGTTAATATCATGGCACCATTTGCTCACACAAAGGTGGAAATTCCTAAGGTGAGTTTCGGTGGTAATGTCATTGTTACCTAGAAAACTAGGCAACTCATCAACAGCCGCAATGGCTTCATCCGGAATAAAATTCGGATAGTTTGGAATGTTAGTAAAATCACAAGGGGTGAACAGATCATTCATGATGTCATGCTCACTTGACCCTGAAGGAGCAAATGGATATCAGAGAGAGGTTCATGTCCAAGATTAGCAAGAATTCTACAAGAAGAAGGCTTCAAGCAGAAATCCTTGCAAAAAATGAAATAAGTGGAGTCACCACTTGAAAAAGAATCTAACTCTAAAATCCAACATGAAAAAACCAAAAGTTAGTCGATTTCCCAGGTACAAGAAAGCTTGTCCCCGGCAATGTCGCCAAAAGATGTTATCGCTTGCTGCCTACACCTACCCTCAATTAGTGAGAAAAGCCTTTAACCCCACAAGGTGTGGTTGGTGGCAAGGAACTCAGAGAAGGGGTTGTCACACTAATCCCAACCCTATTCGTTTAAGCTATCTCCTAGGTTCGCTATGGGGGGTGGTCCCTAAAGAAATACTAAGTTAAAAATGCGAGTTTTCTAGGAGAGCTGTTAGAGTTAAATAGATTACTTCTTTAGATTTATAAGCAAAAAAGTGATATGAGCTATAATCATCAATACATCAGATAAGTATGAAACATATGAGAAACGAGTGCCTTCAAAGTATTTCTCTTAAAATGATATTGTATTTGCTTAAATAAAGTGAATTTTTTTCAAATGGAAAGCAAAAGCAATCCTGAAAAGTGAAACAAGACACTGTTTGCAAAAAATATTATAAATGCAAGATACAAGAATACATTTAAGATATATAAATTGGTGAATCAAAACATGTGAAGATATCTTGCCAAAATACAAACAATTAGTAATCTATTTTGGAGAATGTAATTGAGATGATAGAAAAAATCAAATGTTAGACCAAGATAACAACATGCAATTGGCTTTGCAACACGAAATAAGAGTACTTGAAAAGAAAATGAGACTCATTAACCATTCATGAGCATGATGATCATTAAACATGAAAGAGAGTTTGCTATAGTAGACAATGTTCCAAGTACAAGAAAATTAAACTAAACTTGCTGCAAAAGAGATTACAATACTTGCATGAAAGGAAATCCTTCTTGAAAATAGGAAATGATGTTGCATGTGAGACTCTAAACCATCAAGAAAGCAAATATTTAGAACTTGCAAGGTAGGTAAATGTGATAAAAAATGCTCTTGGTTTATTTTATTATCTAGTTTTAAAGCAAGGTTAAAATTCAACTCTTCAACCCTCAGACTTCATCCTCGCCCAAAGATATGGATCTCACAGTGAGGAGTAAATAGGAGTAGAGGGTCCCTAAAATGTCTATTCAACCAACTTATGTTGGAGGTAAATTTTTAGTGGTTGCTTGAGGCATGTAAGTGAATTAACCAAACATGAAAATTAACTTTAACTTGAAATGAACTTGCTTGACATGAAATAGAATGTTACTTTATGGAGAAATCTTGCACAAATACTTGATGCATGTAAGATGTAATTAAAGGTGAAGTATAAGTAGACTTGGAACAAGATTCGTGACAAATTAGATTCAAGTTAAAAGTGCGTGCATTCCAAAGTTTGAACTTGCTATGAAAGTGAAAAAACTTGAAACTTGTAGCAAATTAAATTAAAGTGCATGCAAAATGAGTGTAATGTATGTAGTGTTAATTTCCCATTTAGATGTTATGCATGCAAAATGAAATAAACCAACAAAATCACAACACCAATTCTCTCTAAAAGATGGAGAGATAGGGATACCAATGGATAAAACCCACACTCCCAAAACCAAGAATTTTATTAATTGTTACAAGAAAGAAAAAACTATGAAGTTTTCTCTAAAATCCAAGGAAAGTTTTCACAATTTAGACTTGAGCCATAGACTTTTCCTTGCTGAAAATTTCTGCAATTTGAGGCCTACAAAAGCTCAACAAAATGCAGATTTTTTGAGGAAGAAGAAGAGAGACAAAGCCTCTTTGAGTTCCACGGCCAAGAGAGAGAAATAATCTAGAAGTTGGAGCCCCAAGGTCCTGCATTCAAACTTGTAAGTAGTTTTCTGAAGATGAAACCTACAAGTAGCTGCAAGACAACAAGTTAGAGCAAATCTACAGTAACAAATGTTAGCTCAAGAAATCACAAAGTATATTACAAAAATAATCTACAAGAGGCTAGGCCAAAGAGTATGAACAAGCTCTCATCTTTTACTAGCCATGACTTAGCTCTTTGAAATAGCCAGATATTGATAAATGAAGTGCACTAGGTGAAAAATAATGTTTTTTATATAATTTTGATGCAATAAATAAGAGCCTAAAACAAATCGAAATAGATGAGACTTTAGAATTAAACACATGCAGGTTCTCCTTGAATATTTTCAAGAATGGGTTGTTTCCTCCGAGAACTTCCCTTCACGCTTGAATGCTTGACCAAAGAATGATTCCTCTACAAAACTTCACCACAACTCATTAGAACCACATGAAATTAAATAAGTGCAATGGAATGAGTTCGAAGAGATATATTTGATATCAACTAGAAGATTTATTTTCCTAGAGGAGTTAAGTAATTCTTATGCTAATATGAGATAGCTGCATACTAACATAACTTGAAACAAGCATGAAAGAAACAATAGCCTGAAGAAATAAATAGAAGCATAATAACAAGTCAAGAATTTACCACATATGCAAGGAGAAGAACACCGTCACAAGTTACCCCAAAAACCGTTGAATTATATTGCAAGTAGTGAATATAATTCTGCAACGTCTCCGCAAGCCCAATAGCATGATACAAATGAGAGCCCAAGGCTCACTTATATAAGAGAATGGGAACAAATCCCAATGAAGAACCAAATGCCAAGTGGTGAGAGGGAGGAGATCACAAGGCAAATTCGAATTTGATAAGTGGAGCTCCAATGCCAAGTGTAAAAATTGAATTCTGGAAGTGGACATCATTTTCTTCTTTCCTTATGTGCCAAATTCGAATTTTATGATGGAATGACAAGTGTATATGGGTGGTGACCCATGTGGGGACAATTTCCCACAAAACTCTATATCAAATATTCTCCCAAATCCTCACAAATGTGCATTAACTTCACAAATTTGAATTTCCAAGTAAGTAACTCTCATTTAATACCATAAATTCGATTTTATTTGAGCACATGTCATTTCTTTGATTTTGAGAGTCAACATCACCTTGGGACTTCACTTTAACTCATCCATGATTTTCCACCTCATTTCCACAACTTTTAGCATGTGTGGGTATTTTTTTTTCTTTATTTATTTAATTTATGGCTTAATTAATTGCCAAATTTCTCACTAAAATTAGGAAAAGTGGGTTTTGAGGGTTCAAAACACATTTTTAACCCCTCAAAGTGTATCATAGTAGAATGTTGAGGGTGAGAGGTGTAATTTTGATTACTTATGAGTCATACCCCATACAACTTCTCTAAGCAACACTTATTACAATTAAATTACAATTTTTATTGCAATTTTCGACTTGCGGGAAATCTAAAAAATTAAAAAATCAGTACCTAGACCTAACCAAATTCCATAATTTTTTGTGTGATCTAGTATGGTAATATACATTGACTCTAGACACTAGGACTCACCCAAGGTCTCACCATCAAGCCATACTCCGGCTTTGGAGTAAAATTGCAGGAAAAAACTCAATTAATTATTAAGTCCTGATAGAGAGATGATAATTAACCGAGTGAAAAAAACCTCCCAGAGTAATACTCACTTGTTGGCAAGGTCCCAAGTTACCTAGGCTTGTTACAGACTCAATACTGACTCAAATTCATCATTACTAGCATCACTTATTACAATCCCCCGTAGGGCGTAGAATCTGGGCACAAGAGAAAATGATAAGAAGTAGAAGTAGAGTTCAAAAACTCTGTTAAACTGATGATAACTGATGGTACAAGTGTCTTTTGGTTCACCCTTGGGCATGGAGTCTTCATATAATCATCAGGCCACTCCAGTTGTCAACAAACCTTAAAACAATTGACCCAAGCATGAAACCCATGCTTTAATAAGACAATTTATTTAATAATAAAATTTATTTTTCTTTCTTTTGACAAATACATTTATAATGAAGACCGACCCTAGTTACATTGTTCAACATCTGTAAGGGATGGCAAACACCAGTTTGAAAGAGAGAGGGACTGTGTGAGGTGACATTGGCACTTCACTTGCTGGTCATGCACATGATTTCCACCAGAGTTAGTGGTGGACTTAGCTGCACATTTTTCCAGGTGATATCACACTGATCATTTCCTGGATTGCTGATGACATTTCACACCTTTTATTTGCTTAAAATGAAAAGTGAGGTAACCCTACTCTCTACTCTGATCTTCTATTTATACTTGATGCTCTCATGATCAAGTCAACCTGATGACTAAGGCAAGTGCTCTAATTTTGCTTATGTTGATCAATATTAAAGTACATTACTTGAAAATAAAGGTTGTTAATATTTATTACAATGCAAAGGGTATCTAAAATTCTACAACCAACAAGCAGTTTGAATATGTAAAAAATCACCTGCTGGAAAAGTTCATAAGAGTAATGGACTGTTGCTGCCACTGTATTCACTTCTGTTCAATGTTAAAATGTGGTTCGTGTGTCATCATTGTATGCCTGAAAACATTCTTCAGTCACTAGGAGCAGAGCTGTAAATAATAACAGAAAAATCTGTCTAAATGTTGGTTTCTTTTAGTTTGGTTTCAAGTTTATATACATTTATTGGTTCTGAAAAACCAACAAGGCATGGGTCTGGGTTGGGCCTGCAAGTACTTGCATGTCTGACTCACTGTTGGTGAGTTTTTTCTGGCTTAATTCAGCTCAGCCCAGTAGACATGGTGAGCTGGCTTTCTTTGGTGAGTCTACGTTGAACCCAGTGAGTTTTTGTACACTGAGTTCTGATATAATTATTCACTCAGGTTTTGGTATGACTTTTTGTTATTTGCCTTTTTTGGGATTTATGTGGACAGGATTCAAGGGTGGAATTGGAAATAACATCTGCATTTATTGTTTTAGATTTAATATATTACTATTTTCCTAATGCACCCTTATAGGGTATATGGCTTATGTTTTTTGTGCTATCTGACAAATGTATAGGTTTGTGCTATGTTTATAAAAATTGCCATCCTAGTTGTGTGGGATGAACTGTCTATTGTCCAAGAGGGTCAAGCTAGAGATAGAGAGTACAGTTAACTGTTCAGAGTTGTCAAGTATGCTTTTTCAGCTACTAATCTTTCTTTAAATGACAGACATTGCTTCTGTCAGATAATAAGATTGAAGAGTGGCCTGGCGCAGTGTTTGCATCTCTTTCCAATCTTCGATGTCTAAAGCTCGACAAAAATCCACTTCACCAGGTGAGCATCCGCTCTTTAAATGCACTTAAGTTCAATAAGAAAATTTTGCAAATTATGTTTTATGTTTATTATGGGATCCTGGAGTACATCTTACTTTCTGCAAATACTTTTAATTATGATTGTCAAAACTTAAATTGCATCATAATTTTCTCCTTCTAATTATTTTGACTGTGATTTCAGCATTTGTAATGTGTTAAACTTAGATCTATGAGTTTTATTATGTATCTTTTCATTTCCATGAACTGCAAAGAATTAAATAAATAGGATTAAGAATCAACCGCAAAGATTAGAAATCAACAACTACACACCCTCGATCCATCTTAACCTGGATCTATCAAGCGCCGGGAGGGATCAAATCTCTCGAGGTGCAAACCTCTTTTTTCAGTGCAAGAGATTTGATCCCTCTTGGCACTTGATAGATCTGGGTTAAGATGGATCAAGGCTGGTTTCAGTCATGTGCTGCCATGAAAAAATTGTTGGACATCTAATTTTCTGATCATTTTAAATATGCTAAATATGGCCAAAATTAATCTGTTCATTTTAATTTTAAATTTGTTCACTTTCTTTAGTTTTTTGAGATGATAGACAATGTTAATAATTTGAATGATGAAAATGATTAAATACAAATTTTGAATGCAAAGTGACAATGTAACTGTGTTGAATAATATAAAATGTGAATAATAAGAATTTAACCGATTACAAATAGGATTCATTGTGATCAGTCTCAAACTATTTTCTTCTACCGTTCTTATTGTCACACCTGTTAGTTTTTCCATCTGTTCATATGGATCATATGAAAAAGGCAGTTGAATAATGGAAAATGGGAATAAGAAGAATGTAGTCAATTACAAATAGTTGACACTTTCAAGAAGCAGACATTTCATGAACTGAACATTTTATATAAGATGACTACATTCTTGTTATCACAATGAAGCCTATTTGTAATTGACTAAATTATTAAACCCAATGAATGCTTTTCCACATTTCGTGGATGGCATCCCTAGTAAATCTTGTTGAGAAATCTAGGGCAGTAATTAGGTTAGAGTTTATTGAATGATTTCTCTTAGATTGAAAAACTTTTGTGATATTATTTTATTAGCGTTCTTTACATCATCAAGACAAATGCACAAAACAAATTAAGATCACAGACACAAAAGAGGAACACCAAATGTAGGCACACAGTCAAGGCAATATCCCTCTCTAGGAGAAAACCCAGTCCAAACTCTTCACTAGTAAATCAAGATGAGAGAGACGAAGACCCTTGACACCTAGACCAAGAACACCTTCCATCCATCAAGTCAGCCTTGCTCAGAAACAATCACATCTGCTAGTTCAAGTAATTCATCATGATGTGTACACATGTAACTCCGGCTTCCTTTTGGTTCTGCAATAATATGAAGCCTTGATCTAGTAGTCATCTTATCCTTCGGTCATGTAGTCTCATGAAGGAACATTTTTGTAATCACATGGAGCCTCAATCCTGTAAACATATAAAGTTTCAATCATGTAATCACATAGAGTCCCGGTCCTGCAGTCTTCTACTTCGGGTACCTCATACTTCGTTTTGTAGTTACCTCCTGAAGCTTCAGACCTATAGTCATACTTCGGTCCTGTAGTCACTTCTTGAAGCTTCGGACCTTTAGTCATACTTCGGTCCTGTAGTTCTTATTCAAACTCTTTTCTGTGCACTTGTAGGGGCGAGGTCACTTGGGTATATATAGTTGTTCCTCCTTGTAATTGAGCCAACATAAGTAATGGTAGAAGCCGACTTGTAGAAGATCAATTTTGAGGCCGACTTGCAAGGTGACTTGATGGAGGAGGGTTTGACAAGATAAAATAAATTTCTTTCTTTGACACTATGAACCCAAGGAGGATTTCTTACATAATAAATTTAACTTTGACTCCACAAAGATCTTACAGCACTCAATGGGTGCTTTGACATATTGACCATTGACCCAAGCATGAAATTCATGCTTTAATAACTTAATAAGTCAATTTCCTTTATAATAAAATTTTCTTTTTCTTTTTTTTGATAAATAAATTACATCATGACTCAAATATGATTATGAAGACTGACACTACTAGTTATAATTTTCAACACTCCCTCTTAACTAGGGAGGTATTCATAATTACATATATACAGAGGTTCATGGAAGATCTCAAAATGAAATTCTCTATGAAGAGTCACAACACACACGCGGTGCTACAGATTAGATACTTGACCAGGGTATTCTAATCGAATGGGACTAAGGTGAGTCCAATCTTTTA
Source organism: Pinus albicaulis (assembly GCA_034641835.2). Classification (NCBI taxonomy): domain Eukaryota; kingdom Viridiplantae; phylum Streptophyta; class Pinopsida; order Pinales; family Pinaceae; genus Pinus; species Pinus albicaulis. Next base: position 118,735,544 of record CM076577.1, on the reverse strand, counting down.
GCCACTCTAGGTATAACATCAAGCTTACTAGCTCTATCACCAACCCAGGGATCTAGGTGCATATCCAAGGTAGAGCTCTATGACCAATGCCACCCTTCCTTCTTCGGGATCTATACATCAACACACAGGCCAACCAGATGTCCTCCCAGGCATTTTATATTACACACGATGCCTCAACTCTCCTTATGGACTAAATCAAGTACACCAACCCAAACATGTTTCCAAAAATGTTCAACCTTCTAGTGGAGAGGTTTACCTGTTCACACAAAACCCCAATCAGTAATAAACTTTCAAATACATGCAAGTAAACACAAACATTCAGGGTCCTCAATCATTATGATGATGCTTATATCATCATCAAATACATTTTGTCGGAAGCTTTCTACTTTTACTCCTTCAGCAACATCACATGCAGCCTCAATACCGTGAAAATTTCTGAAAGTTACTTTATGCAGAAATCAATTGTTAGATTTGGTTATGCTTCTCCTACTTAAATAAGTTATTAATGCTGAAAATTCAGATTAACCTCGAAGAAAACACATAACACACTTTCACCGATTCAGATCTAGAAAAAGTACAAGCACACATAGGCAAAGTGACACACAGGATTTTCTGGGCAATAGTCCCTGGAAAAACCCAATGCGGGAAAATTGGTCTTCAGGCTGTTGGAGGGTTTGTATTATTAAGTATTTTTCCTAATACAGCAAATCTGGGCACCACACTAGTTAACCCGATAGAGAAAAATATAGATATGCAGCTAACCTGCTGTTTTGAAGCCAAAAGTGGACTGATCCATACCCTCAAACGAGATTTACAAGACTCAGCCAGATCTTGGCCCTAGAAACCCCAGCGCTGCCCCTGAAGCCCCTGCATCATCCTAGACAGCCTCTGCATGCCTCTGCGCTGGCCTGGAGAGGGCTTTGTAACCCCAGAATGGGTGACGCAGACCCTACGTTGTCCCTGAGGGTCTCTGCGTAACCCAAATGGGTCCCCCGCTGACCAACGCTGCCTCAGAATGGACTGCGTAGCTGAAGTTGCCTCTGCGTTGCGCAGCTGCTGCCCTCTCTGCTGTTGCTGCCTCTGCTTCTCTGTGCTGCCCCTGGAAGATGCTCTCTGCCTCTTGCTGATTCTAGGCACTGGGATAAGACCATCCCCTTTGCCTAACTACCCCTCTCTGCAGCTGAAACACTTCTGGAAATTCTTAGCAAACCATGCCCTAGAATTCCAGCTTAGTTTCACTGCTCTGCCTTCGTTTGTGTGTTCTCCAACTGACCCCAAGCCTTTCCTTTATACTTTTCTTGTTGGGAAACCAACGACCATGATCAGATCTTGAATCAATGGCTAAGAGTAAAAAAAAGCTTGATCCGTGCGACTTAAGTCAATTTCATCACACATTTAATTTAATTAACTTTAATCTTTTAATTTTCATAAGTTAGACTTAGGGTCCTTAATTAATTAAATATCTCCCAAACCGGATGGAATTTCCCAAATCCTTTTCGGGGTCTTGGAGATCAGGTGTACTCTAGTCCCTCCACAAGTTTTGGGAGCTAGAGCACATCCGATGCTACCCCAATACACAAAATCTCAACAAATACTACTCAATTCTTTGACTGTAACTTCACGAATCACGAACATCTATCTATGGTACTTTTTCATTTTTTCTTTCTCAAGGTATAACTATCAAAACATGCTCTCCCTCTCAACTGGGAAGATATACTCTTTCTTCTATCCAGGATACCTCTCAACTTAGGGAGATCAACAACATTGGTGAAACTTTCTCAAGGATTCATTATCATCATTCTTATAGCTTCCTTTATCTATCATGGTCACCGATATTATCAAATCATCTTCACTTATGAACATCTTCAACATCCTAAAGATTATGTACCTGGAAAACTTCAACAACGAGTACAACCAAGTACAAATATACAAAAGCATGAAGTCAACTATATCATATCATGGAAGCATCAAAACAATCAAGATTTAGACATCAAATACTTAAACCTAGTTAGGTTCATAATTAGCAAGGGTTACACTCTTGACATTATAGACTTTAACAATTTGCTAGAGCTTTGATACAAACCCTAGACTTCATCTTCAAAACATAAAGCCTTGACTATCAACAACCAAATCAAGTTAGCAATCCATGATGCATTTAGAACTTCACGAAAGATTGTTAATTTTGGGCAACTAGGTCCAAACTCAATGCTGCATTGCTCATATGATGATGATGATATTTTTGTTGGATTCCTCTTTCGAAGAGGTGCAAGATTGATCTTAAGATCATCTTTTTTGGATGAGAAGAACTTATATTTTGAATTTATTTTCCACACATGTGCAATTTGTCAAGGTCGGCCAGATTTGTAATGTAGGCTCACAAGCCCAATTGATGTGTCACACATCCTGATTGATGGATATAAATTGGAGAGAGATGATGCTCATTTCATCATCATCTCATCACACACATTCCTCATCATTTGATTGGTTCGTACAGCCTTCAAGAGGCTTCTCTCTCTCCCACGTGTGAATCTGAAGCTGGAGAAATTTTAGACTTTTTTTAAGGCTTTCTGGACAGCGTTGACCAATGTTGACTTTGGGTCAACCCTCAAGCTTTGACTATGATTTGACTACAAAAATTCTGATTTTTGGAGGCTACATTGGAGGGCATAGAAATCGAGGAAGGACACTGACTTTGACAGCAACCCTTTTGACCGCAACGTTGACCACCGCTGACTAGTTTTGTTGACTTGCGTTGATTGTTTTAGGAGTTGTCTTGTGAGGTGTGTGTGACACTTAAGGAAGGCTGATCTTGTATGTGTTTGACTGAACCTCTTGGAGGTTGGAAGAGCTGGTTTGACCAGCCAAAGTCTTTTGCTGGCTAGGGCATCCTGTTGACTGTTGTAACAAACATTTCTCTCTATATTTGCTGGACAAGAAGAATTACAAATTCTGATATCTTATTTTGGCTTGTCTTCTATTGATCTATTATTATGTTCTATCAACATTTACTTTCATGTTTATGTTATTGTTAATTTGAATTGGGCCTACAAGAAAGATTGAAGTAAACTGCATTAAGAATAGAACATACCATGGTTATCTAAATCAACATGGTATCAGAGCTAAGATGAAGACAAAGCCCAAGCTAGTGTGAAAAGCAATCACCGAAGAAGTTGTCTTATCAAGGACCAATAGCCTCCTCAACCTACAAGGGTTTCAAGACTGATGATAAGTCTGATTATCATGCTTGGAAGATGTCTTTGGATTTGGTATTGGAAGATCAAGAAGTCATGGATTATGTGCAGGGGAAGATAAATGAGTCTCCATCAAATGCACCGGCTGCCACAAAGATGAAGTATAGAAAAGGGGAAGTCAAGGCGAAGATGATTATCATGGATACATAAACACTTGGTTTCTTACATCTCCGATCTGGGCACATCTAAAGAGATGTATGATAAGTTGGTTAGCATGTTCAGGGCTAGCAATGCTAATCAAGTTCTCCTTTTCAAGAACAAGTTGAAGAATATCAAGAAGGACAAAGAAGAATCCATTCAATCCTATTTTATGAGGCTCACAGAAATCAGGAATGATCTCTTAGCTATTGGAGAAGAAGTAGCTGACTGAGAGCTCGTTCTCATTGCTCTTAGAGGACTCCCCTGCGACTGGTATGTATTTAATACTACTATTCTTAATAATAATGTGATCCTTGATTTTGGTGAATTGTTGACGAGATGCACTCAAGAGGAGACAAGGATGATGGAGAGAGACCATCCATCTAATGGGAATGGAGGTGACCCTACTACCTTCACCGCTTGTGCAAAAAAGAGGAACAATGGTGCTCCGAGAAATCAAAACCATGGAAGAGCGGGTCCCAAAGGAAGAAAAGGAAGATGTTACACTTGTAACAAGTTGGTCACTATGCAAGAGAGTGCCCCAATACAAGGGACTCTCCTAGAGATGATGATAACAACAAAAACTTTAGGGGGAATGGAAATCAAAGGAACAACAGGTTCAAAGGAAATAGGAAGGCTCCCTCTGATCAAAGTGGATATGGTCAACCTTTCAAGAGGTCAAGGGATTCCAGGTATGATGAATCCAATGTTGTTGATAATAAGAAAAATGAATATATTCTTATATCTGCCCTCTCTGCTGCAACTCCTCCCGACACCCTGGATGTCTGGTTGATTGATAGTAGTGCTTCAAGGCACCTCATTGGATATGAAGTGTGAAAAATCATAAATTTGGATTCCTACTGCAACAAATCCGAATTACTTCTCCTATTATTTTTCTTAATTATTTCATTACAGTGAAATATCGAAGTAATTACTGAAGCAGTCTACACAAATAATGTTGCGGAATAAATCTAAGTGCTGAAACAAACTGAACAAAATACAATGAAAAACATCCACATTTGACACAGTTATTTTTGGACTAAGTCCCCGAAAAAACCCAACCCGGGAAAATCGGTGCAGCAGATTTGAGAGTTATATATTATTAAGCAGCAGAATCTTGAGTACAATTAGGGTGCCAATATCCGGCTCACCCTTCAGAGAAAATCTTGGCAACAGAAGAAATGTGAGATATACCTCACTCTGCAAGTCCCCGGCTAATCTAAATAGCGCTGGTGAAGCCCCTCTCTTCCTCTGCGTGATGCCTACACTGCAACTGCGTAAGCCTGCATGGGCAAGCTGAAGAACTGCATCACCTCTCCTCTGCAACTGGTCAAGCAGATCTGAAACTGAGTTTTGGCCCTCCTAGCTCAGAAACCCCAGCTTCCAGCTATCTCCGGACTGAATCAAGAAGGCACTGCGTCACTTCTGCGTGATTCCCTTCAGGAACTACGTCACCCCTCCAGATGACTGCGTTGCCTCTCTCTGCATCATTGTTGCCTCTCTCTGAAATGTACTCGTAGTCCTCCTGACCAGTCACTGCATCTGCCCCTCTCTGGAACTGATCACTGAATCAAATCACTTAGCAAACCCAACCCTAGTGATTCGATCTTGATCAAAAAGTTGTGTCTCTCTCACAAGCTTGAAAATGCCAAATGCTCAACGTGTTTTCCATAGGCCCCTCACCCTCCTCCTTATAATCTTTCGTTGACCCTTCAACGACCAAGATTAAAACATAATCAAGGGCTAAGATTAACTGGGAGTTGATCCATGACTTTATCTAGAAGATTCACACTTAGTTTAATTAATACCCTTTAATTAATCAGTTTCCCTAAGTTTAGACTTAGGAAAACATTAAAAAATGATTAGTTAATTTAATTAAACCATCTCTAAGTGGAATTTTCCAAAACCATTTCTGGGTATTATGGAATACATGTGTCTTAGCCTATATACAAAATTACAAGGCTAGAGCACATCCGATGCTACCATAAATCAACACTCACTCTTAGCAAGGAAAGTGCTCTAGCAATACCACTCAATGTGCTGCTCTAACTTCTGTAACATCTGTTGTTGTGTTGTTGATGCTGCTCACCAACTCTGCAGAAATGTTGCATCTGTATTGTTGCTGCCAACTGCCACTGTACTGCAACTCCCTCTGAATTCCGCAACCATGCTGCTGCACTGCTCTGCACTGCATGAGCACTGCTGTTGCACCACTGTGCACTATGCTGCTGCTACACCACTACTGTTGCTGCTACTCAACTATTGTTGCGGCTGCACTTTTGCTAATTGCAACAGAAAAACATTCGAAGTTGGACAAGTAATATTGTAATTGAATAATAAGATTGACTGCTACTAACTTCTGCACTAACTCTCTGAATATGTTGCGTTGCTGCTGCTCTGCACTGCTTGAGCATTGCACTACGCTACACCACTATGCACTGCGCTGTTGTTGCTCAACTGCTGATGCTGCTGCTCCCTCTCTGCACTGATCAGGCTCTAGTACTGCTAGCCATTGCATTGTCCCCTCATCTTCTGCTGCAACTGTCCATCCCGCTACTGTCTTAAGGCTGTCGTAGCTCGCATGTGATCCAAGAGTTCGGAAATACTCAAGGATCCTGCCAACTGTAGATTCTGGATCTACAACTCCAAGTCAACCCACTTTTTTCCTTTCAGAATATGAGCTAACATAGCACAATCAACTTCTGCCTCAATCTTGGTAGCTCCGGCTTGAGGATCTTGCTTCTCCTCCTTGTCCTTTTTCTTAAGAGGACATTGTGTGGCATAATGTCCCATTTCCCCACACCTGAAGCACTTGATCTTGGACAGATCTTTCTTCTTTGTAATGTTCCCATTTTTGGTATCACCCGTGACACGGCTAGGAGGGACTTCCAGAGTTAGGAGCAGACAGGTCACATGTACAGATTGGTGCTATCAGTGGGCTCAGGAGCTTTTCGGAGGAGTTTTGAGGAGTTTTCATGGTGTTTGGAGGCATTCGCTTGATATACTCCACCATCTGAGCAGTTTGGCTTTCGTTCCGATGCATTCCGATAACTTTCGGAATTTTGAGTTATTTATGGGCTTAACTCAGCTGATTATGCTCAAGGTGGCATTCCGGGAGGAATACACGATGGAACACCTTAGTGCAATAGCTCATCGGAACCGGGACGAGGAGACCTACACGATGGGACAGTTAGATAGAGATTTCAGTGACCAGAGGAGGCGTGGTAGCCGATATACCCTTTTCTGCATTAAAAAGGAATATTTTATAATATTTTAATAAAAAGGGAAAAGTGCTCCATAAATGAAATAATAATAAATAATGCTCTAGAAGGCTCCAAGGGATCTATAAAAGAAAGGGAGGAGGCCATTGGGAGACATCTTTGGAGTAGATCATTTGCTTGTGTATGAGAGGTTTGAGGACGTGGTTCTCTACTTCCGCCGTAGCCCCAGGACGGAAACCCTCGGGTGGTTTGTGAGTGTTGGACGAAAACCCAACTCTCTTGAGGAGACTTCACTTAGGAGTTTCACAGAGCTTCAAAGTTTGGTGTGAGGATCATTCAGATCTTCAACTTGGGCTTCATCAGTTTCAGTGGGTTCAGTTTCAGCTGTTGCCGGAGGGAGAGTGCAGCCGTGCAGTTTGTGGCCAGTGCCGTTCAGCAGCTTATCTTGGTGGCCGGTTTTCTATCTCAGCTCTTCTTGGGTCAGATCTATATGTAAACCCCTGTTTATTATCTATAATAAAAGCTGAGATTTTCCTTCTGTTCTATATGGTATTGGATTGCAGTGTTTCCTGTCTTTTATTTTACATGGCAATCTTCTGTTGAATAAATGTTTATTTTACGGCAAATTGTGGTATTCAGTATTTTTCGGCATTTTTAGTTAAAATATCCCATCCGGGATATTACAGTGGTATCGGAGCCTCGAACTTGGCTCAGCCTGCGGGGTTTCAATTTCCAATTTCAGATTGTTTAAGGGTTTTGGTGGTGCGAAAAGAAAATTATTTCATCAAATTCTGCTATTTGTGGTGAAATTATCTTGGGCGTTAGCTATTCTACAAACCACATGGAGTATTGATGTGGGCTGCAGAATTATTTTAAGAAGCGTGAAGGATTGGTGTGGGCCACGATTTTGTTTTAAAAAAATGCACAGATTAATCTGTCGTCTATTTTTGCAAGGGCCGTGAAAGATTATTTGATGGCGGTAAATGAATTTGTTGTTATTTTACAACGACAAGGGCCAAATTAAAGTGGTTGAATTCGTTGGCCAAGTCGTACGTGGCTCAGAAAGGGGGTTGCGTTTCACAATTTGAGCCGCTTGAGAATTACGTGGCTCAAAAAGCCGGTCTATTTCTGAGACGCATTAAGCAGCAGCCGGAGCCAAGATCCGGGATTGATTGGGTCCAGACTTTGCGGAAGGGCGACAACAGGTTTGTGGGATTTTTGGACCCGGCAAGCAGAATTGTGGGAGGTCGAGTGCATAATGAGGACGTCGAGCCAACATAATTCCCCAATTCGGAAGATGAATTACAGTAGTTACTGTCGGGCTATCATTATCAAGCGACGTTGACTGTTGCAAAATTGTGACAGTAGCGACATTCTTTTTCTCTCTGCGGGCTGTGTTCTCGGCGGACGGCAACGTGTTCTGTCCAACCAGAACTGTTGGTTCAGTCAGCAAGGAGACAGAGTGAGGCTGTGGGGCTCCGCACAGTCAATCGGAAAACGGTCAGAGCATACACGCTCCGGGGGGGTAAGCGATAGCGCAAGTACGGGGGCAGTGAGCTCAGAATTCTGTAATAAGTGTGTTGTGCGATGAACTAAATCGTGCGTTGAAGAAAATCGTTTCCAACATTTTGCAGCAATCAAAAATTCTAATTAAATATTAATGATTTTGCTTGAAAACGAGAGACTGTGTATTCAAGACATTGTTAAGCGTCGTGTTGCGTTCATTCTTGCTGGAGACAAGTAGCCGAATTGGAAATCTAAGGAGTGGATCGACATCCAATTATTTGCAGAACTGATGATTCGGAGGTTGTCAAATCACATTATTGACGGCTAGCGGATCGCTGATTGAAGGAGCCCTTCAAAATTGACAAATGCATCTTCCACTTTGTTATTGCTGAGATCTTATCGAGAGATTGTACTTCTGTGAGAGCATCGAGATCACTGTGACACACTAAGAATATGCACCGAGATCACTGTGGTTGCAATGAGATTATACACCTGAGATCACTGTGACACACCGAAATTATACACCTATGATCACTGGTGTCATGTCACTGCAAATCAAGCTTTTAGAGGGATTTGATTCTCATCAACCTTGTCACCATACTGTCTGAAATAGAGAGACCTTTCTGAGGTGATCCAAAATTGTTCTGCCACCGAGAATTTCAGAGGTATCCAAAGGTTTGTACTGTGCTTACTAGACTGTGATCCAAGCTCATTTCAGAAGGGGAAGACCGAACCGTTTCACTGTCCATCAACTGAAAAACCTCAGAGATATCTGAGTTTCACTCTGTCATTCGAGTTGTGACTACCCATCCACTCTGTCGACGATTACAGAATTAAAATATCATTGGGCTGTGTTATCCATGCTTATCATCTGAGCGGTATTGGTGGAGAGTTCGATGAACTTCCAGTGAGGGAGCCAAAACAAATTTCGGGCATGAAACTGAATATCTTTCCTGAAGGGATGTGCTTATGTGCAAATCGCTTATTTTGCAGAGAATATGTCACTGTACTGAGTTGGTCTGAGTGCAACTCAAATTATCTGAACCATAATACCAGTGCGATCAGGAGCTGAAACATTCTTTGCCTTCTGCATGTACATCAACGGCTCAAATTTGTCAAGAGGTTGAGTATGGCTGTAGCAGGCAATGTAAAGCAGAAATGAGAAAATGATGTTAATACTTGTGCTTCCATGGTGATTTTCATTTGCACAGTACAGAAGCATTGGGGAAACCAATGGGCACCTTTACCTGAGCATTGACAGAAATGTGCAGGGATAATATTGAAGGGCTTGACTTCACTCATTAGGTTGCTGATATCAGAAATTAAGAACTGAAGCAGAACGCTATCACTATCATCAAGACCATCCAAGTTACCAGGTTCTCGAAATCCCTTGCTCACTTGTAATATTTGATAGTAAAGCAAATTATATCAGTGTTTTCTGAGTTTGTAATCAGTCTTCTGTCTATGCTGATGTGGTAAGCATCGTTATCTTGCCCTGTCCATTGCTGTAAACAAATATATATATATATATATATTCTGAGCTTGAAAATATAGATATCAGTTGTTGGTTAGGGCTGAATGCATCATTGTGTACCATCACTCCTCTAAAATTGGCAAACTCAGAAAAATGCATTAAACTCAGAAAAACAGTGGTCTTTCCATTGGTTGAACGATGGAGGAACTCCTAAACAAATTGAGAAGGATAAAAATTGATTCCTTGAACCACCATGAATCAGAAAACCAGAGAACAAAACAGAACAGCAGACCCTTCTCCAAGAAGGTACATAATTTGCTCCAACAAGAGCATCCAAGGAACCTACAGAAGGAGGAAGAAGTGGAAGATTGGCTTTATGCACTTGGGATGGGCTTAAAGAGTGGAGGATCAGAAAATGACTTTCCCAGGTTAGAGAAGCTGGAATCCTGCCTTTCAAAGGTATAGCAATCTGATTGGTGTTTGAATTGGGCTTTGAAGCCATCTATGCTTGCATTGATACAAGCCAGATTCTTGGAACATCCAAGTGAGAGAGTCCAGCTGATAGTTGCCTCTTGTTTCAGCGATATCTTGAGGATAACAACACCCTTCCCTCCCTACAATGATGATATTATGAGAAGAATTTTCAGATTGATAGTAGGAACCTTTCAGGATTTGGACACTTGTGCAGGCTCTACATTTGGGAGGAAGCTTAAGGTTCTAGAAGTCATGGCTATGACCCAGACTTATGAGGTCATGATCGATCTTGAGTGTGATGGCTTGACACTGCAGATGTTCCAATGCTTCTTCAGCATTAGGAGACATCATCCTGATACTGTCACAGCACACATGCAGTCCATTTTGTCGTCATGTATGAGAGACCATGGGACCATTAGCCGAGAGTTGCAGACCCGATTGTTGGGCATTTGGAGGAGAAAGCAGTTGGTCTCACCTACTACTTATGTGCTAGCCCAAGGGCTGGTTGAGCAGAATATTGGGCTATTCAGGAGACAGTTGACCAGGGAGGAGCTACTCCAGTTTGGTGGGTCAGGCAGCAGAAATGAGCTGAGGAGGAAGGGACTTTGCTTCATTTGCAAAGAACCTTGGGGGCCTGATCACTCATGTTTGAGAGATGCAGATGAGGTGGTAGAGCTAGAGCAGGTAGACATTCCATCTGTATGCCAGGGTGAGGGCTCTTCTTCAGATGAGTCCATGGGATCAGTTGAGGATGCTTCCGTGGAGCGAGAGTGGTCATGCAGAGATGATGACAGTAGACCGGAGCCGTATTCCAGTGTGCAGGGTGAGCAGTCAGGGGACTGTATAGGAGATACTCTGGGTGATGATTCGCTTGTGATGATTCAGTCAGAGCAGCATATGATGGAGCCTGAGTTAGCAGAGGAGGATATTATTCACATCAGGTATGATATTCCTTTGGGGGAGATCCAGATGGGCGCCCACATTGAGCCTATGATGGATATGCGACTAACATTGGGGTCAGCCTTTGAGGAGGAGCAGTCAGATGCACAGACACCAGTTGCAGATCCATATCCTCTAGAGACGTTGGAGGTCGATGGGATAGTTCTACAGGGAGCTAGGGGACAACAGGAGTTTTACGTTCTCGATGAGAGGGATGAGTTGTTGGAGATGGTGGAGCATCCATCTTTGAGCCAACACATTGATGAGGTACAGATAGATGTACATGCAGTCGGCCGAGCTGCAGTACCTTCGATGAGTAGTACTCTCCAGGAGTACATCGATGGGGCTTGCAGCATGTCTTGCCCACTTTGGCCCACTATAGAGAGAGGGGCTTCCCTCTATAGGTAGTTTCCATTGGTAGACAGGGCAGAGCAGTGGGAGTTGACTACGGGCTGGCGACAACACCCTGGGCATGTTCCATGTGTAGTTGTTGCTACATTGGATTCTTCTTCCAGGATGGACTGGCGGGAGATCATGAGTTGGTACCCTCTTGATGGTACGGTATTTTTCGTGGGGAGCACATCAGAGCAAGGGCCCTTAGACACAGTAGATGTTACAGATTCCAGTTGGCAGGAGGGCACCGGTTGTCGTTACTTCAGGACTCCTTCCCAATTCTAGGAGAACAGGATCAGCATGGGATTGAGTCAGGACTTGGATTGGAGAGAGGTGATGAGTTGGTATGCAGTTGGTGGGGCAGCATATGCAGTTACAGGTACAGCACAGCAGGAGCCCGGGAGCATTGATGCTTGCTGGTGGGCTTCACCTCTGAGAGCATCAGCTATAGCCAGAGACAGTGCGCAGCCTGAGCCATGGGACTTGGGCGATGATTGGCCATGGTGGCATTGGGATCCGGGAGGATTGTTTGTTGACTGGGACAGAGAGAGATCAGTTTGGGATCCCAGCATTGAGGGATCTGTTCCGAGAGGTTTGACACAGGTGCATAGCAGCACCCCGAGGTTGGTATGGGATCCAGGCATTGGGTCTGAGATGCAGCGGGCCAACAGAGTGGCCCACATATTTCGATTGCTTGAGGGCAAGAAATCTTGGGGCGAGAGGTCTGTAATGTTCCCATTTTTGGTATCACCCGTGACAGGGCTAGGAGGGACTTTCAGAGTTAGGAGCAAACATGTCACATGTACAGATTAGCGCTATCAGTGGGCTCAGGAGCTTCCGGAGGAGTTTTGAGGAGTTTTCATGGTGTTCGGAGGCATTCGCTTGATATACTCCACCATCCGAGCAGTTTGGCTTTCGTTCCGATGCATTCCGATAACTTTCGGAATTTTGAGTTATTTATGGGCTTAACTCAGCTGATTATGCTCAAGGTGGCATTCCGGGAGGAATACACGATGGAACGCCTTAGTGCAATAGCTCATCGAAACCGGGACAAGGAGACCTACACGATGGGACAGTTAGATAGAGATTTCAGTGACCGGAGGAGGCGTGGTAGCCGATATACCCTTTTCTGCATTAAAAAGGAATATTTTATAATATTTTAATAAAAGGGAAAAGTGCTCCGTAAATAAAATAATAATAAAATAATGCTTTAGAAGGCTCCAGGGGATCTATAAAAGAAAGGGAGGAGGCCATTGGGAGACATCTTTGGAGTAGATCATTTGCTTGTATATGAGAGGTTTGAGGACGTGGTTCTCTACTTCATGCAGTAGCTCCAGGACGAAAACCCTCGGGTGATTTGTGAGTATTGGACGGAAACCCAATACTTTTGAGGAGACTTCACTTAGGAGTTTCACAGAGCTTCAGAGTTTGGTGTGAGGATCATTCAGATCTTCAACTTGGGCTTCATCATTTCAGTGGGTTCAGTGTCAGTTGTTGCCGGAGGGAGAGTGCAGCAGTTCAGTTTGTGGCCAGCGCCGTTCAGCAGCTTATCTTGGTGGCCAGTTTCCTATCTCAGCTCTTTCTGGGTCAGATCTATATGTAAACCCCTTTTTATTATCTATAATAAAAGCTGAGATTTTCCTTCTGTTCTATATGGTATTGGATTGCAGTGTTTCCTGTCTTTTTATTTTACATGGCAATCTTCTGTTGAATAAATGTTTATTTTACGGCAAATTGTGGTATTCAGTATTTTTCGGCATTTTTAGTTAAAATATCCCATCCGGGATATTACATTCTTCTGCCTTTGTTGCCCCTTTGATGCAAGGGTTGTGTTTTCTTCCTCCTCCATCTTGACTTTCGAACCGCTGCTGCCATCCTCAATATGGATTTTGAGGAGATCTCTCCTCAACTCTTCTTGCTGCAAGGCTGCCCACATTGCTTCCCATCCTGGAAGATTTTCTCTACCCAGAATGCTCTGGACAAAGGCCTGATAGTCTTCTAACACAGAGTTCAGAGTGAGACTTACCAGCTCTGAGTCTTTAGGTGTTGATCCCACTGCTAACAACTGGTCTCAGTTATCCTGAATTCGAGACAGGAAGGAGTCAAAACGCTCTCCTTTCATCCTGGTATTACGCATCTTCTCCTCCAAATACATCTTCCGTTGCTCGGAAGATCCTTGATATAGCTTTTCTAGCCCTACCCACATTTCTCTAGCAGTGTTCTTTGCTGCTATGTGAGGTACGATGTGATCCTTCACACCATCTAGGATCAATCGTTTGGCTCTTGCCATGTTCTTCTTGAAGGCTCTCAGATGTGCTGCATCCAGTGGCTCTGCAACTGCGCTGTCAATGAGGGCCTTTAGATCATGCTCATCAAGGAGAAACTGAATCCTTGACTTCCAAATAACATAGTTGGAGGCACCCTCCAATCTATCTTGGTCACGCAATTCGTTGTTGGCCATCTCCTCAACTGTCGATATCTTCCTCTAACCCTCTACTCAGCTAGACTTACGCACTCCTTGAGGAGTAAGTCAATGCTTCTGCTGCTGCACGGGAAAAACTGAGTTTCTTTGAGTAAAACTCTTTGAGGTCAAGAAATCCCCAACTCTATTTTACATAAAAATTTTGACGCTTATGCACTAGCACTCACTGTTGTGCAGCTACTGCGTCCTTCAGCTACGCTGCCTCTTCTGCAACTGAAAAAGCTTACCCCTATGTCAACTCTCTCAGAGGGATCCTTTTCTGTGCTGGATTGCCCTCCTGGCTTGGACTGCGTAATTTCTCGGGGAGTCTACTGTTGTTGCTTATGCAGTTCCCAGTCTCTTCAACGTTAATTTGTTGGTTCACTCTTGTTTCTCCTGCACTTCAGCTTGAATAAGCTCTGATACCATGTGAAAAATTCTAAATCTGGATTCCTATTGCAACAAATTTGAATTACTTCTCCTATTATTTTTCTTAATTATTTCATTATAGTGAAATATCAAAGTAATTACTGAAGCAGTCTACACAAATAATGTTGTAGAATAAATCTAAGTGCTGAAACAAACTGAACAAAATACAATGAAAAACATCCACATTTGACACAGTTATTTTTGGACTAAGTCCCCGGAAAAACACAACTCGGGAAAACCGCTGCAGCAGATCTGAGGATTTTATATTATTAAGCAGCAGAATGTTGAGTACAACTAGGGTGCCAATATCCAGCTCACCCTTCAGAGAAAATCTCAGCAACAGAAGAAATGTGAGATATACCTCACTCTGCAAGTCCCCAGTTGATCTAAACAGCGCTGGTGAAGCCCCTCTCTGCCTCTACGTGATGCCTACACTACAATTGCATAAGCCTGCGTGGGCAAGCTGAAGAACTGCGTCACCTCTCCTCTACCACTGATCAAGCAGATCTGAAACTGAGTTTTGGCCCTCCCGGCTCAGAAACCCCAGCTTCCAGCTATCTCCGGACTGAATCAAGAAGGCACTGCGTCAATTCTGCGTGATTCCCTTCAGGAACTGCGTCACCCCTCCAGATCACTGCGCTGCCTCTCTCTGAAATGTACTCTTGGTCCTCCTGACCAGTTACTGCATCTGCCCCTCTCTGGAACTGATAACTGAATCAAATCACTTAGCAAACCCAACCCTAGTGATTCGATCTTGATCAAAAAGCTGCGTCTCTCTCACAAGCTCGAAAATGCCAAATGCTCAATGTGTTTTCCATAGGCCCCTCACTCTCCCTGTAATCTTTCGTTAACCCTTTAATGGCCAAGATTAAAACATAATCAAGGGCTAAGATTAAATGGGAGTTGATCCATGACCTTATCTAGAAGATTCAAACTTAGTTTAATTAATATACATTAATTAATCAATTTCCCTAAGTTTAGACTTAGGAAAACATTAAAAAACGATTAATTAATTTAATTAAACCATCTCTAAGTGGAATTTTCCAAAACCATTTCTGGTTATTATGGAATACATGTGTCTTAGCCTATATACAAATTACAAGGCTAGAGCACATCCGATGCCACCATAAATCAACATGAAGAAGCCCTCTCTGATTTGATTGAGAAGGATACTAATTTGAAGATTATCCTTGGAGATAATGCCACCTATCCCGTGAATGAGACAAGGACTATGACCCTTCATCTATCTCAAGGTCAAGTCCTCTGCTTACAAGATTTGTTGTACGTACTTGATTTGAAGAAGAATCTTGTGTCCATTTCGGCAATGGAAGACAAAGGATTCAAGGTGGCATTCATTGATGGAAAGGTATGCATTTGGAAGAAGAACTTCAATGAAGTTCTTACTATTGGTTTTGAGTTGGGGGTCATGACATGTGACACAACTCTTCAAACCGAGCTATGGCACCGGAGGTTTGCACACCTTCATTGCAAGACCCTTCCCGAAGCAAGGAAGGTGGTGACAGGGATGCTTGAGTTCAAAGATGATCATGAAGGTGTTTGTCAGGGTTGTTCCGAAGGAAAACATTCAAGGGGACCATTCCCCTCAAGTGTCACGAAGACATCTGATATTTTGCAATTTGTACATTCCGATCTATCTGGTATGACGCTCGTAACATCCTTGGGAGGATGTTTATATTATAGCACTTTATAGATGACTTCTCCAGCAAGACTTGGATATACTTCTTGAAGAAGAAGGATGAAGCATTCAAGTGGTTTTCTACCTTCAAGGCCTTGGTTAAAAATCAAACTGGAAAGAAGATCAAGATTTTGAGGACCTATAATGGAACCGAGTATGAGTTGAATGAATCCAATGACTATTGCAGGGAAGCTAGCATCAAGAGGGAGACCACTGCTATGTATACTCCCGAACAAAATGTTGTTGCTGAAAGGAAGAATAGAACCATTGTGGAAGCTAGCCGTGCCATGGTTTATGATCAAGGTCTTCCAAAGTTTCTATGCGGAGAAACTGCCAACACTGCTGTGTACGTTCAAAATATATTCCCACATTCCACATTGGACTCCAAAACTCTTGAAGAAGTCTTCTCTGGTAAGAAGCCTGATGTCTCCCATTTTAGAGTTTTTGGAAGTCCTGTTTATTTTCATGTGCCGAAAGAAAAGAGAAGCAAGTTGGACGCTTCTGGGAAGAAAGGAATGTTTGTGGGCTATAGTGAAACCTCGAAGGCATATAGAATCTATGTGCCTGGTCAAAGAGAAGTGGAGATATGCCATGATGTCACTTTCGATGAAGACACTGCCCTCAAGAAAGTTAGGAATCTTCCTAGCTCAAAGGAAGACAAAGAAGAAGAAGAAGAAGCAGGGAAGATGGAAGAACCGAAGGATGAACTGATGGCCAATGTTGAAGGTCCGATGGATCCTATTGATCCACCTCCTTCAAATAAAAGGAGACCCTCATGGCTTAGGGACACTCTCCAAGATGCCGAGACACATATTGCTCCGAGAGGAACATTCCGTGAAAGCAAGAAGCCGAATGGGTACCAAGGGTACCTAGCAGCCATGAGCACTATTGTACAATGTGAGACTAGAACATTTGAAGAAGCCGTAAAGCATCAAGTTTGGAAGGATGCTATGCACGAAGAATATGAGTCTATAATGAAGAATGATGTTTGAGATGTCGTCCCGAGACCATAGGACAAATTTGTTGTCACCTCGAAATGGCTCTACAAGATCAAGCATGGAGCCGATGGAAGTGCTGAAAAGTACAAGGCAATATTTGTTGCCCGAGGCTTCTCTCAAAAGGAAGACATAGATTATGATGATATATTTGCACCTGTTGCCCGCTACACCACCATCCAATCGATTATTGCCCTTGCTGCAACGCAAGGATGGAGTCTTCATCAGATGGATGTGAAGACTGCTTTCTTACATGGTTCAATCAAGGAAGAGGTTTATGTGGATCAACCTCTGGGATTCGAAGTCCAAGATAGAGACACATATGTATGCAGGTTGAAGAAAGCCTTTTATGGGTTGAAGCAAGCCCCCAGGGCTTGGTATGAGAGGATTGATAGCTACTTGATGAAGTTGGGCTTCACTCGAAGTTATGTTGATCCAAACCTTTATTTTAAGGTTGATAAAGAAAGGCCTCTCATTCTGGTTCTCTATGTGGATGATCTCTTCCTAACATGTGTTGACCCTCTTATTCATCAATGTAAGAGGGAGCTAGCTTCCGAGTTCGAGATGAAGGACCTAGGACTTATCCACTATTTCCTAGGGTTGAAGGTCTGGCAAAAGCCAGGTGAGATTTTCTTTTCTCAAGGAAAATCTGTTGTGAAGTTGTTGGACTATAAGTCCATGTCGACACCGATGGAACTCAACTTTAAGTTGTGTGGAAACGCTATTGGGCCGAAGTTGGGAAATCCCATCGAGTATCGACAACTCGTATGGGCCTTGATGTTCTTAGTGAACTCACGTCCGGACGTATGTTTTGCAGTGAACACTTTGAGTCAACATATGGTTGAGCTTCATCACATTCACTAGATTGGTGCCAAGAATCTATTAAGATATCTTCGGGGCACAATCAACCATGAGCTAAGATACACTACCGGGGGTATGAGACTCCATGGATATACCGATGTCGAATGGGCAGGCAGTGTGGTGGATCGTAAGAGCACATCTGGATGTTGCTTCACCCTGGTTTTCTCTTCGATCTCTTGGATGAGCAAGAAGCAGAAATCGGTTGCTTTAAGCACTGCTGAGGACGAATACATTGCATCGAGTATGGCTTGTTGTGACGCTGTTTGGTTGAGAAAACTCATCAGTGAGCTGTTTGGGCATGTGCTAGATACCACCATTATCCTTTGCAATAACCAGAGTGGGATTTGTCTGTCTGAGAATCCCATGTTCCACGACCGATCCAAGCATATTGATATTAGGTACCACTTTGTCTAGGAAATGGTACAGCGAGGTGCCGTAAGGCTCGATCACATTGGGACTGACGAGCAGGTCGCAAATATTCTCACGAAGCCCCTGGGGAAGGTCAAATTCTTAACATTCCGTGAGAAGCTTGGAATCGTGGATAGACCCTATTGTGAGGGTCCCGCCTGAGTTGGATTATGAGCTCTAGGAGCTCCAGGGGGCTTGGGGATAGCTTCTTGGAGCTATAAGAAACCATAGGGCTAGGTTTGCCGAACCTTATTAGTGTGCTTCTTCCCCACCGTTATGATATTGAGTTGGTTCACCCTCTCTTTGATCTATGCCCCGCATGCATCCTACCCATGGAGTTTCAGACTCATGGGAAGTACCTCTCATTTGGCCAATGAGGTGGGAAATGTGGATAGAGACCAATAGAATGACCGATGGACACATCGGGGATTGTCGTACTTTCTATGTCTAGAATGGGGATGTGTCCAACCACCTGATCTGGGATCAAGTCTGGATGAGGTTCTTACCTCTAAACTGACTTCGGGTTAGTTTGTGGCTCTCTTGAGTCCCATTGAGGTTTTAACCTCTAAGCTGACTTCGGGTTAGTAGAGTGTGATGTCTTTGTGACTCACTCTCGTTGTTCTTATAGCGTAGAAGAGACAGCAAAGCATGTTACAACAGGATGACACAGGATTGCAGGGTGCTATATGATAGTATACTATGGTACTGTATGACAGGATGGCACAAGTGGACAGATGGAGTTCTCCCTAGTTGAGAGGGAGTGTTAATTTTGGGAAACTAGGCCCAAAATCCATGTTGCATTGCTGATATGATGATGATGATATTTTTGTTGGATTCCTCTTTCGGAGAGGTGCAAGATTGATCTAAAGATCATCTTGTTTGGATGAGTAGAACTTATATTTTGAATTTATTTTCCACATGTGCAATTTGTCAAGGTCGACTAGATTTGTAATGTAGGCTCACAAGCCCAATTGATGTGTCACACACCCTCATTGATGGATATGAATTGGAGAGAGATGATGCTCATTTCATCATCATCTCATCACACATATCACTCTCCCACGTGTGAATCTGAAGTTGGAGAAATTTTGAACTGTTTTTAGGGATTTCTGGACAATGTTGACTAGCATTGACTTTGGGTCAACCCTTAGGCTTTGACTACGATTTGACTGCAGAAATTTCGATTTTTGGAGGCCGCATTGGAGGGCACAGAAATGGAGGAAGGATGTTGACTTTGACCGCAATGTTGACCACCGTTGACTGGTTTTGTTGACTTGCGTTGACTGTTTTGGGAGTTGTCTTTTGAGGTGTGTGTGACACTCAAGGAAGGCTGACCTTGTATGTGTTTGACTGAACCTCTTGGAGGTTGGAAGAGCTGGTTTGACCAGCCAAAATATTTGTTGGCTAGGGCATCCTGTTGACTGCTATAACAAACATTTCTCTCTATATTTGTTGGACAAGAAGAATTACAAATTCTGATATCTTATTTTGGCTTGTCTTCTATTGATCTATTATTATGTTCTATCAGCATTTACTTTCATGTTTATGTGATCGCTAATTTGAATTGGGCCTACAAGAAAGATTGAAGTAAACTGCATTAAGCATAGAACATACCATGGTTATCTAAATCAACACAGATTCTACTAGGGTTTTGTCATATATACCGTAGATACATCAAAAATCAAGTTAGCATACTAGCATATGCATATCTAGGGTTTCATCATTATATACTAAAAAATTATATCAATACTTACTTAAGTAAACCCTAGATACAAATATTGATACATCAAGGTTAGATATGCAACAATTTTGATCGGGCTAGGGTTTCAATCATACAGACGATTGTACACCCATGGTTTTATTCTTAAGATCTTATATTAGTTATCAGTGATCACAAGGGTTTTACTCATAGTTTCAAAAACTGGAACCGGTGACTGGACCGGTCCACCTAATAAACCGGGTTTCGAACCAGAATCGATCAAACCGGGACTGGTTAGATGTCAATGAACCGGTTTTAAAAAAACACATGAAATTATTAATTTTTAATGAAAAAAACTATTTTTAAGATTTTAAACCATGATTCCAAACCAACAGACACAAAATATGCAAAGTTTGCTCATATATATACCATGTAAAGGTGAATATATCAAAATGGCACCAAGTGCAATATATATCAGTAACAAAATATATAATCAATGAGGCTCTAAATGGCCTCTAGAGTTCAAAAACAAAGCCTACAAACTATGGGGCCACTGGCCTACCACAAATCTACATATATGATATTAGTGATCAATATTATCACTTGAAACTTCTCATCAGGATCAAACTCAGTTGGTTGAGTCTCGATTCCCAAACTTTGCAACTGCTTGAGTCACAAACTTTTGTATTGGTTCAGTGACTTGAGTCTCAAACTTCTAAAGGTATTCTGCCCTAATATGCCCTTTACATGGCTTCCTATCCCAACCAGGTGTTGCTTGAACCTGTTAATACCCCCTCCTGCAATAGATTTTTGGCAATATTTGCAGATCATTTTGCCATCAATCATATCACAATGAGCCCATGCAGTATCCTTGGCTTTTGGAGGCATGATGGCTACTACTTAACTCAAACTCTTTGTTGTTCCACTACAGCAAAATCTGAACACTCTCCAAGCTCCCATTCAAACTCACAAAAACTCCAAATGAAATGTGTGAGGAAAATGAGTGGGGTGAGCTCCTTTTAAAGGGTTGGAGAGGGTGTTTTTGGAGGGAAAAAACCCTAACTTTCCCTCCAAAACACCTTGGAACCTTCCTAAACCATGTCGCGTGGGTCCGTCATGGCCTTGGCAATGAACTGGCTAGTTTAGGACAGAACCGGCTGGTTTCCGGTTTGACCATAAATCAACTGATTATGGCCAATTTTTCTGATTTTTGGGCGAAATGGAGGTTTGAACAAGGTTTTTGTGCCGGTTTGACTGGTTTCCGGTTCAAGACGATCAGTTTTTAAAAGTATGGTTTTACTTATAAACCCTAACTGACCAAACTCTAAAGTGTGAAAATTTCTGAATGTTACTTATACATAAATCTACTATTAGATCTGGTTATGCTTCTCCTACTTAATTAAGTTATTAATACTGAAACTTCAGACATTGAAGCAAACACATAACAGACTTTCACCAATTCAGATCTAAAACAGAAAAGTACATGCACACATAGACAAAGTGACACAAGGATTTTCTGGACAATAGTCCCCAGAAAAACCCAATGCGGGAAAACCGGTCTTCTGGTTGTTGGAGGGTTTGATTATTAAGAGTTTTCTGAATACATCAAATCTGGGTTCCAAACTGGAAAACCCGACAAAGAAAATATAGATCTGTGACTAACTTGTTGTTCTGAAGCCAAAATATTGACTGATCCACACCCTCAACCGAGATTTACAAGACTCAGCCAGATCTTGGCCCTAAAAACCCTAGCGCTGCCCCTGAAGCCTCTGCGTCAGGCTCTGTAGTCTTTGGGTCCCTCTGCATTGGCCTGGAGAGGGCTGCGTAACCCCAGAATGGGTGACGCAGACCCTACGCTTCCCTTGAGGGACTCTGTGTAACCCCAGAGGGTCTCCTGCCCAACGTTGCCCCGGGAGAGACTGCGTAGCACCTGCGTAGTTGTAGCTACCCCTACGCTGCACAGCTGGTGCCCTCTCTGCTACTGCCCTTGCTTCTCTGCGCTGCCTCTGGAAGCTGCCCTCTGCCTCTTGCTGATATTAGGCACTAGGATCAGATCATCCCCTTTGCCTAAACTCCCCTCTCTGCAGCTGAAACACTTCTAGAAAGTCTTAGCAAACCATGCCCTAGAATTCCAGCTTAGCTTCGGTGCTCTGCCTCTGTGTGTGTATCCTCCAATTGACCCCAAGCCTTTCCTTTATACTTTCTCGTTGGGAAACTGACGACCATGATCAGATCTTGAATCGATGACTAAGATTAAAAGAAAGCTTGATCCGTGTGACTTAAGACAATTTCATCACATGTTTAATTCAATTCACTTTAATCTTTTAATTTTCCGAAGTTAGACTTAGGCTCCTTAATTAAAAAGAATTAATTAAATATCTCCCAAACTAGATGAAATTTCTGAAATCCCTTTCTGGGTCTTGTAGATCAGGTGTACTCTAGTCCCTCCACAAATTTTGGGAGCAAGAGCACATCCGATGCTACCCCAATACAGAAAATCTCAACATAAAGAACTAGGGTGTTTCATTATACAACAAACCCTAATTTATCAAAACCTTTAAATATCTAGGGTTTCGGTTCATAACTTAGATGATAGCAGTAAACCCTAAAAGACTAGTATTTTTACAACAACATCAAAACCCTAAACATCAAAGGAATATGATCTAGACAAACCCTAAATAAACTAGGGTTTCATTGACATACCCTTAGCATCAAGAGGCTAGGGGTTTCACAGTGAACCCTAATGATTAGGGTTTCAAAAGCAAATGATAAGATAGTATAATAAGGGTAGATTGATCTAATGATTAATCTCCTTAAGAAGAATCCCTATGATTCAAGATCTTAGACAAGAAAGAGTTAGTAGCGAATTTTCAAAATGACCCTAACTTGTAATATGAAGAAAATTTATTATAAATCTTTATACATACCTTGAGTTACTCCTTCTACAAACCTGGTCGGTTTTCCTTAATGAAAGGGCTCCCTCTTAAATATGATCACATCTTTATTTGATTTACCAAGTCCCTACAATATTTCTTGATAGGTAACACAATAGTGTGATGATTATCTATAATCTAAAGAGAGTTTCTAGAGTTTTGAGCTACAAAGTCTAGACACCTTTAATTTTAGTATTGCCAAGAATCATCATATATGGACTATTCCTAGACAATTGTGAGAACAAGAAAATGAGAGAGTGTCTGTCATATGTGTTATTCTAGATATTAACAATCTTTAATTAGGATTTTCGATTCCTAGAGATACACTAGCAACTAATTCTAGAAAGTAAGCAATTCATAAATACCTCAAAACTTACATACCTTTGAAGGATAGGAGTTTCATAGAGGTTTTTCTTCTTCTTGTAAGCTACATACACATTAGTTATATGACCGAAAACATAAAGAGTAGTAACAATACTTACTTGATGAAGGTTTTGAGCTAATCCTTAAGTTGGTTATCCTTTTATTGATTGTAGTTGAGGATGCTACAGATCTTCTACTTTCGACTTCTCCTTAGACCATTGTCACAGTAGTCACGACTTCCCTTCTCAATGTATACAAGTCTCCTTTTAGCGAAGATTGTAATCTTGATGGTCGCTTCTAAACAGGCTTATAAGAATGCATTTATAAAACTAGGTCCTAGGTCTTACAAGTTCCTTCAATTATAATGATTGTGCCAAAGTAACACTTGATTCATTTTATTGTTTTAACCAATGTTGCAAACATCGACATCGGGATAAAATCGGCAAGGGTTCGGAAAACCAAAAAATTGTAAAAATCGGGAAAACATCGGTAAACATCGGCAAAATTAAGATACCATAAAAATATCTTTAAAAATCGGCAAACATCGGCTAGGCCAAAAAATCGTGATTTCGAGATAAAATCGAGATGTTATTAAGATGTTCGCAACACTGCTTTTAACTATATAGGGCTTCTTCTAGTCCATAGTGAGACTATTTAATTTTAGATTCAGTTACCCAAAAATTTGTGCACGGGCTTCTAGACTTCAAGATTTAGAGAATTTGGATTTTGAGGATGACTGCAGACCTTGACTTATAGCCTACAGGACTTTTCTTTCCTTATAAAAGTGCTCGGTCTTCCTTCAATAGGATTTATGCTTAGAACATTTCTTCAATAAGACAAAACTTTAGATAATTGTAGTTGTATGCCCTTGTACACTAGAGAAGCTAATCACATATGCTTTAGATGAAGTATGGCAATACACAGGTGTTTGACGATGACACATAATTTAGACCCTGATATAGTCTCTATAATTGAGGTGCTCAGATTTTAGATTTCCTTCTTTCTAGGACCAGATTTCTTAGCCATGCCTTGTAGCCCTTATGATCGCCTGTCTTCCCTTAAGTAAATGAACCAAGCTATGATACCATGTTCAGAAACCTCGGGCAGTAATTAGGTTTGAGTTTATTGAATGATTTCTCTTAGATAGACAAATTCTTGTGATATTACTTATTAACCTTGTTTCTGTCATCACGAGAAATGCCAAAAACAAATGAAGATCACAAACAAAAAAGAGGAATACCAAATGTAGGCACACAACCAGGAAAAACTCCTCTCTAGGGGAAAACCCAATCCAAACTCTTCACTAGAAAATCAAGATGAGATAGACCAATACCCTTGACACCTAGACCAAGAACACCATCCATCCATCAAGTCGGCCTTGTTAAAAAAAATCACATTTGCTAGTTCAAGTAGTTCATCATGATGTGTACACATGTAACTTCGGCTTCCTTTTGGTTTTTCAATAATATGAAACCTTGATCTATTAGTCATCTTATCCTTCAGTCTTGTACTTTCATGAAGGCACAATTTTGTAATCACATGGAATCTCAGTCCTGTAAACATATAAATTTTCAATCTTGTAATCATAGAGTCTCAGTCTTGTAGTCTTGTACTTCGGTTCTGTACCTCATACTTCGTTCTGTAGTTACCTCATGAAGCTTTGGACCTGTAGTCATACTTCGGTCCCGAAGTTCTTATTCGAACTCTTTTCTGTGCACTTGTAGGGTCGAGGTCACTTGGGTATATATAGTTGTTCCTGCCTGTAATTGAGCCGACATAAGTAATGGTAGAAGTCATCTTATCCTTCAGTCTTGTACTTTCATGAAGGCACAATTTTGTAATCACATGGAATCTCAGTCTCGTAAACATATAAAGTTTCAATCTTGTAATCACATAGAGTCTCAGTCTTGTAGTCTTGTACTTCGGTTCTGTACCTCATACTTCGTTTTGTAGTTACCTCATGAAGCTTTGGACCTATAGTCATACTTCGGTCCCGAAGTTCTTATTCGAACTCTCTTCTGTGCACTTGTAGGTTCGAGGTCACATGGGTATATTTAGTTGTTCCTGCCTGTAATTGAGCCGACATAAGTAATGGTAGAAGTCGACTTGTAGAAGATCAATTTTGAGGCCGACTTGCAAGGTGACTTGATGGAGGAGGGTTTGACAAGATAAAATATATTTTTTTCTTTGACACTATGAACCCAAGAAGGGTTTGTTACATAATAAATTTGACTTTGACTCAACAAAGATCCTAGAGCACTCAATGAGTTCTTTGAGCTATTGAACATTGACCCAAACATGAAATCCATGCTATAATAAGTCAATTTCCTTTATAATAAAATTTTCTTTTTCTTTTTTTTCATAAATAAATTACATCTTGACTTAAATACAATTATGAAGACCGACACTAGTTACAATTTTCAACAAATCCATCGACGTAGACCAATACCCCTAAATTAGGGATCTTCTCTAGGTACTTGTTGGCATGGAACTAGTCAAATTCCCAACAACATTGGTGGCAACATGGGCATAGTGGAGCGAGGACCCTTAGA
This sequence comes from Pinus albicaulis, assembly GCA_034641835.2. Classification (NCBI taxonomy): domain Eukaryota; kingdom Viridiplantae; phylum Streptophyta; class Pinopsida; order Pinales; family Pinaceae; genus Pinus; species Pinus albicaulis. Next base: position 118,709,751 of record CM076577.1, on the reverse strand, counting down.
GATGACGGGTAGTACATATTCTAGTTGGCAGTGGGATACAGGTCGACAACTCTTCAACATTCCATCCCGTCATCAGGAGGGCAGGATTAGCATTGGATTGAATCAAGGCTTGGATTGGAGAGAGGTGATGAGTTGGTACGCAGCTGGTAGGGCAGTATTCATAGCCAGAGTCGTAGCACAATAGGAGCCACAGTGTAATGTTCCAGAATAGGAAAAATACTGCAATGCAAGGAAATAGTGAATTTGCACCATAGAAATTTTAAACAATGAAGTAAATAACCAGAACAATAAAATTCATGGAAGCAGTTGAGCCATTTTATTATAGGAATGCGAAAGAGTACAAATATATAGAAGAAATGCACCTGGGCTTTCCTTTTTGGCAAGCAGAGCAAAACACATTTAAGACAATGATAAACCAAAAATTGCCTAGTGAAGGCTCTGAGCTATCCCAGAAATTCTGCACTTGTTGCAAACGAATGACTGAAAACACCACCTTCGGTGCTCAGGAAATTCTTCAAAATTATTTTTGAGGTCCTCGTAAAAAACCTAGAAAAACCCAAAAATGGTTTGGCCTAGTTTGACCTTCCAAAATTGACCCCCAAAAGCCCTAGCATATTTGCACTATCTGTTGCAAAGATATCATTAAAAACCCCATCATCGGTGCTCAAAAAATTTTGCAAAATTATTTCTAAGGTTCTTATCAAAAACTCGAGAAAAACCTAGAAATGGTTTGGCTTGGTTTTGACCTTCCAAAATCGACCCCCAATAGGCACTATGCTCCCCCAGTAGCTGTTGAATACACTGTCTACAAAACTACAAGCGAAATACCCAATAACCCTCCAAGAATGCAACAAATAACTCCTCCAACACTTCCCCTATCGCTCCCGACAAACAATGGCCCAAATGGTTGAGGCACTCTGCCACCAATTTGCCCAACTTTTCCTCGTCTGCGTTGGCCCAGTGACTGCCACGTTGCTCCTGAGATACGCTATCAATCTCAGCCTCTGAGGTTCACCTATAGCTTAACAAACTAATGAACCTTTCTTCGCCAAATATTCTCTCGTCAATCAACCAACAATCAGTCACACAAGAATACAACTGCGTCCTCCAAAAATACACACTACTAGGGAAACTAAATCCAAATACTAAAGACACTGTGAAAATTCCTAAACCCGGAACCCTATTGCAGCAAATTGATATTACTTCTCCTACTTGATTAATCATAAAAATTATGTAATGTGTTCTACAAGTAAATACTGAAGCAAATACACTGCAACCTTCACTACATAAATAAATTGCGGAATAATAAACGCAGAAATAAGATCTGAGCGAAAAGAAATACACACACATATGACACCGTTATTTTTGGACTAATCTCCCCGAACAAACCCAATACGGGGGAACCGATGTTGCAGATGAGGGTTTGATATTATTAAGAAGAAGTTTTTGAATATAACTGGATGCCCAAATCTGGCTATCCACAGAGAATCTGACTGACAGAGAACTAGTGAGGATTACCTCACACTGACATTGGAGATTTGGATTTGACCCAACACTGAATTGGAAAACCCCACGCTGCCTCGGTGCAGATCTGCGTCACTCTGGTTGGGGACTGCGTCACCTCCTTCTGCTGGATCTTCTGTGGCTGGATGCTTATATCTGGCCCTTCCGATCTCACACTCCGGCACTGGATGTGACTAATCCTCAACAAAATCTCGGATCTCCTCAAGGCTGCAACGCTACCTCTGCGTGGAACTGCACTACCCAGCATAGTTTCTACGCAGCTTCTTCTATGTACTGCCCTCTGCCTTCTCTGCAAATTATTCCTGGCTCGGGAAGAGATCTTCCAATTGGAACTCTCACTGCCCCTCACTGCAATCGAATCAAATCGATCAAATCATCCAGCTGCTATGCTGCTCACTAGAGAAGTTCAATCTCTAGGCTCTCTCCGATGTGTTTTCCAAATGCCCATCGAAGACCTTCTTATAATCTTCTCGTTGGATAACCAACGGCCCAGATTAAAACATAATCAACGACTTACATCATATTGACTCGATCTCCATCTTTTTCTAGAAGTTTCACACCTAGTTCTATTAATATACTTCAATTATTTTAATTTCCTAAGTTTAGACTTAGGCTCCCATTAAAAAGAATTAATTATTTTAATAAAACCCCATCCAGGTGGAATTTCCCAAAACGCTTTCTGGGTATTTTGGAATACGTGTCTAACCCTCCCTACAAAATTTGAGACTTAGAGCACATCCGATGCTACCAGAAATCAAACCTCCCTCTTAGCGAGGAATGTGCTCTAGTAATACTTCCTGTTGAAGCCCTACACTGACTCTATAACATCTCCCTCTGCGCTACTGATGTTTGACATTGCTACCCACCAACTACTGTGCTACTACATCTATGCTGCTGCTGACCTTGCGTATTGTTGCCAACTGCTACTGCACTCCAACTGCTTGATGCAACAAAAAAACATCCAAACATTGAACTAAGTGTTCAACATGATGGATCTGATACTGAAGATCTGACTGCTGCTAGACTCTGTGTTGTCCCTCTGAAGCTGTTGCGTTGCTGCTGACTCTGCGCTGTGCCTTGCTGCACTGCTGCCAACTTTGCGTTGCCCAGACTCTGGCGTTTTCTAACCACTGCGCTGTCACTCTGGCACTTTTTTGCACCAACTGACACTTGTCCATCCTGCTACTGCTAATTTGGGCTCTCGTAGCAAGGTATTGATCCATGAGGTGGACTCCTCAAGTATCCTGCCCAACTACAACTCTATTGAACTACAATTCTAGATCACCCCAATTCTCCCTTGGAGATATGTGGGCAATCATGGTGAACTCCTCCTCCTCGATCCTTACAATTGCAGCCTACAGATCATGTTTCTCATCCTTGTCCTTCTTCTTGAGAGGACACTGAGTAGCGTAGTGACCCATCTCTCTACGCTGGAAACATTTGATCTTTGAGACGTCCTTCTTCCGCCTTCTCTACTCCTGTTACCCCTTAGATGCAAGGGATGCATTCTCATCCTCCTCCTTGGGCTTCGTCCCACTGTTGCTGCTACCATCAAACTTGCACTTGAATAAGTCTCCTCATCTCTCCCTGCTAAAGAGCTGCCCACATTCTTTCCCAATTCGACAACTTCTCTCTTCCCAGGATACTCTAGACAAAGACTTACCACTCTTCGGAAGTGGAATTCAGAGCCAATATGATTATCTCAGTGGCCTGAGGTGATGACCCTATAGCTGCTAGCTGATCTCAAACATAGCTAGCTGATCACTAGCCCTGAGGATTCAGTTAGGATCCGAAAGGATTTGTTCATGACGGATTCAGTCAGAGATTGGTCTAGGATCCAGGTATTGAGGGATCCGTTCCTGGTGGGTTGACATAGAGGCATATCATCACCCAATGTTTTGTATGGGATCTGGGCATTGGGTCTTAGTTTTATTGGGCCAACAAACTGGTCCACAAGTTTGGATTGCTTGAGGGCCAGCAATCTTGGGCGGGAGGATTTGTGATGTTCCTTTTTTGGTGTTCCTTATGACATGATTAGGATGGATTTTCAGAGTTGGGGGCAGACAGGTCATAGATGTAGGTTGGTGTCATTAGCGGGCCCAAGGGCTTTTGGAGGAGTTCTGTAATATCCCAAATTGGGAACAAACAGTAATATAAAACATGCAAAGACTAAAACTATAGCAAAACAAAAATAGCCATTAAAAACACCATAATAGAGCCAAAAACATCTGAGCCATTTTATTATGTTTCTGTTGGGAACAAGTACAATGAGGTGCTCAAAAAGGTAGCACATGGGCCTGCACGAGACAAGCTGAAATATCCCTCAATCGCGAATAGAAAGCTCGACTGCTCTACTGCTCTGTGTGGCTCCTCCTCTGCACTGCCAGAGTTGATATTGCTACTGCTAGCTAGAAAGACTTTGTGTGTTGAGGCTGATCCTCTGCTCAAAAAATTCCGGGACTTGGACACCGAACTCCCCTCAACAAACCCACAAAAACCCAGAAAGGGTTTTCAGAAATCCCAACCTCGGAAATTAGCCTCCTTCGGCTTGCCACGCTGCTCTGCTGGGTGATTTGGTTCTCTGTCTGAATAGCTAGAAGGAACTAAAGGAAATCTGCTCCAAACACTGATAGGAAGTGGTTGACCTCCTCCCCAAGGCCCTAGACTAAAATCTGCACTCTATCCCTCACTCCCAACTCTCTCCTCTGCTAAACTGCGTACTCCCAGCCTGTGTGTCCTCTTCACTGTCCTGGAAGGACTGCTTATGCCTAGATGCTTCCTGGTGAATCTCCCTTCGAACACTAGTGGAACTCCTCTCTTGAGCGGACACTTGAAGTCCCCTGAGGGTGAGGTTGAGATCTCCGCTCGGAAATCTCTGTGCTAAACAACACTTGCAGACTCGGCTAAACAGCTCAAGTGTGCTACAGTCTATCAGACAGAAAAATCAGTGATTGAATGAATGAGGAATGAGTTGCTCTCGTCCTCTTTTACCTAGGCTGAGCCCCCAAAGTTCCCTTGGGCCCACCTTGACTACGCTGCCTCTCTGCCAACCAATCTTTGCGCTACTGCCTCTCCCACACTGTGACTGCGCTACCTATGCTGCTGCCTCTCCTGCGCTGCCACTAGGACGATGTCTTCTACGTGTGGCTAGCCTCATGGGCCCTACTTCAACTTCTAATATTTGTCTTAGTGACTTTAGGAAAGTGAACTAACCATATAGTTTATTTGTGGGTCCTGTTATTGCTTGCTGCCTACACCTACCTACAGTTAGCGGGAAAAGCCTTTAACCCCACAAAGTGTGGTTGGTGGCAAGGAACTCAGAGATGGGGCTATCACACTAATCCCAACTCTCTCCGTTTAAGCTATCTCCAAGGCTAGCTAAGGGGGGGTGGACCCTAAATGGAAAACTAAGTTAAAAGATGTGAGTTTCTAGGAGAGTTGTTAGAGTTAAATAGATTACTTCTTAAGGTTTATAAGCGAAAAGTGATATGAACAATAACCATCATAAAGCATATGAAAACCAGTGCCTTCAAAGTATTGCTCTTTGAAATGAAAATGTATTTTCTTAAATGAAGTAAAGTGCTTTCAAGATAAATAGATTTTTGAATCAAAGCATGAAAAGCTATCTTGCTCGAAAGGAAACAATTAGTGTTCTACTTGCAAAATGTAGATAAAAGAAATATTTTTCACAACAAAATATTCAATTTCAACAATGACAAGAGGAATAAACAATTTGCAAGTAAAACCTTGAGATGTAATTACACTAGATTTGGATGCAATTAATCTTGGTCACTTTTAATCTAAAATGCCTAATCTAAGTGAGAAGTCCTCATCTTGTGCTCTTACCAAGGGGTAAAAATTGAGGTGACTATAAGAAAGAGGGGGCGAGGGCACGGGGGTATCATTAACGATACCCATCCCTCGGGTCTTACTAGTCAGCGTGTGCCTTCGTTCCTACAAGGGGACAAGCCACCTTCATAACTGCAGGGTCACACGCTTTTACCTTACTTCGTACCAAATGGAAAAACTTTCCAAGAAAGCCTTTTTCCCTATAATTTCTATCAACCAAGCTTATGCTTGGAGGTAAATTTTAAATATGCAACTAATTTAGTATGCAAAGTGAAATGCCTAAATGTGGGTGAAATGCTTCCAATGAGATATGTTAATGATAATGTGCTACGTAAAAAATGGAAATGCTCTTAGTAAGGTTGTTCCACAAGATCACTTTCTATATTATCTCAAGTATAATAAGATGCATAAGCTTCAAGAACAATTAAAATTGTGAGTTGCTAAAGATAAATGATGAACCAATTAAAAGTTTGATGCTTATGAGCAATTAATTTGCATGTAAAGTAAATTGCAATGCTTTAAAAATAAAATTGAGATTTGTGCTCACAGTGGCTTTCCAAAAGGAACTTTAAACTTGAGGAAATTGGCTTGACATGAAAATAAGTGATTTGAAAGATAAACTTGTCAAATACACAATGTTTCAATATTCTCAAAATGGAAATGTGACATAACAATAAAGCATGAATTATTTAGAAAAGTGCCAAGCTAAATAGATCAAAGTTTGCCCAAAAATAATAATGATGCTTGCATGAAGTAAAAAAAAATTGTTTTGCGAATGGAAATGTAACTTGAAATTTGTAGCAACTATGATGAGAAATGCAAACTTAAAATTTGTGAAGCAAACTTGAGGAAAAAGAAATGTGATTTGTGTTACTTCCTAATTAGAGCATGCATATGTTATGTGAAAGAAAATGGAAATGTCAAAACCAATAAGTCAATCCATCTACAAATTCTCTCCTTGAAATGGAGAGATAGGGATGTCAATGGGTAAAATCCACGCTCCCACAACAAAAACAGAAACTTTTATTATTATGGTGTTACAATGAGGTTAGAGCCTCTTGGAGGGCTTCCCAAGAAATCGATGAGAGAATACAATGTGAAATATTGAAACAAGAGGGAAATCCCTTCAAGTATGGGAGCCTCAAAAGAGATGAAGGAGTTCTACAATTGGAGAATACAAGCTCAAAAGTGGTGTATGACCTAGCCTTCTTCCACAAGCTCCCCTAATGCCCACGACCTCCTTGGAATGTAATTTGAAGCTAGAGAGAACCTATAAACAAGAATGTTAGGGATTCAAAAATAAAACCAAAGTTAGTGTGAAAAGAGAGCATGTAAGTATGTGAATATGCTACAAAATAATATACAAAGGCTAAATCAAGTGATGGGAAAAAATCCCTATCGCTTGTCTAGCTTATGAGAAGCTCTTGATTAGCTATATAATGAAATGAAAGCACAATTAAAAGATGTAAATGAATTTTTTAATATTTTGATTCATGCATAGACTATGTGAAGGAGAACCCTGCAAGAACAAGTACTTTCAAAAAAATTAGTTCTATGAAATTCAAATAACAATGAGAGCTCCTTGAAAACAATGCCAAGAGTGGGTTGGTCTCTTGAAGACTTCCCCTCACGCTTGCTAGTTGATTCAACAATGATCCTCTACAAAACTTCCAACAAACATTAGCTCATATGGATTAAATCAATAAACAATGGCAAGAGAACTCTAGAATTTGTATGAAAATAGATAGAGTTTTCTAACTTAGAGCATATCAAATAACTAATTGTAAATGTAAGATAGTTATACATCTACGATTCAACAAAAGCATATGAGCAAAATGAAATATAAATCAAAGGCACAAGCAGAGATATACCATCAATGATCCAAGCAATGCTCCAATGGAATAACAATCATGAATGAACTCCAAAGTCTTTTTATTCATATGAAGAACAAAAGTACATAGAACCAGAGCTTCCCCAAGCATAATAGCTCGTTGCAAAAGATACAATATGAGAGCCCACAGCTCCATTATATAGAAAGTTGGGAGCACATCTCAATGAAGAATCAAATGCCAAGTGATGAGAGGGAGGAGATCACAAGGCAAATTCGAATTTGATAAGTGGAGCTCTATTGCGAAGTGTAAAAATTGGATTCTGGGAAGTGGACATCATTTTCTTCTTCTCTTATGTGCCAAATTCAAATTTTATGATGGAATGACAAGTGTATATGGGTGGTAACCCATGTGGGGACAATTTCCCACAAAAATATCCACCAAATATTCTCCCAAATATGCATTAACTTCATAAATTTGAATTTCCAAGTAAGCAGCTCTCATTTAATGCTAGAAATTCGATTTTATTTGAGCACATGTCATTTCCTTGATTTTAGGAGTCCACATCACCTTGTGACTTCACTTTAACTCCATAATTTTCGACCTCATTTCCACTTCATTTAGCATGTGTGGATATTTATTTTTCTCCATTTATTTAATTTTTGTTTTAATTAATTACCAGATTTCCTACTAAACTTAGGAAACGTGGGTTTTGAGGGTTCAAAACACACTTTTAACCTCTCAAAGTGTGTCATAGTAGAAAGTTGAGGGGGAGAGGTGTAATTTTTTATTACTCATACCCCATACAACTTCTCTAGACAACACTTATTACAATTCAATTACAATTTTTATTGCAATTTTTTACCTGCGGGAAATCTAAAATATTAAAAAATCACTATCTAGACCTAACCAAATTCCACAATTTTTGTTGTCTGATCTAGTATGGTAATATACATTGACTCTAGACCCAAGGCCTCACCCAAGGCCTCACCATCAAGCCGTACTCCGGATTTGGGGTAAAATTGGAGGAAAAAACTCAATTAATTATTAAGTCTTGGTAGGGAGATGATAATTAACCGAGTAAAAAAAACCTCCCAAAGTAATGCTCACTTGTTGGCAAGGTCCCAAGCTACCTAGGCCTATTACAGACTCAATACTGACTCAAATTCATCATTATTAGCATCACTTATTACAATTCCCCGTAGGGCGTGGAATCTGGGTACAAGAGAAAGATGATGAGAAGTAGAAGTAGAGTTTAAAAACTCTGTTGAACTTATGATATCTGATGATATCTGATGGTACAAGTGTCCTCTGGTTCATCCTTGGGCATGGAGTCTTCACATAATCATCAAATGCCACCCTAGTGGTCAACAGGTCCCCTCACCCACTTTATTTCCTATTAAACATTAGAAAAGGAAAAATTTAACAAAATTAATATTCCAATTAGTTGACTGCTAATTTGAATATTACAGTCCTCCCTGCCAAAACGTTGCTTGTCCTCAAGCAACTGCAAAGATGGATGTTGCAGGAACCTCTCCCTCTCCCAAGTGGCATCCTCATCTGGAAGGTTTCTCCACCTGATTAGATACTCTTTCACCACCCTGCTCTGCAAATGTCTCTCTCGAGTGTCTAAGATGGCCTCCGACTATAGCACCAAATGCCCCTCATCATCAGTAGGCAGAAGCTCCATGGTTGCGGTAACCTGCTGTCCCAAAGCCTTCTTCAGGCATGAGACATGGACAATGTTGTGAATCCGACGACCTGATGGCAATTCCAACTCATATGCCACCTCTTCAGCCCATCGGATCACCCTGTATGGCCCATAGAAGCGTGGCTTGAGCTTTTTAGCTCCTTTCTGCTTCAGCGTGGACTGCTTGTACGACTGAAGACAAAGGTATACCAAGTCATCCACCTCAAACTGCCTCTCCACGCGGTCTCTATCTGCATACAACTTCTGTTAGTTTTGGGCTATGGCTAAGTTATCCTTGAGAGCCCAGACTATGTCTTGGCTCTCTTGGATCCAGTCTTTGGCTCTGGGGGGCTTGCTAGCTCAAAACATCACATCAACAAAAGTCAAATCATTATAACTGTACAAAGCATAAAATGGAGGCATGCCGATTGACATGTGGAATGTCGTGTTGTAGCAATATTCCCCCAAGTGAAGCCAGCGTAGCCAAGCCTTCTGTTGTTCCGTGACATAGTTCCTCAAGAAGACCTCCGGCCACTTGTTCACCATCTCGGTCTGCCCATCTGTCTGGGGGTGGTAGCTGGTGCTGGGTGTTAACTCTGTGCCCACCAAACGGAACAGCTCGTGCCAAAATCCTCCCATGAACTGGTTGTCCCTGTCACTGACTATGGTATTTGGAAGACCATACTTCGCATGCAAACCAATCTTTGGAGTACTCCACCAACAGCTGAGCCCTCTTTGGAGTACTCCACCAACAACTGAGCCCTCCAATCTACGTCAATTCTCATCAAGAATAGAGTTGCAAGTCTCCATGACAACTCATCTGCTACCACATTTTTCTAACCCTTGACATACTCTATGTCAAAATCATATGCCTGGATTTTGCTGACCCATTTCTACTGCCTCTCCTGCAACTGTTTTTGGTCAAGGAACTCCCAAGGTCATGGTTGGTCCTCACCTGGAACCTGTTCCCCACAAGATACTGTCGAAACTTGGCCAATGCATGCATGATGGCCAGCATCTCCTTATCGTAGATGGGGTACAATCTCTCATGCGATAGTAGCTTCCGGCTCTCGAAAGCTATGGGATCCCCCCCTGCATCAGTATTGTGCCTAGCCCCTCTCCTGAAGCATCACACTCCAGCACAAATGGCTGCGTGAAGTCGGGCAGGGCTAATACGGGACAACTGCTCATCACCTCCTTGAGTCTGTCAAAGGCCCTCTACGCAGTCTCTGTCCAGCTGAAAGCCCCCTTTTTGGTGAGGTCTGTGAGGGGTGCTGTAAGCTGTGAAAACCCCTTGACGACCTTCTGGTAGTAGGTACAAATACCCACAAACCCTCGGAGTTCCGTCATATTCTTCAGCTCTGGCCAATCCCGGATGGCCCTGATCTTCTCCTTGTGGACTCTCACTCCATCCACTCCAATGATATGCCCTAACTTGAGCATCTCTGTCAGCCCAAACTTGCATTTGGACAGCTTGGCATAGAAGTGCTTCTCCTCCAAGATATGTAGCATCATCTCATGTGTTGCAAATGCTCCTCCCATGAGCAGTTGTATATGAGAATGTCGTCAAAGAATACCAACACAAACTTCCTCAACTGACCACAGAAAATGCGGTTCATGTAAGACTAAAATGTAGCCGGACAGTGGTCAGACCAAAGGGCATCGCCAAGAACTCGAAATGGCCATAATGACATCTAAATGCAGTCTTGGGAACACCCTGGTCCCTCACCTTGATCTGGTGGTACCCCGACTTTAGATTAATCTTGGAGAAGAACTTCACCCCCCTCAGCGCATCCATCAACTCGTCGATCCTGGGAATAGGGTAGCGGTTCTTCATGGTATTCTTGTTCAAAGCCTTGTAGTCTATGCACATTCGCAATGTGTCGCCCTTCTTCTTCACCAAGACCACCGAAGAATCAAATGGACTTGTGCTAGGCCTGATGTGCCCCAATCTCAATCTCATCTCTATAGGCCTTGGGATGCCTGTAGGGGGTGGTGATCATGACCAAAATGTCGGACTGCAACTCAGTGTGCCCAAACCTCCGATCTGGTGGCTGCCCTGGTGGAATGTCCCCAAAAACCGTAGAGTAACAGTCTAGGAGAGTCTGCACATCTGGGTGCGTAGGCTGGCCTAAGACACCTGCATCTGAAACCCTCAACTCCACAGCCCACTCTATGTCTCCCTTCTGGAAATCTGTCTCCATCATATGCGCAGAAACCATCTGAGGGTAAGTGTGCATGCCCTTAAATGCTTCCCACTCTTTCTGTCCACAAACTCCATCTCCAGAGTCTGCCAATCTGTAGTGACCTTCCCAAGAGTGATAAGCCACTGGACTCCCAATACTAAGTTGGTGTCTGGGATGTCGACCACGAAGAAGTGATATGTCAATGTGTACTCTCCCATGGTCACTGATAATGCTGGTACATAATGCATGCACTGCATGGTCCTCGCCCCTGGAACCAGCACATAAACCCATCAAAGCCCTCTGTCTGTATGCCTCTCCTTTGTACCAATTGGGCATCAATGAAATTGTGTGTAGCCTCGCTGTCCACCAACACTGAGACACGCTGCCCCTGAACTATCCCCCGGACCCTCAGCGTTAGGTACTTGGGTACTCCCCGCAAGGATGTAAGTACTCCTTCGGTTGGTGCAAACGTTGACCCTGCTGCTGCTGGGAGAGGTGGTGGTGGAAGATTCTCTCCTGCTGCTGGGAGAGGTGGTGGTGGAAGATTCTCTCCTGCTGCTCCTACATCTCCTCCCATCTCCTCACATGACTCCTCTTCTCCCTGACTGTCGGAGAAGACCTCAATGTAATGTGCCTTCCCTCCGGCACATCTGTGACCCGAAGCCCATGGCTCCTGACAGGTGAAGCAGAGCTTCCTCCGTCTCAAATCTCTCCTGGTGTCATCATCCAATGGCCATCGTCCCTAGTTCCCTCTCGGGGGTGGGGCTCTCACATTCCTCCCTCTCTGCTGGAACACTGGTCTATTAGGCATTAGAGTCCTCGTCCTCGGCAAAGCGTCCTGCAAATCTTTGGTTCTCCCTACTGCGTCTTGCAACGTAGTAGGCCAAGTGGACCTCATTAGCCCACGCAAGGGTTTAGCCAGTCCGCCAATGAACATATATATCCTCCTAGTCACGGACAAGTCTAGAACCATCACTGAAAATCTCAAGAACTCAGAAATGTAGGTTTCCGGGTTCCACGTATGTTTGAGCTTGGTTAGCTCAAAAAAATGCTCTTCCAGATCTTTCTGATGAAACCGCTCTATCAATCTCTGGGTGTACTCATCATACGTTGTCACTCCCAAGTGACCCAGTGTAGCCATCCCATGGAACCACTAGTCATGAGCTTCTCCCTCAAGGTGCAACGCAACCACCTTGATGGCCTTCATCTCCGCCATCTGATTAAGCTAGAAGTAAATGTCCAGCTTCTCTACCCAAGCTTTGGCTTAACATTTCGATGTCCCATCGAATGTAGGCAAGACAAGTCTGCCCACGGTACATTGCGGTTCATGGCCCTGCGTGTACCCTCCTCCTCTGGTCTAGCCTCGTGGTCTGCTATTATTCTTCAACTAACAAAATTCATTGAAGGTGAGGGCATGTCTAAACTCCGGCCCGTAAGACCGATACTTAGCGAAGTACTCCCCATAGTGAGCCACCTCCGACTCTTGTGGCCCTCTTGCTCCTGCTCCCGAATCCAAGAATGGGCATGGTGGAACGTGGTGGAGTGCGTGGCACCACCTGCTGGGCAGCGTTAGGCTCAGGTGGGTGATGGGAAGTGCCGGATCCTTCTCCGATCTGGAATTCCCTTGAAATTTCCCTCTGCTTGTTATCTCTGACAAACTTCTACCCCATCTCCTCTATCCTCTTAGTGAGCTCCTGCATCGACTTTAGAAGGAGGTTAGCAAAATCCTTTCCATTGTCTCTTTCCTCTGCTATCTGTGCCTTTCCCCTTTCTTCTTCCACCGAAACGATGTCTACTTGGTCTGGTGTGATTTCAAGCCTTCTTTCTCTACTTCTATACCGCTACCTTCGGTATGTGATGTTCTGCCTATCCTCCGGTGTCATAGACCATGTGCTCCATAGGCTGAGCCAAGTCTATGAGCTTTGATACCACTGTAATATCCCAAATTGGGAACAAACAGTAATATAAAGCATGCAAAGACTAAAACTACAGAAAAACAGAAATAGCCATTAAAAACACCATAATAGAGCCAAAAACATTTGAGCCATTTTATTATGTTTCTATTGGGAACAAGTATAATGAGGTGCTCAGAAAGGTAGCACCTAGGCCTGCACAAGATAGGCTGAAATATCCCTTAATCCCAGACAGAATGCTTGGCTGCTCTGCGTGGCTCCTCCTCTGTGCTGCCAGAGCCGGAATTGTTGCTGCTGGCTAGAAAGACTCTGTGTGTTGAGGCTGATCCTCTGCTCAGAAAATTCCGGGACTTGGACACCGAACTCCCCTCAACAAACCCACAAAAACCCAGAAAGGGTTTTCAAAAATCCCGACCCCAGAAATTAGCCCCCTTGGGCTTGCCACGCTGCTTTGCTGGGTGATCTGGTTCTCTGACTGAATAGCTGGAAGGAACTACAGGAAATCTGCCCCAAACACTGATAGGAAGTGGTTGACCTTCTCCCCAAGACCCTGGACTGAAATCTGCACTCTATCCCTCACTCCCAACTCTCTCCTCTGCTGAACTGCGTACTCCCTACGCTGCCTGTGTGGCCTCTGCATTGTCCTGGAAGGACTGCGTATGCTTGGATGCTTCTTAGTGAATCTCCCTTCGAACACTAGTGGAACTCCTCTCCTGAGTGGGCACTCGAAGTCCCTTGAGAATGAGGTTGAGATCTCCACTCGGAAATCTCTGTGCTAAACAACACTTGCAGACTCGGCTAAATAGCTCAAGCGTGCTACAGTCTATCAGACAGAAAAGGCAGTGATTGAATGAATGAGGAATGAGCTGGTCTCATCCTCGTTTACCTAGGTTGAGCCCCCAACATTCCCTTGGGCCCACCTTGACTGCGCTGCCTCTCTACCAACCAATCTCTGTGCTGCCACTGCGTTGCTACCTCTCCCACACTGTCATTGCGTTGCCTACGTTGTTGCCTCTCCCGCGTTGCCACTAGGACACTGTCGTCTACGTGTGGCTAGCCTCATGGGCCCCACTTTAACTTCTAATATATGTCTTAGTGACTTTAGGAAAGTGAACTAACCGTATAATTTATTTGTGGGCCCCCTCACCCACTTTATTTCCTGTTAAACATTAGAAAAGGCAAAATTTAACAAAATTAATATTCCAATTAGCTGACTGCTAATTTAGAATATTACAAGTTCTGAGGAGTTTTTATGAGCTCTGATGGCATTCGCTTGGTATATTCCATTATCCGCATAGTTTTCTTTTCGTTCTGGAACATTCCGACAAGTTTCAGAAAACAGAGTTATTTTTGGGCCTAACTCAATTAATTACGCTTAAGGTGGAATTCAGGGAGGGATACTTGACATAACACCTTAGTGTAATAGGTCGTTGGAACCGGAACAAGAAGATCTACAGGATGGGATGGCTAGAAATGAGTTTCAGTGACCTAAGGAGGCATGGTGGTCGACTTACCCTTTTCTCGTATTAAAAAAGAATATTTTAATTGAAATAGAGGAGGGAAACATGCTCCATGGTTAAAATAATAATAAAATAGAGGTCCACCAGATCTATAAAAGAGGAGGAGGAGGCCATTGGGGGACATCTTGGATTTTCTATTTCTCCTTGTATGAGAGGTCGAGAACCCGGTTCTCCACTTCAGCAGTAGCCCCAGGACGGAAACCCTCGGGTGATTGAGAGATATTGGGCGAGTACCCATCTCCCCTTGGTGAATTCATCCAAAATTCACTGGAGAGCTCATCAGTGATATTTCAGTTCAGTTTTGGAGAGCCAACACAGCATGGGAGCAGATTCTTGAGTCCAGTTTCCTATCTCAGCGATTTTATGGTATCAGCATGTAAACCCCCGTTTTTATTATAATAAAGTTGAGACTGTTTTCTACTTATCGTGTTATGGAATTGCATGCACGCTATATGTTTCAATTTTACATTCAAGTTCAATATAATTCAGAAAACCTTTATACGTCCTAAAAAAATCCTCATAACCATTAGAAGAAAATAAGAAACCCTGATAACTCCGTTTAGATTTATAATTCTGAGAACTGGTTCTAAAAAACAGAGTTTGACAAATAGTTCAACAATTGCAGAGAATTTGAATAACTTATAGATGCAGAATATTTCCTTCAGATTACCCCAAAAAATCCAGATGACTATGCAGTGTGTACCATCTGCTGTAATTGCTGTTCTGTCTGTATGAAATCACCGATCTGCTGCTGCTGTATGAATCAGAGCTGTCACCGCTGGATGAATTACAGTCATCACATTTTGCATTAATTTTCCACCACCATATGAATTCGAATTGTCAAAATATTGAGCCATCATTGTATGAATTACAGTCACTATACTCCATGCATTAATTTGCCTTCAATTTGAACTTGTCTCTTTCTCCATGTCTGTGACTGTGACAAGCCTTTTATTGGCATGAATGTTTGAAATTTCCCTATGCCACAATCACCATGACTTTAATACCATGTTAAACATATGCAAGAGACAAGCAAGGGAGATTAAATGAGAGATAAGTATTATATGTCAATGTGCTACTATATTACTAGTGGTGTTGTATATATATCTAGCAAGTTCCATTATTCCTGTTATGAACCAATCAAGTAATTCCATGAATACATTAACATAAACATCATTTATTATATATAACTTATTTCACTTTATGACATTATTACTTTTGTACGTAACATTTGTTACTGCTGAAGTAAACATTACAATGGCTAACTCATCTTTAATACTTAATGTTATAAGGTAAATAGATGGGATGGTAATATTCTTTGTGCTCTGTAAATAATACTATAATAGTGACTCTGAATGATTATGATATACATTACACTGATGACAGGTCCCGCAAGGTGCCTTTGCAGCATTATCAAAGCTTCGTGTTTTTGATTTCAGTGGTGTCTCAGCTTCATTACCAGAACCTCCTGCATTATCTGATATGCCAGAGTTGCAAGAGTTATATTTAAGGTCCAGTTCATTGTTGTTCCAGCTCATTTTAAAATTTTGGCTGAAATAAATTCAAATGTATAATTATATTTTCAATTCACGTTGCTGCTTCTTTATATTAATTTGGTTTTTTTCAAAATCCAGGCGGATGCGTTTGAGAGAAGTGCCTTTTGATTTAATGAACTTGCGTCAACTGCGTATCCTTGATCTAAGCCAGAACTCTCTTTCTGCAGTTCCAGAGGTACACAAATTTACACAATTGCATATAATACATATAGGATATTTACATGTCTACATAAAAATATTCTTAGTATAATGTTTGATTGCACATTATTCCTAATACATGGTATGCATCTGTCACCAGCAATTGCATATCAAATATTTTTAATGTTTATTATTGTTTGGCAGAGTTTGCAGCATTTAACATGCCTTGAAGAACTTGATTTATCTGACAACAACATTTCAATGCTTCCACCAGAGCTGGTTACTTTTTCTCCTAATCCCTCCTTTTTTTTCCGTAGTAGGAAAAACCGTAATTTTTTTTAAGAAAATAAACATTACATTTTGTAGAGACACAGAGTGTGTATGCAGTAAACTCCTAATCTCTCCTTTGTATACTTGTAAATTTTATTTTCTCTATGTTCTTTGTATATTACTAAGAGAAATTTCCCATCAAAGTTAAGAACAAGTATTGTTAGTGGATGATATCAATAGCAATTCTTATATTCAAAATTTTAAAATACTTCTAAATTTTCAAAATGGCCACTCAGTCTTACATCCATCTAAAAGGTTGTTTTCCAATGTGATGTATGTCTAAAATTTATGTTATTTTACCATCTTTTGGAAAAATGCTTCTTATGTTCAAAAGAAAATTTATATAAAGCAGAGTATGTACAAGAAGCAACAAAATTCAAAGACTCTTCATTAGCACTACTAGAACTGATCCTTGGAAAAAAGCACTACTAAAGCTGAAGTCAAATTAGAATATCAAAAGCATCTACAACCTCGGCATCTCTAATAAGGAGAGAAACCTTACCCTGAAGCTGAGTACATACCTCTTCACACCAGATCCTTCATAATGACGTAATAAGACTAACATCATTGTCAAAGATACATCTTAATGCCCAGATAGATAACAAAGTAGTGACTCTGAGACAGTTCCAAAGGCTCATAAACACTCAGTCAACTTTGTGAACACTGGAGTAACTGAACAGTGCAGCCCTCCAATGAATAGAACCTTGGAAAATACAGGATACTTGTGTCTGAACCTGCAAGCAATGGCCTTTGGCTATTTGACATTCCCACAAAATGTTCTTAAGGGACTTTGTTTTACCACAAATTGGACATTGGTCGTCTGTGAAGCCACTTTTTGCCAAATGAGCTTTTGTTGGTAGTCCTCTGTATGTGACTATGTTGACATTCATTTGCAAGAGAAAGGGGATTGAATGGAACCAACTAGCAAGCCTTATATCCTGCAGTAAACAAGGAGAAAACTGCACTAAGGCAGGGCAGCATAAAAAACATAACAAGTGCACCCTAGAAAGAAATCACCCAAGAATACTAGAGCTCAATCTTACGTGCACAAGAGAGAGAATATCACAACCATATAGGATGAGTGCCCAACACTAGATATGGGGCCCATAGGCTAAAGAATAAATCAGTGTATAAAGATAGCAATAGGTCAAGATGATAATGCAATGAGGTGAGTTGTGTATTTAGACACAACAACATGGGTACGATGCTATTCCCATGATTGTTTATGGGCCCTATTACCCACACATGTTGGTAACCCTTAGGAGAAAATGTTTCTCTTATTTGTTCATCTTGCCAATGAGCAGCCCTATGTGATCCAAAGATAGCTAGCTTCAAAGGCCTTCCATCCATGCTTCGCATAGTGCTTTATTTCATTTACCTTACTCATTAGATGAATGTGGATCATCTATTAAAAGGTTGTTAAAATTGGCAACTAGGGCCAAATTCCACCTTGGGACAACTCATTTGATGGAGATGATTGCATTAAATTCCTCTTTTTGAGAGTACCAAAATTGATATAAAGATCATCTAATTTGGACAAGCAAAAGCAAAATTTTTAGTTCTGCCACATCATCATGTAGGCTCATGAAGCCCAATGGACGTGACTCTTCACCCTCAACGAATTGTATAAATACAAGTGACCTCTCACCTCATTTGGCATCATCATCACTCACCCATTCTTCTCTCTCCTTCTCTCATTGGTTCGTACAACATTGGGCATTCTCTCTCTCTCACATGTATGGCAGAAGGAGTACGAATTTTTGGACAAAATTGCAGGGCCAAAATATTCAGGAGTTGACCAAGTTTGACCAGCGTTGACTAGGGGTTGTTTGAACAGTTTTGACTGTGATTTTTGGAGGAATATTTTTGTTTGATGAGGCTGCATTGACTGGCATAGAAATCGAGATTTTTGGGCTATCTGACCTGCGTTAACCACAGGCCTGTTTGACCACAGGGTTGACCTCAAGTTGACCAAGTTTGACCACAGATTTTGTGACTATTTTGGGTTGAATTTGACTGGTGTTGGAGGCCGAGTTTGACTGTCTTTGACTGAGCTTCAAAGGAGGAGCTTGACTGTTGCGTTGACCATCTTTGACTTTCTGGTTAGGGATGAAGTTTGACTGCAATTGATTGCAGAAATAGACACAGTTGTTTTGACTTTGAATTTGGCAAGTCAATTTGACTTGTACTCTCACTTTGCTGAACATTTTGATATAATAATAAGAAGAATTGATCAAAGGGTTTTCCCCACATAGGGGTTTTTCCTTAGCATCTGCCAAATCCGATGTCCTCGTGTCTTGTCTTGTCTTCTACATTTTATTTTATGTTCTATCTACTTTTATTGTCAATGTGATTAATGGTTAATGTGATTGCTATGGGAAATCTAAATTGGAAATTGTCATTGGGCTACTAAAGGAACATTGAAGTAATTGTGCTAAGCATAGAACATACCATTGTTATCTAAAATTAACATGGTATCAAAACCAGGTTGAAGACAAAGCCCAAGCAAGAGAGAGAAAAGCAATCACTAACAGAGAGTTGTTAGACAAGAATATTGGTCTAGCTTCAATGGTGTAATGACCCATTTCGAATTCCACATAGAATTTTATTATTAGCATGCATACGAGGCATGCATATGATAGCTACATATGCATGCAATGCATGTACTGCACCAGTATATCTACCAGTCAATAATTGAACATGTCTAAGTACATAGTAATGGATTGATTTGTGATATAAACACCTAAATTCACCAAAGTAGGATAAAATGTCGAACGAGAGACTTAATATGTATACCACCATTATAATGCATAATTAACACCTTATTTAATAACAAAGTGGATATACGAGATTATGAACTAAATTGATTTTATAAATGAAAATATAATTATAGATTTAAATTCATTATAAAATTAAATATTAATAAATGGCAATTAAATTAAAATAGTTTATTGAATATAAAATTGAATTATAAAATTTAGTTAACTATAAAGTAAAGGTAGACTAAATAAATAAAAAATTACATTAAAACCTTGAAATTCAAACTAAAAATAATTCAGGAATAAAATCTATATATGATCAAATAAATTTAAAAGGGAAAACCGCCTTTTTCAAAGCGGTGGAGAAGGCAACTGAACAGGAAGGTCTCCACGTGTCGGAGGGCAAGGGAGACAGATGGTAGACAAAATGAGACGGTGAGAGAAAAATGTATAAGAAGAAGGTGAAACAGGGATTTGAGAGGGAAGAAAAAGAAAGTTTTTAAGAAAGAGAAGGAGACGACTGCAGGAGGGAGGAAAAGAGTTGATTGTTCAAACTTGTTCTTGGACGAGGTCTCTACTGTTCTTGGAATTCTGGGCACGGGGCCAGAAGAGATATCTTTTGGATCTAAGGATTGTACTGGAAAATCTTAGATTGGCTGGGGGGCAAAGACTGGTTTGGTAACCAAGCCAGCTACATGATCCGTGGGAAGAGCCACAACCCAACACATCTCAAATTCATCACACAGGTATTCTTTAGGGATTTAATTTTCTTTCTGTCTGCTGCAAATTTCATATTAAGTTAGTAAAATTACGAATTTTACTTCAATCTGCAATAAAAGAACCTTTGGCTAAAATTGTCGGTTTAGGGCTCTACAAATGGCTACTACATCCTACTTCAAATATGAGGATAATTTCAAGGACAAATCTGACTATCATGCATGGAAGATGACTTTGGACTTGATTTTGGAAGAGAATGATGTTATGGACTATGTGTAGGGAAAAGTGGTGGAGCCTCCTTCAAATGCACCTGTTGCTGCAAAGACAAAGTACAAGAAAGGTGAGGTCAACGCTAAAAGAATTATCATAGACTCCATTCAAAAGCATTTAGTTGCCTATATTTATGATTTGGGAACATCTAAGGAGATGTATGATAAGCTGATTGGGATGTTCAAAGTAAACAATGCAAATCAAATCCTCTTTCTCAAGCACAAGTTGAAGGACATCAAGATGGATAAAGGGGAGTCTATCCAATCCTACTTCATGAGGATTACAGAAATCAAGAATGACCTTCTATCTATTAGAGAAGTTGTTGTTGACAGGGAGCTCACTCTCATCGCTCTTGGAGGTCTAACAAGAGCATGGGATGTGTTTAACACCACCATACTCAACAATGATAGGATTATTTTCGATGAATTATTGCCTAGATGCACTCAAGAAGAGACGAGAATGATGGAGAGAGACAAGCCTTCAAATGGAAATGAACCTGCTGCTTTCTCTGCTCATGCAAAGAGGAAGAACAATGTTGGTCCAAAGAAACAAGGTCAAGGATTCAAGCAAGGATTCAAAGAAGGAAGAAAAGGAAGGTGTTATAATTGCAACAGGTTTGGCCACTATGCTAGAGAGTGTCCTCACAGGAAGGATACTCCACGGGATGACGACAACAACAACAACAACCACAACAATTTCAAAGGAAATAGAAATCAAAGGAACAACGGGTTCAACAATAAAGGAAAGAGAAATGCTCCCGGTGCTCGATATGGAAATGGTCGACCTCCCAAAAGGATGAGAAACTCCAAGTATGAGGAAAGTAATGTTGGAGATAAACAAAAGGAATTTTATCTTATTTCTGCTCTATCTACTACCTCTCCTCCGGATACTTTGGATCATTGGTTGATTGATAGTGGAGCCTCCAAGCACTTCACTGGGTACAAGGAGGCCCTCTCAAATTTGATTGAAAAGAAGACTAATTTGGAGATCATACTTGGAGACAATACCACCTACCCCGTGAAAGGGATAGGGACTATCACTCTTCACTCAAATCAAAGTCAAACCATTCGTCTACAAGAATTATTGTATGTACCTGATTTGAAGAAGAACCTGGTGTCTATTTCTGCGATGGAAGATAAAGGCTTCAAGGTAGCATTCATTGATGGAAAGGTACGTACTTGGCAAAGAAACCCTAAAGATGCATTTACACTTGGATTTAGGGTTGAAGGTCTCTATCAAGTTGGAGGAAGTCCTTTGGGAGCTTTGACTTGCGATACTTCTCTTCAATCTAAATTATGACACTAGAGATTTGCTCACCTTCATTACAAAGCCTTAACTGGGGTAAGGAAGATGGTCACAGGTATGCTCGAGTTCAACATGAATCATGAAGGAGTTTGTCAGGGTTGTGTAGCTGGTAAACTTACAAGGGGACCATTCCCTTCAAGTGAAAGTCAAACTATCGACATTCTTCAATTGGTCCATTTTGATCTATCTGGTATGTTGCCAGTAACATCATTGGGAGGATACTTATACTATGCAATTTTTGTAGATGACTTCTCTCACAAAACGTGGATCTATTTCTTGAAGAAGAAGGATGAAGTTTTCAAATGGTTCGGTTATTTCAAAGCCTTGATGGAAAATCAAATATGGAAGAAGACCAAAATATTGAGGACTAATAATGGAATCGAATATGAATCAAATGAATTCAATGACTTTTGTAGAGAGGCTGGCATTAAGTGGGAGACCACCACTCCATAAACTCCTAAGCAAAATGGAGTTGTTGAAAGGAAGAATCAAACAATCATAGAAGCCACTCGTGCCATGCTCCATGACCAAGGCCTACCGAAGTTCTTATGGGGAGAAGTTGCCAACACTTCTATATATGTTCAAAATAGGAACCCGCATCAAGCATTGGATTTCAAGACACCCGAAGAATTTTTCACAGGTAAGAAACCTGATGTTTCTCATTTTAGAATATTTGGTTGTCTCGTGTATTTTCACGTGCCTAAAGAGAAAAGAAATAAGTCAAAAGCAACTGGAAAGAAAGGTACATTTGTGGGCTACAGTGAAAATTCAAAGGCATATAGAATTTATGTGCCTAGTCAAAGAGAAGTGGAAATAAGCCATGATGTCACTTTCGATGAAGATTTTTCCCTTGAGAAAGCCAAAGATCTCCCTATCCCAAGGAAGGACAATGATGATGTTGCAGGAAAGCAAGATGAACCTCTGAAAGATAAACCAATGGCCGATGTTGAAAGCCCGATGGATCCCATTGATCCACCTCTCAGTGATCCCTCTACCTCAAGGAAAAGACCTTTGTGGCTCGAAGACACTCTCAAAGATGCTGAAAGACATATGGCTCCAAGAGGGACATTTCGTGAAAGTAAGAAGCCGAAGGTATCAAGGGTACTTAGCTACTATGAGTACTATTGTTCAATCTGAGCCATGTATGTTCGAAGAAGCCGTAAATCACCAAATATGGAAGGATGCGATGAATGAGGAGTATGAATCAATCATGAAGAATGATGTATGGGATGTAGTTCCTAGACCCAAGGACATGTCCATAGTCACCTCAAAATGGCTATACAAAATTAAACATGGAGCTAATGGGAGTGCTGAAAAATATAAGGACAGGTTCGTTGCTCCAGGCTTCTCTCAAAAGAAGGGAGTGGACTATGACAAGATATTTGCACCGGTTGCCCGATATACCACTATTCGATTGATTATAGCTCTCGCTACCTCTCAAGGTTGGAGCCTACACCAAATGGATGTTAAGACTGCCTTCTTGCATGGCTCGTTTAAGGAGGAAGTCTACATGGAACAACCTCCGGGGTTTGAAGTACAAGATCAAAGGACGCACATATGCAAGTTGAAGAAAGCCCTCTATGGGTTGAAGCAAGCCCCTAGGGTTTAATATGAGAGGATTGATAGCTATCTTATGAAGTTGGGATTTACAAGGAGTGATGTTGATCCTAACCTATACTTCCAAGGTTGAAAAGGACATGCCTCTCATTCTGGTCCTTTATGTAGATGATCTCTTTCTGACAGGTGCAGACCCTCTCATTTATCAATGCAAGAGGGAGTTGGCTTTCGAGTTCAAGATGAAGGACGTAGGTCTGATGCACTACTTCTTAGGTCTGGAGGTCTGGCAAAAGCCAGGTGAGATTTTCCTTTCTCAAGGAAAATACATTATGAAGTTGCTTGAGAGATGTGGGATGGTGGATTGCAAGTTTATGTCTACCCCAATGGAACTCAACTTCAAGAAGCTATGTGGAAGTGTTGTTGGGCCCGCATTGGCAAATCCTTTCGAGTATCGACAACTTGTGGGGTGCCTGATGTTCTTGGTAAACTCTCTTCCAGACATATGCTTCGCTGTGAATACAATGAGTCAATTTATGGTCGAGCCTCATTACATACATTGGATTTTGCTGCTAAGAATCTCTTGAGATATCTTCGTGGCACAATCAACTATGGACTGAGATATACTGTTGAGAATTTGAGACTACATGGATATACTGATGTTGACTGGGCTGGCAGTGTGGTGGATCGTAAAAGCACATCTAGATGTTGCTTCTCATTGGGGTCTGCTTTAATATCTTGGATGAGCAAGAAGTAGAATCAGTTGCTTTAAGCACCGAATGTTGATTTTTGTGGCATTGGAAAGTGTTCCAAGTCTCAAGTTTTGAGAGGGGGCTTGGACATCAGTATTCTAAAGAACCCAGAAACCGTTTGTGGAAATTCCACTCGGTTTGTGTTTTGTTAAAATAATTAATTATTTTAATGAGGACCTTAAGTCTAAACTTAGGGAAATTAAATAATTAAAGGGTATTAATAAAACAGAGTGAGAATCTAAAGGAAAATTTTAAGGATGGAAGTTAATCTTAAAGTTTAGAAACCTTGGCGAATCTTACTAGTCCCTAATATGCAAACTATAAAATGTTTGACAATATTTTTGTAAAAACATATAGATTTCTAATGATTTTATATTATTATATATAAAATTTTGGCAATTTTTAAGGTAAAATAATTTTATACTATAAAGTGTGGGCGAATCATTTTTTTTTTAAAATGGAAATTGGCGAATCCTTTTTTGGAAAAAAACATGGAAAATTAGCCCACCTGCGAATATTAGCCCCTAAAAATTTTCCCTGGAGCCTCAGAATCTTCTAGAGAACGAAGATCAAGTCATCTTTAATCTTAGCCATTGATTAGAGATATAATTTGGGCCATTGATTCGTCAAAAAGAAGATTATAAGAGAAGGCTTGTGGGTCATTTGGAAAGCAAGTCGGGCACACACTTAATACTCGAAGGAAATCGATTCTGAAGGAATAGAATTCGATTTCAGAGGGAGAGTTGCAAATTAGAGTTGCGGAAGCAGAAGAAGGAAGGGAAAGTCAGCAGTGACAGAGAAATGCAAGAGGAGGACACAGAGGGCCACATAGGTTAGTGTTGAACAACAACACTGAGTGCCCACGCAGAGTGACTCAATCAAGCGTAGGGATTGCGCAGAAGATCACATAGAGTGACGCAAAGGAAGCTAGGGTGTCTTCTGGGTGTTAGAAATTCTCTGAAAGGATTTAGAGAATTTATCTCAGGTGTACTCTTAAGAAATCTACTCGTCTACTTATTGTAAAAGATTCATTGCTGAAGAATAATACAAACCCTCATCTGCTGCACCGGTTTTCCCGCATTGGGTTTTTTCAGGGACTATTGTGCAAAAATAACTATGTACATGTGATTATTTCTATTGCATTATATGCATTCTGTTCTATTCTCTGCTTAGGGTTAAGTGATTACTGCAGTTGTATTTATTTCAAAATTTACTGAAAGAAATTCATAAATAACTTATCATAAATAAGTAGGCGAAATAAATCTATCACTGCAGTAGTATTTCAGATTTGAAAATTTCACATGGTGTCAGAGCAAAAGACGGGTAATAGAAGAGGAGATTCTGCAATGGAACGGAGATTCGACGTTGATGCAGCAACAAATCGGAAGCGTTCACGCAGTTCTCCAGAACACATGGAGGAACAGAGGGATCATGACATTTCAGTTCTGGCATCCAGACTAGAAGAGGAATTTGCTTGTGTGTCAAGCATGGCCTCTCCAGAGATCTGATATATTGACAGTGGAGCATCTGCTCATATGACGAGAGTTCGAGAATGCTTGTTGAGCTACCAGGAGGAGCAAATGAATTTTCAAATTGCTATGGTAAACAAGGAAAAATGTACCCCTGTTGGAAAAGGCACCATAATATTTCAAATAGAAGCTGGCAACAAGCTTCAGGCCACCAACGTACTACATGTACCAAGGTTGGGGATGAATTTACTCTTTGTGTCTCAACTTCAGAACAACGGTTACGATGTATACTTTATTGGCAACAAAGTTTACATCAAACACCCAAGTTGGAAAAGGAAGGCACAAATTTGAGTCAGGAGCCAAAAATTGTACAAGTTACAGCTCGAGTCCCCAATGGCTCTGATAGGCAGTACTGATGAGAGAGATTTGAATGAGTTATGGCATAGAAGAATGGGGCATCTACATCATGGAGCCTTGAGAATTCTCAAGAAGACTGTCACAGGAACTCCAAAACTTAGCACCAAGCGAGACGATGTCTACAGAGGGTGTGTATTAAGGAAGCATGCCAAGGTAGTGTATCCTAAAAGAAGCAATAGGGCCAAGAGTGTGTTGGGGTTGATACACTCAGACATTTGCGGACAAATGCCCATGAATGCTCTTAGTGGTGCAAAATATTTTGTCACCTTCATTGATGACGATTCCAGAAAGACATGGATCTACTTTCTGAAGACCAAAGACGAGGTCTTTGATCGATTTAAAGAGTTCAAAGCTCTTGTGGAAAATATGACAAGAAAGTGGATCAAGACATTGCGATCAGACAATGGTGGAGAGTACATTGGCAAGGACTTCACAAGGTTCTGCGCAAGGGAAGGCATCAAGAGAGAATGGACTACTTCGTATAATCCAGAGCAGAATGGAGTCGCAAAGAGGAAAAACAAGACTATTGTCGAAGCTGCAAGAGCAATGCTGTATGATCAAGACATGCCCAAATTCTTGTGGGCTGAAGCTTGTAATACAGTCGTATATGTGCAGAACAGGGTTCCTCATAACGCATTGGGTAAGGTGACTCTTGAGAGCGTGTTCACTGGCAGCAAGCCTGAAGTGAGCCACTTCAGGATATTTGGCAGTATTGTAATGACCCATTTCATATTCCACAGAGAATTTTCTTATTAGCATGCATATGATATCTACATATGCATGCAACGCATGTACTGCACTAGTATACCTACTAATCTATAATTGAACATGTCTAAGGATAGGGTAATGGATTGATTTTTGATATAAACACCTAAATTCATCTAAGTAAGATAAATGTTGAACGAGAGACTTAATATGCATACCACTGTTATAATGCATAATTAACACCTTATTTAATGACAAAGTGGATATCAGAGATTATGAATGAAATTGAATTTATAAATGAAAA
This sequence comes from Pinus albicaulis, assembly GCA_034641835.2. Taxonomy (NCBI): domain Eukaryota; kingdom Viridiplantae; phylum Streptophyta; class Pinopsida; order Pinales; family Pinaceae; genus Pinus; species Pinus albicaulis. The sequence goes on along the minus strand of CM076577.1, from coordinate 118,682,964 downwards.
TATAATTATAGATTTAAACTCATTATAAAATTAAATATTTTTAAATAGCAATTAAATTAAAATAGTTGTTAAATATAAAATTTAAGTTAACTATAAAGAAAAGGGAGATTAAATAAATTACATTAAAAACTTAAAATTCAAATTACAAATAATTCGGGGATAAATCTATGCATTATCAAATAAATTTAACAAGGGAAAAATGCCTTTTTAAAGAGGTGAAGAAAGCAAATGAACAGGCAGGTCTCCATGTGCCGTAAGGCAAGGGAGAGAGCTGGTAAAAAAAATGCGATGGTGGGAGAAAAATGTATAAGAGGAAGGTAAAACAGGGACTGAAGGAGGGAAAAGAAAGTTTTGATAACACGGAAGGAGAGTACCGCGGGAGGAAGGAAAAGAGGTGGATTGTTTAAACTTGTTCTTGGATGAGGTCTCTACTGTTCTTGGAATTTTGGGCACAGGGGCCAGAAGATATCTCTTCTGGATCTAAGATTGTACTGGAAAAATCCTAGATTGGCTGGGAGGAAAAGATTGGTTTGGTAATCAAGTCAGCCGCATCATCCGCAGGAGGAGAAAATTCATCGCACAAGTATTCTTCTAAGATTTAATTTTCTTTCTTTTTGTTGCAAATTTCATATTATGTTTTTTTTTTTAAATTTCGAATTTTACTCCAATCTGCAATGAAACAACTTTCTGGTTAAAATTGTCCGGTTTAGAGCACTACAAGTATAACATATTTCCATGTATCCGATGAGAAGAGGAAGAAGTTGGATCAGACTGCAGATAAAGGATACATTGTGGGATATAGCAAGAAAGCGAAGGTTTACCGCATCTATATTCCCGAGAGCAGGAAGATAGTGGTAAGATGGGACATGAAGTTCATGGAGGAGAGAGACTTCAGGAAATCCCGGGAAATGTCTTCAGCTACGCAGTCTGAGGAGGATCTGCTAGTATAGCCACAATGACCTACAGAAGATGGCTCTAGTGCCTCTCCAAGGCACAAGGATCCGAAGGATAACTTTTCCGAGGAAGTGCAGGAAGGAGAGCAGGTGAATCCACCCACCACCAGTGGAAGGACGAGCAGAGAACTACAATAGACTCTGAAGGATGCAGAGGAGTTTTTCGGAGCTCCTAGAAATGAGAAGAGGCAGCGCAAACAACCAGACAGGTACTAGCCATTGGTAACACAAGCTAGAGAACCGTCTAGTTTTTAGGAGGCAGCTCAGCATCAGGTGTGGGTAGATGCGATGGTGGAGGAGTACAACTCCATCATGACAAATGATGTCTGGGAAATAGTTCCTAGACCTCAGGACAGATCGGTTGTAGGTTCGAGATGGATCTACAAGATTAAATATGTTGTAGATGCCAGCATAGAGAGATTCAAAGCCAGGTTTGTGGCTAAGGGGTACGCTCAGAAGGAAGGGATCGACTATGAAGAAACCTTCACACCAGTAGCTTGGTATACTTCAATCAGATCCGTCATATCCCATGCAGCGCAGATGGGATGGGAGATTCACCAGATGGATGTCAAGATTGCGTTCTTGAATGGGGTGATAGAAGAGGAAGTGTACATTGAACAACCATAGTGCTTTGAGACGCATGAGCAGAAAACTCATGTGTGCAGGCTTAAGAAAGCCTTCTACGGACTGAAGCAAGCCCCTAGAGCTTAGTATGGGCGAATTGACAGCTACCTGCAAAAGATGGGATTTGTCAAGAGTGACGCATATCCCAATCTCTACTATCTAAGAGTAGGGGATGAGCCTCTAATATTGGTGTTATATGTAGACGATCTGTTTCTGACTAGATCATCTAGACTCATCAAAGACTGCAAGGAAAATTTAGCAACAGAATTCGACATGAAGGATCAAGGCGGATGCACTATTTTCTGGGTTTGGAAGTTTGGCAGCAGAAGGGAGAAATATTCCTTGGGCAAGGAAGATATACTACAGAGATTCTGAAGAGATTTCAGATGGAGGACTGTAGACCCATGGCTACACCAGTGATCACAAACTAGAAGAAAATTGACACGTCCGAGGATGATGAGGCTGATCCTACCTTGTATAGGCAACTCATAGGATCATTGATGTACTTGGTCAATACTAGACCAAAGATTTGTTATGTTGTGAATACCCTCAGTCAGTTCATGGTAGAACCAAGGAGGGCTCACTAGGCAGCGGCCAAACATGTTCTCAGGTACTTGAGGGGGACAGCCGAGCTTGGATTGAGGTATACCAAGGGCAATGACATCCAGTTGAGTGGGTTCACTGACGCAGACTAGGTTGGAAGTCCAGTAGATCGAAAGAGTACCAGTGGGCATTGTTTCAGTGTCGGATCAGGAATGACTTCCTGGTGCACTAGGAAACAGAAATCTGTAGCGCTGAGCTCAGCCGAGGCTGAAAATATGGCAGCTAGCACAACTTTGTGTGAGTCCATATGGCTTTGTAAGTTGCTCATGAACTTACTCAAGAAAAGGATGGAAGCGACCAACATTTTGTGTGATAATCCTGTGTTTCATGATCGGTCAAAGCACATTGACATCAAGTGTCACTTCATCAGAGACTACGCCCAACGAGGAGTTGTACAATTGAAGTACATTCCTACAGGAGAGAGGTGGCAGATATCCTCATGAAAGCTCTGGGTAAGACGAAGTTTGCTTACTTTAGAGAAAAAATGGGGATGGTCAAGAATCCATTCCAGTAGGAGGAATGGATAGGCTCAAAATTCAGAGGGAGCTGCAATATGGATGAGGTAGTGACAGAGATGGTGTCATGGGCAGCAGTACAGAGGGCAGTAGCACAGCAAATGAGGGGCAGTAGGCGAGACATCAGCAGCGCAGTAGATGCTTCAGGTCAGAGCAGATGCAGTTGACATTTTGTTAGAACACTTTCCTCGCTAAGAGGGAGTGTTGATTTTTGTAGCTTTGGAAAGTGTTCCAAGTCTCATTTTTCGAGAGGAGGCTTGGACATCAGTATTCCAAAAAACCCAGAAATTGTTTGTGGAAATTCCACTTGGTTCGTGCTTTATTAAAATAATTAATTATTTTAATGAGGACCCTAAGTCTAAACTTAGGGAAATTAAATAATTAAAGGGTATTAATAAAACAGAGTGAGAATCTTCTAGAGAACGAAGATCAAGTCATGTTTTAATCTTAGCCATTGATTGGAGATCTAATCTGGGTCGTTGATTCGTCAACGAGAAGATTATAAGAGAAGGCTTGAGGGTCATTTGGAAAGCAAGCCGGGCACACACTCAGTACCCGAAGGAAATCGACTCTGAAGGAATAGAATTCGATTTAAGAGGGAGAGTTGCAGGGCAGAGTTGTGGAAGCAGAAGAAGGAAGGGGAAGTCAGTAGTGACATAGAAAGGCAAGAGGAGGACACAGAGGGCCACAGAGGTCAGTGCTGAGTAGCAACACTGAGTTCCCACGCAGAGTGACGCAGTCCAGCGTAGGGATTGCGCAAAAGATCACACAGAGTGACGCAGAGGAAACTAGGGTTCCTTCTGGGTGTCAGAAATTCTCCGAAAGGATTTGGAGAATTTATCTTAGGTGTACTCTTAAGAAATTTGCTCGTCTACTTATTGTAAAAGATTCACTGCTGAAGAATAATACAAACCCTCATTTGCTGCACCGGTTTTCCCGCATTGAGTTTTTCCGAAGACAATTGTCCAAAAATAACTGTGTACATGTGATTGTTTCTATTGCATTATATGTGTTTTGTTCTATTCTTTGCTTATGATTAAGTGATTACTGAAGTTGTATTTAGTTCAGAATTTACTGAAAGAAATTCGTAAATAACTTATCATAAATAAGTAGGCGAAATAAATCTATCACTACAGTAGTATTTCAGATTTGAAAATTTCACACCGCCGAGGTCGAATACATTGTTGCTAGTATGGATTGTTGTGAAGTTGTTTGGTTGAGGAAGCTCTTTAGTGAGCTATTTGAGCATGTGTTGGATACCACTTTGAACTACTGCGACAACCAAAGAGACAATCATTCTTGGCATTCTTGATCATTTGAGCATTCTCTTAGACTAGCACGGTTGAGCTGGAAGCCAAGTCTGCAAGTGCGTTGTGCACACGAGATTTTCAGGCGGAAATCTCACCCCTTGCTTCGGTGGACTTCGAGTGTTAGCCCAAGGAGGGAGTCTCATCCATTTCAGCTCGATCCAGGAGTAACATACTGTGATTTTGGGGCAGCACTAGCAATGGCTACGTAGGCACTGTGCAGTCTTGGATAGTGCCACGTGTGGGGGTTGAAGAGCGAAGGAAATTTTGGGTTGAAACTTGTGGGAGAGTCTGGGAGGGAGTTTTGTTGGTGATTGCAGTCATTTTGGGGGCACTTGGTAGCAGGATTTACAGATGGGTCGAAATACCTAGTAGTAGAGCCATTGAGGGAAATTGGGCCGAAATTCCAAGGTCAGCCATAGGCCAATTCCTTCGTCCGCTTTTGTGGGTATTTGGTGGAGAGTCTGAGGTTAATTTCCCAGAATTTTTTGAGCACTGGAGGAGGCCCTAGCAGCTATTGTTCACAGCCAGCAGCTCATTTTTTGGGCAGTTTAGTGCAGAGCCAAAGAGAGACCAGCCAACAGACTTGGGGGACTTCGTCTTCTTCACTTAGGCTTTGCTAGCTTGCCTTGAGCAAGCCCAGGTGCACACTCTCTGGCACCAATTGTACCCTCATATTTTATCAATAAAATGGCTTTGCAGCGTAGTTTTTGGCTCAATTACATGGTCTGATTTGTGTGTGTATTTTTTGTCGGTTTTTATCTAGGCATGCTTTGTTTATTACTGTAAAATTTCCTTAGGGATATTACAGTGGTATCAGAGATCATAGTCTTGGCTCAACCTTTGGGAGCAGCACCGGTCTATGACACATAAAGATCAACAGAACGTAACTTACAGGAGGCAGAGATACAGGAGTAGAGAAAGGCACTTGCAAAACACTCCAGATCCAGTGGTCACTAAATTGGAGGTTGAAAGGCCAAACATGGCAGATAATGAGGGAGACAGAAGGAGCAAGGAAGAAGAGTTTGCCCAACACTTACTGAAGGTCGTACAGGATCTGTCCAAGGGCATTGAGGAGCTAACACAACAAGCCTGTAGCAACAACAAGGGCAAGGAAGTTCAAGGGGAATTCCATTTGGGTGAAGGCTTTGGTACTTGATAGCACCACACATCCCTTAACCCCAACATGCCACTTATTCCAAATACACCACCCAGATCCACTATGTTGAAGATTGTAACTAGGTTTGGTCTTCATAAATTGTATTTGAATCAATATTTATTGTACTTGTCAAAAGAATAAAGAAAATAATTTATATTATCATTTATTTATTACTAAATGACTTATTAAAGCATGGGTTTTATGCTTGGGTCATATTTAGATTAAGGTCCCCATTGTGGACTTCTAGGTTAGTCATTACCGATTTAAATTGACCCATTATGGGCATTTGAATCATGTAATTAGGTGAAGTATTGAGCCAAATATGGTTTATGGAGCCTCCACATCAAGTCGGCCTTCAAGTGATCAAGTCGGCCTCAAGTCCAGTAATTCGAACCCATGAGAAGCCTATAAATATAGGGAGATCGAATTCATTTGGAGACATCTCTCTCACATAGAAATTCGATATCATTTGCTGCATCAGGGAAAAATGTGAAGTGAAGGAAGGGGTCAATTGAAGTGTGGTTTTGGGCAAGCTAAAGGATTGGAAGAAAATCGAAATTTTGTATGAAAAATCCTAGATCCGGATTCCTACTGCAACAACTCTGAATTACTGATATTAATTTTCATAATTATTTCATTACAGTGAAATATCAAAGTAATTTCTGAAGCAGTCTACACAAATAATGTTGCGGAATAAATCTAAGTGCTGAAACAACCTGAACAAAATACAATGAAAAACATCCACATTTGACACTGTTATTTTTGGACCAAGTCCCCGGAAAAACCCAACTCTGGAAAATCGGTGCAGCAGATCTGAGGGTTTGTATTATTAAGCAGCAGAATCTTGAGTACAACTAGGGTGCCAACATCCGGCAAACCCTTCAGAGAAATCTAGACAACTGATGAAAATGTGAGATATACCTCACTCTGCAAGTCCCTGGCTGATCTAAGCAGCGCTGGTGAAGCCCCTCTTTGCCTCTGCGTGATTGCCTACGCTGGATCTGCGTAAGCCTGCGTGGGCAAGCTTAAGGAACTGCGTCACCTTTCTCTGCAACTGATCAAGCTGATCTAAGACTAAGTTTTGGCCCTCCTAGCTCAGAAACCCCCCCTCCTGGCTCAGAAATCCCAACCTCTAGCTCTCTCCGAACTGACTCCAAGAGACACTGCGCTGCTTCTGCGTGGTTTCTTGCAAAAACTGCGTCACCCCTTCAGAAAACTGTGTTGTCTCTCTCTGCATCTCTGCTTTCTCTCTCTGAAATGTACTCTTGGTCCTCCTGACCAGTTACTGCTTCTGCCCCTCTCTGGATCTGATCATTGAATCAAAATCACTTAGCAAACCCTGCCCTAGTGATTCGATTCTGACCATAAGCTATGTCTCCTCACACAAACTCGAAAATGCCAAAATGCTCAATGTGCTGAATGTGTTTTCCATAGGCCCCTCACCCTCCTTCTTATATTCTTTCATTGACCCTTCAATGGCCAAGATTAAAACATAATCAAGGGCTCAGATTAACTTGGAGGTGATCCATGACTTTATCTAAAAGATTAACACTTAGTTTAATTTATACCCTTTAATTAATCAGTTTCCCTAAGTTTAGACTTAGGAAAACATTAAAAGACGATTAATTAATTTAATTAAACCATCTCTAAGTGGAATTTTCCAAAACCATTTCTGGGTATTATGGAATACATGTGCCTTAGCTTGTATACAAAATTACAAGGCTAGTGCACATCAGATGCTACCATAAATCAACACTCCCTCTTACCGAGGAAAGTGCTCTATCAAGACAACTCAATGTGCTGCTTTGACTTCTGGAACATCTGTTGTTGTGTTGTTGATGCTGCTCACCAACACTGCACAAAAAATGTTGCATTTGTACTGCCGATGACTCTGCATGCTACTTCCATCTGCTACTGTACTGCAACTCCCTCTGAATTCTGCAACCCTGCTGTTGCAGCTCATCTGCTGCTGCTGCACTACTGCACTGTTACTAATTGCAACAGAAAAACATCCGAAATTGGACAAGTAAATCTGCATCTGAAAAATAAGACTGACTGCTGCTAACTTTTGCACTAGCTCTCTAAAAATACTGCGTTGTTGCTGCTCTACACTGCGTGAGCATTGCACTGCACCAATCTGCACTGCGTTGCTGCTGCTCAACTGTTGCTCCCTCTCTGCGCTGATCAGGCTCTAGTATTGCTAGCCACTACATTGTCTTCTCATCTTCCGCTGCAACTGTCCATCCTGCTACTGTCTTTAGGCTGCCATAGCTCACATGTGATCCAAGAGTTCGGAAATACTCAAAGATCTTGCCACTTTTAGATTCTGGATCTACAACTCCAAGTCAACCCATTTCTCTCCTTTCGGAATATGAGCTAACATAGCACAATCTCTTTCTGCCTCAATCTTGGCAGCTCCTGATTGAGGATCTTCCTTCTCCTCTTTATCCTTTTTCTTAAGAGGACACTGTGTGGCATAATGTCTCATTTCCCCACACCGGAAGCACTTGATCTGAGACAAATCTTTCTTCTTCTGCTTCTATTGCCCTTTATATGCAAGGGTTGTGTTTTCTTCCTCCTCCTTCTTTACTTTTGATCCGTTGCTACCATCCTCAATATGGATTTTGAGGAGATCTCTCCTCAGCTCTTCTTGCTGCAAGGCTGCCCACATCGCCTTCCATCCTGGGAGTCTTTATCTGCCCAAAATGCTTTGGACAAAGACCTGATAATCTTCTGAAACAGAGTTCAAACCAACTTTGAGTCTCTAGGAGTAGATCCCACTGGTGACAACTGGTCTCGGTTTTCCTGAATTCGAGATAGGAAGGAGTCAAAACGCTCTCCCTTCTTCATTCTGGTATTACGCATCTTCTCTTCCAGGTACATCTTCCTGCTCAGAAGATCCTTGGTATAGCTTTTCTAGCCCTACCCACATTTCTCTAGCAGTGCCTTTTGCTGCTATGTGCGGTACAATGTGATCCTTCACACCATCTAGGATCAATCGCTTGGCTCTTGCCATATTATTCTTGAATTGTCTCATATGTGCTGCATCCAAAGGTTCTACACATGCGCTCTCTATGAGGGCTTTTTGATCATGCTCATCAAGGAGAAACTCAATCCTTGATTTCCAAATAACATAGTTGGAGGCACCCTCCAATCTATTTTGGTCACGCAGTCCGTTGCTGGCCATCTCCTCAACTGTCGATTTCTTTCTCTAACCCTCTATTCAGCTAGACTTACGCACTCCTTGTGGAGTAAGTCACTGCTTCTGCTGCTGCACGGGAGAAACTGAGCTTCTTTGAGTAAGAAACTCTCTGAGGTAAAGAAATTCCCAACTATGTTTTTCAGAAATTTTATGCACTAGCTCGTGCTACTGTGCAGTAATTGCGTCCTTCAGCGATGTTGGTCTACTACGCTGCCTCTTCTGCAACTGAAAACGCTTACCCCTCTGTCAACTCTCTCAAAGGGAGCCTTTTCTGCATTGGAATGCCCTCCTGGCCTGGACAACGTAATTTCTGGGAGGGTCTGCTGCTGCTTACGCAGATCCCAGACTCTTCAGCGTTGACCTGTTGGTTCTCTTGTGTTTCACCTGCACTTCAGCTTGAATAAGCTCTGATACCATGTGAAAAATCCTAGATCCAGATTCCTACTACAACAAATCTGAATTACTTCTCCTATTATTTTTCATAATTATTTCATTACAGTGAAATATCAAAGTAATTTTTGAAGTAGTCTACACAAATAATGTTGCGGAATAAATCTAAGTGCTGAAACAATCTGAACAAAATACAATGAAAAACATCGACATTTGACACTGTTATTTTTAGATTAAGTCCCCGGAAAAACCCAGCTTGGGAAAACCGGTGCAGCAGATCTGAGGGTTTGTATTATTAAGCAGCAGAATCTTGACTACAACTAGGGTGCCAACATCTGGCAAACCCTTCAGAGAAATCTAGACAACTGATGAAAATGTGAGATATACCTCACTCTGCAAGTCCCTGACTGATCTAAGCAGCGCTGGTGAAGCCTCTCTCTTCCTCTGCATGATTGCCTACGCAGGATCTGCGTAAGCCTGCGTGGACAAGCTTGAGGAACTGCGTCACCTTTCTCTGTAACTGATCGAGCTGATCTGAGACTGAGTTTTGGCCCTCTTGGCTTAGAAAACCCAGCCTCCAGCTCTCTCCGGACTGACTCCAAGAGACATTGCTGCTTTTGCTTGATTTCCTGCAGAAACTGCGTTACCCCTTCAGAAAATTACGTTGTCTCTCTCTGCGTCTTTGCTGCCTCTCTCTGAAATGTACTTCTGGTCCTTCTGACCAGTTACTGCTTCTGCCCCTCTTTGGATCTGATCACTGAATCAAAATCACTTAGCAAACCCTGCCCTAGTGATCCGATTCTGACCAAAAGCCGTGTCTCCTCACACAAACTCGAAAATGCCAAAATGCTCAATGTGTTCAATGTGTTTTCCATAGGCCCCTCACCCTCCTTATATTCTTCCGTTGACCCTTCAACAACCAAGATTAAAACATAATCAAGGGCTAAGATTAACTTGGAGGTGATCCATGACTTTATCTAGAAGATTCACACTTAGTTTAATTAATACCCTTTAATTAATTAGTTTCCTTAAGTTTAGACTTGGGAAAACATTAAAACACGATTAATTAATTTAATTAAACCATCTCTAAGTGGAATTTTCCAAAACAATTTTCGGGTATTATGGAAGACATGTGCCTTAGCCTGTATACAAAATTACAAGGCTACAGCACATCCGATGCTTACCATAAATCAACATTTTGGTGCTACTCTCTCTCTCTCTCACATACTATAGTTTTGAAGATCGAAGTCTCTTAGTATTTTGTTGCTTTAGTTGATGCATGTTGTTGCTTCCCAGAGAATAACAGGTCGAAGTTGATTTTGTTGAATGTTGCTGCCTTGAGAAGTTGTATTGGGTCAAAATTGAACTCCTAGAAGCAAGATCGAAGTCTTTCCTCCAAGACCGAAGTTCCAGAAGGAAGGTCGAAGAAACTGTTGCATAGTGTTGTTGTTGTTGATGCTAATGCCAGATTGAGGAAGGATCAAAATGAAGGCTAACTTGGTGTGGAGGAAGTTTGAGTCGAGGTCTAGAGTCTCAAGATTACTGTTGAAGGAAGAATTATTGACTGGGTTTTCCCCTAAAGTGGGGTTTTTCCCTGGCTATAAGCCTACATCTGGTGTCCTTTATCTATGTGTGTTTGCTTTGATGTTTGCTTGATGAACTAAGAAGAAAGAAGATAAGAATAACATAATAAGAACTGAAGAATATCATAAGTAAATAATCAAGAATAAGAGAATCTTCGTGCCTTTCTGATTCTCTAACATGGTATCAGAGCTTTGGTGAAGGAAGAAGGAAAAGGCAGTCTCAAGGATTTGATCAAGGAGACATAGGAAGTTCACTAGAGGAAACTCTTTAAGGAAAAAAGTCTTCATTTCCTTCAAGGAAGAATTCTAACACTATTAAGGGAGAGAACAAGTTTGAAGGAGCTTCAAATTATAGATCTTAGAAAAAGAGGATTGACCTCATCCTTGAAAAGAATGAGGTCTTAGATTGGTTTAAGGGAAAAGTGAAGAAGCCCACAAAAGACTCAAGTGATGCAAATAAGTTAAAATTCAGAGAATTGGAATTAGTGGCTATGAATTTAATGGTTGAAGGAATAGTGGACAACCTTGCCCCCTTCATAGCAAACATTGATCATGCCCAGGAAATGTATGAAGCCTTTTCAAAACTATTTACCATCAAGAATATTGGAAAAGTGGCAAGCTTGAAAAATGAACTAAGGACTACTAAGATGACCAAGGAGGATACTATATCCACTTTCTTTGTGAAGATAGCAAGAATAAGAGATGACCTTCTTTCCATTGATGAAATGGTGATAGATAAAGAGCTTGTGATCACAACCACACTAGGGCTACCATCTACTTGGAGTGCATTTGCTTCAAGTCTCAACAGCCGAAAAGAAACTCCCACTTTTGAGGAACTATGGACAACCTGTACTCAAGAAGAGTTAAGAATCTCAATGGTAGCCAACAATGAAGAAGTCTGAAATGCTTATGTGGCTCATCACAAGGGAAACTTCAAGAAGAAAGGGCCAAGGAAGAAGGTTGATATGTCCAAGATTGAATGCTATCATTGTCATAAAATGGGGCACTATAGAAGTGAGTGTACCAACAATCCTACAAACAAGAAAAGAGATAGAGATTGTGAAAATGTGGCTGAAGAGGTATCCTCTCCCAAGAGAGCAAAGCCCGAAGAAAATGACATAAGGGACTTACATTACTAAGTTCATTGTTCCTAACTTTAAATATTTCATTTCTATATTTTATGTTTAGTCTTAGGTTTAACATCTTTTTGGAAAAACATTTTTCTTGTTTTATAAGTTTTTTGGTTTCCCTCAAAGCTTTGGAGGGAGCCCACAACAACTCAAGATAAGTATCTCATTCCCTCTCAATTTAGTTTCATATACTTATTTGAAGTTTTGATTATATTAAATTTTAATCACCTATCTACCTTTATTTCCTTGTCTAGGAATTAACCTACTGAATGCTCAAGAATCATGGGAGAAGGCCTCAAAGGTTAAGAAAGAAGACCTCACTAGAAAAAGCATTGACATCAAAAGGTTTGTCAAAATATCAAAGGTATGTCTTAAATTATAAAGTCTTGTTATTCTCTTTGGTATATCCATTCTACATTACTAACTATTGTTGTGTCTAGCTCTCCTGAATCTTAAAACATTCTTGTTTGGGATAATTCATCATTTGAGGAATCTACCCACCTCATATACCTTTAATTGTTTGCATAAAAAGAACCCTAAAAAGGTTCTCTGGAAAACCCTAACCTAAGGGTATGTTGATAATGTGTGAAACCCTACACCTACTTAGGGTTATTAATGAAGAAATTGCTATACTAATTGATATATTGATAATGTCATGTTTGGGATTTTGATATGATCATGAAAGCTCTAACTTATTAGGGTTGAAGTGATGTTGTTTGAAATCTCAAACCTTTGAAGTTTTGATAGAATAAGGGTTTGCTTTGACATGAATTGCAACCCTAGGTTTTGGTTAGGTCTACAAGAAAAATACTTGTTATGAAAAGTCCTAGGAATAAAACCCTAGGTATATATATCTTTGATTGAATCCCTAGCTTAGTCTAGGTCGATGTATGTCTGATGTATTAAATATTGTCTAATCATATGATATGCTTATGCGTGATGGTAATCTCCTAGAATTATGTGTTGAACAAATTTGTAATGGTCATAAGTTCTAGGGTTTGGAAACAAACTCTAGTCAAAGTTTGAAGTTCTAGGATGATGATTGAAAAGTCTAGGGTTTACAACTAAACCCTAGTAGTGGTTAAATTCTCTAGTGTTGAGTTTTTTGAATGTTGGGGTAGCATCGAATGTGCTCTAGCTCCCAAACTTTGTGGAGGGACTAGAGTACATGAGATCTCCAAGACCCATAAAGGGATTTGAGAAATTCCATACAATTTGGGAGATAATTAATTAATTAATATTTTTAATTAAGGACCCTAAATCTAACTTAGGAAAATTAAAATATTAAAGATAATTAATTTAAACATGTAATGGAAATGACTTAAGTCACACGGATCAAGCTTTCTTTTAATCTTAGCCATTGAATCAAGAGTAGATCACGGCCATTGGTTTCCCAATGAGAAAGTATAAAGGAAAGGCTTGGGGTCAGTTGGAGAACACACACACGGAAGCAGAGCACTGAGACTAAGTTGGAATTCTAGGGCGGGTTTGCTAAGAATTTCCAGAAGTGTTTCAGCTGCAGTGAGGGGTAGTATTGGCTAAGGGGATGGTCTGATCCCAGAGCCAAGAATCAGGAAGAGGCAAAGAGGTAGCAACCAAGGACAACACAGAGAAGCAGGGGCAGCAACAACAACTACGCAGCAGTGCAGAGGGCTTCAGCCGCTACGCGGGCCCAGAAAGGGCAGTGTTGAGCAAGCAAGAGGCCCCCAGGGTTACGCAGAGGCCATCCAGGGTAGCATAGGGACTGCGTCACCCAGTCTAGGGTTACGCAACCCTCTCCAGGCCAGTGCAGAGGCACGCAGAGGCTAGAAGGGCTGACGCAGGCAACTTTAGGGGCAGCGCTGGGGTTTCTATGGGTAGAAAGTGGCTGAGTCCTGTAAATCCCGTTTGAGGGTGTGGATCAATCAAGTTTTCAGTCTCCAGAACAGCAGGTACTGCTGCATATATTTTTTTTTCTCTGTCGGGTTAACCAGTAAGGTGCCCAGATTTGTTGTATTTAGAAACTACTTAATAATATAAACCCTTCAGCAACCAGAAGACCGGTTTTCCCGCATTGGGTATTTTTCGGAGACAGTTGTCCAGAAAATCTTGTGTCACTTTGTCTGTGTGCATGTATTCTGTTTTAGATCTAAATCGGTGAAAGTCTGTTATGTGTTTACTTCAATGTTAATCTGAAATTTCAGCATTAATAACTTGTTTAAGTAGGAGAAGTATAACCAGAATTAACAGTAGGGTTTCTTCATAAAGTAATATTCAGAAACTTTCACATCTAGTATGTGTATTCATTTGAATCTATATAATGTTTGCTGAGAATTTATGGATGGAAAATCTAGGGTTTACATCAAACCCTAGTAGACATTATCTATGATGTGTTTGTTCTGATTGAAATCTAGGGTTTACATAAGACCCTAGTAGATAGTCTATCATATGGCTTCTGAAATCTATTAGATACCTTTATTTTTCTTTTGTCTTATTTCTAGGGATCGCTATATGAATTAATCTTTTCTCATCTTGATTGAATTGTTGATGTGATTTAGGGTTTGTATCAAACCTGGGCTAGAAGTTGAAGTATTGAAGTATAGTCTTTTGTTGATTATGAAAAGTTTAAATGCTTCCGTTATTGTAAGTTTTTGTTATGACTAACTTCATATTTCTGTCACTTCTTCTCCGACAACGATATCAGAGAGGCAATCTGGGCGATGAACAGCAGCAAAGTCGTAGACGAAGAAGGCTTCCAAGCAGAATTCTTCAAACTTGGGCTTCGTCCTCTGGTTGGTTACCTAGTGGATCTCTTCAACCATGTCATTCAAGATGGCTTCCCTGATGGATGGTCCCACCACATTATCTACCCCATCCATAAGGCAGGATCTACCTCCGACCCGAACAATTACAGAATGATCATGGTCGGACACACATTCTCCAAGCTGTATGCTACTGCCCTCCACAGGGAACTCTCCAGCTTCCTAGAGCAGAGATATCTTAGGGCCAGGGGGCAAGCGAGTTTCAGACCGGATCATCAGACCATTGACCATATCTTCACCCTTCGAGCGACGATCGAGGAGGCCCGACATCGGTCCTCCAAGGTGTATTGTTGCTTTGCGGATTTCAGGAAGGCCTTCGATTCGGTCCCAAGGGAGGACCTTTTTCAGAGGCTGCGAGAAATTGGCATCTCGTCGACTCTTCTGACTGCTATTATGCACCTCTACGAGTCCGTCCTTGGCCGTCTCCGCACGGTTGGAGGGATGTCGGAGTTCATCCGGAGCACTATTGGAGTCCAGCAGGGGTGCCCACTTTCCCCCACTCTTTTCGGGATATACATTTATGAGCTGGAATCTTTCCTCCGAGAGCATATCTAGGAATCTGATGGGTGCCTTCTCCACCATGTCTTGATCTCCATCCTACTCTTTGCCGATGATATTGCCCTCCTAGCCTCCTCCCCAGAAGGCTTACAGAGACAGCTGGATGCCCTAGCATCCTTTTGTGATCTTCGGCACCTGACGGTGAACCTGAGCAAAACCAAAGTCATAATTTTCAATGGGGTGAAGAAGACCTCAAGTTTTCGCTTCCTATTCAAGGGAGAAGAAATTGAAGTCGTCAGCAGTTACACTTACTTGGGAGTGCAGTTTACAGGGCCCCGTTTCAGCCTTCGGCCCGCTCTTTAGCCCAGGATAAACAAAGGATATGGTTCATTGGCCCTTCTTGAGAGACGGTGCTTTTGCCACCACTTCCAGGACATTTCATCCAAGATGAACATCATGGATACCTTGATCCGCCCCACTGTTCTTTATGGATCAGAGGTTTGGGGCCCCTCATTACTGGAGTCAGATTAGGCCTCGACAGAGCGAGTCCAGACCCTTCTCTTGCGTCGCTTCATTCGGTGCAAGCAGACAGATCCTCAGAACATCATCCTAGCAGAGTTCGAGGCTAAGCCCTTCTGCCTGGAGGCGATCTTTAGGATAGTCTCATTTCTTCATCGGATCCGTGGGCTGGCAAACACGAGAGAGGGTAGAGACAGGTACCCATACTTGGCCTATTGCTCCTCGGAGAGCATCGCTCATATGCAGACAGGCCGAACTAAATGTTGTTTCACTGGTGTGACAAAACTCCTAGGTCCTACAGGTATCCAGATGGATCATCTCCCCCCGTTCCAGTATTCACTCAACGCTCTGGGGCACCTTCTCCCAAACCAGCAAGAACTCAAAAAAATCATCAAGGAGGACATCTACAGGTAGTACATTCGGACTACATGGATCAATCCTTCAGGCAGACTGCGCTCAAAGATGGCCTTCTACGTTGAGCACCTTCTGGAGATTAGAGATGGACTCATTGTTCGACCCCAGTATACCCTCCAGCATTGGATGCATGCTATTAGGATCCCTGTCGGGCAGCTCAGGGTTGGATCACACAGGCTTTGAGTGGAGACAGGCCATCACATTGACAGGACGGATAGCATCTGTCAGCTTTGTCACTTACAGGAGGTGGAGACTGAGTTACATTTAATCTTCAGATGCCCAGTCTACTATGAGATCCAGGGCGTTTTCCTTGCTTATTCAGGGGCCCCCAGAGCCTGGCCAGCTTCCGTAGATACATTGACCAGAGATGCTTGGCACTTTACCTTCAGGAGACCTTCAAGCATCGTTCGCTTCTTCTCCAGCGTCCTACCATTTCGAACACCACACAGCGAATCACAGATTTCTTCAGGGTGCTCCCTGCATCGTGGGGCACCAAGAGAACCACCGATCGATGCATAGACCATGATTCCAGATTAGTGCGGATCCAGGGGTCTTGTCCCACTAGACCCCATCAGCGCTCCAAGACCAGACCCTCCTCCAGGAGACGCCCCAAATCCTCCAGACGACAGCAGCAGTAGTCCAGGTCCTCCTCAGGCCAACAGACATTGACAAGTTTCTTTCAGTCCTCTTCTATCGGCCTCGGATGCTAGGAGTAGGAGTCTCCCCTCCTTCAAGAGGCTCCTCTTTCTCCTCCAGGACTTCTTCATCACAGCTCATTGTCAAGAGGCTTTAGTCATTTAGCTTTTACTTTACATTTGCACTCTTTGTAGTTTGTATTTCCTGCTTTTATAAAGGAAGGGGACCGTTTGGTCCACCGGCTAGGCATGTTGTAATTGTTGTAACCGGCAGTCCCGTTGACCTTTTTGTGGTCATTCGTTGGACAATAATAAAATTATCTTATCTTATCTACAAAATTGGTTGTAGTTGCTATCTAAATTATGTAGGTACATCATATTGGTGAAGAAGTTCGTAAGAGAAGTTGATATGATCAACACAATGAGAAGAATGTAAGCCATGAAAGATTCTCCAACACCAAAGGAAGAAGTTAATCTCCCTACATTAAAAGGGAGCCTGGATAAAAGAACTATCTCTTGTTAAGGAAGGTACAACATAAGTCTTGGTTGGAGAATATATATATTGGAAGAAATGTTGCTACAAGTGAAGTAGGGAAAGGAATCTTCTCTAAAAGATTCAACTGATAGTCGTACTGAGATTAGTTGAAGAGCAACATTGAAACCCCCAAGGTTTGCTTTGATTATGTATTTAAAAGTATATTGTTGATTGGGGTTGTGTTTGTACAGGTAAATCTCTCGAATGATTTGATAGCATGCTAGTTACCAATTAGTTTGATTGGGAGAGATTGGTTATCCTTGATCTACCGGATCAAGGGGTGTTGAGGCTTTGTGAGTGAAGCATTGCCTGGAAGGTCATCGGATCGGCACTTTGTGTTGATGTCTGGTAGGGAGGGTGGCATCGGGTGGATGTGCACCTAGTTCCCTGGGTTGATGGTTAGTAAGTAAGCCTAATGGTACCTATAAAGGCTGAAAGCTTTAGTCCATCTCAGTCCCACTGGGATAGATTTCCTTGGTCAAGAATCTAGTCCATGGCATTGCGGTACCTAAATTGCTGAGTGACCAGTGGATAGATTACCCTGGTAAGGAATCTAGTCCATGACATTATAGTGCCTAAAAATTCTTCATAGTTCACATAACTGAGATCTTCCTTGTACTGGTGTATTATGAATACCTCCTTAGTTAAGGTGGAGTGTTGAAGATTGTAACTAGGTTCAGTCTTCATAAATTGTATTTGAATCAATATTTATTGTACTTGTCAAAAGAATAAAGAAAAGAATTTATATCATCATTTATTTATTATTAAGTGACTTATTAAAGCGTGGGTTTCATGCTTGGGTCATATTTAGATTAAGGTCCCCATTGTGGACTTCTAGGTTAGTCATTACAGATTTAAATTGACCCATTCTGGGCTTTTGAATCATGTAATTAGGTCAAGTATTGAGTCAAATATGGTTTATGGAGCCTCCACATCAAGTTGGTCTTCAAGTGATCAAGTCGACCTCAAGTCCAGTAATTCGAACCCATCAGAAGCCTATAAATACAAGGAGATCGAATTCATTTGGAGACATCTCTCTCACACAAAAATTTGATATCATTTGCTGCATCAGGGAAAAGTGTGAAGTGAAGGAAGGGGTCAATTGAAGTGCGGTTTTGGGCAAGCTAAAGGATTGGAAGAAAATTGAAATTTTGGTGCTACTCTCTCTCTCTCTCTCTCACGTGCTATAGTTTGGAAGATCGAAGTCTCTTAGTATTTTGTTGCTTCAGTTGCTGCCAATTGCTGCATGTTGCTGCTACCAAGAGAAGAATATGTCGAAGTTGATTTTGTTGGATGTTGCTGCCTTGAGAAGTTGTATTGGGTCAAAATCGAACTCCTAGAAGTAAGATCGAAGTCTTTCCTCCAAGATTGAAGTTCCAAAAGCAAGGTCGAAGAAACTACTGTGTTGTCGCACAAAATGTCTAGGCACCACGACAACGGTTCAGATTGGGGGCTGTCTCCCTGATCCCCAATCTCTCTATTTAAGTTGTCTCATTATGGCAGACTAAGGGGGGTAGACCCTATGGAAATGGAATGAAGGAGAACTAGGTGGGAACCAACCAGTTCGAGAGACACAATTAAACGACCAAATACTTGTGAAAGATTTAGCAAAATTAAAGGATTCGATTAAATTTGAAAGACTGATACCAGTGCCTTATGGAATCAACTATCCTGCTAAAGAAATTACAACCAAGTACTAGATGAGAAACTGTTGTTATGCAATGCAAGGAAAATGATTTGAAGGGGTGAGATGAAACAAGCTTCGAAGATGAAAGGTGATGTTAAAAGCCTAAAGCAATTAGGTTATAAATAATCTGATCTAACCACGAAGTACTTAAGCGAGAGTACCAATTATGAAGATGTCAAAAGATTTACTCAATTCGTCGTAAATCCACAATAATAAGATATCGATCACACACACTTGAAAGAATTTTCCAAACATTAATATTCAATAAATATCTAAATTCAAGTAAATGAAACAAGACTTAATTTCACATTAGACGATTTTAATCAATAGAAAACATTTGAAAATTCAGATGCCAATGATCATCAAACTCAACCGAAGCATATGAAATTAACTAGCACTTAAATCTCAATAATTATTCATCAAGATATACCATGAGATTTTAATGCTAAATAAACACTCTGTCCTGCAATTTATGGATTAATTGATATTCTAAAATAATGCAAATCCAATAAAAATTCTTAATTTTCTCCTATAGTCAAACTTAGGATATATTCTTCAGCAAGATTTCAGATCTGAAGTATTAATTGCAACAGTAATTCAAACCATAGATAAGCAAACAAATGATACTGACACCAATGCCCAAAATGATTGAAAATAGTAAAAATTATTGAACTTGAAGAAAAATCAATTTTTAGGGCTTGATTAAGAGAAACCTCAGATCTGATATTTTTATTTCAGCAGTGAAACAGTGATAGATCAGCAATATAAAACTGTCAAAAATAACTGCCACATACTTCCAGAAATAGCAAAAAAATGTATTAAAACTTGAAAATTTCAATTTTAAGGCTTTAAGAGAGTTTGATTCAGTAATTTTCAGAACTGATAAGTTTATAATAACAGTAAATTGATAACAGATCAGCAAACTAAAAATACTGAAAATGATCTCCACTATGTCTAAAAATAGTAAGTTTTGCCGAAAAACTGAAAATTCAAATTTTTTGGACCTTATTCAGGATATGCATCAGAAATGTTCAGATCTGATTTTTCACATTTATGCAGTAATTTCCAGCAAGCTTCAAAGTCAGATCTAGCAAAATTAAAGATGTCCAAATGGCTAAAAATTCTGAAAATGAAGATTTTGCAGTTCTAAACAATTTTGACCATATAAAATGTGTTTTTAAAACCTAATTATTTGTGATTTGCTTGCTGTAATAAAATTTGCAGAAAATAAGGGTTTCGAGATCAAACCCTTAGCCCAAGGCTTTGAAGATTCCACCATTGAAAATCGTTGAAATTTTGGGATAATGTTGCCGCTTGAAAATTAGAATTTTGGGGACCAAAATCCTGCAAAAATAGTTTCAAAAACCTAATACGTCCTCAAGGGTCTAGATCTGGCTCAGATCTGAAGATCTATTCCTGCATAAGTGAAAAAGAGAAAAACCTAATGCCCAATATGTACAAAAATAGAGAAAATCCTAAAAACCCAAATGCTAGAATTTCTAAATTATGTTACAAAACTTCAGATCTACACATGTAAATTACAGATCTATACAAATAAGTTACAAATCTATAGAATACATGTTAATTTTGGGCAACTAGGTCCCAACTCCATGTTGTGATGCTCAAATGATGATGCCAATATTTTTATTGGATTCCTCTTTCGAAGAGGTGCAAGATCGATCTAAAGATCATCTTGATCGGATAAACAAAACATGTATTTTGAATTTATTCCACATGTGCAAGGTCGGCCTAATTTATCCCACATGCATAATTTTGAAATTTGGGTACCAGAGGACAAGTGGTTCCCTAAGGCTTTGATCTTTGGCCTAGGGAAAAGTGTCCAAAATGTATTTAACTTTTTCTCCTATAGTGACTTTATAAGTTATAAAGTCAAATCTAATTTAAAAGTGACTTTAAGTGATAAAGTTACTAAGTCTAATTTTAAAGTGACTTTAATAAAGTCAATGTGAAATTAGAAAGTGAAAAGTGACTTTGGAAATAAATGACTAAGAGGGTCTTTATTAAAGTGGGATGAATTAAAAAATAGAAAGTGAGATTTAAATGCACATTTAATCTCAGCCCTAGATCTAAAGCTATCTCAGCCATTGGATTTAGGGATTCCCTAAAAGTCACTTAGGGTTAGGTTAAAGGAAGAAAAGAGGGAAAAGATCATCCAGTGTTTCATGAGCAGATTGAGAGGAGGAGAAGAGAGCTGGAGAAATTTTTGGGCTTGAGAAAGTGAAGGAGAAGAGCAGTTCAGCGAATCCGTACAACAGCTAGAGGTTGCACGCATTTCGAGGCAGTAGTCAGTACAACATTAAGCACAATTTTTTAGGCAGATTTCTGTACTGCAGCAGTGGGCAAGTTTTTCGAGGTCCGTACAGCAGCAAGGAAGCACAAATTTCGAGGAGAAGCAACAGTGGGTAGCACACATTCTGAGGCTGAGTTGGCATGTTTTTCGAGGCTGAAAGGTTGTTGTCATTTCCGTACAGGCCGTACAGCAGTACAAAATTTTTGGCACAATTTTCGAGGACGTACAACATTAAATGTTGTTATCTCCTGCTATAATAAATTTATGTTATTACTATTTTGCTGATTTGGCACATTTTCCAAGGTGGAGGCAAGCACGGAAAACTAGATAAGTTTGTACATTGTTTGCTGGAATTTTTCTGTATATTTCATTTCCCTGTAAAAAGCATTTTCCAGAGATAAAGAAGAGCTTTCGAACTGGTTTTCCCCAAGAGTTGTAGGGGGTTTTTCCAGGGTTATGTTGACCAAAAATCAGCGCGTCATTTTCTATGTGTATGGCTGATATATTTTCTGAGTTTTTATTTCTGCATTTTGCAGCGCTGTGAAATTTCCAGAATTTGTGTTTTCAGAAAATATTAGTTTTTTCCAGCTTGTTGAATGTATGGTTATGGAAATGGGCAGTTAGCTACATGGGAGTAATAAGGAGAAATTGATAACCGGGGTTGGGCTAAAATTTCTACATAGTATCAGAGCCAAGTTGGCTGAAAAGTGCAGTTTGGGACAGCTAGTGAAAAATTACAGCAAGCTGATTTTACACAGAAAACTGAACCTTTACCACAACAGTGAAATTTTCAGTTTGTTAGGAGAGCAAGCATGTCTTTGGGCTTGAGGGTGGAGGATAGGTTGGATGGGCATAGCAACTACAGTACATGGAAGGAGAGAATGTAGAGCATCTTTGAGGAGGAAGAAGTCTGGGGTATAATGGTGCATACCCAACAACACCATGTTAATGTGCCTACTGACGCTGTTTAGTTGGCAGATTTTAATAAGAAGAATAACAAGGGTAAGAGATTGATTCTCAATGGTATTAAAGACCATTGCATTCCTCATGTGAGAGGAAAGAGACTTGCTCATGAGATGTGGACAACCTTGACCAATCTCTACCAGAGTATCAATGAGAACAGAAAAATGGTCCTAAGGGAGAAGCTGAAGGCCATTAAGATGGAAAAGACTGATAGTGTTACTGCATACCTCACAAAGATCACTAATGTGAGAGATGAGTTGGTAGCAGTTGGAGAGGTCATTCCACCCACTGAGTTGGTGCGGATTACAGTGAATGGTTTTCCCAGTACATGGTTGAACTTTGTTGATGGGATTGCTGCACGGGAGACCCTTCCCACTTGGGAGAGGTTGTGGGATGATTGCATACAGAATGAAATAAGAAAGAACCAGCTTGGGGCAGCCAAACCAGTTGAGGAGGATGACAATATAACATTGTTAGCAGGAGGCAAGAAGGGCAAACAAAAGAAGCAAGCTTCCACAAGTAGTGGTGGGGGCAAAGGCAAAGGTAAAGGTAAATAGGTGAACACGCAAAAGGACTATTCCAAGGTGGAGTGTTGGAATTATCAGAAGATGGGACACTATGCAGTTGTGTGTCTAGAGAAGAAGAAGAAGGGAAAGGACAAGACCATGGCAGCATCAGCAGAGATAGAGGACTTTTCAGAGAGCTTTGACCGGGAGTTTGGGTTCATTACTTGTGAGTCCACTAGTGCAGGATCACCTGCCACGGAGGTTGAGAGGGAGTGTGCATTTCCCTCCACTAGCGGAGCATCTTCAAGTATTTGGTATGTTGATAGTGGGGCTTCACATCATATGACAGGATTCCGTGAGTACTTCTCAGAGCTTTCAGAGAGTGGCACTGATATAGAGGTAGTACTCGGAGATGACAGCATTGTTAGAGCAGTTGGTGTGGGGACATTGACATTTGATAGGGAACCCAAACCTCCCTTGAAAGTGTCGGATGTTCTATATGTGCCAAGGATGAGGAAGAACCTTATATCCGTCTCAGCATTGGAGGCCAGAGGGTATGAGGTATTGTTCAGGAGAGGACAGGTGCTTATATATCCCAGGGGCGCTCTAGTTGATTCAGCTAGAGTGATTGGTGTACGCCATGCAAAGGTGTACAAGTTTGCGTTTCAGCCCCTTTTGGCATTGAGCAGTAGTACTGGCAGCAAAGCTAGCAATTCAGAGTTGTGCCAGATTTGGCACCGCAGGATGGGGCACATATATCATGGCGCCTTGAGCACATTGCAGGAGATAACTACAGGTGTGCCAGATTTTAGTTTTGATCACATTGATACATGTAGAGGATGTGCTATGAGGAAGTTTGCCAAATCCCCTTTTCCCAGCAGTGACAGCAGATCGAGTGGGATACTTGATTTGATTCAATACCGATGTGAGTGGTCGGATGTCTCATGTTTCCTTGAGTGGATATGAGTACTATGTTTTATTCATTAATGATCACTCCAGGAAGACCTGAATTTATTTGCTGAAGACCAAGAGTGAGGTCTTCAAGCGGTTCCAGGAGTTCATAGCTCTTGTGGAGACTCAGACAGGTCAGAAGATCAAGTCCCTCAGGTCAGACAATGGAGGGGAGTACACCCTTGGTGAGTTTGTTGATTATTGTATGGAGGCAGGCATCAGGAGGGAGTTCACAGTTCCTTACAACCCCCAGCAGAACGGGGTTACGAAGAGGAAGAACAGATCCATCGTTGGGGCTGCCAAAGCCATGCTACATGATCAGGGGTTACTGTTGTTCTTGTGGGCAGAGGCCTGCAACATTGCTGTGTATTTGAATTTTGCAGAACAGGGGTCCACATCGTGCCTTGGGGCATGTGACTCCGAAGGAGGATTTTTCTAAGAAGAAGCCTGATGTTGGTCATTTTCATATCTTTGGGTGTATTGCATACTCCTATGTACCCAAGGAGAAGAGGACCAAGCTAAAGCCCATCGCAGAGAAGGGTATCTTTGTGCGCTATAATGAGACCTCGAAAGCCTTTCGGATTTATATTCCTGCAGAGAGGAGAGTTGTTGTCAAGTGGGATGTGAAGTTCGAGGAGGACAGGGCTTTCAGGAGGTCACGAGAGTTAGAGTATCTGGATTGGCCAAACTCTCAGGAGCAGCTGAGTTAGTCACAGGGATCCAGTGGGCAGGGATCAGGAGGTACATCGATTACGGTGTTAGGTCCATCAATGAGTAGTGGCTCGCAGAGTCAAAGGGGTGGTGCTTGAGGCAGCATGCAGAGCAGTCCACAGAGCAGTTCACTAGGTAGTCCACTGATGGATAGTTCACACGGTACTTCAGAATCTACAGACACAGGTTCAGGCAGAAGGACAGCAGACAGACATTCAAGAGTTCAGGCTTCTAATGAGGATGATGAGTTTCACTCCTCGGTGGGAGAAGTGTGCTCAGGGAAGAGGAAGCCCAAGTGGCTTCAGGATACCTTGAGAGAGGCCACATCTGTTGCTAGGCCCAAGAGATAGGTCAGAGAGAGCATACCACCTAAGTGGTTCTGTAGCTATATGGCAATGGTTGCCAACATGGTTGACTCCGAGCCTTCTAGCTATGAGGAGGCAGCTAGCCAGCGAGTCTGGAGAGAGGCCATGCAGGAGCAGTATTCTTCTATCACGAAGAATGATGTTTGGGAGGTGGTGCCGAGGCCTAAGGGAAAATTCGTGGTTACTTCTAGAGCTTTACAAGGTAAAACGCGCTGCAGATGGCAGCATCAAGAAGTTCAAGGCAAGGTTTGTGGCTAGAGGGTTCTCCCAAGTAGAGGGAGTTGATTATGAGGAGACCTTCGCTCGCATGGCTTGATATACTTCCATTCGCTCCATTATATCGATAGCAGCAGAAATGGGTTGGAAGATCCACCAGATGAATGTGAAGATCGCATTTCTCAATGGCTTCATACAGGAGCAGGTGTACATTGAGTAGCCGCAAGGCTTTGAGGTTCATGGGAAGGAGTCCTATGTATGCAGACTGACGAAGGCACTTTATGGTCTGAAGCAAGCTCCTAGAGCTTGGTACTCCGGGATTGATACGTACTTGCAGGAGATGGGTTTCACAAAGAGTGATGCAGATCCGAACCTATACTTTATTGTGATAGGTGAGGAGCCTCTCATTTTGGTGTTGTATGTGGATGACTTGGTCATTACGGGTGCAGAGAGACTCATAGAGGGCTGCAAGAGAGATCTTGCTTCGGAGTTCGAGATGAAGGACATTGGCTAGTTGCATTACTTTTTGGGTTTGGAGTTGTGGCAGAAGGAGGGGCATTTCTTCCTGGGATAGGGGAAGTATATTGTGGACATCCTTAGCAGATTTCACATGGAGGATTGTAGACCCATGTTGACACCTATGATCACTAACTGGAAGAAGCTTCACACTTCAGATTCCGAGTTGGTGGATCCCACATTGTATAGACAGCTGATTGGTTCCTTGATGTATTTGGTCAACACTAGACTAGATATATGTTTTGCAGTCAACACGATGAGCCAGTTCATGTGTGAGCCCAGGAGATTGCACTGGGTTGCTGCAAAACACATTTTGCAGTACTTGCAAGGGACAGTGGATTATTGTCGGGATTATAGACAGGGAGATGGAGTGAGATTGGCAGGGTACACTGATTCTGATTGGGCAGGTTGTGCTTCTGATAGGAAGAGCACTTCAGGCTGTTGTTTTGGGTTGGGTTTGGCAGTTGTGTCGTGGTTCAACCGAAAGCAGTAGTCAGTAGCATTGAGTTTAGCGGAAGCAGAGTACATGGCAACTAGTCTAGCTAGTTGTGAGGCCATATGGCTTCGCAAGATGTTGTTTGGCTTATTTGGCCAGTCGTTGAGGCCTTCAGTGATTTACTGTGATAATCAGAGTTGCATTAAACTCACGGAGAATCCAGTATTTCATGACAAGTCAAAGCATATCGAGATCAGATATCATTTGTAATATTCCAAGTAGAAATAAACAGTAATATAAAGCACATAAACAAAGACAAACAACAACTAGAGAGATATCACATGAACAATAACCAATATGGAGAACGCTGAGCCATTTTATTAATACTGAAAGATAGAAAATGAGTACAAAGGTGATCAGAATGATGGCACCTTGGCTTGCGCTAGGAAAGCGTAGAAATACTCTCAGATTGGGACCCGGAATGGCTACTAACTCAAGACTGCATTATCTTCAAGCTGCTGGCACTGCTACTGTGCCGCTGCTACTGCGGGAATGAACTGAATCGTTGCGGCTGCTCCCCACCTCGGAAAACGATGAAACTTCGGGAATGGCCTCTACTCCCAATACCCAGAAAATCCTAGAAAGCTTTTCAAAAATGGCCGACCCCCGAAAATGGCTCCCTTGAGGCACTACGCTATTCCTCAAGGAGGGACGCTGGCTCTGGATGATCTGCTCCAAAAGCTGGTCCGTAACTCCTCCAAAACGCTGGAATAGGGAAGGGCTGGCCCCTTATCCACTATCCAGGGCTGAATCCTCCTCAAACTCCCAATCCGGAACAACCTCCCCACAAGATTGCGTCCTCCCTCTCACTGACTGCGTTGTCTCTCTGCATGGATGCTCCTCCCGTGATAGCTGCAACTCCCACTGACAAAATAAGGATGAAACTCCTCACTCGAGCAAGAACTCGAAGTCCCCCAGGGCTGAGGTTGGGATCTTCGAACGGAGACACCCGATGTACTGAACAGTGCGTGTAGACTTTGCTAAACAAGCAACGTGGTCAATGTCAAGAAGACAAATCTCAAAATGCATAATTAGAATGATGAGAATGAGGAGACCCTTCCTCCTTTTATGCTTGGTGAGCCTCTCCCTCACCTAGGCCCCACCAATCTTTGCACTGTCCCTCTTGGCCCACACTGTCCAACTCAAACTCTGCTGGCTAGGCCCCACGCTGCCCACGCTGCCCCTTTCCCTATGCTGCCACTTGGCCACTAGGCCCCACCTGGCTAATTCGATATGTCTCCTTAGTGACTTTAGGGAATGCTTTTATCCTAAGTGTGAGCTAAGTGCTCCTTCACCCACTTTATTTATATTTTAACTTTATAAAGGCAAAAATATTCAAAATTAATATTTCCAATTAGCTATTGCTAATTGGGAATATTACAGTCTCCCCCAGCAAAACGTTGCTTGTCCTCAAGCAACTGTAATGATGGATGCTGCCGAATCTTTTCACTCTCCCAGGTGGCATCATCATCCGGTAAATTCCTCCATCTCACTAGGTACTCCCTGACTGTTCTGCTCCGTAACTGCCTCTCCCTAGTGTCAATAATGGCCTCCAGCTGTAGCACCAAGTGCCCCTCATCATCTGTAGGCGGAAGCTCCTCTGTTGCAGTCACCTGCTGCCCCAATGCCTTCTTCAGGCATGATACGTGAAAAACGTTATGAATCTTGCTGCCCTGGGGTAGCTCCAACTCATATGCAACTTGTCCCACTCTGCGTATCACCTTGTAGGGTCCATAGAAGTGGGGCTTGAGCTTTTCAACCCCCTTCTGCTTCAACGTGGACTGCCGATATGGCTGCAAGCGTAGGTAGACCAAGTCCCCTACCTCAAACTGCCTCTGAACCCGTCCCCTATCAGCATACAACTTCTGTTGTTTTTGCACTGTAGCCATGTTATCCTTGAGAGCTCGGAGAATGTCCTGACTCTCTTGGATCCAATCCTTGGCTTTAGGAGCCTTGCTAGCACCAAACATCACGTCAACAAAAGATAAAGCATGATATCCATACAATGCATAAAACGGAGACATACCAATAGACATGTGATGATTGTGGTTGTAGCAGTACTCCCCCAAGTGCAACCACTTTAGCCATGCCTTTTGCTGCCCACTGACATAGTTACGCAAGTAGCCCTCTAGCCACTTGTTCACTATCTCGGTCTGTCCATCCGTCTGGGGGTGGTAACTAGTACTCAGTGTCAACTCAATGCCCACCAAACAGAAAAGCTCCTGCCAAAATCCGCCCATGAAGCGGCTATTCCTGTCACTGACAATGGTCTTTGGGAGACCATGCAATCTGAAAACGTCCCTGAAGAACAACTCTGCTACCTGTGCTGCAGTGTAATGTGCCGATATGGCAAAAAATTAGCATATTTAGTCAGTTGATCAACGACTACAAATATGCAATCCTTGCCCTGTACCATGGGCAACCCTGTAATGAAGTCCATCGAGATACTCTCCCATTTCCCCTCAGGTATGGGAAGAGGCTGAATAATCCTGCCGGATGGTTCATCTCCCCTTTGTTATGCTGGCAAACCTCGCACTCCCTGACATATTGGAGCACGTCCTCCTTGAGGCCCTTCCAAGAGAACCTCTCCCTGATGGCCCTGTAGGTTTTGGTAAACCCCTGGTGGCCTGATAATGGTGAATCATGCAAGGCATGCAATATCTTCTTCTTGAGCTAGGAGTCCTCAGTCAAGAAGATCCTGTCCCTGTAATAGATCACCTTGTCCATCACTCTGTACCTGTCATCTGTCACCTGCCCATCCAAAATCTAGCAGGCAAAACGGTCTTTGGAGTACTCTACCAACAGTTGAGCCCTCCAATCCGTGTCCAAACTCATCAAGGACAACGCTGCTGGACTGCGTGAAAGTGCGTCTGCCACAACGTTGTTCTTCCCTTTGACATACTCGATGTCAAAGTCGTAAGCCTGGATCTTACTGACCCACTTTTGCTGCCTCTCCTACAACTGCTTCTGCTCTAGAAAAAATCGGAGGCTGTTGTGGTCTGTCCTCACCCTGAACCTGTTCCCCACCAGGTACTGCCGAAACTTGGCCAATGTAATCATGATGGCCAACATCTCCTTGTTGTATATAGCATACAACCTCTCATGAGGCAATAGCTTCCGGCTCTCGAAAGCTATGGGGTGGCCTCCCTGCATCAACACTGTGCCTATCCCCTCCCCCGATGCATCACACTCCAAGACAAAGGGATGTGTAAAATCCTGTAATGCTAACATTGGGCAGCTGCTCATCACCTCCTTGAGCTTGTCAAAAGCCCTCTGCGCTGTATCCGACCAACTGAATGCCCCTTTCTTGGTGAGATCTGTAACGGGTGCAGCAAGTTGGGAAAATCCCTTGACGAACTTTCGGTAGTAGGTGCAGATCCCCACAAATCCCCGAAGTTCCGTCACATTCTTCGGCTCCGACCATTCCCTGATGGCCTTGATCTTCTCCTCGTGTACCTTTACTCCATCCACCCCGCTGATGTGCCCCAAGTAGAGCATCTTAGTCAACCCAAACTCGCACTTGGAGAGCTTAGCATAAAATTGATGCTCTTCCAAAATGCGCAATACAGCCTCTATATGTTGGAGATGCTCCTCCCATGTCCGGCTGTAGATCAATATGTCGTCAAAAAACACTAGCACACACTTCCTCAAGTGACTGCGGAAGATGTGATTCTTGCCTAACTGAAAAAGTGGTCAGGGCATTGGTTAGCCCAAAAGGCATCACCAAAAACTCAAAATGGTCGTAATGACACCAGAAAGCGGTCTTGGGAATGTCCTGCTCCCTCACGCAAATCTGATGGTACCCGGATCTCAAATCAATCTTTGAGAAGAACTTGGCCCCCCTCAGCTCATCCATCAACTCATCAATCCGTGGGATGGGGTACTGGTTCTTCATGGTCTTCTTGTTCAGGGCCCTGTAATCAATGCACATCCTCAACGTGTCGTCCTTCTTCTTCACCATCACTACTGAAGAAGCAAAGGGGCTGGTGCTAGGAAGGACGTGTCCAAGAGCTAAGAGCTCATGGATAGCCCTCTCAATCTCATCCCGATAGGCTTTGGGGTGCCTATAGGGTGTAGTGATAACAGCCTAGAATCTGGATACCCTGCTCCAGCTCAATAGTGTGCTCAAACCCCTGTTCTGGTGGCTGTCTTGGTGGTATCTCCCCAAATACCGTAGCATACCTGTCAAGAATGGACTGTACATCTGGGTGTATGACCTGCCCTGTAGATCCTGCCTCTGACACACGTAGCTCCACTGCCCACTCTATGTCCCCCTTCCAGAAATCTGCCTACATCCGGTGTGCTGAAACTGTCTGTGGTGGGTAGGTGTGCATCCCGCGAATCTTCTCATGCCTCCTAGTCTTCTTGTCCGTCCACTCCATCTCCAAGGTCTCCCAGTCAGTGGTGACCTTCCCCAATGTGATAAGCCACTGTACCCCCAGTATCACGTTGGTGTCCGGAATGTCCACCACGAAAAAATGATCTGTCAGGGTATATGTCCCCATTGTCATTGCCAAGGTTGGCACATACCTGGCACATTGCATGGTCCGGTCCCCTGGAACCAGCACCGAAAATCCATCAAAAGTCTCCATTTGTATGCCCCTCCGCTCTACCAGCTAAGCATCAATGAAATTGTGGGTAGCCCCACTGTCTACCAACACAGACACACGCTGCCCTCGTACTGTACCTCGAACACGCAGTGTCAAGTACTTGGGAACTCCCCGCAAGGCTGCAAGGGCTCCCCCAGTAGGTGCAAAAGCTGCACCTCCTGCTCCAGGTGGTGGAGGTGGCACCTTCCCCAATGTGATAAGCCACGGTACCCCCAGTATCACGTTGGTGTTCGGAATGTCCACCACGAAAAAATGATCTGTCAGGGTGTATGTCCCCATCGTCACTGCCAAGGCTGGCACATACCTGGCACACTGCATGGTCCGGTCCCCTGGAACCAGCACCGAAAATCCATCAAAAGTCTCCGTCTGTATGCCCCTCCGCTCTACTAGTTGAGCATCAATGAAATTGTGGGTAGCCCCACTGTCTACCAACACCGACACACGTTGCCCTCGTACTGTACCTCGGACACACAGTGTCAAGTACTTGGGAACTCCCCGCAAGGCTGTAAGGGCTCCCCTAGTAGGTGCAAAAGCTGCACCTCCTGCTCCAGGTGATGGAGGTGGCAGATGATCCCCTCTCTGTGTTGTACTGCTGTCTCTAGCCTCCACATCCTCATACTCGTCTTCTTCCCCGCTACTATCGGAGAAGACCTCGATGTAATGTGCCTTCTCCGCGGCACAACAGTGTCCTGGTGCCCATGGCTCCTGGCACGTGAAGCACAATCTCTTCCACTTCAATTCTCTCCTGGCCTCATCATCTCCAAACCCTCTACCCTGGTTCCCCTTGGCAGGCAGAACCCTCTCGTCCTTTCCCTTCTGCTAGAATGCCAATCTCTGGGGAAAAGGAGCTCTAGTCCTGGGAAGTGCATCCTGCAAATCCCGAGTCCTCTCAACTGCATCATGGAGTGTCGCGGGCCTCGTCAATCTGACCAATCCCCGTAGAGGCTCTGCCAATCCATCTATGAACATATAAATCATATGGGTAGTGGATAGATCTGGGACCATCACAGAGAGTCTCAAAAACTTCGATATGTACGTGTCCG
Organism: Pinus albicaulis; assembly: GCA_034641835.2. NCBI lineage: Eukaryota > Viridiplantae > Streptophyta > Pinopsida > Pinales > Pinaceae > Pinus > Pinus albicaulis. Next base: position 118,651,721 of record CM076577.1, on the reverse strand, counting down.
ACCTTTCGATCTGCTTGAGCTTGGTTAGCTCAACAAAATGCTCCTCTGGATCCCTTCGGTCAAAACGCTCCACCAACCTCCGCGTAAACTCAGCATATGTTGTCACTCTCGAGTGCCCCAACATAACCATCCCGTGAAACCACCAATCCTGGGCCTCGCCCTCTAGGTGCAGCGCTACCACTTTGATGGCCTCTAACTCTGCCATCTATTAAGTTGGAAATATATATCCAGCTTCTCCACCCAAGCTTTTGCCGAGCACTTGGATGATCCATCAAATGTCAGTAAATGGAATCTGCCCACCGTGTAATATTCTTTTTCAGGAATATCTATCACACACAAGCAACTGTAAACCAGAGATGGACTGGAGGGGCTTTTACCAGATATTTTACCTCTGAAGAGAGGATGAGATCTGGAGGTTGCCTGGCCTTTTCTAGACTCTGTCTATAGAGTATAGAAGAAACACATCAACGGGGATATTAACTGGAATATCCCAAAGGGAAAATGGACAGTATTATAGAGCATACAACAAGATACAAAATGCTATCAACTGAGCATGAAGCAGATACACATGAAATAGATAGAATACTGAGCCATTTTATTATACTGAGAAATAGAAATGAGTACAAGAGGTGATCAGAGTGATGGCACCTCGACTTGCACAAGGCAAGCATAAGAATACTCTTAGAAGATCAATGGAATGGTTTCTCTCTGCTCTACGTCCAAGCTGCTGGAAAACTGTCGTGCTGCTGCAACTGCTGGAATGGAATGAGTCTTTGGGGCTGTTCCCCAACTCGGAAAATGCTGAAAATCTGGGAATGGCCTCCTCTCCCAAAACTTAGAAAAGCCCAAAGAGCTTTTCGAGAATAGCTGACCCCGAAAAATACCTCCTTTGAGGCACTACGCTATCCCCCAAGGGAAAACGCTGACCCTGAAGGCAACACTGCAAAATATGGCCTCTCCCTCTGCAAAATGTCTCCAATCGGTAAGGGTTGATCCCTTCCCTAATTCTCTGGTCTGAATCCACCCAAATCACCTCAATCCGGAACTCTCCCCAACTAGAACTGTGTAATATTCCTAATTAGCAACAGCTAATTGGAATATTCGATTTTTGTATAGTTTGCCGACTATAGTTTATTAATAAATAAAAGTGAGAAGAGGGGTCTAACTCACTTAAGTAAAATAAAGTATCTCCCTAGTAGCACAACGTTATAACTTATGGGGAGCCATGGGGGTCCAACACCACGCAGAGGAGGGGGCCCACGTAGCCTCTAGGAACTTCTGCGCAGATTGAGGAGGAGCACGTGGAGGAGAGGGAGACCACGTTATGGTTTTGGAGAGAGGCCAGCGTTATAAAAGGTGGGAGAGCCCTCTCATTTGGCATTCTTGTTGTTGATGATATTTGAGCTAGACATTTGTCTTCTTGAGCACGCTGGTTGTTTAGCCTGTCTGCAGCATTGTTGAGTGCGTTGAGTGTCTCCGGTCGGAGATCTCGCCCTTAGCCCCGGGGGACTTCGAGTGCCTGCTCGGGTAAGGTTATTTCTTCAGTCTTTAGCAGGAGGTTTGGTTGGTTGTTTTGTTGAGGAGCTAGGCTCTTCTTGTGACTGCGCAGTCCCTAGGAGAGAGGACGCAGTTCTTCTTGGAGGTGTTCCGGTTCGGGGTTCTACAGGAGTTTCAGTTGATATCCGAAGTAGAGGATCATTCTTTGCCAGTAGGAGGGTTCCTAAGGAGTTTGTGGCCCTGTTTCAGCTATTTTCATTTGGCATCTGCGCTGAGCCTTGCAGAGGCAGCATAATTCCTAGAGGAGGGTTTCTTTGGTGATTTTCGGAGGCTGACCATTATTGATATGGTTTCTGGGTTTTGTCCGGGTTGGCAAGTACAGGTGATTTGCAGAGTTTCAGCTCATTCTGGCAAGGGGAGCAGCCCCTAGCTTCCAGTTCATTCCAGCAGCAGCAGTTTCCGGCAGTTTTCCAGCAGTTGGGACGCAGTTTCTTAGAGCAGCGATTTCCTGTCTTTTCTGAGAGAGTTCTTCACTTGCCTTGAGCAAGAATAGGTGCTATCATTCCGATCATCTATTGTATTTCTTTATATTCTCAGATTAATAAAATGGCTTAGCATTCCCGGCATTTTTATGAGTATTTGCTTTATGTTCTATTTCTGGCATTTTCTATATTGTCATATGCTTGTATTGCTGTCTATTTCCCTTTTGGGATATTACAGTGGTATCAGAGCATAGTTCTGGCTCAGCCTGTGGTCTATGACATCGGGAAAGAGATCATACAGAGGTTTGCTGGAATTTTGGAGAGCAATAGCAGTTGCAGTACCAAAAACGAAATTGGAAAAAGGGTCAAATTTTGAAGTTTGGAATTAGAAGAAACCCTTTTGAGGTTTTTCTGGGTTTTGGGCAAGGATCACCTTCCCAAGTTCCTAGAATTTTCTGAGTAGTTTTCAGTGGATAAGTCAGAGGCCGAAGACAAGCCACAATATAGTTTTGGAGCAGCAGTGCCATTTCATGAGGAGCCTGTAGACACATAGTAGGAGGAGCCGATGGCAGGTGATGATGGTGCAAAGAGATTTGGGGAGATGCTCCTCAAATCAGTACAGGATCTGTCGAGGCAGATTGAGGTGATGGGACAGAGATTCACTGCTGTGGAGGCTAGACAGCGTGAAACCCCAAGGGGTTTCCAGATTGGCGAAGGTTCAGGCATATCCCACCATTTGCCGGAGCATGATGCCACTCAGCATATGGCATCACATACACCCACACGTTCTACCATGCCCACTTTTCTGGGTGCGGACACAGGGGCAGGAGCACAGCAGGAGCCAGAGCCTAGCCACATGGGTGATTATTTCGCTAAGTATCAGGCATATGGGCAGGAGTTCAAGGATGCCCTTCCATTCAGAGATTTTGTTTAGCTCCAGCGGGATAGCAGACCTCGCAACTTTCACAGAGGGAACAGGAAGTCACATGACGGGGGCTTGTGGCGCACAGTGGGTAGACTCCATCTACCGACATTTGACGGGTCATCCGAGCGTTCGGAAAAAGCTTGGGTGGAGAAGTTGGATACCTCTCTCCAGCTTGACCGAGTATCGGAGAGGGAAACCATCAAAATGGTTACCTCGCACTTGGAGGATGAGAGCACACAGGATTGTAGGGAGTTCGAAGATACACCTAGTGTGACAAAGGACTCACCCTCATTAGAGACCTCCTTGACCGTGCCGGTTGATATCGTAGTGGAGAAGGTAGAGCCTACACCAGTAGAGCCATCCATTGAGGTGATGACCGGAGTCGTGTCCGAGTCTTCGGGTGGTAGTAGCACACAACAGATGGGTGAGGTGACAGGAGATGTATCCACATTCGATGAGGCACTAGGAGATACAGAGGGATTGGATGATGGTCGCAGACAGCGGTATCATCAGCTTCGGGCAGACCTTCGAGTTTTGAAAGGGAAGGCCACGTCAGTACGGGAGGCCATTTTGTTGCAGGACAAGGAGTTGGAGGGCATGAGAGTGGCTTGTGCCAAGTCGGCGGCCAAGTTGGCTTGCATTGGGGAACGACTGGATTCCCTAATGGTACAACCAGAGGGCACGTTGGAGCGTCAGTTCATTCCCCTTCAGGCATGCATGGACGGGACTAGTAGCGTTGTTTTACCTCTTCCCATTGGAGAGAGAGAGACGGAGCCACCTAGTCAGATCTCATACGTTGACTTGGATAGCGGTATGAGACGACCAGAGTTGCACAGGGTACAACATCCACATGTTGAGGTTGGATGGCGAGAGATTTTGAGTTGGTACCCGGTGGAGTGGGTTATGGAGATGGTGGTGGACCCAAGTATAGTTCAGCAGGAGTTTCCAGGTGCTGGGAGTACAGGAACCCCAGATTGGCATTGGGATCCAGGTGGGATCACCTATCATTTTCCAAGTAGGTCGATTGACTATGTCTTGGAGGGTACAGTTGGCCTAGCAGTTGAGCATGCACATTTGCTAGGGGAGTTTTGGTTAGCTCCAGTGGCCAACCAGTTTATGGGAATACTTCCTAGGTTGTCTTGGTATGACACTTATACACGGGATCACGGGGTGGTCAACATACCTTGGCAGGAGCCTGTCGGAGAAGGTGGCATTGGCAGGCCACCAGATGGCGCCTTGTATGGGGCCCAGGATTCTTCACCTTTGTGTGGGGCACAGAGGACGCAGCGGAGCCGAGCAGTGGTGGTAACACTACTGACACATAGGGAGATTCACTTCTCGAACCCCTCGAGGAGGATTTGGAGTGATGATCCATTTGTCGGCGGGTATAGTGATGCGACGGTGGAGATGATGATACCGATTGGAGGAAGTCCAACATGTAGAGGCACAGCTCTAGGACACTACATCCAAGGATGTGTGGGAGCCTCTAGCATTGAGCAGTGGACTTCCGGTGGACACGGAGTTGCATGGTGTTGTACCGTAGTGTGTGGGATTGCATTGTGGAGTAGGAGTGTCCTACATCACATTGAGAGCATGTGAGGAGTGACCGATGCCTGGACACAGTCATGGCACGAGACGGTACAGGGTGGTGCAATAGTAGCTTGGGGTATCCAGCAGTATACAGAGGTATGCCTCAATGTGCAGTGGCATGTCGAGGAGTACATGGATGATCAGTGGTATGCGAGGGCATACGGTGTTGCACAGCAGGGTTTTAGAGTGTTGCATCCAGGGAGACTCACAGATAGGGACACCAGGCTTACCTTTGGGAGTAGTTCACCCAGGGTCATGAGGGAGACATGCATCATTCTTCCCTCAGGGCATGTTGAGATCATGCATGAGCAGTGGATATTGGTTTCAGCAGAGGTAGCATTCCAGCATGCGTCTAGACTCCAGACATTGTATCGACACTTCATCGAGAGGGTGGATGGCCTATTCAATGCAGATGAGGTGGCAGAGGAAGAACAGGAGGGCCTTCCTCCTGTATGCCAGGGTGAGGACTCTTCTTCATATGAGTCCATAGGATCAGTTGAGGTCGCTTCTGGGGAGCGAGAGTAGTCACGCAGGGATGGAGACAGTAGACCAGAGCTGCATTCCAGTATACAGGGTGAGCAGTCAGGGGACTCTATGGGAGATGCTCTAGGCGATGAGACACTTGTGATGATCCAGTCAGAGCTATATGTGATGGAGCCTGAGTCAGTAGAGGAGGATGCTATGCACATCATGCATGATAGTCCTTTGAGGGAGAGCCAGATGGAGGCTCACATCGAGTTGGTGATGGATATGCGGCTAACCGCGGGGTCAGCCATTGAGGAGGAGCAGTCAGATGCATTGACACTGAGTACAGTGACGGCAGTTGCAGATCCATATCCTCTAGAGATGTTGGAGGTTGATGGGATTGTTATGCAGGGGGCTATTAGACAGCAGGAGTTGTTGGATATGGTGGAGCATTCATCTTTTGGCCGACACATTGATGAGATACAGATAGATGTACATACAGTCGGTCGAGCTGCAGTACTTTCAGTGAGTAGTACTCTCCAGGAGTACATCGATGGAGCTTGCAACATATCTTGCCCACTTTGCCCATTATAGAGAGAGGGGTTTCCTTCTACAGGCAGCTCTCATTGGCAGACAGGGCAGAGCAGTGGGAGTTGATTACGGGTTTGCGGCAACACTTCAGGCGTGTTCCATATGTCGTTGTTATTGCTACATCAGATTCTTCTTCCAGGATGGACTGGCGGGAGATCATGAGTTGGTACCCTCTCGATGGTACGGTATTCTTCGTAGGGAGCACAGTCGAGCAGGGGCCCTTGGACATAACAGAGGTTATAGATTCCAGCTGGCAAGGTGGCACAGGACATCATTTCTTCAGCACTCCATCCCGATTTCAGGAGAGCAGGATCAGCATGGGATTGAGTCACAACTTGGATCGGAGAGAGGTGATGAGTTGGTGTGCAGTTGGAGGGGTAGCATATGCAGCTACAGGTACAGCGCAGCAGGAGCCCGGGAGCATTGATGCTTGTTGGTGGTCTTCACCTCTTAGAGCATTGGTCATAGCCAGAGGCAGTGCACAGTCCGAGCCGTGGGACTTGTGCGATTATTGGCCATGGTGGCGATGGGATCCGGGAGGATTATTGGTTGGCTAGTATTGTGAGAGGTCACTTTGGGATCCTGGCATTGAGATATCCCTTCGTATCAGGGTGATGCAGAGGTCAGAGAGGTTTCAGTGGGACCCAAGCACATTTTGCAGTATCAGTGGGGAGCATCAGCTAGAGAGGAGGCTTGTTCAATCGTTGCTTAAGGACAAGCAATTTTTGCTGGATGAGGATGTCACTTGGGAGAATGAGAAGATTCTGCAGCATCCATCACTTCAGTTGCTTGAGGACAAGCAACATTTTGCTGGGGGAGACTGTAATATTCCTAATTAGCAACAACTAATTGGAATATTCGATTTTGTATAGTTTGCCGACTATAGTTTATTAATAAATAAAAGTGAGAAGAGGGGTCTAACTCACTTAAGTAAAATAAAGTATCTCCCTAGTAGCACAACGTTATAACTTATGGGGAGCCATGGGGGTCCAACACCACGTAGAGGAGGGGGCCCACGTAGAGGAGGGGGCCCACGTAGCCTCTAGGAGCTTCTGTGCAGATTGAGGAGGAGCACGTTAGGGTTTTGGAGAGAGGCCAGCGTTATAAAAGGTGGGAGAGCCTTCTCATTTGGCATTCTTGTTGTTGATGATATTTGAGCTAGACTTTTGTCTTCTTGAGCACGCTGGCTGTTTAGCCTGTCTGCAGCATTGTTTAGTGCGTTGAGTGTCTCCGGTCGGAGATCTCAACCTTAGCCCCGGGGGACTTCGAGTGCCTGCTTGGGTAAGGTCATTTCTTCAGTCTTTAGCGGGAGCTTTGGTTGGTTGTTTTGCTGAGGAGCTGGGCTTCTCTTGTGACTGCGCAGTCCCTGGGAGAGAGGATGCAGTTCTACTTGGAGGTGTTCCGGTGCGGGGTTTTTTGCAGGAGTTTCAGTTGATATCCAGAGGAGAGGATCAGTCTTGCCAGTAGGAGGTTTCCTGAGGAGTTTGTGGCACAGTTTCAGCTATTATCATTTGGCATCTGCGCTGAGCCTTGCAAAGGCAGCGTAATTCCTTGAGGAGGGTTTCTTTGGTGATTTTTGGAGGCTAACCATTTTTGATATGGTTTTTGGGTTTTGTCCAGGGTGGTGAGTATAGGTGGTCTGCGGATTTTCATCTCATTCCGGCAAGGGGATCAGCCCCTAGTTTCAGTCCATTCCAGCAGCGACAGTTTTACGGCAGTTTTCCAGCAGTTGGGACGCAGTTTCTTATAGCAGCCATTTCCTGTCTTTCTGAGAGACTTCTTCACTTGCCTTGAGCAAGAATAGGTGCTATCATTCTGATCATCTATTGTATTTCATTATATTCTCAGATTAATAAAATGGCTTAGCATTCCCGGCATTTTTATGAGTATTTGCTTTATGTTCTATTTCTGGCATTTTCTATATTGTCGTATGCTTGTATTGCTGTCTATTTCCCTTTTGGGATATTACAAACTGCGTCCTCCCTCTGCAAGACTGCGTTGTTCCTCCAAGGAATGCTCCTCAATGACTGAAGCTCTGATCTCTCTCAAATATCTCCAATAGGCAAGGGCTGGCCCCTTGCTCACTTCTTCGGCCTGAATCCTCCAAGATGACACCAATCTGGAGTTTTCCCAAAATGAACTGCGTCCTCCCTCTCAAGACTGCGCAGTCTATGAATGCACTGCTCCTCCACAAATGCCAAACTCGATCCTCCTGCGAAATGCTGATGGAAATACCTCACTCGAGCAAGCACTCAGTCTCCCGGGGCTGAGGGTGGGATCTCCGAACGGAGACACCCGGTGTACTGAACAGTACGTGCAGACTAGCTAAACAGCAAGCGTGCTCAATGTCTAGAGACAATCTCCAAAATGCATAATCATCAATCATAAGAGAAATGACGTAGCCTCTCCTCTATTTATCTTGGGTGAGCCTCCCTCTCTCCTTGGCCCCACCATGCTACGTTGCCTCTCTTTGGCCCATGCTGCCAACTCAACTGCGCTGGTTGGGCCCACGTTGTCTAAGTGTGTCACCCCTCTACGTTGTCACTTAGCCCCCCTTGGCCCACCTTGACCACAACGTTATTTCTCCTAAGGGACTTTAGGTAGTGTGTTTTATCCTAAGTGGGTCATATTCTCCTTTTCACCCACTTTATTTATATTTTAACTTTATAAAGGCAAAATTAGTCAAAATTAATATTTCCAATTAGCTGCTGCTAATTGGGAATATTACAGTCCTCCTCGCCAAAAATTGCTTGTCCTCAAGCAATGCCTAAACAAGCCCCCTCTCTAGCTGATGCTCCCCAACATCACTGTAAAATGTGCCTAGGTCCCAGATATGCCACTGAATCTTCCCTGTCCTCTGTATCATCTTGATATGGAGGGATCTCTCAATGCCGGAATCCCAAGCCATCCTGTCCAACATGAAGCTCCACCTGCTCCACCCACCATCCTACCATGCTAATGAAGTCCCCCACTTCATCAGTGACTCGCTAAAACCTGATGGAAGATATAGATAATCTCCCCAGGTAGTATACAACTCACCCATAGAAGTTATCGAGCTGTGTAGAGCTGTAATGCTCAAGTCCCCTGCTAAGCTCGAAGAGGTACCACCATGCTGATGTTGCGCTACTCTGATCATGAGATACTCCTCGTCATGCGCAGACTGTATCCCCCTCTCCTGAGACCTAGTGGCAGGAGATCTATGAGAGAAAATCTCATCCGAACTAAGCATCGCCATGATGCCAATACCTACCTCTCCGAATGCAGCTGTGAATCTATGCAGCAACAGAGAAAGTTTGCCTTGCCATCCGATGGAGGCCTCTGTGTACCCCCATGTGCCAATCCAACAGTGAACTAGATCACTCTCTGTCCTGACTCCGACCATCATGAGATAGAATGGGCTATCAATCGACTAAATCTCTGCATCCCATAGTCGGACTTGTTGCATCATAGCTCTGACAACTGCGAGAATCCCTCCGTCCCTCATCTCTAGTCCCTGCTCGTGACCAATATAGAGGGTCCATATATCATGGGAAAATATGATGCATGCTAACCTGCCCTGTGTCAGCCACTATGTAGTACCGATGACCGCTGGAAGCCATATGTGACAAATAGCCACCCCCTGAATGCCATCAATAGATAGATATCTGATACTCGCAATCGACTCAAGGTATGTGGATCCCTCCTGTCCCTGCCAACCATCTCCACTAGATCTGCTATCCACCCTCTCGATAATGTGTCGATGCATTGTCTGGAGCCCAGACACATACTGGGATGCTACCACTATTGTACCCAGTATCCTCTGCTCATGCATGGTCTCGACATAACCTGGGAAAAGAGTGACACGTGTCTCCCTCATGACCCGCTCCCCAAGCGTAGGCTCAATGATGACTGATGTGCCACCCCTGTAGAGGATTATCTCATCCCCTGACCTGTGGCTGTCAACTAGTGCACCGACCCAGTGCCACTACTGAGAAGTCTCTCCCCTAGTGTGTTGAGTGTCATCCAAATATCTCGGGTGAGCCTCGCATACCCCGCTGCTCATGCCCAAAGTGCCAAAGGACAACAACAAAATCGACTGTGCCCGTGAGTGATGTAGAAGAGGGTCAGGTGCGTGAGTCCCCACAGATACCGTCAAGTATCGCTCATCTGTCTCCCCATCAATCCTGGGTGAACTATCCCCAAAGGTAAGCCCGATGTCCCTATCCGTGAGTCTTCCTGGAGGCAATACTCTAAGACCCTGTTGTGCAGCACCATACACCCTCGCATACCACCGATCATCCATATACTCCTCGACATGCCACTGCACACTAAGGCATACCCCTGTACACGGTTGGATACCCCCTACTACTGTTGTACCACCCTGTACCATCTCGTGCCTTGTCTGTGTCAAGGCATCGGTCACTCCTCGCGTGTCCTCAATGTGATGTAGGACACTCCTACTCCCCAATGCAGTCCCACACACTACGGTACACCACCATGCAACTCCATGTCCACCGGTAGTCCACTGCTCAATGCTAGAGGCTCCCACACATCCTTGGATGTGATGACCTAGACCACCCCCAATCGGTATCATCACCTCCACTGTCGCATCGAATGGATCATCACTTCAAACCCTCCCCGAGGGGTCCGAGAGGTGAATCTCCCTGTGTGTCAGTAGTGATACCACCACTGCTCGGCTCTGCTGTGACCTTTGTGCCCCACACAAAGGTGAAGAATCCTTGGCTCCATACAAGGCACCATCTGGTGGCCTGCCAATGCCACCTCCTCCGACAAGCTCCTGCCAAGGTATGTTGATCACCCTGTGACCCTGTGCACAAATGTCATACCAAGACAACCTAGAGAGTCTGCCCATAAACTGGTTGGCCACTGGAGCTGACCGGAACTCCCCTAGCAAATGTGCATGCTCAACTGCTAGGCCAACTGTACCCTCCAAAACATAGTCAACCAACCTGCCTGGGAAATGATAGGTGATCCCGCCTAGATCCCAATGCCAGTCTGGGGTTCCTGTATTCCCAGCACCTGGAAACTCCTGCTGAACTACACCCGGGTCCACCACTATCTCCATAACCCACTCCACCAGGTACCAACTCAAAATCTCTCGCCATCCAACCTCAACATGTGGATGCTGCACCCTGTGCAACTCTGATCGTCTCATACCGCTATCCAAGTCAATGTATGAGATCTGACTATGTGGCTCCGTCTCTCTCTCTCCAATGGAAAGAGGTGACCCAACAATGCTGCTAGCCCCGTCTATGCATGCCTGAAGGGGGCTGCTCTAACACTCCAATGTGCCCTCTAGCTGTACCATTAGGGAATCCAGCCGTTCCCCAATGTGGGCCAACTTGGCCGCTGACTCGGGACAAACCACTCTCATGCCCTCTAACTCCTCGTTCTGTAACAAAATAGCCTCTCGTACTGATGTGGCCTTCCCTTTCAAAACTAGAAGGTCGGCTCGAAGCTGATGACACCGTTGTGTGCGACCATCGTCCAATACCTCTGTATCTCCTAGTGTCTTGTCAAAGGTGGATACATCTCCTGGAACCTCACCCATCTGTCGTGTGCTGCTACCACCCGAAGACTCGGACACTACCCCGGTCATCACCGCAATGGATGGTACTACTGGGGTGAGCTCTACTCCCTCTACTACGATGTCAACCGACGTGGTCAAAGAAGTCTCCAACACAGGTGACCCCTGCACCATACTGAGTGTATCCACATGCTCCCCATGATCCTGTGTGCTCTCATCCTCCAAGTGCGAGGTAGCCATTTTGATGGCTTCCCCTTCCGTCATTCGGTCAAGCTGGAAAGAGGTGTCCAACCTTCCCACCCGATCTCAAATCGTGAAATCAGTGGATCCATCATACGTGGGAAAAGGTGTCCTCCCAGTGGTATGCTGCAACTCTGAACTCTGCGTGCTAGACCCCCCACTACTCCTTCCTCCTTCATCCTGCCTGAGCTGACAAAAATCTCTGAAGGGCAAAGCCGCTCTGAAATTTTCCCCCATGGACTGCCATTCGCGGAAATAATCTCCAAAGGGTATATGTCTCCAAAGGGTATATGATCATGCCGCCTCCCTTTCTCACTCGGTACTGGAGGTAAGAATGTAGGCATCGTGAACCTGGTTGGTCTACTGAAGGCTGGTAAATGCTGGTCATACTGTTGTGAGACCCCCATATTTTCCACCTCTACTGCATTTGGTGGGTAAAATTTTGCCTACCCTCTCTGTTCATAGAGAAATATCCCCACGGCTGCTCTTCCGGTGTCATAGACAACTTGCTCCACAGGCTGAGCCAGGTCTATGAGCTTTGATACCACTGTAATATTCCTTTTCAAGAATATCTATCACACACAAGCAACTCTAAACCAGAGATGGACTGGAGGGGCTTTTACGAGATATTTCACCTCTGAAGAGAGGATGAGATCTGGAGGCTGCCTGGCCCTTTCCAGACTCTGTCTATAGAGTATAGAAGAAACACATCAACGGGGATATTAACTGGAATATCCCAAAGGGAAAATGGACAGTATTACAAAGCATACAACAAGATACAAAATGCTATTAATTGAACATGAAGCAGATATGCATGAAATAGAGAGAATACTGAGCCATTTTATTATACTGAGAAATAGAAATGAGTACAAGAGGTGATCAGAGTGATGGCACCTCGACTTGCACCAGGCAAGTGTAAGAATACTCTCAGAAGATCAATGGAATGGCTGCTCTCTGCTCTGCGTCCAAGCTGCTGGAAAACTGTCGTGCTGCTGCAACTGCTGGAATGGAATGAGTCTTTGGGGCTGTTCCCCAACTCGGAAAATGCTGAAAATCTGGGAATGGCCTCCTCTCCCAAAACCCAGAAAAGCCCAGAGAGCTTTTCGAGAATGGCTGTCCCCGGAAAATGCCTCCTTTGAGGCACTACGCTATCCCCCAAGGGAAAACGCTGACCCTGAAGAAAACAATGCAAAATATGGCTTCTTCCTCTACAAAATGTCTCCAATAGGTAAGGGTTGATCCCTTCCCTAATCCTCTGGTCTGAATCCACCCAAATCACCTCAATCCGGAACGCTCCCCAACTGAACTACGTCCTCCCTCTGCAAGACTACGCTGTTCCTCCAAGGAATGCTCCTCAATGATTGAAGCTCTGATCTCTCCCGAATATCTCCAATAGGCAAGGGCTGGCCCCTTGCTCACTTCTCCGGCCCGAATCCTCCAAGATGACACCAATCCGGAGCTTTCCCAAAATGAACTACGTCCTCCCTCTCAAGACTGCGTAGTCTATGAATGCACTGCTCCACCACAACGAAGGCAACCACAAATCCTCCTGCAAAAATGATGATAGAATACCTCACCCGAGCAAGCACTCGAAGTATCCCGAGGCTGAGGGTGGGATCTCCGAACGGAGACACCCGGTGTACTGAACAATACGTGCAGACTAGCTAAATAGCAAGCGTGCTCAATGTCTAGAGAATCTCCAAAATGCATAATCATCAATCATGAGAGAAATGAGGTAGCCTCTCCTCTATTTATCTTGGGTGAGCCTCCCTCTCTCCTTGACCCCACCATGCTACGTTGCCTCTCTTTGGCCTATGCTGCCAACTCAACTGCGCTGGTTGGGCCCACGCTGTCTAAGTGTGCCACCCCTCTACGTTGTCACTTGGCCCCGTTGGCCCACCTTGACCACAACGTTATTTCTCCTAAGTGACTTTAGGGAGTGCGTTTTATCCTAAGTGGGTCATATTCTCCTTTTCACCCACTTTATTTATATTTTAACTTTATAAAGGCAAAATTAGTCAAAATTAATATTTCCAATTAGTTGCTGCTACTTGGGAATATTACACACCATGCGTTGCAAGTCCCCGTCATGTGAATGCCTGTGGGGTGCTCCTGTAAATGATGAGATGTGCCTGAGCCCTCTCCAACATGGAAACCCCTCGGGGTCTCGCGAAGTCTAGACTCTACTGTAAATCTCTGCCCCATCGCCTCTATCTGTCTCGACAGATCCTGTACCGATTTGAGGAGAAGTTCCCCGAACTCCTTATCAGCATTTTTGTCCTCCGCCATTGGTTCCTCTTCCTTTGCGTCCACTAGTGGGACGCTGTCGCCTTCCTCGAAAGTGAGCTCTAACCTTCGTTCTTGATCTCTGTACTTCCTCCCTCGGTAACAAATGTATGGTTTACCTGAAGATGTCATAGACAATCTGCTCCACAGGCTGAGCCAAGTCTATGAGCTTCGATACCACTGTAATATTCCAAGTAGAAATAAACAGCAATATAAAGCACATAAACAAAGACAAACAACAACTAGAGAGATATCACATGAACAATAACCAATATGGAGAACGCTGAGCCATTTTATTAATATTGAAAGATAGAAAATGAGTACAAAGGCGATCAGAATGATGGCACCTTGGCTTGCACTAGGCAAGCGTATAAATACTCTCAGATTGGGACCTGGAATGGCTACTAACTCAAGACTGCGTTATCTTCAAGCTGTTGGCACTGTTATTGTGCTGTTGCTACTACTGGAAGGAACTGAATCGTTGGGGCTGCTCCCCACCTCAGAAAATGTTGAAACTTTGAGAATGGCCTCTACTCCCAATACCCAAAAAAGCCTAGAAAGCTTTTCAAAAATGGTTGACCCCCGAAAATGGCTCCCTTGAGGCACTATGCTATTCCTCCAGGAGGGATGCTGGCTTTGAATGATTTGCTCCAAAACTTGGTCCGTAACTCCTCCAAAAGGTTGGAATAGGGAAGGGCTAGCCCCTTATCCACTATCCAAGGCTGAATCCACCTCAATCTCCCAATCCGGAACAACATCCCCACAAGACTGCGTCCTCCCTCTCACTGACTGCGCTGTCTCTCTGCGTGGATGCTCCTCCCGTGATAGTTGCAACTCCCACTGACAAAATAAGGATGGAACTCCTCACCCGAGTAGGCACTCGAAGTCCCCCGAGGGTGAGGTTGGGATCTCCGAACGGAGACACCCGATGTACTGAACAGTACGTGCAGACTTTGCTAAACAGTAAGCATGCTCGATGTCAAGAAGACAAATCTCAAAATGCATAATCAGAATGATGAGAAGGAGGAGACCCTTCCTCCTTTTATGCTTGGTGAGCCTCTCCCTCACCTAGGCCCCACCAATCTCTGCGCTGTCCCTCTTGGCCCACGTTGTCCAACTCAAACTGCACTAGCTAGGCCCCACGCTGCCCACGCTGCCCCTTTCCCTGCGCTGCCACTTGGCCACTAGGCCCCACCTTGCTAATTTGATATGTTTCCTTAGTGACTTTAGGGAATGCTTTTATCCTAAGTGTGAACTAAGTGCTCCTTCACCACTTTATTTATATTTTAACTTTATAAAGGCAAAAATAGTCAAAATTAATATTTCCAATTAGCTATTGCTAATTGGGAATATTACATCATTTCATCAGAGACTATGTTCAGAAGGGAGCTGTGAAGCTTGAGTAGATTCCCACAGATGAGAAAGTAGCAGATATATTCACCAAAGCCTTACCACGAGGCAAGCATGTCTACTTCAGAGACAAGATGGGTGTGGTGAGGAACACTTTCCTTAGTAAGAGGGAGTGTTGAAATTTGGGTATCAGAGGACAAGTGATTCCCTAAGGCTTTGATTTTTGGCCTAGGGAAGTGTCCAAAATGTATTTAACTTTTTCTCCTAAAGTGACTTTATAAGTTGTAAAGTCAAATCTAATTTAAAAGTGACTTTAAGTGATAAAGTTACTCAGTCTAATTTTAAAGTGACTTTAATAAAGTCAATGTGAAATTAAAAAGTGAAAAGTGACTTTGGAAATAAATGACTAAGAGGGTCTTTATTAAAGTGGGGTGAATTAAAAAATAGAAAGTGAGATTTAAATGCACATTTAATCTTAGCCCTAGATCTAAAGCTATCTCAGCCATTGGATTTAGGGATTCCCCAAAAGTCACTTAGGGTTAGGTTCAAGCAGGAAAAAAGGGAAAAGATCATTCAGTCTTTCATGAGTAGATTGAGAGAAGGAGGAGAAGAGAGCTGGAGAAATTTCTGGGCTTGAAAAAGTGAAAGAGAAGAGCAGTTCAGCAAATCCATACAGCAGCTAGAGGTTGCAGGCATTTCGAGGCAGCAGTCCATACAATCAGCGCATTTTTCGAGGCCGATTTCCGTACAACAACAGTGGCCACGTTTTTCAAGGTCCGTACAGCAGCAAGGAAGCACAGATTTCGAGGAGGAGAAGCAGCGGTGGGCAACACACATTCTGAGGCTGAGTTGGCACGGTTTTTGAGGTTGAAAGAGGCTGCTATGATTTTTGTACAGTCCGTACAGCAGTACGGAATTTCTGGCATGGTTTTCGAAGAGGACGTACAGCATTAAATGTTGTTAGCTCCTGCTGTAATAAATTTATGTTATTACTGTTTTGCTGATTTGGCACATTTTTCGAGGTGGAGGCAAGCACAGAAAACGAGATAAGTCTATACATTGTTTGCTAGAATTTTTCTGTATATTTACTTCTCTGTAAAAGCATTTTCCAGAAATAAAGAAAAGCTTTCGAACTGGTTTTCCCCAAGAGTTGTAAGGGGTTTTTCCAGGGTCATATTGACCAAAAATCAGTTTGTCATTTTCTGTGTGTGTGACTGATATATTTTCTAAGTTTTTATTTCTGCATTTTCCAGCACTTTGAAATTTCCAAAATTTGTGTTTTCAAAAAATATTTGTTATTTCCAGCTTGTTGAATTTATGGTTATGTGAATGGGCATTTAACTACATGGTTGTAATAAGAAGAAACTGATAACCGGGGTTGGGCTAAAATTTCTACACATAAGAGATGTGTTACACAGCCCCACAGATGCCTATATATTGGAGAGACTTGGAGTTCATTATATACACACATTTTGTGGAGGCATTTTCTTCTTTCTTGGATGGTGATGGAGCAGCGTTCTTGATTCTGCGTTTAGGGCTTCTTGGTGTTGCATCTTGGTGGAGCATTCTTGATTAGACGACTTGGGGTTGTATGACACATGTGGGAGGCTGACCTTATGAAGACTTTGTTGTTTGAAGCATCCTGTTGATCGTCGTAACGCCACCATTCTTTATCTCTGTTTTGGCTTGTCTTCCATCGATCTATTGGTATGTTCTATCTGCATCTTACTTTCATTAAGCCCTAGAAGTTTAAAGTATATTTGCATCTAGCATAGAACATCTTCAGAATTTAACATGGTATCAGAGCTAAGGGGAAGACAAAGTCCAATCTGTGTTAAGGGACAGCCAGTGAAGTGTGGATCTGCTGAGGATCGTTTAAAGGAGCAAGGTTTAAATTACTTTAGGGCCAAATAATTATTCGCGACCAAGAAATTTGTAAGACAATGAAGCGTAAGACTCCTATAGCTCGTGGGTGACTAATTCACGTGATGCTCGGAAGGAATCAACGAAATTTACAAATTGTAGAGATGAAATTTTCCATATAGAGGTTATTTGCAAGGAGTTGCTGCCATTTCACAGTTACGCAAGACTGTTGTGCGTAAGCACAAATCTGGGACGTCTAATTCCCAACGACGATTCTCATCACCCATATACAGCGGCCAGATTAATCCCTCGCGAGGAAAACTTTTACAGCGTTTTTGGCTGTCGGAAAATACTAAGGTGGATGGCACGACATCAAGCGATTGCGAGTTAATGTAACTGCTTTAAGACAAATGCAAAATCTAAGTGAGAAGCCGAGCGGTTAAATAAATTTGCGAACGAGACATCGTGGTAGCGGAGGGTCGAATTTGTGCACCCGCGAAGCCAAATTTAGACCTCCTGAAACAGGCCGACAATGGGACCTACCTGTGATGACTAGATCGCAGGCCTGTAGGTGGTGTTTTGAGGGTCAAAATTACCCTAACGCAGAGCTTCACGATCATATAATGTAGAGCTTCACGAACATACATCGCAGAGCTTCTCGAATATATAACGCAGATTATCTCGGTCAAAGTCCGTTGAATTCCCCATTGATATAACTTACGAACCTGTGGAGAAACAAAGTTGCAGCCCTGTGATATCATGCGATGAGTTGTGAGCTACAGCACGACCATATTGCATTGTGTTTACATCGTGTGGGCAAATCGTGAGCTGCGGCACAACTATATTGTGTCTAGCTTCATGTGGGCAAGTCGTATGGATATGGAATGACTCCATTTGACTATTGTATTGGGAAAAACCGAGATTTCTGTGGTCTAGCCCTGTGGACATGACCGAGCTTTTTGGAAAGTAGTCTAAAGGAAACCTTTTGAAAGCTTATTAAACTGTTCCTTGAAATCACTAGTAGCTTGAAGAATATGCAGACTCATGGATTATTAAAGTTATGATAGTCAATTATTAATTATACTTTTAAAGAAGTTTTATTGAAGTTGATTGAAGAAGCCAAATCCACACTCGGTTTGTAGAGCAGATTTTGTCTTAAAAGTAGCCTTGGAGAAGCTCTAAATGTAGACAACAGTAACAACAGAAGGAAGCTCGGTCCACTTGAAGTGATCTCAATTGCAGAGGACTGAAACATTAGGTTCTCCTACCTGTTATAGCTCATATACCTTGAAACTCAACCTGTCAAGGGTTAAAAATGAACTTCTAACTTTTATAAGTTTGGTCCTGTGGATAACTTGTGTGGAGGGCTCGGACAGCAAGACAAACTATGGACAACATTTTGGAAGGGCCTGATTTGTTTCAGCTCGGACCCGTCACAAATTAGAGGACAGTTGTTAATTACATGTCAGATACCTTGAACAGAATCTACATATAGCTGCAAACACTATTGAATGCCTTGTCCCTGTCTCCTTTGGGAAGGCTCAGATTTATGAGGGACTCAAAGTAACCAATGTAGTCCTATGAATAATAATGAATGAGCAGTAGACATTAAAGTAGTGAACAATGAACCTGGAGGGATGTACAAGTGAAGAAGATCTTGATAGGGCGCATATTGGAGCAAATCTTTGGCCAGATTTTGAAGAGGAACCGTTGTGAGGACACCTTCAGGCATTCTAGTTAAAGTGTCTTGGAAGCCATTATTGGGACAGCTCAGGAAATTTTCCATCGTGACTAGCTCAAGAAGGTACCATTTGATCACTAATGCCAAAATGCCAAAATTGCAGTCCTTGATTGAGCCATCTACTTATTTAGGGCAATGATGTTGGAAAACTACTGTAAGAAGGCAGACAAAGAAGAGGTATGTAAAACTAATTCTTACATGGAAATTATGTCTGTCTTTGAATGTTGTTTAAGGAAATTTAAGGACAATATCAATGGCTAGTTGATGAACCTTAGAACAATGACATATGACCTCATTGTATAGGGCAGAATCTATATGAACTTGGTCTATGGTATCTTCAGAGGCATATGGAAAAATATATATAACCATGAAGTTTGACATCTTCAGTTCTGTATGGCAGTGATACATATGATAGTGATGTGTATGATAATATTATGGCAACACTGTAATCAATGATATGACAATATATGATACCCGTCAAGATGTATGACTAATATATGGCAGTATATGGCTATGGTTCTTGTATGGCCTTGACAGTGGGTGAGTAATATTCAGGCCCATGAGTACAAAACCCTTTCCGAGTTGGTGTATGGAATGCCCGAATTCAATCATGAAGGCATTTGTCAGGGTTGTGCCAAAGGAAAGCATAGGGGACTTTTCTTCACTCCTCAAGTGTCACAAAGACATCTGATACACTCTGACTTATCTGATATGCTGCCTATGAAATCCTTGAGAGGATGTTCTTATAGATGTCTTCTCTCACAAGAGGAGCTGGCATTAAGAGGGAGACCACAACCGTGTATGCTCCTGAGCAAATGACGTTGCTAGAAGAAAGAAGAGAAGACCCTTATGGCTCAGAGACTCTCTCAAAGATGCCAAGAGACATATGGCCCCAAAGGGGGACATTTCGGGAAAGCAAGAAGCCATATAGATACCAAGGGTATCTAGCAGCCATGGGTACAATATGAGCCTAGATCATTTGAAGAAGCCATAAAGCATCAAGTCTGGAAGGATATTGTACACGAAGAGCAGGAGTCCATTATGAAGAATGATGTCTGGGATGTGGTTTCAAGACCGAAGGACAAAGCTGTTGTCACCTCAAAATGGCTCTATAAGATCAAGCATGGATCCGATGGTAGTGCTGAAAAGTACAAGGCAAGATTTGTTGCCTGAGGCTTCTCTCAAGGAAGGCATAAACTATGATGATATACTTGCACCTGTGGTCCGATATTCCACCATCCGATCTATTATTGTCCTTGCTGCTATGCAAGGATGGAGTCTACATCAGTTGGATGTGAAGACCTTTTTTTTTTTCTGCAGGGTTCGATATAGGAAGAGGTGCATGAGGAGCAACCTCTAGGGTTCGAAGCCCAGGATAGAGACTCTCATGCATGCAGGTTGAAGAAAGCCCTCTATGGGTTGAAGCAAGCCCCAGGGCTTGGTATGAGAGGATAGATAACTACTTGATGAAGCTGGGTTTCACTCGAAGTAATGCTAATCCAAACCTTTACTTCAAGGTTGATAGAGAAAAGCCTCTCATTCTAGTCCTCTATATGGATGATCTCTTCCTGACAGGCGCTGACCCTCTCATTCATTAGTGTAAGAGGGAGCTCGCCTCCGAGTTCGTGATGAAGGACCTAGAACTGATGCATTATTTCCTAGGCTTGGAGATCTGGTAGAGACCTGGCGAGATTTTCCTCTCTCAAGGAAAATATATTGTGAAGCTGCTGGAAAGGTTTGGAATGGTGGACTGTAAGTCCATGTCGACACCGATGGAGCTCAACTTTAAGAAGTTGAATGGAAGTGTTGTTGGGCCCGTGCTAGCAAATCCTACCGAGTATCGTCAACTCGTATGGGGCCCTGATGTTCTTAGGGAACATCCGTCCGGACGTATGCTGTGCAGTGAACACTTTGAGTCAACACACAGTTGATCCTCATAACATTCATTGGGTTGGTGCCAAGAAACTCTTGAGATATCTCTGGGGCACGATAGACCATGGGCTGAGATACACTGCCGGGAGTTTGAGACTCGTGGATATACTGATGCCGATTGGGTTGGTATTGTGGTGGATCGCAAGAGCACATCTGGATGCTGCTTCACACTTGGGTCTGCTTCGAGTAGGAAGCAAAAGTCGGTAGCTTTGAGCACCGCTGAGGCCGAATACATTGCAGCATGTATGGCCTGTTATGAAGCCACTTGGTTGCGAAGCTCTTCAGTGAGTTGTTCGAGCATGTGCTAGATGCCACCATTATCCTTTGTGATAACCAGATGGGGATTCGTTTGTCAGAGAATCCCGTGTTCCACGATCGATCCAAGCATGTTGATGTCTGGTACCATTTTATCTGGGATATGGTACAGCGAGGCGTCGTAAGGCTCGATCATATAGGAACTGATGAGCAGGTCGCGGATATTCTCAAAAAGCCCTTGGGGAATGTCATGTTCCTAACCTTCCGTGAGAATCTTGGAATCGTGGAACGACCCTATTTGAAGGGTCTTGTTGGACGATGAGCTCTGGGAGCTCCAGGGGGGCTTTGGGGATAGCTTCTTGGAGCTATAAGCAACCACAGGACTAGGCTTGTCGAACCTTGTTGGTGTGCTTCCCCCCCACCGTGATGATATTGAGTTGGTTTACCTCACTCTGATCTGTGCCCCGTATGCATCTTACCCATGGAGTTTCAGACTCATCAGAAGTACCTCTCAGTTGGCCAATGAGGTGGGAAATGTGAATAGAGACCATAGCAAGACCGATGGACGCATCAGAGATTGTACTCTCTATGTCTAGGATGGCACGTGTCCAACCACTTGATCTGGGATCAAGTCTAGTGAGGTTTGAGACCTCCAACTGACTTCGGGTCAGTTAAACTAACTTCAGGTTAGTATATGACTCTCTTGAGTCCAAGTGAGGTTTTGGACCTCCAACTGACTTCGGGTCAATTAAACCAACTTCGTGTTGGTATGTGACTCCTTTGAGTCCTACAAAGGTTTCGGACCTCTGAGCTGACTTCGGGTTAGCCGGGAGTGATGCCTTTGTGACTCACTTTTTGTTTTGAAATAAAGAAGCCAGCGAAGCAAGTTACGGCGGGATGACGCACGATGTTTCAATGGCACTGGTGGATGGAGTTCTCCCTAGTTGAGAGGGAGTGTTAATTTTGGGCAACTAGGCCCAAACTCCATGTTGTGATTGCTCAGATGACGATGCCAACTAGGCCCAAACTCCATCTAAAGATCATCTTGATCGGATGAGCAAAACATGTATTTTGAATTTATTCCACATGTGCAAGGTCGGCCGGATTTGTCCCACATGCATAAGAGATGTGTCACACACCAACAAAGATGCCTATATATTAGAGAGACTTGAAGCTTATCATATACACACATTTTGTGGAGGCATTTTCTTCTTTCTTGGATGGTGATGGAGCAGCGTTCTTGATTCTGCGTTTAGGGCTTCTTGGTGCAGCATCTTAGTGGAGCATTCTTGACGAGACATCTTGGGGTTGTGTGACACATGTGGGAGGCTGACCTTATGAAGACTTTGCTGGTTGAAGCATCCTGTTGATCGCCGTAACACCACCATTCTTTATCTTTGTTTTGTCTTGTCTTCTATCGATCTATTGGTATGTTCTATCTGCATCTTACTTTCATTGAGCCCTAGAAGTTTAAAGTATATTTGCATCTAGCATAGAACATCTTCAGAATTTAACAATACATCCAAGGTTACTTGGGAGCGGGAGCGAAAACGCGGAGCGGGAGCGGGAGCGCCATTTTTAGAAGCTTCCGGTCCGGAGTGTTTCCGGGAGCGTTTATATATATATATATATATATATATATTGTATTTTGATGCATATATGTCAACAAAAACATGTAGAATGATGAATTAGACATAAAAAACATAAAAACATAGATTGAATCATATAACATCAATCATCTAGAAGTTATAATCTTCATCAACCACGCCCACGAGTTGAAAGCATACAACATATTGACTCGAGTCTCGCGAATCATCAATCTGAAGGTTTCAAGCTTTCAAAATTCAATATATAACATTTATCATCATTGATTCATTGATTTCAAATTTCAATATATAACATTTATCATCATTGATATATATCATTTATCATCATTGATTCATTGATTTCAAAATTCAATATATAACATTTATCAACATTGATATTATATAACATTTATCATCATTGATTCATTGATCACCATATAACTTTCATGAAGCATCATATTCATAATTCATAATGACTTGTAGACTTATAAATGCCAACTTCAAAGTTTCACCTTTCAAATTCAAACTTCAAACTTAAATTGTCATTAAATATATGAAAGAGTCAAGTTTCAATTGTTCAACTGTCAACAACAAATAGAAAAGACTAGTAAACAACAAATCTATTTTATCTACTGGCTGGCCCCTTGCCACGCCCACGAGAACTGTCTAATTTGTGCGAGCCACGAGGAAATGTTGGTCTTCTAGTACTCTCAGGAGTACCACGTCCACGACCATGACTAGAAGGTGGAGGCTGAATCTGAAAGGAACAATAGTTGGATATCGAGGACTAGCACTGGCACTGGCACCCACACTGCTACTGGATGGTGGGACTGGCCCTGTGTGTGGCGGTGTTGTTGATGCTTCAAGTTCATCATCATCCCTAAAAAGTTCTGCTTCCAATTCTTCCATATGTACCGTGCCGTCCTCCAAATTATCATCCTCTGGGTTGTTGTCCCAGACTCTATATGATTGATCCTCATTTGCCCGATCACAGTAATGGCTCAACAACCTCAAGTTGTAATGCACATAAACCAAGCTTTCAGCTCGGTTTTCATTCAGCCTGTGTCTTTTCACATTGAGTATGAAGCTGTAGGTGCTCCAACACCTCTCTGCAGAAGAAGTGTTCACAACCTGTGAGAGAACTTTTTTAGCCAACTTTGGCAAAAGTCCCATGCTGCCATATGCTTCCCACTATCTGAGAGCATCAAATCTGTCCCTGTCTTCCATTGCATGGAAAGAACCAAAGTTAGCAGTGCAACTAAAGTGTTTGCCTAATTCGAGGCACAATCTAGCACACTCCTCCCTGTCGGGTACCAACTTGTCTAATGCCTTCATGTACCCCTCTTGTACCTCTAGATCTGTGTGAGGTTTCATCCTAACCCCACCTCCAGGTGCAAGTTGGCCCAACCAAGATGGAGAGTAATATTTTGGCGTAAGGATATATGCCAAGGCATGTAGTGGAACATTGAGTTTATTCCACCGTGCACACACACAGGCATGAATCATAGCATACAAGTTGGGATCATTATCCTTAACAATATCTTTTATTTGCCCCAACATGCTGTCCATCTGCTCATAAACCTCCCCAATCACTGGTTTATCAGTATCTGCAAACTGAATCATGTGATAAATGGGCTTGGTAAAATTCAAAATTTCCCTCACACATGCCTAAAACAGAGGGTCAAGGGCGGTCTCCTCCACATGTTCGAAACCTTGCCTGTCAACTATTGTCGTTGCCATGTCCTTTAATAGCTGCCAATGTGGGCTTGATACCATTGCAGCCAATGACTCTCTTACCTTCAAAAGGCGCCTGAAGGTGAGGTAATAGCTAGCAAATCTAGTTTTTGCTATTTTCAACAACTCCAATTTGGAGTGAGTACGGAAAAGCCCATGGGTATTGCTATGATTTGTAATAAATTTTATCATTTTTTTACCTCTTGTACAAATCACCAAGCCATTTGAATTGAGGTTGTTTGTTTTTAATGATATCATGCATCAAAAGGTTCATTATGTGAACCAAACACCCAGACCAAAATATGTTGGGGTATTTATCCTCAATAATTGCTCCTGCTGCCTTACAGTTAGCAACATTATCAGTGATGACTTGTATGACATTGTATGGCCCAGTCTTTTCAATTATTGCAAGTAATGGTTCTGCAATGTTAATGCTGGTCTTGAATTTGTCTGAATAATCATATGCTGACAGGAAGATTGCACCACTAACCGACACAGCCAAAACACTTATCAATGGCTTTCCTTTTACATTGGTCCATCCATCAGAGACAATGGACACCCCATGCTCATTCCATGAATTTGTCATTCTAGCCAAAGAATGGTTTATTTTAGCTTTTTCATGATCAAGACCCACAGTTCTGGCCTTGTCATACCCAGGGCTTTTGTATCCTTTGGGGGCATCATTAATGGCAAAAACCATTTCATGCCAATAAGGTGAGCGAAGAACATTGAATGGCACCCCACATGCATATAGAAACCGGTAAACTTTTGAATCCACATCATTCCTACACAGTTCAGGAGGAATTTGTTGTGTAACCTCCCTAGTGTATAGCAGACTTCAAATAGGTGCATGAATTTGACTTTCTTGCTGGAAAATTCGACCTTCAAGGGAGGATTTCGACCTCAATAGTTATATGAGGCCTTTTGTAATCATTTCCAAGGGTTGGAACATTGGACATTGAACTAGTGTATTTCATTTTGACAAAATAATACAGAGAATACAGAGAAAAGTTGTAGCTTAAATTCAGGGATTCATGTGGTGAGCTTGTATGGCTATGTTTCTCTTTTGTAAGTCACTCCATTGAATGCTTTCTCTTTCCATTACATATCTACTACTTTTTCACTCATTGTCTTTACAGTTTTTAAGCAGTATTCATGAGTAATACATGCCATGTTTTGATGAGATGATGATGTTGTGTTGATTTTCTTCTTAAGGAATGAATTCATATTTATATGCTTGTTCCGGATCTCTCTTTTCATCTTACAACATAACCATACAACCTAAGGGGTCACTCAAGCTTGCCTACCTTGCCCCTTTATTGGCCTGCAATTTTTGCTCTTCTAACCCTACCAAAGTTTCAAGCCTAGCTCTAAAGGTCCATTTTCATCCAGCACAAAAATCCAAATCAAACAAACCCTAGAGCCTACTATACCTAGCCTAAAATCTCCATTATCCAGTCAATTTGGTTGTGATCTCATTGAGAGAGCCCTCTCAGCCTAGTATGGCTAGCTACTAGGTCAAAGTGGTCTATGGTTACCTTTGATGGTCTCCTTCTCAGCCTTCGGAGATCCGATGGAGTGCTAACAATATCAACAGTCAATCACTTTGGAGATTAGGGTTGTGGATTTGGGTGGATTTGGTCAATAACTCAAATGGATAAAAGAAAGGTCGAGCTAAGGGAAAAGACACATCTTTTGAGCACAAGACACAATGAGATAAGTGAGATATCAGTGATTGGGTGGAGAAGGACATTCATCCAAGTGTGCAGAGTCCATGGAGGAGTGTAGGGGGTAGCAAATTAAAAGGATCCAGGTCATCCAGCAAGATCGAAGGACAAATCTACAAAGGTTTTGATCAGCTGAAATATCTCTAGGTTTTGTTGTATTTGTATTTTACCCCAAACGACAATTTTCCCAAGATGGAAGCCCTTGTATGCTGAAAATTATTATTAATGAATCAGTAAATTTGAAGGGTAAAAGTTTGTGTGCATTGTATGAGTTTGGTGTGATTATTTTGCTTCCACTATTTTTTTTTTATTTACATGTTAAAATTTCAGTAGTGCTTTTATTTAGTAGATTTGCAATAATAAAGTAATTTACAACAAGGTATCTACTAGGTGTTGAAGTTTTAACTAGAGTCCGTCTTCGTAATATAAAATGATCATTGATGTATTTATTATACAAATTTATATTTTATTAAAGCATGTTCTTCATGCTTAGAGTCAAAATAGTCAAAAAGAATTTATTATGAGCAAAAAGAATTTATTACGAGTCAAAAGAATATTTATCTGAGTCATGTCCCATTTGGACATTTGTAAGAAAAAGAATTTAAATTTTATTTTGAGTCATAAGCCCACAAGAAGACCAAGTCGGCCCTCATTGGACAATTCGGCCTAGTGGCACCTATTCGACCCTCCTAGACAACTATATATAAGAGATAATTCGACATCTTGGAGAACCAACTCACTCATCACATCATCTATCATTTTTTGCACCTAGACAAGAAGAAGAAAGGGTCGAAGTCAAAGGAGAGAGAAGGTAATCAAAGGAGAAGAAGAAATCGAAGTTTTTCTACCCTACTACAGTTCGCTTGTGCGAAATTTCAAAGGCATTTTTTAGGTAATTGTAGGGCCGAAACTCGACCTTTACTGTAGGCCGGAAATTCTGAGTTTGACTACATTTGAAAGAGTTTGACCAATGTTGACTCTGATTTGTTGGAGGAGACTTGGAGGAGGGTTTGACTTGCAAACGTTGTGGCAGTTTGGTCTTGGTCTTCGATGTCTCTCATTTTGATCTAGTTCTATAAGAGAAGGATTGTTGGGTTTTCCCTTGTGCGGTTTGCCCTAGCCTCTTGTGTAACTTTTGGTGTCCTTTGTCTCATTGTGATCTTATGTTTTGAACATTTCCATAATTGCCTGTTGAAGAAGACATACAAAGTAATAAGACATATAATATTCACAAGTAATTATCAAGAGGAGGAATCAAGCATTAAACTACATAGCACTTGATTTCCCTACATGGTACCTAAGGTGAAAGAAGGAAGCTTGAAGATCACATTTTGTTGGCACTCCTCGTTGAAGACATCTGTAGCAACTCTCTTTCTCTCTTTCAATGGATAAGTATATCAAGGAAGGTCTCAAGGAGGATTCTCGTTGAATCCATCAAAAGTTACATCACCAACTTTGCGTTTCTAAACAATCTAAGGAAGTCAAGGATGAAAATCTCTACTCTGCTCTTACAGGTTCAATTGAATTAACAACACAGGGTTAATCGCTAGTGGAGCTTCAAGGCATATGACAGGTGAACATGGACATCTCAACACTCTATCAAAAGAAAGCTCTTCTCACAAAGTTGAACTTGGAGACAAAAGTAGCCATCCGGTCAAAGGCATTGGATCTACCTTTGTGATATTCCCACTTAGCATTATTGCTAAGTGAAATATCAATCTTGGCAAATTTTGTCTTAATTCATGTTTGCACTTAGGAAATGTGGGTTTAGAGGCCCCACATGTATTTTTGACTTTAAGCAAGCCCGGACATTAGAGTTGGAGGGAAATATTGTGGCTTTAGTGGAGCGTGGGGGCCACCCATGGAGAATTACGGCCCACATGAGACTACGCTCTCATCGGAGCGAAGTTGGTGGGGAAAAGTCAAGTTGGGCCCACATGGGCATTTTGGAGACCCTTTGACAAATAGAGCAAGAGGCACTCATTTGGCTCATTCTTGATCATTTGATAATTTGTCTTTGACAAACACGCTTGAGTTGAATACAAGTTTGCAAGTGTTGTTTAGCACACGAGTGTTTCCGAGCGAAAATCTCAACCTTTGCTTTGGTGGACTTCAAGTACCTGCCCAAGGAGGGAGTCTCTTCCATTTTTAGTTGATCCAGGAGCACCATTTCGTAGGTTGGGGCCAGCATCGCCAAGAGCTGCGTAGGCAATGCGCATTATAGGTTGGATCCACACGTGAGGGTTGAGGAGCGAAGATCATTCGACGTTGAAACTTGTGGGGAAGGCCAAAAGGGAGTTTCTTGGGTGATTGGAGGAAATTTTGGGGAATTTTCCAGCAATTGGGTGGAGACAGATTGGTGGAGACAGTTGAGCACACATTCATTGTTGAGGTATCCATTGATGAGGCATCCAGGTCTATGACAGAGCTTCAAGACGACAGGCACCTACAGCTGGCGGATGAGCATGCCTTGCATGTTGGGTTGTCTATGGCGGAGCAGTTGGAGGCTCATGTTGAGCCCATGATGGAGGAGGATGTGCAGCCATCCTTTGGGCTAGCCATTGATGAGGGGCAACCTAGAGACCACACGTTGCGATTTTAGAACAATTCGCTTCAAAGGTACACTGATAGGATCTACATCGTTATTAGCCCACCCCTACACATTGGATTGAGAGACATGGGGTTGTCAGGTTAGCAGGACTGAGCAACATGAACTGAGTATGCCACCGCATCAGCCTGGAGGGTTGGTTCCTTCCACAGGAGATTATACATTTGATCCCTCCTTTGGGATTGGATGTCAAGAGGTACTGAGTTGCTACCCGATGGAGTGGGTTAGGTATCGGGATGTATCCATGGCCATAGTTTAGTAGGGGTCGTGGGTATTCGGAGGGGCTCGTGGGCCAAACTATTTTTGGGATCCGGGTGGGATTCCCCGTCACATCATGGATCCAGTCGACGATGGGAGTAGTTGTGCACTGGATCCGAGGATTGAGGGCACACACACCCGCAGTTTTCTATCAGAGTTCCGAGTAGCACTAGTGGCTAGTTGGATCAACAGGGGAGTAGGTGGACTCCGTGAGTTGTCCTGACATGTGGATCAGGCTTGGAGTTGTAGGATGATCAACATACTCTTGCAGGGGCTGATCGGAGGAGGTGGCATCGAAAGTCCACTAGACAGAGCATTGTACATGGATGAGGCTTTCCTAGAGATATGTGGGGTGCATAGGACAGCAGGCAGCAACACCTTAGTGACACCGCCACTGGCATGTAGGGAGGTTTTCCTGTTAAGTCTCCCTGAGAGGATCAGGAGAGGAGGCCCACCCATTCAAGGTTATGGAGGTGTGGTAGTAGAGATGGCGACCCTGACAGGATGCAAGTTGCTGCACACTAACTCAGCCTTGGGCCATGGCATTCTGGGGTGTATAGAGATATGCAGCGATGATTGCCTCTTGAGTATATCCATACAAACTTGCATACAGTCACTGGGGAGCGGGTTGTTGTCCCTTTATGCCCTCATCACAAGCAGTAGGGCGCGAGAG
The DNA here is from genome assembly GCA_034641835.2 of Pinus albicaulis. NCBI lineage: Eukaryota > Viridiplantae > Streptophyta > Pinopsida > Pinales > Pinaceae > Pinus > Pinus albicaulis. Next base: position 118,622,391 of record CM076577.1, on the reverse strand, counting down.
ACTTACCTGAGGCGGATGGATGTGACCCAAAGTATCATGGACAGGAGAGGAGGTTTCTCGTTGGGGCAGACAGACTATGCGCATGTTGGCACGTGGAGTGTAATATTCCTAAATAGCCATTCTGCTAATTAGAAACATTAAAGTTTTGATAATTTTTGTATTTCCTAATGTTAGCCGAAAATAATGTGGGTAAGGGACCCACAAATTAGATTAAAGCAAACCATGGTCTTTTCCTATAGTTGAGAGGCAAATATTGCGGCCTTGGTGGGGGCTCGATGAGCCAATGAGGAGTGACTACACCATCCATGAAGGAAGCGTTGTGGTTGGTCGAAGGAAGGCAGTGCAAGAGTGGCTAGAGGAGGGGCAGCGCAACTCTTGGTGGCACCCAAGAGGAACGTTGGGTCTTTGGAGACAAAAAGGAAGAGGCAGCTCATTTTCACGCATCTATCTATCATTTCTGAATTTGTCTTTTGACAGAGCATGCTTGAGCTAGTGCCAAGTATGCCATTGTTGTTTAGCAACTGAGTGTTCCTGAGCGGGAATCTCAACCTCTGCTTCGGGGTAATTCGAGTGCCTGCCCTAGGGAGGATATTTTACCTTTTCGATCCAGTGGGGAGCTATGTGTTTCATTACCAGCTTGTTTATCTTCAGAGGCAGCGCAGTGACTGCACAGTTCTGAGAGGGAGTTCATCCGAGAGCTGAGGAGCATAGGGAAGTTGGAGTTGGGAATTGGTGGGGAAGATGAGAGCTTACTAACAGGGATATTGCATACATTTTGGGAGCAGTTTGCAACAGATTTTCCAAGTGCACAAAATTGTCCAGTAGCGTAGAGAGCCAAGCCCAAGAGGGCCAATTTCCAGGGTCAGCCAATCCACAAATCCTTCGCGGGTTATTGTGGGTTTTGTGAGTAGAGACCAGGGTTAAAAGCCCGGAATTTTCTGAGCATTATTCCAGGCCCAACCAACAAATCTAGAGGAGTAACAACAACATTTATGGGTAGGACTGCACAGAGCTAGAGCAGTGCAGAGTACTTTTGTGTGGGTAGATTCAGCTTGTTTTCGAGGCCATCTTCAGCTTGCCTTGAGCAAGCCTAGGGGCCATCATTCCAGCACCCATATTGTACACATTCACAGCAATTTAATAAAATTGCTCAAACTTGATTTTTATGGCTCCAATCTGTGTTTTAATGACGTAATTGTTTTTGTTGTTGTTAATGTATATTGATGCATTGTTATTACTGTTAATTTCCTTTTAGGAATATTACAGTGGTATCAAAGCTCATAGACTTGGCTCAGCCTATGGAGCAACGCAGTCTATGACACCGAAGAACAAACAGAATGTAACTTACCGGAGGCAAAGATACAGGAGCAGGGAAAGCGAGCTTGAAATCGGTCCAGATCCGATAGATAGTGTTCCAAAGGTCGTAGGAGAGAAGATGGAGGACACAGACGGTGGAAGGAACAAGGAGGAGGAATTTGCACACCTTCTGCTAAAGTCAGTACAGGACCTCTCCAAGAGGATTGAGGAGATGGGTCAGCGGTTTAGCAATAGCAGCAAGGGGAAAGGAGTCCAAGGGGATTTCCAAATTGGAGAAGGGTCAGGCACTTCGCAACACCAGGCAGCACCACACACAACCATACTGGTCATACCATACACACCTCCAAGGTCCACTATTCCAACATTCCTAGCTTCAGGAACATGAGGGCAGCAAGAGCCAGAAGAGGCTCACTATGGAGATTATTTCGTAGAATATCAGTCTTATGGCCCGAAGTTCGGGAAGGCCATCACATTCAAAGATTTCTACCAATTGAAGACCGGTAACAAACCCAAAACCAGTCCGAAGGAGGCTACACGCACGACAGTGATTTACAGCGTACTGTGGGAATGTTGTTCCTCCCAACTTTTGATGGTTCTTCTAAGAGTTCAGCGAAAGCATGGGTGGAGAAGTTGGATGTCTATTTCCAGTTGAACCAAATGACTGAGACAGATTCCATCAAGTTTGCCACGTTGAATCTAGATGGAGAAGCCCACGATTGGTGGTTCCATGGGCTGACTACGTTGGGTCACGCAGGGGTGACAGCGTATGATGATTTCACTACGAGAGTGCTTGAGAGATTTGAGAGGAAGGATCCGGAAGAGTACTTTGGGGAGCTGACCAAACTCAAGTAGACTAGGAACGCAGAGGCATACATTTCTGAGTTTCTGAGGCTATCGGTGATGGTTCCATATTTGTCCAAGTCTAAGAGAATCTACATGTTTGTTGAGGAACTAGCAGAACCATTACAGGGCTTAGTAAGGTCCAACAGACCTACTACGCTACAGGAAGCAGTGGGAAGGGCTAGAGATTTGTAGGATGCCCTACCCAAGGCTAGAGCACCATTGTCTAACAGACCGAGATTTCAGCAGAAGGGAAGCGATGTGAGAGCTCCACCCCCAAGAGGCAACCAAGGTCGGGGGCAACTAGATGATGACACCTGGAGAGATCTTCAAAGGAAGAAACTCTGCTTCACTTGCCAAGATCCATGGGCACTAGGCCACAGATGCGCAGCAAGGAAGGCACACTATATAGAGGTATTCTCAGACAATGGCGGGGATGAGGAGACATTCTTTGAGATGGGAGGAGAGGACAGCGCAGCACCCCAGGAGAGAGGGCCTCCACCTCCACCCCCACCGGCAGCAGGAGGATCTGCGTTTGCACCCACAGGAGGGGTCCTTGCATCACTGTGTGGGGTAACCAAGTATCTAACCTTGAGGATTCGGAGGACAGTACATGGGCATCGTGTCTCAGTGTTAGTCGACAGTGGAGCCACGCACAACTTCATCGATGCCCAAATGGGGCAAAGGAGGGGCATTGCTACAGAGGAGTTCGATGGTTTTTCAGTGCTGGTGCTGGGAGACAGGACCATGCAGTGCACACGTTATGTCCCAATGCTAATTTTGACCATGGGAAACTACTCCATGACCGACCACTTCTTCGTGGTTGACATTTCAGACACCAACATAGTGTTGGGAGTCCAGTGGCTCTTCACACTTGGCAGAGCCACCACTGACTGGAAGAAACTTGAGATGGAGTTCCTGGATCAGGAGGGCAAACTCGTGATGCTGAGAGGCATGCATTCATACCCACCATAGAAAGTCTCTGCACATAGGATGGAGGTAGATTTGGGGCATGGTGATATAGAGTGGGTTGTTGAGTTGTAGATTTCTGAGGCTGGGGTGTGACCAAGCCACCACATCCAGAGATTCAGGCTATTCTTGACAGGTACCCAATAGTATTTGGGGACATACCACATGAACGGCCACCTAACCGTGGATTTGAGCATACCATTAAGCTGGAGCACGGGGTCAAGCCGTGATCACTACCCCCTACAAGCATCATAAGGCCTACAGGGATTAGATTGAGAGAGCCATTCATGAGCTCTTAGCATTGGAGCACATCAGACCCAATTTTAGCCCTTTTGTTTCTTTAGTTGTCCTGGTGAAGAAGAAGGATGTGTCACTGAGGATGTGTATCGATTACAGGGCCCTAAACAAGAAGACCATGAGGAACCGCTAACTCATTCCCAAGATCGATGAGTTGATGGATGAGATGAGGGGAGCTAAGTTCTTCTCCAAGATCGATCTGAGGTCTAGGTACTGTTGACCACTACAGTGGCACCTGGTGATGATGTGAAGACTCCATGCCCAAGAATGAACCAGAGGACACTCGTACCATCATATATCATCAGTTCAACAGAGTTTTTAAACTCTACTTCTTCTTATCATTTTCTTTTGTACCCAAATTCCACGTCGTACGGGGAATTGTAATAAGTGATGCTAGTAATGATGAGTTTTGAGTCAGTATTGAGTCTGTAACAGGCCTAGGTAGCCTAGCACCTTGCCAACAAGTGAGCATTACTCTGGGAGGTTTTTTTCACTCGATTAATTATCATCTCCCTATCAGAACTGAATAATTAATTGAGTTTTTTTCCTTCAAATTTACCCCAAAGCCGAAGTACGGCTTGATGGTGAGGCCTTGGGTGAGTCGTAGTGTCTAGAGTCAATGTATATTATCATACTAGATCATAAAAAAAAATGCGTGGAATTTGGTTAGGTCTAGGTAGTCATTTTTTCATTTTTTAGATTTCCTGCAGGTCAAAAATTGCAGTAAAAATTGTAATTGAATTGTAATAAGTGTTGTCTAGAGAAATTGTATGGGGTATGAGTAATCAAAATTCCATCTCTCACCCTCAACTTTCTATTATGACACACTTTGAGGGGTTAAAAATGTGTTTTGAACCCTCAAAACCCACTTTTCCTAAGTTTAGTGAGAAATTTAGCAATTAATTAAGCCAGAAATTAAATAAATGGAGAAAAATAAATATCCACACATGCTAAATGTTGTGGAAATGAGGTGGAAAATTATAGAGTTAAAGTGAAGTCCCAAGGTGATGTGGACTCCTAAAATCGAGGAAAGGACGTGTGTTCAAATAAAATCGAATACCTGGCATTAAATGAGAGTTTCTTACTTGGAAATTCAAATTTGTGAAGTTAATGCACATTTGGAAGGATTTCGGAGGAATATTTGGTGGAGATTTTTGTGGGAAATTGTCCCCACATGGGTTACCACCCATATACACTTGTCATTCCATCATAAAATTCGAATTTGGCACATAAGGGAAGAAGAAAATGATGTCCACTTGCCAGAATTTGATATTTACACTTGCCATTGGAGCTCTACTTATCAAATTCGAATTTTCCTTGTGATTTCCTCCCTCTCACCACTTGGCATTTGGTTCTTCATTGGGATTTGCTCCCACTCTCTATATAATGGAGCCATGGGCTCTCATATTGTATCAAGTAATACGAGCTATTGGGCTTTAGGACACGTTGTTGGATTGTACACGTACTTGCAATATAATACAAAAGTCTTTGGGGGTAACTTGTGATGGTGTTCTTCTCCTTGCATATGTGGTAAATTCTTGACTTGTTGTTATGCTTCTATTCACTTCCTCATCCTATTGTTTCTTTCATGCTTGTTTCAAGTTATGTTAGTATGCAAATATCTCATATTAGCATAAGAGTTACTTGATTGCTTTAGGATAAAAAAATCTTCTATTTGATGTCAAATATATCTATAGGAGTTCTTTCCATTGCTTTTATTTAATTTCATGTGGATTTAATATATTGTGGTAAGACTGTGTAGAAGGATCTGTCTTTGGTCAAGTTTTTCAAGCATGAGGGGAAGTTCTCGGAGGAACCAATCCATTCTTGAAAATATTCAAGGAGAACCCGCATGTATTGATTTCCAAAGTCTAATCTATATTTTATTTTGTCTTGAGGTTCTTTTAAGTTTTTCAAAGCTCTTATTTCTTGCAACAAAAAAATCAAACTTAAAATAATTTATTTTTCAAGTATTTCACTTCATTTCTTTAATATCTGACAATTTCAAAGAGCCAAGCTATGGCTAGTCAAAGAGGAGAGATTGCTCATACTCTTTGGCCTAGCCTCTTGTAGATTATTTTCGTAATATTACTTTCTGATTTTCTTGAGCTAACATTTGTTGTTGTAGATTTTCTCTAACTTGTTGTCTTGCAGCAACTTGCAGGTTTCATCTTCAGAAAACTACTTATAAGTTTGCATGCAGAACCTTGGGGCTCCAACTTTTAGACCATTTCCTTCCCTTGGCCGTGAACATTAGAGGAAATTCATTGGACGAAGCCGAGTTCTTCTTAAGGGTGGCCGAGTTCACTTGGAGTCTCTATTTCTCTCTCTTGGCCGTGTAACTCAAAGAGGCTTTGCCTTTCTTCTTATTCCTCCAAAAATCTGCATTTTGTTGGGTTTTTGTGGGCCTCAAATTGCAGAAATTTTCAACAAGGAAAGATCTATGGCTCAAGAGTGAAATTGTTAAGACTTTCCTTGGATTTTAGAGAAGACTTCATAGTTTTCTCCTTCTTGTAATAACTAATAAAATTTTTAGTTTTGGAAGTGTGGGTTTTACCCATTGGTATCCCTATCTCTCCACTTTTTTGGAGAGGCTTTGTGGCTTGATCTTTGATATTTTTCACTTGCGTGCACATCATCTAATTGGGGAATTAACACAATCATGCATTACACTCATTTTGCATGCACCTTAATCTATTTTGCTAAGGTTTCTAGTCTTTTTGCTTTCATAGCAAGTTCAAACTTTTGCATGCATGCACTTTTAACTTTGATGCAGGGGCATTAGACACTAGCCAGCAATGTAGGAGGTTTTGTCCACATGTTGTGGCTAGGAGGATTCGAAAACATTTGAATTGTAACAGCTAGGTGTCAATACCTCAGTTGACTGTTTCATTTAGATTTGTTAGAATTGTAGAAGTCGAATAGTTAGGTTCGATCCATCTGTCATGTTTCAGTTAGTCGAATAATTGTAATTAGGCTTTTGATTTTCTAAACGGTCCTCACAGAGGAACCGAAGAGACACATTGTAATGTATATAAATTGTATCCCTCGGATGTATTGAGGGGGAGATTTTCTGCAATAAAAGATTGTGGGTTAAGCAATTGCTTCAGGTTGAATGAATTTCAGTTCCTGTTGATTATCAAACTGTCTTGAATTGATATTGTGAGGAAATTTATTTAACTGTGAGGCGATTGAACTCTGTGCGTATATAGTCTCTGAATGGAACTGTTGTGCAGTCTCCGCATCCTTCTGTCCACTATTTCTTTTGAATTATCCGAACAAGTTCTGTGAATTAATCCCACCGCAGGCGAGGCCTGTGTAGAGAAATCGTGGTCGTCGAACTCTGCTTAATGATAGTGCAACCCCGCTTACGCAGAGATAGAATTGTTTTGCTATCGGGATCCTGACCCGAGGCCTGAGCTGAGTTAACAAACGGAGAGCATAGGAAGGAAGGCGATTAATCGTGGTCAATCACTGTTCCAAAACCGCGAGTGGATTTACGAAGCCAGATTGCCCATATCACACCACTTTTGTGGAGTGAGCGGTATTTCCAAATTGGGAGCGATTCCATTGAATGGTGGACACGTAGCACATGGTGGGACCGCGAAAACCGCTTTTCCGAGCGCCATCGCACACTAACGTTCGACCAGGGAGGCCGCGCGATATTGATGCACACCGTCGATCTGGAGGGAAGCCATCGAACGGAGATCGTGCTTGGAAGTAGCCCGGAGGTTAACCAAGGTACGGTGCGAGCATTTGATTGGGCAATCGATTATATATGTGGGGCCGGAACCAAAGGTCCATTATAAGTCATTTGTTTAAAAGGCGTCGGGTATTTATATAAGGTTCGAAGGATTAAAACCTTGGTTATAAGGTTCGGCAGTGGAATATAAAGCCCGAGAGATATATTTCAAATTTTCAAAGGTTGTCGAATATGTTTATTTTGATAAATAACACCAAAGAAGTTGGAGAAGACCACGTGGAGGAGGAGAACGGGGTTTAACAGGAAATGCTGACAGAGCTACGAATGGAGACCAGCTCTCCTTAGGGATAGACTTTCAGTTTTGTTGCCGTCATTTGTGGTATCAGAGCTGTTGTTTTTAAGTTGTTTTTACAGAGAATTAACATGGCAATCCGAGTTGGTAGAGGTGCTGGCAGAAGGAGAGGCGGACCTGTTGCCAATGCAGAAGTGTTGGGAATTTTGCAGAGGTTCGAGGCCAGAATGGATGCCATGGAGCGAAGACAGCCCAAAGATCCTAAAGACATCAGTGAACCTGAATTAGAAGAAGCGGAAGAAAATGTTGAGATTCCTCCTGACATGAGGCTCCTCAGAACTGTTCTGGGGTCTGCAGTTAAGCCCAGAATTGAAGTGTCGAGTTATGCAGGGGGACTGAATCCAGAGGCACTGGTGGACTGGATTAACGAAATGAACAAGTGCTTTGACTATGAAGAAATAAGTGAAGATAAGAAGGTCAAGTTTGCAGTAACAAAGCTGAAGGGACATGCTGCACTTTGGTGGGATGGAGTGCAGGCAGAAAGGAGGAGAGTTGGCAAGCAACCTATCAAAAGCTGGACCAGAATGATGGCTAAATTAAAAGGTAAATTCTTGCCTAGTGATTATCAGCTGACATTGTTTAGGCAAATGCAGAACTTGAGACAAAGGTTGCTGACAGTAAAGGAATACACAGAAGAATTCTATAAAGTAAGCATAAGAGCTGGGCAATTTCAAGACACACTAGAGAAGACTGTCAGATATGTGAATGGTCTCAGGCTGGAGATCCAAGATGAGATTGGTCTTCTGTCTCCTAAGACAGTGGAGGAGGCCTACCAAATGGCCTTGAAAGCATAGGAGAAACTCCTGAGGAAACAGTGTGCCAAGAAGAGAGGTACTTTCCGGGGAAAGGGAAGTCAGGGTGGTAGAGGAAAGCCTACTACACCCAGGGATGGAGCTAACAGTAGCTCACCCCCGAATGCATCTACAGAGGATGATGCAAGAGGCAGAAGGGGTTCTTATAGAGGAAAAGCAAGAGGAGGCAGAGACAGAGGCAGAGGCAGAGAATTGAGGTGCTATAGATGTCAGCAAGTGGGACATAAGCACTATGAGTGTCCAGAGAATGTGGGTGCTGGTCCAAGAAACGCTGTTGTTGCCCAGGCTGGAGAAGGGGAAGAAATTGAAGAAGAAATTCTACCAGAGAGGGGAGAGTCCTTGGTGGTAAATAAGGTCCTGTTGAAGCAAGCCAAAGAGGTCACTGAGCCTGCACAAAGGAAGACTTTGTTTAGGAGCATATGCAAAGTCCAAGGGAAATGCTGCCAGCTAGTCATTGATAGTGGCAGCACAGACAATCTGGTTTCCACTGAGGTGATAGAGAAGTTGAAGCTAAAGACAAGGGAGCATCCAACTCCCTACAGGGTGTCCTGGCTGCATAAAGGGCACCAGCTGGTTGTAAAAGAACAGTGTGAGATAGAGCTGCAAATGGGCAAATACAAAGATAAGGTCCTATGTGATGTAATGCCCATGGATGTGTGTCATATACTGCTAGGTAGACCTTGGCAGTTTGACAGAGCAGCAGTGCATGATGGCAAGAAGAACACTTACAAGTTCTTCAAGGATGGGGTACATCACACATTGATACCCATGGAAGAAGGAGAGCCATCCAGCAGAGTGATTGATCCAAAGACCTTGTTGCTGAGCGGGAAGGAATATCTGCAGCAGATAGAAGAAGAAGAGGTAAGTTTTGCTTTAGTTTGCAAACCTAAGGTAGTTCTTACTTCTACAAAGATTTCTGATTTGCCAATAGAAATCCAAGAGATGTTGGACAACTATTGTGACATTGTTGCGGATGATTTACCTGATGAGCTGCCACCTGTGAGGAAGATCAGCCATCAGATAGATTTTATCCCTGGTTCAAATCTGCCAAATAAGGCAGCCTACAGACTGACTCCCACAGAAAATGAGGAAATCAAGAGACAAGTACAGGAATTGGTGGACAAGGGACTGATCAGAGAAAGTTCAAGTCCATGTGCAGTACCAGCAGTATTGAGCCCAAAGAAAGATGGAGGCTGGAGGATGTGTATTGATTCCAGAGAAATCAATAAGATCACAATCAGGTACAAATTCCCTTTGCCCAGAATTGAGGATTTAATGGATTGTTTGAGTGGTGCTAAATATTTTTCAAAGATAGATTTGAAAAGTGGATATCATCAGATCAGAATAAGAGAGGGTGATGAGTGGAAAACTGCCTTTAAAATGAATGAAGGACTATATGAATGGATGGTAATTCCTTTTGGGTTGTCAAATGCACCTAGTACTTTTATGAGACTTATGAATGAAGTGTTGAAAGAATTCATTGGTAAATTTGTGATAGTGTATCTGGATGGTATATTAGTTTTCAGCAGAACTAAAGAAGAACATTTAAGGCATCTTAATCATGTCTTGAAGAAGCTGCACCAAGAGAAACTACTGATAAATTTAAAGAAATGATCATTCATGAAAGAAGAGTTGGTGTATTTGGGCTTTGTTGTTTCTGCAGAGGGATTGAAGATGGACCCAGAGAAGGTTAAGGCAATTGTGGAGTGGCCTTCACCCAGAAATGTTTTTGAGGTAAGAAGTTTCCATGGACTTGCCAGTTTTACAGAAAGTTTATAAGAAACTTCAGTAAGATCAATACACCCATCATTGAGACAATAAAGAAGAGAAAACAACCATTTAAGTGGACTGTTGAAGCAGAAAGAAAATTTAAACTTTTGAAGCAAAAGATAACTGAAAAGCCTGTTTTGATTCTGTCTGATTTTACTAAACCGTTTCAAGTGAAGTGTGATGCCAGTGGGGAAGCCATTGGAGCTGTGTTGAGTCAGGATGATAGCCTGTAGCCTATTTCAGTGAGAAGATAAATGACACCAGAAGAAAGTATTCCTCTTATGAAAAGGAATTCTATGCAATTGTTCAGGCATTGAAAAAGTGGAGACATTATTTGATGTCAAAAGAGTTTGTACTATATTCTGATAATCATGCTTTGCAGTATATTGTACAGTAGCCCAAGTTGAATCACAAGCATGCCAAATGGGTTGAGTATCTCCAAGGTTTTAACTTTGTTTTGAAACACATAAGTGGCCAAGCAAATAAAGTAGCTGATTCTTTGAGTAGGAGGCACATGCTTGTTCAAGAAGCTAATTTTGAAGTTGTAGGATTTGATTTTCTCAAATAATTGTACAAAACAGATTCAGATTTTAAGGAAGCATTTGAGGCATGTTGTAACCCTGTTCTAACAGATAGAAGCCAGTGGCTGGATTGTTTCTTGCAGGAAGACTTGTTATTCAAGAGAAACCAACTGTGTGTACCAAAATGTTCCATGAGAGAAAATTTGATCAAGGAGAAGCATAGTGGTGGACTAGCACGGACACTTTAGTCTTGATAAAACTATGGCAGAGTGAGTCACTTCTATGGCCCAAGATGAGACGAGAAGTGGACAAGTTTGTGGTTAAAATACGTCAATATATGAGAGCCGAACCAGGATTATGCACTCCCTTGCCTATTCCGGACGAGGCCTTGGGACATGGTGAGTATGGATTTTGTTCAGGGTTGCCCAAGACTCGGAGAGGGAATGATGCGGTCTTTGTTGTGGTGATTCTCCCAGTAAGCACATTTTATTCCATGTTATAAAACTAGTGATGCCACCCATGTTGCTAACTTGTTAGTCAAAAGTTGTTAGGTGCATGGGTTGCCAGAGTATTGTTTCAAGCAGAGACACCAGATTTGGCCATTTTTGGAGGACAACGTAAACTTGAAACAAGCGGGTTTCGGCCTCCGACCCATCATCCCCACGGGCCGATGAACAAATAAGAATTGATAGATAAGTGCAAAAATTTGTTGAGAAGTCTTGCAGGAGAGCATCCCAAGCAGTGGGATCATATTTTGCCCCAGGCAGAATATGCATATAATGACTCACCAAACAGAAGCACAGGGCAGAGTCCATTCCATATTGTTTATGGAATGCACCCTAGAGGAGTATCAGAATTAAGAAATCTAGGAAGGGCAGAGATGAGAAGTGCTGATGGTGAAGAATTTGCTTCAGAGATCCAGGCCATACATGAACAAGTTAAACAGCAGCTACAAGGCAGCAGCATCAGATACAAAAGCAGAGCAGACTTGAGCAGGAAGGAAGTCCATTTTGAAGTAGGAGATTTGGTTTTGGCGCACTTGAGAAAGGAGAGATTCCCAAAGAAGCAACAACAAACTGAAGTTCAAAAAGATTGGGCCATGCAAGATACTTAGAAAGTTTTCTGCAAATGCTTATGAGATTGAATTGCCACCTGATGTTGGAATATCTCCCATTTTTAATGTTGCAGATTTGTACAAGTATGAGGATGATGGTGCAGAAGAGAGATCAGCAGGCAAGGAACAGATTGAGTGGAAGGAGCAGCTACCTCCAGCACAACCGTTGCAACTAGAGAAGATATTGGACAAAAGAGTGTCCAGAAAGACCAGAGGACAAGAGTACGTTCAGTGCTTAATCAAATGGAAGGACAAGCCAGAGGAAGATGCCACTTGGATGACTGAAGGAATGTTGCAGAAGATAGGCAGATCAGTGGAAGAGCTCATGGACAGGAGCCCATGAAGAAAATTGCCCTCGGGAGTCTGATGCAGGGGCATTAGACACTAGCCAGCGATGTAGGAGGTTTTGTCCACATGTTGTGGCTAGGAGGGTTCGAAAACATTTGAATTGTAACAGCTAGGTGTCAATACCTCAGCGGACTGTTTCATTTAGATTTGTTAGAATTGTAGAAGTCGAATAGTTAGGTTCGATCCATCTGTCATGTTTCAGTTAGCCGAATAATTGTAATTAGGCTTTTGATTTTCTATACGGTCCTCACAGAGGAACCGAAGAGACACATTGTAATGTATATAAATTGTATCCCTCGGATGTATTGAGGGGGATATTTTCTGCAATAAAAGATTGTGGGTTAAGCAATTGCTTCAAGTTGAATGAATTTCAGTTCCAGTTGATTATCAAACTGTCTTGAATTGATATTGTGAGGAAATTTGTTTAACTGTGAGGCGATTGAACTCTGTGCGTATATAGTCTCTGAATGGAACTGTTGTACAGTCTCCGCATCCTTCTGTCTACTATTTCTTTTGAATTATCTGAACAAGTTCTGTGAATTAATCCCACCGCAGGCGAGGCCTGTGTAGAGAAATCGTGGTCGTCGAACTCTGCTTAATGATAGTGCAACCCCTCTTACGCAGAGATAGAATTGTTTTGCTATCGAGATCCTGACCCGAGGCCTGAGCTGAGTTAACGAACGGAGAGCATAGGAAGGAAGGCGATTAACCGTGGTCAATCACTGTTCCAAAACGGCAAGTGGATTTACGAAGCCGGATTGCCCATATCACACCGCTTTTGTGGAGTGAGCGGTATTTCCAGATTGGGAGCGATTCCATTGAATGGTGGACACGTAGCACACGGTGGGACCGCGAAAACCGCTTTTCCGAGCGCCATCGCATGCTAACGTTCGACCAGGGAGGCCGCACGATATTGATGCACACCGTCGATCTGGAGGGAAGCCATCGAACAGAGATCATGCTTGGAAGTAGCCCGGAGGTTAACCAAGGTATGGTGCGAGCTTTTGATTGGGCAATCGATTATATATGTGGGGCCAGAACCAAAGGTACATTATAAGTCATTTGTTTAAAAGGTGTCGGGTATTTATATAAGGTTCGAAGGATTAAAACCTTGGTTATAAGGTTCGGCGGTGGAATATAAAGCCCGAGAGATATATTTCAAATTTTCAAAGGTTGTCGAATATGTTTATTTATCAAATTCCTCGAATTTGATAAATAACACCAAAGAAGTTGGAGAAGACCACGTGGAGGAGGAGAACGGGGTTTAACAGGAAATGCTGACAGAGCTACGAATGGAGACCAGCTCTCCTTAGGGGCAGACTTTCAGTTTTGTTGCCGTCAAACTTGAATCTAATTTGTCACGAATTTTGTTCCAAGACCAATTATTTTTCACCTTTAATTACAACATACATGCAATAAGTATTGGGCAAATTTTCTCCATAAAGTAACATTCTACTTCACAACATGCAAGTACATCTCAGGTTTGAAAGTTAATTTTCATTGTTTGATTAATTTACTTACATGCCCCAAGCACTCACTAAAATTTTACCTCCAACATAAGTTGGTTGAATAGACGTTTTAGGGACCCTCTACTCCTCTATTGACTCCTCACTGTGGGATCCATATCTTTGGGCGAGGGTGAGGTCTGAGGATTAAAGAGTTGAATTGTAACCTTGCTTTAGAACTAATTAATAACATAAACCAAGAGCATTTTTCATCACATTTAGCTTGCTTGCAAGTTCTTGAAGTTTGTTTTCTTGATGGTTTAGAGTCTCACATGCAATATTATTTCCTTTTTTGAAGAAGCATTTCCTTTCATGCAAGTATTGTAATATCTTTTGCAACAAGTTTAGCTTAATTTTTTTGTACTTGGACATTATCTACTTTAGCAAGCTTCATTTCATGTTTAATGTTCATCATGTTCATGGATGGTTGGTGAATCTCATTTCCTTTCAAGTACTCTTATTTCATGTTGTAAGGCTAAATGCATGTTGGTTTAACTTTCAAGTCTTTTTATCATTCGGTTTATATTTAGATCACTAAATGTTTCCTTGTGAACATGATAGCTTCATGTGCTTTGATTCGTAAATTTGTTTATCTTGAGAGCATTTCCGATATCTTGTGCTAACAATCTTTTGTTTCCATTTTAGGATTGCTTTGCTTTCACTCTTGAGAGCATTACCTTTTTTACTTTTGAGCAAGTTCTTTATAAGGCACTGGTTGTATGGTTTTATCATTGCCATTTTCATTCCAATTTGTTCATAAATATTTAAGAGTAATCCAATTTCACTCTAATATTCTCCTAGAAACTCAAAATCTTTAACTTAGTTTTCCTTTAGGGACCACCCCCCTTAGCTGACCTAGGAGAGAGCTAAAACGGAGAGAGTTGGGATCAGTGTGACAGCCCCTTCTCTGAGATCCTTGCCACCAACTACACCTTGTGGGGTTAAAGGCTTTTCTCACTAACTTGTATGTAGGTGTAGGCGGCAAGGAGAGTTAACAGGTACCATCAGATCCAGGTGAGGGACAAGGATGTACCTAAGACTGCGTTCAGGTGTCACTATGGACACTTTGAGTTTTTGGTGATGCCCTTTGGGCTAACCAATGCTCCAGCCACTTTTTAGTCTTGTATGAACCACATCTTTCGTGGCCGGTTGAGAAAGTTCGTGCTGGTATTTTTCGATGACATATTGATCTACAGACGGACTTGGGAGTGCAGCATGTGGAGACAGTACTGTGTATCCTAGAGGAACAGTGGTTTTATGCAAAGTTGTCCAAGTGCGAGTTTGGGTTGACAGAGATGCTCTATTTGGGGCATATTATTGGTGTTGATGGAGTAAGGGTGCATGAGGAGAAGATCAGGGCCATGTAGGATTGGCCAGAACCCAAGAACATGACAGAGCTACGAGGGTTTGTGGGCATATGAACCTACTACTGGAAATTCATGAAGGGCTTTTCATAGTTAGCAACACCCCTCACGAATTTGACCAAGAATGGAACTTTTCTCTAGACCACAATAGCGTAGGAGGCTTTTGAGCACCTCAAGCAGGTGATGAGCAGTTGTCCAATGCTCGCTCTTCCTGATTTCACATAGCCCTTTGTCCTGGAGTGCGATGCATCCGGGGAAGGTGTGGGAGCAATGTTGACTTAGGGAGGGCATCCTATAGCTTTCGAGAGTCGGAAGCTAATGCCTCATGAGATGTTGTACCCCATTTATGACAAGGAGATGCTAGCCATCATGCATGCACTAGCCAAGTTCAGGTTGGGGAACAGGTTTAGTGTGAGGACTGACCACAATAGCCTCAAGTTCTTTCTGGAGCAGGCACAGTTGTAGGAGAGGCAGCAGAACTGGGTGAGTAAGATCCAGGCCTACAATTTCGACATTGAGTATATCAAGGGGAAGCACAACGTGGTAGCTGATGCGTTTTCTAGGAGGTTAGCTTCTTTTTCACTGATAAGCATTGATCTAGATTGGAAGGCTTATTTGTTGGTCGAGTACTCCAAGGACCGCTTTGCATGCGAGATCCTGGAGGGACAGGTGACTGATGACCACTGTCGGGTTATGGATGGAGTGATATATTATACAGACCGGATCTATTTGGTGGCCAACTCCCAGTTGCAGGAGAAGATTCTTCAAGCAACCCATGACTCACCATTGGCAGGGCATCAGGGGTTCAACAAAACTTATAGGGTCGTCATAGAGATGTTCTCATGGAAGAGCCTCAAAGACGATGTTCTGCAACACATCCAGGAGTGTGAGGCGTGTCAGTGTAACAAGGGGGAGATATCCTATCCAGTGGGGTTGCTGCAGCCTCTTCCCATCCCTGAGGGGAAATGGGAGAGCATCTTGATGGATTTCATCACTGGGTTGCCCATGGTGCAGGGCAAAGACTGTATCTATGTGGTTGTTGATCGCTTGACGAAGTATGCTCACTTCTTCGCGATATCAGCCAAGTACACGGCCTCACAGGTGGTTGAACTGTTCTTCAGAGAGATATTCCAATTACATGGTTTTCCCAAGAACATTGTCAGTGATCGGGACATCAGTTTCATGGGCGGATTTTGGCAGGAGCTATTCCAGTTGGTGGGTACGGAGCTCACTCCTAGTACGAGCTACCATCCCCAAACGGATGGCCAGACGGAGATAGTTAACAAGTGGTTGGAGGGCTACTTGCGTAACTACGTTACAAGGAAGCAAAGGACATGGTTGAGGTGGCTGCACATGGGGGAGTATTGCTACAACACCGCCTTCCACATGTCTATAGGAATGTCTCCATTTTGTGCTTTGTATGGTTATGGTATTCTCACATTTGTTGATGTCATGTTTGGAGACAGGCAAGGCCCCGCGGGCCAAGAATTGGATCCAAGAGAGCCAAGACATTTTGAGGGCTCCTAAGGACAATATGAGGGGAGCGCAGAACCAGCAGAAAATCTATGCAGACCGGGGCCGCCTGGGGAGACAGTTTGAGGTTGGGGACTTAGTGTATAAGCCTTCAGCCATACAAGTAGTCCACGTTGAATCAGAAGGGGGCTGAGAAGCTTAAGCCTCACTTCTATGGGCCATACAGGGTCACTCGAAGAGTGGGGGAGGTAGCATACGAGTTGGAGCTACCCCTGGGGAGCCGGGTGCATAACATATTTCACATATCATGCTTGAAAAAGGCCTTGGGGCAGCAAGTGACAACAGCAACTGAGTTGCCTCCTATGGATGATGAGGGGCACTTGATACTTCAGCCAAAGGCCATTTTGGACACCAGGGAGAGGCACTTGAGGAGCAAGGTGATCAAGGAGTTTTTGATCAGATGGAGGAATTTGTCGGATGAGGATACCACTTGGGAAGGAGAACAGATCCTCCAGCGCCCATCATTGCAGTTGCTTGAGGACAAGCAACATCTTGGCGGGGAGGACTGTAATATTCCTAATTGGCCATTCTGCTAATTAGAAACATTAAAGTTTTGATAATTTTGTATTTCCTAATGTTAGTCGAAAATAATGTGGGTTGGGGACCCAAAAATTAGATTAAAGCAAACCATGGTCTTTTCTCTATAGTTAAGAGGAAAATATTGCAGCCTTGGTGGGGGCTCGATGAGCCAATGAGGAGTGATTGCGCCATCTATGAAGGTAGCGTTGTGGTTGGTTGAAGGGAGGCAGTGCAGGAGTGGCTAGAGAAGGGGCAGCACAGCTCTTGGTGGGACCTAAGAGGACCGTTGGGTCTTTGGAGACAAAAAGGAAGAGCCAGCGCATTTTCACGCGTCTATCTATCATTTATGAATTTGTCTTTTGACAGACCACGCTTGAGCTAGTGCCAAGTCTGCCATTGTTGTTCAACAACTGAGTGTTCCCGAGCGGAAATCTCAACCTCTGGTTTGGGGGACTTGGAGTGCTTGCCCTAGGGAGGATATTTTACCTTTTTAATCCAGTGTAGAGTTGTGTGTTTCATTCACAACTTGTTTATCTTCAGAGGCAGCGCAGAGAAGTCCCAATTACGCAGTGACTATGCAGTGCTAAGAGGGAGAGCATAGGGAAGTTGGAGATGGGTATTGGTGGGGAAGCTGAGAGCTTCCTGACAGGGATATTGCATACATTTTGGGAGCAGTTTGCAGCAGATTTTCCAGGTGCACAAAATTGTCCAGCAGCGCAAAGAGCCAAGCCCAAGAGGGCCAATTTTCGGGGTCAACCAATCCAAAAATCCTTCGAAGGTTATTGTGGGTTTTGTGAGTAGAGACCGGGTTTAAAAGCCCGAAATTTTCTGAGCTTTATTCCAAGCCCAACTAGCAGATCTAGAGGAGCAACAACAACATTTCTGGGCAGGACTGCATAGAGCTAGAGCAGCGCAGAGTACTTTTGTGTGGGTGGATTCAGCTTGTTTTCGAGGCCATCTTCAACTTGCCTTAAGCAAGCCTAGGTGCTATCATTCCAACACCCATATTGTACACATTCACAGCAGTTTAATAAAATGGCTTAGACTTGATTTTTATGGCTCCAATCTGTGTTTTAATGGTGTAATTGTTTTTGTTGTTGTTAGTGTCTATTGATGCATTATTATTACTGTTAATTTCCTATTAGGAATATTACATGGAGGCATAGGGATGACATGGTATGTTGCAGAGGTAGCATATGCTTTGCCCCCGAGTCCCCCCTTGAGGGCACGATTATGGGGGACCGGTATGACACACCTTCGATAGGGCATTTTGAAGCACTGCAAAGGCATGCAGTGCAGGGGATGATAGACTTGTCTACAAGAGGGCACGTAGGCTTATGGCAGTTTTTGGTTACATCATCAGGAGGCGGGATGGCAGGGTTCATCATGTGACAAGACAGGAGCAGGACCATGGGGTATACACCATATTGTCCCTTGATATAGGGAACCTATACCTACAGGGATCAGTGGTGTGACGCAGATGGATCACAACCGTTGTCAGAGTTATGTCACCACAAACTAGGGAGCTAGGGTTTCAGTTGATGAGTGGATCACTCCACTTTGAGATGAGAGAGAGAGATCTGGCCCACTTTTGGGTCAACACATGGGGGATCACTGAGGCTTTCTCCACATGGCGAGGTGGGTATTTCCTATTGTTTCTTAGGATCGAGGCTAGCCATGGGGTGGGAGACTTAAGCAGTGTTGAGTTGTCCCCGCATGTTGGAAATAGCTTGGGTCATTACCTGTATGGTGGCCGAGAGATACCAGTGAGGACCCAGTATGAGCATGTTGCACCATCGATCATGACTAGGGAGTCGCAGCATCGGCGTGGCAGTTTCCTTTTACGATGAACACAAGATCTCGGCCTCTCAAGGCTTGGCAGTTCAGCCACATTCAGGGATTTGCTAGTTTCTACAGGGGAAGATTATACAGGTCTTCCATTGGGTTTTAATTGCACGGAGAGTAGGTGGCCCCCTAGAGATTCGTCGATGACTTGGGGCACTGCGCTAGTATGGTAGGATGATTGGCACATGTGGGTTTTGGCGGTCATTGGCACTACTCAGTGGCAAGCGGCCGGAATTGGGAGCGATGGGCCTCCAATCTGGTTGTGGGATCCAGGGATCCATTGGGTTAGAGGACTACCTAGTTTTGGAAAGATCATGGGGATTGTAGAGACAGGATTGCATCCTCTTTTGGATGATAGGTCAGAGACCATCAAGATGAACACTCCAGGGTGAGGAATGCCCTTCTCACTATTGTTTCGAGGGCGTGCATCGATAGATGGTAACCTTGGTGAGGTGCCCTGGCAGGATAGACCTACGCGAGGTGGAGTTTCCCTTTATTGGGTGTGTAGCGGAGGTTTACCAGAGTGGATGACTCTACAGGAGCACGAGTGGGTCGTAGTTATGACCAGGCCGGGGCAACATCCACTTGGTGCACTCACTTTGAGATTAGTTTGGGACCTGGGAGCTATAGAGCTGAGCTGCTGCGTTATGGATTGGGGGGAGTGGGTTCCCATAGGGGGAGGTCACCTAGATCTTCCATTGGGACTCCGTTCGGTAGCTGGGACTTCACTTCGCAGAGACCAGTCGAGACAGGATAGCACCTCACTTGGGTGGCTACATGACTGGTAGGAGGTGCCCCCAATTGGCATGCCAGGATGACAGATCTATTTTATGGGACTTGGGTTGTATCTTCAGGAGTTCCCACTTGAGGTACCTAGGATCGATTTTCCTGGCGGCACAACATTTTGTGGAGTCGACAGGGGTTTTGCAGCATCGAGATGCTCTTCTTACTGACAGGAGGTGGGAGGACCCTCACACCCCTACACCTTGGGACTCTGCATGGAACGAGGGGGGCTTCACATTGAGCGGGATGGCTTGGATCCCTAGTATTGGGGGACTCCTTTATGGCAAGTTAGCACAAGGATCGATAGTGGCTCAATGGGAGAATTGGGAACCCGGTATTGCTAGCAGTGGTAGTTGGGTTAGCATGGAGAGAGCGCTTGTTAGGCAGTTGCTTGAGGACAAGCAACGTTTTGGCAAGGAGGACTGTGATATTCCCACTTAGCATTATTGCTAAGTGAAATATCAATCTTGTCAAGTTTTGTCATAATTCATGTTTCAACTTAGGAAATGTGGGTTTAGAGGCCCCGCATGAATTTTTGACTTTAAGCAAGCTCAAACATTAGAGTTGGAGGGAAATATTGTGGCCTTAGTGGAGCGTGGGGGCCACCCATGGAGAATTACTGCCCACATGAGGAAGTACGCTCTCATTGGAGAGAAGTTGGTGGGGGAAAGTTGAGATGGGCCCACATGGGCATTTTGGAGACTCTTTCACAAAAAGAGCTAGAGGCACTCATTTGGCTCATTCTTGATCATTTGATAATTTGTCTTTGACAAGCACGCTTGAGCTGAAGGCAAGTCTGCAAGTGTTGCTTAGCACACAAGTGTTTCCGAGCAAAACTCTCAATCCTTGCTTTGGTGGACTTCGAGTGCCAGCCTAAGGAGGGAGTCTCATCCATTTTTAGTTGATCCAGGAGCAGCATTTCGTAGGTTGGGGCTAGCATCGCCAAGCGCTGCATAGGCATGCGCAATATAGGTTGGAGCCACACGTGGGGGTTGAGGAGCGACGATCATTCGGTGCTAATACTTGTAGGGAAGGTCGGAAGGGAGTTTCTTGGGTGATTGGAGGCAATTTTGGAGAATTTTCCAGCAATTGGATGGAGCAGCAAACACAGTATCTGCGGCATGTTACATTTTCTGCTTGTGGAGGAAGGCCAAGCATTTGGGGTCAATTTTGGAACATCAAAACAAGAGCAAACCCTTTATGGGTTTTTCTGGGTTTTTGACAAGGACCTCAGAAATAATTTGGCAGAATTTTTTGGGCGGATTTGAAGGGTCCAACAGGGATCCCAACTCAGCCAGCAACTAGAGGAGCTAGGGGATATCGGGACGACATTTTGAGGTCAACATTTGGCCCATTCCTTCGTGGGTTTTTGTGGGTTATTGGTGGAGAGCCCAGGGTTAATTTCCCGGAATTTTCTGAGCACCAGAGGAGGCCCTCGCAACTATTATTTGCAGCCAGCAGTGCAATTTTCACCAAGATAACGCAGAGATTGTTGGGGACAGCCACATTGCATGTTAGAGCAGTTGATTTCATCACTTGGATATAGCAAGCCCAGGTACATGCTTTCTGATTTTACTTTGTACCCAGTGATTATATCAATAAAATATCAGCACAATTCATGGAGATTTCTGGGTGTTAAATGCGCTGTAAATTTTTGTATGTGTTTTTGCTATGTTTGTTTTGTTTAGCATTTTATATTTCCGTTAGGAATATTACAACCTCCATCAAGCTAGAATCTGGTGGGCACATTCTTCTCAACAAGATCCTCTATGTTCTAGGTTTGAAAAAAAAATTACTTTCTATTTCTTGTTTAGAAGATAAAGGAGACAGGATAGCATTTATTGATGGCAATGTGGTTGTTTGGGCTAAGGGATCTAGTATAGATAATGCTAGAATTATTGGGATTCGTGAAGGGAGGTTGTATAGACTTCTAACTCCTCCTCGAGCTTTAGTACACATTGACATTAACTCCTCCTCGAGCTTTAGATATAGCCATTCTTGAGTCAAATGGTTACAGATATCCCCCAATTGAAAGAAGAGCATGAAGGAGTTTGTAAAGGGTGTGTTGTTGGAAAAAATGTGAAGAAGTCATTTCTTAGCAGTGACTCAAGATCCAAAGAAATCTTGGACCTAATTCACTCTTATATATGTGGCCCTATGTTTGAAAAGTCACTTGGTGGTCATCAATACTATGTAACATTTATTGATGATTATTCCAGAAAGACTTGGATATATTTCTTAAAACCTAGAGATGAAGTATTCGACAAATTCCAAGAATTCAAAGCCGAAGTTGAGAATACGACAGAAAGGAAGATCAAGACCTTGACATCTATAATGGAGGTGAATATACATCTAAAGAACTTGTGGCCTTTTGCCAAGAAGTTGGGATTAAGAGGGAGCTTATAGTTCCCTATAATCCCCAACAGAATGTGTAAGAGCCATGTTACATGATCAAGATCTTCCCAAGTTCTTAATGGGAGCCTCTATGACCGCAGTCTACATTCAACCTAAAAGCCCTCAAAATTATTGGCGACATATCTCCGGAGAAAGCTTTTACTGAAAAGAAGCCTAATGTCGATCATCTCAGAATCTTTAGATGTCCAGTCTACATTCATATTCCCAAGGACGACGAGAATGGATTCTGCAGGTATGAGTGGAATCTTTGTTGGCTACAGCAACTCACCCAAAGCATATAGAATCTACATCAAAGAACAATGCCGTATTGAAGTAATCAGAGATGTTACATTTGATGAAAGTGTTGCATACAAGAAGTCCAAAGATATCCCTATTGACTCTGATGAAGGATATCTGTATTGAAAGGTTAAAAATATCTTTGTTTATTTTGATAGAATAAATTACATAAAAAAAGCATTTCCAAAAAATGCATGCCTATTGTATTTGACAAAAGGTATTCTGTCTTCACAATTACTATATGCTGATCCCGTTCTCTCTGCCTTTTAAAATAGATGCTTTGCTTCAGAAGAGACATTGATACAGTGATGCATTTGTAATGAAATCATTCTAGTATGCCTGTTATTGCACACATTTTCTTTATTGCCAGAACTCTGTTCCAACACTGGTCGCATCATTATAGATATGGTTCAGATTCTTCATTGTAAATTTCCACACAGACACACTTGCACAGGAAAAATACTATCAATGAATAAGATGTTCTCACGACAATGTTTTTATGATAGGGACTTCTGGACCCAAGTTTGAAGACTTTGAAACTCGATGGAAACCCATTAAGAAGGTAATGGTATATGCATATCCCTTATGATCATTTTTGTTTTAAAACTTCCCTGACAATGATTTTTACATATTTTGGCAGCATTCGACGGACTATTTTAGATCGTGGGACGAAAGTCGTGTTACAGTATTTAAAGGACAAGCTTCCAGCTTAGGATATTTTTGCATTAAAGAATATATTTTTGCATTAGCAACGAAACAAAGCGCAGCTGGCCTTGTATTTTAATTGAGTTTTGCATGCTACCCTTGTTTCAAACATGTAAATCCGCCCTTTTCGCGGTGTGAATCAGCTACATTATAAAAGGAGAAACAAAACATTAATTGAGTTTTTAATTGCTTCTCATGGTAGCCAAATTTGTAATCAGCGTTTTGTTTAGTGTTTGAAACGCTTTTATCATTGTTTCTGTTTGGCTTTTTATATAGCAGCAAAACTACTTGTCATGGCCGTTAACATTAGAAAACAAAACTATAGAATGTCTTTCAGGAAATAGTTTAGGAAACTATAAATTAATTAATAGAAAACATAAATATTTTAAAATTTATAAAGATATATATTCAAAAGCAAAACATGAAATGGCAATAGTGGTAAGCTAAATTAATTAATAGAAAACATAAATATTTTAAAATTTATAAAGATATACATTCAAAAGCAAAACATGAAATGGCAATAGTGGTAAGATTGGTGTGAAGTAGATCACAATGCATGGAAACACACAACTAAATAAACACAATGCTTGTTCTAGATATAAATGAATGAATCACCTTGATCTACTTTGTATTTATAATACAATTTAGAGAAGGCACCAACACAACATCTATTCAGTGTCCATATTATTATTTAGGGAAAGCAAAAACAAAGGGTTGTAATAATCAAAGTGCATCTTTATCAATCAAATTGAGGTATGTGGTTCTCATTTACATAGAAGCGTATAATTATCTGTTTGAGCTTCCTTAAAACATTGTGTTAGCAATTCTTAAATGAAGAATAATATTACTCTTATGACCCTGCATTTGAAACCCAAAATTAATATTCAATATTGAAGGAGTGATTACTCCAATAAATGAAAGACAAAGCATACTAACATTAAGTGACAAGAAACTTGGAGAGATACACAGACACATGTAGCATAGATACAATGCAGGTAAGAATAAAAAATATAAATAATAAAAATACTACCAAGAAAAGGAAGGCAATTTGGTAGCAAGATAAATTTGAAATCCATAGAAAATCAAGTTTATATACAATGCAAGTAGATAAAAATATATAATAAGCAAACTAAGATGCCACTTGGGGTGGTGCGGGGATGGTGTGTTGTTGTCTACATATTTATGTCGTTGTTGTCATTCTTCTTTGGTGACTTTTTTTGTTGCCGCTAGTTTGAATGGTGCTTATAGGCTTCACAAGTTGTTGGGGTTTGTCAGCCCAGTCGTCATTCATGTTGCTACCCTTTTTTTTGTGTGCGTGGGGGGGGGGGGTGGTTGGATATCGGTCTTACAGGCCTTTTTTGGTTAATGTTTGCGGGTTTTTGCATCGCTCTGCTAGTTTTTGGATTGTTTATGGTCCTTTGGTTATTAGTGGTTATCGACCTTGTTGATTTCTGCTTTGCAGGGTTTATTTTTTGTGCCCTAGGGTTTGTGTTTTGTGCAGACATTGGGATTTAAATGTATATAAAGTCCCTTTATGAGTTTTTTTGTTTTTTCTTTTTTTCTTTTTTTTTTTCTTTTTTCTTTTTTTTTTTTTCTTTTTTTTCTGCAAGCCTATGTGCCTGTTTTTTTCAAGTTTGTCAAAGCATCTCAAGGATTTTCTTGATGGTCAGAATACCTTTCGACGTCAATATGTTCTTTTCGGTCAGAATATCTTTTGGTGTTTCTTATCTTTTCGATGAGAGCATCTTTCAGTGTGTTATCATGTCAATCAGAGCATCTTCCAGCGTGTTATCATGTTGATCAGAGCATCTTCCGACATTGCTAGAATGATTACTGGTTTCCCGTTGTTGGGTTATACCTGGTGCTTCCTACGAGGTTTCTTTGAGGGGTTTGTGCGCCATATATCTTGATATATGTCAAATGTAATATGGGGAATATACTAGCACATGTTATATGCATATTATATGTAAACATATTTTTATTTAATAGAAAGTTGTTGGTTTTTTGTTTCCTTAAAATAAATAAGCAACTAAGATAGGGAAGGCAATTTGGTAGGAAGAATATTGTTAAATCCACAAAAAATCAAATACTTGACTCCTTCCAATTGCCTATAACAATTTGCAAGGTACTTTAAATCCTTAACTCACCAAATATCCCTAACTCCTTTCAACTACCTTGCATGTTTAAAGCAAGTCACCAAATACTATATTACATTGAATCTTGTATGAAACCACAATCAAACTTGAGTATCAAATAAAAGAATTACACTATCAATAGCAACTAAATTGCAAATCTAGAACACTTTCAACCAACATAAATGAAATCTGCAAAAAAAATTAACCATTTGAAATTTAAACTAATAAGTGTGTACTAATAAAATATGTAAAATATTTGACAAAGAAATTTAAAATAAAACAATATAGCCATGAACCTTCAATAAAATTACATAGAGCAAATACTTGCATGGGTATTTTGAGATACCTACACAGTAAATGTTTCATGTAAGAAATTGAAATGTGGCAATAAAACCTTTTTGAATATACATTTTTTATTTATTTGAGTTTTTTCATAACTATATTAATTTCATTTTTTCTAATATTAACATTTTTAATATTAATGTACATGTTGGGGAAGTTCTTCCCTACTTAAATGATGGAACCAATATATAAAAAATGGCATAGGAAAAATAATAGTGTGGGGATATTTTTTTTTATGTTGAGAAGACATATATATATATATATATATATATATATAACCTTGAAATAAATATGTGAAGTGTTGGTGCAACATGAAGGTCTTAATATAATGAAAATGATAGTTGTTAGTCTCTAGTAACGCAATACCTTTTTTTTTACCCAAAATCATTGAGAAACATTAACAACATATTTTTGGAGCTAATGATTGGGGTCCGATAGGAAAAATAGAAAAAAAATGATATTTTCTAGTAAGATTTATATTATACATTTGGAATTTGCAAACACAATTCTTTGTATGTTTCATCATCTATGAGTATGTTGAACATTTTGAATGTATAGTAGCACTTCATGAAACATTAACTTATTGAAAAAGGGGGAAATTGGCTTGCTTATTCCAAAGCTAGGTTCAAAGTTAACACATACAATAAAAGATTATTGTAATAGATGACAAGGGACTATTTAATTAATAAAAAGAATGGAAGTGCAATCCTATGAATTTCAAATTCCCACATGTAATACCCTCTTGCCAACATTTTGAATTTAATTTATTTCATTTAATAACGTTTGTCATTTGGTGATAAAACATTCATATAATGGAAATACTAATCTAGTTCTAAACCAATCGAGCTCGGTCACCAACTAATGATTTAAGCAATAATGTTCTATAGAGGCAAATTAGAAAGGAACACCAATAATCTTTACCATGAGTAGTGTTATCCATGTTGAGAACCCAATGATATCTTCATTAAATAGGTATTGAAGTCATCTTGTGTGATGGTTAAAATGAAACACCATTTGGATATACTTTGAACATTAAGTATGGTTCTTGAAGTTATGGACATGGTTGTGTGTGAAACAAATGCCTTAGGCCCTATAGGATACTTGTAGCCATCCAATGATAGTAGCAACTCTTCAACCCACCAAACATGACCTCTTAACACTCTTAATGGCCCCCCTTCCATGGTCCATTATCCTTATTTGGAATTGTTAGTATCCAAGTCCTTTCATCTTACTCCTAAACAAGCTCTCCCAAGGTACACCAATCATCTTAGTTATTTTCATATATAACTCATGGATGCAATTATTTCCCTCCCTAGGGTCTTTGTTGTTTTTAATAACCTTGTGCATGAGACATGGTTTCTAAAGGAACCTATTAAGGCTTATGTCTGTAGGTTTTGGTCCTAAAATATATCTTAGACCATAAGATGCATCCTTGATACACAAAATGTCAAACTCCTAGCTATATCTTGACTAGATGTTTCAAGCACCAAATATGGCTCTCGAGGTCAAAAATGTGATTGCGAGAGGAAACAATAGCTTTATGCTCTATAAGAGGGTTATATGAATCCAAGGAAAATCGCATCTCCTCAAATAACCACAAATGGCTTTTTAATGATCTTCTAGTCACTTAGGAACGATATCAATGCTATGGGACCCCTTACATTGTCCATGATCCTTAACTAGGAACTATTATGACCCAATCTTTGGCTCAAGTACCACTAAATAGAGTCAGTAAAGGTACACGAATCCTTAAAGTTATTCCCATATCCATAGGTACACATATTTTCCTTGATAGGGTCATTGTGGTGTTTTGTGATCTCATGCATGAACCATGAGATTTAAAGGAACATTTTGTGACCTATGTCTCTAGTTTGTGTTTCATGGTCATGGCCTAGACTACACAACCGACTCTTTCTACACAAAATGTTAAACTCCTATTTATATCCTATTGGAAATTTTGAGCACTAACTACATGGTTCTCAAGGCTATGGGGGAACCTTCTTGATAGAAGTTTAGTTGCTCAAGCAATCTAAACACATAGCGCTTTGCATGGTGCATATATGACATTGAGGTCTGAGGTATGTGTTGGTCAAGTGGGTGAAAATTTGTCTTCTCTTTGATGTGGATAACCTCATGAAGGGAAAAGTTCAATTGACCCACTCATTACCACTCGTAGTTGAGAGAGGCTAAAATAAAGAAATGATGAGCCTAAAAATTTTGGATTTGGAGAGGTTGTGCAAAGTCTCATCAATAGACTATCCATTCATAGATGTATAATACAAGGCATCTTCGGTTCAAGTCGTGAATGAAAATGACATGGGAAATCCCTCAGTTAGAGAATATTTAGAGGAATCTCCCCTAAATCTCATAGTAAATGGAACATTTGAAAATAAAATGATCTTCAAACTCAATTTCTTGTAGATAGTGCAATTGGAAAATTCTCTCAAATTGGAAGATGTGGTGGTCCTTCTTAATCTGTAGATGGTGGGAGCAAAACTTACAGCTAGCTAAAGGGGATCTCAAGGCCATGAACTCTATGACATTAGATGTAGTCAGAATGAACAATGATTTGATCCTATAATGACATGAAGTGCTTTTAATAAGAGGGCATACTAGGGCCTAGGTCTTGAGGGGGGCGGCCTAGGTATTCTAAAAAGGTTCTCTAGGTGTAAAGGATGGGCAAGAAATCAACATAGACAACAACTTGAGACAATGTCTATTTGCAAGGGATCATGTGTTGGAGCATTGCAAATTGCACACTCTATATATGCACTCAAGCAATAGAGGAAAAATTGGGTCCTCAAAACTCAATGCCTTAAAGAATTGCGGATGTGACAACCAATATATGAATGTATAAGTAAAAATGATATATAATATGATTTGCAATTGAGGACCCAATTATAAATACTAATAGGGAGTGTCTGAGTGTCTCTTTAACAAGAAGTCATGTTTTTTCATTGTAACATGTCCTTTTACGTGTCTCTTCATTAATTATGAATTAGTATTTATGTTTATAACATTGCCTCCCTCCTAGAAATAATTTGTCCTCAAAGCATATCAAAGGTTTTACAACTTTTACTTTCACTTATAGTGTCTCTTCATGATTTTGATGCTTCAAAATTTAGAGTTTTGCAGGAAATCATAATGGAGGGAGAGACTTCCAAAATAACCATATCCATAATTATTTTACTCAATGTATTAGGCATAACCACTAAGGTCCATCATTAGGAGAGATATAAAGATGTATGGTGAAGATAAATTATGAGTTGCCGCCTTTAAATAAATAGGGTAGAAGGAGGAAAACAATAGAAAGAGAAAAGGAAGTCAATATACAGTAAAGAAAATAGAAGGGTAAAGAAAAAAAAAAAAAAAAAATAGGGAAACTATAGACCAAAAAGAATAAAATATATAATAAAATATCAATGGGGAAATAAGGTATAAATAAAAATGATAAGATATAATACTATGAGGAAGACAATGAAAGTGTGTGTGTGTGTGTGAAAAATATTAAAATAATAGGGCAACTATAGACCAAAAAGAATAAAATATATAATAAAATATCAATGGGGGGAAATAAAGAGAACAAAATTGAAAATTGAAGGGAGGAAACTAAAAAGAAACAAAGAAGGGGTACAAAAATAAAAAAACAATCCAAGAAACACAAAATCATAAGAAAAATAAAGAGAGGGAACATGAGAACAATAATGAAAGAAGAAAAGGGTTTATTGTATTTGAGAGACATTGTTAAGTTGAAGAGTAGTAGACCAATTGTTACTTATCTTACAGCCATCATCACGGTTCAAATTGTTGGATGCTTATCAATTTCAATGGCTTTCCTTATATTTCTTTTGGAATAATAGTTTATGTTAGCTAAAACTTTAGTATCCTCCAAACATATGTGGTGGGTGGTTTTATTAGAGTGATCACCAAGTGTTGTGGAGTGAACCCTATTGTATTTTAGATAGCACTATGTTCCTTTATTTTAATATTTATTGAACAACCTATTTCACCAATATAAACCATTCCACGGGAACACTGTATTCTTTAAACACTTTCACGTTGTTTAGGATCAACGTGGTTTTTAACGTATTTGAGGGAATTCTTTAAAGTCTTCATAAGTTTAAACATAGTACCAATGATTTTCTTCTTAAGAATTTTAGCAATTGTGTCAGTGATACCATGGACATAAGGAAGGATAAATTTTGGGAGGATATAAGATTGATGTTTGTTATGACAAACTTTGGAAGAATTATGAAAGACATTTTCTATCTGGTGTTCATTAAGGAGACAACGTTTTTCTTCTTCCAAATTCTCTTGATAAGATATTCTAAGGGCCCTAGTAGCTAAAGTGTTAAGGATGCCCAATTTTTATGCAGGGTGATGGTGGGAACATGCTTGTAAGTATTGTTTTATGTCTTTCTCTCTCTCTCCAGATGATGGACCTCATTGGTTAGGTTTGAAACATTGAGTAAAATAATTGTAGATGCAGTTATTATGAAAGTCTCTCCATCCATGATTTTGATGTTGTCATGGTTGATGAAATGATATGGTATGAACTTCTAAGTGTTCATCATAATTTTTGAATTGTAAAATGTTCTTACCATCTTAATTTGATCCCTTATAGGATTCCAATGGTGAACTAGTATTGTGTCTTAATTGCACTGGCATCAATATTTTTCGAAGCACAAATTAGTTGTTTATGTTCGTTGACTAGTTGAGATGTTCTCTCTTATCATTTGGATGTTGAAAAGGATTTTTTGTGACATAATGTTTCCTTGTAGCATTGTCTTGGTTTACCTTTAGCATATAATTTTCTTCACGCACTAATGTTTTTTAGTTGGTCGTTGGATATTTACTTGAATATGTAACATTTGTACCACAACATCTGAGTATGCCTTTAGTTCCATTGGATTGACGTCTTTCAGAGTCATAATATTTATGGGATTTGTGTTTGTTCTCTTTTCTTCAGTATGAATTTTTTTTTATCTAAGGACCATGATGATTCATTTTGGATAAGTTCTATTCTATCTTTTAGCGCCTTCTTATCATTCTTAAGCTTCTTAAGTTGTGTAAGTGGATTTCAATTATTATTCTTGAAATTTTAAAATTCCTTAGCTTCTGATTTTTCAACATGTTTGATGTTTGGATTGCCAAGTTCTCCATTTTTAACTTTCTAATGTGTTTTAGCAACTTTTTGATAAGCACTCTTCAAGCAAGAATTGTCTTTGTCTTTAGTTGATAGGTTCTTCTTGAATTCTTTCTCGGCGTCTTCATTTTCTTATCTAATCTTTGATTACTCTACTTTATGGCCATGGACTTCTTGACACGTGCAAGTAAAAACTATGTGTGATATTTTAAGAAAGAATTTTTCTCATCCTTTTCCATTACTTCCTTGTAAAAAATATCCTCAATATTGTTATATTTATGTTGATATTCCTTCATTTTTGCTGAAGCTTTGCTATTTTGCTTTCTAATTTTTTTTATATGTGAGTTATATTGACCTTCCAATAGCAATTTTTGGTTACATTGATTTGTGGTGTCTTGTGGGAGCAGTGTTTGTTGTTCAACTTGTAAGTTGAATTTTGTTTTCTTTGGTTTTTGAGATACATTTTCTTTCTTGTTATCTATATATTGCTCAATTTTTGTCAAGGTTTTTTCTAATCCTTCCTGTATATTAGATTGTAATTGTGTGTCATCTTGATACTGTGTTAGAATAAATGTTTTGTAATACTTTGTGCAAATGAAATTTTGATTTATGAATGACTCTTGATAATTAGAATATTCCTCCACACAAAAGGGACACTTTGAAAAAAACCCCAGGATTCTTTGTGAAATTCATCTTTGAGTCTTCAACCTTTTTACAACTCAATTATTCTTGTTTGAGTGTATATATATATATATATATATATATATATATATATCATGTGTCTCCTCATTAATTATGAATTATGAATTATTATTTATATTATTTATATTTATTTATGTTATTTATGTTTATAAAAATGCAATTGGAAACATTGGCACTTGATAAAGGCCAAGGAAGCATGCTCCTTGCATATTTGGGCTTGCAAAATGAGCCTTGTGCTAAAACGAGCTCATCAAATTGGATTTGGTCCATGGATTGCATGGAATTTGATAACTTTGTATCTCTTCCAATTTGATTATCCATGATCTTTTTTTCAAATCTTTTTTACCCCCTCTCTCCCTTTTTTTTCATCCCAATGAATATAATATATTATACAATATTGATTTAATATAATTGGAAAGCTCATGGCAACCACTCGACTCACTACTAATATATGATGATCAATATTTAATGAAATCGGCGTAAAACCCTTTTGTTCATTATGCCAATTTGGATATCTTCCAATTAAAGATCCAACTCCATTTTGGTCATTTCTTCTTTACCCCAATGAAATACCATGAAAAAAATCTCATGTAAATGACATGAGCCTCTGGAGTGAAGAGATCTATAAGATGAAAAACAAAAATTTGTTTCATGGAAGGGCTTACATTAGGTTTAGGGATAATCAGGCTCAAAGTGATGACTTCCACCATGTCAAGGTTCTTGAAGGTTGATCGTCATCCACTTAAGAAGAAAAATATACCACATCATCCACAAATGAGAATGGAAATCAAGAAAATGAATGTACGCTACAATGATCATCTAATGATTATTCTCCCTAAGAAACTTCTCTAGCTCATCAATGTACACTCAAAATAGTGTGGGAGATAGGTAATAACTCAAGTTAACCCCAACAGTTCCCTTAATGATGTCTGAAAATCCATATTGTGTGTAGATTTGTGCTATAGATATCTCATAGAGATTCAAGATGGACACAATGATGGACTCATGCAAATGAATGTCCTAGAATATTTAGAATAGGGATGCCCTAAAAAATAAGTTTAAATCCTTCCTAAATTCTATGTTACAAATTGATTCCACATTGAGTATATGAATAGATAGAATGAGAATCTCCATGCCTTGATAACGATAAAATTTCAATGAATAACAATCCAATTTGAGGGGAACCTCCTTTTACAATGCATTCAATGCACAAGACAATGTGCCTATACAAATGAATTCCCTTTATGTAACCTTTAGGAGATAAAGTGAACATGATGTAACCTTTTGTTTGAGGTTAGATTTCTTATAAGGTTGTAGTCTCAAAATTACCCAATCACCTTCCTCAAATTTTCTTTCACTTTGACGTTGACCTCCTTGTCACTTCATCTTGTTTTGATGGTTTTCTTTAAGAATTATCAAAATTTCTTTAGTGATCACTATATGAGTCTATCCATGACTACAAAAATTGCATCCTTACCTTTATAGTTTTGTAAAACATGTAATGAAGGCTATTGATATTTGTTCCCATAATTGGTCAGGTATGTACAATGGCTAAAATAATCTTAGAGAGTTTAATGTTTCTCCATTATTTCTTTATCAAACTCGACTCTCTCTTACAAAATTCTAAATATATTTCTTCATTCCTTCCCTTTTTTTTATCATTTGATATGTTCTAAGGAACCCTGAATCTCTTGACATTGTAGATTCATGTGACTCCATTAATATTTGTTGCTTCAATTTTGATTGATGGCATAGAATTTTTTTACCATTGTAGTAAATTATATCTCTCTTCCACTCCCAATGTTCCATAAAAATCATGTCCCTTTACACGTATTTTATATCGAGAACTATTGTCATTTTTTTCATTCATGGCAAACTTCTTCTAGCCACATAGGAATAAAAGATGCAATAGAATATAAACTTGAGGCTTATTCTATTCTAGAAAATAGCATTTTCTACCACATTGTCCTTCTCCTTTTTTGTATCGTATTTCAAAATCAGACACATCCTCCAAGCATTACATTTTTTTCTCAATATCAGTATTGGAGAACTCCTACTTGGTTGAATAATAACTAAATCCAACATATCTTGTGTTAATTTGGAATCTCGAGGACAAATTCCCTCCTTTGGACATCCTTCCTCATCTAGAGAAGACCCTTTTTTTCGTTGGAAGGATTTAAAAGGAAAATTATTATTTTTAATGGAAAACCCACAAGAACACAAAAGTACAAATCGACCTAAATTCATAATTGGGTCTCCAAAGAAGCATATAAATACACAACAAGGCAACCTCATTTGGACATCACATTAACACATCTTCCCTTCTCTCTCCTCTTGTGATTGGTTTGTACAAGTATCCAATCAAGGAAGCTGAGCTCACACATGTCAAAAAAAGAGGGTAATTCTGAAATTTCTGCATTGAATTTTGTTTGGGTAGTTGTTGATGAAGTTTGACTTGCCACTTTGACTCTCTTTGACTTGGAAAATTTCGATCTTAGGAAGCTGCATTTTTCTATGGGGGAATTGATTTTTTTTTGTTTCTTGACTACAGTTAACCGCAGACCCTTGACTGTAATTTGACCTCAGGTTTGACCGCAGATTCTCTCTCCTTTGACCAATATTTTTTTGGGATTGTTGACTTGACTTTGACCAATAAGGAAGGTTGAACTCTTTGACTGTTGGCTGAGGATATTTGGAGTTGATTTGATTTTTGAACGTTGACTAGTTAGGGCATCTTTGACTGTAGTTGATTGTTGTTGTCATTGACCAAAAATTGCATATTTTGACTTTGGATTAGAATTGACTTTTGGGCTCATCTCTCATTGGATATTGGTTAGTTTACTTGGTTGGTGAAATTTGGTGTCCTTTCACCCATTGATTTATTGAAATATTATATCTCTTTGTTGAGCATTTAATGACAATCTAATAGAAGAAGAATTTAAAATGGTTCTCCCCCTTGTGGGGTTTTTCCTTGGTCTTTGACCAAATCTTGTGTCTCTTATCATTGATCTTGATTGTCTTTTATTGCATATTGGATTTAGTGTTTTATCTACAATTTATATTTGTCATTGAAATATTAATTTTGTTTGAAAGAGATTGTTAATTGAAGAAATAATTGAGCTAAACGATTGTAATAAGCAAAGTATAGTGAAAAAATAACATGTTATTGAAGTTGAGGTGAAGACAGGCCTAAGGAGACAAGAAACAAGCAATCACCTTTGAAGGAATCTATTTGGAAGAAGCTACTTGGTCAAAATGTTTACCTCTTACTTTAAGGATATAGAGAAGTTGGGTGAATCATCAAACTTTACTGCTTGGAAGATTAGGTTGGAAGTAATATTGGATGAAAATGATGTTTTGAAATATGTGGAAGGAAAAGTGACTGAGCCACCGGAAAATGCTCC
This sequence comes from Pinus albicaulis, assembly GCA_034641835.2. Classification (NCBI taxonomy): domain Eukaryota; kingdom Viridiplantae; phylum Streptophyta; class Pinopsida; order Pinales; family Pinaceae; genus Pinus; species Pinus albicaulis. The sequence goes on along the minus strand of CM076577.1, from coordinate 118,587,674 downwards.
TATTGCTGTTAAGACCAAGTATAATAAAGGTGAGATCAAAGAAAAGAAAATTATTATTGATTCTTTGAAAGATCATTTACTTACTTATGTTGGAAAATTGAAGAATTTTAAGGATATATATGACAAGTTGGTTGGGATGTATGAGGTAAACAATTTGAATCACATTCGCTCCTTGAAGAATCAACTCAAGGACAATAAGATGAACACGGGGGAATATGTGCAATCCTATGTCATGAGTATATCCCAACTAAGGGATCAATTTTAGATTGTCGGAGAGCCTATACCTAACAGAGAGTTGGTGTTAGTCATTCTTCAAGGCCTTCCTCTTGTTTTGGAAACCTTCATTACTACTATAAGAAACAATGATAAGTTCCTAAAATTTGATGAGATGGTTGGAAAATGTACTCAAGAAGAATGATAAGTTCTTAACATTTGATGAGATGGTTGGAAAATGTACTCAAGAAGAATCCAGGATGATCTCCAGAGGGAGGATTCAAAAGCATGAAGAAGGAGAACCATCTTCCCTTGTTGCTCAAGACAAGAAAAGGAAAGGAGGAGGAAGACCTTTAGGCTCAAGAAATCTTGTCCCTAAATCAATGGAATCCAAGATAATATTAAGGAACACTGAATGCTACAATTTTCATAAGCATGGTCATTATGCCCAAGATTGTCCCAAAAAAAATAGATGCTCCAAGATCCAACTACAACAATTGCGGCTTCAACAACAATAACAAGTTTCATGATAGAAGAGCATGATATGATAAAAGAAGAGATGATAAAATAAGAAGAGATGCTCCTAGTGATGATGAAGAAGGCCATCATCCTCAAAAGAGATCAAGGAACTCCAGGTATGGAAATAATGTAGCTGCTACTCAATCTGAATTTATTCGTATTTCTTCTCTTTTTATTTTTTCTCCTCCATATTCTTGTGATAGTTGGTTGGTAGATAGTGGGGCTTCTAGAAATTTCTCTGAGTACCAAGAAGTCCTCTCAAATATGGTTGAGAGAGAGGCCAATATAAAGATCATCCTTGGGGAAAAATCTACTCATCCTGTGAGGGGTTTTGGTTATGTCAAATTTAATTTGGATGATGGGGAAATTGTACTTCTTCAATATGTTATGTATGTACCTCGACTAAATAAGAACCTAGTACCTATATATGATTTAGAAGACAAAGGGATAATAATACCCTTCATAAGAGGAAAGGTCCTCACTTGGCCTATGGAATCTCACATGAGGGATGCTTTCACCTTAGGATCTAGAATTGAAGGACTCTATAGAGTCAATGGAAGACCGTTGTGAGCATTGGTTCACAATAATAATCATCAAAGTGAGCCGAAGGTTAGCACATATATATTATGAAGCCTTGCCTAAAGTAAGAAAGATGGTTTTTGGGATTCCTGATGTTGAAGCTAATCACGATGGGGTATGTCTAGGATGTGCCAGTGGAAAGAATACAAGGGGACCATTCCCTCTAGCAAAAAAGCATGACCAATGATATTCTTCAACTCATTCACTTTGACCTATGTGGACCCATGCCAGTGCCCTCCCTTGGTGGCTGCCTTTATTATATAAAATTTGTTGAGGATTTCTCCAAGAAGACATGGATATTCTACCTGAAGAATAAGGAAGAATCATTTGACATGTTCAAGGACTTAAAGGCACTGATAGAGAATCAAACAGGGAAGATAATCAAGGTTTTCAGGTCTGACAATGGTGGAGAATATAATCCAAATGAGTCCTTTGACTTTTGCAAGAAGGATGGAATCAATAAAGATACTGTTGTACCGTATAATACCGAGAAAAATGGTTTGGATGAAACAAAGAATAGGTCCCTCATGGAAGTTTCCTGAGTTATTCTACATGATCAAAATTTGCCAAGATTCCTTTGGGGAGAAACCACTAATACAACGGTCTATGTTTAAAACAATATTCCTCATCAAGCCTTGGGTAACATGTTGAAATTTGCAACAAGAAACAGTAAAATTGTCATCCAGAAATGAATCCAAAAATGAATCCAGAAAATGGCACCCATAAATGGTTACCATATGAGGCTTTCGATTTAATTTTCCCTTAATTAAATTGAAAGAAAAATTGTAATTTCATCTCATGACAACTTGTATTAGTTAACAGCCTCGAGTTTTTTCTAGAGCAAAAACAATTGCGGGAGAGGCAACAGAAGTGGGTGAGTAAGATTTAGGCCTCTGACTTCGACATAGAGTATGTCAAGGGGAAGCACAATGTAATGGCTGATGCATTGTCCAAGAGGTTGGCTTCTTTTTCATTGTTGAGTACTGAGCCAGATTGGAAGGTTCATTTGTTGGTGGAGTACTCCAAGGACCATTTTGCATGTGAGGTCTTGGAGGGGCAGGTGATATGACCACTACTAGGTGATGGATGGGGTGATATACTACAGAGACTAGATCTATTTAGTGGCCAACTCCCAACTGCGGGAGAAGATCCTTCACATAGCCCATGATCACCTTTGGCCGAGCACCAGGGGTACACCAAAACTTAGAGGGCCATCAGGGAGAGGTTTTCATGGAAGGGCATCAAGGATGATGTTCTGCAGCACATCAAGGAGTGTGAAGTATGCCAGCGGAACAAAGGAGAGATGACCCACACAGCAGGGCTACTTCAGCCGCTTCCCATTCTTGAGGGGAAATGGGAAAGTATCACGATGGACTTCATCACGGGGTTTCCCATGGTACAGGGCAAATACTACATCTACATGGTTGTGGATCGCTTGACCAAGTATGCTCACTTCTTCGTGACCTCGGCGAAGTGCACGGCCTCACAGGTGGCCGAACTGTTCTTCAGAGAGGTATTCCAGTTGCACGGTCTTCCCAAGGCCATTGTTAGTGGCAAAGACAGTCGCTTCATGGGGGGCTTTTGGCAGGAGTTGTTTCGGTTGGTGGGTATGGAGCTCACTCCTAGTACGAGCTACCACCCCCAGACGGATGGCCAGACAAAGATAGTTAACAAGTGGTTGGAAGTCTACTTGCAAAACTATTTCACCAGGCAACAGAAGGCATGGTTGAAGTGGTTGCACATGGGGGAGTACTGCTACAACACTAAATACCACATGTCCATAGGTATGTCTCCATTTCGTGCATTATATAGTTATGATGCCTTATGTTTCATTGATGTCATGTTTGGAGACAGCATGGTCCCCAAGGGCAAGGAGTGGGTCCAGTAGAGCCAAGATATCTTGAGGGCTCCCCAGGACAATTTGCGGGTGACACAAAATCAGCAGAAGATTTAGGCTGACAGGGGCCGCGTGGAGAGGCACTTTGAGGTTGGAGAACTAGTTTACCTACGTCTCCAGCCATACAAGCAGTACACGCTAAAGCAGAAGGGGGAAGAGAAGCTGAAACCACATTTCTATGGTGTTATCACCCTGTAAATTTCCGAAGGCTGAAGACAGAACTACGAGGGAAACATCAAACCACTTTAGAATCCAGGACCTAACCTTCCTAGATTCAGAGAGGGCTCTCTCTGTTAGATATAGCTTTGTTTATAGGGGAATTTTAGGCTAGCTATTAGTGCATAGGGGTTTGTTTGAAGATTTTTGGTTGAGGCAGCAGAAGGGGGCCATTGGGCAATGGAGTCAAACAGGTGCAAAAAAATTCGAATGGATGAACAACTGAGGTCAGGTGCAACCAGGCAAGCTAGCCATATCAATGGATTTTAACAGCTTATGAAATGGAAAAGAGGAGGAGATTAAGGTTCAACGGGAATGCAAAGAAGACCATCTCTAAATTCTACATTCCAGTCTCAGAGGAAAACATAATGTACTGTTTCAAGATTGAGCAGGGTACCCCATGGTAAATCCTACACAAAAATTTATATCCGCAATAAAGAAAAGAAAACAGTATGTAAAACAGAGGAATCACAAATTACATGAGGGAAGCACTTCACCACAGATCATAACACAATAATCTGGAAAACAACATCATCCTTCATTCATCCACAAGAGAGTGCTTACAACCGAATGAGTCTATTACAATGGTTTTTCCCTTCTGGGCCTCCTCTCATACTGCTAATGCATACAATATTTATAAAAAACTTAAGTCGGTTAATCTGTTTACTGCAGTGATTACATTCAAGTAGAAACTGGACAAATGGAAACATGCAGGCAGTGATAAGACAAGCTTGGCCTCCAACAGTGGCTTTAGCAGTCCATTATTAATTGTGCAAATATCAGGATCTGGCTGGTGTGATGCCGAAGAGGCGAGGAAGGCTCTGACACCTTGACTCTTCATCTTCTGAAAACCGTTGTTGGATTATTAAATCGATGAGGTTCTTAGATCAATAGATGTGCTAATGTGTTCGCTGCCCCTTCGATTTCTACTGTTATATCATAATTAGTTCTGTACAAACGCCCGACTCGATCTTTTTCTGTATATTTCCATGTGATGTTCAACCTCGCCCTACCTTTTTCTCCTTGTCGGATCTTATTCTACCACAAGTCCCTTTGCCGTGTTTTGCCTATTTCTTCATAAAATTGGCACACAAACCTCATACGCCCAAACTTGAAACCCTTTAGATTTCATCTTGGAGCCGCATCGCATCCGCGCCAACATCACACTTCGCATTTCATTGTTTTTAAATTTTCTTTAACACTTAACCTTTAAAACTTGGGATATGCACTATGCGATCGGGTCCCACTGTCATCACATATCACACTTTAGCGATTATAACACCTACCTCCCATGGTTATCCTTTAAAACTTGTGATCTGCAATTTGCGATCAGGCTCCACCGCATCGCACATTACACTTCGGCGATTATAATACTAACCCTTTGCTCTTAACTTTTAAAACTTGCAATGTGCGGTATGCAGGCCAGGGCCACGTCATCTGCCACGCCAGCTTGCCACGTCACCTTGCCATGTCACTGCCACGTCATGATAAATCAACTGCGATCTGTGGTGTCGGGGCCATGTCATCTACCACGTCACCTTGCCATGTCACTGCCACGTCATGATAAATCAACTGCGATCTGTGGTGTCGGGGCCATGTCATCTACCACGTCACCTTGCCATGCCATCACATATCGCACTTCGGTGATTTTAACACTTACCTCTGCACTTATTCTTTAAAACTTGCAATTTTGCGATTTTCGATCGGGTCCCACCATCATCGCATATCACACTTCGACGAATTTAACACTTACCTCCGCACTTATTATTTCAACTTTGTGATTTGCGATGGTTATATCACAAGTTAAAACATTTAACTTGTGGGCGTTTAAAAGGTAAGTTGTAAAATGCGCGAAGTGTGAAATGCGATGCACTAAACACTGGAAAGTGTGAAAAGGCGAAAGGTAAGGAAAATGCAAAATACAAAGGTTTGCATGCGGATTTGGGTAATGTATAAAGGTTGTATGGGTCCCACCAAATCGCATTGGCAGAGTTTTACGTTTCGGCGATGAGTTAAGAAGAAAAGGTTAAAACTTGCGAGGTGCGAAGTGTGGGCAAGAGGTAAGGTGTTGTATAACACGGTTGTTTGATGGGCGGGCAGAGATGTGGTAAGTGGTAAGTCTTACATGATACGGATTTTTTAGTGGGTGGGTGGAGCTGCTCTTTTATAACTATAAAATTTTAATTTTAATAGTTAAAAAAGGGGTTTGAAAGAAATAGGGTGTAGAACTTTAGAATATGGAGAAAATGAGGGGCAAAGAGGGTGAATGAAATGGAATGAAGGTAGAAATGAATTTTGATCACCATCACACCTTATCAGCAACATTTTCCCCTTTCCACTGAACTGAAATGCAGATTGATTCCTTTGATGTTCCAACTAGTCAGGATTTTCCCTTCTTTCTTGAAAATAAATGATAGCCATGGAATATTATTTTTAGTATGAAAGATCTGAGAAATAATCAGTCACCTTGTGATACTGTGAAATACATGAGTCTAACATATGGGCCTTACAGGGTCACTCAGAGAGTGGGGGAGGTATCGTATGAGTTGGAGCTACCGCTGGGGAGCCGAGTGCACAACATATTCCATGTATCTTGCTTGAAGAAGGCTCTGGGCCAGAAGGTGACAACAACAATTGAGTTACCTCCCATGGACGATGAGGGGCACTTGGTACTTTAGCCAGAGGCCATACTGGACACTAGGGAGAGGCAGTTGAGGAGCAGAGTAGTGAAGGAATACCTGATCAAATGGAGGAACCTCCTAGATGAGGATGCCACTTGGGAGGGCGAGAAGAAACTTCAGCACCCATATTTTCAGTTGCTTGAGGACAAGCAACAATCTGGCGGGGAGGACTGTAATATCCCCAATTAGTAGTTAGCTAATTGGGAATATTAATTTTTGGCTATTTTTTATTTTCCTTATGTTAAGAAGAAATAAAGTGGGTAAGGGGACCCACAAATAAAACTAAGCAGCTAAAGTTCTTCCCTATAGTCTCTAAAGGAAAATATTGCGGTTGACGTGAGGTCCATGTGGCCACCCACTGTATGAAGGCAACTTCTAAGTGGCTGTGTGGGAGAGGCAGCGCAATGGGTAGCGCTGTGGTAGGTTGGAGGAGGGGCGGCGCAGTCCTTGTGGGCCCAAGGGAACGTTGGAGGCTCGGTTTTGACAAAAGGGAATGAGAGCATCTCATTCCTCATTCATTCATCTATCTAATTTTCTGTCTTGACTGACTAAAGCATGCTTGAGATGTTTAGCCAAGTTTGTAATGTTGTTTAGCACAGATATTTCCAAGCGGAAATCTCAACCTCTGCCTCGGGGGACTTCAAGTGCCCGCTCAAGAGAGGAGCACCATCCATATTTGTGAATATCTTACAGAGAAACATCACAGCCACACACAGTACCTTCAAGACAACGCAGAGGCAGTCCAGATTGCGTAGTGATTGCGTAGACCAATAGAGAGGAAGTGTCGGGAAGTGGAGGAGCAGTGCAATTTTAGCCAGAGGATTTGGAGGGGAGGCTAGCCACCTCCTACCAGGGATTTGGGCAGATTTTTTGACACTTTCCAGTAGTTCCAGCTAGAAGACCAATTTCCCTAGCTGAGCAGCGTGCCAAGCCCAAGAGGGCCATTTTTCGGGGTCAAGATTTCTAGAAACCCTTCGTGGGTTTTTGTGGGTCTTGTGAATAGAGCCCGAGGTTAAAAGCCCAAAATTTTCTGAGCACGAGAGCAGACCCAAACCATAGTTTGATTCCAGCCAGCAACATCAATTCTAGCACTAGAAGTGCAGAGAGGGATTCATGTAAAGCATCATTCCAGTAGTGTTTTTTCCCGGGTTTAGAGTTGTTCTTCAACTTGTCTAGTGCAGGGCTAGGTGCCATCTTTCTGAGCACCTCCATTGTACTCTTCCAAAAAAAATTAACAAAATGGCTCAGCTAGTTTTGGCTTCATTTCTTGTGTCTTGATGATATTTTTACGTTTGATGTAGTTTATTGTCTATTTGTTATTTTATTATTGTTAAACCCCATTTGGGGATATTACACTGAGGCTAGGGTCAGCCTAAACCACCACAAATAGATATATAGGCCATTTTGGACAAGTACCCAGTGGTGTTTGGAGACATACTGCTTGGGAAACCATTGGACCGGGGGTTTGAGCATATGATTGAGCTGGAGTCAGGGGTACAGGTCATGATTACTACTCCTTACAGACATCCCAAGGCATATCGGGTTGAGATCGAGAGCACTATTCACGAATTGTTGGCACTTGGGCACATCAAGACTAGCTCCAGCCCTTTTGCTTCATCAATTGTCCCAGTGAAGATTAAGGATGTGTCCCTATGCATGTGAATAGACTATTGGGCCCTTAAAAAGAAGACCTTGAAGAATCGTTACCCCATCCCACGCATGATGAGCTAATGGGGGGGAAATTTCTTCTCCAAAATTGACTTGCGTTCGAGGTACCACCAGATCAAGGTGAGGGACCAGGATGTCCCTAAGAAAACTTTCAGGTGCCACTATAGGCACTTCAAGTTCATGGTTATGTCCCTCAGGCTAACAAATGCACCGACCACGTTCCAGTCCTACATGAACCACGTGTTTCGTGGGCAATTGCAGAAGTTCGTGTTGGTTTTCTTCGATGATATCTTGATCTATAGCCGGACCTGGGAGGAGCATTTGCAACATTTAGAGATAGTGTTGTGTATTTTGGAGCAGTAGTTCTACGCAAAATTGTCCAAGTTGAGTTCGGTTTAGCAGAGATGCTCTACCTAGGGCACATAATTGGAGAGGACGGTGTGAGAGTCCATGAGGAGAAGATCAGGGCCATCTGGGATTGGCCAGAGCCCCGGAATGTGACGGAGTTGAGGGGTTTTGTGGGAATTTATACCAACTACAGGAAGTTCATGAAGGGCTTCTCTCAACTGGCAGCTCCCCTCATTGATTTGACGAAGAAGGGGGTGTTTGAGTGGACAGATACAACACAAAAGGCTTTTGAGTGCCTCAGATGGGGCATGAGCAGTTGCCTAATATTGGCACTTCTAGATTTCACCCAGCCCTTTGTGCTTGAGTGTGAAGCATCCAGAGAGGGTGTATGAGAAGTTTTGATGTAAGGGGGGAATCTGATATCTTTCGAGATTCGGAAGCTACTTCCCCAGGAGAGGTTGTACTCCATTTACGACAAGGATAGGCTAGTCATCATGCATGCACTAGCCAAGTTCAGACAGTACTTGGTGGGGAACATGTTCAGGGTCAAGACAGACCACAACAACCTTAGATTTTTCTTGGAGCAAAAGAAATTGCAGGGAGGTAGCAGAGGTGGGAGAGAAAAATCTAGGCATACAACTTTGACATTGAGTATGTCAAAGGGAAGCACAACATGGTGGCTGATGCGTTGTTCAGGAGGTTGACTACCCTTTCATTGATGAGAATTCCCCAGGATTGGAAAGCATAGTTACTGGTACAGTATTCCAAGCATGGTTACTTGGGAGTAGGAGCGAAAGCGGGGAGTGGGAGCGGGAGCGCCATTTTAAAAAGCTCCCAATCTGGAGCGTTTCGAGGAGCATTTTTTTTTAAATATATATATATATATATATATATATATATATATATATTGATGCATATATGTCAACAAAAACATGTAGAATGATGAATTAGACATAAAAAACATAAAAAAAATAGATTGAACCATATAACATCAATCATCTAGAAGTTATAATCTTCATCAACCACACCCACAAGTTGGAAACATACAACATATTGACTCTTGAGTCTCATGAATAATCAATCTTAAAGTTTCAAGCTTTCAAAATTCAATATATAACATTTATCATCATTGATTCATTGATTTCAAATTTCATTATATAACATTTATCATCATTGATTTCAAAATTCAATATATAACATTTATCATCATTGATTCATTGATCACCATAGTTGTACTTGTAAGCTAAGTGTAAGCAATAACCATTACAACAAAGAATATTTAACATGAAATGAAATGTTATAAAATGAAACGAAATGAAACAAATTTCAACTTTCATGAAGCATCATATTCATAATTCATAATGACTTATAAACTTATAAATGCCAACTTCAAAGTTTCACCTCAAATTCAAACTTAAATTGTCATATATTGTTTACAAAAATTATCATAATAAATATGAAAGAGTCAAGTTTCAACTGTTCAACAGTTATAAAAGTTAAAAACTACTAGAAAATAGAAAATAATAGTAAAATGTAAACAGTAGATCTATTTTATCTATTGGCTGGCCCCTTGCCACGCCCACGAGAAATGTCTAATTTGTGAGAACCACGAGGAAATGGTGGTCTTCTAGTACTCTCAGGAGTACCACGACCATAACTAGAAGGTGGAGGGCCACGTGAGGATGCAGGTGGAGGTTGAATCTGCAAAGGAACAATAGTTGGAAATCAAACACTGGTACTGGCACCTGCACTACTACTGGATGGTGAGACTGGCCCTGGGTGTGGCGGTAGCATGGCTGTTGTTGCTTCATCATCATCCCTCAAAAGTTCTGCTTCCAATTCTTCCATATGTACAGTGTTATCCTCCAAATTATCGTCCTCTGGGTTGTTGTCCCAAACTTTATATGATTGATCCTCATATGGCCGATCACAATAATGACTCAACAACCTCAAGTTGTAATGCACATAAACCAAGCTTTATGCTCGGTTTTCATTCAGCCTGTTTCTTCTCACATTATGTATGAAGCTGTAGCTGCTCCAACACCTCTCCGTAGAAGAAGTATTTACAACTTGTGAGAGAACTTTTTTTGCCAACTTTGGAAAAAGTCCCATGCCGCCATATGCTTCCCACCATGTAAGAGCATCAAATCTGTCTTTGTCTTCCATTGCATGGAAAGAACCAAAGTTACTAGTGCAACTGAAGTATCTGCCTAATTCAAGACGCAATCTAGCACACTCATCCCTATCGGGGACCAACTTGTCTAATGCTTTCATGTATCCCTCTTGTACCTCTGGATCTATGTGAGGTTTGATCCTAACCCCACCTCCAGGTGCAAGTTGGCCCAACCAAGATGGAGAGTAGTATTTTGACATAAGGATATATGCCAAGGCATGTAGTGGAAGATTAAGTTTATTCCATCGTGCACACACACAGTTGTGAATCATTGCATACAATTTGGGATCATTTTCCTTAACAACATCTTTTATTTGACCCAACATGCTATCCATCTGCTCAGACACCTCCCCAATCACTAGTTTATATGTATCTGAAAAGCGAATCATGTGATAAATGGGCTTGGTGAAATTCAAAATTTCTCTCACACGTGCCCAAAACAAAGGATCAAAAGCGGTTTCCTCCACCTGTTCAAAACCTTGCCTATCAACTATTGTTGCTCCCCTTTCCTTTTATACCTGCCAGTGTGGACTTGATACCATGGCTGCCAATGACTCTCTTACGCTTCCCAGCAACCTTGATTCTAAGGACCCGTTTTCATGTGAGGTCCTTTATGGGGTAATGGTGGACGATCAGTACAGGGTGATGAAAGAGGTGATTTACTTCAGGGACTGGATTTATTTAGTGCCCAGATCCTAGTTGAGAGAGAAGATCTTGTAGGTTGCCCATCACTCACCAATAGCAGGGAACCAGAGATTTACCAAGATGTACAAGGCCATTAGGGAGTGTTTTACATGGAAGTTCCTTAAGGATTATGTTCTAAGGCATCTTAGAGAGTGTGACACATGCCAAAGGAACAAGGGTGAGTAGTCACACCCTGTTGGGTTGTTACAGCCTCTTCCTATCCCCGATGGGAAATGGGAGAGTGTGTTGATGGATTTTATTACCGAGTTGACCAAAATACAGGGCAAGGACTGCATATACGTGGTGGTGGAATGACTTACAAAGTTGGCACACTTTTTCACCCTCTCAGCCTGGTCCTCGGCCTAACAGGTGGCCAAATTGTTTTTCAGGGAGGTGTTTCGGCTTCATGGTCATCCGAAGACCATTGTCAGTGATCAGGACAGTAGGTTAATGGGGGGATTTTGGCAGGATTTGTTTCGACTGGTGGGCACAAAGCTCACTCAAAGTAACTTGTTATCACCCCCAGACAAATGAGTAGATGGAGATAGTCAACAAATGGCTGGAGGGTTACTTACACAACTATGTGACGGGCCATTAACATGCATGGATACGATGGTTGCACTTGGGCAAGTACTACTACAACACCACGTACCACATGTCCATAGGTATGTACCCATTCAGAGCCTTGTATGGTTACGATGCATTATATTTTGCTGACGTAATTTTTGGAGACAACAAGGCCCCTAGGGCCAAGGATTGGATACAGGAGAGCCAAGATATCTTGTGGGCTCTCAAAGATAACCTGCAGACCGCACATAACTAGAAGAAGCTCTATGCAAACAAGGGCCGAGTAGAGCGGAAATTTGAGGTTGGGGACTTGGTATTCTTGAGGCTCTAGTCGTACAGACAGTCAACACTCAAGCAGAAGGGGGACAAGAATCTTAAGCCTCACTTCTATGGGTCTTATCGAGTCATCAGGAGAGTTGGGGAGGTAGCTTATGAGTTGGAGTTTCTCCCAAGGAGTGGAGTACACAACATTTTTCATGTGTCTTGCTTGAAGAAGGCATTGGGACAACAGGTGACCATGGCTACAAAGCTACCACCTATGGATAATGAGGTACACTTAGTTCTGGATTGGGAGGTCATTTTGGACACCTGTGAGAGGCACTTGCGGAATAGGGTTATCAAGGAATATTTGGTCAGATGGAGGATCCTACCAGATGAGGATGCCACTTGTGAGGGAGAGCAGATACTTCAACATCCTTCATTGCAGTTGCTTGAGGACAAGCAACGTTTTGGCGAGAAGGACTGTGATATTCCCACTTAGCAATATTGCTAAGGGGAAATATCAATTTTGCTCAATTTTGTCTTATTTCGAATTCGCACTTAGGAAAGGTTGGTGTAATGGTCCCACATGAATTTTGAAGCTAAGGGGAGGCTTGAACATTAGACAAAGGTGGATAAAAATCGAGCTGCTAGTGGAAAGTGGGGGCCACCCATAGAAATACGACCCACAAGAATTACGCACTCATTGTTGGGAAATCGGTGGGGGAAAGTGGATGGTTGGGCCCACATGGGAAATTAGGAGGCTCTTGGACAAAACAGGAATATACAATCATTCTTGGCATTCTTGATCATTTGAGGATTCTCTTAGACTAGCACGGTTGAGCTGGAGGCCAAGTCTGCAAGTGCATTGTGCACACGAGATTTTCAGACGAAAATCTCACCCCTTGCTTTGGTGGACTTCGAGCGTCAGCCCAACGAGGGAGTCTCATCCATTTCAGTTCGATCCAGGAGCAACATACCATGATTTTGGTGCAGCACCAGCAGTGGCAGCATAAGCACTGCACAATCTTGGATTGTGCCACACATGGGGGTTGAAGAGTGAAGGGAATTTTGGGCTAAAACTTGTGGGAGAGTCCGGGAGGGAGTTTTGTTGGTGATTGCAGTCATTTTGGGGGCACATGGTAGCAGGATTTACAGGTGGGTCGAAATACCCAACAGTAGAGCCATTGAGGGAAATTGGGCCAAAATTCCAAGGTCAGCCATAGGCCAATTCCTTCGCAGGTTTTTGTGGGTATTTGGTGGACAGCCCAGGATTAATTTCCCGAAATTTTCTGAGCACCAGAGGGGGACCTAGCAACTATTGTTCACAACCAACAACTCATTTTATGGGCAGTTCAGTGCATAGAGAAAGAGAGACCAGCCATGAGACTTAGGGGACTTCATCTCCTTCACTTGAGCTTTGATATCTTGCCTTGAGCAAGCCCAGGTGCACACTTTCCAGCACCAATTTTACCCTCAGATTTTATCCATAACATGGCTTAGCAACGCAATTTTTGGCTCAATTACGTGGTTTGATTTGTGTGTTTTTATCTATGCCTGCTTTTTTTATTAATGTAAAATTTCCTTAGGGATATTACACCATGATAATACAGGACTCTATCCAACTCCCCATGAGACTGCCTGTAATGTTCCTAAATTAGCTTCAGCTAATTTGGAACATTAATTTTGCCTTATTTACTTTGTATTTCATGATTGATGAATAAATTGTAAAGGAGGATGTCTAATCCTCTTTCAAATCAAGAATAAATTAGTGCTTATGTGAAAAGAGGCATAATTAGGCCATTGGAATATAATCTTGCAGGTGTGAAAGGGCAAAGACCACCAAAGGAGATCCTATTTGACCAAGTCAACAGCGTTGTCTAGGTTCATTGAACCTCCTTGATGGACTGCGCAGTTCTAGAAGGGGTTTCCAAGTGTGAAAAGAACCAAAGGATGAAAGTGGTTTAGGGTTTGCCAAGAGACTCTAATGTTATAAAAGGAGGGTGAAGGCTCATGAGGAGGTTGTTGATCATATTTCATTTTCTGAGTTTGCTAAGGCAACTCCATTTCTCTTTGCTGCTTAGCAAGAGAAAGAGAGGATTTCCTGTTTAGGAATCCTCTATCCTTCTTGAGTAGCTCTTGGAGGGAAATGTGCTAGATTGAACCACTATCAGGTTGGAGGCCAAGCTATGCTTGCATTGACAGCACTGGCTCACTGAGGGTTTTGCTACTGCTGTAAGTGTAGTAAGTGGGAATTCTAGATCTGCGAGGATCTAGTAGTTTTGAGGGATTTCTCTCAGGGAGGGTGTCTTGTGACCACCCAGAAGAGGATCTTTGCCATATTTTCATTTCAAATCTGTATATTTTACCTATTGTAACATTCAGCCCTAGCTACTGCGCAGTCTGCTTTGTCTACTGCGTTATTTTATGTATTGCTTCTACTACTAGTTGCATATCTCTCATTGTACTTGTTATTGGTGATTGAGGCTTGCCTCTCACCTTGAAGATTAATGAAGTAGCTTGCTGATATCTTATGTATATTATTAATAAATTCATCTTCAGAAATTACTGAAGTTTTCTACAGTTCTGTGTATAGAAAGTTAGATCTACACTTTATTATTCAGTATTTTGATGAAATCCCAAAGGGATCTTGTAAAGAAGGTTGTGTAGTTTCCAGATCATATGGATCTGATGTTTCAGCCATAAATTTTCTGTATATTTTTAATCTAACATTATACTGCTGAAGCATGCTTATAGGGACGCTGTCCATTCATTTCTACACTTTCTACATACATTGCAGCTCCCATTTCTGAAGATTACTTGCTTATTTCTTCATAGAACTCACTGTACTTCTTGAGAAGCTCCATTAAAAGTCTGATTTTCTGCTTCCATGCTGTAACCATGTCTGATGGCTGATTTCCAGTGACACTCTACTGAAACTGCGCAATTCTAAAGTGGGTTCTTCTTCATTCCATTAGCTCTTGTCTTTAGCTGATTTTTAACTAGTCAGCTTAGTGGGAGATCTGTTTAAGGCCCTTAAACCAATTTTTTTTCCTTGAAATTCAAAATGGAGGTCCCACATAGCCTATAATAAGGGAACCCAGCCCTGGGCAGTGTTATTCTTGCACCATTTTTCTTATACAACGTTTTTCTTGAGCATCTTGCAGTTTTTCCCGGAAGTGGAATTTCCCTCTTCTTACTTGTTTGTTTTTTGCTCCTCTTTGGATCCACTCTTTAGATCTGAAGATCTAAGGTTCCCAAGAGCAGAAAAATCCAAGAGGAGTGTGTTATTTCCACACTTTTTGTGTTTCATCAATCTTCTATAGACAGAGTCTAGAACGGGCCAGGAAGCCTTTGGTTTTCATCCTCTCCTTAGAGGTGATATAATCAGTAAATGCCCTACTAGTCTATGTTTGGTCTAGAAGTATCTGGTGTGTTTTCCATACTACTGTGATCCCATAAAGGAATATCTTAAGATATTCCCTACTGAGTCTATTTTTCCCCATTTGGAACATTATAGTGATATCAGAGCATGATCTCTAGCTCCGCCTGTGAGATCAAGCTATCAGTGAAATCAAGAGCAAGGGAAACATGAAGAAGATGAGTTTAATATCATCTATTTTCAGATTTAAGAAAATCCTCCCTAAGGAGGATGTGCAAGAAGAAAAGAGAAGCAGCAGTGAAGCTCCCAAGGAGTTTCAAAAAGAAGATCTTCCAATCAAATCTACAAGATCTGTGCATGAGGAACATTCTGAATCTTCATCTCATGGGTATGAGCACTCAACCATATCATCAGAGCTTCAGCATTTTGCCATTGATTCCTTCATGGAGGGGGAAAAAGAAGGTGTGAGCTTGATTGATGCATTGCCAAGGGAAAGATCTCCATTTGGTGAAGAGTCCTCATCTCAAGAGGAAAGCATGAAGGTTTCTCCTTCAATAGTTGATCAATATCTATTGTCTCTCATTGATGATGGGACAAACTCAGTTATTGAAGAAGAGGAGAAGGAAGTGGGAGATGAGAACGCAGTCACCTCAAGGGCACCTCAAGCACTTCATGAAGAAGAGGTTGGAGCACTCGCTCCAAGAGAAGAGACTCTTGCACCCTTGCAAAGAGTCCCACAGGATCTCATGCATGAGGAGCATGCACTATCATTGATCAATGATGAGGTATTGGAGATAGGAGAGGTAGAAGAGGAGGAAGGGCATCACGAGGTGGAGAGCATGAACCCTTCTCTACTTCAGAGCTTGGAAGCACAAAGAAGGCAAGAGGACTTATGCATTGAAGGTAGGGACAAATCTGTCTTCCTACATCCACATTCTACTCTATGCCTTGACACCTCTTTGCAAGGAGGTCCTCTACTAGGAGCACCTCTTGATAGGAGGCAATCTAAAGTGTTCTCTCAACTATGGGCTGCATATGCATACTTGGCTAAGGAGGGAGCATTGGGAGAAGCTAGCACAATGCAGAGAATCTCTCAAGCATTCAGGAGAGAGATGAGCAGTTTCCTGAAAGGGATATTGCAAACTCCCACTCAGATATCTGCGCTGAGAAAGGAGAAATCAGAAATCTATGATGGCATGAGCATGAGGGCACATGGCAACTCCATATCTTTGGGGCAGCCCATTATCTCTTCATTCACAAAAGAGATTTCTAAATATGGAAAGGGGATCATAACCCTCTTGTATACATGGGCCAAAAGGAGGAGGTTTTGGAAAACAAGGACTTTCCAAGGGGAATTTGATTTCCATATGCTCCAATCTTGTCTTGTGCAAGAACAACTACAAATGGGGCAGCAAAAGGAATATTATGATGCTCCCACATGTGATCTTGATATCAAGGATGTCAAATAAGGGAGCCATGAGAAGACAGGGGTTGCTTTCCAGATCTGTACAACGCTATCATTCTTGGAGAGCTTGGATCCTTGTTGGGATTCCCAACTCAAGATGGAATACTCCAATGACCTTTTCACATGGGGGGTTATTGAAGGGGAAGTAAAGGATGAAAGGTTCAAGGTGGAAGATGGAGTTATCTATTTCTACAATCTTATTCTTTTGACGGGTGACTCCAAACTCAAGGAGGGACTATTTGATGCCATCTATGAAATCCTTCTTTCCAAACCCACTGGTTTTGTCAAAGCATATCATACTCTCTTGGGTGGATTCATATGGGAAGGCTACAAAGAAGATGTGTACTCTCATATGAAGAAGTGCATGGCTTACTTGGTAGAGGAGGAGGAACATAGCTCTTGGGAGGAGCCACCATTCACACCTCCTTATTCTTTGAGTGTGAGAGGGAACTCAACTATGAGTTACCCCACTGATGTAAAACACGTGTATAGGGAGGCTCATCCTCTTGAGAATTATTTTGCATCTCCTATATGCTTATATTTCTCTGACACTCATTTGTAGGGCATGGTGCCAATATGGGGCACTAAGTATGATGGATCTCATGGGCCATCCAAGGCCATGAACAATGTTGATGCAGGGCACTCCTTGGAGAATCTTTGGAAGCTATCATATTCCTCATGGTGTGTTTCTTTTACACCAACCATGATGTACATACTCCAAGCGTTCCAAAGACATGAGGCAGCAAACAAGTGTTGGAGGAGGCACTTGTCATGTCTTATTCTATGGCATTTAAAGGTAAAACTGCGCTGGTTACACATGAGGGAACATCTTCCTTCTCATCTATCACACATGGAAGCTAGCATGATCCTAATCATGATCCCACAAGTTGAAGATGTACTTATCCTTGTTGGGGGCATAGTTGGAGGAAAGGCGCACTTGTTGAATGTGCCCTTGGGGGAAGGAGTTCCCCATTCTTTTTGCATTGCATGCTTCCATGGGAGCATGAGATTTTGTATGGCCACTATGATAAATCACTTGTCTCTTTGTAAAGTGAGACATATGTTGGATGGTGACATGCCTCTCACATGTAGTGGGGAGGAGATCTTCTATGGATTGCCAAGCCGGGAGGTAATCCACTTCATTTTGATGATAACATGGGGATGGGAGTCTTTCATGGATCATGAAAACCCCATGATAGACATCACTTCTATCTTGAGGAGGCCATGGATCAGCAAGAAGGTTTCCACAACAACCTTCCATTTCTTCATGATGAGAGCCTTTGAGTTTATTCATCAAGGGAAAACTTGCATCTTAAGGAAGGACCATTGGGAAGACAAAGATATTGCAGAAAATTCAGAACAATGGAGGAGACTATTTGATAAGAAGGCCACAAGAGAAGAAGGAGGAGTTTTGTAGCACCCATGCAGTTGCTTGAGGACAAGAAACATTTGGGAGGGGGAGACTGTAATGTTCCTAAATTAGCTTTAGCTAATTTGGAACATTGATTTTGCCTTATTTACTTTGTATTTCATGATTGATGAATAAATTGTAAAGGAGGATGTCTAATCCTCTTGCAAATCAAGAATAAATCAGTGCTTAGGTGAAAAGAGGCATAATTATGCCATTGGAATATAATCTTGCAAGTGTGAAAGGGCAAAGACCACCAAAGGAGATCCTATTTGACCAAGTCAACAGCGCTGTCTAGGTTCATTGAACCTCCTTGATGGACTGTGCAGTTCTAGAAGGGGTTTCCAAGTGTGAAAAGAACCAAAGGATGAAAGTGGTTTAGGGTTTTCCAAGACACTATAATGTTATAAAAGGAGGGTGAAGGCTCATGAGGAGGTTGTTGATCATATTTCATTTTCTGAGCGTGCTAAGGCAACTCCATTTCTCTTTGCTGCTTAGCAAGAGAAAGAGAGGATTTCCTGTTTAGGAATCCTCTATCATTCTTAAGTAGCTCTTGGAGGGAAATGTGCTAGATTGAACCACTATCAGGTTGGAGGCCAAGCTATGCTTGCATTGACAGCGCTGGCTCACTGAGGGTTTTGCTGTTGCTGTAAGTGTAGTAAGTGGGAATTCTAGATCTGCGAGGATCTAGTAGTTTTGAGGGATTTCTCTCAGGGAGGGTGTCTTGTGACCACCCGGAAGAGGATATCTGCCATATTTTCATTTCAGATTTGTATATTTTACCTATTGTAACATTCATCCCTAGCTACTGCACAATCTCCTTTGTCTATTGCGTTATTTTATGTATTGCTTCTACTGCTAGTTGCATATCTCTCATTGTACTTGTTTCTGGTGATTGAGGCTTGCCTCTCACCTTGAAGATTAATGAAGTAGCTTGCTGATATCTTATGTATATTATGAATAAATTCATCTTCATAAATTACTGAAGTTTTCTGCAGTTCTGTGTATAGAAAGTTAGATCTACACTTTATTATTCAGTATTTTGATGAAATACCAAAGGGATCTTGTAATGAAGGTTGTGTAGTTTCCAAATCTGATATGGATCTGATGTTTCAGTCATAAATTTTCTGTAGATTTGTAATATAACATTATACTACTGAAGCATGCTTAGAGGGACGTTGTCCATTCATTTCTGCACTTTCTACATACATTGCAACTCCCATTTTTGAAGATTACTTGCTTATTTCTTCATAGAACTCACTGTACTTCTTGAGAAGCTCCATTAAAATTCTGATTTGCTGCTGCCATGCTGTAACCATGTCTTATGGCTGATTTCTAGTGACTGTCTGCTAAAAATACGCAATTCTAAAGTGGGTTCTTCTTCATTCCATCAACTCTTCTCTTTAGCTAATTTTTAACTAGTCAGCTTAGTGGGATATTTGTTTAAGGCCCTTAAACCCATTTGTTTTCCCTGAAATTGAGCATGGAGGTCCCACACAGCCTATAATAAGGGAACCTAGCCCTGGGCAGTGTTATTCTTGCACCATTTTTCTTATACAACTTTTTTCTTGAGCCTCTTGCAATTTTTCCCGGAAGTGGAATTTCCCTCTTCTTAATTGTTTGGTTTTTTCTCCTCTTTGGATCCACTCTTTAGATCTACAAATATAAGGTTCCCAAGGGCAGAAAAATCCAAGAGGAGTGTGTTATTTCCACACTTTTTTTGTTTCATCAGTATTCTATAGACAGAGTCTAGAACAGGCCAGGAAGCCTCTGGTTTTCATCCTCTCCTTAGAGGTGATATAATCAGTAAATGCCCTACTAGTCTATCTCTGGTCTAGAAGTAGCTAGTGTGTTTTCCATACTACTGTGATCCCATAAAGGAATATCTTAAGATATTCCCTACTGATTCTATTTTCCCCATTTGGAACATTACATTGCCCCACAAAGTAGTCCACCTTATGCACTCCAAGAGAAAACTCCTGAAGATACACCCCAACCCCTGTGGGGGGGAAGTCTCTCCCACATGAGCTTCTCCTAATATCCTCCTGGTGACCAACCTTCCATGCTGATGAAGTCCCCCATGCCATCAGCGAGTCACAAAATCCCAATGGATTATCTGGATGATCTCCCCCTGTAGCATCTAGATCACCCCTAAAGGTTGTTGAGTTGTCTAGTATTGCAATGCACGGGTCCCATGCTCATCTCAGAAAAGAGCCACCATGTTTTCATTGTTCTACTCTAACTCTAATAGGTTTCCCAACGTGTGCACATTTCATCCTCCTCCCCTGAAACTTGGTGGTGAAATATCGACAAAGGCCAAGCTTATCTTGCCCAGGTATCTCTATGATGTCAATATCTACCCACCCATTGCTACTCTCGATCTTGAGCTAAAACTGGAGAAGAATGCCTCGCCAAACAATGGAGGCCTTAGTGATCCCCCATGTGTCAACCCCAAAGTGAGCTAGATCACCTTATACTTTGGTCTTGCTCCTCATGAGATGCAGTGGCCTGTCAACCAACTGAATCCCTGGATCCCCTAGCCAGACCTATTGCGGCATAGCTCTAGCAACTGTTGGAATCCATTTGCGCCTCGTTCCTAGTCCCTGCATGCAACAACCATATAGGCCCCATATATCATGAACTAATTTGATGCATATTAAATTGCCCGGTGTCGACCACTGTGTAGTATTGATGATTGTTGGAAGCCACATGTGCCAAGTGGCTACCCCCTAAAGGTAGCCAATAGATGGGTATCTGGTACTCGCAATCGACTCAGTGTATGCAGACCCATCCTGTTCCTACCAACCATCACCACTGATTCTGCCATCCGCCATCTCGATAATGTGCAAATTCAATGTCTAGAGCCCAGACGCATACCGGAAAGCTACCTCAGCCGTACATAGTATCCTCTACTCATTCATGGTCTTGACATGCCTGGTGGAAAGAGTGACACATGTCTCCCTCGTGACCAGCTCCCCAAGCGTAGGCTCAGTGATGAACGATATGCCACCCCTGCAAATGATCATGTCATTCCCCAACATGTGGCTATCAACTCGCGCACTAACCCAATGCCACCACTGAGAAGTCTCTCCCCTAGTGCGCTAAGTGTCATCCAAATATCTCGGGTGAGCTCCCTCTCTCCCGCTACTTGCACCCAGAGTGTCAAAGTAAAACAACCAAATTGATTGTGCCTGTAAGTGATATAGAAGAGGGACAGGCATGTGAGTCCCCATGGATACCATTGAGTATCGCTCATCTATGTCCCTTTCGATCCTGGGTGAACTACACCCAAAGGTATGCTCGGTGTCTCCATCCATAAGTCTCCTTGGAGGCAACCCTCCAAGACCATGTTGTGAAGCACCATACGCCCTGCTTACCACTGAGTATCCATGTACTCCTCGACATGCCACTGTACCCTACAAGTTATCCTTGTACACCATTGGATACCCCATTCTACTGCTGTACCATCTTGTACTGTCTCGTATCCTCCATGTGTCGCT
This sequence comes from Pinus albicaulis, assembly GCA_034641835.2. Taxonomy (NCBI): domain Eukaryota; kingdom Viridiplantae; phylum Streptophyta; class Pinopsida; order Pinales; family Pinaceae; genus Pinus; species Pinus albicaulis. Next base: position 118,566,116 of record CM076577.1, on the reverse strand, counting down.
GTACCTGGCACTCCCCATGTACTCGATCCGATGTGGTTTGCTCAATGCAAACCAACATGCTACATCAAACAACCATGCATCTCCATGCCCCTCTATAGGCCACTTCTTATCACTACATACCTCTATATAACATTGGATGCTAGGGTCTAAAATTGGGTTTGTATGCATTGGGTCGCATCCCTTTGCATAACACTAGACTCTGCGGCATATCTCTGTGCACCCCTGGGTACCACTTCCTACTGTCCAACCACCCTGTATCATATGCCATCCCGCATGTGCCAACTCTTCCACCACTCTACTAGTAAGCCCTCCACGATGTGAACTATATATCCTCATCTGCTTAGATAGACCTGAGCGGGCTAACTCCTCACATGTTAACGTGAATGACACTACTAATATTTTCCTCAGTAGCTCCTGTGTCCAATATACCAGTGAGAGAGCACGGTCTCCATAAAATACCCTGTTTGGTGGCCTGCAGATGCCACCAACTCCTACCAACTCTTGCCAGAGTAGGCTAATTATCCTACAATCTCTCCTCACATGTTAACATGAATGACACTACTAATATTTTTCTCATTAGCTCCTGTTTCCAATATACCAGAGAGCTTGGTCTCCATAAAATACCCTGTTTGGTGGCCTGCTGATGCCACCAACTCCTACCAACTCGTGCCAGAGTAGGCTAATTATCCTACAATCTCATGTACACCCAACATGCTATGACAACTCATGAAATTTTCCTACTACCTTGTCAATCCATCCTGGCACTAGTGTTGTCATGAACTTTGAAGGGGATATGAAAATGTGTGTGCCCAACCACCGAGTCCATCATGCAGCTACTACCATCACCTACTAACTCCACGATGTGATGGATAGGATCCCAACAACAGTCTGGCCCTTGAGCCCCTCTAGCAATCCATAACCTATGTTGATCTATGGCCATGGATGCATCTAACCTCCTAGCGAGTTCCACCGGATACCAACTCAATATCTCTCGCCATCCAACCCCAAGAGAGGGATCGAATGCACGAACAACCATGCACTGAGCGGGTCCTCCATCCTGTGAGTGTTGCACCCTGCGCAACTCGTGTCACCTCATCTCGCTAGTCTGGTCAATTCATGTAATCTATCTAGGTAACGTGGCCTCTCTCTCACCAACACGAGGAGGCGGTGTTGTTTTTTGTAGCATTGGAAAGTGATATAAGTCTCAAATTTGGAGGAGGCTTAGACATCGATATTCCAAAGAACCCATAAACTGTTTGTGGAAATTCCACTTTGTCCATATTTTATTAAAATAATTAATTATTTTAATGGAGACCCTAAGTATAAACTTAGGGAAATTAAATAATTAATGGGTATTAATAAAATAGAGAGTGAATCTTCTAGAGAACGAAGATCAAGTCAAGTTTTAATATTAGCCATTGATTAGACTTCTAATATGGGCCATTGACTCATCAATGAGAAGATTATACAAGAAGTCTTGAGGGTCATTTGGAAAGTAAGTTAGGCAAACATTCAGCAACCCGAGGGAAGTCGATTCTGAAGGAAGAGAATTCGATTTCAGAGGGAGATTTGCAGGGTGGAGGAAGCAGAGGGCATCAACAGTGTCAGGGTTCAAGGAAAGGACGCAAAAGGGTAGAGATGAAGCACTCAAGAGCAGCGCAGAGGCCTCACACTGTAGTGACGCAATCTCACGCTAGCTCTACGCAGAGAGGTACGCAGGAGTGATGCAGAGTGGCGCAGGGAGGGCCAGTGAGTCCCTCAAGTGTCGAAAATTCTCTAGAGGCCCAGAGAAAATTTATATCAGGTGTATCTCAAGAAGTTTCTTAGTTATTTCTGCTAGTCTGTTCTTGTAAAGAATTCCTGCTGAAGATTAATATATAAACCCTCATCTGTTGCACTGATTTTCCGACATTGGTTTTTTCTGGGGACAATTGTCCAAAAGTAACTATCGTTGTGATTGGTTCTTATGTGTATTTTACTATTATTTTCTCTATATGTACTTGAGTGATAACTGCAGTAGTGTTTATTTCGAAATTTGTTGTAAGGGTTTTGTAAATAACTTATTGTGAAAATAAGTAGGAGAATAAATCTATAACTGCAGTAGAAATTCAGAATTGAAATTTTCACATGGTATCAGAGCTGAGTTGAGCAACAGGATTGGATACTCTACTTTGGAACGAAGTCTAGAAGCTGTTGCAGCAACAACTCGAAAGGGTTCACGCATCTCTCTAGAGAAAAGGGAAAGCATGGAAGAACAAAGGAATCACGACATCTCTGTATTGGCCTCTAGACTGGAAGAAGAATTTTCTTGCGTATCAAGCTCTGCTTCTCCCAAAGTTTGGTATATTGATAGTGGAGCTTTTTCACATATGACAAGAGTATGAGAATGCTTCTCAAGCTACCAGGAAGAGCAGATGAATTTTCATATCACCATGGGAGATAAGGCGAAGTGTACCACTGTTGGGAGAGGTATTGTAGTGTTTCAAACTGAAGCTGGAAATAAGCTTCGAGTCACCAATGTGTTGCATGTGCCTCGTTTGGGGATGAACTTACTCTCAGTGTCTCAGCTATAAAACAAGGGCTATGATGTTTACTTCATTGGAAAAAGAGTATATGTCAAACACCCGAGTTGGAAGAAGATGGGACAAATTGGAGTCAGGAGCAATAAACTGTATAAGTTATAGCTCGAATCTCCAATGGCATTGATAGGCAGCTGTGATGAGAATGACTTGAATGATTTATGACACAAGAGAATGGGGCACTTACACCATGGGCTTTGAGAATTCTTAAGAAGATCGTCACAGGAGTTCCAGATTTGAGCACTAAGTGAGATGACATTTGCATAGGGTGCGTACTAGGGAAATACGCTAAGGAATTCTACCCCCAGAAGAAGAAATAGGGCTAAGAGTGTGTTAGGATGATACACTCAGACATCTGTGGACCAATGTCCACTAGAGATTTTAGTGGTGCCGAGTATTTCGTCACCTTCATTGATGACCATCCCAGGAAAACTTGGATCTACTTTATGAAGACCAATGACGAAGTCTTTGATCGATTCAAGGATTTTAAAGCTCTGGTTGAGAATCTAATAGGAAAGTGGATAAAGATACTGTGATCAGATAATGGTGGAAAATACATTGATAAAGACTTCACGCAATTCTACGCAGGGGAAGGCATCAGAAGAGAGTGGACTGCTCCATATAATCCAGAGTAGAATGGAGTTGCATAAAGTAAGAATAGAACTATTGTGGAGGTTGCAAGGGCAATGTTGTATGATCAAGACATTCCCAAATCTCTGTGGGTTGAAGCTTGTAACACAACTGTATATGTTCAGAACAGGATTCCTCACAATGCATTGGGTAAGATCACTCCAGAAAGTATCTTCACTGGCAAGAAGCCAGAGGTAAGCCACTTCAGGGTCTTTGGCAGTGTGGCATACTACAATGTACCTAAAGAGAAGAGGAATAAATACGATAAGACTGCTGAAAAAGGGTATCTGGTGGGATATAGTGAAAATGTTAAGGCTTACACAATCTACATTCCTGACAGCAGAAGTGTTGTAGTGCGGCGAGGTGTAAAGTTCATGGAGGAAAGAGCTTTCAGAAAATCCCGAGAAATGCCTTTAGCAACACAGTTTGAAGATGACCCACTAGTCCAACCACTACGACCAGCTGAGGATAGCCCGAGTGCTTCTCCAAGGTAGAAGGATCCAAGGGATTCATCTCCAAAATATTTTCAGGAGGGGAATCAGGTAGAGCCACCCACTACTAATGGTAGGACGAGTAGGGAATTACGAAAATTTTTGAGGGATGCAGAGGAGTTTGTTAGAGCCCTCATAAATGAGAAGAGACGGCGCAGGTAACCAGACAGAACCAAGCCTTGGTAGCGCAGGTTGGGGAAACCTCTAGTTTTCAAGAGACAGCTCAGCATCAGGTGTGGGTAGATGCAATGGTGGAAGAGTACAGTTCCATCATGACAAATGATGTCTGGGAAGTGGTTCCTAGGCCTCAGGACAGATCAGTTGTGGGTTCGAGATGGATCTACAAGATCAAATATGTTGCAGATGGCAGCGTAGAAAAATTCAAAGCCAGGTTTGTGGCAAAGGGGTAGGCTCAGAAGGAAGGGATAGACTATGAAGAGACCTTCGCCCCTATAGCCAGATATACTTTTGTTAGATCAGTGATATCCCTTGCTGCGCAGATGGGATGGCAGTTTCACCAGATGGATGTCAAGACTGCATTCTTGAATGGGGTGATAGAAGAATAGGTATATATCGAACAACCAGAGGGATTTGAGACGCATGTGCAGAAATAAGAATCGTGCTCGAGTTATTTCTGCCAGTCTTTTCTTGTAAAGAATTATTGGAAATTGACTTAACTAGATCAGAATCCACAATTTCCTAGCTTGCAACATCAATTTTGTCATCTTCTTCAACAATATTATCTATGTCACCTTGAGGATTTCCTAATCCAACATGTTCAACATCATTTTCTCGATTAGAACATTCTTCATAACTCTTCTTAAAACATGTTGTAGCTTCTGCACATGACTTTTCTAAATGCTGAAGCTTTTCTTGAATTTTTCTAATCTGCTCAATTTCTCCGAATCTACACTTAATGTCATATTGTACGGTAAACTACGTTCATAGGCTCGCAAGACTATATTGTGCGGCATGGCTCTGATACCACTGAAGCAACAAAACTGTAGGCTTGTTGACTTAATTGTAAAATACACAAGAGGTATTTGTAATAATAATTTAATATATATAAAATGTATAAGTGATGAGAAATGTTACAATGAGGCCCTACTTATATACCTAGGCAGGTGGCCTTTCATGACTAGGCATGTCTTTTAGACATGCCTTTTTAGTTAACTAATGACTATTTAAATAATCACCATCTTGATTATTTATTATTTACATTTATTTGTATTTATTCTATTTGTTATGAATTACATTCATAGCATTGCTCCTTCCTTCAAAATCTTTCTCCTCAAAGCTTATCGTTGACAATTTTCTTCAGCTTAATCATGCACAGTTTTCTTCATTTGCTTTCGTCATTTTTTTTTTAAGTGTAATGGGTCACAATTTTTATTTTATTCATGTTTGTGATCTCAACATGTATAATTTGTCGTCATACTCCTTTGGAAATTTCTTTGAGACTAGGGCTTTTTTTTTTTAATAAAATTAATTAATTTATATAATCACATTAATTAATAAACTTTTATATATATATATATATATATATATTACCAGAATATATCCGATCCACATGATGTTATTAATCCGATCTGAATATATCTTTGCATGATACCATATATATAACACCCCGAATCATTTTTTTTTAAACAACGTGACATTTGGAAACCGTCCGATAGGTTTTAGGCAGCGTACCGACGACATATGTTATCTTTGTTGAAATGTGCAACGGAAAGGACTAGTTGGCCGATCTAGGCAGTGGCAGGAAAACATACCGGAACGAATATCGATGGGGTTTACGCTCCGGACAGGACAACGAGAGTCGTGGGAATACTGGGGAATTTGATCCATCATGATTGCTGCAATTTAGAGAAAAAAACACTACAGTTTTCCCGCTGCTCATCTGCGCTCACGCCATGATATCCCATCCCCTACTGTCAACAAGGATATCATTATAAGAATCAAATTTTATTGGCGTTGTGTTTTCCTTCCAAATCCAAGAAAAAGAATCGTGCTCGAGTTCTGGAGCTGGTGCAGGAATAGCTTCCAAAGCCCAAAAACCCCAATTGGAGTTACTGTTATTGCCTACATTCATCATGTAACAAAAGGGTTGCGAGGGTTCGAATTATGTCCACAAAATCTCTTTATTTCCAATGGTTTCCACAAAAGTTTCTTCTCGGACGTCTTTAAGGATGATTTCGTTCATCGAGCTTTTTGGTGTAGGCTTTTGTTGTGATTCCATTGGAAAAAGTGGAGGCCTCGCCTTCAAATTCTGGAGCTCAGCATATTTTGATTAGAGATCCATGTTTATTTCGAAATTTTCCTTTTCAGAATCCCATTGATGTCTTTTTTCTATAATTTTCTCAAGCAATTCTTGACATCTTGCCTTGGATTCATACAACCCTGATTCCAACTAAACATTTTTTGCTCTATATTGAACTAAAGCCCTTTATTTTTTAATAGACATCTCCTCATGGAATTGACTAAATGTATACTTCTGCAAAATAAAGTCCACATTGTTTCTAGCCCAAGGAAATGTAAAATATTTTAAGCTTATAATTGTATCTAACAACAACTCTGGTGAGTCAGCAAATTCTACTGACAGTCTTAAAAGCCCAGACTTTAGTTGTTCCCTTATTTGATGCAGAGCCTGTAGAAAACAAATGGAAAAACATTTTTCTCTGTAGTGTAAAATGGCTCGATCAGAAGAATTATGATAATCCCCATTTGTAAATACGTCTAGGATATTGCAAAAAGGTTCTATAGATTTATGAAGAAATTTACATGCTTCCACAAAATGAAGAATATCCCCATCGTAATTTTCATTAAAGAAAAACAACAATTGATGAAGATATTTTGAATTGGGTTTGAATGCATTTATTTCAAACTTTCCACCAAATTTTCCATAACTAAGACAAAAAGCTTCCCATATCATTGCTCTTAAAGCTAAGGTTTCCCTTGTATTTGATTGTTTTGATTCATTGTCCAGTTGAACGAGAGTCATTGTTCGATGATCAGAAGTAGGCAATGCCTTAGAGTATCTATGGGCATCATTAACATAAATGCCCAACACTTCAAGGAGTGTGGTAAGAGATGTTGAAACCACCCCCCTTTCACATATAAATTTATTTGCACTTGCTTCTGTCAATACAGATTTACATCCAATCTCTTGATCTCCATTCTCTTTCATATGGGTTTCTTCTTCCAATAATTTTTTTCCTTTCTTTCGTGGAAATTTATATTGTAGCTATATTACGATGTATTTCTACCAAATTAGAAGGGGGGATGATTAGAGTTAATTTCTAATTTTTTGAAAATTTACTCAAAATTTCTAATATGATTTTACTCTTTATAGTCTTCGTTTGAAAAATATCTAAAGATACATGTTTTTTATTGGAATTTGGGCACATATTTAGTTCCAGATGAAGTTTTATTTCACACTGTATTTCTTCTTATTCATTCTCATTTATAGATTCTACATCTTCAGGTGATGTATTTTTATTAATTTCATCCTCCTTTGTCTGTTGCAACTCAGCTGTATTGGAAATTGACTTAGCTAGATCAAAATCCACAATTTCCTGGCTTGCAACATCAATTTTTTCATCTTCTTCAACAACCTTATCTATGTCACTTTGAGGATTTCCCAATCCAAGATGTTCAACATCATTTTCTCGATTAGAACATTCTTCATAACTTTTCTTAAAACATGTTGTAGCTTCTGCACATGACTTTTCTAATTGTTGAAGCTTTTCTTGAAATTTACTAATCTGCTCAATTTCTTCTGGATCTACACGTAATGGCATATTGTACGGTAAACTACGTTCATAGGCTCGTAAGACTATTTTGTGCGTCATGGCTCTGATACCACTGAAGCAACAAAATTGTAGGCTTGTTGACATTAATTGTAAAATACACAAGAGGTATTTGTAATAATAATTTATTATATATAAAATGTATAAGTGATGAGAAATGTTACAATGAGGTCCTGCTTATATACCTAGGCAGGTGGCCTTTCATGACTGGGCATGTCTTTTAGACATGCCTTTTTAGTTAACTAATGACTATTTAAATAATCACCATCTTGATTATTTATTATTTACATTTATTTGTATTTATTCTATTTGTTATGAATTATATTCATAATAGTATGGGCTTAAGCAAGTCCCTAGAGAAAAAATGAGAGGGAGTTGCAGTACAGATGATGCAGTGACAGTGGCAGTGTCATGGGCAGCAGTACAAAAGGCAACAGGGCAGCAACCAAGCATCAACAGTGCAGAGGATGCTTTAGGGTCAGAGTAGTATGCAGTAGACAAATTGCTAGAACACTTTCCTTGCTAAGAGGGAGTGTTGATTTTTGTAGCATCGAAAATTGATCTAAGTCTCAAATTTGGTGAGGAGGCTTAGACACTAGTATTTCAAAGAACCTAGAAACCGTTTTGTGGAAATTCCACTTGGTTCATGTTTATTAAAATAATTAATTATTTTAATAGAGACCCTAAGTCTAAACTTAGGGAAATTAAATAATTAATGGGTATTAATAAAACAAAGTGTGCATCTTCTAAAGAAAGAAGATCAAGTCAAGTTTTAATCTTATCCATTGATTAGACTTCTAATATGGGTCGTTGATTTATTAATGAGAAGATTATAAAAGAAGGCTTGAGGGTTATTTGGAAAGTAAGTTGGGCAAACATTCAACAACCTGAGGGAAGTCGATTCTGAAGGAAGAGAATTCGATTTTTGATGGAGATTTGCAGGGCAGAGGAAGCAGAGGGCATAAACAGTGTCAGGGTTCAAGCAAAGAAGGACATAGAAGGGTAGAGAGGTAGCACTCAAGAGCAGCACATAGGCCTCACACTGTAGTGACGTAGTCTCATGCTAGCTCTACGTGGAGAGGTACACAAGAGTGACGCAGATTGACATAAGGAGGGCGAGTGAGTCCCTCAAGTGTCAGAAATTCTCTGAAGGTCCGGAGAAAATTTATCTCAAGTGTATCTCAAGAAGTTTCTCAGTTATTTCTGCCAGTATTTTCTTGTAAATAATTCCCGTTGAAGATTAATATATAAACCCTCATCTGCTGCACTGATTTTCCCACATTGGGTTTTTCCGGGGACAATTGTCCAGAAATCACTTTGTCATTGTGATTGGTTCTTATGCTTTCATTTTACTATTCTTTTCTCTATATGTACTTGAGTGATAACTACAGTATTGTTTATTTCGAAATTTGTTGTAAGGGTTTTGTAGATAACTTATTGTGGAAATAAGTAGGAGAAATAAATCTATAACTGCAGTAGAAATTCAAAATTTAATTTTTCACAGGCGACCCAATAATGTTGCAAGCCCCATCGACGTATGGCTAAAGGGGGTTGTCGTCTGAAAGCATGACAGCTTTGTTGGCTACCGATGCACCTAACTTCTCCTCATCGATGGCTGACTCCAAGGATTGCTGCTCATCCTTCTCCACCATGGGTTCAACATGAGCCACTAACTTCCCCTCCATAGATATCTCATCATGCATAACATCGTCAATAATCAACGGTAGGTAGCAATTGTCTGGAAACTTTGTCACAGGTTTGGAGGCCTCTGTACCTATCGACTCCTCATCAACGGTGGATATGGCTCCAGGCACCTCATCAAACTGTGGTGCACTGTTATCACTTGAAAACTTTGTCACAACACTGGGTACCTCATCAACTGTCGACATCTCATCAACGGGTGTATGCTCAACTGTCTACTTGCCAACCATGGCCCCTTCAACTACTTTTTCATCTTCTATTTGATCCTCCTCATCATCCTTGCATTTCCATTGAATTCCCATTGATTTGTGCATTTCTCTTAGTTCAACGAACTCCCAAAAGGAGAGGGATGCTTGAATGTCATGTCCCAATGATTGGTATGCCCTCCAATTAGTTGTCAATAACTCCACACTAGTTACAATCATGTCTTGCCATCTTGATGCATTATCCATAACTTTGGGCATAGTGGATTTGTTGTAGAATTGAGAATGGTCCTTATTCCAAATTGTGGTATGAATCAATTGCCCCCCCACATCAATCATCATTTTTTGCATCCTAATCACCTCATTCAAGGTCACTACCATGTTGTTTGATTCTAACCTTTCTTTGGATCCCATGATTTCTTAGCTTTTTATTTTGGTCTTGTCATCACTTGGCTTAAGGCCCACAGCTGGCCAAGATCATGGCTCTGATACCACTGTAATGTTCCTAATGCAAATATTAAGTGAATAACATAAACACGCACTATAAGAAAGGCAAGGAAATTCAACACATACACAGGAAATCAAAACACAAGAGGAAATGTACCAAAACTCTGAGGCATTTTTTTTTATTCTGAACATAATGGAGTACAATGAGTATGGAAAGAGGAACATGGGCTTGCTACAACAAGCTAGGTGAAACCCAAGTTGGAATTGTGATGCCCAAGTGTTGGAATTGTTGATATTTTGAGGTAGCATCGGGTGTGCTATAGCCCTGAAATTTTGTGGAGAGGCTAAGACACATGAGACTTCCAAAACCCATAAAGCGTTTGGAGAAATTTCATCTGGTGTTGAAGTTATTCTAATAATTATTATTTTTTAATGAGGACCCTAAGTCTAACTTAGGGAATTAGAAAAATTAAAGTGAATTAATTAAACACATGTGATGAAATGTTCTAATTGATGTTGATCAAGCAATATTTTAATCTGAGCCTTCGATCAAAGATATATCACGGTCGTTGATGTGTCAACGAGAAAAGTATAAAAGAAAGGCTTGGGGTTAGTTGGAGACACACACACATTGGCAGAGCACTGAAGCTAAGTCAAATTTTTGGGGCAAGGTTTTGCTAAGAAATTTGAAACGCGTTGCTGTGCAATGAGGGGCAGAGATCGGCGAGGGATGGTTTGATAAAGGCTGAGAATACAACAAGACGGAGAGGTAGTGAGTACCAGTCAACAATGAGCCAACCAGGCTAAGAAACCGGATTCGACCATATGGGGCCACGTGTCCCGAAACCATCGTGTCTGACATGACACGTACGGATTCGAATCCGAAAATCCAGATTCGATCGTGTTCGTATAGGACACGCTGAATCCCGATCGTGTCCTATACGGACACGATCGAATATGATTCTGCCGGACACGAAACCTGAGAAAATATGTCCGACAAGTTATAAAGGTCCATTTTCCCTCATTCTTTCTCATAGTTGTTTGTATGTGAGTTGAGCATAGAGCAAGGATTAGCAAGGAGAATGGGAGTGTTTTCAGAGAGATTCGAGTATCGGTAAGTGCACAGTCTCTCTATGTTTTTGCATTTAGTTTGTTGTTAGTGTTTGCATGTGCATATGTTTTACATATTTGGTCATTTTTGTTTATTTTTTATAGTATTCATGGCTCAATCAAGGGCAGCAAGGCAGGGACAAAGAAAGGGGAAGAATATCCCCATTGGAGATGCCCCTCTTGTCCCTATTTCATCGGGGTCTTCAAGTATTCCATCTATTGGAAATGGGGCTGCAACAACAGCTTCAAATGTTCAGGGAAAACAAACTCAAGACCCCAAATACCCATTGTGGAAATATGTGACAAGAGAGGCAGAGCCAGGCAGCAAGGCGAAGGGAGGAGGCAATGTTTCATGGAAATGCAGTTTTTGCCACAACCATTTCATGAGCACATATTACTGTGTGAAAGCTCATTTTTTGGCTTTGCCAAGTTGTGGCATTTCAGCTTGTACAATAATTCCATCTGCAAGGAGGAAGGAATTGGAGAAAGAGGCATTTGTTGGTGCGGAAACTGTGGCCACAAAATCAAAACAAAACAAGAATGATGACCCCCTTCCATTATTGAGGAAAAGCAGCAGCAAGTTCCATTTTGAGAGTTTTAGTGGGTGACAAGCAGCAAAAAGAAAGGCAACTGCACTTGGTCCAATGAAAAATATTTTCCAAAAAGAGAAGAGGGAAGAGCTTGATCTCACTATTGAATTTGTTTTTCTATTAGAAATTCATATCCTTTAATGTTGCATAGTCACCTCTATTTATTGAGATGTTCCAAGCTCTAAGTCAAGGGGCTCCATCAGGGTATGTGCCTCTTGGGTCAGAGAATCTTAGAACCACATTGCTGACAAAGGCAAAGAAAGAGGTGGACAAAATTCTTGAGCCTATTAAATCAACATGGCCAACATCTGGGGTTAGCATTATTTCTGATGGATGGACAGATCCAGCATGGCACCCACTCATCAAATTCATGGTGTCATCCTTGAATGGCCCATTTTTCTTGAAATCAGTGGATTCACTTGGACAATGCAAGGATGCACAATATATGGGTGAGTTATTAACTTATTTATTAAAATTATTGAAGATGTAGGTGTCGATTCTTGTGTGCAAATCATTACAGATAATGCACCTGTTTGCAAGGTTGCTGGCATGATTGTGGAAGCAAAATATCCACCAATATTTTGGACACCTTGCATTGCCCATTCATTGAACTTAGCACTGAAATATATTGCCTCTGATGTGCTTTGGATTGGAAGCATTATTGAGGATGCACGACATATCCACAACTTTGTACAAAACCATAAAAATGCTCTCACTATCTAAAGTAGTACACCAATCTATCATTGTTGAAGATTGCAGATACACGATTTGCCTCTTCATTCATCATGTTGAAGAGGTTAAGGGAGGTCAAGACCGCTCTTGGGGCCATGGTTATTTTATAGTTTTGGTCTTTTTGGAGAAAGACAGATCAAACAGCCTAAAAAAAAGTGAAGGAAATAGTGTTGGATGATGTCTGGTGGGAGAAGGTAGATCTACTTATTCAGATCATAGACCTTATCATTTCCTTGCTTCGATTTGCAGATACAAACGAACCCATCCTAGTAGAGGTTTATGAGGGATGATATTCCATGATTGAGTCTGTGAGGACCATTGTTTTACAGAGTTAGTGCCCAGAGTATGAGACATCACCATAGGCCTTCTTCACCATCATTTAGGATATTCTTGTCGACAGATGGGACAAGAACCTTTACATTGTTTGGCTCACTCATTGAACCCAAAATACTACAACAATGAGTGGTTGAATGGTATACCTTCCCACAGATTCCCTCCTCACATGGAGGGTGAAATCTCACAGGGGAGGAAAGATGCATTCAAGAGGATTTTTTCAGGATAGGGCATCCCTTCGAGACAGGGGGGCTAAGAAGCCCTATTCTTGGTGGGTAACTAATGGGGCAACAATCCCTCCTTTACAGCAGTTAGCCATGAGGCTCCTCTCTTAGGTGACTTCATCCTCTTGTTGTGAGAGGAATTGGAGCACATATGGGAATTTGTATAGTGTGAAGAAGAGCAGGCTTGAGAAGTCCAGGGCAGAGACAATGGTGTATGTGCACACCAACCTTTGTCTCATCTACAGGCAGAGGGAGGATTGGTTAAAGGGAAAGACAAAGATGTGGGATGTCTTTCCTGATGATATGGGTCTGGATAGTAGTGTTGAGTTGGCATTGGCCAACTTGGATCTCAATGAGTCAGTGCTAGAGCTTGTCACATTTGATGATGGCGATACAGTAGAGGCGTCATCCTCCACACCAGCAGATGCAGAGATGACATTGGATTCAAAGGAGGATGATGCAGCAGAGGAGATCAGTGGTGAGCATGATGATTAGGATGAGGACAGTGATGTTGATTATGATGATGAGGATAGATGACTCATTGAGGCTTGTACTCTTGTAGACTTATAGTTGTTTTGTATTTTCTATTTCTATTTTCCATTGGCAGTGTACTACCTAGAGCCTGGAGGCTAGTACTTATGTAACACATTTTGATTTTGATGACTTAATGAGAAAACTACAATATCTTGTCTTTCTCCTATTGGATCATTGATGAATATGTCTATTACTTTGTAATATGTATGATTGTAATTTGTATGAATTTGTGTAAGAAATATCTAATTTTTAATATATATATATATATATATATATATATATATATATATATATATATATATAACTTGTCCAGACGTGTCCTATTCTGGGGGATCATCGTGTTCAAATTCGACTCTTGAATTCGCGTGTCTATTGTGTCATGTGTCCCCATGTCAAGTGACTTAGTATCCAGGAGGATGCAGTTCAACCAACTCCACATAGAGACTGTGCAGCGGCTGTGTAAGCCCAGCCAGGGTGACGCAGGCCTAGCCATCACAGCGCAGGGGCAGCACAGCACCAGCTAGGGTGACGCAATCCCAGCCAGGGTAGCGTAGAGGCAACACAACACTAGTTAGGGTGACACAGTGAGGACTTTGGCCAGTTAAGGGTTGACGCAGAGGCTGCAGAGGTAGCGTTGAGGGTTCCAGTGGGCCAGAAGGGGCTCGTGATCTGTAAATCCTATTTGAGGGTGTGATACAACCATATCTTCTATCTCTGATTGAAAAATACTTATTGCCATGTAATTTCTCTGTAGGGCCAACCATGTTTGGTGCCCATAATGTTGTATAATATAAACCCTCTAGAGTTGCTGCACCGGTTTTCCCACATTGGGTTTTTCCGAGGACATTTGTCCGAAATATCGTGTGTAATATTTTCACATGTGTGTATTTTTTAGTAAATGATTTTTAGATGTGTAGGCTACAGTTAGTGTCTTCTTTAGTGTTTTTCTGAATATTTCAGTTAAATAACTTGTTAAATGTTAATGAAACAATTAGGTGAAGTAGATCTAGATACTGCAGTAGGGTTTTTGTTTTGGAACTTTCACATGGTATCAGAGCATTGCAGATCAAGTTGATCCACCAACAGAGTAGCTGAAGAAGATTGATGCATAGAAGGAAACTGAAGCAACAGAGTTCAAGAGAGGGCAACACAAAACCATGAGGAAGGAGTCCTAGCAAAGACCACACAAAGGCTGACGTAGAGACAGTTGAGTGATGCAGAGGTAGCGCAGAGCCTTCCAGAGTGACATAGGACCAGCCTGCGCTGCGTTGTGCCGATCTGCTCATGCAGAGGCTAGCCAGAGGGACCATAGTCCAGTTTTAAGGTTGTTGTGCAGTTTTGACAAAGTTTGAAGCGGAGCTTTTGATCTTCAGAGGTTGCTGGTGTGGCTGAGGTCTTGACGGTGCAGAACCGTGCCTAACAAAGTTGACAAGAGCAGGAGGAGAACAATTTCTTAGTAGATCTGCGCCAAACAGATCTGAGATTTGACCAAGAGGGTGATCGTAGAGAACTGATTCAATTTTTTTTGGCGGAGGATTTCCGCGAGGGAAATCAGTTGTCAGAGGAAGAAACTACTATAGAGGGTTTCTATCGCCAAGAAGCCCAAATCCAGTTTTCTATTAAGTGTTGCAGCAGGAAGAGGGAGAGGAGTATCTGTTCTGACAAAATTGAGCAGAGATGGTTTCTCATGGACTTAGATATCAGGATAAGTTGGAAGACATGTTCAACTTAGTTATCTGGAGGGCCAGGATCCTGACAGTCCTGGATGAGTACGACATCAAGGACCATGCTGAGAATGTCCTAGTTGTGCCTACCGATGCAGATCCTCTGAATAAATTCAACGAGAAGCAAGCGTAGGCTAAGCGATTGATCATGGACAGAGTCAAAGATCACGTGGCTCCACATATTTCTGGGAAGAACATGGCAAATGAGGTGTGGACAACTTTGGAGACGATGTATCAAGGAGGCTTTGTCCAAAGGAAGATGCTTCTGTAGAATTAGATGTGGTTGTTCCAGATACAAAAGGGTGAGGAAATAGATCCCTTTCTCTTTAGACTTCAGACTATCCAGGACCAACTGATTGCCATGGGTGTGACTCCAGATGAAGGGCTCTTGGTGAGGATTGCCCTGAATGCAGTCACCGAGGAATGGGAAACATTTTTCCAAAGCATCTTGGGCAGGGTAGCGTTAACATCCTGGACAGATATGTGGGCAATCCTATGTCAAGAGGAAATTAGTAGATATACTAAGAGGCAAAGCAGCAGCGGTACAGTCAAAGTAAAGAAAGAAGAGGAGGAGGATGCAACCCTTGCATCAAAGGGACAAAGGCAGCAAGGGAAGAAGAAGAGGGATCTATCCAAGGTCCGGTGCTTTAATTTTGGCGAACTTCGACACTTCGCCAGAAATTTTCCTAAGAAGAAGGACAAGGGATCTTCTGAATCCAAGGCAGCAACAGCAAAAGGGGACGATGGGAGTGACGATGACGTAGCCATGAGTGCTCATGAGCCACGTAAGTCGGGTGATATTGCTATGTAGAGCAGCTAAAAATGAAGGTAGGCAGGATCCTTGAGCAACCCAACTCTTGGATCATATACGAGCTACGGGAGCCTTAAGATGATAGCGGGACATGTGGAGCAGTGGGTGCAAGAGATCACGGTGAAGTGGAGGGCAAAGCTGGCACGTTGGAGATTAGTGCAGCGCAGTGCAGAGGCAACAACAGTGTAGAAGTATCAATGTAGTGCAGAGGCAGCAACAATGTAGAGGCAGCAGCACAGAGGCTGATGGGACTTCAACAGTGCAGAGGGGCAGTGCTTACGCAGTGCAGAGCTGCAGCAACGCAGTGGCTTCGGGGAGACAGCGCAACGCAATAGCTAAGGGAGCTTCAGTGATGAGGTGCAGCCCGACTGACTTGTATTTCAGTGATTGGGCAGGGGTCCTTTAGTTGCTTACTTCTCAGCAATTGAGTTGCAGTGTAGCAGTTAGCAGTGGCAGTGCTATGGGAAACATGATGCAGTAAATTGAGAGGGAGTTGTAGTATGGATGTAGCAGTGTCAGTGGCAGTGACATGGGCAACAGTACAGAAAGCAGCAACGCAGTGGATGGAGGGCAACACGCCAAGCATCAGCAGCACAGAGACGGATGCCGAGATCTGACAATACTTGGTGTGGATGTATTGCTAGAGCACACTCCTCGCTAAGAGGAAGTGTTGATATTTTGAGGTAGCAGCGGGTGTGCTCTAGCCTTGAATTTTGTGGAGGGGCCAAGACACACGAGACCTCCAAAACCCAGAAATCGTTTGGAGAAATTTCATCTGGCGTTGAAGTTATTCTAATAATTATTTTTTTAATGAGAACCCTAAGTCACTTAGGGAATTAGAAAAATTAAAGTGAATTGATTAAACACATGTGATGAAATGTTCTAAGTGATGTAGATCAAGTAGTCTTTTAATCTGAGCCGTCGATTAGAGATTAGATCACGGACGTTGATGTGTCAACGAGAAAAGTATAAGAGAAAGGCTTGGGGTCAATTGGAGACACACACACATTGGTAGAGCACTGAAGCTAAGTCGAATTTCGAGGGAGGGGTTTTGCTGAGAAATTCGAAACGAGTTGCAGTGAAGTGAGTGGCAGAGATCGGTGAGGGATGAGTTGATCCAAGGTCAAGAATACAGCAAGACGGAGAGGCAGTGAGTACCAGTCAGCACAGAGCCATCTAGGAGGACATAATTCAGCCAGCTCCACGCAGATACTCCGTAAGCCCAGCCAGGGTGATGTAGTCCTAGCCAACGCATCGCAACACCAGTCAAGGTGACGCAATCCCAACTGGGGCAACGCAACACCAGTTAGGGTGATGCACTGGGGACACTGGTCAGTTAAGGGATGACGCAGAGGCTGCAGAGGCAACGCTAAGGGTTCCAGTGAGCCAGAAGGGGCTCGTGATTTGTAAATCCCATTTGAGGGTGTGATACAACCATATCTTCTGTCTCCGACTGAAAGATACTTATTTCCATTTAATTTCTCTGTAGGGACAACCATTTTTGTTGCCTAGAATTTTCTATTCAGATTCTGCATAATAATATAAACACTCTAGAGTTGTTGCACCGATTTTCTTGCATTGGGTTTTTTCGGGGACATTTTTCTGAAAAATCATGTGTAATCTTGTCACATGTGTGTACTGTTCAGTAAATGATCTGTAGATGTGTAGGTTTCAGTTAGTGTTTGCTTTAGTGTTTTTCTAAATATTTCAGTTGAATAACTTGTTAAATGTTAATGAAACAAGTAGGTGAAGTAGATCTAGATACTGCAGTAGGGTTTTTGTTTTGAAACTTTCACAGGAATGACTCCACCAAAATCCTTTGCATTGACCTAGTAAATCACTATCACTGATGTTGTAGGTCAACTGAGATTTCGGCCCTCAAATATACTCCAAAAATTTTGCAAAATTAAATGTAGGCTCTTCACACTAGCTACAACAAAACCCAGAAATATCTCACAGACCCAAGTGGTGGAAATGGTGCTGGGGTAAATTACGCCCTCCTACAACATTTTTTTTAGTTGGCTGTTGAATGGAACTAGGAATTCTTCCCTCAAAAGTGCTAAAAAATTTTTGTAAAATTAATCCTAGCCTCCTCTCACCAAACCCACAAAAGACGAGAAATGGTTTGGGTTGAATCGATTGACCCCCGATGACCCCCAACAAGTGTGAATTACCCAATTTGGCCAGAAAATGCCCCACAAATTGGCACTGTTGTAGGATGCCCAAAATATGACACTAAAAGCCTCCCAAAGTCCTGAAAATATCCCCTCCAGAAAATTCCCTATTTCTCCAACCCAAATTTCCTCGGAAAGAAGCCACCTCCTACTCCTGTGTAGACTTGAGCTAGTGAGCTCTGCACACTATCAAGATGAGGGAAAATTCATCCCATATTCTTACCTCAATCGTTGCCTTGCAAAATTCTCCAAATCTCTAGCCTCAAATATGAAGGACGTCTCAGAAAAATCCTAGAGTCTCCAACCAATTGTAGTTGCTCCAAATGATGTGCCACGAACTCCTTTTGTGCCCAGTAAATGCGCATAGTTGGGAAAACTCTTGCAAAGAAGCTCAAGGAAAGGCTTGAATTGGACTCCCAAATTACTTCACTAGGGAGACACTCGAAGTTCTCCAAAATGAGGGTGGAATTCTGCTTGGAATTCTTAGTGCTAAACAACACTTTTCTTCTTGTGCTAAACAACCCCAAGAGAAGATGAAAGGTTAGATATAATAGTCAAAAGATGATCCACAAAATGAGTCCCTCCTTTTATGTTTTCTCTCCATCCTTCTAGACTGCTTTTAATATTATTATTTTATGGTGGGGGTCATTTTCCACTTAGTTAATTTTTCCACCATTTTAATAAAATAATAATTTGTCGTCAATCTGCAATAAAATAATACTTTCCACCTTTCTCCAAAATACTAGTTTCCCCTTTTAATTACTATTACCAAAATTGGGCAAAATTCAAAGAACCCTTCACTATAGCAATTCATTTAATTCATGGAATTATTAAAGCAATTGCATTTTATAAGAAAAAGTGAGCTAATCTAATGAAATGCAAAGGTTATTTGCATTAGTGAATTAGATGAATCTCAACCATTGATTTTAAGTGATGTTGAGATTTAATTTCTGTTAGTGTCAGTATTTGCATCCTGTCACCAGTGATCAAATGGAATTTTATTATGTCTTGTTAGGGACCTGTTAATCACTTCTCTTTGCCGCCTACACATACCTACAAGTCAGTGGAAAAATCATTCAACCCCACAAGGTGTGGTTGGTGGCAAGGATCTTAGAGAAGGGGTTGTGACACTGATCCCGACTCTCTCCATTTTAGCTCTCTCCTAGGTCAGCTAAGGGGGGTGGTGCCTAAAGGAAAACTAAGTTAAATATTTGAGTTTCTAGGAGAATATTAGAGTGAAATTGGATTACTTTTAAAGATTCATGAGCATTTATGAGTAACTTTGAAATAATGACAAACCATTTAACTAGTGCCTTTACAAATAACTTGCTCAAAAGTAAAATAAATGCTCAAAGAGATGAGAACACAGTAATCCCGAAATGGAAAGAAAAGAATGTTAGGACAAGATATTAGAAATGCTCTCAACATAAACAAATTTATGAATCAAAACACATGAAGCTATCTTTTTCACAAGGAAACGATTAGTGATCTAAATATAAACCAGATGATAAAAAGACTTGAAAGTTAAACCAACATGCATTTAGCTTTGCAACATGAAATAAGAGTACTTGAAAGCAAATGAGATTCATCATCCATCCATGAACATGATGAATATTAAACATGAAATGGAGCTTTCTAAAGTAGATAATGTCCAAGTATAAGAAAATTAAGCTAAACTTGTTGCAAAAGAGATTACAATACTTGCATGAAAGGAAATGCTTCTTGAATAAGGAAATGATATTTCATGTGAGACTCTGAACCATCAAGAAAGAAAAATTCAATTACTTGCAAGTAAACTAAATGTGATGAAAAATTCTCTTGGTTTATTTTATTAATTAGTTCTAGAGCAAGGTTACAATTCAACTCTTCAATCCTCAGACCTCACTCTTGCCCAAAGATATGGATCCCATAGTGAGGAGTCAGTAGAGGAGTAGAGGGTCCTCTAAAACGTCTATTCAACCAACTTATGGTGGAGGTAAAATTTTAGTGATTGCTTGGGGCATTAAGTAAATTAATGAAAATTAACTTTCAAACATGAGATGTACTTGCATGTGATGAAGTAGAATGCTATTTTATGGAGAAAACTTATCCAAATACTTATTGCATGTAAGATGTAATAAAAGGTGAAGCATAAATGGTTTTGGAACAAAATTCATGACAAATTAGATTCAAGTTAAAAGTGCATGCATGCAAAAGTTTGAAATTGTTTATGAAAGTAAAAAGACTAGAAATCTGAAGCAAATTAGTTTTAGGTGCATGCAAGATGACTGTAATGCATGATTGTGTTAATTCCCCAATAAATGATGTGCATGCAAGTGAAAAATATCAAAGATCAACCACAAAGTCTCTCCAAAAAGGTGGAGAGATAGGGATACCAATGGGTAAAACCCACGCTCCCAAAACCAAGAATTTTATTAATAATTACAATAAGGAATAAACTATGAAGTCTTCTCTAAAATCCAAGGAAAGTCTTCACAATGTTGGCTTGAGTCATAGATCTTTCCTTGCTGAAAATTTCTGCAATTTGAGGCCGACAAAAGCCCAACAAAATGCAGATTTTTCAAGGAAGAAAAATCAAGGCAAAGCCTCTTTGAGTTACACAGCCAAGAGAAGGAAATAATCTAGAAGTTGGAGCCCCAAGGTCCTGCATGCAAACTTGTAAGTAATTTTTTGAAAATGAAACCTACAAGACAACAAGTTAGAGAAACTCTACAACCACAAATTTTAGTTCAAGAAATGAAAAATTAATATTACAAAACTAATCTACAAGAGGCTAGGCCAAAGAGTATGAGCAAGCTCTCCTCTTTGACTAGCCATAGCTTGACTTTTTGAAATAGCCAGATATTAAATAAATGAAGTGCAATACTTTGAAAAGTAAATTATTTTAAGTTTGAAATTTTTTGATGCAAGAAATAAGAACTTTGACAAACTTTAAAGAACCTCTACAAGACAAAATAAAATATAGATTAGACTTTGGAAATAAACACATGTGGGTTCTCCTTGAATATTTTCAAGAATAGGTTTGTTCCTCCGAGAACTTCCCTTCACGCTTGAAAAGAAGCTTGACCAAAGACGAATCCTTCTACAAAATCTCACCACAACATATTAAATAAAAGCAATGGAAATAACTCTTATAGATATATTTGACATTAAATATAAGATTTCTTATCCTAAAGCGATCAAGTAACACTTATGCTAATATGAGATAGTTGCATACTAACATAACTTGAAACAAGCATGAAGGAAACAATAGCATGAGGAAATAAATAGAAGCATGACAACAAGTCAAGAATTTACCATATATGCAAAGAGAATAACACCATCACAAGTTACCCCAAAGACTTTTTTATTATATTGCAAGTACGTGTACAATCTGACAATGCGTCCTCAAGCCCAATAGCTTGTATTACATGATACAATATGAGAGTCCATGGCTCCATTATATAGAAATTTGGTAGAAAATCCCAATGAAGAATCAAATTCCAAGTGGTGAGAGGGAGAAGATCATAAAGAAAATTCGAATTTGATATGTGGAGCTCCATTGCCAAGTGTAAAAATCGGATTCTGGCAAGTGGATCATTTTCTTCTTCCCTTATGTGCCAAATTCGAATTTTATGATAGAATTACAAGTGTATAGGGGTGGTAACCCATGTGGGGACAATTTTCCACAAAAATATCCACCAAATATTCTCCCAAATCCTCCCAAATATGCACTAACTTCACAAATTCGAATTTCCAAGTAAGTAACTCTCATTTAATGTCATAAATTCAATTTTATTTGAGCACATGTCTTTTCCTTGATCTTAGGAGTCCACATCACCTTAGGACTTCACTTTAACTCCTCCATAATTTTCTACCTCATTTCCACCTCATTTCGCATGTGTGGATATTTATTTTTCTCCATTTATTTAATTTATGTCTTAATTAATTGCCAGATTTCCCATTAAACTAAGGAAAAGTGGGTTTTGAGAGTTCAAAGAACATTTTAACCCCTCAAAGTGTGTCATAGTAAAAAGTTGAGGGTGAGAGGTGTAATTTTTATTACTCATACCCCATACAACTTCTCTAGGCAACACTTATTACAATTCAATTACAATTTTTATTGCAATTTTCGACTTGCGGGAAATCTAAAAAATTAAAAAATCACTACCTAGACCTAACCAAATTCCATGAAATTTTTTGTGTGATCTAGTATGGTAATATACATTGTCTCTAGACACTAGGATTCACCCAAGGCCACACCATCAAGCTGTACTCCGGCTTTGGGGTAAAATTGGAGGAAAAAACTCAATTAATTATTAAGTCCTGGTAGGGAGATGATAATTAACCGAGTAAAAAAAACCTCCCAGACTAATACTCACTTGTTGGCAAGGTCCCAAACTACTTAGGCCTATTACAGACTCAATACTGACTCAAATTCATCATTACTAGCATCACTTATTACAATTTCCCGTAGGGCGTGGAATCTAGGTACAAGAGAAAGAGGATGAGAAATAAAAGTAGAGTTCAAGAACAATGTTGAACTGATGATATCTAATGGTACAAATGTCTTCTGGTTCATCCTTGGGCATGGAGTCATCTCATTATCATCAAGTGCCACTCCAGTGGTCAAAATTTGGCTCCATATGGGGATGCATGCTATATATGAAGTGATAGTGTGCAAGAACTTGGAATCCGCATCCACCGATCAAAGATATATATTAGCAGTATCCATTCAAAATAACATCAAATAAAATCAAGTATAGAAATGGAAATTTATTCTATGAAACATAAATAAAAATTTATTCATGAAATAAAACTACTTAAACAAAATTTACGAGGGATAGGGTTAGGAATATGATACACAGGATACCCCATGGCATCAAATGTCTTCAGTAAAATCCAACTTGAGAACCTGCGTACTCACAGGCAAATCCATAGGCTCTTTCTCTTATGTGCCTTGTCCAATTCTGACTATCTTGGGACCATGACTTGCCCCATTGTTAACCTGTGTTGTGGCCATTAGATATACCAAACCTCTTCCTTTTCCTTTTTTGACTTTTGACGCCTTGAAGCTTGATCCTACTCAAAATTGGTGGTTCACTTTTTATATCCTTTTTATTTTTTATTTTTTTTCTTTTCTTCCTGGTTAGTTGCGATGGCGATGATGATACAATTACTGTCAATCTTACAGCTCTATATTGAAAATGCTCTGATGGAAGATTTGAAGTACCCCCATTTTTTAAGCTATGCCTAATCTCTTCGTTTTGAATCTTTTCTGTTAAGGGGGGAAGAAAATTTGTCAACACAACATCACTTCCTGTTTGGCATGATCTATAGATAGTCTCATTGCTGGGTTGCATTGGATCCTCAACATTATACCTTTTCTGTAACTCCCGATCAAGTCTGACAAAGTTATTATCTGGCATGGGCATGGTGGCATATGACAAGTCCAATTTAAGAGCTACCACCTAAATCTGATGCCCATTTTCTTGATAGGAGCATTCCCCATGAATCAGGAACATCTATCACAACAATATCCATAGTCATTATTCTGTCTGGGTATGCAGCTAGGAAAACCTGTAAATCTTTAATTATCCCAAACACTTCAATTCTTTTAGAATCCATTGAAAATATGTTGTGATAGGGCCTAGATACCCTTAAATTCAGTTGCTCCATGACTTTCTTGGTCATGAAATTTGATGAAGCCCCCGAATCAAGCATGCAGTTGTGTAAAAGACAATCATTCACTATCAAAGAAACATAAAATAACAGATGATCTTTGTTCCCCACATAACAGTTTATACTTTTCAATAAAATTTCTTCATCTTCTGGTTCATTATTAGGCTTGTATTCCCTTTGAGTAACTTAAATTTCACTTAGTAACTTGGCCCTTTGAGATGGTATCTTTAAAAGCTCTGTCACTGGGATAGAAACCTTTGCATTATTCACCCAATTTCCCAAGTCAAAATTTAATTCTGAAGTAGGAGGAGAATATTTTTTGTGATTATTCCGGTCTTGAATATCCCTTCTCTGATAAGTCATCCCTTTGTGTTTTTCCATAGCAATAATTTTTCTAAATGTAGGCTTTTCCCCAAAAATATTAGTGACTTTGTCAAAATTTGCAATCATATTGTCAACCCCAAGATTATTAGGACTATGGTCAATCTCTTGATTTCTTTCAATGGTGTATATTTGATCTTCCATGGAGAACATATTGATTTGACCACTAGTTCCTACATGTTCATCTCCCAACATGCTACCTTCCATAATTCTCTTTACATATGGGCATGTGGCTTCTTCATGGAACTCATTGCATGGCCTACAAAAAGGGGGAATTTGATCTACCATGTGAGTGGATTCCAATGGATTTGGAGGCCTATAATCTTGTTGAGGGCCTTTATTCCTTTTCCATCCATTATTTGGCCTAGGTTGGAATCTTTGCACTTACAATCTTTCCATGGCCACCAACCTACTTTGCATGGATTTCATTTCTATAGTGTGGTTTTCTTCCATGCTCTTTATGAGTTGAGTTAATTTCTTAATAGGATCATGGGTAGCCTCTTCCTTGGCCTTGCCTTTGGAATCATTTGATTTCGATGGCCCTCTAGTGAAACCAAGAATCTCATATTTTCCTAATTGCTTTCTGGCCCTCTACATTTTCAAGGCTTTAGTTCGAGCTACACCCAAAGTTGTAGGCTCCTTTCTTCTCAACTCATAAGCAGTGTCAACACCAAAAAAATCCAGATAGGAACATAAGAGAAATTCATCATGAGGTTTAACAGTAGTAGGCATGTTTTTAACCAATTAATTGAATCTCTTGTTAAACACCTCCATGGTTTCATTCTCATTCTTATTCATGGTACTAATGGCACTGATCAAATGACTATTCTCTCTTCTCTCTCCTTACTTTCCCATGAAAGCATTAATAATCGTTTGTAAAGAATCATATGAATTAGCAAGTTGCTAAGTGAACCAATCAAGAGCATCATCTTGCAAAGAGAGAACGAAAATCCTCATCTTTACATCCTCATAGTTAGCAATGATACACCACTTAAAGATGCAAACATTAAAGTTCTTCACATGTGATGCAGCGCTAATGGCATTGTTACCTTGAAAAGAAGGCAAACTTTCAATAGCCTTGTCAAGGATATTGTGAGGATAGCCATTAATGTTAGTAAAGTTATAAGGAGCAAAAAGATCATTCATGATGTTAGGCTCAACTTGTTCAGGAAACAACAAATGAATGTCAGAAATAGCCACTTGCCCAAGACTAGCAAGAGCTCTACTATGAGAAAGTCTATTTAATCTCTCTCTATAAACCCTTTCAGGAGAGGGGCTAACTAAACCACTTGAATTTCTCCTAGTAGAGACTCTTGCAAAATTAGGATTGAGTGGAGTCGCCACTTGAGCAAGAATCTAAATCTAAAAATTCAAATATGCCAAAACCAAAATTTAGTCGATTTCCCAGGTACAAGAAGACTTGTCTCCGACAACGATGCCAAAAATGTTAATCGCTTCTCCTTTCCACCTACACCTACCTACAAGTCAGTGGAAAAAGCATTCAACCCCACAAGTTGTGGTTGGTGGCAAGGATCTCAGAGAAGGGGTTGTGACACTGATCCCGACTCTCTCGGTTTTAGCTCTCGCCTAGGTCAGCTAAGGGGGGTGGTCCATAAAGGAAAACTAAGTTAAATATCTGAGTTTCTAGGAGAATATTAGAGTGAAATTGGATTAATTTTAAAGATTCATGAGCATTTATGAGAAACTTTGAAATAATGGCAAACCATTTAACTAGTGTATTTACAAATAACGTGCTCAAAAGTAAAAGAAATGCTTAAAGAGATGAGAACATAGTAATCCTGAAATGGAAACAAAAGACTGTTAGCACAAGATATTAGAAATTCTCTCAAGATAAATGAATTTATGAATAAAAAAACATGAAGTTATATTTTTTACAAGGAAAAAATTAGTGATATAAATATAAACCAGATGATAAAAAGACTTGAAAGTTAAACCAACATGCATTTAGCTTTGCAACATTGAATAAGAGTACTTGAAAGAAAATGAGATTCATCAACCATCCATGAACGTGATGAACATTAAACATGAAATGGAGCTTTTTAAAGTAGATAATGTCAAAGTACAAGAAAAATAAGCTAAACATGTTGCAAAAGAGATTACAATACTTACATGAAAGGAAATGCTTCTTGAAGAAGGGAAATGATATTTCATGTGAGACTCTGAACCATCAAGAAAGAAAAATTCAAGAACTTGCAAGTAAGCTAAATGTGATAAAAAATGTTCTTGGTTTATCTTATTAATTAGTTCTAGAGCAAGGTTACAATTCAACTCTTTAATCCTCAGACCTCATCCTCACCCAAAGATATGGATCCCACAGTGAGGAGTCAGTAGAGGAGTAAAGGGTCCCTAATAACGTCTATTCAACCAACTTATGTTGGAGGTAAAATTTTAGTGATTTATTGGGGCATATAATTAAATTAACGAAAATTAACTTTCAAACTTGAGATGTACTTGCATGTCATGAAGTAGAATGCTATTTTATTGAGAAAATTTGTCCAAATACTTATTGCATGTAAGATGTAATTAAAGGTGAAGCATAAATGGTTTTGGAACAAAATTCATGACAAATTAGATTCAAGTTAAAAGTGCATGTATGCAAAAGTTTGAACTTGCTTATGAAAGTAAAAATACTAGAAACGTGAAGCAAATTAATTTTAGGTGCATGCAAGATGAGTGTAATGCATGATTGTGTTAATTTCCCAATTAAATGATGTAAATTCAAGTGAAAAATATAAAAGATCAAGCCACAAAGTCTCTCCAAAAAAGTGGAGAGATAGGGATACCAATGGGTAAAAACCACGCTCCCAAAACCAAAAATTTTATTAATTATTACAAATAGGAGAAAACTATGAAGTCTTCTCTAAAATCCAAGGAAAGTCTTCACAATGTTGGCTTGAGCCATAGATATTTCCTTGCTGAAAATTTCTGTAATTTGAGGCCAACAAAAGCCCAACAAAATGCAGATTTTTCAAGGGAGAAAAAGCAAGGCAAAGCCTCTTTGAGTTACAGGTCCAAGGGAAGGAAATAATCTAGAAGTTGGAGCCCCAAGGTCCTACATGCAAACTTGTAAGTAATTTTCTGAAAACGAAACCTGCAAGACAACAAGTTAGAGAAACTCTACAACCACACATGTTAGCTCAAAAAATCACAAAGTAATATTACAAAACTAATTTACAAGAGGCTAGGGCAAAGAGTATGAGCAAGATCTTCTCTTTGACTAGCCATAGCTTGGCTCTTTGAAATAGCCAGATATTAAAATAATGAAGTGCAATACTTTGAAAAGTAAATTGTTTTAAGTTTGAAATTTTTTGATGTAAGAAATAAGAGCTTTGAGAAACTTTAAAGAAACTCTGCAAGACAAAATAAAATATAGATTAGACTTTGGACATAAACACATGCGGGTTCTCCTTGAATATTTTCAAGAATGGGTTGGTTCCTCCGAGAAATTCCCCTCACATTTGAAAATAAGCTTGACCAAAGAAAAATTCTTCTACACAATCTCACCACAACATATTAAATCCACAAGAAATTAAATAAAAGCAATGGAAAGCTCCTATAGATATATTTGACATCAAATAGAAGATTTCTTATCCTAAAGCGATCAAGTAACACTTATGCTAATATGAGATAGCTGCATACTAACATAAATTGAAACAAGCATGAAGGAAACAATAGCATGAGGAAATAAATAGAAGCATGACAACAAGTCAAGAATTTACCATATATGCAAGGAGAAGAACACCATCACAAATTACCCCAAAGACTTTTATATTATATTGCAAGTATGTGTACAATCTAATAGTGCATCCTCAAGGCCAATAACTCATATTACATGATACAATATGAGTGCCCATGGCTCCATTATATAGAAATTTGGGAGCAAATCTCAATGAAAAACCAGATGTCAAGTGGTGAGAGGGAGAAGATCACAAGGAAAATTCGAATTTGACATCATTTTCTTCTTCTCTTATGTGTCAAATTCGAATTTTATGATAGAATTACAAGTGTATATGGGTGGTAACCCATGTGGGGACAATTTTGCACAAAAATATCCACCAAATATTCTTCCAAATCCTCCCAAATATGCACTAACTTCACAAATTCAAATTTCCAAGTAAGTAGCTCTCATTTAATGCCAGAAATTCAATTTTATTTGAGCACATGTCTTTTCCTTGATCTTAGGAGTCCACATCACCTTGGGACTTCAATTTAACTCCTCCATAATTTTCCACCTCATTTAACATGTGTGGATATTTATTTTTCTCCATTTATTTCATTTATGGCTTAATTAATTGCCAGATTTCCCACTAAACTTATGAAAAGTGGGTTTTGAGGGTTCAAAACACATTTTTAACCCCTCAAAGTGTGTCATAGTAGAAATTTGAGGGTGAGAGGTTTAATTTTGATTACTCATACCTCATACAACTTCTCTAGGCAACACTTATTACAATTCAATTACAATTTTTATTGCAATTTTCGACTTGCAGGAAATCTAAAAAATTAAAAAATCATTACCTAGACCTAACCAAATTCCACGAAATTTTTTGTGTGATCTAGTATGGTAATACACATTGTCTCTAGACACTAGGACTCACCCAAGACCTCACCACAAGCCGTACTCCGGATTTGGGGTAAAATTGGAGGAAAAAACTCAATTAATTATTAAGTCCTGGTAGGGAGATGATAATTAACCGAGTAAAAAAAATCTCCCAGAGTAATATTCACTTGTTGGCAAGGTCCCAAGCTACCTAGGCCTATTAAAAACTCAATACTGACTCAAATTCATCATTACTAGCATTGCTTATTACAATTCCCTGTAGGGCGTGGAATCTGGATACAAGAGAAAGATGATGAGAAATAGAAGTTGAGTTAAAAAAAAATGTTGAACTGATGATATCTGATGGTACAAATGTCTTCTGGTTCATCCTTGGGCATAGAGTCTTCTCATTATCATCAGGTGCCACTCCAGTGGTCAACAAGTCCCATAGTCAAATTTTTGTCATTTCACTAGGTCTTCATGCAAAAATTTGGTCACTGGTCATTAGATTTAGGACTATTTTCCACTCTTTTCAAAATTTTAAATGCTGGTCCATATCATCAAATAAGTTGAGTATAATTATTAAGTCCTGGTAGGGAGATGATAATTAACCGAGTCAAAAAAGCCTCCCAGAGTAATATTCACTTGTTGGCAAGGTCCCAAGCTACCTAGGCCTGTTACAAACTCAATACTTACTCAAATTCATCATTACTAGCATTGCTTATTACAATTCACCGTAGGGCGTGGAATCTAGGTATAAGAGAAAGATGATGAGAAATAGAAGTAGAGTTCAAAAACAATGTTGAACTGATGATATATGATGGTAAAAATTTCTTCTGGTTCATCCTTGGGCATGGAGTCTTCTCATTATCATCAGGTGCCACTCCAGTGGTCAACAAGTCCCATATTCAAATTTTTGTCATTTCACTAGGTCTTCATGCAAAAAATTGGTCACTGGTCATTAGATTTAGGAATATTTTCCACTCTTTTCAAAATTTTAAATGCTGGTCCATATCATCAAATAAGTTGAGTATATCATTATTCAGAGATTTTCATCATCATTTCAGTCATCATCACCATGATTTCATTTAGTTCAGTGTCTCCATTAGGTCATTGGGGTTTCAAGGTCACCAAACTGTTATTTTATGCATAAAATCCGGCAATTGGAAGAGTGGTAATAAAACAAGTTTCTTTAATGAATTTTGATTTTTAAATGTAATTTTATGTTTCTATATGTAATAAGTTCTCTAAAGTTCCAAAGCTGCAGTTCAATGTTCCAAAGAAGATTCAAAAAGTTTAGATTACAAAAAGTTATGAAGTCAAAAATAAGAAAGGAAGTCATGCTTCAAAGAGACATGTGGGGCCCATTATCACTCAAAGAAATCTATTCCATGCTTATCAAAGAGCCAAAAAGTCACAAACACATTTCATTTTCACTCCTCTTTCCCTTCATCATCGAGCTCATCCTCCATTTGGCGAGAAAAACACGTTTTTACAGCTCCAAAAGGAAAAAATTGAGAGGTGTTGCGCATCCCTGAATTGTGTTGCGCATCTGTGAACTACATTGCGCACGAGGCAGAGTTGCCCAATTTTGCTAAAACATCACCAAAATTAAAATTTTCAGCTTCCACTCAGGTTTTTCACTCTCAAAAGCATTGCAACAAGTAAGTACATACACCTTCATGCCTCTCTTCCATGGAAAACCAAGAAATGATAACTAGCTAAGTTCCCTAGGGTTTTATACAAATTTTATGCTTTTGGTTTTTAAATGATCAGATGATGCTGTAAGAACCCTATTATCACTATCTCTACACCTGGTTTGTTAGTTATACATCATTTCCATACCTCAAAAACCATTTCCCATCATTTTTTCATCATCTCCTACAAACGCTAACCCTATTATACCAAATTGGGCCATTTTCCTAGCTCACTCCCCTCACTCATTTGCCTTCATATCACTCCCTAATGACAAGTGGATTACATTTTTGGAAATCTTATGCCCTCCTCTCAAAACCCATTTCCTCAGATTTTCCAGAAAGGGCACATATTTTGGGAAAAATGAGAAAAAGGGGTCAAAAATCAGCATTTTGCCCCTCTTTTTGACAGGCGTTGTGCATCCAGAGACACCTTGGGAGAATGAGTTTTTGAAGGCCTTCCCATGGGTCATTTTCAAAAATTAAAATTGTTCTGGAAACCAGACAGGCAGGGCTAGTTTATCATTCTCTCAGATTTCCATTTTGACTTCAGGAAGGTTCCCAAAAGTGGCCTCCAAGTTGGTGCCGCGCATCTGAAAATTTCTGAGTTTTTAATTACAAATTTCACTGTGTAATTTTTGGCAATTCCTAGTTTGACTTTTGTAAAAGTGAAAAGGTGAATGTGGATGAATGTAAAATTCAAAATGTAAATGTAAATGGTAAAAATGGAGGTAAATAGGTGTCTTATCCTCCATTTAATACTTCGAGGATATGTCTCTTAGTAGTTAGATTAAGGAGGAATTTGTTGTGTAACCTCCCTAGTGTGTAGCAGACTTCAGATAGGTGCATGAATTTGATTTTCTTGCTAGAAAATTCGACCTTCAAGGGAGGATTTCGACCTCACTAGTTATATGAGGCCTTTTGTAATCATTTCCAAGGGTTGGAACATTGGACATTGAACTAGTGTATTTCATTTTGACAAAATAATACAGTGAATACAGAGAAAAGTTGCAGCTTAAATTCAGGGATTCATGTGGTGAGCTTGTATGGCTATGTTTCTCTTTTGTAAGTCACTCCATTGAATTATTTC
This sequence comes from Pinus albicaulis, assembly GCA_034641835.2. Lineage (NCBI taxonomy): Eukaryota > Viridiplantae > Streptophyta > Pinopsida > Pinales > Pinaceae > Pinus > Pinus albicaulis. The sequence goes on along the minus strand of CM076577.1, from coordinate 118,534,640 downwards.
TCTTTCCATTACATATCCACTGATTTTTCACTCATTGTCTTTATAGTTTTTAGGCAGGATTCATGAGTAATACATGCCCTGTTTTGATGAGATGATGATGTTGTGATCATTTTCTTCTTAAGGAATGAATTCATATTTATATGCTTGTTCCGAATCTCTCTTTTCATCTTACACCATAACCATACAGACTAAAGGGTCACTCAAGCTTGCCTACCTTGCCCCTTTATTGGCCTACAATTTTTGCTCTTCTAACCCTACCAAAGTTTCAAGCCTAGCTCTAAAGGTCCATTTTCATCCAGCACAAAAATCCAAATCAAACAAACCCTATAGCCTACTATACCTAGCCTAAAATATCCATTATCCAGTCAATTTTGCTATGATCTCATTGAGAGAGCCCTCTCAGCCTAGTATGGCTAGCTACTAGGTCAAAGTGGTCTGTGGTTACCTTTGCTGGTCTCCTTCTCAGCCTTCGGAGATCCGGTGGAGTGCTAACAATATCAAAAATCAATCACTTTGGAGATTGGGGTTGTGGATTTGGGTGGATTTGGTCAATAACTCAAATGGATAAAAGAAAGGTCGGGCTAAGGGAAAAGACACATATTTTGAGCACAAGACACAATGAGATAAGTGAGATCTTAGTGATTGGGTGGAGAAGGACATTCATCCAAGTGTGCAGAGTCCATGGAGGAGTGTAAGGGGTAGCAAATAAAAAGGATCCAAGTTAGCCAGCAAGATCGAAGGATAAATATACAAAGGTTTTGATCAGCTGAAATATCTCTAGGTTTTGTTGTATTTGTATTTTACCCCAAACGACAATTTTCCCAAGATGGAAGCCCTTGTATGCTGAAAATTATTATTAATGAATCAGTATATTTGAAGGGTAAAATTTTGTGTGCATTGTATGAGACTGGTGTGATTATTTTGCTTCCACTATTTCTTTTTTATTTACATGTTAAAATTTCAATAGTGCTTTTATTTAGTAGATTTGCAATAATAAAGTAATTTACAACAAGGTATCTACTAGGTGTTGAAGTTGTAACTAGAGTCCGTCTTCATAATATAAAATGAGCATTGATGTATTTATTATACAAATTTATATTTTATTAAAGCATGTTCTTCATGCTTAGAGTCAAAATTGTCAAAAATAATTTATTACGAGTCAAAAGAATATTTATCTGAGTCATGTCCCATTTGGACATTTGTAAGAAAAAGAATTTAAATTGTATTTTGAGTCATAAGCCCACAAGAAGACCAAGTCGGCCCTCATTGGACAAGTCGGCCTAGAGGAACCTATTCGACCCTCCTAGACAGCTATATATAAGAGACAATTCGACATCTTGGAGAACCAACTCACTCATCACATCATCTATCATTTTTTGCACCTAGAAAAGAAGAAGAAAGGGTCGAAGTCAAAGGAGAGAGAAGGTAGTCAAAGGAGAAGAAGCAATCAAATTTTTTCTACCCTACTATGGTTCGCTTGTGCGAATTTTCAAAGGCATTTTTTAGGTAATTGTAGGGCCGAAACGCGGCCTCTACTGTAGGCCGGAAATTCTGAGTTTGACTACATTTGAAAGAGTTTGACCAACGTTGACTCTGATTTGTTGGAGGGGACTTGGAGGAGGGTTTGACTTGCAAACTTTGTGGTAGTTTTTTCTTGGTCTTGTATGTCTCTCATTTTGATCTAGTTCTATAAGAGAAGGATTGTTGGGCTTTCCCCTTGTGGGGTTTGCCCTGTCCTCTGGTCTAAATTTTGGTGTCCTTTGTCTCATTGTGATCTTATGTTTTGAACATTTCTATAATTGCCTAATGAAGAAGACATAAAAAGTAATAAGAAGACATCTAATATTCACAAGTAATTATCAAGAAGAGGAATCAAGCATTAAACTACATAGCACTTGATTTCCCTACATGGTATCAAACCTAAGGTGAAAGAAGGAAGCTTGAAGATCACATTTTGTTGGCACTCCTCGTTGAAGACATCTGTAGCAACTCTCTTTCTCTCTTTCAATGGAGAAGTATATGAAGGAAGGTCTCAAAGCTCTAAGGATTCTCCTTGAATCCATCAAAGGATACATCACCAACTTTGTTTCTAAACAATATAAGGAAGTCAAGGATGAAAATTTCTACTCTTCTCTTATAGGTTCAATTGAATTAACAACACATGGTTAATCAATAGTGGAGCTTCAAGGCATATGACATGTGAACATGGACATCTCAACACTCTATCAAAAGAAAGATCTTCTCACAAAGTTGAACTTGGAGACAAAAGTAGCCATCCAGTGAAAGGCATTGGATCTACCTATGTGATATTCCCACTTAGCATTATTTCTAAGTGAAATATCAATCTTGGCAAATTTTGTCTTAATTAATGTTTGCACTTATGAAATGTGGGTTTAGAGGCCCCACATGTATTTTTGACTTTAACCAAGCCCAAACATTAGAGTTGGAGGGATATATTGTGGCCTTAGTGGAGCGTGGGGGCCACCCATGTAGAATTACAGCCCAAATGAGGAAGTACTCTCTCATTGGAGCGAATTTGGTGGGGAAAAGTCAAGTTGGGCCCACATGGGAATTTTTGAGACTCTTTGACAAATAGAGTAAGATGCACTCATTTGGCTCATTCTTGATCATTTGATAATTTTTCTTTGACAAACACGCTTGAGCTGAATACAAGTTTGCAATTCTTGTTTGGCACACGAGTGTTTCCAAGCAAAAATCTCAACCCTTGCTTTGGTGGACTTCAAGTGCCTGCCCACGGAGGGAGTCTCTTCCATTTTTAGTTGATCCAGGAGCAACATTTCGTAGGTTGGGGCCAGCATCGCCAAGAGCTGCGTAGGCAATGCGCATTATAGGTTGGAGCCACACGTGGGGGTTGAGGAGCGAAGATCATTCGACGTTGAAACTTGTGGGGAAGGCCAGAAGGGAGTTTCTTGGGTGATTGGAGGAAATTTTGGGGAATTTTCCAGCAATTGGGTGGAGACAGATTGGTGGAGACAGTTGAGTGCACATTTTTTGTTGAGGTATCCATTGATGAGGCATCCAGGTCTATGACAGAACTTCAGGACGACAGGCACCTACAGCTGGCTGATGAACATGTCTTGCATGTTGTGTTGTCTATGGCAGAGCAGTTGGAGGCTCATGTTGAGCCCATGATGGAGGAGGATGTGCAACCATCCTTTAGGCTAGCCATTGATGAGGGGAAATCTAGATACCACACGTTGGGATTTCAAAACAATTCACTTCAGAGGTACACTGACAGAATCTACATCGTTATTAGCCCACCCCTACACATTAGATTGAGAGATGCGGGGTTGTCAGGTTAGCAGGACTAAGCAACATGAACTGAGTATGCCACCACATCAGCCTGGAGGGTTGGTTCCTTCCACAGGAGATTGTACATTTGATCCCTCCTTTGGGATTGGATGTGAATAGGTACTGAGTTGCTACCCGATGGAGTGGGTTAGGTGTCAGGATGTATCCATGGCCATAGTTCGGCAGGGGTCATGGGTTATCGGAGGGGCTCGTGGGCCAAGCTATTTTTGGGATCTGGGTGGGATTCCCCATCACTTCATGGAGTCAGTCGACAATGGGAGTAGTTGTGCACAGGATCCGAGGATTGAGGGCACACATGCCCACAATTTTCTATTAGAGTTCTGAGTAGCACTAGTGGCTAGCTGGATCGACGGGGGAGTAGGTGGAATCCGTGATTTGTCCTGACATGTGGGTCAGGCGTGGATTTGCAGGATGATCAACATACTCTTGCATGGGCTGATCGGAGGAGGTGGCATCGAAAGTCCACTAGACAGAGCATTGTACATGGATGAAGCTTTCCTAGAGATATGTGGGGTGCATAGGACAACGGGAAGCAACACCTTACTGACACTGCCACTGGCACGTAGGGAGGTTTTCTTGTTAAATCTCCCTGAGAGGATCAGGAGAGGAGGCCCACCAATTCATGGTTATGGAGGTGTGGTAGTAGATATGGTGACCCTGACAGGATGCAAGTTGCTGCACACTGACTCAGCCTCGAGCCATGGTATTATGCGGTGTATAGAGATATGCAGTGATGATTGCCTCTTGAGTATATCCATACAGACTTGCATACAATCACTGGGGAGCGGGTTTTTGTCCCTTGATGCCCTCATCACAAGCAGTAGGGCACACAAGACTTACCTGAGACAGATGGATGTGACCCAAAGTATCATGGACATGAGAGGAGTTTTCTCGTTGGGGCAGACATACCATGCGCATGTTGGCATGTGGAGTGTAATATTCCTAATTAGCCATTCTGCTAATTAGAAACATTAAGGTTTTGATAATTTTTGTATTTCCTAATGTTAGCCAAAAATAATGTGGGTGAGGGACCCACAAATTAGATTAAAGCAAACCATGGTCTTTTCCTATAGTTGAGAGGCAAATATTGCGGCCTTGGTGGGGGCTCAATGAGCCAATGAGGAGTGACTGCGCCATCCATGAAGGAAGCGTTGTGGTTGGTCGAAGGAAGGCAGCGCAAGAGTGGCTAGAGGATGGGCAGCGCAACTCTTGGTGGGACCCAAGAGGAACGTTGGGTCTTAGGAGACAAAAAGGAGGAGGCTAATCATTTTCACGCATATATCTATCATTTCTAATTTTTTCTTTTGACAAAGCATGCTTGAGCTAGTGCCAAGTCTTCCATTTTTGTTCAACAAATGAGTGTTCCCGAGCGGGAATCTCAACCTCTACTTCGGGGGAATTCGAGTGCCTACCTTAGGGAGGATATTTTACCTTTTCGATCCAGTGGGGAACTGTGTGTTTCATTACCAGCTTGTTTATCTTCAGAGGCATCGCAGAGCAGTCCCAGCAGCGCAGTGACTGCACAGTGCTGAGAGGGAGATCATTTGAGAGCTGAGGAGCATAGGGAAGTTGGAGTTGGGAATTGGTGGGGAAGATGAGAGCTTCCTAACATGGATATTGCATACATTTTGGGAGCAGTTTGCAATAGATTTTCCAGGTGCACAAAATTTTCCAGTAGCGTAGAGAGCCAAGCCCAAGAGGGCCAATTTCCGGGGTCAGCCAATCCACAAATCCTTCGCAAGTTATTGTGGGTTTTATGAGTAGAGACTGGGGTTAAAAGCCCAGAATTTTCTGAGCATTATTCTAGGCCCAACCAACAGATCTAGAGGAGTAACAACAACATTTTTGGGCAGGATTGCACAGAGCTAGAGTAGTGCAGAGTACTTTTGTGTGGGTAGATTCAGCTTGTTTTCGAGGCCATCTTCAGCTTGCCTTGGGCAAGCCCAGGTGCCATCATTCTAGCACCCATATTGTATACATTCACAGTATTTTAATAAAATGGCTCAGACTTGATTTTTATGGCTCTAATCTGTGTTTTAATGGCGTAATTTTTTGTTGTTGTTGTTAATGTATATTGATGCATTGTTATTACTGTTAATTTCATTTTAGGAATATTGCAGTGGTATCAGAGCTCATAGAATTGGCTCAGCCTATGGAGTAGCGCAGTCTATGAAACCGAAGAAAAAACAAAACGTAACTTACCTGAGGAAAAGATATAGCAGCAGGGAAAACGAGCTTGAAATCGGTCCAGATTCAATAGATAGTGTTCCGGAGGTCGTAGGGGAGAAGATGGAGGATACAGACGATGGAAGGAACAAGGAGGAGGAATTTTCTCACCTTCTGCTAAAATCAGTACAAGACCTCTCCGAGAGGATTGAGGAGATGGGTCAGTAGTTTACCAATAGCAGCAAGGGGAAAGGAGTCCAAGGGGATTTCCAAATTGGAGAAGGGTCAGGCACTTCGCAACACCAAGAAACACCACATACAACCATGCTGTTCGTACCATACACACCTCCAAGGTCCACTATTCCAACGTTCCTAGCTTTAGGAACATGAGGGCAGCAAGAGCCAGAAGAGGATCACTACGGAGAGTATTTCGTAGAATATCAGTCTTATGGCCCAGAGTTCGGGAGGGCCATCACATTCAAATATTTCTACCAGTTGAAGACCGATAACAAACCTAGAAACCAGTCTAAAGGAGGCTACATGCATGACAGTGATTTACAGTGTACTGTGGGAATGTTGTTCCTCCCAACTTTTGATGGCTCTTTTAAGAGTTCAACGAAAGCATGGGTGGAGAAGTTGGATGTCTATTTCCAGTTGAACCAAATGATCGAGACATATTCCATCAAGGTTTCCACGTTGAATCTAGATGGTGAAGCCCATGATTGGTGGTTCCATGGGCTGACTATGCTGGGTCACGCAGGGGTGACAACGTATGATGATTTCACTAGGAGGGTGCTTGAGATATTTTAGAGGAAGGATTCAGAAGAGTAGTTTGGGGAGCTGACCAAACTCAAGCAGACTAGGAACGCAGAGGCATACATTTCTGAGTTTCTAAGGCTATCGGTGATGGTTCCAGATTTTTCCAAGTCCAAGAGAATCTACATGTTTGTTGAGGAACTAGTAGAACCATTACGAGGCTTAGTAAAGTCCAACAGACCTACTACGCTAAAGGACCCAGTGGGAAGAGCTAGAGATTTGCAAGATGCCCTACCCAAGGCTAGAGCACCATTGTCCAACAGACAGAGATTTCAGAAGAAGGGAAGAGATATGAGAGCTCCACCCCCAAGAGGCAACCAAGGTTAGGGGAAACTAGATGATTACACCTGGAGAGATCTTCAAAGGAAGAAACTCTACTTCACTTGCCAGGAGCCATGGGCACTAGGCCACAGACGTGCAGCAAGGAAGGCACACTATATAGAGGTCTTCTCAGAAAATGACGAGGATGAGGAGACATTATTTAAGACATGAGGAGAGGACAATGCAGCACCCCAGGAGGGAGGGCCTCTACCTCCACCCCCATCGGAAGCAGGAGGATCTGCGTTTGCACCCACAGGAGGGGTCCTCGCATCACTGCGTGGGGTACCCAAGTATCTAACCTTGAGGATTCGGGGGACAATACACGAGCATCGTGTCTCAGTGTTCGTCAACAGTGGAGCCACACACAAATTCATCGATGCCCAGATGGTGCAGAGGAGGGGCATTGTTACAGAGGAGTTTGATGGTTTTTTAGTGCTGGTGCTGGAAGACAGGACCATGCAGTGCACACGTTATTTCCCAGCGCTAACTGTGACCATGGGAAACTACTACATGACCGACCACTTCTTTGTGGTTGACATTTCAGACACCAACATAGTGTTTGGATTCCATCGGCTCTTCACACTTGGCAGAGTCACCACAGACTGGAAGAAACTTGAGATGGAGTTCCTGGATCAGGAGGGCAAACTCATGATGCTGAGAGGCATGCATTCATACCCACCATAGAAAGTCTCTGCACACAGGATGGAGGTCGATTTGATGCATGGTGATAAAGAGTGGGTTGTTGAGTTGTGGATTTCTGAGGCTGGGGGTGTGACCAAGCCACCACATCCAGAGATTCAGGCTATTCTTGACAGGTACCCAATAGTATTTGCGGACATACCACCGGGACGACCACCTGACCATGGATTTGAGCATACCATTGAGTTGGAGCACGAGGTCAAGCTGTGATCACCACCCCCTACAGGAATCCTAAGGCCTATAGGGATGAGATTGAGAGAGCCATTCATGAGCTCTTATCATTGGGGCACATCAGACCCATTTTTAGCCCTTTTTCTTCTTTAGTTTTCCTGGTGAAAAAGAAGGATGAGTCACTGAGGATGTGTATCGATTACAGGGCCCTGAACAAGAATACCATGAAGAACCTCTACCCCATTCCCAAGATCGATGAGTTGATGGATGAGATGAGGGGAGCTCAGTTCTTCTCCAAGATCGATATGAGGTCTAGGTATTGTTGACCACTATAGTGGCACCTAGTGATGATGTGAAGACTCTATGCCCAAGTATGAACCAGAGGACACTTGTACCATCAGATATCATCAGTTCAACAGAGTTTTTAAACTCTACTTCTTCTTATCATTTTGTTTTGTAGCCAAATTCCACACCATACGGGGAATTGTAATAAGTGATGCTAGTAATGATGAGTTTTGAGTCAGTATTGAGTCTGTAACAGGCCTAGGTAGCCTAGAACCTTGCCAACAAGTGAGTATTACTCTGGGAGGTTTTTTTCACTCGATTAATTATCATCTCCCTATCAGGACTTAATAATTAATTGAGTTTTTTTCCTCCAAATTTACCCCAAATCCGGAGTACGGCTTGATGATGAGGCCTTGGGTGAGTCCTAGTGTCTAGATTCAATGTATATTACCATACTAGATCACAAATTTTTTTTTGTGGAATTTGGTTAGGTCTAGGTAGTCATTTTTTCATTTTTTAGATTTCCCGCAGGTCAAAAATTGCAGTAAAATTTGTAATTGAATTGTAATAAGTGTTTTCTAGAGAAATTGTATGGGGTATGGGTAATAAAAACTACACCTCTCACCCTCAAATTTCTACTATGACACACTTTGAGGGGTTAAAAATGTGTTTTGAACCCTCAAAACCCATTTTTCCTAAGTTTAGTGGGAAATTTGGCAATTAATTAAGCCAGCAATTAAATAAATGGAGAAAAATAAATATCCACACATGCTAAATGTTGTGGATATGAGGTGGAAAATTATAGACGAGTTAAAGTGAAGTCCCAAGGTGATGTGGACTCCTAAAATCAAGGAAAGGACATGTGCTCAAATAAAATCGAATTTCTGGCATTAAATGAGAGTTGCTTACTTGGAAATTCGAATTTGTGAAGTTAATGCACATTTGGGAGGATTTGGGAGGAATATTTGGTGGATATTTTTGTGGGAAATTGACCCCACATGGGTTACCACCCATATACACTTGTCATTCCATCATAAAATTTGAATTTGACACATAAAAAAAGAAGAAAATGATGTTCGCTTACCAGAATTCGATATTTACACTTGCCATTGGAGCTCTACTTATCAAATTTGAATTTTCCTTGTGATCTCCTCCCTCTCACCACTTGGCATTTGGTTCTTCATTGAGATTTTCTCCCAAATCTCTATATAATGGAGCCATGGGCTCTCATATTGTAGCATGTAATACGAGCTATTGGTCTTGAGGATACACTGTTGGATTGTACACGTACTTGCAATATAATACAAAAGTATTTGGGGTAACTTGTGATGGTTTTCTTCTCCTTGCATATGTGATAAATTCTTGACTTTTTGTTATGCTTCTATTCACTTCCTCATCCTATTGTTTCTTTCATGCTTGTTTTAAGTTATGTTAGTATGAAACTATCTCATATTAGCATAAGAGTTACTTGATTGCTTTAGGATAAAAAAATCTTCTATTTGATGTCAAATATATCTATAGGAGTTCTTTCCATTGCTTTTATTTATTTTCATGTGGATTTGATATATTGTGGTGAGATTGTATAGAAGGATCCATCTTTGGTCAAGTTTTTCAAGCGTGAGGGGAAGTTCTCAGAGGAACCAACCCATTCTTGAAAATATTCAAGGAGAACCCGCATGTGTTGATTTCCAAAGTCTAATCTATATTTTATTTTGTCTTGAGGTTCTTTTAAGTTTTCAAAGCTCTTATTTCTTGCATCAAAAAAATCAAACTTAAAACAATTTATTTTTCAACTATTTCACTTCATTTCTTTAATACCTAACTATTTCAAAGAGCCAAGCTATGGCTAGTCAAAGATGAGAGATTGCTCATACTCTTTGGCCTAGCCTCTTGTAGATTATTTTTGTAATATTACTTTGTGATTTTCTTGAGCTAACGTTTGTTGTTGTAGATTTTCTCTAACTTGTTGTCTTGCAGCAACTTGCAGGTTTCATCTTCAGAAAACTACTTATAAGTTTGCATGCATGACCTTAGGGCTCCAAATTTTAGACCATTTCCTTCCCTTGGACGTGAGCATTAGAGGGAATTTATTGGACGAAGCCGAGTTCTTCTTAAGGGAGGCCGAGTTCACTTGGGGTCTCTATTTCTCTCTCTTGGCCGTGTAACTCAAGGAGGCTTTGCCTTTCTTCTTCTTTCTCCAATAATCTACATTTTTTTGGGTTTTTGTGGGCCTCAAATTGCAGAAATTTTTAGCAAGGAAAGATCTATGGCTCAAGAGTGAAATTGTTAAGACTTTCCTTGGATTTTAGAGAAGACTTCATAGTTTTCTCATTCTTGTAATAACTAATAAATTTTTTAGTTTTGAGAGTGTGGGTTTTACCCATTGGTATCCCTATCTCTCCACCTTTTTGGAGAGGCTTTGTGGCTTGATCTTTGATCTTTTTCACTTGCATGCACATAATTTAATTGGGGAATTAACACAATCATGCATTACACTCATTTTGCATGTGCCTTAATCTAATTTGCTAAGGTTTCTAGTCTTTTTACTTTCATAGCAAGTTCAAACTTTTGCATGCATGTACTTTTACTTGAATCTAATTTGTCACGAATTTTGTTCCAAGATCAATTATGTTTCACCTTTAATTACATCTTACATGCAATAAGTATTGGGCAAATTTTCTCCATAAAGTAACATTCTACTTCACGACATGCAAGTACATCTCAAGTTTGAAATTTAATTTTCATTGTTTGATTAATTTACTTACATGCCCCAAGCACTCACTAAAATTTTACCTCCAACATAAGTTGGTTGAATAGACGTTTTAGGGACCCTCTACTCTATTGACTCCTCACTGTGGGATCCATATCTTTTGGTGAGGGTGAGGTCTGAGGATTAAAGAGTTGAATTGTAACCTTTCTTTAGAACTAATTAATAAAATAAACCAAGTGTTACACCATTTTTTGGTCATCTAACCTGTTATTATTAGATGGACCAAAGTACACCATGTAAGACCAATTTTACCCTAAGTAGAATTGCTTTCACTATGAAAAATAACTTAGTAAACCACAATTATTAAGTTGTTTATGGTCCAAACAGGAAATCCCATGAGGAAATATTAAATAAATCCACATTTTTTTTATTTTCCTCAAGGAATAATTAGTTAAACAACATTTTAATTAATATTCCTGGTCATATTTAACCCAAAACAAGAAAATTAATTAGATAAATCATTATTTATCTTATTATTTTTTAGGAATAATTATTTAAACCTTATTTAAATAATATTCCTTGTTAAATTTGACTAAATCATTTATAAATAATTAAATAAATCCTTATTTATTTGATTACTCAACCACATCCTTGAAATAATAAATAAATCATTTATTTATTTATTATTTACAAATAAAGGGATTTGACCAAAATCAAATTCTTTTTCCCTCTAACAAATATAATAAAATATTCCATAAAAGTTGGATCTTGATTTGGTTAATAATATTTTGACTATGCACCAATATCTAGACTAACTCAATATTTTGTTATAAATAGAAGGGTTTTTTCATTCATTCACTACCTTTTGTTGCCTAAAGATCACTCTGGATCTATAATTTTGGTCTGACTTTGATCCACCATCATTGTCATATTTTGCTACCATTTTTCTTGTGAGCTCCCTTTGAGTTACATTTTTGTCTAGGTTTTCTACACCATCAAGAGAGAGATATTTTAGATCTGAAGTGCTGAGGACTTACAAGAACCCATCCCATTGAGGGGGGCTGATAACATCTTTCTATGTTCCCTTCTCAGGTGTCAAAAAATACAAAAATTCTTTAAAACAATCTTATCTTGTCTATTGGATGCATGGAGCAACTCTTGCTTTTATTTACTGCTTAATGTCTTTTAATGCATAGATCTAGATTTTGCAACATTTATCTTGGTCAACTAATTGCAGATCTAAAGATATTGGTAGCCATATTTGTTGTTAGGGCTGTTTGTTATGCATGACTAAAGTGAACGTTTTTCGTACGCTTGCGATTAAGATTCATACTAACAACTGGCGACTCCACAAGGGTTTACGATTATGACCTCTGTCATTTTTCATATCCCTGCATATCCAGTTGCTTCAAACCCTAGGATTTCTCTTCAGATTCTTGTTTTGATTTTCTTGATGTTTTTTTTAACTTATAAAACCCTAAAACATTGAAAATTCTAACTTCTGTGTGTTTTCAGACCTATTGCGCAGGTGACAGGCATCAGCCGTAGTTGAGATGATAAAATTTTCTGAAACCTGCTCCTGAGAGTGTCGGAAATGCAGGTCGCACTTTTTGGGCCAAAACCTACGACCTGAACCTCCAGGGCGCAGAAAACAGGCCAAAACCTGCGACCTCTGTAGAAAACAGGTCAGAAACTGTGACCAAGACTTTTTGCAGGAATTTTTCTGATATTTTTCTGGGTTTGTCTGGGCCTCTGTTAAGGGTTTTCTGACCTCCATCTCCGTTTGTTTTGGACCTATACTTGTTCTGTTTTACTCAACAAAGTGGGAACCTAGCCCCCTAGGGCTTTAGTACCCTCCACCTTTTGTGGAAGAGTTTTAGCTGTTGCAGGTCGTCTGAAATTTTAGTGTGTTCAGCCATTTTTTCAGATCTGATCCCTTACCTTCAGATCCACTTAAAATTGGTTATTTATCCATCCAAAAAACCTCCTTTAGGTTTTTTTGGGTCTTCCTCTAGGAACCCCTCTACTTCCCTCCAGGTTATATCCTTTTGCCACCTCATTTACAACAATTTTTCCTCTGATTTTTTGATGTTTTTCTGCACCTATTTCCAGCAGATCTGAACTTTAGATCATTGTCCCTCACCACTTTAGATCTATTGGCTATTTTGGTGTGTTTTGACTAGATTTTTGCCCACCTTGGGTTTAGATTAATGCATTATTGGCTGTTTATTTTTTGTTATTTTAGTTTCATATACTGTTATCTGCAAGTTTATTTACAATTGTACATCACACTTTTTCTTTTTCTCTACAAACATTTGGGTTTAAAAATTAAAATTTACACACTTAACACACACACCCTAAGCGAAGAAGAGCCTGATTAACATCGCTAGGAAAATACTTTAAAACATTGTAATCAATTGATCCTGCACCTCTCTGCCCTTGTTTCGACATTGTAATCAGTTGATCCTGCACCTCCTTGCCCTTGTTGGTCTCTCTTCCCTTTGTGCCGTGTTTGTGCCTTCATCATTGCGCCCCCAAGGCGTTTATCCCAGAGACTTCTCGGCATTCATCCTCAGTTTCCGGTAGGAATACTTACTCCTCCGTGTAGGATTCGAGTTAGTCCTCCACTGAGTCCGCACTCCGACTCCTCTTCTGGTTCATTGGGCTTCCCTTCTGGTTCCGCTCCCGGTTCTCCCCATGTCACCTTCACCATGTCTGGTTCAGGACCTAACGCTGGTGGTAGCCCTGGCCCTAATGCTGGGAATACTGCTAGTGGGACCGCAACAGGAACTACCCCGACTGCTCCCTTGCTCCCCTATATGGTAGGCCTTAGTCTCCCGATTTTAACCAGTTGATCAATGACCCTATACGCCATGATGCTGGTTGGCCTGCTATGCCAACCAAGCTCCCTTCCGACATCCCCAAGTTTGAAGGTCTTGTTGGAGAAGATCCTACTAACCATGTTCGATCTTTCCACGTGTGGTGTTCGTCTAACTCCATTACCGATGACTCTGTCCGTCTTTGGTTGTTCCAACGTACGCTTACTAGCGAAGCTTCTAAGTGGTATGTTGATCAGGCCCCATCCTCTCATACCACCTTTGCGACTCTTGCTCGGGCTTTTCTATCTTATTTCCAACTTCCCCTCCATTATGACACTGATACCGAAATTTTGACTTCTTTATGTCAATCTTCTGTGACCCGCCTATCCGATCATGTCTAGGAATGGCGGAGAAGAAAGAGCCTATGTTGAGCCCCTACCTTCGAAGACCGTGTCTACATGGATTGGTTCCTTAGATCCCTTTTTCCTACTATCGGCAAAGATGTCGCATCTCATTTTCCTCAAACCGAAGAAGCTGCTCTCTAGATTGCCTTAAAATATGACCTGATCTATGCTCAGTCGGGTTATGTTTATACCATTCTACCTGATCTTCCTAGACCCGGCGGTGCCAACGCACCAGGGGAATCTCATGCCGCCGACGGTATTGTTGGAGCTCTTTCTCATCCATATGCTCAGTCTCCCATGGGCTATGGTTTTCCTCAGGGAGGGGCCATCACCTCCAGCACTTTTCCCCTTCCCGGTAGCATGTATCTAGGATACGTCATGCCTCCTCATTTTTCCCAACCTCCTGTTTACCACAATGTTACCCAACCTCCTTATTAACTGTATCCTTAGCTTGGTTCTCCAGCTCCTCCAACATTAGCACCTCCGCCTCCCTTTCCTTCTCAACCCCCGCAACAGCAGCCACCGCCCCCTTAGGGGCAGGTGTATGCACAACAGGGCACGACTAATCCTCCTCCTTTCAAAAAGAAGAGGAAAGGCACTCAAAATCAATCTGCCCCCGATAATCCTGGACCTAATCCTCAAGGTAATACACCTAACACTGCTAACCAGCAACAGGGCACTCAGCCCAAGCAAGACAGGCATGTTCGCGTGAATAAGCCTTGTTCATGTTATGGTGTTTATGGTCATTAAACTCACGATTGTCCTCTTTTACCACAAATTTGGTAGATGTGGGAGACTCAAGTAGCATCGCGAGGACAACAAGCCTCCCCTCCCGTCCCTCCCAATGCTGCACCTAGTCAGCTGGATGTGTTTACTAATCCTTTCCCCCAGTAAGGATTTGTGGCTACCCAACCACCTGAAGGTCAGGCGGCCACTCAACCTCCTCTGTTTGGTACCTCTGATTACCAGATTCTCATGATGAACTCTAACCAACATATTACCATTGACCTCAACCTTCAAACTTGGTCCCGTCAATACAACAAGCCTCCCGCTACGTCTGCCCCTGAGATCCCTTGTTCAAGTTTTATAGAGCCTCTTTCGACAACTAATGGTCCTTTGCAGATCCCTCAGCCTAAAGCAGAGGTTCATACCAAGATTCCTAAGGGATCGTTACGCCGAAATGCTACTTCTAGAAAAACTTCCCATTCGTATAGTATAGTAGATGATTTGGCGCAATCTCCTGCTGCCATCTCAATGCTAGAACTCCTCCAGTCATTCCCTTCACAATGAAAATCTCTACTATCTTCCATGGGTGATGTAGATCCTTCAGATGATCGTTTGATTGTCTTCGATGTTGACTGGTCAGAATATCCTTCTCTTCCTGCATCTATCGCCTTCCAAATCCCAGTCAATATTTGGAACGCAAACGTTTCCTGTTGTATCATTGATGAGGGGGCATCCACCTATGTGATGTCCGCTTCGGTTTGGAAGCAACTCGAATCACCTGAGTTGTCCCCTTCCACGATCACCGTCCAAGCGTGGGATGGCCATGCCTCCCAGCCCATTGGCCTATTCCGCAATTGTCCTATTACTATTGCAGGCAATATTGTTTTTGTTGATGTAGAAGTCATTGATGCCCCCTTAGATTACAACATTCTATTGGGTCGTAGCTACACCTATGCAATGTTTGCTGTCCCATCTGCAGTTCACTGCAAGATTTCCTTTCCCCATAATGGAAATATAGTCACCATTGACTAGTTGACATATTATGAACCGAAGTCTCAGACCTCCCCTAAATCCATCATATCTTTGGTGGCCAATAAGAAAACTGTCGATCCCTTGACCAGTGTCTCACCCGGAGTCTAAAAAGACTCCTCTTTGCTTGGTACTTTCCCTGGTCTCCCTCCTCCTATCTCTGATCCCATCTCATCAAATGTTTGCATGATGCAATCGTGTCGGGCTTCCCTCAAGCAGCTCGCTTTGGCTAGTCAGTAGCCTCGCCCTCTATAGCCTACTCCTAGCCCTTCGATTCAACCTTCTGGACACCCTTCTCCTGACCCTTCACCTACAGCTCGTATCCATGAGCCTCTCTACCCTCCTGGAACGGTTCCTCCAGGCCTAAACCATCTTAGATTTGTCCTGCATGGCCATTACCCCTCCGGTCAGATACCGTTCCTAGCTCCCCCTCCTGGAGTGTTCTCAATACCTGTCATGGCTACCTTATCCCTTCCTAACCTGACCCTGGGGATTCCCATCTAGTACATCGATCCCCTAGCCGCCACCCCACCTGGTCATCCCAAACCTTATCTTGCTTTAATCTCAGTTCAATCGGTCCCCATGACCCCTCCCGCAACTACCGTGCCTCAGCCACCTCAACAGCAACCTCCTCCTGTTGCGACAGCTTCGGGTGAAGGGGGAAAAGCTCGCAAGAAGGCACCTAAAGACAAGGCTGCCCCGAAAAACCATGCTCCTCCTCAGCCTCCAAAGCATACACCTCCGTGTGCTTTGTGTGATGTTGTCGGTCATGCCACCCATAATTGTCCTGAATTGCCTCATCTCAATCCCATGGTTAATTTCGCTTTCCTTGAGTCTATGGTCCCGGAAACCTTTGTTCCTTCCTCGACTATAGCCAAGAACCCTAAGACTATTCACACCAACCACCCCTGTGATTTGTGTGATCTCCATGGCCATTATACCCACCTCTATCCCTGCCTCGAGGATTTTCACACCTCCCTAGCGGCAGTTCGCCAATTCGAGGCAAAGCACAACAAGTCCATCGCTCCCTTCTTTGCAAGTTTTGCTTCAGCAGAACCTGAGGATTTACCCGCTCCCATTGAAATTATCCCTCTTGATGTCGAGATGACGGAGCCTGCGGCCACCATCCTCTACCTATCATCATTCATGAGATCCACGGTGGAAGCTCCCCCTGAGACTTATCCTTCTGTTTTGCTTGACCTCCCTTCAGCGATCACCTTGGGCTCAACATCGGTGGCTCCTTCATCTACTTGTTGTTTTTTTGTCACCCCTTGTGATGATGCGCATGTGAACCTCTCTTCTCATGATGATGAGTCAGGTAGCTTCGCCACGTCAGGTGGTCTTTCTTCCACCAGTCACCCCATATTCTATTACGATGACAACATTATGGAAGTAGTCACCACCCCTGACTTTGTTTATCCCCCCTTACATCGAACCCATGCATTCGAACCACGTACACCTTGTGGCCATTAAATTGAAAACCAATGTTTGGGTAAGGGGGCACTCATATTTGAGAGTCCAAGAGAAGCAATTCTCCACAACCCTCCTAGTGCATCTGGTCGTGTCGACTCTAGTACCATTATTCTTCCCCATTTAGAAGAACCTCTAGAGTCCCATATCACTTCAGATCACTCTAGGGATGATACCCCTTATCATTCCTTCCTCTTACATCAGCAACCCAGTCCCCTAGACATTGTTATTGACCAACCTGTGGGTTTTCTAGGAGAGCACCAGTTCAAAAAATACAAAAATTCTTTAAAACAATCTTGTCTTGTCTATTGGATGCATGGAGAAACTCTTGCTTTTATTTACTGCTTAATGTCTTTTAATGCATAGATCTAGATTTTGCAGCATTTATCTTGGTCAACTAATTGTAGATCTAAAGATATTGGTAGCCATCTTTGCTGTTAAGGTTTTTTGTTATGCGCGGCTAAAGTGAGCCTTTTTCGGATGCTTGCGATTAAGATTCATACTAACACCAAGAGAATTTTTCATCACATTGTTTTGCTTGCAATTTTGTGAATTTTGATTTCTTGATGATTTAGAGTCTCACATGCAATATCATTTCCTTTTTTGAAGAAGCATTTCCTTTCATACAAGTATTGTAATCTCTTTTGCAACAAGTTTAGCTTAATTTTCTTGTACTTGGACATTGCCTACTTTAGCAAGCTTCATTTCATGTTTAATGTTCATCATGTTCATGGATGGTTGGTGAATCTCATTTCCTTTCAAGTACTCTTATTTCATGTTGCATGGCTAAATGCATTTTGGTTTAACTTTCAAGTATTTTTATCGTTTGGTTTATATTTAGATCACTAATTGTTTCCTTGTGAACATGATAGCTTCATGTGCTTTGATTCGTAAATTTGTTTATCTTGAGAGCATTTCTGATATCCTGTGCTAACAATCTTTTGTTTCCATTTCAGGATTTCTTTTCTTTCACTCTTGAGAGCATTACCTTTTTTACTTTTTAGTGAGTTCTTTATAAGGCACTGGTTGTTTTGTTTTATCATTTTCATTGTCATTCCAAGTTGCTCATAAATATTTAAGAGTAATCCAATTTCACTCTAATATTCTCCTAGAAACTCAAAATCTTTAACTTAGTTTTTTTTAGGGACCATCCCCCTTAGTTGACCTAGGAGAGAGCTAAAATGGAGAGAGTCGAGATCAGTGTGACAACCCCTTCTCTAATATCCTTGCCACCAACCACACATTGTGGGGTTAAAGGATTTTCTCACTAACTTGTAGGTAGGTGTAGGCGGGAAGGAGAGTTAAATGGTACCATTAGATCCGAGTGAGGGATAAGGATGTACCTAAGACTGCGTTCAGGTGTCGCTATAGACACTTTGAGTTTTTGGTGATGCCCTTTGGGATAACCAATGCTCCAGCCACTTTTCAGTCTTGCATGAACCACATCTTTCTTGGCCAGTTGAGAAAGTTCGTGCTGGTATTTTTAGATGACATATTGATCTACAGACGGACATGGGAGCAACACTTGCAGCATGTGGAGGCAGTACTGTGTATCCTAGAGGAACAATAATTTTATGCAAAGTTTGTCCAAGTGCGAGTTTGGGTTGACAGAGATGCTCCATTTGGGGCCTATTGTTGGTGTTTATGGAGTGAGGGTGCATGAGGAGAATATCAGGGCCATCTGGGATTGGCCATAACCCAAGAATGTGACAGAGCTCCGAGGGTTTATGGGCATATGCACCTACTACTCGAAATTCATGAAGGGCTTTTCACAGTTAGCAACACCCCTTACAGATTTGACCAAGAATGGAGCTTTTCTCTGGAACACAATAGCGTAGGAGGCTTTTGAGCACCTCAAGCAGGTGATGAGCAGTTTTCCAGTGCTCGCTCTTCTTGATTTTACATAGCCCTTTTTCCTGGAGTGCGATACATCTGGGGAAGGTGTGGGGGAAATGTTGACGTAGGGAGGGCATCCTATAGCTTTCGAGAGTCGGAAGCTATTGCCTCATGAGATGTTGTACCCCATTTATGACAAGGAGATGTTAGCCATCATGCATGCACTAGCCAAGTTCAGGCAATACCTAGTGGGGAACAGGTTTAGTGTGAGGACTCACCACAATAGCCTCAAGTTCTTTCTGGAGCAGACACAGTTGCAGGAGAGGCAGCGGAACTGGGTGAGTAAGATCTAGGCCTAAGATTTTGACATTGAGTATATCAATGGGAAGCACAACGTGGTAGCTGATGTGTTTTCTAGGAGGTCGACGTCTTTTTCACTGATAAGCATTGAGCCAGATAGGAAGGCTCATTTGTTGGTCGAGTACTCCAAGGACCACATTGCATGCGAGATCCTGGAGGGACATGTGAACGATGACCACTATCGGGTTATGGATGGAGTGATATATTATAGGGACCAGATCTATTTGGTGGCCAACTCCCAGTTGCGGGAGAAGATTCTTCAAGCAGCCCATGACTCACCATTGACAGGGCATTAGGGGTTCAACAAAACTTATAGGGCCGTCATAGAGATGTTCTCATGGAAGGGCCTCAAGGACGATGTTCTGCAACACATCCAGAAGTGTGAGGTGTGCCAGCGTAAGAAGGGGGAGTTATCCCATCCAGCGGGGTTGTTGCAGCCTCTTCCCATCCTTGAGGGGAAATGGGAGAGCATCTTGATGAATTTCATCACTGGGTTTCCCATGGTGCAAGGCACATACTATATCTATGTGGTTGTTGATCGCTTGACGGAGTATGCTCACTTATTTGCAATATCAGCCAAGTACATGGCCTCACAGGTGGGTGAACTATTCTTCAGAGAGATATTTTGATTACATGGTTTTCCCAAGACCATTGTCAGTGACCGGGACATCTATTTCATGGGCAGATTTTGGCAGGAGTTATTCCATTTGGTGGGTATGGAGCTCACTCCTAGTACGAGTTACCATCTCCAAACAGATGTCCAGATAGAGATAGTTAACAAGTGGTTGGAGGGTTACTTGTGTAACTACGTTACAAGGCAGCAGAGGGCATGGTTGAGGTGGCTACACATGGGGGAGTATTGCTACAACACTGCCTTCCACATGTCTATAGGAATGTATCCATTTCATGCTTTGTATGGTTATGATATTCTCACATTTGTTGATGTCATGTTTGGGGACAGCAAGGCCCCGCGGGCCAAGGATTGGATCCAAGAGAGCCAAGACATTTTGAGGGCTCCTAAGGACAATATGAGGGGAGCACAGAACCAACAGAAAATATACGCAGACCAGGGCCACCTGAAGAGATAGTTTGAGGTTGGGGACTTAGTGTATAGGCCTTCAGCCATACAAGAAATCCATGTTGAAGCAGAAGGGGGCCGAGAAGCTTAAGCCTCACTTCTATGGGCCATACAAGGTCACTCGGAGAGTGGAGGAGGTAGTATACGAGTTGGAGCTACCCCCAGGGAGCCGAGTGCATAACATATTTCACATATCATGCTTGAAAAAGGCCTTGGGGCAGCAAGTGACAACGGCAACTGAGTTCCCTCCTATGCATGATGAGGGGCACTTGGTACTTCAGCCAGAGGCCATTTTCGACACCAGGGAGAGGCACTTGAGGAGAAGGGTGATCAAGGAGTTTTTGATCAGATGGAGGAATTTTTTAGATGAGGATTCCACTTGGGAAGGAGAACAGATCCTCCAACACCCATCATTGCAGTTGCTTGAGGACAAGAAACATCTTGGCGGGGAGGACTGTAATATTCCTAATTAGCCATTCTACTAATTAGAAACATTAAATTTTTGATAATTTTGTATTTCCTAATGTTAGTCGAAAATAATGTGGGTCGGGGACCCAAAAATTAGATTAAAGCAAACCATGGTCTATTCCTATAGTTAAGAGGAAAATATTGCAGCCTTGGTGGGGGCTCGATGAGCTAATAAGGAGTGATTGCACCATCCATGAAGGTAGCGTTGTGGTTGGTCGAAGGGAGGCAGCGCAGGAGTGGCTAGAGAAGGGGCAACACAGCTCTTGGTGAGACCTAAGAGGACTGTTGGTTATTTGGAGACAAAAAGGAAGAGGCATTGCATTTTCACGCCTCTATCTATCATTTATGAATTTTTCTTTTGACAGACCACACTTGAGTTAGTGCCAAGTCTGCCATTATTGTTCAAAAACTGAGTGTTTCCAAGAGGGAATCTCAACCTCTGGTTCAGGGTACTTGGAGTGCTTGCCCTAGGGAAGATATTTTACCTTTTTGATCCAGTGTGGAGCTATGTGTTTCATTCACAACTTTTTTATCTTCAGATGTAGCGTAGAGAAGTCCCAATAGCGCAGTGACTATGCAGTGCTGAGAGGGAGAGCATAGGGAAGTTGGATCTGGGAATTGGTGGGGAAGATGAGAGCTTCCTGACCGGGATATTGCATACATTTTGGGAGCAGTTTGCAGCAGATTTTCTAGGTGCACAAAATTGTCCAGCAGCGCAGAGAGCCAAGCCCAAGAGGGAAAATTTTTGGGGTCAGCCAATCCACAAATCCTTCGAAGGTTATTGTGGGTTTTGTGAGTAGAGACCAGGTTTAAAAGCCCAAAATTTTCTAAGCTTTATTACAGGCCCAACCAACAGAACTTGAGGAGAAACAACAACATTTCTGGGCAGGACTGCATAGATCTAGAGCAGCGCAGAGTACTTTTGTGTGGGTGGATTCACCTTGTTTTCGAGGCCATCTTCAGCTTGCCTTAAGCAAGCCCAGGTGCTATCATTCCAACACCCATATTGTACACATTCACAGCAGTTTAATAAAATGGCTCAGACTTGATTTTTATGGCTCCAATCTATGTTTTAATGGTGTAATTGATTTTTTTGTTGTTAGTGTCTATTGATGCATTGTTATTACTGTTAATTTCCTATTAGGAATATTACATGGAGGCATAGGGATGACATGGTATGTTGCAGAGGTAGCATATGCTTTGCCCCTGAGTCCCCCCTTGAGGGCACGATTATGGGGGATTGGTATGACACACCTTCGATATGGCATTATGAAGCATTGCAAAGGCATGTAGTGCAGGGGATGATACACTTGTACTACAAGAGGGCACGTAGGCTTATGGAAATTTTTGGGTACACCATCAGGAGGCAGGATGGTAGGGTTCCTCATGTGACAAGGTAGGATCAGGACCATGTGGTATACACCATATTGTCCCTTGATATAGGGAACCTATACCTGCAAGGATTAGTGGTGAGGCACAGATGGATCACAACCGTTGTCAGAGTTATGTCAACACAAACTAGGGAGCTAGGGTTTCAGTTGATGAGTGGATCACTCTACTTTGAGATGAGCAGGACCCTAAGAGAGAGAGATCTAGTCCACTCTTGGGTCAACACATGGGGGATCACTGAGGATTTCTCCACATAGCGAGGTGGGTATTTCTTGTTGTTTCTTAGGATCGAGGCTAGCCATGGGGTGGGAGACTTGAGCATTGTTGAGTTGTCCCTGCATGTTGGGAATAACTTGGGTCATTATTTGTATGGTGGCCAAGAGATACCAGAGAGGACCCAGTATGAGCATGTTGCACCATCGATCATGACTAGGGAGTCGTAGCATCAGCATGGTAATTTCCTTTTACGATCAACACGAGATCCCGACCTCTCAAGGCTTGGCAGTTCAGCCACATTCAGGGATTTTCTAGTTACTACAGGGGAAGATCATATAGGTTTTCCATTGGGTTTCAATTGCACGGAGAGTAGGTGGCCCCATAGATATTCATTGATGACTTGGGGCATTGCGCTAGTATGGCAAGATGATTGGCACATGTGGGTTTTGGCATTCATTGGCACTAATTAGTGGAAAGTGGCCATAATTGGGAGAGATGGGCCTCCAATCTGGTTGTGGGATCCAGGGATCCATTGGGTTAGAGGACTACCTAGCTTTGGAAAGATCATGGGGATTGTAGAGACATGATTGCATCCTCTTTTGGATGATAGGTCAGAGACCATAGGGATGAACACTTCGGGGCGAGGAAGGCCCTTCTCACTATTTTTTCGAGGGCGTGCATCGATAGATGGTAACCTTTGTGAGGTTCCCTGGCAGGATATACCTGCGCGTGTTGGAGTTTCCCCTTATTGGGTGTGTAGCGGAGGTTTACCGGAGTGGATGACTCTGTAAGAGCACGAGTGGGTCGTAGTTATGACCATGCCAGGGCAACATCCACTTGGTGCACTCACTTTGAGATCAATTTGGGACCCGAGAGCTATAGAGCTGAGCTGCTACGTTATGGATTGGGGAGAGTGGGTTCCATTGGGACTCTGTTCGGTAGTTGGGACTTCACTTCACAGAGACCAGTCGAGACAGGATAACACCTCACTTGGGTGGCTACATGACTGGCAGGAGGTGCCCACAATTGGCATGAGAAGATGAAAAATCTATTTTATGGGACTTGGTTTGTATCTTCAGGAATTCCCACTTGAGGTACCCAGGATCGATTTTTTTGCGGGACAATTTTTTGTGGAGTCGACAGGGTTTTCACAGCATCGATATGATCTTCTTACTGACAGGAGGTGGGAGGACCCTCACACCCCTACACCTTGGGACTTTTCATGGAACGAGGGGGGCTTCACATTGAGTGGGATGACTTGGGTCCCTAGTATTGGGGGACTCCTTTATGGCAAGTTAGCACAGGGATCGAGAGTGGCTCAGTGGAAGAATTGGGAACTCGATATTGCTAGTAGTGGTAGTTGGGTTAGCATGGAGAGAGCGCTTGTTCGGTAGCTGCTTTAGGACAAGAAACGTTTTGGTGGGGAGGATTGTGATATTCCCACTTAGCATTATTGCTAAGTGAAATATCAATCTTTGAAAATTTTGTCTTAATTCATGTTTGAACTTAGGAAATGTGGGTCTAGAGGTCCCACATGAATTTTTGACTTTAAGCAAGCTCGAGCATTGGAGTTGGAGGGAAATATTGTGGCCTTAGTGGAGCATGGGGGCCACCCATGGAGAATTACTGCCCACATGAGGAAGTACACTCTCATTGGAGCGAAGTTGGTGGGTGAAATTCGAGCTGGGCCCACATGGGAATTTTGGAGATTCTTTGACAAAAAGATCTAGAGGCACTCATTTGGATCATTCTTGATCATTTGATAATTTGTCTTTGACAAGCACGCTTGAGCTGAAGCCAAGTTTGCAAGTGTTGCTTAGCACACAAGTGTTTACGAGCGAAATCTGAATCCTTGCTTTGGTGGACTTCGAGTGCAAGCCCAAGGAGGGAGTCTCATCCATTTTTAGTTTATCCGGGAGCAACATTTCATAGGTTGGGGCTAGCATCGCCAAGAGCTGTGTAGGAATGTGCAATATAGGTTGGAGCCACACGTGGGGGTTGAGGAGCAAAGATCATTCGGTGCTGAAACTTGTGGGGAAGATCGAAAGGGTGTTTCTTGGGTGATTAGAGGCAATTTTGGAGAATTTTCCAGCAATTGGGTGGAGCAGAAAACATAGTATCTATGGCATGTTACATTTTCTACTTGTGGAGGAAGGCCAAGCATTTGGGGTCAATTTTGGAGCATCGAAACTAGAGCAAACCCTTTGTGGGTTTTTCTGGGTTTTTGACAAGGACCTCAAAAATAATTTGGCAGAATTTTTTGGGTGGATTTGAGGGGTCCAATAGGGATCCCAACTCAGCCAGTAGTTAGAGGAGCTAGGGGATATTGGGATGACATTATGAGGTCAACATTTGTCCCATTCCTTCATGGGTTTTGTGGGTTATTGGTGGAGAGCCCAAGGTTAATTTCCCAGATTTTTCTGAGCACTAGAGGACGCCCTCACAACTATTATTTGCAGCCAGCAGTGCAATTTTCACCAAGATAACGCAGAGATTGTTGGAAACAACCACATTGCATGTTAGAGCAGTTGATTTCATCACTTGGATATTATTAGCTTTCCTTGAGCAAGCCCAGGTACATGCTTTCCGATTTTACTTTGTACCCAACAATTATATCAATAAAATATCAGCACAATTCATGGAGATTTCTAGGTGTTAAATGTGCTATAAATTTTTGTATGTGTTTTTGCTATGTTTGTTTTGTCTAGCATTGTATATTTCCGTTAGGAATATTACAACCTCCATCAAGCTAGAATTTGGTGGGCACATTCTTCTCAACAAGATCCTCTATGTTCCAGGTTTGAAAAAAAAATTACATTATATTTCTTGTTTAGAAGATAAAGGAGACAGGATAACATTTATTCATGGCAATGTGGTTGTTTGGGCTAAGGGATCTAGTATAGATAATTCTAGAATTATTGGGATTAGTGAAGGGAGGTTGTATAGACTTCTAACTCCTCCTCGAGCTTTATTACACATTGACATCAATCCATGCGAATTGTGGCATAGAAGATATGGCCATATCTACTACAAGATATTTCCATTCTTGAGTCAAATGGTTACAGATATCCCCCAATTGAAAGAAGAGCATGAAGGAGTTTTTAAAGGGTGTTATTGGAAAAAATGTGAAGAAGTCATTTCTGAGCAGCGACTCAAGATCCAAAGAAATCTTGGACCTAATTCACTCTTATATATGTGGCCCTATGTCTGAAAATTCACTTGGTGGTCATCAATACTATGTAACATTTATTGATGATTATTCCAGAAAGACTTGGATATATTTCTTAAAACCTAGAGATGAAGTATTCGACAAATTCCAAGAATTCAAAGCTGAAGTTGAGAATATGACAGAAAGGAAGATCAAGAACTTGACATCTGATAATGGAGGTGAATATACATCTAAAGAACTTGTGGCCTTTCTCCAAGAAGTTGGGATTAAGAGGGAGCTTATAGTTCCCTATAATCCCCAACAGAATGTGTAAGAGCCATGTTACATGATCAAGATCTTCCCAAGTTCTTAATGGGAGCCTCTATGACCATAGTCTACATTCAACCTAAAAGCCCTCGAAATTATTGGCGACATATCTCCGGAGAAATCTTTTACTGAAAAGAAGCCTAATGTCGATCATCTCATAATCTTTAGATGTCCAGTCTACATTCATATTCCCAAGGACGAGAAAGAAGTTGGATTATGCAGGTATGAGTGGAATCTTTGTTGGCTACAACAACTCACCCAAAGCATATAGAATCTACGTCAAAGAACAATGTTGTATTGAAGTAATCAGAGATGTTACATTTGATGAAAGTGTTGCATACAAGAAGTCCAAAGATATCCCTATTGACTCTAATGAAAGATATCTGTATTGAAAGGTTAAAAATCTCTTTTTTTATTTTGATAGAATAAATTACATAAAAAAAACATTTCCAAAAAATGCATGCCTATTATATTTGACAAAAGGTATTCTGTCTTCATAATTACTATATGTTGATCCCGTTCTCTCTTCCTTTTAAAATATATTCTTTGCTTCAGAAGAGATGTTTATACAGTGATGCCATTTGTAATGAAATCATTCTAGTATACTTGTTATTGCACACATTTTTATTGCCAGAACTTTGTTCCAACACTTGTCGCATCATTATAGATATGGTTCAGATTCTTCATTGTAAATTTCCACACAGACACACTTGCATAGGAAAAATACATGGACACACATATTAATAACACCCGCTAGTAGAGGATCCAGCTATATCGAGTTGTGTAACTAGGCTAACTCCTTCACGAGGGCAAGTGTCTCACTAGGGACCAAGTTCAGCAGAAGTTTCCTCATCTCATGGAGGAACTCAACGCAATGGAGACCATTCCTTCCTAAGGGAGGATGAATGATACAAGTGGATATTGGCGGCCACCCTCATATTCCACTTGGACCCCCAGCATTGTTTCTTTTAGTTTTTCAATTTCCTTAATTGTAGCACAATTTACTATTTTTGGCAGTTTTTCGGGTCCTGAACTTGTGGAGCCATTTTGAGGCCCTTAAAGATGTTTTTTTGGAAAATCAACTGTGGAAAATGTGATTATTCAAATTGATATTTGTTGTGAAAAAATTTAGCCCTTAGATAGATCTTTCTAACGAGGTATCATGTGCGTCAAACGAAGATCGTATGCTAAAGTTACGACCTCAGGAAATTTATGTACCAATTTACCCCAAAGGGGCCCATAGTTTGGCGTTTGATCTCCCAAGGTTAGGTTTTTGGATGTGTATGGTTTTCCTTTATTTCTCAATAATAAATAGGCCTTAGAGCCTCATTGTAACATATTTAAGAGGCTTGTAGCCACCACATCGCTTCTCAAAGATAAGATACCAACACCCTCGCTAGTTTATTTCCGGTTTGTATGTAAGCATATTTCAGTTATGTGATATTAATGAAATGAAGTATTATTTTTGTTGCAACTCTGCTTTTATGTGTACTTCTAATCAATTGGCCACAACCCCTTTGCGGTGGGCTTGGGATTCCAGCTATTATGTACCATTGACATAGCCATGCCATTTGTAGCTACTCAGGCCAATTCGGCTCATGTCTAGTCTAAAGCTGACAAGGTGAATAGCCTCATTGAGCACATTCAGTACATATTCCAACAGGTTCATGACATATTGGACAGATCCAATTCTAAGTAAAAGCAACGATGGGATCAGCATCAGGTGCCACACAACTTTCAGGTGGGCGACAAAGTGTGTCTACATTTGCCGAAGGAGTGCCTCACTGGACCCCACCACAAGCTTCGACCAATTCGATATGGGCCATACACCATCACCAAGGTTGTAGGAGATAATGCCTTCGAGCTCAGTATTCCACCATTCCTTGGTCTGCACCCAGTGTTCAATGTGGACCACTTTCGGCCCTATCTTCCACCTCTACTGGACACATATGACATGGTAGAACAACTCACACCAACAGAGTTAAACCCAGATTGCATGGAACAAACCACAACTGATCGGATCATGGACACATAGATCAAGAGCACCCACCAGCAGAGGATCTAACTATATCATTTTATCAAAGTAGGCCAACTCCTTCACCAAGGAAAGTGCCTCACCAGAGACCAAGTTCAACAGAAGTTTCCTCATCTCATGGAGGAACTCAACACAATGGGGACCATTGCTTCCTAAGGGGGGAGGAATGATCCAGGTGGACATTGTTGCCCGCCTGCCTATTCTACTTGGACCCCCACCATTTTTTCTTTTAGATTTTCAATTTCCTTAATTGTAGCACAAGTTACTATTTTTGGCATTTTTTTTGGGTCCTGAACTTCTGTAGTCGTTTTGAGGCCCTAAACGACGGTTTTTGGAAAATCACCTATAGAAAATGGATGTTTGTGACTCAACACTCAGCATTCCCTATTAGCAATTGTAGTCCTTGGGTAGATGTTTCTAATGAGGTATCATGTGCAACAAACGGAGATCGTATACCAAAGTTACGATCCCAGGAAATTGATGTACCAATTTACCCCTACGAGGCCCATAGTTTGGTGTTTCATCTCCTAGGGTTAGTTTTTTGGATGTTTATGGTTTTCCATTGCTTCTCAATAATTAATAGGCCTTCGAACCTCATTGTAACATAGTTTAAAGGCCTGTAGCCACCACATCTCTTCTCAGAGATAAGCCACCAGCGCCTTGGCTAGTTTATTTCCAGTCTGTCTGTAAGCATATTTCAGTTATGTGATATTAATGAAATGAAGTCTTATTTTTTTTGCATCTCAACATTTATTTGTATTTCTGTATTTTATTGTTTTCCTGCATAAGTCTAGATAAATGATTGAAGATATGGATCATTGTACTTTCTTTTTTTGAATCATTCAATGACAATCTAATAAGAAGAATATTTTGAAAGGGTTTTCCCCGTAGTGGGTTTTACCCTGGTCTCCGACCAATCCTGGTGTCTCTATGTGTGAATATTTATGTTCTGATACATTGATGATGATGTTATTCTTTCTATATAATTTCATATGTTATTGAATAATGTTGTAAATATGAATAATGACATGATCCTAGGGGGTGAATTTAATATGCAAATATTGAAATGAAATTATCAAAGCAAAGAACAATATAACCCTAAGAAAAATTTAACATGATATCAGAGTTGGGCTGAAGAAAAGTCATTAAATATCAACCCTATGAAGACACCATTAATGGAAGAAAGAGAAGATGGAGGAGACCTAAAATAATACTAGGGTTTTAAGGAAACCTTAGGAAATTTGTGTATTATGTTTTGATGGATATTATGATGTTATGGTTTGGGAGAAACCCTGGTTTATGGAAAATATTTGAGATATACAATTTAGAAACCCTAGCATGACTTAAGTGGATATGTTCAAGCACTTGCGACAGATTTGATGTAGCCCTATATGGGATAGCCTCAATTAGTCCTTGGTTATTGATGAAGTTGATGAATATATTGAAGGAAACAAGTCATATGGTTAATGAACACTCATGACTCTTGAAGGTTGAGGGAGATGGTCACCTCTCATTGAAGATAAGTACTTTTTTATTTATGGTGCTCCTTTATGTCTTTAATTTTGTTTAGATCTGATTGTTGTTTTGATTATTACTTATACTTCCTGCATGTATATTTGAGTATTTGGATGCTTCTAACCTCCTAATGAGTTGTGATAAGTGGATCCTTCTTGAGGATCATGGCTAGTTCAAGAAGAGAAGAACTAGCATTGGAAAAGGTAAAGAGGCACTTTATGAAAAGTTGACAAACTGATATAACTGCCTATGTAAAATAATAAGGTGCACACGTATTTGAACACTTGAGGTATGTATGGTGCTTTATTTCAATGTTATAGCTGCAATATATTATGAAAAGGTAACCTTGAGGTATGATGGGAATGTCACCTTCTCAAATGGCTCATGCATATGGAAATTTGATTCATGGTACTCATGATAGGATGATGTACTTGGTAGTGAACAAGTATCTTACATTCTATAATTCATGGTAAAGCTACATAGAAACATTGATTTTTTATACTTGGCAAGAATATTTCATTTTAGACATGATGGATTTCATGATCTCTTAAAGAAGGCTAGAACATTGATTCTTCTATATGGTAGCTTAATATTATTGATATTGATTGTGATAAGCATGATGACCACGATGATGGAAGTGTAACAATAAGATTATTTCTCAAGATCCCCCTTTTGACCTTGGCATAGTGATTATGACATATGGTAAAATTGGATGCCCTATTTGATGATTGAATGAATGTAAAAGAAGTGATGAAGTGATTATGATCCTTAAAATATGATGAAGCACTTGACAGTTACCCTAATTATATGACTTTAATTTATGATGAAAATTTGATGTCATGTTCATATGTGATGATGATAACGTGTTATGGATATATGTTTTAGAACCTGATATAGCTTGATTTTATGATATGACAGTATTATAGAATAGGTTGATGAATTGAATAATAATGACTGAATGGGTTGATCGTTAAGAGGGAGAAACTCTCCATAAGATCCCTACACCTATTATCATTTTCATTATATGTATAGAAGATTCTTTATTGTTGAAGTATGATTTCTGGACATGAATAAACAAATATATGATATTGTTGGTATGCACCAAGTTCTAGTATGAGAAGAGAGGTTTTTCCTTACTCTAAGCCCCAAACACATGGAAGCAAGATTAAAAGTGTTGTTGTAGCCTCTCAATCGCACGAAAGAAATCCTATGGGTACGGTATGCCTGTAGATCACAAAACTGAATCCTTATGAATAAAATTAGGGATGCACCAAGAATATGACAATCCTACAGATATGGAGCAAATAATAGAATGTCCTATGAGAGGGAAGGTTGAATATTTGGCTTACTAGAGAGAATGTGAATGTGATGAGTAAACTTGTGTTTGCAGGTGACTGGAATATGCATATCAATATGCCATTATGATTTAACCATTGAAGCTAGTGTATGACAATATTTGATAACAGTTGCAAGGGTTTGGCAATATTTGGTTGATTGGTATAGATGAGTAATGTTGGGATTTTTAATCTCATGCTTTATAGTTCATAAATATATAACAACGACATGATGCTTCGTATGTTTTTGGCTTATGGCTTAATTGAATTCACAGAGATGACAAATTAGGGTTTTGACTTGATGAATAATGATTTGACTTGATATCTGATGATTTGACTTGATGATAGTGATATGTGAGCATATTAAATTTTAGTGACTAATATTGGTATTCAATAATGATTTTGTAGTAGTCTCATTGTCTTTAGAACAATGGTTGGAGCATAAATGGTTGTGATTCAATATGAAGTAATCTAAGAATGAATGGATGGAAGTTATATGATTGATTCTTGGTATATGCGTGAAACTCATATGACTTGTCCCTGATGTATGCATTCATATTTAGTGGCATAAATTATTCATGTAGGTTTTAACCCTGTACAGAAATTACCTGCAAACCAATTCTTAAAAAAAAAAATTAATAATGGCAAGAACATAAAACAAATATACACAGACATTTTCCCCTGGATCCCAAAACCGGAACTACCATATTTATTTTTCATTATATTCCTTTCAATGTTACAATAAATATATACACATGATGAAGCATTCATAAACCCCAATCCATTAACCATAGATTAGAACATAATCACATTTCCCTTGACCGGAACTACAAAATACCATGGGTGGAAAACCATCATGCCCAAAACCATGTGCAAAATCGATGCACAAAACCATAAGTAGGCATGCCCACCTATTATAGGGTCCAAAAAAAATTTCCTAGGGATTTGTGCCAGACCTATGTAGGGGGGTTGTCGCCCAACCTGTGACCCCCCTGCTGCACCTGGCGTAACGAAGAAGAGGTTCTCTCGCCCCCCATGTGACCCCCCCCCCCCCCACCCACCACGCATGAAACTAGTAGTCGTGGAAATAATATAACACACACCCAAAAAATCATGCTATGAACATAAGGATGGATTGATAAATTTAGATTGGATAATTCTTGGGAAATAAAAGGTTGTTGAAACTTGGTATTTGAATGTGAGCTCCACCTAACATTTGATTTGAAAAGTGTGTCACAATGATATTGGCTGAAGCTTTTATGACTTTGATATCAGATTTGATTTTCATCTAAAGCTTGATAATTTCACTTAGTTTATTTTATTGAACATTATTTATTTGTGTAAGACTGATCATATTGGTTTGGTTAAGTGTTATGTTTGCAGAAAGAATTGTATGAAGCAAGATCCCCAAGTCTGGTATGTCTGCATTGACAGTTAAAAGGTGAAGTCATGAAGATGTGCCTATCTTAACCTCTATTTCAAAAGGGTTCCAAGGTATGAATTTGATTTTGGTTTTATATACTGATGGTATATTCTTGATAGGTAATGAGCCTCTAATGATAGAAGTAAGAGGGATATGCCATCTGAAGTTCAAAACGGAGAATCATGGCATGATGGATTATGTTCTGAAGTTTGGAAAAGAAAATCTATATTGTGAAGCTATTAAAGAAAGTGGAAATGCAAATCCTTAGACACATCGATTGAATTTCAATAAGTTATGAAGAGATATTGTTGAACCCGCCTTGGCAACTGAAAACCCATCCATATATATGTGTGTGTGTGTGTGTGTGTGTGTGTGTGCGTGTGTGTGTCTGTATTTCATAAATCAACTTGAGTGAATTCATGCTTGATCCTCTTCATACATGTTGAGTTGTCACCGAGCACACTTTGAGATATTTCCATGGGATGATTGATTTTTGGTCTGAGACATTATTCTTGTGTTATATGATTGAATAGATATATTGATGTTGTTTGGATCGTTATTGATGAGATGAGCACACATGGGTGATACCTTAGTATGAGATCAACCATGATATTTTTGGATGATAACCTTGTATCACATTCGAAATTGAAGTACGATGATGCTAGCATAACTAGCCATGAGGTTAGTTTAAGAAGCTCTTTGGAGAGTTATTTGAGTAGGTTTTGGATATGATAATGACACATTGCAATGATTAAGAGTGGTATCTTATTGGCATAGAATCTCATACATAGCGGAATTGATATATCTTCATACATTGAGATGACATTGGTGTACAAGACAAGCTTAGGCTTGTGGTTGTTTCCTTTGTGAGAGGGAGGATGAATATGGTATCCTTTTTGTGATATATATATATATATATATATATATATATATATATATATATATATAACTCTAATATGATATTTGATTTAATGACCTTCATGAACATGATACTTCTACTATTGGGACATGATTATTACCATATATGAGCACGATGATATGTTTATGGTCTACATATATCGGGACTGATCGAGAACACACAACCAACTCTTCCCCCCTGTTTGAGATCCCATGTTGAGAAATTGAGGTGGAGGGCTACTGGGGTTGAGGGATCTCTAGAAAATAGGGTTGTAGATATTTCTCCCCTATATTTCATGCATAGGATGTGTGTGATCCTTGTCTTTTTTGAGAAGTTGGGTATCTCCCCCTATCTTGGTCAATGTAGAGTATAACCTAGTTGGAATCATACCCACAAGTTGGGCCTGTAGGGATTGTCCCTCCCCGTATGGCCAATAGGTTGAGGAGGCTTAGGGGTGTGTGATCCTTACCTTTGGTAAGTCAATTATCTCAACCAAGCTTGTATTATGCTGCAGGTGTTCTACGACGTGAATCTTGAGGGTCATTGTTGGGAATATCAGTGGGAAATAGGATGGGTTGAGATGTGCTCCTTTATATTACTTATTGCTTGATATGGGGTTGAAGATGTTTTTCTCCCCCATTAGATTTTGGGTTGAGACGAAGCTACCTGATGTGGTTTCAAGTTGATATTTTCTCCATAATTATTGTTTTGGATTGATCTAGGCTCTCCTATGTTGATGTGGGTAGTAGAATTGGATCCATGTTGATGTTTAGCAGGTAGTGGCATTGGGATCCCCACTGGCAGTGATTTCAAGTGGTAGTGGTGGCTCCCTGATGAGTAAAGGGTGGTAGCTTAGGTTCCCCTTTGATGTCAAATTATTATTCTTTTGGATTCGAGAATGTTCATCATATGGGCAGGGACAATCAAGAAATAAGCAGGAATAAGCAAGAGATGAGCATAGATGAGAAGTGATGACATTTGATGACGAGATAATTGAGATTAGATATGATTTGATGATAGGATTCTTGAGATGATTACATGGTGCAATTTAAATTTCTCCCTAATTGAGAAGGAGTGTTAATTTTGAATCTCATTGACAAATTCCAACAATGGGACGAGATTCCTCTTTTCGATAGAACCAATTTTGACTATTGAAGCGCTCAATTTGGATAAGGGAAAGTGTATTTTTGAATTATAATCCCACATTTGCATATTTGATCAGGTCATCCATAAATCAAATTGGACACCCTTGGAAGGATATAAATACAAGTGACCTCAACCTCATTTGGAAAATCATGTTGTATCATTCTTCTATTTTTCTCTTTCTTGTTTTTGCTCACACAGGTCCGAGGCAGGTCCACGGAGGAATAGGTTCACACAAAGGTGAAATTACAGGGTCTTAAGCTCGTATCTCTATTTTTAGGGTTTCCAGGTCTTAGTCGTGGGCATGTCATGGAGAAATTTCAACTGTAGTTGTAGGCATGTCATGGAGAAATTTTTATTGTAGTCGCAGGAATGTCATGGAGAAATTTCAACTGTAGTCGCAGGCATGTCATGGAGAAATTTCGACTGAAGCCTTTTAGCCACATGCATGACATATCTTCACTGCGACTGGAACTTAAAGGTTGAATTTTTAGTTGACCAAAGTTTTCACTTGTAGACCACAGTGTTTGGCAGTTGACCGCAGATAGTGAAAATTCATCATAGGCTTCTGAATAAGGGTTTTGACTATGGACATTGTTGGGTTCATTTCATGGATGTTGTTTTGTTGATTTTTCTGGATAGGTTTATGATTGAGGATATGGATCATTGTACTCTCTTTTGTTGAATTTGTCAATGAAAATCTAATAAGAAGAATAATTTTAAAGGGTTTTCCCCGTAATGGGTTTTCCCCTGGTCTCTGACCAATCCTAGTGTCTCTATGTGTGAATCTTTTTCTTCTATGGTTCCTTTATGTTCCACTGCATTTATGATGATGTTTTTGTTTCTTTATAATTACATATGTTGTTGAATAATTTTGTAAATATGAATAATGACATGATCATATAGGGTGAATTTAATATGAAAAGGTTGAAATGCAATTATAAAAGCAAAGAACAATATATCCCTAAGAAAAATTTAACAGTTTCAACAATATATACTTGGAGTTGCAACAAATTAAAATACATTGACATTTCATGCAAATAACACTTGAGATTGAGGAAATTTACAATGGGTGTGTTCATCAACATTTAATGTCCTTATCTACCAAAACTCACAACAAACCATTGCGCAAATCCTAAGAAATAACAAATAAGATACTAAAGGAGTTGCAACAAACAATTACAGGTGTAGCAATAAATTATTACAGGTGTAGAAAAAAACACTTTTAACCAATTTCTCACAAATTAAAAACTAGATTTTGATGAAATTTTGTGAGCATGGTTTGATTCTTTTCCACACCAAAAATCATAGCCATATAATGCAAGGATATTGAGATATAATAAAACTTGTTATAGGTCATATCTGAGGTAAAAAATGGTCAAAATTCCCAGAATAATTCGGCCAACATCCCAGCCAATACGGCCTCCAAGAAAAAATCATAAATCAGCCAAACCAAGTCAAAGTCATCCCAAGCCAACACTGGTCAAAGAAGGTAAAAAATTATAAATTCAATGCAGTCAACAGAATTCTTCTCTCTCTCTCCTTCAAACATGTGAAATCATCATTGCAATTACATAAGTGTATGAATCAATAGAAGATGATTTGATGTGTGATGCGATGTCTCCAAGTGAAGCCAATGAATGTCAATTTGTATGTGATCTTGGAGGGTCAATTTCTCTCTCTATTCCAACTCGTACTTTTCAAGTTAACTTGGACCAGTAATAAAAATAAAAAATTTCCATGCACAAATTTTATTTTTTCAAAGTACAAGAGGGGTATCCTTAGGGTTTTTCTGGATTCTCCAAAGATGGATTTTCTCCCTCAGTTACCAGTTTTCAACACTCCCTCTCAGCTAGGGAGGAATTTTCGATTGCATCATATGTCTCATCTCATCTCTTCTCATATTTTCTCGTCTAAGAATAATGATGTATTGATCTAAAGAAGAAGAATAATAAGAGATATCAATTTACCATTAGGGTAAATATCTTCCAACCCTATATCAAGGACAATAGGGGAGATTTTTTTCCATAAGTGACAAAGATCTTCCAACCCTGTGTCCAACTAACTGATCGAAAATCCATCCAAATAATAGGGGAGATTCAATTTACCACTAGGATAAAGATATTCCAACCCTATATATTTAACAATAGGGGAGATTGAATTATCAAAATGACACGGATATTCCAACCCTATGTCACCCAGCTTTATCCATAGTGATCAATTGGTTGAACACGATGCATTCCAGACTTAGGGAGATTAATTTACTAGACACGTCTTCCATGGGTAAATATATTTCGACCTAAGTCTCCTCACTCATTTTCCATATGAGTGGAAATCCCAAAAAGGCCAACTTGTGGGTAGGATGTATGATGGGGTATGTACTCCATCAAGTCCTAATCTTGACTAGCGGAGACCAAAATTATCAAAATATAAGGATCTTCCAACTTTGTGGCTCCAAAGGAGTACCCCATGCCCCCAGAAGCTCCCAGAGCTCATTTTTCGTGATTAGCTATGACCCCTTCCTGGAAGGGTCACCTCTACCACTCCAATTTTCTCCCTAAAGACCAATAACTTCCCTTTTAGAAAAGTCATGGTAACAATGTCAACTATCTACTCATCAGTCTAGATGCGATGGAGCCTTACAACTCCTCTTTGCACCATATCTCAGATATAGTGATATATGATCTCAATGTAGTTGGAATTATCATGTAACAAGGGATTATTTTAGAGTTATATCCCACTCCTATTGTCATAGTATATCATAGTTATATCAAGTACCTGATCAATTAGTTATCCAAAGATATTTCCAGCTACATTACCTCGCATCTAGCCTTTCTATCAGCAATTTACTCAACCTCGGTCATACTAAATACAACAAAATTTTTCTTCCTACTCATCCAAGATATCATGACAGACCCCAAGCTAAAACATCACCCAAATGTGATCTTCCTTTCAACAACATATCCAACCCAATAAAAATTAGTGTATCCAAGAAGTCTTAGGTATCTGGTAGTGTATCTCAATCAGTAATTGATAGTCCCATGCAAGTATCTCAGCACATGTATAGTAGCAACCCAGTGTGCATGTAAGGGATCCACCATAAATTATCTCAAGGTGTTGACAACAAAAAATATGTTTAGTCTAGTGTTCACTAAGAACATTAGTACGCCAATCAATTGATGTTATTCAGAAGGATTTTCCAAATCAGGTTTAGCAGCTTCACCACATATATTATTGAATTTTATTTCCATCAGAGTGGGCATAGAATTTAAATCCACCATCCCAAATATTTCTGGTGTCTTCAAAACATATTTCCCTTGAGAATGGAAAATCTCACCAGGCCTCTGCCACACCTCTAGACCCAGGAAGTAGTGCATAAAACCAAGGTATTTCATCTCAAACTCACAGGTCAGCTTCCTTTTACACTAGAGAGTAAGAGGCTCTCCACCTATTAAGCATAAATCATCAACATATAATACCAAAATCAAAGGCATACCTTGGACAACTTTGAAGTATAGATTCAAATCATCATTGCTTCTAGTAAATACAAGCTTCATCAGATACCAATCAATGTGAGCATACCGAGGCCTAAGTGCTTGCTTCAATTCATAAAGATCCTTCTTAAAACTCCACACATGAGTGTTCCTATCATGCTCCTCAAATCCCTTTGGTTGCTCGAAGTATACCTCTCCCTTAAGAATTTCATGTAGAAATGCAGTCTTCACATCCATCTATTGAAGTGTCCATCCTTGACTAGCAACAAGAGTAACAATAAATTAAATGGTAGGATATCGAGAAACAGGTGCAAAAATTCCATCATATACCTCTCCCTCTTTCTAGGATAATCCTCTAACAACAAATCTAAATTTGTACTTCTCGATACTTCCATCTGCACCATGCTTAATTTTGTATATCAATTTGGAAGTCACAACAGACTTCCCTTTGGGTCTTAGAACCGCTTCCCAATCATCGTTCTTCATGATGGAATCATATTCTTCAGCCTTAATATCCTTCCACACTTGTTCTTTTATTACTTATTCAAATATTAATGGTTTATTTTGTATAATTTTTCTCATAGCAACAACATATCCATGATATTGGCATGGCTTCTTGATTTCTGTCAAGATTCCTCTTGCGGCATCATGTCTGTCATATCTTGTAAGGTCTCATGAAGCCATAAAGTTATTTTTCTAGTAAAGGGAGGATCACATGGAGGGGGATTAAAGGGATCCATGGGTCCCATGGGATCATTAAAAAAAGTGGGCTTAGGCTCAGGCACAAGGGACTCTTCTTGTACATCCATGGAATCATCCTTTCTCTCAACATTGGCAGGGGGAGGAGTGTCCCTTGCTTTATCAAGAGAAAAATCTTCATAAAATGTCACATCCCTACTAAATTTTATATTCCTTTGACCAAGTACATATATTATATAGGCTTTATATTTTTCATAATAACCAACAAAAGTACCTTTCTTTCCTGAAGCTTCTAGCTTGGTCCTCTTCTCCTTCGGTACATGAAAGTAAACGGGGTAGCAAAAGATCCTCAAGTGTACAACTTCGGGCTTCATACCTATGAAGGCTTCTTAGGGATTCATGTCACCTAAGACTCAGTGAGGAGTTCTATTTTTAACATAGACAACAATGTTAGTAGAGTTCTCCCCATAGAAACTTTGGTAGCTTTTTATCATGCAACATATCTATGGCGACTTCTGTGATAGTATTGTTCTTCCTTTTGGCTACACCATTTTGTTCGGGATTATAAGATATGATGGTTTCCTTCTTTATTCGAGCTTCATTACAAAATTCAATGAATTCATTTGAAGTGAATTCTCCTCCATTTCCACTCCTCTAAGTTTTGATCTTTTTTCTAATTTTTTTTTCCACTAGTGCCTTGAATTCCTTGAACATGTCAAATGCTTGCTCCTTTTTCTTTAAAATAAAATCCATGTATTGTGAGAGAAGTAATCTAAAAATATTATATAGTACAATTAGCCACCAAGAGAGGTCAACGACATGGGTCCACATAGATCATATTGTATAATTTGAAGTATTACATTAGTATTGATTCTACTAGAACATAATGGTCCCTTCACATGTTTTCCACTTTCACATCCTTGAAA
Organism: Pinus albicaulis; assembly: GCA_034641835.2. NCBI lineage: Eukaryota > Viridiplantae > Streptophyta > Pinopsida > Pinales > Pinaceae > Pinus > Pinus albicaulis. The sequence goes on along the minus strand of CM076577.1, from coordinate 118,495,402 downwards.
AACTCCATCATGGTTTACTCAAATATCGGGCATTCCAGAAACCATATTTCTTACATTAGGAAAGGCTTTATAGTGAAGATGTGTGAACCTTCGGTGCCACATCTCACATTGATGAGAAGCATCATGAACCAAGGCTCACATAGAGCTCCCACAAACTTTATATAGGCCTTCATTTCTAGTCCCAAGTGTGAAGGAACATCTCATACTATTTCTCCTTGGCCAATCAAGGACTTTCCCATTAATGAATAAAATCTTGAAACTATTTTCTTCCATGGAAGAAATTGAGACAAGGTTATTCTTCAATCCCGAAAAATATAAAAAATCATGTAGATATATAGTTTGACCATAATTAAAGTGAAAATAAATAGATCTGAACCCCTTCACATGATATGTAGAATTGTCTCCAAGTATTATCTTCAAATAAGACTCTCTCTCAACCAATTTTGAGCGGAATTCTCTATGAACAATGACATGTTTAGAAGCCCCACTATCTACCAACCAGCTATCAAAATAATCTAAAGGAGAGGAACTAGAAAGAGTAGAAACAAGAAAGTATTCAGATTTAGTTTTAGCTACATTATTTTCATACCTTGAATTCCACGATCTCTTAGGAGGATGACGAGTCTCTTCTCGAGCAGGGGGTCCTCCTATCTTTGTTCTTCATTTTTTACTTGGATCACTTCTTTCTTTCGGAAAATCTCGGGCATAGTGACAATGCTTTTGATAATTGTAGCTTTGGATTGGGACATATCCTTCTTGAATCATCTATTGTTATTTTTGAATCCTTGAACTTGGTTTCTTGACTTCCAATTTTAGGGCCTTCTTTTCTCTTTCTTCTTCTTAGCTTGAGCAGAAAATGCATTAGGTTCTCCTTCTTCATTCTTTTGAATTATTCCTTTAGATATCATCCTGGTATCCTCTTGAGTGCACCTTCCTAAGATCTCATCAAATGTGAGAAACTTTCCATTATTGCTAATAGTTGTGATAAATTTCTCCCAAACCATAAGGAGGACTCCAAGTGTAGTCAACACTAGCTCTCTATCATATATAATTTCAACAACAGATAAAATTTGATCCTTGATTTGAGATATCCTCATGAAGAAATCTTAAATGTCTCTCCCTTTTTCATATTGATGTCTTGTTGGAATTGCTGTGTTGGCATTGATGTCAAAAAGGTCATGGTCATGGTAATACTTGTCATATGCATGTGTGATGGATGTTTGAATTGGTGGTCCTAGTGGTTGGAATTGAGGTATAGACATTGAGATGGTTGTGTTGGAATTGATGTCAACTCTTGAGGTCATGAACTTATGTCAATCTCATGATGATTTAGATTGATGGACCATATTGTGTGTCGGTATCATGTGATGGCATTGATGGAGCTTGATGGTAGCATGTTGGTCATGGAGGAGTTGACATGATTATTTTTTATGTTACTACATGTAGATGATGATGCTACATGTTTATCATGTAGATCTACATGTGTTAGAGATAGTTGATGGCACATTAGTTGAATTTTCAACTATGTCCTCATTAGGTGTTCATGTCTATGCCTATGTGGATGATTTCTAGTAGTGATGTGATGGATTCATGATGTGATACTAATGTTGGAGAGGTGATTCAGATGTGTCGCAGCTTGTTCAGGGGTCTGATGGAGAGTGGAGGAATTATTGGCACACTTGGCAACCTTGTTTGTTGGCCCTTCTAGGTCAACTTGGAAGTGACACTTTAGAGGAATTTTTGATATAATTTCATATGTGTCATAGATCTGGAGGCTAGTATAGATACAGGGGAAGGTGATCCAATAGATGGCAGAGGTCCTGAGCTGAAGGGATGATGTTTTACGTCAGTTTTAGCCATAGTTGCTTGCCCATAAGCCTATGGGAGCAATTGGAATCCTATAGTCACATGGAGACATGATTAAGGGGGTTTTTATTTCCCCAATAAAGTTAAGACAGTGTCAAGGGATATACTATGGGATTTCATGAGATTTCCTCTGCATTCCTCGCGATATTCGGAAGAAAATTATCTTGGAAATTCCTAGAGGCTTCCAAAATTAGTGAAAAAGGTTGCAAATGGTTTGAAAAGGTCCTCTCCTTATGTGAATGAATTTAGTGCACTAGTAGTGACCTTAGTGGATTGATTTGGTCCAATTTGTGCACCTTTGATCCTAGCCCCAAGCTCAATTTTTCCCTACGTGTTTTAATATACTTGCATTGTGAGATGTGTGGTTGTTGATGAAGTTAGATCTTGATTGTTTTTGCGGAGAGAAGGGATAATAGTGAGATTATGCTTCAGACCTTGAGTAGATCCTAGATGCTTCATTCCATGAATTTTTATGACTAAATGATATCTAGATCTAAAGCATGATTTAGTATAGATCATAATCAGAGTTGTTGGTGTAGAGATTGATTTAGATAGTTATGTATGTTGTTGGACAGAGGTTTTGTGGATAATCTCACACTTGTTTTTGTAGTAGACGTTATTACTTTTTTTTCATAGTCTTAGTGTTGTATGTTTCTAATTGTAGTATGAAGCGGTTACATTCTTATGTGAGGTTTTGATATCATATTTGATGTGGCCACATTTTTCTTATATTGGAGCACATTTTTTTATGGTGTTTATACTTGGGTTTGATGATGATGTCTTGCTGCTGAGATCATATTTGCAAAGTTTCTTTCTTGTTGAACATAGTGTCTTTTGGTCTAGATTGAAAATAGATGAAAGGAGGTTTGCATGGTGGTGAGGAGCAGTGACTTCATGAAGGTGCAGTAATGATATCGAAGCTTAAGTGAAAGGAAGAAGTTTCTCATTCCAAAGGTGGTTGGATAGTCCAATGGTAGTTGTACGAGGATCGATTGATCATGGCGCCCTTTAGTAGATGGTAGTCTGTAGAGATCCATAGAGAATATAATTTCCGATATGATCCAGTAGTATTGAGTCTCCTAGCGGATTGATGTTGGAATTTGTATATGAGGTCGAGTCTCCCTGTTGATGGTAGTCAACACATTATGTAAAATATCAATTGCTTGATATAATAGAAATTCAGAGCAGAGAAACAACAACAAGGGTGGTTTTTCTCTCGGAAGGGTTTCAACCAGAAATCTTATGTTTCATGTGTGATTGATGTGATTGCGTGCATTTGCACGATTTATATTGATGCTTATGTTTCAACTATGCTATGTGATGCACATGTTTAATGATTAGCTTCTAACTTATGTGTGATTCAGTAAGTGAATTTAATAAAAGGAAAAAATTGCATATAGATCACATTATTAATTCACCCCCCCCCCCCCCCCCCCAACTCTCAATAGTGATAAAAAGTTTCCAACATTTCCTTGAGTTTATTCTTAAAATAAATAATTTAGCTCAAGTTTTTGACTTCATACATCCTAATTAGCTTATCATACATTTCCTTGGACTTCTTCAATTTTGAAACATAAGTGATCAAATGACCTCTCAAAGAATCAATAATTATTTTCTTAGCTTATATCTCACTTTTCTTATACTTGGACTTGGAAACAATAGTAGCATTTTATAGAGACTCAAGTACCTTGCCTTCAACATATTCCATAACATCATTTTCTTCGAAAGTCAGATCCAACCAATCCCTCCATGGAGCAAAGTTGGAGGAGTCATTTAGGTTCTCCACAATCTTGATATACGAGGTAGACATCTTGGCCACGTCAAATGTTATTCAATGATAATATCTCTTCAAAGGGGTGATTTCTCTGGGCTCCTTGGGCTTGTATTCACCTCATCTCTGATACCATGTTATTTTTTCACAATGTTCTATATTGTTACAATCACTTAAACAATTTCTTCTTTCAGTAGCAATCACTTTTCCAATTTATTTTCAATTACCCACTAATAGTAAGCAGTTGTATATAGAATGGTAAACAATATTCACAATAGAAGACAGCCAATATCAATGAGACACAGAGATTTATGTCAAAGACCCAGAAAAATCCCCACAAGGGAGAAAACCCAACCAAATTCTTCTTTTATTAGATATTCATCAATTTTTTAGTAGAGATACATAGTCCAAGTACATCCATAAATAATTCAAAGGTCAAATACTTGACTATCCAAGTCAACAATTCAATGTCCAATCAATGATGAGACAAAAAGTCAACTTTGGTCAAAGTACCAGTCCTGTAATTTTTGGTCCTCTCAAAGTCTAGTAAAAAATAGTTAATGAAATCCCTAACCAATCAAAGTCAACAGTCAAATGAGCTCAGAAAATGTTGGTCAAAGAAGTAATAAACTTGGTCAAACTCAATCAAAACAGTCCACAAATATTCCCTCATATTCGGTCAACCCACAAAGTAAACCTGCAGTCAAACCCTACTTAGATCTACAGTAAAAAATGGTCAAAGTTCCTAGAAGAATTTGGTCAAAATCCCAGTCAATGTGGCCTCGAAGAACAAATAAAAAATATGTCAAACCAAGTCAAAGTCACTCGAAGTCAATGTTGATCAAAGAAGGCCGAAAATCAGAAAGTTAACTCAGTCAACAAAAGTCTCCTCTCTCTACTTCACACACGTGAAATCAACCCTGCAATTTCAGAAGTGTATGAACCAATAGAAGATGATTTTATGTCTAATGTGATGCCTCAAAGTGAAGACAATGAAGCTCAATTTATATGTGATCTTGGAGGGTCAATTCCTCTCTTTATGTCGACTTGTAATTTTCAAGTTGACTTGGACTAATAATAAAAATAATATTTTTCCATGTGCAAATTTAATTTTTTCCAAGTGAAATAGGGGTATCCTTAGGGTTTATTGGGCTTCTCCAAGGAGCGAATTTCTCCCTCAGCTGCTAATTTTCAACACATTTTCTTCAACAAGTATGGGGCGTCTAGGGCCTCTTGTCATTTGGAGCTTCCAATCAATGCAAACTAGATGAATATTAAGAGCATTCAAGGAACGATAATGGCATCAATGAAAACACCATTCAACAATATCTCTCTTTTCATTGATAGCAACACACATACTCCCCTTGTGAATATTTATCCTTCTAACTCCATGCTTCTTATCTTCCTTTTTTTATTTCTCTCCCCCTTTGACATCAATGTAAAATGGTTACTCTCCCTGATGAAATTTCATCCTCTGACTTCATGCAATATATCTTTCTTCCTGTAAATTCTCTCCCCTTGACATGTTATTCCTCACATGGCTTGCCATAGCTGAATCTACATGTCAATATGCATCAATGACAACGAGTCCTTTTGCAAATATTTAATCTTGAAGGTTGAATTCTGCTACTTCACAAGTTGATTAATATGTTGACGATGATGACTACTAATATAATGACTTTAAGTCATGTCTGTCATATGTCAAATTGTCGCAGGATAGATCTTCAACCACTGATACTTAAGGTCCCCATTTTCAATATTTACGGGACATGAGAAACAATAAACATTAAACCTACTAAGGTACTTGGAAGAGATGTATTGTCTTGACTATCTTACATAAACATTCTTTCTTGGAGGAGGTACAACCCTTTGTTGATGTTTGTCTTTGATTAATTCATCATTACTTCTTAGAGCATCATTACCTTTAATCTTATTTTGACTTTGATTTCGGGATATTCTTGTCAGGCTTCTCATCAATCTTGCTTTATGAGGACTTGGAGCTTGTGCCTTCATTGCATGGGGCTCTATCTACTTCTTAGGCCTTCATATTCAATTGATTAATTACATCATTCTTCCTTTTGTCATCTGAAAATTTCTCCTTTTTCCATTTCCTGAGCTTGACTATTTCAGTTAGGGAAACGTCAAGTTCTATTTTCTTTTGAGAAATAACTTCCTAAAACTTGTTTTCAATATTTTTATTCTTTCTTCTACCTCCCTTATTTCCAGTTTTAGAAGGGTGACCTTTTATGTTCCTTTGTTAAAATATTGCATATGTTACTTCTACCTTTCACTTTCCTTTCTGAGCTTGTTTATTTCTGATAAATATGCATCAAGTTTCCTTTTATTTTGACCAAATTCTACTACAGATTCCTCTAACTAGCTTGTCATGTTTTTCTCTTTATTTTGAGCTTCCTACAATTTAATTCTTAGAAGAGAAACTTCTTCCTCGAGTACATAATTTCTCTTCCTTCCTTTATTAAGATCACATAAGGCAATGATAAATTCCCCCTCCATGTCGACTATTACTTCTTCATTTACTTCACAATCATCATCATCATCTTCACCTTGACCTAAATGCTTCTTTGAGTAGAGATCATAGAGTTTCTTCCAAAGAATTTTGGATAATGAAAATTGATCAACTTTTTCTTTAGTAGAATTTGGAAAAGCACTAAGAAAGAAATTCATTTCTTTTGTATTGTACCTTCTAGATTCATCGGTAGATGTGTCTCCAAAAACAATAGAGCGCCAAGCATCACTTCCATGAGCTTTCAAGTAGGCTTCCATTTTGGATTTCCATATTTCATATTTGACTTCTTCGAACTCACGAGCTAGATAACCAACTTGACTCTCTTCATCAGTTATAATAGATTTGGAGACAATTGAAATACCAGAGACTTAATTTGATCATTTGGATGCATGCTTCATTGAATTTTCCATATTTGCACTTTTGAGATCTGCCTTCCAGTTGTTAGGTTGCAACTGAAGGAACTTTCTCTGATACCAATTTTTGGAAATACTGAGAAGGGGATGAATTAGTATCACTTAAATCATTTAATTTTAACTTCAAAAAGAATTTATTATCATTATAAATAGATTAAAAATATAATTTAGCATCACATCACATGAACAAATAACAACACAATTCAACAATGCACAACATCCAAGATAGTACACAAGAGATTTTTAGGTGGAAACCCTTATGGGAGAAAAACCACTAAACACTTCTTAATATAGGTCTTCAAAATTTACGTCAATAGGAAGCTCCAACCTCCAATATTTTCAGCATCAACTAAAGGAGGCTCCAACCTCCTAGTTTATAAGCTTCAACATGAAGGACACTCCAACGCTCTAATTTACCAGCTCCAATTGGAAGGATTCTCATGTTGGTGAATTATATTTATTCTAATTCCAACATTTAATTATTGTGTTGTAGCTCCTAGAGACAACCTTGAGTTGCAAAATACCAATGCCTAGGACATCATGAAATCAGAGGTTAGGTGTAGATAATTTTAACGGGTGCCTCTGACATAATATGGATTAAGAGGATAATGATTATGGTGGTTCAGGAATGGTGAAGACTTTGGAGTCTGATTCATGTGAATTACCCTATATTGCGAGAGGGCTCAAGAGGCTGTATGGTTCGGTGGCTTTTTTAAATGGGCCAAGTATGAAACAATGAGAAGAGGCTTTCAAAATATGCAGAGGTGTTGAGAAGGAATGGAGGAGGAAGCCGCAAGAGACAAGATTAAAAGTCTTAAGAATCTATCTCCTGTGAACTCAGAGGAAGCGGATGTAAGTGGAATGTGACCAACAATAGAGATTCGTGGAGCACGAATTAAGGGGGCACAAAATTTTTAACACGAGCGTTATTCATACACGAATTCATGAATAAAAATGCATATCACCGAAAACTACATTACACGAATCATCAAAGCAGCAAAACATGGAAATATGATTATACATAAACATGAGATTATTGATAAACAAAGAGAACACAGATACATACTACTCATTTCCCCATCTAGAATCCAAATAAACAACACTGTATATCATATTATTTTCAAAACAACTCTATGAAATATGTATCTCAGAGCATAAAGAGCACAGTCATACAGAACTACAACAAAAATTCTCCAAAATTCAGAACCCTTCTTTCATCTCTGAACTCTCTACATATATAGTTCCCCCTAAGGGTTTACGATCGAATAATCATTCATGATCGGCCCACACACATGAACATCAAAATATCCTAACCAAATCACAGAGCATGCATCAAGAAATCACTCCCGTAATCAGAAAATCAAAATAGAATCGGGTGAAATCGAGATTTCACCAGAAAAACATAATAATCAAATAGTAAAAGAGAAAACATAGTTGGCCACAGAGGCCAAATCCTGGAATCTTCAAAATGGGGTGGCGAGGAGTGGTTGTGAACAGGTGGGAAGTTTGGCTTCCATCACATGATTCCACCTGTTGTGGAAAGCCTCCACTCCCTCATTCTCATGATTTCCACTTAACCATTATGAAACGACCAGTCGTGATGCACGTACCTATCTCTTTAATGGAGATTTCCTTGGCAAACTGAATAAACCATAGCTTTGTTTGTTCCACCAAAAACCCATGTTGTGCTTAACTTGCAAAACCGGAGACCGAATTTCAGAGGGGGGTATGTCCAGTTTGTAGTATTTGGATGGGGGGGTGTGCGAAATCACTGCAAGTCGACACGTAGCATCGGAGGTGGTTTCCAAAACTGGCCATTTTGGACCCCCCCCCTCCCCCGGCGTTAACCTTCGGAAGGTGAGGGAGGGACGAAATAGATCATGATCTGTTAGATGCGTGATGGGGAGTGGAGATGAAGGGAAGATGGAAGAAGTTATAGTTAGGTTAGTAGGATGATTAACACTGAAAAGAGTAGGACAAAGGCCATGGAAGGGCTATTGATGATGTGGTAGGGAGGTGGGGCCCAAACTGATATCGCAAATCACAATAGGGTGTTGGGTTCTTTTTGTTATGAGAAACGGGAGGTAAGTGTTGTTTGGGTTTCAAAATGTCACTCATTACCATACATTTTTCACCTATGCTTCCATTTTATCGCCCATTATTCACCACCATGTCACTTCATTTTCCCTATTATACACCATTAATGGGTCTAATTTATATTTTCCAAATATTATTTATTTTTAAGCATTTTTGAGAGAAATTCTTGATTAAATATTAGAAAATAATATACTTTACATTATATATGGAAAGTGGGTTGTTTTTGTGACATGTGTAGGTGCCAAGGAAGCTTCCAAGACACCTTTATGTGGCCTTGAAGGATCAAATTAGAATTTGAGAAGATAAACCTCATGGAGAAGATTATGATCTCATGGAGAAGATCAAGGACAAAAGGGGTTATGTGTCTAGATGGTTGAGAGATGTATGGAACTAAAAGAGAGATTAGTGGATGATCATTATGAGTTTGTTACTCATCCCATTGTATAAATTGGAGTACAATCTCCTCCATTTGTAATGTTGAAGTTTTTGTAATATTGTAATCTTGAAGTTTTGTAATCTTAGAATTTTGGAGTATGTAATCTTAGAAGCTTAGAGTTGGTTTGTAATGGAGATTTTCAAATAAAGGATTCATACTTAGATTTTGCCTCTACATCTGAGTCTCCATTAAAGTGGTGTGCTTGTGGAGTTATGGAGGGCCCCCATGGCCTCACTTGCATGCTTATTTGCTTTATTTAGTGCAATTTAATAAAAATATTTTGTTTGAGTTTGATTTTAAGCATTATTGATCTCGTATTGGAAGGATCTTATTTGAAAAGTGTTTTTGTGTTATAGAATCTCATACAATTATTGAATTGATTATTCATTTATGGGTTGTTTTTAAAAGCTTTAATGTTCTATTATTGAAGGTCTTGTTTGAAAGTGTTCTTGTAAGAAAGTAACAAGACCTCAAGAAATTATTGAATCTAATTCATTTATTTCAGCTTTTAATTCTCTTTGTCAGATATTCTCTCTAATGTTGTGAGAAGGAATCTTGTAGAATATGTTCTTGTAAAAGAACCATAGATCTCAAACAATTGTTAGATCTAGGTTTGATTAGTTATTGAAAGAGATCTTAATGAATATGTTCTTGTAAGGGGACTTTAAGATCTTGGACAAATTAGGAATCTTTCTAGATCTATATATTTTAGATAAGCACTTCTAAGTTTACCTTCCCGGGTTGACATTAAATTAAACTCTAATTGACATCATCAATTGGAGCCAAACATTTTGGCGCCGTTGCTGGGGATCGAACCCGGGTCACCCGCGTGACAGGCGGGAATACTTACCACTATACTACAATGACTTCTTGCTATGTTCGACACCAGCACATTTAATCACATAGTAAGATCTGTGCCATTGAGCGTTGAAGACTTGAAGACCTATATTTTGTAGTAGATGAAGCAGACTTTCTTTCATTGTTTTTCAGTTTGTCATGACTTGAGGACAAGTCAATAAATAAGGCTGGGGGGAGGAAAATGTAACTTATATATTTTGTATACCTTCCAAGCCTTATACATTTTCAGCCATATTCAGCAGACTCATCAGATTCATCAGACTATCCAGCAGCAAATACGACAAATACAGATCCATCTTTCATCCACAACTTGCAGAAGAAGCTTCAAATCAAAATTGTAGCAACTAAACATGCATGATTCATCCACTTCTATAGGTAAGTAAGGTATGATGTTTTCTAACCTTTAATCTTGAAATTCTTTTTAGATGCTAAAATAATGATGTTTGGAAAATATTCCACTATTTCACTATTCCCTTTCTCATTAAAAAAATTGCCAAAAACCATCAGTTGGGGAGGGGGGAATTTCACACTTCACACTTCATTTTTTTTCCTTCATTCATATTACATCTTAACCCACATAGTTTTCCCACAATAAAACTACTACAAAATGATGAGAATATTAAATGACTTCTTAAAAATGATGAGCATATTAAATGACTTCTTGAAATGATCGATCTCAACAAAGTAAATAATGATTGTAACACAAGAACCAATCATTAAACAGAGATCTCAACAAAGCAAATAATGATTGTAACACAAGAACCAATCATTAAAAGATGCAAATGCTTTGCAAAAATAAAAGTTATCCAAAGATGTGCAAAGTTAAAAGGAAGTTCATGATTGAAAGATGCTTGTTACAGATGTGCAAAGTTAAAAGGAAGTCCGTGATTGAAAGATGTTTGTTACACAAGAACCAAACATCTTGTAAAAGGAAGCTCATCCAAGAATCAAATTAAACAAGTCATTGTAGTAGCTTGCATGAGGACATGCAAGAGCTTCAGTTGGGGAGTATGTTTGGGTTTCAAAATGTCACTCATTACCATACATTTTCTCACCTATGCTTCCATTTTATCACCCATTATTCACCACCATGTCACTTCATTTTCCTTATTATTCACTATTAATGGGTCTAATTTATATTTTCCAAATATTATTTATTTTTAAGCATTTTTGAGAGAAATTCTTGATTAAATATTAGAAAATAATATATTTTACATTATATATGGAAAGTGGGTTGTTTTTGTGACATGTGTAGGTGCCAAGGAAGCTTCCAGGACACCTTTATGTGGCCTTGAAGGATCAAATTCGAATTTGAGAAGATAAACCTCATGGAGAAGATTATGATCTCATGGAGAAGATCAAGGACAAAAGGGGTTATGTGTCTAGATGGTTGAGAGATGTATGGAACTAAAAGAGAGATTGGTTGATGATCATTATGAGTTTGTTACTCATCCCATTGTATAAATAGGAGTACAATCTCCTCCATTTGTAATGTTGAAGTTTTTGTAATATTGTAATCTTGAAGTTTTGTAATCTTAGAATTTTGGAGTATGCAATCTTAGAAGCTTAGAGTTGGTTTGTAATGGAGATTTTCAAATAAAGGATTCATACTTCGATTTTGCCTCTACATCTGAGTCTCCATTAAAGTGGTGTGCTTGTGGAGTTATGGAGGGCCCCCATGGCCTCACTTGCATGCTTATTTGTTTATTTTAGGTATGATTTATTTTATGTTTTTGTTTGATTTCATTTTTTAAGCTTTGTTAAATGATCTAATATTGGAAGGATCTTATTTGAAAGTGTTTTTGTAAGAGAACCATAAGATCTCATACAATTATTAGATTTAGGTTTATTTCATTTCAGTTTTTAAGCTTTGTTAAATGTTCTAATATTGGAAGAGTCTTATTTGAAAGTGTTCTTGTAAGAGAACTATAAGACCTCATACAATTATTAGATCTAGGTTTATTTTATTTCAGCTTTTAAGTTCTTATTAGATGTTCTAATGTTGGAAGAGATCTTGTAGAATATGTTCTTGTAAGAGAACTATAGATCTCAAACAATTGTTAGATATAGGTGTGATTAGTTATTGAAAGAGATCTTAATGAATATGTTCTTGTAAGGGGACTTTAAGGTCTTGAACAAATTATGAATCTTTCTATATCTATATATTTTAGATAAGCACTTCTAAGTTTACCTTCCCGGGTTGACATTAAATTAAACTCTAATTGACATCATCAATTGGAGCCAAACAAGTGTTATGATCTGCGATGTGCGAAGTGCGGTGAGTGGAAGGTGGCGTGGCAAGGAGGTGGGGCCCAAACTGATATCGCATATCACAAATCAGAAATTTTTTTATGAGAAGCGGGAGGTAAATGTTATGATTTGCGATGTGTGAAGTGCTGTGAGTGGAAGGTGATGTGGCAAGGAGGTGGGACCACCCGAAAATCGTAAATCAGTAGTTTTGTTTATGAGAAATGGGAGGTAAGTGTTAAAACTTGCAAAATGCGAAGTACAATGAGCAGAAGTTGACGTGGCTAGAAAAAGATGGGTTTCGCCCGCAAATCACAAGCGGGAGATTTTGTTATGAGAAGATAAGGGTAAATGCTATAAGATGAAAATTTTGAAGTACGATGTGCGGTGAGTGGAAGATGGCGTGGCATGACGGAGGTGGGGCCGCTCGCAAATCGCAATCAAGAGTGTTTAGTTATGAGAAGCGGGGGGTAAATGCTATGATTTGCGAAGTGCAAAGATCGGTGAGCTGAGAGGTTGGTGATTCGAAAAGGTTAGTGGTAGGAGCTCTTTCTTCTTTTGACTACGGGGTGTCCGTCTGACCTACGCTTGAAGTGCTTGGATTTCACTTTAGAAGCTCCCGCTCTTCATTTTCTTAACTCTGATGTTGCCTTATTAGTTCATAAAAACCACAAGCCAACATTGGCTCCTTGGGGATGACGCACTCATTCGAGTGTGTCGACAACTCGCAGACCACCTGCTTGTGTTCTATTGGGCGCATGGATTTGCAAATGCATACTGTAAATCTGAATTGAAACTACAACTGAGTTGCGCACTGCAAAATATCAAAACGGAAATCATTGTTGCACCCTAAAAATCTTGAATGCTGGAATCTGAATCATGCTAAAAATGAAATCTGAAACACACTTGAATTGAAAACTACAAAGAAATCTGAAACTAAAACTGGAAAGATGCTCATAGAACTGAGCTTATTTGCACACCTACCTACCCTAATCTACTGGAATTACTATTATTCTAAATGATGCAATAACGCCAGTGTAACCAGGAAAGAAACTGCTCTAATAACTTTGTTATTTCACTATTTTTCACCAAACTCAGGAACAAACCTGTTAATGGTATTTGATAGGAATTCCCAGCCTAATCTTCCTTGCAAGGAGCTTTGTAAACTTGAACAACAACAAAAAATTATGGAAAGGTATGGTGGCTTTGTGATGAATAATTTCTCAATATAGATAGCCACTGGATCAAGATACACTTGACCTATTTCTGAATATGCTGACCCAATCGATCCAACCTCACCACTTGGTATTACACATGTGTTCTCCATGTCTTCAAACAACTCTAAATATATTTTAATTTTATTTGATGGATTTTGTGTTGATACTCCTACTGAACCAAACAATAGGGAAGATTGTTCGGTCATATCCATATTGTAGCAGCTTCTGAAATTATTACGTGTACATGAAAACTAACTTTGAAAACTCCAACCATCCAATGTATCAGCTATTGGGTCATGAAGTGCTTTAGATTATTGTAGCGTTGGTTCCTCTGACATTTGATGATTTATCCTATGATTATCAACCAAAATGTGACCAAGATTCCCTTTCACAATCTGAGATGAATTAAAGCATAAAGGTAGAGAATCAAACTAGATCAATTATTCCTCTGCTTTAAAATTTGCCTCTCCGTTCAGTGGGTTCACTTCCACATCAACTACAATATTTTTCATTTCTTCCAGGGTTGCAGTGTCCCTTTCTCTTACTTGGATAGCCATCTTTGGATTAAAGGAATCTAGGAAGTGCAAGAGAGCTACTCCTGGGGGTGGCCTTATATCAGCAGGCATTGAATGATACACCTTATTGAACCTGGCTGAAAAATATTGTACTGTATCCCCAGGCTGCTTTTTTAAATGCCCATACTCTTCTATGATAAGAAATACATTTCCCATGATTACCTATCGACCTAGGAAAACTTGCAAGAATTGATGAAAATTTCTCATGCTAGCAACTGGAAGATTCTCAAACCAATTTTTAACTTTACATTGCCATGGTAGGACAAACATCCTGATACACACATCATCTTCTTCCTTTACTAATGACTGCAATACACTGACTAAAGGATCATGGTAAACATGCAACATAAGATATTATAGAAGATTTGTAACATGAAAACAAACCTCATTCCAAACTGTTGCTTTGTGTGTGTTGAAAGTGATTCTCTTCAAACAACAAGGGAACCAATTGTTTTTCCTCACTATCCATGGTAGTCAAGTGATCTGAGTGTTCTTTATATTTCTCTTTGTCACACAGAAGCTTGCAAGGGAGCTGCAAACTCTCATTAATTTTGTGTGAAGGAACATGATTTGTAACAATCTGTTGTACTACTGAAAGAGAATTGGAGAGATGGTCTTCATCATGCAAATCTGACTGGTCTTTAACCTCTGAAGGAAATGCTGCTTGCTGAGGATGTTATTGTGGATCTAGACAATTAAGCTCTGCTGCCTCTGTTTCCGGATCACCAGACTATTGTTGATTTTTAGTGTTGTCCTCTAGGAAGCACTCCAACTCTTCCCCTTCTTCATGGACGATACGCTCACCTCCCTCTTCTTCAAAATATGCTAGGAACTAGTTTTCCACATGTGGTCCAAAAACCACCATGGGTCATTCTTCTTGGAGAATAAAGGGTGTGGGCCCTTTTTCTGTAATGGTTTCTTTGAACTGCTCTTTAGGAGGGTTAGGCACTTTCAAGGGTATAGATGTGGACTTCTCATTTTTGGGAGGATCAGCTTCTTGCTTTGTGAAAGTGGATGCAGTGGCCTTATGTGGGGCTCACTATATGTTGAACCTCAGAATTACCCTCTCTTGACAATTTTTCTCACCTCTTTCCATCACTTTCTCATAATATCATAGACCCCAATCAATGATAAATGCTAGGTTTTGTATTAAGGATGCATTAAAATGATTGTCATATTATATTTTCATGTTCTTTCTAGTTGAATAGATTTTTTCAATTTAGCTACAGAATGCAGCCTATTATGCATCTAACTATGGATTATGTAGCTACTCTCATGGTTTGGCAGGTTCCAGGTTTCAAATGAAGAATTAGGCCACATGGGTGTTTCTAGAATCATCTCTACATGGATTCTATCCTATTCACTCGGTCCAGATCGACATAAAATCAGGCCTAAGATCATGGTCAAAGGTGTGGTCAAAGTACGTTATCCGAAAGTAGCAGGACTCTTGATTTTCTCTATCGTAGAAAATCAAGAGTCTAACAGTCCTATTGCAAGTCTAATTCGAATTAGCCACCTATAGCAAGTTTATCTCACAAAATGTTATTTTATTTTACTTTAAATATCGGTTGTAAAAGGCCGAGAAGGCAGTTCATAAATTAAGTGTTAAGGTTAAGCTTTTTGCTAATACTCTGTGTCAAGACTTCATTTTATCATAATACAAAGTATGTGTTGCCAATGATTTTCTAAGTACATCCTTAATCAGCTAGCAGTTCAGCCAAATCAGTTGCAGAGGGCCCCTGCACTGGAGGAGGTTTTTCATTTGTTGTTTCTAGTTTAATTTCCATTACTCTGTTTTCAACAAATTTGTTTTCTAATTAGGTTAATGTTTCATTCCATTTTTTGGTCAATAGCATAATATTAAATCACAATTGTGCAGCCTTGTTCTTCTAAGATATTTCGTGAAGATAGAAAACTCTGTTTTCAAATCGAATTAAGATTGGAGTAATAAGATTACACAGTTTCCTAGTTTCCTTACTATTTTGTCATTCATTTCCTTAGAACAGAATTGTCAATTAATTGTGTCAATAGATGTTTTCAAAAGCCATTTCAATATGATGATCTTAAACTAAATGGTTAAATTTCTAATTCATACAGTGGTTGAATTTACTCTGCACATTTTTATTTGCTTTCTAGGAATTTAGAGGCTAAGGCATAATTGACTTCTCACCTAGCATCTAAAGATGGTAACACTTCACATTGAATGTTGCAGAAAGTCAAATATACATTAGTTGTTTACAGTTATTTTTACATGCTTTCGCATTTTCTTTGAGATCCTCACTCAATTGCATCACTGATATTCCTAAAAGTCATTCTAAAAGAGATTTATTTAATCATGTTTCAAGATTGAATGGTTGAATGTTTAATGATTGCAATTACTGAGTTACCTTTTTGTAGATTTTACTTGGTTTTCTAGATCATTAAGTATAATTGGTTACTTAACACTATCTCAAGAAGATCACACTTCATAATTGAATGTTGGAAGTAACTAAATATACATTAGATGTTTTCCTTTGCATCCTTTGCTTAATGTTTTATGAAATTATAAGATTAAAGTACAAACAGTTACTTAACATCATCTCAATAAGGTCATACCTCATAATTGAATGCTGAAGTAACCAAAAGTACAATAGTTGTTTCATTTTCTACTTTTACTTAAGACAAGCATTGCAGTTTCAATCTTAGTTTTTAGAATTACATCCATGGAATAGAACTAATGATAAGATAAGATAGATGCTCTGTTTTCCTAATTAGGTCTTAACTAGCCAACAGTTTTTGGTTTGTATTTATGAAAATTAGACTAACTTAGGAACACTTCCTTTTCTTCCTTCTTAAAATTCATTAGATTCATTTAAATATTTTTATAGTTTTAGACTAAAATATTCTTAGACATCAAAGAACAAAAAACCCCAAAACAACATAAAATAAAAAACAATGAAGTAAGAAATAGGTTAACTAAGCACATATAGTGCACCACACTTCATTAGTTTACAAACTTCAGTTGATAATTAATGAAAGCAATTTAAGACATTAAATTGAATAAACACTATTCTAATAGCTTCTTCCATTTACTAGCAGGACCAGGAGAGGTTTGTTCTCTTGATATTGACTCTTCATTTTGTTCTTGCCCTCTGGTTCTATTTCTAAAGGACCTGAGGTCATACTTCTTGTGGATTTGAGCTTGCATAAAATCCACGAACTGTCTGCGGTAACTGTCAATATATTGATCCTCTGGAGGGACTTCCTTCACCTCTTTCTCCCCTTGTAGGATGAGTTCACCCTCCTCATCATTAGAGTAAGCGAGGAATTGATCTTGTTGGTTGTCTACAACTTCCTTGGCTTGTCCCTCCACTTCTCCCTCCAAGTATTAAGGAGGTTGTATGTGGTCTTGTTGTTCCTTCATATCCCCCTGCAACAATTGCAGGGGGGGATTTCGATACTGAGGATTAAACCCTTGGTTAGGACTCATTTGGTTGGGATGAGGAGGGTAATTTTTGGCCTCCAATTCAAGCTTAATCAGCTTATTGGAAAGGTTCTTAATTAACTTATTCATTTCTTCAATTATATACTCTTGTGATTCCCTCTCCTGATTTGAAGTAGAAGCCTTTTCCCTATTCTTTCTTCTGGCTTCATGTTCTGTCTTCCCCTTGAATTTACTAGTAAAAGAAAGGTTTGCTTCTACCATCAATGCATCAATCTGCATTTGATCCAGAGATGTGTATTTTATTTCTCTTAGGGTGAACCCGAACTCCGGTTTGAAAGCTCCTCTGAAGACCACCTTAACAGCTGCTTGGGGAGGCTTTATTTCAGCGGGAAGATTATTATAGAGCTTATTGAACCTCTTTATGAATTCTGTTACATCCTCATTGTGTCTCTTCTTTAGAGCATTGAACTTGGTGAGAACGTATCCATGGTCCCTCTTTTCTCCCCATTTCAATGTGAAGAAATTATCCATTTCTTCCTAAGTGTGGAGTGTGTTATCAGCTAGAGACTTGAACCACTTCCGAGCTTCTCCATTCAAGGATTGGATGAAAAGCCTTAACACCACATCTAAATGTTCTACATTTTCATTCTCAACAAAAGCGTAGAAGTTTTCAATATGTCTTTGAGCGGGCATAATATCTTCCCCTGTAAACCGCAACAACAACTCTAGATAGTATTGCGGCATATCATTTAGAGACTGAGGGAGGGCCCAGGAGGCATAATTTTTCAAAAGGAAACCTGGAAGATCCATCTGATTTAGAGGTGGGGGTAGATCGTGGATCTGAATCTAGTGTGAATTCTGGTGAAAGCCAATATTACTTCTAATTAGGACTATTTTACAGTGGAGTCGCCAAGGTGAGGAATACACAACTCCCAACCCTTCCTTCTCACTTTTCTGAAGGGTGGAATTTATGTCGTCTCCTAGGGAAAATATTTCTTCATTCATATCCCCGACAACAACGCCAAAAAGATGTTGTAGCTCCTAGAGAGAGCCTTGAGTTGCAAAATACCAGTGCCTAGGACATCTTGAAATCAGAGGTTAGGTGTAGATAATTTTAAGGGGTGCCTCTGATAGAATATGGACTAAGAGGATAATTATTATGGTGGTTCAGGAATGGTGAAGACTTTGGAGTCTAATTCATGCGAATTACCCTATACTACGAGAGGGCTCAAGAGGCTATATGGCTCGATGGATTTTTTAAATGGGCCAAGTATGAAACAATGAGCATAGGATTTCAAAATATGCAGAGGCGTTGAGAAGGAATGGAGGAGGAACCTATGAGAGACAGGCTTGAAATTATTAAGAATCTATCTCCCGTGAACGTAGAGGAAGTGGATGTAAGTGGAATGTGACCAACAATAGAGATTCGTGGAGAGCGAATTAAGGGGGCACATCAAGTTTAACAAATGAGTGTTATTCATACATGAATTCATGAATAAAAATGCATACCACCGACAGCTACATTACGCGAATCATCAAAGCACCAAAACATGGAAAGATGATTATACATAAAGAGGAGATTATTGATAAACAAAGAGAATACATATACATACTACTCATTTCCCCATCTGGAATCCAAATAAATAGGGTTGTATATCATATTATGTTCAAAACTGCTCTCCTAAATATGTATCTTAGAGCATAAAGAGCACAACCATACAAAAATACAACAAAAAATCTCCAAAATTCAAAACCCTTCTTTCATCTCTAAACTCTTTACATATAGAGTTCCCCATGAGGGTTTACGATCGAATAATCATTCATGATCATCCCACACATGTGAACATCAAAATATCCTAGCCAACTCGCAAAGTGTGCATCAAGAAATCACTCCCGTAATCATAAAATCAAAACATAATCCTGTGAAATCGAGATTTCACTAGAAAAACATCATAATCAAACAGTAAAATATAAAACATAGTTGGCCACGGAGGCCAAATCCTGGATTTTTCAAAATGGGGAGGTGAGGAGTGGTTGTGAACAGGTGGGAAATCTAGCTTCCATCACATGATTCCACATGTTGTGGAAAGCCTCCACTCCCTCATTCTCACGATTTCCACTAAACCGTTATGAAACGACCAGTCGTGTTGCACGTGCCTAGCTCTTTAGCCAAGATTTCTTGGAAAAAATGAATAAACCATAGTTGTGTTTGTTCCGCCAAAAACCCATGTTGTGCTTAACTTGCAAAACCGGAGACTGGATTTCGGAGGGGGGCCTGTCTGGTTTGTGGTATTTGGATGGGGGGGGTGCAAAATCACTGCAGGCCGACACATAGCACCAGATGTGGTTTCCAAAACCTGCCATTTTGGACCCCCCCCCCCCCCCCCCCCCCGGCGTTAACCTTCAGAAGGTGAGGGAGGGCCGAAATAGATCATGAGCCGTCGGATGTGTGATGGGGAGCGAAGATGAGGGGAAGATGGCGGAAGTGATGGTGGAGTTAGCGGGATGATTAACACTGAAAAGAGGGGGACAAAGGCCATGGAAGGGATATTGATGACGTGGCAGGGAGGTGGGGCCCTAACTGATATCGCAAATCGCAATCGGGAGTCGGGTTCTTTTTGTTATGAGAAATGGGAGGTAAGTGTTATGATCTATGATGTGCGAAGTGCGGTGAGTGGAAGGTGACGTGGCAAGGAGGTGGGGCCCAAACCGATATCGCATATCGCAAATCGGAAGTTTTTGTTATGAGAAGCTGGAGGTAAATGTTATGATCTGCAATGTGCGAAGTGCAGTGAGTGGAAGGTGACGTGGCAAGGAGGTGGGACCACTCGCAAATCACAAATTAGGAGTTTTTTTATGAGAAACAGGAGGTAAGTGTTAAAAATTACAAAGTGCGAAGTGTGATGAGCGAAAGTTGACGTGGCCAGACGGAGGTGGGTGACGCTCGCAAATCGCAAGCAAGAGTTTTTGTTATGAGTAGCGAAGGGTAAATGTTATAAGCTATGAAGTGTGAAGTGCGATGTGCGGTGAGTGGAAGATGATGTGGCATGAGGGAGGTGGGGCCGCCCGCAAATCGCAATCGGGAGTGTTTATTTATGAGAAGTGGAGGGTAAATGATATGATTTGCGAAGTGCGAAGAGCGATGAGAGGAGAGGTTGGTGATGCAAAAAGGTTAGTCGTAAGAGCTCTTTCTTATTTTGACTGCGGGGTGTCTGCCGGACCCGCGCTCAAAGTGTTTGGCTTTCACTTTAGCCGCTCCCGTTCTTCATTTCTTAACTCTGATGTTGCCTTATCCGTTCATAAAAACCACAAGCCAACATATTGAATCTGGGATCGTAAGAATTAGAGATGAAAGAACAAAAAATATGGATTGGTGCCTATTATAACCTATGCTAACAACTAACACTAGAAATAATTAACCACTAAGGATAATAACTTTCCATTGAACTTTGGAATTCTAATGCTTATCAGGTTCCAAACCAAAATCTTTCATAACATGTAGAAAATGTTCACGTGGTTTTTCTTGTGTATATTATTAGGTCTTGATACTTTAATGGTTATAATCCTCTAATGATGAAAACTCATCAAACATGCTGCAAAAAAGAAAATTACAAAAAAAATGTAAATGTTGGCAACTACAAGCAAAAGCGTGTGAGGTAAGTAAAGAAGACAAGGCAATAAACTGTAGAAAAACAATAAAAATAAATGCATCACTAAAATATCAAAGATAAATGCTAAGCAGGTTTAGACTCATAATGATATATTGTAGGTTCTTATTTGTTATAGGACTCTTTTACCAAGTAAATTCAAATCTCTTAATCAATTAAAGAATCATAACCTGAAAACCACGTATTTTTCAGTATTCTGATGTAGAATCTGGGTCCTTGTGTCAAATTAAGTCTCGAAAATATCAAAATTAAAATTTAAAATACTGAAATATATTAAGAAAACAGCTTCAATATTTCTTAACTCTTAAGGCGGGAAAATCAATTTGAATTTGATCATAATGCATTCTAATTAACAAATCTGAAGATAGAAAAATAAAACTAATACTATGTGAAATACAAATCTAATGAAAAATTGAAAAGAAACATCAAATAAAATATGCAATCAATAAAAAACTAAAACTGAATATTACCCTACTCTATGAATAAAATCAAGGCATTACTTGAGTCGAGGGGCCCTTCCCGACTTTCCAACATGCCCAGTAACTAATTAAAATAAGCACGATGCTCAAACTTCAGTAATTAATCTTCATTACAACTTCTATTCTGCTTACAAATGGAGGTTCAAGTTTATTATAATAACCATATTTAAGAATAAAGTTTCTCTCTGTGTCCTCTCTCCCTTTTTTGCTACACAGATCTGGTTTTATAATACAGTAAGGTAGAAGAAGCGATAACATCGACTTCCATAAAATTTTTGCTCCATGCTATAATTAAAAAAACTAATATTATTTTAAACAATATTATTATAATTTAAGATCATATTGAATCATTTTTTGGGGATGGAGATGATGCCACTTGGCATGGATTTGACTTTTTTCCAAGTTTGGACATAACCATGAATCTTGGATGTAATTGCCTGTAGCTACAAGTGCACATGTGTATAATTAGGTACCGAACTATTAGATTAAAATTGAATTGATACAAAGATAGAAATTTTCGTAGTTGAACATGATTCTTGGCCACATGACCACATTAGTAAGCCATCCTTGATAAAACCATGTTAAAAACATGTTTAACCATTAAAAAGATAATAAATCCATCATAACTAACCACAATGTAGAAGAGGTACATTTAGCTGAAGTTGGTGGTATAATGGTTACGGAAACTGTCATAAATGCGGGAATAAGGCCTATGAATGGAGACTTTACACTACTACATTTGGGCAGAAATTCCGACGAAGGAATCTGACAGATAAAATAAAAAAATTTGTCGGAATTTAAATGTATTTTTTTGTTTTTTTCTAAAATCCTGACACCCGTCGAATATTCGATGGATTTTCCTATCCCATTGATTATCTGACAGTTTCCTATAATCCTTCCTGTTGTCGAATATCTAACGAGCATTCTTTTACCACAGGATATCCGACGCCATATCCAATATGAAAATGTGTTTTCAAATTTCTGACAAATGGAAAATAATCTTTGCATAACGTTTAATTCCACCATTAATGGACTTTTTCTCTGACAACATCTAAACTGCTTTACATTGATAAATTTAACTAATAAAATAAATATAACATTAATATTAAAATTAAATATAATATTATTAATATGTAATTAATAGGAAAATACTATATTCTCTAACATATAGAGTCAACTGATGGCTAGGGTTTCTCCGAAGGTGCAGAGGGTCTTCCGTGCGATTTCCGCAGGTCTCGAGGTCAGCTCTCGGTACGTGGCGGCATGATCCAGACCTTTTCCAGTATGGGGCCTCCCTCTGGACGCGCATTTGGCACTTATCAGTTTTTTCCGGAGTCTAGGGCTGCTGCAGGGAATCGAAGATCGAAGGACTTGCAAGTCAGTTTAAGAAGGGAGTTTTTTGAACACGATGGGTATTGATAGTTTTTCAGTTGAGCTGGAGCCGTCGCCGGAGGACTTGCTCACCGTATGGGGGTTAGAAGTCTCAGAAAAAAACCTTGATTTCCATTTTCCTTCTCGCGCCTCGGTGGATTTGGAGGCTGAGAATGATTGGAAGGGTTTCCAGAATGGGTTTGGTGGCTCTGCTTTAAATTTCTTGGAGCCGAAGAGTGTTTCAATTCATGATTCTCAGCAAATTCCGGATAGCTGTCGGCCCTTGACTTCGGAAGAGCTCTTTACAGAAGGTCTCAAAGTTGCGGCGACCACGCAGCCAGCGGCGCTCCAAGGTAACTTTCTTTCTTGTGGCTTTTCTGGTGGTCCGGAGCTAAGGTGTGCAAATGAAAGGTTTCGGTTCGGTGAGGGTTTTCCAGGGTTAAGCGCCGAACCTTTGGGGGTTCTTCCTGTGCTGAGAAACCCTCTCCCTGGGGTGTTGAAAGACTGTAGGGCGATTGAGGAGGTGAACAGTCTCCCTCAAGCAAACCCTGGCGGAGTAGTGGGAGGGCTTTTGCCTTCGTTACCTTCGGGAGGAGGGGCTGTTGCTCCAAAGAAGGATGGGGGCCGTATTTGTGAAGCTCTGTCTAGGGTTTCTTCGAGTAAGGCTGTTGATTTTGTCCCAATTTCTATTGCATCTGAAAATTGTGGGGTTGTGCCAGAGAGTGGTGCAGCTACAGGGGTTGGCGCTCCGCCTTTCCTTGACATTGGTCTCGATCCTCTGCGTTCAGTAGAAGCTCTGAAGCTCTTTCTGGTTGAAACTATCCGTGCGGAGTTTCCCATTTCAAAGTCGACAACTGAGGAACAAGAGGTCAAGAAAGCTGTGGGAACCAAGAGAAAGAAGGCCAAGTTCATCAAATCTAAGGAAGGAAGTCCGAAGTGTCTGCTTGGGGTCGATATTAGTATAGAGAAGGTTATGGAACTAGCCGAGACCATGTTAGTGGGGAGAGTTAGGGGCAGGAAGTTCTCGGAGGCCTTTATTGCTGATTGGGTGCAGAATATGTGGAATGATTCTCCAGGATTGCCTGTTGATATCAATATCTTGGCGCGAGGATGGTTCACCATTACCTTCGAGAAGAAAGATCAAGTGGACCAAGTCTTGGGAAGGAATTTGTCTTTTGGCAAAAGGCCGGTGCTCTTCAGACGCTGGACTCCTCTCTTCGACGCCCAGAAAGAGAAAATGGCCGACTCTCCGGTGTGGGTCAAGCTACCCGGCCTCCCTCTTCAGTTCTGGACCGATTCGGTGTTCATCTCGATCGGGAACACATTGGGCACTTTTCTTGAAGCTGACAAATCTTACTTGCAGACCAAGGATAGGAGTGTGGCACGCATCCTTGTGAGCTTAAACCCTCGTGAAGGAATTTCTGAGACCATGACGCTGCAATACAAGGATATGGAGTTTGTGCAAGTTTTGGATTATGAGCACCTTCCTTTCAGGTGCAATAGGTGTCACAAGACAGGCCACCTGGCTCGGGACTGTCCTTTGGGTCACCAGCGTCACCGTAGGCAGAGGAGGCAGAAAAGGGCTCAAAAAAGTCCAATCTCAGTACAGGATGGGGAAGCTTCGGATGTAGAACCCGACCTTCCGGCTCAGAAAGTCTCCGTTCCCTTCATGGATGCTGAGATGCAGAACGCAAAGGTTGATGCTAGCCCCTCTATGCACCCGGCTGAGGACCAGGGAGACCCTTCGGTTCATCCATCTGCTGCCGACTCTGGATTAGCGAATCTGGCGGGTATGTCCCCCTCTTTTCCGCCCTTGTCCTTGTTTCCTGTTTTACCTGTTGATGTCTGCTTGGAGCCTGGTCCTTCCAGGCAGATTGTGAATGAATTTTCGGCCCTTAACCTTTCTTCCCACCCCTCAGATAGCCTGGTCGTCTCTGTTTCTGCCGGCCCGAGTCTTTCCCCCTCTTCTCTGTCGTTTCCCTGTGACCCTTGCCCTCGGTCGTCCGATTCTGGGCCTTTCCCTTACAATCTCTGACCCCGGTTAGACAAAAGAGCCCTGGGCTTTGAAGTGGGAGGACTAGCCTCGATTTCTATTGATACTGGCTCCAGAAAGACTAGAGGTAGGAAGTCTAAACTCTCATTAGCTCAATCCAAGGCGGTGGTGGATATAGCTGATGGCAAACAACTAACTCTTCCCAGGGTGCTTAGAGCAGAGCAGCCACCCTCTGGGGTTCCGCCATGATTGTCCTCTCCTTCAATTGCAGAGGCCTAGCTAGCCAGGCCAAAAGGCTAGCCTTAAAGGAGCTTGTGCGTGCCAATAACCCTGACATTATTATGCTTCAAGAAACTCTGGGCAAAGGAGAGGAGATTGCCTAGATGGTCTTTCTTTGCTCTGGATGCTGTGGGAAGGTCTGGAGGAGTGGTCTCGGGCTTCAATCCTGTTAAATTGAAGTATGTTTCTTCTTGGGGGACCCAGAATGTGCTAGCTGTGGAACTTTTCTCAAGCGAGCTCAACAGGTCCCTGCTTTCTCTGAATGTTTATGGACCCTGCTTGGAACGGGAGAGGTTCTGGTCTGCCTTTTTTTGCTCTTCTTGGATTGGCAACCCTTTTTTACTCGTGGGAGGAGACCTTAACTTCTCGATTGGGGAAGCTGAATCCTGGGGGGCCATGGCCAAAGCTAATCCCCTGTCTGATTTTTTCCTCAATAAAATTGCTTTGGCCCACCTGGTTGACATACCTCTTCTGAAGTCTAAACCTACATGGCGGAATCGAAGAATTGGACAGGATTGGGTGGGAAAAAGGCTGGATCGGTTTCTCTTAAGTGAGCCTCTGATGGACATGCTTGTGGAATATAGGCACTGGACTGTAGAAGGAGGAATTTCTGATCACTTTCCTATTCTCCTTGACATTAAAGGCACTGGAAGGAAACCTGGTCTGCCTTTCAGGTTTAATCCGGGTTGGCTCAAAGATGAATCCTTTCAAGGGATTTTTGCTTCAACCTGGGAGATGGACCTAGGAGGGCCTGACTCTTCCAGGAGTGTTTTTTTCTGGAATAATCTGAAGAAAATGAAATCTGCTACTAAGATCTGTGCGGCTAACTTGAAGAAAAAAGAGGAGGAGGAACTCCTAAAAATGAACTCTGACCTAGCTCTTTTAGAAGATCCTGAAGGAGGAGGATATGAATCTCTTGAAGCTAGAAGCAGAATTAAGGAACTGGAGGCAAAAAGAAGGAGTATTCTACAGCTAAGAGAAGAAACCTGGAGACTGAAAAGCAGGGCCCTTTGGCTTCAAGCAGGGGATGACAATACTAAGTTCTTCCATAACTATGCCAAAGGCAGGAAAATGGCCAATACCATCTGGGAACTTCCGAAAGGAAATGGGGAACTGGCCACCTCTTTCGAGGATCTATCTTCCTTGGGGTTGGATTACTTCAAAGATCTCTTTAAAGCCCCCCCTGAAGTCTCCATTGCTGAAGTGATCAGGGTGTCTCAACTCTTTCCTAGGTTCGTGGACGAGGATGAAAATGAGGCATCAATGGCTCCTGTATCCAAACAGGAAGTGGAGGATATCATTAAAAGTATGGCAAAGGACAAAAGCCCAGGGCCGGACGGCTGGACTGTTGAGTTTTTTCTGCATTTTTTTGAAACTTTAGGTGATGACCTGGTAGCCGTTGTTGAAGAATCTAGAGTTACAGGCCAAGTCTATGGTCCCTTCAATTCTACCTTTCTCGCCCTGATCCCCAAGTCGGACCACCCCTCGTCTTTTGCAGATTTTCGTCCTATTTCCCTGTGCTCTTGTGTCTATAAGATTATTGTGAAAGTCATAGCTGCCAGGCTTAAACCTTTCCTTTCTGCTCACCTCTCCCCTGAACAGTTTGGTTTTTTAAGTGGGCGCCAAATCCATGAAGCTGTAGGTGTAGCTCAGGAATCCCTGCACAGCTTAAAAAGGAGTGGCAGGAAAGGAATTATTGTTAAGTTGGACTTATCTAAAGTTTATGATAGATTCAGTTGGATTTATCTAAGGCTTCTTCTTACCCACCTCGGGTTTCGGTTTGACTTTGTTCGTTGGATTATGAGTTGTGTTTCCTCTACAGATATTGCTCTCCTGATTAATGGCGCTGCAACTCCTTTTTTCACTCCGGAACGAGGTCTAAGACAGGGTTGCCCGCTTTCGCCTCTGCTGTTCTTGTTGGCAGCAGAAGGCTTAAGTCTCTTAATTCACAGAGACAAAAGACTGGGTAGCTTAAAGGGCATTGAAGTGGCGGAAAATTTCTGGATCACGCACCTTCTTTTTGTTGATGATATTCTGATTTTTCTGAATGGGTCTACTGATGACTGCCGTGCCCTAAAATCTTTGCTGGAGATTTTCTTAAAAGCAACTAGGCTCCAAATAAATGCTGCAAAATCAACTATCACTCCTTCTGGTCTTTCTGATGTTGAGCTTATCAGAGTTCAAAGGCTCTTGAATTTTGAAGTCCGCCCAATTCAGGATCACTTCAAATACCTGGGTTTTTTGCTAAAACCATATTCTTACCGCATTCGGGATTGGAAATGGCTTCTTGCTAAAATCGAAAAAAGGCTTACTCATTGGAGCTTCAGGTGGTTATCAAGGGCTGGGCGTCTGGTTCTGATTAAATCTGTTCTGATGGCCATTCCTATTTTTTGGGCCAGTCTTTCCTGGGTACCTAAAGGCATCTTGGCCTCAATTGAAAAACTTTGCAGAACTTTCTTGTGGTCGGGGTCCAATCAGGATTCGGTAAGCCCTTGGGTGGCTTGGGATAAAATATCAAGGCCAAAGGAGTGGGGTGGCTAGGGAATAAAAAACCTGGGATCCTTTGCAAAATCTTTGGCGGCTAAATTAGCTTGGCGCCTGCTCTCAACAGATTCTCTCTGGGTCTCACTCATGAAACACAAATATATCAGCCAAGATTTTGTTCTGGATTGGGTTCGGCACCCTGTCAAATCTTCCTCAAATGCTTCTTCAGTTTGGAAAGCAGTTGTGGCTTCTGTCCAGCTTATTGAGAGGGGTTTGGCCTGGCAAGTGGGAGACGGAAGCCAGGTTCGGGTGGGTTGTGATCCTTGGGTTGGTTGTCCGCCCAATTACGCCCTGTCACGAGAACTGGTTGCGTATTTAAATTCTGAAGGCTATTTCTACCTAAGTCAGGTGGCTGACCCTAGGTCTACTACCTTTGTCAAGCAAGGTTGGTTGTCTGGTTTGGACCTGCATTTGGATAATAGATGGCTAGAAGAGTGGAACCGGTATGTTGCTGATCTCTCTCTTTCCTCTGTTAGAATTTCAGATTCTGTTGACACCTTGCGATGGGTGCATGCTCAAACAGGTATTTACTCCCCAAAATTCGGTTACAAGTGGATTATGCTGCAACAAGGCTGGGGGAATCCAGCATGGTGGTCCAAACCCCTGTGGAAACTTAAAAGTCCAGCTAAAACCAGACTCTTCTTTTGGTGCATTCTTCACAAAAAAGTTCCAACTTGGGATTTTTTGCAAAAAAGAGGCAAGCAGGGGCCGAGCTGGTGTTCGCTTTGTAAATCTGCAGAAGAAACGCCTCTCCACCTTTTTCTCCTATGTCCTTTTAATGTTAGTCTCTGGACAGAATCTCTGCGCTTGTCCAACATTCCCTTGAGGTGGCATGGGGATGATCTTCTGCAAGCATGGGAACACTGGTGGCAGGAGGCGTCGGATGATAAAATTAGGGCCTTTCCTCTTTTAATAGCCTGGGGTACTTGGTTAGCACGAAACAGGGCTATTTTCAATGAGACTACCTTTCCTTTAGCTAATCTAGCAGCTGAGGGTGTTGCTATTTTTGACAGCATACCAACGCCTGCTGACAAAGGTCCTGTTCGTATTGTACAGCCGGAAACCATCAATGATTCCCTTCCTTGGGCATACTTCGATGGTGCTTCTGATATCAATGATATCTGTGGTGCAGGGCTGGTTATTAACCTCTCAGCTGAAAACTCCTTTCGAGCCTCTGTTGGCCTTGGGCAAGGGTCTAATAACTTTGTAGAACTTAAAGCTCTCCATTTGCTTCTTTGCTGGCTTATTTCAAAACAGATTTATCAGATTCAGATCTTTGGCGATTCTAGGAATGTTTTCAACTGGTTTAATGGAACTCATCAATGCAGGCACTTTCTTCTTCTTCCTTTACTTCAGGAGATTCGTCGTCTTAATTTCTTTTTCACGAATATTTCTGCTGTTCATATTTACAGGGAAAGGAACCAGCAAGCAGATATCTTATCTAAAGAAGGTCTACAACTCGCTTTGGGGTCCTGGGCAGTAGTGGAAGTAGTAAATGGGACTGTTCATCCTCAGGAACAGCCTCTTTTTGAGTAAAATTTCAGTTATTTTCAGCATTGTACAGTGGACCTTTATAAACCTTTGTGATTTTTGATACTATCTTGGGTCCTGAACTGTTTCCCTTATGTAAGGGGGTTCTGGGCCCGCTTTTTGTTTATATTTATGGTTATATGGGGCTGGGATAGTTTTTACTGCCAGCCCTTTTGGGCGATGGAGCATCACTGACTCTTACTGCTCTCATTTTCTGTTTGATGAGCATAAAGAGATGCATAGATGCTTAAGCTGTGATCTTTATGGTTTTCTCTTGGGTTGCTGACATCTTCATCAGATGGGAAGTAGCCTGATTACATTCTCTTTTTTAAGGGAATGGCTGTTTTGGTTTCAGAAATTCTTGGCATATGTTCAGAGACTATCTATATTAATAGAAAGTTCGTTTTTTTTCTGTGGAAAATAAAAATAAAAAATTATGTAATTAATATATTAATATTAATAACTATAATATATTAATATAAATATTATATTATATGATTATATATATATATATATATATATATATATATATATATATATATATATATATATATATAGAGAGAGAGAGAGAGAGAGAGAGAGAGAGAGAGAGAGAGAGAGAGAGAGAGAGAGAGAGAGAGCCTAACATCATATAACTTTGACATAGTTGTTATATATATTAGTTGTGATTGTTTTGAAAGGATGTAGGCTTATTTTGAGGTTAAATTTTGAACAAAATCATCACTAAATGTTTGGTGACAAAAAATGTCACATAACATTCCTCAAAGCGACCAAGGATACATGCAGGGATAGACATCGAGGGCTTCTAGTGAGGATCGAAAATATTATTTCCCTTGTAGAAATTGCAAGGGCTTGAGGCCAAGGAGAATCCTAATAAAATCAGCTAAAAAGCAATGTAGAGAAGATGGACACACTAAAGGTGGACATGAATATCATCCATTTGTAAGTTATTTATTATATGTCTTTTTATCGTAATTTTTTTTTTGTAAATGTTTATATGTATATTGTATTTTAGATTGCATGTCTTTGTATTCTAAATTTTATTATCTTTATATTGTAAATGTATTTTATAATATTCTTTTGGGAGGTGTTTGAAATATGTTGTAATCTTGAAGTGGACTAGAAATATTATTTGATTATTTTCGTTAGGGTCGATTAAGGGATTAGATCGAGTTAGGGGTTAATTACTTTATGGGCTTAGGGATAAGGGGTTATTAGTGTTTAATGGTTTAGGGTTAGAGGTTAAGGGGTAAGGGGTAAGGGGTTTAAGGGCTTAGGGAAATGGGGTTAAGGTGTTAGGGGGTTAATGTATGTTTAGGGGTTTAATTTGGACCTAGAGGATTTAGAGGTTAATCATGGGTTTTTATAGAGCATTATTAATAATTTTTTAAAGTATATTATGTAAAATATGACATTAAGAAAGAATATGAAATTATAATGATGAATGAAAAATAATATCAATATGTTTTTTATTATGCTCGTCACTATATATCTCGGAAAGTGTCTAAATTCCTACGTGTCACGAAAAGTAACATATTTCTTAGATTTTTTCAACATATTCTTGAATATCTTGATAAATTGCACAAGAATCATCATTGATTTGTTGTCTTTCTTTCTTGGTATCACCTAATTAGTCGTCTTTCTCTTTGTATTTGTTGTCTTTGGTTTCCTTCTATATTATATCTGTAATTTTTTCTTATATCGATGTTTCAATATTTACTATATATATACTAATATTAATTTATTGATTTTAATTGTAGAGTATCGCACCCCTAGGGAATTTTTCAATGAGGAAGAGGTGATTATAGTACAAGTTCTTGTTCAAGAACATGGAGAGACCGATATTGAGGATCAAGTTAATGATCCTATGGAAGAAGATAATGATGTTGATAACATAGTTGAAGAAGATGGGACAAATAGATTGATCCTGAAGACATTTAATAATGTTGGAATGGATGATGATGACAACCAGTATGATGATTGTGCTTTTTATTTACCTGTACTTGGGACAGAAACTAAACCTCTTTATGAAGGCTCAAATACATATCTTCTCTCTGTTGTATTGTTGTTGGTCAACTTAAAGGTGGTGAATGGTTTTTCAAACACGTGTGACACGGATCTTAAGGTATGTAATATATTTTGTAACATTTAGTACTATATACATGATAAAGAAATTATTTTTTCTATTTTTTTAAATGTTAGTACGTTCATTTGCATCATTTAATTAATTTATAACATTTGGATGTAATATGTACGATTAATATCATTTTTTTTGTAATATGGACTAAGATATATGAATTGCATAAGCAGAGCTAAGGAATTTAGCCTATTCTTGCTCAAATTTATCTCCAAAATATCAAAAAAAGGGGTTGCCCCTGATAGGGAAACCAACCCATTAACAGTCTAGAGAGTTTAGAGATAGCTAACATTTCTAAATTTCTATTAAAAACTAGAAAAAACAAGTTTACCAGATGTGTCCAAAAGAGTACTGTATAGCATGAGACAGAACCGTCAAGTCTTGTTGGCATCTTCATTCTAGACATCTTCAATTCCTACAGGGTCTTCTTCTATCAGTGGGCATCCATAGATGCGCGCAATATCTTCCTCTTCAGCAGCGAGGACGTGCAGAACCCTTGGTGGAGGGGGAACCTTGGAATTATTTTCCCTACTCCATATTCCATCAGTTGTCAGATTCCAGACTTCTGCCATCTGCAAAGAAGGAGTTTTTATAGGTAAGCTCTCGAGCTTCTGTGGCAGAGGTGACATAGAGTGCGAGATGGTCGATTTGCGGCATCTGTGCTTGGATTTGGGTGGACTAGGCAAGGAGAGGTTAGAGATGGAGTTGAGGGAGGCTTCTGCGCCTAGAGAACCAAGAGGAGAGACTGTTGGCTGGGTAGGGGAGACGAAAGAGGGATCATGAGCACTACCAAAATGCTTGTGCGCATTGTCGCAATGAAAAGGTGCAGGGAGTGCTCCCCTAACATTTCCATGGCATGGCTTCTGACGCTGGAGAGGGGGCATGGTGCCATAGTTAAGCAAGGTAACAAGGCGATGGCAAATACACAAAGGGTGGGTGATGGTTGGAGGAAGAGCCAATATGGTGAGGAGAAAATGCAGAGTGCATGCACAACGTAAGAAGACTAGGCTTGATGGAGGGGATGAGAGAAAGCTTAAATGCATGAGCGTCAAATGGTGAGCCTGAGTTAAGGCATTATATGGAATTAACTGCCTTAGGTGATGGTTCATAGGCTTGGATCCAGCTACAGGATAGACAGTGAATTCCTTGAAGGTGGCATTAAATTTCCAACTGGTGTGATGAGGAGCTGGCAGCCAGGCATGGTGCTGCCGGTTCAAGCTATGGTCCGTCATTTTCATCCATGGAAGGTTGAGCATCGCGCGAGTCTTGAGAACTAGAGGGCTCACACAAAATTTCACCTGGATTCGGGAATGATTAATATTGTTTAGTACATTAACCAATACTATTTTTTTATGTTGTAATTATTAGGTGAATTTATGTCACTGTCGTCAAATGTTTTACCTCGTACGTACTGAGATTTACAAGTCGTTATGAAATATATTGGAATGGAGTATCAAGTTATTCATGCATTCCCTAATGATGATATTCTCTATTATAAATATCATGTGTTGAAAGAAAATTTCCCAAAATTTGATGAGAGTAGATATCAAACCAATAAAGTAACAAAAAAGGTGCCTCGCAAGTTTCTTCGTTATATTCCCATAATTCCATGTCTACGATAATTGTTCAGGTGCAAAAGTGTAGCAAAACTTATGGATTACCATACAAGGAATAGAATTGAAGATGGTGTTCTTTGAATGCCTGCAGATGGATCTGCATTTAGGAATATAGAGGAAAAGTGGCTACAGTTTAAAAGAGAACATCATAATCTTAGGCTTTCATTGGTAGATGATGGTGTCAATCGATTTGGAGAGCCTAGATCTACGTATTCGGTGTGGCCTGTTTTTGTTATCAATAATAGAATTCCTCCATGGAAGTTAATAAATAGGAAAAAGACAATGTTGAAAATGATTGTTCCAGGTATTAATTTGTTTAGAATAATTTTTTTTAGCACAATAACTTCTAATTTCTCTTGTTTGTTTCATATTTATGTCCTACATTATTTTGTTAATTTACTTATATATGTTCAATTATTCCTTATAATTATGTTTTATAATTTTATTTATTTATTCAAATATGTAATAATTATGTATTCTATGTTCAATCAATTAGGTAAGTACCAGGTCAAGGATATGAATATATATATTGAGCCTCTTATCGATGAGTTAGTGGAGTTATGGAATTATTTCACTTTGTATGATATCTCTAGACCAGTAATTGCACAAAGGGAATTTGAATTCCATGCAATGCTTGTCTGTAAAATCCATGATGCCCCAGGGCTAACACATTTATGCAGTATGTATAATGTTACCCTGCACTTTAATAGTGTTTAATTTTATGAAGTTCATTTCAAGTATGTTTTTAAATAGTTCGACCTTAATTTTACATACTTAAAATAATTGATATAAAAATTATTCCATTTATTGAGGGTCTTCAAACAAAGGCTAAATTTTCTTGTCAAGTTTGTGGTCCTAAGATGGAATCTCGTCTTCAAGAAGCTTAGGAAAGGATGTATTTTATGAGTATAGGGACTTCCTTTCTAAGAACCATAGGTACTTAAGTACTGAAAAAACATATTTTCAATGAGAAATAAGAGATTGGATTAAGATCATGGAGAATGACACCTCATGCATGGAATTTGCAATATAATAGAGTCTCTAAAGGTATGGATTGAATTGTCTATGTATTAATATACATGATATGCTTGGATTATTTTATCTTTTTATGGAATTTTCTTCACTTTACTAATTGATAGATTATATTTTTGTTATAATCTCTTCAAATATGATTCACGTTGTAGGTAGTGAAGGCATTAATGACATGTCACTTCCATGAGGAATTAAAAGATATATTGAGAAATTCACTATACTCCCCTACTATGAGCACCTATAAATTGTTCATTTGTTTGATACAATGCACATTAGGAAGAATGTAACAGAGACCTTATGGCGAATCTTAGATGGAAAGAGATATAAAGAAAAAATCGTCAAGATTTGTAATGACATTAAGGAGGTATACCATGCATTGCAAAGTGTGATTCAATAAAAAAGCAATGGAGACGGCCAAAATATGAACACCCTTCCATGGTTATTGACATAGCAGCAAAGCAAGCATGTTAAATAGGTTATCGAAAAAATTAAATTTCCAACTGGATTTTTTTCAAACATAAAGCATATCCTAACAAATAAAGGTGAATTAGATCAATTAAAAACTCATGATTGGCATACATTCATTAAGGTAATTACTTTGGTGTATATATATTTTATACATTGGTGAAACATCTTGTTAATTAGTGTTATTTTTTCTACTAATTTGGGAAAAAATAATGATCGATCATTATTTTTGTTATAGTATGTTATACCTTTATCCCTCTTAGAGAAATTTGACAACAATGTCAAACAAGTTATATATTATTTTAGAAAATACATGAGGTAAGTGGAGATTTATGCACTCGCCCAGCAGGGGCGCCCATGCAACGAGTTGGTGGGTCGGCTTGACTTAGAAAGGGGTGCCCGCACAAAATAATTAATGTAGGTCCATGACTTCCCATGAACAGGGTTCCCACAAGGGAGTCTCATAATGATGTTTATAAAATTAACTAAATTAATTTTTTTTGTGTTAACAGTCAATTTATAATTGATTGAACATGCAACATGGAAATAAAAAATGATAATATTTATTGTCATTGATGAGTTAATGATTTTTGTTCATTGATTTCATATCAAGGCGAACGTCCTCGACATGGGTGAGCCTGCACGAAGGCGGGGTGTCTGGGTGCCCATGGGGGCATCGCATGCTGGGCATCCCAGAGTTCCCGCCCTGCAAGGGCGCCCGTGTGACGAGTCGGTGGGTCGGCCCGACTTGAAAAGGGGCGCTTGTAAAAAAGAAGTAATGTCGCCCATGACTACCCATGAACAAAGTTCCCATAAGGGGGTATCATAATGATTTTTATAAAATTGACTAAATTAATGTTTGGGTGTTAAAAGTTGGTTTATAATTAATTGATGGGGCCATTACTACCCATGACCTAAGAATGGGGCCAACATTGAAAGTTTTTTCATTTTGTGCTTGTATGCACTAGAATTTGACATGGTTATGGTATATTCATGCATTGATGATATGGGAGGGTTTTGAGACTCAAATACGACTCGCAGAAATAATTCAACAAACAAACTACAAAATTCCAACATATATAAATGTCAACGAGATGAAATTATTTATTACTATTTACCAGTTGTGGGATTATAAAGTACTTCATAGTCCATAGGTTTATAAAACTTCTTACCCTTCCATTTGAGAAAAATTCTTACCCTTCATCATCATATTTTTAATCATCGTCACAATGAACTACATTTTTATCATCACCATAATTTTTTTCATCTTCATCAACATCATCTTTGTCATCATCATCGTCATAATTTTCGTCATCATCATCATATTCATCATCATCATCGTCATCAACATCATCTTCGTCATCGTCAACGTCATCTTCATCGTCATCATCATCATCAACATCATTTATATGAAAAGGAATGATGCCTCAATGAATCACACATAATTTATTATATGTCTCTCTTATATTCCTACTTCTAATATTTAAAGATATGAGTTGTGCCATGAATGTAAAAATGATGGCTAGCTAGGAGCCAATTATTATTGGTGTCGAGCTTATTTACTACAAGGAAAAGACCCTCTAGTAGAGGTTATAAAGGAGGTTTTTAATGTTATAAAATTAGCCAAAATTGTCAAAAAAACATTTGCTACAACATTCGTTTTTGGTAGCAGAGGTTTTGACGAAGCTTCTAAAGGAACTTCAACATAACTAAAAAAAAATAGATGGTCGGAGGTTTTTACGGATGTTTTTCTCATCTGTGCATGCATCATGTGTGAACGCACTAGTGCATTTTACCCTATACACACTGGTACTGTAAATATACTAGCACCGAGATGGAAAACAAATTTCGGAAGCCCCAGGGCGTTTAACAACGTCTTGGTGTGTGTCACCCACAACGATGCATCAGGCCGATAGAAGGTGCATGCACCGGTGCCGTTAAGGTGTAAAAACGCATTGGGCTGTTTAGGTGCTAAAACACACCGAGACGTCAAGTTATAAAAATGCACCAGCGCGTTAAAGAAAAACCATACCTGATACATGCAACTCCTATCTGCCCACTCGGGTGGTAGTCGTCGATAAAGCACACTGAAGTTCTAATTGGTATTGGTATTTTTTGCAATGCCCGTAGGCCATAGAAATGTGCTAGTGCGCAGTATCATACAAATGCACCAGTGCGCAATAACTAACACGCACCAGCATTCATTTTCAATTTTTTAGAAATATCAACCTCTGACAAGGCAATTATTGTGATTTTTTAAAATTCATAATTTGTCAAAAGGAAACACATATCTTATAACAATATTCGAAGGAATTCATAGTAATGTATTGGTGAAGATATACCGAAGAAAAACGATGGAGCGCAGAGGCGTTAGGGTTCAAGGCGTTGGATATGGAAACACAACGACTGCTGCATATAGGCACCTTGAACAGGGGGGATTTTGACTTCGTTTTATCCCAGCACCAAGCAGGAGGTTGCTTGCTCGTTTTATATGGTTTACAGTGCTTGGAAAAACTGGAACCCGATTATGGAGACCCCCACATCCTTTCCACTATTCGCGGGTATGGGTTTTTCTTTCCTCAAGAATCTCTTGACTCTCAATCTGATCTAAATCATATATACAGAATTGGCGAAGAGGGGTATTCAGATCATACATAGACTCTAGCTCGGGAAAAGGAAATCAAGGGTGAGTTTCAAACCTTGTTGAATCATATCTTATTCCTGCAATTCATCTACAAGATCCACAGGAATGCCAAGGATGAGGTTATGTCTATGATCTCGGAAAATACGGCCATGAATCTAGAGAAATTGATCCAAAGAGTCAGGAGCTGATTTGGTCCACACAAGAAGCACACAATAAGGTCACAAGCTGTAGGGTTTTCGGCACCAGCTCTGGGGAATCAACCAGCATCTCATTTGGGGTTTAAATGGCCAGAGGGCCTCCTTCAGTCAACAAACCTCTTACATGCTCTGGGTAGGCTCACGCAAATCAGGTTAGACTTATTCTCAACCCTAGATCTACTGCGTTTTTGCATGGATATACTGTGTGTTATTCCAGATCTAGGAATCCATCAACCAAGTTGTCACCGTCATAAGGCATTCTTGAGTCAAGAAGAATAGGGATCCAAAAA
Organism: Pinus albicaulis; assembly: GCA_034641835.2. Classification (NCBI taxonomy): domain Eukaryota; kingdom Viridiplantae; phylum Streptophyta; class Pinopsida; order Pinales; family Pinaceae; genus Pinus; species Pinus albicaulis. The sequence continues at coordinate 118,457,726 of CM076577.1, read as the reverse complement.
ATTCATGAAAGAAGATCGAGAGAACATAGATACAGAAGAATATTTCCAGATTCTTCTTAAATCTGTACCTGGGGTCACAAAGCTAATCTGGGTGCAGAGCATAAAATCAGTGAAAAAACTGAAGTAGAAAGGACACGCAACAATAGGTATCCCTAATTCATTCCAAGTGTTGAGTTTCTCCAGAAAAATATTGGAGGATGAAATACAGTTGAAAGAATACAGGATCCAAAGGAACTCCACAATTATCTAGATCTCCAGATTGCATGGAGGGGCTCCTAGAACTCCTATCCCAGCTATAGAAACCTCCTTAGGAAAGGGCCAGAATTCTTTCAAAGACGTATTAAAGGGGAAAGCGGTCTTACAGCACAAACAACTCCCAAACCTCCTAGGCCCCTATATCGTGGATAAGATGGAAAAAGTGCCAGAGATAACCATCAAATTAACAGAAGCTAGTGATCTATTCACCGTCCTTCAAACAAAAGCAATCATAGGTCGTTTTAATGGGTTCTGGAAAAAATCTGACGCGTTAAGTGAATGGATTCACCAAAATTGGACCACCGAATGCGATATTTATTTATGTGCAAAAGGATTTTTTGTGGTTCAGTTTGATTCACAAAATTATTTCAACTTTTTCATATCCGATGGTCCCTGGTTTTGGGGAAGGGTGGGTCTTTTCGTAACCCCGTGGTTTGCTGGTTTTGATGCAAATTCAATGGTGGTATAAAAAATGTCGGTATGGTTAAGGCTTCACAACCTTCCGCTTCCTTTCTGGCACCATCAGGTCCTATAAGGAATAGGAAACTCTTTGGTTAGATTCCTTAAGATGAACAGTGAAAGAATTGAAAAGGGAATCTTTACTTTCACTCGCATTTGTGTGGAAATGGACCTAAGTAAAGGCCTTCCCGACAACATTAACATGATACACAAGGAATTCAAGTGGATATAGCCGCTAGATTTTGAAAACACAATGGGATATGTCAACAAACAGGGCATCTTCAAAGCACATGCAAACTCGCAAAGAAAGGTACAAAAAAGAAAATTCAAAAGAAAAAAGGCTGGAAATTCCCTCAGAGTCCCTTATCAGAAAATGAAGAAGATATGGAAGAAACTCATGAAACCCAAGGAACATGAGAACAACAAGGAGCACAAGAGAGAGAGGAAGGGAAAGAGGATTTTATCCAAGCAAAGGATAGCCCTCACACCATGGTTGATCCTATGCCAGCTAAAGCTTGAACAGTAGCAGGTACAAGTGCAAAAAAAAGATTGCATGTGTCTGAAATCTCATACTCTGACAAAGAAAATACCACAAGGAATAATGAGTTGGCCTTGGTTTCTTCTTCCTCGCATTTAGGGACTTGGCAGATTGTCCAAAAGAGAAAAGGAAAGCGCGAAAAGCCTAGACCTGCTGGCACTCTGTAATTTTTAATTTTTAATTTTCTTCTGGTAGCCTCGCTACACTGTGTGCTTGAGCACACAAGCCCTCTAGGTTCTTGAATGATTAACTGCATCTACAAAATGTAACTTTTCTTTTTTCAATAATAGAAAGTTGCAGATTTTTTCTTTGGGAAAAAAATCTTATAACAGTATTCATATCAATTGAATTTTTATTAGTGCATTTGAATGTGATGTTTGGATGAATTTGTTATATCATATCATTAGATTTCACATATCTTCATTATAATATTTAATCATCCGTATATTTAATCAGTGGTGTAACATTTCATAGCGACAATGGAGAATGCAATAGAATACATTAAAACGTATTTTATTATATATATATGAATAAGACACTCTTTGTCATACAAAATGGGACAGTTATTGGTATCCCTTTGTCTTTCAATTGGGACACTATTTCCATTACATTAAACAAAATGTTTGATTTCACAGAAAAATATTTCAAAAAATACAACGCCTTGCTTTGATATCCAAACATATTGATCATCATTCTTCGTTGGAACTACTGTCACTGCTCGAGCTACTTCCATGACTTGGGTTATTTGGAGGAATGTTTTTTCATTGTGTTGATTGTTTTCTTCTTCCTCAAGTTCCATCTACAAACATAAAAATAAAGTGTAATGAGTGTATATACATTGGTGACAAAAATGAAAACTGCAATATTAAATAATATACATCAATGTAAATCGAAAATAAATGTACCATAGCAAGAATTGACTCGTGACCTATACACATTCTTTCAAAACAAAATTTCATGCCATCTTTCAACAATTCATTTGTTGGCACAGTTCCATACTTTGTTTCCTGCAAGTTTTATACCCCATAACAAATCATAGATTTAATATAAAAGATTTTTTTGTTCTATTAACTATAGATGGAGCTAAGTAAAACAAGATAGATGCTTACAAATTCCACAATTAATTTCTGATATGCCAACATATACTGACAACCCATGTTTAACCCAATGTCAATTAATTCTTCTAATGGTTCTTCTTTGTATGTTAGCACCTATTTGAAGACATTCAATGATGATTGTTGTAAAACAACTTAAAATATACAAAAATGAAATCTAGTTAAGTTGTTATAAGTAATAATTATTCACAAGCATAGATATCAACCCTTTTCTTCCTTGTCGTCCTGTTTTATGTGTTGAATGGGTTCCATTTTCTTTTCTTTTCTGCAAGAAAATACTTGAAAATTAATATTTAATGCTAAATTGTTTATTTATTGTACCTAATCGAAAATTTCAATGATTACATATTACATTTGAAGCACATTTTTGTTGAGATGGCTCCTCGTGCGATGCAATTATGTCCATTTCTTTGACCATCTCCTTGTACGCATTTTTGGACATTCCTACTGGCATATTTTTGATATCATCTCGTTCATCCTTTGATATTTTCATAATCTTTCTGAAAATGTAACATGACAATAAACTATATAATCTTTATATTGATATATGAAAAGTAAATATAAAAAAAGTGATATTTATAAATGATTGATTGTAGTAATATATACATATAATTCTATAAAAACATTTAAAGGAATATTAATTTTTCAATCCTTCTTTTTTGATGTTGTACGTTTTTGCTATTAAAATTCGGACATGTCTCATTAACCAATTCTCTGGAAACTCATCCTCTAGTTTAAATAAAATTTGGTTCTTGAATCATTGGATTGATTTTTGTATTGTAAGTGGAAAGAACGTTTATACATTCGTTCCACTAGATACCTCAAAGTTTTGTAAAATTTTATCCCCCTTTCGTTAACCTCCAACACCACTCCAGATGAGCTAAGGAGCAATTCATTTTCATTTGCATGTTCTATTTTTTTTCTTTTCTTAGAACAAAATTCCTTTTCTTCGTTGTTGGTCCCTGTAGAACATTAAACATATATGAATTAATATATTGTTTGAAACATGTTATATAATATTTTAAAGTATATTATTAATGAAAATTCAAAAAAGAAACTCATATTGGATCGATCATATTTTTTCGTTCACCTTATTCATCCTTCTGCAGTTTTTCCATCAAGCTTTTATGCTCTTCTGGTCTTAGATAAAAAATAATCTTATTGAGCTTCGTCATTTTGTGGTTGTGCGTGATACACACTAAACAATACATATTATTTAAACTTACATATAGTTCAAAAATAATAATTTTTGTAAATAATTTACAAAGAAATTTCCTTTTTTGCTTTTCTGGATGTGCTATCAGTATTTTTGTTACTTGAACACTTGTTAGCCATTTCTTTATCAATATGAAACTTGTACCATTCATTAATATATTTTGTAAATAAATCACATACTTTTCAAGTAAAAAAAAAAACAAAATCAAGAAAACGGTGCACCTTTTGCAACTTACGCACTGAACGCGGTGTGGTAGGATCTTATAAACGCACTGCCAATACAGTAGAAACATCGTATGGTGCTCTTTGTCAACAACGAGACCCATTGCGTTATATTAATACCCGAACACCTATTAACATAAACATAAATTAACGAAAAACTCTTTTTATCAAACAGTTTTTTTGTCAGTATGCGCCCGGTGCGCTATACTACAATTGCACACCGGTACACTATTTTAAATAGTGCACACTGATTAAAAAAACATGTTTTTTAAAAAATTCGTGAAAGGGTCAACATGGATTGGGCTCTGACTTTGCAAGTGGTCCCACGGGTTAGATGTCATATTCCTATATATATATATATATATATATATATATGTCTATAGTTATACAAACCCTATAAAACTAAAATGAAAATCCCTAATTGTGAAGTCACATAAACAAGAAGAAGTAAGCGTTTAATGTAAGAATGGATTTTTTTTGTTTTTTTCTGAATTTTAATTAAATGTAAATATGAATAGAATTTGTAAATGATTTTATTAATAAAATTCATAATAAAATTTAAATTTTTTACCATGCATGCATTAAATCTAATAGAAACTGTAAAAAAACAATTATTATAAGCGCGGGTCCAACTGCAACCGAGGAGAAGATTATAATTGAGTTTGGCGCCAATGACTTCAACCTCAACATTAACTGTCTTTACTTCCAACGTTATAGGTAAGCTGGTGAGAACACCTAAAGGGCGAGATTCCCTTCCATCGAAGGCTTTTAAAGCGTTTAGAGACTGATTAAGGGCTGGAGAACCAATGGCTTTCTAGCACTCAGAAGACATGATGCAAGTAGATGCACCTTCGTCCATGGCCGCTCGATGGATAGTCTTTCCATTAATCCCAAATTGGATAATTAGCGCAAGCTGGTGAGGGAGATGTGGAATGAAATTTTCCAAATCAAAAGTGATAAGGCTTGAATCGGCGGGGTCAACCCCTCTTATAGTAGATAGAAAAGCTTTCCGTTGTGACGGACAAATCTGAAGTACTTCCAATGCAGACATAGCAGATGGCGCTTGAGCCAAATCCTCAACAATACTGTAATGCTGAGCGACACGAGCATTTGGTTTATAGGAATACTTACAGAGTACACATTTAGAAGGTGGCCGCACAACGGGCTCAAGACTGGGCCTTTCAATGCGAAGAGGGCCAGAGGTAGGTGAGGTAGGAGGACCATCTGTGATCTCTTTCCCCGCTGCCTGACACGGTTCGGCATAATCTTTCGATTGGGTAGTAATAGAGATGGGTGCAGCACCATTCATCATGAAAACCTGAGAGCCAAAGGGGATGGAGGACTGAGGTTTCTCCACCATTTGAGTTTATTGTGACGGGAAGGGTTCCTTAAGAATAGCCAGAGTGCCCGGAGTGCCTTTGATAAACCGACTCACCTCGGCCCGTTGTGGGCAGTATTTGGTGAAATTCTCATTGTCACAAATCAGACAAGGGTACTTCGGTTTGCATTTCGAACCATCATTAGCACTAGGATTAGGAGAATCTTGTTTTGGGGTATCGGCTTTGGCTTTACCTTTACCCTTTTTCTTACCTTTGGGAGCTTTATCTGGTGGATTAGACTGGAAGTCATTCACTTCCGTGGTCTTAACAGGATTCAGAGACGACTAAGAAGAAATATCAGTTGAAGAAGTAGATTTTTTCTTCACATGATTAGAGGAAGACTTACGGGAAGTCTGAGACACAAAACCAATGACATTGTCGATAGAAGGCGTGGTCGGTGCCTTAGTAGTTCCATGCCGAGGAGGATCAGGAAAGAGATCATATAGAGTGCCAGATTAAGAGTACACTAGATCGAGATACTGGGCACGAGAAATGGCTTGTTCCTTAGTAACACATGCCCCCATAGTGATGTCCTTAGCAATCGTACTAATGAAAGAGGTAGTGAACCAATCAGTCAGAAGTTGATCAGGAATTTCAAACTTGATCAAACGACGACGCCGCCTCCATTCATGAATATAGTCGGAGATATGAGTAGCCTGATCCTGTTTCAAGGATGTGAGGAGGTGTGTTCTGTTGAATATTGCAACAAGAAACAGTGAAGGAGGCATCCTGAAACATCATCCTTGATCCTAGTTGGAAAATAATCACCTAAACTAGGTGGGGCCCACACAGGCTATTTTTAGGTGTATGTCTATTTTTAGACATGGTGAGCATATTCGATATGTGGCAAGAGACTATTTGTAGATGGTTGGTCAAATGTGAAAAATAGATGAGATTCTATTTTTAGAATATTGGGCAAAGTCTATTTATAGATCGCTAATCTAAAAATAGATGCATGTCGGTTATTATTAGCTCTTAATAATAATCCGACAATAAACAACAACTTATTCTCTTGGAGCACTTTATTTCAGTGAAAAGATTTGGAAAATTAGTGGGTTGAAGGAATTACACAATTCCTGAGGGTTTACTGGAGCTATTGCATGGAGGACTTCAGTTAGAACTCATGTGACAGAGTTTGGCGGAGTTGTAGAAGTAGTTGGTGGAGTTGTGTTCATTTTAACTCAGTTAGACACAGTTGAACTAGTTGTATCTAGTCTAACTGATTGATACACTAGTGAGAGTGGTGTGAATTAATTATTAATTAATTCACTAAATAATAACTCATTAATCAACTGAAGAATACATCAGTTAACTATAGTGCATGGACAGTTCAGTGGAGACCAGTGGAGAGGTAGGTGAAAGAGCAAGTGTGACTATCAATTGTGACTATAGTGTTGCATGTTTTGCACCACACATTCATTGGAGATGCCAATGAGGATGGCGCAGTCAATATAGGATGAATTGGAGTTCATTCAGAGCCATTATTCAGCAGTGATTTCACAGTAGAGGCAGGCTAGCAGGTGGTGAAGGTCGGTGAATGGATTTTCAAGATCGAACTTGATTAGTGTGTAGCAATTGGATTATACTGAGAGCTTGTGATAAGATTTGTATGAGGATTGTTACATGATCTCTATGACATATATTATATATAGATATTTGGAGTTTTTAGCTTCAGGATTTCCCGTGAAAAACACTGTGTTAATGTGTGTGAATTTTTATGGTTTCAATGTGTGCATGCAATTGATTTAATTTCCGCATGTGATGATCAATGAGTGGAATAGATTCTGTATTGTGCATGAAGTCAAATAGTGTGTGATTAGGAGAATCTTGGATATATAACATATCAGTTATATAATTTCTACATGTTCCACTTTCATAACGAAATGGTAACTGAAAGTGTGTGAGAAAGGCCATGGCCAAAGAGTTAAAATCTTGAAAGACACCACGAGAAAGTTCGATGTACCACTTTGTAGTGGCACTAGTGAGAGTCCTCTGGAAAATATGGAGTTGAATTGAATCATCAACCCAAGAGTTAGAGGAGAACCAAAGATTGTATGTCATAACATGTGCTTGGGGGTCTTCTCCGGACTTGCCTTCAAACTTGGGACAATCGCCAGGGATTTTAGTGGGAACTGGAGGCTAATATGGGTTATGAAGGATAGGATCATTTGTCAACTTTGACAATCAGGGAGTTCCAACGTATCAAGAAAAGGAAATTGTGGATTGAAAGGCATTTTTTGACTTTGAAAGAGACTAGTGTTGGGATTCCAACTAGGTTGGGAGAAATTTTGAACCCAAATGTTTTGTCCCGGAGGATTTTTTCCATAGGGGTTATAACTTTGATAATTCTGCCCATACACCAGTTGAGGACCAGGATATTGATTCTGAGCGAACCATTGAGGTCCTGTTTATGGAACATATGATTTTTCTGCAAAATATAAGTAGTGCCTTAGGGAGGACCTTGTACCATCGAATATTGACCTTGAGGAATAAAATGCGGGCCCTGAGGCTACACAGGCTGCTGCCCCTGGAGCAGAAGCTGGCCCATCTGCTGAGGTTGGACAGGTTCTCCCTGAGGTGCAAACTGGCCCGGATGCTAAGGTTGGATGGGTTGTCCCTGCGGTACAGGTTGGCCTGGATGTTGAGTTTGAACAGGCTGCCCCTGGGGTGCAGGTTGGCTTGACGGTTGAGACGAGCCAGGTTGCCCCTGAAAAACAGGTTGGCATGGATGACCACTGGAGGGTTGACCTTGTTGTACAAAAGTTGGGCCTTGTTGAATGTAAGGATGATTCGGTCGCACAGAGGGTTGACCTTGATGTAGATAGGTTTGCCCCTGGGGAACATAATATGCTCCCAGTTGAACATAAGATTGAACAGTAGGACCATAGGGTTGTCCCTGTTGAACCAAAGGTTGGCCCTATAGATGAGAGGGTTGTCCTTGTGGGCCATAGGGTTGTCCCTGTAGGTATTGGAATTGGTTGGGGTAAAATGGCATTTGAGGAGTTTGAACATACAACGGACCCTGTGGTTGGGGCCCATGGTAATAGATGTGATTTCCATGCTCATCATAGTAATGTGATGGATTTATGGGAGCTTGAACCTACTAAGAACCCTGGGGGAAGTAATTCTGTTGCTGAATAGCCATCATATATTGTTCGTACATCAAACCTCTAGGAATGGGATTAGAGGAGATCGGCATACTACTAGTGGGTTGATGGACTCCCGACATATGAGGTTGTGATCCACTCACTACGGGTCCAACAGGCATTGCGGAAGCAATAGGAAGTGTCCCATGAACATTATAAGAAGATGGCAATGATGGAATCACACTAGTGGAAGGTGTGGACGAAGCCACACAAACCATAGGCTTGGTTGGGATAGACTTAACAATGGTCGACGCAATGGGAGTCGTAAGTGATGGACCTGATATAAATGACCACTTGGAAGGAGCTGATTTACCTGACCATATCAGATTCTAATACAAAGATGTAGCACCAGAAATCATCTGACTTATAGAATGATAACCAAACGATAAATATAAAGGCTATGAAGATTGACCCGAGACATAAGGAAAATTCTCTGGGGGGAAAGAATATTCTTCCGTAGAGAGATAAGTCTCCTCACTACTGATGGGGCTCGAAGCATCCATGTCGGATGAAGACATGCTGTCAATGAAAAGGCGAGGAGCGGTGGTAAGTAAAGCACATGTTAATGGTGATCCAATCGGTTCTAAGGAAAGCGGTTCCGAAGGTAAAGGAGGATCTCCTTCTTCCCTAAAACCAGCCCAAATGTCCAGAGGTTTCCAATTGATATCAAATGTCTCCTCAGGAGGAGATTGAGTGGCAAGAGGTTGAACACTCGGAATAATGGCACGTCAGTAGCCTAAAGGCTGAGATGTCTCCAAAGAAACTCCTAGTGGAGATTCTTCACTACGAGGTAATGAAGGGGACGACGTAACAGGTGGTTCTGCCACCGTGACTTTGTCTCAAAAACAAAAGAGAAAAGAGACAATCAATTCGAGGCTTTTAAAACCAATCACTAAGGCATTACTTATGAACAATCCAAGAAAATAAATTTAATGGGTGTGTGATTGCAGGTAATCAATTTTATGACACTGAAACAAAACTTTTTATTTTCATATTTTAAGAGTCAAGAAAAGGGAAAAAGGTGACTCTAGTCACTTTCAATTTGAACGAGCCAAAATGGACAAGTGCTCGATGATCTTTTCAATCTTTAAAGAGTCACGGAAAGATCAAAATGACTACTCAGGAAAACTAAGCAAGAGGGTGTACCAAGCTCCCGTGAACTGCAATATACACATTGGTGATCAAATGAGAAATAAATGACCAAGGACTTAATGTACATGCAGGAAGTCTCCCCGAATGTTGTGTTTGGTATATCACGGTTACAGGGCAGAAGACTCGGCTTCTTATGGATAAATGATTGCAACCTATGAGGGTCTCCCTTTATATACGCGACAGTACGGGGAACACAAGTCCGTACTAGCACTGTCTGATGCCAGGATGTGAGCGACAGCTACTAGGTTTAATGATGCCGAAACACGTCACTAGCCTAGACCTCTAAGTATGAACGCTAAGTTTCAATGCTTCCTTAGGTTGATTGAGTTCATTTTAAATTTTATCTTGAAATTATGTTCCAGTTTCAAGTCCTTACCGAATGTAATCTCGAATCTCTAATGCAGAACTACATGAGAAATAACATCATTTCCATTCGATGAACAACTAGCTAAGAGAAGGATAGGATTTCATTACAAAGAAATGATCAATCGAATGTAAGAAGTATTCTCCTAATGCTCCTAACACAGCCAAAAAAGAAAACGAAAGGGACTTCTCTTGTTGTTCACTTTTAATGAGAAAGCTACTAATGCAAAAGAACGTTTTTCATTTTCAAATAGAGAGAAATAATGCAAATTTTGTTCTTTTAGATGAATGAGAAGCATTGATGCACTGTTACATTAAAAGACAAAATGAACTAGTTTTGAGAAACTTGAACGAAATGATAAAAAATAAAGAGACCAATCCAAGACGAATGTAAAACAGACTCAAAATAGACATGCATTCCTTTATGCCAAAGACGACTTTCAAATCAACTTAGTGAGCAATCTAACCTATGCTCAGGGCGAGAAGATGGAAGGCCAAAAATACACTAAGGTGACCGTTTAATGACCCAACAACATGTAGAATCGAAATAAAATATCAAAAAATCAGTTAACAATCTAAAAAGACAAAAACTAGACTGACTCAGACTCAACTCAGAAGGCTCAATGAGGAGGTAGCTGAACAAGAAAAAGAAGACACCTAGAAACCCCAGGATGATGAACCATACTTATCAAATGAGGGGCAAACAACTGAGAAGAATGAGACAGGGAAGTCAAAGCAATCCAAATGGACTGATTCAAAGGGGAAAAAACCAATCCAGAGGCAAGACACACTGGAAAAGCTCAGGGAAGAAGCCCAAATCCAAACCTATAGGATTCGGCGCAACTGTCCAGCTATAATCCGGGCTAAACAGGGGAGAGCGTGCATGTAAAACAGGAAAAAAGTGCCATTCGGTGCAATTGTCAAGGAAATAGAAGCGCCGAGCTAGAAAACTGAGAGGAGAAAAAAACACTAAGAAAAAGCCAGACTCAACATTTTGAGAATACGTATGATGGTTGAAAACAGTCAGACAAGAAAAAAAAAGCAGAGAAGTGGTAATACAACCAAAGTCGTATGGAAAGAAAAATACTAGACGAACAACGAGAGACGAAAAACACACTGAATCCCCAGTATGGTAGCCAACTTGTTGTGCAGGAAAATCCCCTCTACGAACAGAGGCGATCCCTTTAGCCCTAGGGTGGTTCTAGCAACAAGGGGACATGTTAAATCTCTGGATTCCTAGTTCATAAATGAAAGATAGACTGGGATAGATGAACTACCTTTGTCCAGTGTTTATGTCGTAGTGTGTAGCAATGATCCTCGGATCTTTATCTTCGTGCCTCGCGTTCAATAAATGACGATGTCCATGCATTTGAAAAAATATCATGTGAAATATGATAGCATACGAGAATATATATCCATTTATAACTATTTGATTAGTCAAGGAGAATCAAACATTTGTATGTAATCAGACACAAAATTGGAACCAGAACTTAGCCACGTATTATTGATGTTGAAAGAAGAAGTTTTACAACCTTATGCCTTGATGTCGTAAGCCTCCTTCGAAGGGTTCATTCAGGCGCATCTCAAGCATTTGTTGTCGGTTTGGATGAGGCAATGGGCTTAAACTCTCTCTCGAAGATGGGGTATTCTCTACTTCCTTCACACCAATTATGAGTGTTCAACTGTTCTTTTGTTTCATCTAGCTGGTCTAATGTAAGGAGGAAGGATTTATAGGAGGAGAGGAGGAGGCTTTACATCCCACATAAGGTGGAGAGGAGGTATATCTCTTTGGGAGGTTGCACAATTGTAGGAACCAAGAAGACAAAGGGAGGAGCTCGATGTTATTCAGTCGAACAAACCATGATGACTCCACTCACAAAGTTGTTAAGCATGGAAAATTCGTTTCTATTTTAAAAACCATTCCAAAAACAGCTTGATGTGGGTGCCCTTTTGAGATAGAGCACCAATGGGCGCGAGCCCCAGTGTTAATTTCTCCATGGGCGCGAGGCTATAACTGCCTACTAGTGCCGACCCAAAATCATGTGTTTTTGGAGGTCTTCTTGAGAAATGGTCAACATAGAATATGTTCAGGACATGCCAAGGGATATAATGACACTAATAGCAATGTATCACATTACACATAAGTCACGGAAATGGTCCTCCAATGTTCAGGTTGGGGATTGCAGGGATAGTGACAAAATACTGTGTAATAGGAATGCAGGGGATGCTAACATGTGCCACATAGTGCCAAGGGATTGTTAGACATTCCAGGTGTTATGGCATGTCAAGATGTAAACTATGTTGCTCAGTTGTTTTATGGCCACGATTGGACGTGAGCCTTGACTTGGTAACATGTTAAGTGGGATGAGTTAATATTGTCCATGAGTAGCCTAAGATTAGTTATAAGCCATTCTTAGGTGAACAAGTCATAGTCTAGTTGTAGTAAATGAAACTTGGTCAAGTTGTTGTAGTCGAGGCAGGACTTGGTTGGGTTCCCAAGTATAAAAAAAATAAGGGTAGTTATGAGGACATGACAGTTAAGGAGTGCCAAGGTGTCCCAAGGAATTAAAATGTGTGCTAACACATGCCGGTTAGTTTTAATGTATGACGAGGAGTGTTTGGGAGTGTCAAGGCATGAAAAGGGAGAACTAGTTCAAAGTGCATGGAAACGAATGAATAAGAGTGTTTGTGAGGGAATGTCAGTGAATTCCAGGTGTCCCATGGATGAAGTTTGTTAGGATAATTTCATAATAGGACTTGTAGGAGGCAAGCCTGTGATTGCGATAAGGGTATGGACAAAACATTTTCAGACAAAGGGAGACTTTGTGCTAGACACAACACTATTTTTTCAATGACTTGGTTGGGTTCCCAAATCACAAAAAAAGTAAGGTTATATATGAGGGCATGATAACTATAGAGTGCCAAGGTGTGCAGGGAATCCCAGGCAGTGTTAACATATGCTATAAATTTCCAAGGCAAGTTAGGGATTCCAATATGGGCTAGGTGCTATGGTTTGGCGCCAACGCATGCTAGGGAGTGCCATGGAAACAGAATGGAGGACTAGTTTCAATTGCATGGAAATGAATGAATAAGAGTGTGTGATAGGGAGTGTTATCAAGTTATAGGTGTGATAAGGAGGGAGTGAAAAGGTATGCTAGGAAATTCCAAGGCATGATAGAGTGCTAGGAAAACATTCCAAGATGTGCCAAGTTCCAGGTTGTGCCAATGTGTGCCAAGGAGTGTTAGGGAATGCTAGAGAAACAAAAAGGGATCAATATGTCATAATGCATGGAAATGAATGAATAATATTGTATGACAAGGAGTTTCAATGAGTTCCAAGTGTGCTAAGGAGGAGTGACTAGGCATGCTTGGCAGTGATAAGGAATGCTAGAGTGCTAGGGTGGCATGCGGCCAAGATGTGCCAACGCGTGAAAGGAAGTGTTAACTAGGATTTATAGGGAAACACAAGGGAGAACTACATCAAGATGCATGGAAATGATCAAATAAGAGTTTTTTTTATTGGAAGTGTCAATGAGTTCCAGGTGTGCTAAGGAGGGAGTTACAAGGTATGCTAGGCAGTGTTAAGGCATGCTAGAGGCCAGGGTGACATGCCAAGATGTCTTAGGTGCTAGGGTGTACCAACACGTGCGAAGGAGTGTTAAGTAATGTTATGGAAACACAAGGGAGCACTAGGTAAAAATGCATGGAAATGAATGAATAAGAGTTTGTGACTAGGATTTTCAATGAGCTTTAGGTGTGCTAAGGAGAGAGTGACAAGGTATGCTAGGTAGTGCCAAGGAATACTAGAGTGCTAGGGTGGCATGCTAAGATGTGCCAGGTGTTAGGGTGTGCCAATGAATGCTAGGGAGTTTCAGGTAAACAAAAGGAGGCACTGGATAAAAATGCGTGGAAATAAACGAATAAGAGTGTGTGATAGGGAGTGTCAATGAGTTCTAGATGTGTTAAGGAGGGAGTGACAGGGTTATATGCTAGGCAGTGCCAACGTATGTTAAACTACCAAGGCACGTCAGGAAGTGCTAAGGTGTGTTAGAGAGTGTAAAATCATGTCAAGGAATGTAGAGGATGCTAACACATGCCCCATAATGCCAAGGCATTTAAGACATGTTAGGTTTTATGGCATGTCAAGATGTAAATTGTGTTGCTTAGTTGTTTTATGACCACAGTTGGATATGATGAGCCTTGTCTTTCTAACTTGTTAAGTGGGATCAGTTGAGATTGGACGTGAGTAGTCTAAGATGAATTACATGTAGTTCTTAGGTGAACAACGCATATGTTGAATTTCCACGACACATGAGAATCTAGGTTTTGTCTTAGAATCTTTGATGAAAACACACTCAAGTGCCGCAACACATCTACTTTGCACAACGAAATCTACACACATCATGGAATAAAATAGTGCACATGAAAATTTTTAACTTTTTCAAACCGTTCTTTGTTAAATTACAAACTATAATAGTGTAATATTCCCAAATAGGGACTGCACAACCATACATGCATAAAAAATGCATTTTCAGAAGTATATGCTATAAATAATGAAATCAACTCTTGGATCCCTTATATCAGAAAATATACAACCTAAATCCAAGAATAGAGCTGAAACAAATGAAACTAGGTGGGTTAAACATACCTCCTACACCTAGGATAGCTAAAATAGGCTAAAACCCCAAACACTGCAACACAGAAATTACTGCATAAAAGAGACTGCATATTCTAATGAGGTTTTGTACACATTAATAGTAGATACAAATATATCTTATATTATATTAAACAATATGGCTCAGAAAATTAGATCTAGTCTCTTTTATACAAAAGCAAGATAACCCGAAAAGGGTTTCTAGGAATACATGGAAATGGTGATCTTCAGCAATAAGACTGAATAATCACTACAAACTAAAGAATAGGAGTATATAAGGCTGAAATAATGTATATCTCATGTAGATCTGATCAAAGGTCTTCCCCCATGAAAGGATGAACCTCTCAATCACAAGAAAACTCCCAAAAAGAACCACCGGATCCACTGCAGAAACTGCCCTCCAGAAATAATGCAATTCCAGAATGGAATAATGCTGTAGGTGATGGAAATGTGTTGGCCTGCTTCCAAATATCTGAAATCAGTCCAAGAACCCTCCAAACTGATCTTCCAATATAAGGAAGCCTCCCTCCTATGCAAAACCAACTCAGAAACTGGGTTTCTCAACCCTCCACTGCAACACCGTGCAACTCAACACATCCTGCTGCAGAAACTGTGCTAAAAATAATGACTAAATCTTGGCACCAATTCTAGATGTGTGGAATGATAGATCAGGTCTCTCCCAAGAGCTCCTCAATGGGAAGAGAAGGAATTCCTAAATAGGAAAACCTTAGTGCTAAACATCACTAGCAATCTTAGCTAAATAGCTGAAGAGAGAAAAGTTTAAGAAAACACACCAAAATATATTTCATAAGCTAACCTCAAATGGCTTCCATCCTCTTCCTTATAAACTAAGTGAGCCTTCTCACCTTGGGTCCCACTCATTAGGGTTTCCACCATCACACAAACAATCTCCCTCCAAAATTGTGTTGTCCCTTAATTAGAGCCACTCCTCTAAACTGTGTTGTTTGATTTGGTCAAGGTTGACCTCTTCAACCTACTTCAGCCCTTTTCACACCTAAGGGTCTTCAATCCAGCTCATACATAGTTGTCTAGGATGATCCTCATTCACATTGAGCTGGTTTTATTGGTGATCCACTTTTCCTACATTCATGTTGTTGATTTGGTCAAACTTGACTTAGTCCACATGCAAATGTCCCTGTTCACACATGAGAGTGCTAGATCCAGATATTTTATGATCCATTTTCACATAAAGAGGGGTTTAATTGTTTATTCAAGGTAATTATGGGTCTCTTTCCCCATTTATTCATCTACTAAGTGCTAGAAGCAAAAATCAATATTCCAATTAGCTGCATACTAATTTTGGAATATTACAGTCCTCCCCTCCCAAATGTTGCTTGTCCCCAAGAAACTGCAAGGATAGAACTGAAGAGCCTCCTCTTCTTCCCTTGTAGCATCCTCATATGATAAAATCCTCCAAGGATCAAGATGTTGTCTCACCAATACATCTCCAAGTTGTTCCTCCCAAGTATGTAATCTAACTTTTGGTGAGTATCCCAAATAGCTACCTTCATATAGAAGTGAAATATCCATGGAGTCAAAAATGGGTTGTTTCAAGGCCTTCTTGAGGCATGATGTATGATATAAATTGGGATCTACCATCCCCACATGAATCTCCCATCCCCAAGCAATCATCCATACAAAATGAGTTACCTCCCAACATGGCAACTCTTGAAAATCCTCCTCCACCTTGAGCTCCTGCAAAGTAGGTGGGCTGAAAATTTGAACATGGTAGACAAAGTAGCCTACCCCACGCTGTCCTCCTCTCCACTTACGATAAGTGTGGCGAGTTTTATGATCTTGGGCTGCAATAATGTTGCCCTCAAGTGGTAATAAGGAAACTAGATCTATAAAGATCCCTCCCCCAACGTTGTGAATCAAGCTGGCCCAAAACATCTCATATATGATGGATAAGAAATCACCACCATATGGCATCCAATCCATCTCATGGCCCTCCTCATAAAGAAAAAAATATTTTTCTGTGGTGGCCATATCTCCTCCCATGCTCCCCTTGGAACACGTAATGCAAAAAGTGTGGGAATCCTCCTTCCCAAAGAACACATCCACCCAATGTGTTTCTCCCCCAATCATGCTCCCCATAAAATAAAGAACAACATCAGAAAATGGAATCATGATTAGCATCAATATGAAGGAAAAACTAAAGGTTTTATGTGGTGTTGGAAGGTACCAACAGTTTCCCAAGTGTTCATAGCCTAGTCTTCCCCACTGCAGCTTCAGAAGATAGCATGGCAAGTTGTTTCTTGACAAATGGCTAATTGTGTAAGTCATCACATCTACTAGTAAATAGTAAATGGCTAAGTGTATCAACTAGCATACAAGAAGTAAGAAAACACTTGCCCAAATTCATACAACAGATGGTTGTCTCCATCATAATAGTTGGCCAGAATTTTCCCATGGTGCTCAAATAAAAGCTTGCCCCTTTGAAGAACAATGCACTGAATAGAAATGGTAAGAGAATGCAAATACTGTGTTAGATAATCAATAGATGTAAAAGCAATGTTCTTACCATGTTCTGAAAGTAAGATGATGCATATGTGCATGAATAGGTCCTCCATAGTAGTATGACATATTCCCATGAAAAGGAATGAATCATATGCTGCATGAAAATCCTCCTTCTCATGCTTGGAAATCCAAGTCAAGAAGAACATATCCCAGTAATAGATGTCTCCATCCACTACTTTATCAATCTCACCTCTTCCTTGTCCACCAAGTGCATCATATGTGAAGTGATCTTGGGGATACTCCATCGATAAACCCAAGCTCCAAAGTGACAGCATTGTTGGCCTATGCAAATAGGTTCCTACCAACTCATAACTCCATTCTTTGACTTGGTTCTTGTCAAAGACTCCTCCCATAATGCTGCTACATACAAGAAGTTTCTCCCATAGGGGAAGTACCTCTTAATCATCCAAGGCTAAAAAGTATACCCTTTACACCATGATAGTGCCATCTTCCACTCCTGCAACATTATGCAAAGTATGAGAGAAAATCTGCCCATGCTCTCCAAGCAACA
The DNA here is from genome assembly GCA_034641835.2 of Pinus albicaulis. Lineage (NCBI taxonomy): Eukaryota > Viridiplantae > Streptophyta > Pinopsida > Pinales > Pinaceae > Pinus > Pinus albicaulis. Next base: position 118,440,176 of record CM076577.1, on the reverse strand, counting down.
ATGGATTTTGCTGCCTCCTCATACCTCCATCATACAAATCATGTGGTGAAAACATAATGATTGATATGAAAGATGTCATACCAACACAATGTATCCATACTCCTTGCTTCCCAATGATGCAAGTATCCTGCCATACTCCCTCCACCCACATACCTTTAGAAAGAGGATATGGTAAACTCTCTCAAGAGTAGCCAACATAGCTTTGCCTCTTGCTGCCCTGTGTCATAGATTTGCAAGTGGCTCACCATCCTCTTGCTCTCCACCCACATCCACTCAACCACTTGTGGATGTCTCCTTCCATTCTCCATCCTGGTACTCCTCCAATGAATACTACCACCCTACCATATCAGATTTTTCCTCTTGCATTTCATGGGATGTTGAAATGCAACTCCTTGGAAATCTCCTAGAAAAGATCTCACACCCATGACCATCTTGAATCTATCAAGATCCAAATGTGTTGAGGGAAAAACCTCCTCACTGCTACTTCTTGATAGCACTGTAAAACTCCTCAATGGTGTACTAGCTGTCTCATGCTCCAACTCAAGAATGAACATATGGTTTTGTGTAAGTTTGTTTGGAACAAGGTTCATCTTATCCTCCAAAAGTTCACACCCCACCCTCAAGTGTTGTGTGCCACCCAACCAAGGCACATGAGGATGATGGTTCATCCCTTCCTTGAACAATTCAAGGTTGCACAGCGCAGTGCCATCATGTTGTTCCAAATGAGTAGTATGCAATGGTATACAACCCTCCATATGTTTTGCTAAAACAATAGGAGATGGAAACTTAGGCATACCTTGATGAAATTTGAAAGTCTCTTGTATGGTTGTAAGGGTTTCTCCCTCCAATGTGCTGGCTCCTCCAACTGAAGATGTTGAGGGCTGCTCCACCATAGTTGTGACAGCACTGGTACAAGTCTCCTCCAATAGTGGTGAGGGCTTCTCCTCCTCTAGTTCTTCTTCATCAAATCTCCCAATCAACCTTTGAGTAAACTCAGCAAAATTAGTCACACTTGCATGGCTCACATGGTTGAACCACCAAACGTCTGCTTCACCCTCAAGGTGTAGCGCTGCAATTTCTACATCCTCTTTCTCTACCTCAAGATGAAGTAGGAAAAATGCATCAAGTTTCCTTGCCCAAACCCTTGTTGCAGATGACCCATCAAAAGTAGACAATAGAAACCTATTGTCCTTGATCCTCCCTTGGCCACAAGGTCTTCTTTCTTCCTCCAAATGAATGAACTGAGGGAAAGCTAGAGTCTCCTTGAAGGCTCTAGGTTGAGATTTGTACTCAATAAGGTATTCACTTAGAATCTTGTGATCCAAGTGTCCTCCATCTTTCTGCAATTTGTCCTCCTTCTCAAAAGGAAAGGGTATGTTCCAATGCTTTGGAGCTCTCTGAAACACTGGTCTCCTCTTCTGATCATAGGAAGTGCATGGCTCTTCCTCTTCTTGAAACTCTCTAGAAGTTTCACTGCTCCTTTTCTCTTCTTCTTGTTTAACCTCCTTGGAGAGATTCTTCCTGGATTTGAAAAGTGATGAGAGAAAACTCATCATTTTCATAATTCTGACCTTTATCTTTCTCTTATATCATTTTGGATTGAAGTCCATAGGCTGAGCCAAATATCTTGCTTCGATACCACTGTAATATTCCCAAATATGGACTACTCAACCATACATGCATAAAAAATGAATTTTCAGAAATATATGATATAAATAATGAAATAAACTCTTGGATCCCTTATATCAGAAAATATACAACCTAAATCCAAGAATAGAGATGAAACAACTGAAACTAGGTGGGTTAAACAGACCTCCCACACGTAGGATAGCTAAAATAGGCTAAAACCCCAAACACTCCAACACATAAATTACTGCATAAAAGAGAATGCACAGTCTAATGAGGGTTTGTACACATGAATAGTAGAGACAAATAGATATGATATTATATTAAACAATATGGCTCAGAAAATGAGATCTAGTCTCCTTTATACAAAAGCTAGATAACCCGAAAAGGGTTTCTAGGAATACACCCTGAATACAAATGGTGATCTTCAGCAATAAGACTAAATAATCACTGAAAACTGAAGCACAAGAGTATATAAGGCTGAAATAATGTATATCTCATGCAGATCTGATCAAAGGTCTTCCCCCATGAAAGGATGAACCTCTAAATCATAGGAAAACTCCCAAAAAGAACCACCGGATCCACTGCAGAAACTGCCCTCCAGAAATAACGCAATTCCAGAATGGAATAATGTTGTAGGTGATGGAAATTTGTTGGCCTTCTTCCAAAGATATGAAATCATCCCAAGAACGCTCCAAACTGATCTTCCAATAGAAGGAAGCTTCCCTCCTATGCAAAACCAACTCAGAAAGTGGGTTTCTCAACCCTCCACTGCAACACCCTGCAACTCAACACAACCTCTTGCAGAAACTGCTTTGAAACTAAATACTGAAGCTTGGCACCAATTCCAGATGTGTGGAATGATAGATCAGGTCTCTCCCAAGAGCTCCTCAATGGGAAGAGAAGGAATTCCTAAACAAGAAAACCTTAGTGCTAAACAACACCAGCAGTCTTAGCTAAACAGCTAAAGAGAGCAAAGTCTAAGCAGACACACCAAAATATATTTCATAAGCTAACCTCAAATGGCTGCCATCCTCTTCCTTATAAACTAAGTGAGCCTTCTCACCTTGGGTCCCACTCATTAAGGTTTCCACCATCACACAAACAACCTCCCTCCAAAACTGCGTTGTCCCTTCATTAGAGCCACTCCTCCAAACTGCGTTGTTTGATTTGGTCAAGGTTGACCTCTTCAACCTGCTTCAGCCCTTTTCACAGTTAAGGGTCTTCAATCCAGCTCATACATAGTTGTCTAGGTTGATCCTCATTCACATTGAGCTAGTTTTATTGGTGATCCACTCCTCCTACATTCATGCTGTTGACTTGGTCAAACTTGACTTAGTCCACATGCAAATGTCCCTGTTCACACATGAGAGTGCTATATCCAGATATTTTATGATCTCTTTTCACATAAAGAGGGGTTTTATTGTTTATTAAAGGTAAGTATGGGTCTCTTTCCCAATTTATTCATCTACTAAGTGCTAGAAGCAAAAATCAATATTCCAATTAGCTGCATGCTAATTTTGAAATCTACACACATCATGGAATCAACTAGTGCACATGAAAATTTTTAACTTTTCAAACCGTTCTTTGTCAAATTAAAAACTATAATAGAATAGGCTAGATCTCTCGTACCAGGGATCATGGCCCTTTACAATCACACTGATACAAGGACTACAACTAGGGCTTGGTGTTACTCCTTTGACAACCAATCTACCTTGAACAAGACAACACTTGACCCACTTTTCGATGGTAGCCACACATAGCTCTTTCAATCCATATGTCTTGAACACATCTGGTAGATCCTCTTGCCTCCCATTATGCAACTCCTCAATCTGCCTCTATCAATGAACTCAACTCATTTAGGTTATTGAACTCGACTAAAAAAACTTTTACCTATATCTACCTCTTTTTTCCTTTAAGGTTTGCAACACTTAGGGTATTAGTTCAGTTGTTCACAACTTCATTGTGAAAAAATATTTGGTCTGCCCACTTTTTCCATACTACTACTCCAAGATGACAAGTCTAGGGATATGAAGTTTTTCCTTTTTCTTAATGACAAAATTCTCTACAATACAGTGAAATAGGGCTAGTTGGCTAGCCCACTTGATTTCTACTTTAGTCCTTTAAAGTCTACACGTGGTTCGGCCCAATACACCTACCCTTCTACTAGTCTTGTTTTCCTTCACAAGTATAGGACTTAGAGCTCTTCTTTGTCAGTCACCTAAAAACCCTCCAATTTTACTTGGACTACCATCAATTTTCCCAACCACAGACAATTATTTTATTGATCTAGTGCCCACAACACATCCCTCATATAGGGCTCTTCAAATATGCCACCTAATAGTGATTTGAGTCCTCTCAAAATCAATATTCTTGTGTACCAATTTCTTTGCTGTCCAATATATGAAAAAATATGAAATAATCATCTTATCTTCCTTCTAACAATTTGTAGATGAATGAACTAGGGTCACAAATCATCCATTAACAGTCCATCGACTAACTGTTTATAGGTTGATTCATATATCTGTCCAAAAAATCTATGGACTGTCCACGAAAATAAACTCCTCTTCATGTAAATATATTCCTCATATGGCACATTTCTTCTGCTCCATCTTATACTTAGGTTCCACCTTCCTTTGGATTTTCTATCTCCGCGTATACTTCTGCAAACCATCTTCCAAATTTTTCGTATATATTGCAGAGATAAGCCTCTCTCTAAGGGTCACAACCCCTCTTCTTCTATGTAGATATGTCACAGTATTAATGGCATACCTTATGGATTGAACATGCTAGGAAACCTCCCTAAATATGGAATTATGCTTCTATTTTATTTTCTTTAGAACAAACCCTATCCACCCATATAAAAAATGACAACTCTTTCCTCCATAAGAGACTCGGCCTAGCACATATGGATCCATAGATTCTGGACATTTCTTTGACTGAATCTTGACCTGAACATTAGATCTCTACAACCTTCAAACTATGGTTACCTCAGTCAATATTACACCAGTGACTACTTCTGTTCTGGCCCTAAATTCTAGTGTAGACCCTCCTCCATTTGTGTTGGTATTTATCACAGACCTTGCAACCTACTAACCACCACAATGTATGGTCTCAACCCTCTCTACTATTTCAAAATTTGATGCGGCATTCACATAGAAACAACACTGAAATCACATGCCCAAATTCTCATGAGCCGCCTCTCTTGAGCTTGATATGCCATAAGAGAACCAATAATATGTCATCCTACTTCCTATCTCGAACCCATTAAGGTATTTGAAATTCTTGTGAACCCTCACATGATGATCTCACTCTTGGTGGATGATCATGGCACCCATTTAGTAACTCTTACTCAGACCTCTAACTCAACCTACTTTAGGACTACATCTCTCCTAGCCTCCTTGATCAAATGAGCTCCTTCTCACTTGATGTTCTCGTCTTCATACTAAGGCCTCCTTAAATATCTTTTTCTAGCCAGGCCTCTTAATAATTCTTTATAACTTACAAAATTTATCCACTTAGACCTTAGGAAATATTGTTTTTTATTTTTAATTTTAATTTATATTTTAAACCCCATCTCAGGTCCAAATCCCCTACGCTTGGGTTATTTTACCACAAAGGCTTTTATGGCTAAACTCACACAAACCCATCTCACTAGGCATGTGGAGTACCTCCCAAGCTACATAATTCAACAACATAGTCTAGTTGTAGTAATTGTAACTTGGTCAAGCTCCTATAGTCAAGCGAGAACTTGGTTGGGTTCCCAAGTTGAAAATTAAGTAAGGGTAGTTGTGAGGGAATGATAACTAGGGAGGGTTTGGGCATGCCAAGGAATGAAAAGGTGTGCTAACACATGTTGGAAAATTTCAATGCATGTTAAGGAGTGTTAAGGAGTGTTGAGGCATCACAAGGGAGAACTAGGTCAAAATGCATGGAAATGAACAAATAAGTGTGTGTGTGTGAGGGAGTGTTAGTGAATTCAAGTGTGCCAAGGATGAAGTGTGTTAGAAGAAGTTCATAATAGGGTTTGCAAGAGGCAAGCCTATGATTGCGATAAGGGGATGGACAAAGCAGTTTTAGACAAAGGGATACTTTGTGTTGAGCAGACTGCTATTTTTATTTTATCTATTATTTTTATATGACATGTGGCACACTTTGGTTGAATGATCATGTTTTAAAAATTTTTAGACAATTGCATATTGTACATTGTTGTGTATATGTTTTGGGGCACTCAGCTTGTGCCAACTTATATATTTTTTGTCTTCTGTATCTTGTGGTTCTTGCAAAATCTCAGTTAATGCCCTACTGTTTATATGAACTGGACATACATGTGAAATATTTCCTATGTAAGATATGTTGCTTAATGGCCATGGCTAGATGTGATCCTTGTCTTGGTAAGTTCTTAAGTGGGAAAAGTTCAACTTGGACATGAGTGGCCTAAGATGAGGTAGAGGCACTTCTTAAGTGAACAAGGCACAATCTACTTGTAGTAGGTGCAATTGATCAAGTTGTTACGGCTAAAGCGAACAAATATCATGGCATGAAATGCAGTAGATAAGGAATTGAATGGGTTCCCAAGTCATGAAAAAATGTAAGGCTAGTTGTGAGGGCATGAGTGCTAAGGCATGCTAGGGAATGCTAACATGTGCCAGATATTTCGAAGGCATGTCAAATATGCTAAGATGTGTCAAGTGCTAAGGCATGGAAAAATGTGCAAGGGTGTGACAATACATGCCAGGGACTATCAAGGAAACAAAAAGGAGAAACAAGTTAAACTAAAATGAAATGAACACATCATAGGCTTAATAAGTAATCAATTTACATTTTCTAGGAGGGACATGCTATGCACACCAACACTAGGTGGAAATAAGTATCAAGTGCCAAGTGTCAGTGCATTCTAAGTGCCAAATCATCCTCTGTTACTTCTCTTCTACTTTCCAATAATTGATCTCAAATAACTTTAATATTAAACCATGCCAAAGCATACCAAGGCATCTTAATGAATGCTATACATGCTAATGATCATTGTCTCTCTAGGACTACATCTCTCTTCGCCCCCTTGATCAAATGATCTCCTTTCCACTTGATGTTCTTTCCTTCATCCTAAGGCCTCCTTAAATAGTTTTTCCTAGACCTATTAGGAACCCTCTAGAACTTACGAGTTTTATCCACTTAGACTTTAGGAAATATTAATTTTCCTTTTTAATTTTCTTTTATAATTTAAACCCCATCTTGAGTCCAAAATCCCTTTGCTTGGCTTCTTTGCCCACAAATCCTTTTGTGACCAAACTCACACAAACCCATCTCACTAGGCTTGTGGAGTACCTCCCAACCTACGCAATTTAACAGCATAGTCTAGTTGTAGTAACTGTAACTTGTTCAAGCTCTTGTAGTCAAGCGAGGGTTTGGTTGGGTTCCCAAGTTGAAAATTAAGTAAGGGTAGTTGCGAGGGAATGATAGTTAGGGAGGTTCAGGGCATGCAAAGGAATGAAAAGGCATGCCAAAACATGTCAGACAATATCAATGCATGTTGAACTAGAGTGTTAGGGAGTGTCAGGGCATATCAAGGGATAACTAGGTCAAAATGCATAGAAAGGAACGAATAAGAGTGTGTGCCAGGGAGTGTCAGCGAATTAAAGTGTGCTAAGGACAAAGTGTGTTAGGAGAAGTTCCAAATAATATTTATAGGAGGCAAGCCTACAATTATTATACAGGGCTCTACATAGCAGTTTTAGACAGAGGGAGATCACTTTGTGATACACACAACATTGTTTTGCCTTCAGCTATTTTTTTTTATATGAGATGTGCCACACTTTGGCTACATGTTCATGATTTAAAATATTCTAGATAATTTCATATTGTACATTGTTGTGTATAATTTTTGGGGCACTTGGCTTGTGTCAACTTATATCTTGTGTTCCATGTGCATCTTGTGGTTCTTGCAAACTCTCAGTTAATGTTCTATTGTTTATATGAAATAAACATACATGTGAAAGATTTCCTATGTAAGCTATGTTGCTTAGTTGTTTTATGGCCATGGCTAGATCATGTGATCCTTGTCTTGGTAACTATTTAAGTGGGACAAGTTGAGCATGGAAATGAGTGGCATAAGATGAGTTATATGCAATTATTAGGTGAACAAGGCACAATCTACTTGTAGTAGGTGCAATAGGTCAAGTTGTTGCAGTTGAAGCAGACCAATATTGTCACATGAACTGTGGTATCCAAGGACTTGATTGGGTTTCCAAGTAGTGAAAAATGTAAAGGATAGATGTGAGGACATGAGTTCCAAGGCATGCTAGATAATGTAATATGTTCCAGATAGTGCGAAGGCATGTCAAACACGCTAATATGTGCCAAGTGATAAGGCATGCCAAGATGTGCAAGGGTGTGTCAATGCGTGGCAGGGACTGTCAAGGAAACAAAAGGGAGAAATAAGTTAAAATACAAGGAAATGAACACATGAGAGGGTTAATAAGTCATAAATTTATCTTTTCCAAGAGGGGCATGCTAGGCACACCAATACTGGGCGCCAATAGGTGCCAAGTTCAAAGTCTTAGTGCATTCTAAGTGCCAAGTCTTCCTTTTTTGCTTCTCATCTACTTTCCAACAGTTGATCTCAAATAAATTTAATATTAAACCATGCCAAATCATACCAAGGCATATCAACGTATTCCATACATGCTAAGAATTTCCAGGTAGAAACATGTGCCAAGCGCCAATATGTGTCAGGGAGTGTTATGCATGATATCAAGTGGAAGGGAATGTTTAAGAGTGGTAAGGTGTGCTAGAGAGTGCTAATGCATATTGAGGAGTGCTAAGGAGTACTAGGAAAAAACATTAAGGGAGAACCAGGTCAAAATTCATGGAATTTAATGAATATTAGGAACGTGTGCTAGGGACTAATGTTAATGAGTGCTAGTTGTCATGCCAAGGAGGGAGTGACAAGGTATGATAAGCATTGGTAAGGCATGCTAGAAAATATCAAGGCATGTCAAGAAGTGCCAAAGTGTGCTATGGATTTCCAGGGTGTGCTAATTATATGTGCCAAATAGTGCCAATATATGCCAATACATGCCAGGTGTTAAGGATGTGCAGGGTGCTAGGGTATGTCAATATGTGCAAGAAGTGTCAACGAAACAAAAGGAAGAACCAAGCTAAAATGAAAGGAAATGGACACATAAGAGGGTTAATAAGTCAGGACTTTATCTTTTCCAAAATGGGAATGCTAGGCACACTAATAATAAGTCCCAATACATGCCAAGTGGCATTGTGTGCCAAGTTCTAATGTATGTCAATTCATGCAACCAAGGTTTTCTAGGGAATGCTAGGGACTACATGCATGCCAACACATGCTATGATAATTCTATGTTGTGCTAACACATGCCACCATGTGCTTGGGCGTCAATGTCATGACAAGATGCTCTAGGTAAAAATAGTTTCCAATACATGTGAGGTGCTAAGAAATGTTAGTGTGCCAAAGCATTAATTTAAGGTGTGCCCAGTTTGTTGAGGAGTGTTAGCTCTTTCTCATTAATATAATTGACAGAGTTTGATTAAGTATTAAATAATATATTTCCTACACACACTAGTGGAAATTTATCTAAAGGGAATTTGCTAGATAATAAACTTAATAGATATGAATCATGTGTTGACTCATAAGAAAACTCTATTCGACTAGTCATTACTTGAGGGAAACGATACACACTAATTACTTCTTGACAAATTGACTGACTCTAACCACTAAGTCGTTGGACATATTATAAAAAATACTACACAATAATGGTCTTAAATCGTTATCTTTTGACAAAAAATATATTAACAAGCACATAGCGTCATCCAAAACTCAATGGAATGATCAATGATGATGAAATTTTTTTGACCGTCACCAAAAGTAAAAAAAAGAGCATTGGTGAGGGTCATTAAAATTTCATCACTAGAAGTGTCACCAAGAGAGAATTAGTGATGGGCCTTTAACGAACCTCACCAAAAGTGTCATTGAAAATGGCTTTGGTGACGAAACTTAAAGGACCATCACTATATACACTTATAGTGATGATCTTTTAAGCACCGTCACCATATGTGACATTGGTGACAGACCTTACAGGTTCGTCACAAGCATGACCCTCACCAATGCCCTTTTTTCTTGTAGTGAAGTCCTCAAAAGTCTTCTTAAATATCATTCATTGAAAAGGTACACTGACCATATGAGAAAAATATTTACAAACCATGAACCCTTTCTTCATAGAGTTTCATCATACATATACAAGAGACATTATACTGACACCTCCACCAAAAGTGTGAATCTTTTCTAAAAATTTATTACATTCTCATACAAAAGATGAGGCTTATCTTAAACTTTAATACAAAGTGATGTAACATAAATAAAATAAACAGCATGATGGCTTGTAATTCGAAGTGGCTAGAATGATGTGGCAATCTGCAGGAAGAATGCTCCTCTGTTATGGTACAACCACTTCCACAAAAAGCGCAAACAGTAGTTGAAGATGACATGTGGCTATTTTCCTCAAAAATTGCATAACAGAATTTTGAAATTTAGAAGGGAGCTTGATCAGTGACACCCGGCAGCAACTACTTCTGTGGATAATTCATGCATGTAACTACTCCTCAGTAGCACCCCTCGAGACTTGAACAAAAATTTCCACCTCTCTCTTCATCCAAAAACTGAAGAAATAATAGCTTCCTTTTTCAAAATTAAGTAGCTATAACCGGAAATTCTGCAAATAGCTGCATTTTTTATTAGGCCAAATATGTGTGAGCTTCTCCTGAAAGGGTTAGATGAAATCAAGTATTGAAGCAAAGATATTGAGAGACTTTGCTTTAGTGAGCCTTCTAGTTATTTTTCCTGTATGATTTTGTTTTTGAACTCTAGCCTTCTTGGCTTCCTTATCTGGGCTTTCATCAATATTGATGACTTCATCTCTCAGTCTCGAATTAGCAATCAGTTTTCTATTCAATATAAGTTTGTTTTTTGTCCGAGTGTAAGGCCTCTTAAGGTATGGATTTGGAATATAGGAAACCCTTTTTCTCTTCTGTACCATGCCACTAGATTGACCTTCTTCATATTCTATCTCTGAAAAATATTCATCAGTGCTATCTTCTTCAAAGGATGAACAAGGGTGAATGAAAATCTTATCCTTTCTCCTTGTAAGTGTCTTGGGTGTCTTGGGTGTCTTGTGGGTTTTGAGGGAAGAAAACAACTGAGCTAGTGTTGGTTAACTATTTTCCTCTTGCTCTTCTGCAACTGCTGGAATGGAGTGTTGAACTAGAATAGACACTTGAACTGGTACTTCACCTGGTATTTCAACTGGCACTTGGACTGGCATTTCAGGGATGGATTCCACTAAAATTTTCTCTCCTAGTATCAACCTTCTTATGCCTCTATGTTTTGAGGAGGAAGCTCTGTTTTCATAAAATGTAGAGTTAACAGTTTTCCCTTGCTTGAATCTCATGGAATGTTCTCTAATGAATGCTGCTAAAGTATGAGATTATTTTGGAAACTTCCTCTCATAAAATTTCTCTGCAGGCTTCACCATGGGTATAGGAATGACAATTTCAGTTCTAGCCCTCCCAACTGAACTTCTAGTTTGCCTACTGGTTGATGGGGTAGATCAAGCTGACTATGACATGTTTGGCATAGGAGTTGCACTAGTTTGTTCATGAGAATTTTTCTTCTTGGACCTCCCTAACCTCCTCCTAGAGTTGATACTACCAAACCCCTCCTCTGCTAGGAATTTATCCCAGGTAGTCCTTTTTCTTTTTAAGGTGGTATACAATCAACATTTTAATTAAACCCCTATGATATAGGTTGTGCAGGGAATAGATATGGATTTTCTACAACTTTAAGGACATTTTGAGCAAGGATATGTACAGGAAGTAGGGAAAATTCATAGGTTTTTCACCCGAAATATGAGAAAGAAATCTTATTTGGTAATCGTGGACAAAGGAGAACCTACCCTCAAATTTAATGTAACGTTGCACAGTGGTGATCACATGTTGGTATTCAGCCCTAAAAGAATAAATATGCACAGTTGGATTCCATTTGACATTCACATGTTTAGGTTTGAGGAAGGGACTTACTTCTGTTGGAAACATTTTATTTTTGAACCAGCATTCTCCAGTGGCCGAGGTTTGAGTAGCTTGAGCTATGATGGATTTAGAGATTTTGAAAGTCTTGCTCCCAAGCTTGACTTTCTCCCCATCAAAGCTCTCAGCAAAAGCCTGTGCTAAGGCCACATTTTCTCAGGAAAATTTCTACAAATACTTTTACCAGCCTGCTGATTTAAATTGAGGTTTGGCTGTAGCATCAACAAACCTAGTGTTTGCTAGCTTGGAACTATTAACATTCCCACCTTTTCCCATACTTCTCAACAACTAAGCTCCCTCTAAATGCACATATGTTTAACTTGGAGGAAAAACCCTACATGGAGCCCTGATTTCTTGCCTTGGAATGATAAAATAGTTTCTAGAAGACATGACTTATGTTAGCTCTAACTTCCACAGAGAACCTCAAACTTGAGAATATTGAACGTAACCCTCTGAAGCTACACCTTTAATCATGGTATGGTTTGATGGCATGATTTGAAATCATTCAAACATGAGCACCAAGTCACCCCATAACTCATAACACTCCACTGCATCATTTAATAATTGATACCTTGTACCATCCTCTCCGCTTCATCTTAGTAGGGTAGTTATATGTTAGTTGCATTAATACTATAACCATTCACTTATAATAATTCTCCTAAGTAAAAAATAATTAATCGTGTTATAACATAGGATATCTTCAATCATCTTCAAAGAGGAATGATCTTTTCCCTGAAAATATTCCTTGCAACTCCTTATGCCTGAGAAATAGCTGCCTTTATCTCTGTATTGCAATATAACTAAACTTCAGATAAATAGCTGCACTTTTCACTATGTTACCAATGAAAATAGGTTCCTAAAGAAATAGCCGCCCTTTTTTACTGTGTCAGTAATGTATCCTTCAATTTGGAGAAATAGTTGCCCTTTTTTTATATCACTGTATTACCAATGAAACTTAAACAGAGGTAGCTATTTCCCGAAAAGAGTAGCTATAATTTTATTACAAAAATGACCAATAGCCTTCGACACTAACCTAAGTTAAAACAATGGTTTTAACTTCTTTTATGAACCTGAGACACTAATGCCAGCTATAAAACTTAAAAGTATTTTGGTTTTGAGACTCTTTTTTTTGGCTTTTATTGAAAATGAATCGAACTTTGACATAGGCTAGGAAATAAGAAAAAATTGAAAATAGTGATACAATGGCGGTCAGACTATTAAAATTTATAGTGCTAACAGTGGCTCCTATTAGGGATGAAGTCCTCCATATGAGGCTTCAAGGACTGTAGACTCAGTGCCTAAAAACTTTCAAAATTCAGAAGACTTCTGGAAATTATGACTAGAACTGACCTTTGACTGACTGGACTCAAGACTGATCATATTTACAGACACAAGTGCCATTGGGCATGGAGTTTTATTGACACATCGCCCCAAATATTTACAATGCAATGACTAACTAAATTATCAAACAAATAATTTTTTAATAAAATGACCATTAAATGGACCTCCATTCAGCTGATCATCATCTAGATGCTTGAGCAGAAATGTATTGTTTTCCAAAACTTGAGCAATTCTAAATGGCCCAAACCACAAATTGTCAAACTTACCATGCTTTCCATGGTCTTCCCTCTTGACATCCCAACGCAGCACCAAGTCATTCTCCTGAAATAATTGTTGATTTTCTCTTTTGTAAAAAACAGATTTGACTTTAGTCTGATATTTTTGTACTTTTTTCCATTAGTGATTGTCTGATCTGATGAGTTTCTATCAGCTGCAACATTCTCCTTTGAATTTTATTTTCATCATCAATTTCATGTTGCAGAAACTTCATAACAGGAAGAGCTAATTGCAATGTCATTACATCATCATTAACATATACAAGCTGAAAGGGAGACATTCCAATTGATCTTTTTCTAGTTACCCTGTTTTCCCAAAGAGCATGCACTAGCTGAGTGTCCCAATTTTTCTTATTTTCAGGCAACATATTCTTAATGATTATCACCAAACTTTTATTGGATGACTCAGCTAACCCACTACCTTGAGGGTAATAAGGTGAGGAATGAGTCAATTCAAAACCATATTGCTGACATAAGCTATTCATCTTAGTATACTTAAAATCCATTGCATTATCGGTCACTAATTTATGTGGACAACCAAATCTAGACATAATGTTTTTCAACAAAAAATTGATTATTACTGTATCAGTGGAATTCCTAGTTGTAAAAACTTCAATCCACTTAGTAAAATATTATGTAGCTGTAAGAATCCATCTATGATGTCCCGATGAAGGTGGATTAACTTCACCGATGAAATCTAACCCCCACTGCTAGAAAGGAACATCTGTTGAAATAGGAATAAGAGGTAATGGAAGCAAATTTTGTTTACCATAAAAAATTTTACATTTGACACAAATCCTGACTTTGGAAAAAACATTAGAGAAAAGAGTTGGCCAATAATAGCTGACTCTTAATATTTTGTTTGCAGTGGCTTTCCAATAGAAATGTCCTCCACACACTCCTACATGTATCTCTGTCATAATCTCCTGTGACTCAGCTTAATTTACACATCTTAATAAGACTCCCACAGGGTATTTCCAGTAAATATGGTCTTCTAAGTTGCAATACTTAACATCCTTCAATTTAAAAGCTCTCCTTTTTTACTTCTCCATTTCAGGGGGACAGTTGAAATTTAACAAAAAGTATACTATATCCTTATACCAATTTGAATGAAATATTTCAGGATAAATAGATATACCTTCTCCATCCTTTTCTCAAGCTACCTCCATACTCAGATTTAGATCTTTGCAGTTAGATTCAGCCAACAAGCGAGCCAAGCCTTGTCCTTTTATCAATTTAGTAGGTTTGATCTCAATATCAAATTCTCGAATTTTGGTCAACCATCTTCCCCTTCTGCCATCTGTATATGGTTGCAGTAATACATCTTTGACAGTGATATTTGTCACAAAAGCAACAATTTTTGAATGTAACACATAAACTCGAAAATACTTTAAAGCCTCAACTCGTGCATATGATTTTTTTTCAGTCAGGTAGTACTTTAATTCATCATCTCTTAAAGCACGACTGAAGAATGAAATAGTCTATTCTAAAACTTATTTGTTCTTTTGTAACAAAACAACTGCAATTTTTTCTTCTGAATCATATGAAAAAATAAGAAAATATTTTTCAAAATCAGGACTAATCAAAACTGGAGCTTCAGTCAAGGAAGACATGATTGCTGAAAAATATTTTTTTCTTCATCTCACCACTTGAATTCTGCATCTTTCTTTAGCAATAAATTTATATGTTTGATCATCTTTGCAAAATTTGGAACAAAGCACCTCAGAAAATTAAATTTCCCAAAAAATGACTGCAATTATTTTTTATTCCTTGGCAAACCAATCTTCTGAATAGCCTCAACTCTCCTTGGATCAATACAGATACCACTTTCTGTCACAATATGTCCCAATAATTTCCCTTCTTGAACAACAAATGATGACTTCTTCAAGTTCAAGGACAAACCAAATTTTCTGCATTTGTCAAAAACTTGTTTTAAATGTTTCAAATGATCTTCATCAGATTTTGAATAGACTGTAATGTCATCCAAGTAAATGGCTACAAATCTGTCTTTTTCTCCTACAAAGGAAATATCCATTGCCCGGTGAAATGTTGCGCCTGCATTCATTAGACCAAATGGAAATTTTTTGTGCATGAATGTTCCCTAGGGTGTAGTAAATGATGTCTTTTTTCTGTCTTGTCTATCAACTGAAATTTGATTATAGCCTGAAAAGCCATCTATCATTGACAATATTTTGGAGCCTACAACTTTATGCAAAATATAATCCATCTTAGGTAATGGATAGTTATCCTTCAATGAACACCGATTCAAATTGCGAAAATCAAAACAAATTCTTATTTCGCCATTCTGCTTTCGAACCAAGACTATATTAGCCACCCAATTAGAAAATCTTAAAGTCAGAATTATTGTTGCTTCCCATAATTTTCTGATTTCTTTTTCAATGATAGGGAGCAGCATGGGATTGATATGCCTTATCTTTTGTGCTACAGTATTTTATTCTACTTTTAGAGGAATTGTGTGCTCCATTATATTTCTATCATAGGTCTTCAACTCACTGTAGGACCATGCAAAAATATCTGCATATTGTTTCAGAAGCTTGACATATTTTTTTTCTAGTTTCTAGAGAAAGAAATTTAGAAACTTTGAAAAATTTTGGTTGATCTTCTGTACCAATATTACAGTCAATTGTACTCTCTCCATCATCTTTATTTTCAGGCTTTAAAAAGACACATTTATTGTCAAACAATCTTTCTAAAGGAACTAGGCTTTTAGGAATATAGTTAGTTTTTAGATCAATAATGTCTTTCCCAGCCATGGTCTTTTTGAAATACTTTCTGTTTTGATTTTCAACAATGTCTTGCTCATCATCAATTTGAATGTCTGCAAACTCTTCAACGCACTCTAAATTTTTTTGAAATTTCTTTGTCATCCTAAAATACTTGCGAGTATTTGATGTTATCAGGAATAGAAGGTCTATTTTTTATTTGAACATCATATGTTTCCTTGACATCAAGAGGAACTTTGAAATTACTAGCAGCAATATCTAGTGAATCAACAATTTGATTTTCCTCTCTAGTGACAAAATTTACATTAAATGCTGAAAAGTAATGCTCAATCAAGTCCCACCCTTCATTCCTATAATTATTCAATTTGAAATTTTTAACTTGATTGTTGTTTCTAACCTTCCTTATCACCAATTTTGAATCACCAAAAGTAACTAGTTTTTCAGCTCCCAAGTCTTTCGCTGCCTTCATACCCAAAACAAGCACCTCATATTCAACAGTGCTATTAGTGGTAGAAAATTGTAGTTTATATGATATATTTACCCTTTTATGAGTGGGGGAAATGAGAACTACACCAGCTCCAGATACTTCTCTTGATAAGGCTCCATAAAAGTACGATTTCTAGATCTGTAATCCCTCTAAATGTTGCTCATTTATATCTTGGAAGTGTTGTTTTTCACTGATTTCAGGCTGGAAATTGTTATCATCAACAACAAGGTGTAATATGGATGACCCCAATTCCTTCTCCTCGGCATATATAGGATGATTTGATGGATTATGTTGATCAATAATGATATAGGCCATTTGGGTTTCCCTATACAACCTCTTGAATTCTCCTCCAAACACTGGGATTGTGGCATATGACATATCCATTTGAAGGGTGCCTCCCAATTTTTTAGACCAAGATCTGGAAAGCAACATCCCAAATCTAGAAGGTATGTCTGCAACTACGATGTCCATCACTGATCTTTTCATAGGAAGCTAGGTAAGAGAAACAACCAAGTCTTTAATCACTCCTAAAAACTTGAATTTTTTGGAATCAAAGGTGTATAGGTCATGATATTTCTTGGTGATTTCTAATCCTAATTCATACATCACTTTCTTTGGCATTAGATTATGAGAAGCCCCAGAATCTAATAGACAATTATGTAGCAATTTTTCATGTATATTGAGTGAAAGGTAGAAAGGTGGGGAATTATCATCATTTTGGTCTTAGACATGGCAGCCTAAATAAATATTAGGATGCTCATCCTCAAGATTGACTGAATCAGGAGGGAGAGGTCGTTGTAATAGAATTTTAAAAGGCTCTTTGTATGCTGTATTTTTCAACAATTCTAGAAGTGGGACAAGAATCTTAATTTTATTCAGTTCTGATTTGAAACTGAAATAAATAGGAGCTAATTCGTTATTTTCTGCAGAAATTTTGATGATTGGGGCAGAATTATGAGGTGGAGGGACCTCACTAACTTTGGCTTGTTGTTTAGCAGCTTGTTTGTCAGAATCTGATTTTTGTTGAGGTTGTTGAACATGACCTTTGGACCTCAGAGTATAATTTCTTTTTTGAACTTCTAGCTATTTTTTATCATTTTGTGCATGAATTTGAGCATTCTCATCATCTAAAAATAGATATATCCTTGACTGGTCTTCATATTATTGCAAACTCAAACAAGTAGACTGTGATGTTTCTCCTACAAGGTTTATGTCTTCACTTTCTTCATCATGTTCTTGTTGATCTTCTTCAGCAAAATTATTCAAAGGAGGCTGAAAATTTTGATCATCAACATTCCTCCTTGGGCGTTGTAGGATTTGTTGAGGCTGAAAAGGTCTTCTAAAGGGAGCCTAATTTCTATTGGGTTCATTTTGATTGGCTCTAGCAGTTGGTTTGTTTTCTAACTCCAATTTTGTCATCTTAGAGGCAAGTTCCTTGATTAAATTGGACATTTGATCAATAGTTTCTTTTGTTGTAAGAGTTTTGGAGGAAGAAGGTTTTTTCTTTCATTTTCTTTTTGTCTTTTGTTGCTTTCTCCTCTTCCATTTTAAATTTATTTGAAGCCATAAGATTAGACTGCACTCCAATTGCATCCTATTGCATATCCATCAATGTTTGTGCTTTCTCAGCCCTTAACCATAAAGAAAACTCAGAATCTAAATCATTGGAAAAAGTTGTCATAACTGTGGTTTCAGGAGGCTTAATTTCTTCAGGAATTTTTTGATAAATTTTATTAAACCTCTTTGTAAAATCAGCCAATGACTCATCTGTCTTCTTTTTCAAAGTTCCAAACTCTGTAAGGTAGTACACATAGTCTTTCATATCTCCCCATTGTTTCACAAATACTTCCTCCAATTCGTCTATTCCTGTTATTGAGTTTGGTGGCAGACTTCTAAACCATTTATGAGCTTCTCCATCCAAGCTCTGAACAATGAGTCTTGACTAGACATCTTCATGTTCAATGTTCTGGTTATCAGCATAAATATAGAAAGCAACCAAATGTTCCTCAGCAGAAACTCCTTCTCCCTCCCTTGTGTATTTTGGAAGATATTTCAGGTAATCCCCTCGAGGAAGAGGATGCAAAGGTTGAGGAAGAGAAAGTGGTGCATATCTTGCAGCCACTATCTGTTGCATCCTTGTAAGGGCAGGCTGAGCCATGGTTTGCTAATGTATAGTTGATGGATGACTAGTTGATGTAGTTTTTTGGGAATTAGGAATTACAATTTGGGGAATTTGAATATGATTTGGGACAACAGAAAATTTGGAAATCTTGGGCTGATTCTTCAAGTTTTGGGACTGAAAATAGTGGATTTTCAAAGAGATGAACAAAGGAGGTTTTGGTTTCACCTTCTAGATAAGAATTAGATTCAAATGTTGTCTCTTGAGGGGATGAGGTAAATTCAACTTTATTTTTCTAAGCTAAAAAGTCAGATAAGTTGAAAGTGAGGCCTTCACGAACACTCCCTTCTAGTGGATGCGAAGAGGATGACCCAACAACTGGATTTTGAGACAAAGGAAAATACTCTTGATGAGGGGTAATAAAAGCCTGATATTCAGGATGAGTTTGAAGGAAATTTAGAATGGTTCTAAAATCTTCTTCAGTCAAAATATCCCTATCAAGAAAAGGTGAAATTGCCAATACTTGTTCTAACTCCCCTTCTGACATCACAAAGTCTTATGATTCCTTATTGACAATTAAACCTCTGTTTTTTCTTCTTTGACTGGAATATTACTTATCTCAGATTAACTAAATTATGAATGAGAAAAACTTTCAGCTGAGCCTAAGTTAATACCATCTACTTTAATTTCTAGGGAAGCAGTTTCAAATTGAGATTTTTGAGCAGAATATTTTGAAACTAAAACTTCTTTCGATTCTAAAGTAGATGAAGGTACATTTTTCTTTGGAATGTAATTTTTATGTACCTTCTTCACTAACTGATACATGGCTTAAAATGATATATGTTTTCCCTTTTCATCATTAATAATATTCTCTGGGTCAGGAACTAGAGTCACAGTAGGTGATCTCTGATTTCTCCTAGTAGTAGGAGGTCCTGAAACCCCTCTTCCTCTTTTTGGAGTTGCCAGGTGAACGAATTTTCATTCTTCTTCAAGTCACAAATTCTTGTTCACCATCAAGAATTGATCATCACCAATTTAAAACAAGAGACGCGGGAGAATACTTCGTTTCAAAGGCCTTAGTCTCCCGGTAGATGCACCAAAATATGTTAGCGCTGGAATCAACACTTGGACTGCTTCAAGTGCTTGAACAATCACATCCTAAGCTCTAAGGAAATTTAATGATTTGGATTATATGATTGGTAGGTGGTTTAAACCCTCAATCACTGAAAAGGGATTTCAGTGAAGTTCACTGTCACACTAATGAGGGTATTGAGTCCTGATATAGTAGCAAGAAGGTAATTTTGTTGCCTATGAAGAGAAGAAAGCGTGAAATATTGGAGGGGAAAGTGGGTCTGCAAAACAGAAATCCACTACTTTGATGAAAAACAACACAAGAAACAGTTTGGTAATATATCAACAAGAGAAATCTATATCAAGACTTATAATAATCTTATTGAATATCATGAAAGGTCATTTTCATAAGGAATGCTCTTTAAACTGCCATTATATATATCTCATCAAGAAAACTCACTGTGTAAGACTGATAAAAGTTAACAAGATACATAAACACATCAAGAGACTCATAAAAGCATGCACCAACATCTGAAATTACAAACTGCAACTGAAGAGAATGAGGTGTGGAAACACATGGAAAGATTAACAATACACATATCAAGTAGGTAATAAGTCCTCAAAAGTCTTCTTCAATATCATTCACTGAATAGGTACACTGATCATATGAGCAAAATATTTACAAACCACGAACCCTTTCGTCATAGAGTTTCAACATACATATACAAGAGACATTATATTGACATATCAACCAAAAGTGTAAATCTGTTCTAAAAAGTTATTACATTCTCATACAAAAGATGACGCTTATCTTAAAATTTAATACAAAGTGATGTAACATGAATAAAATAAAAAACATGATGGCTTGTACTTCGAAGTGGTTGGAATGATGTGGAAATCTGCAGGAAGACTGCTCCTCTGTTCTGGTGCAACCACTTCCACAAAAAGTGCAAACAACAGTTCAAGATGACATGTGGCTATTTTCCTCAATAAGTGCATAACAAAATTCTGAAATTTAGAAGGGAGCTTGATCAAAGACACCTGGCAGCAAATACTTTTGTGGATAATGCATGCATGTAGTTACTCCTCAGTAGCACCCCTTGAGACTTGAACAGAAACTTCCACCACTCTCTTCATCCAAAAACTCAGGAAATAATAGCTGCCTTTTTCAAAATTAAGTAGCTATAATCGAAAATTCTTCAAATAGCTGCATTTTTTTATTAGGTCAAAAATGTGTGAGCTGCTCCTGAAAGGGTTAGATGAAATCAATTATTGAAGCAAAGATCTTGAGAGACTCTGCATTAGTGAGCCTTCTAGTTCTTTTTGCTGTATGTTTTTGTTTTTGAACTCTGGCCTTCTTGGTTTCCTTATCTGGGCTTTCATCAATATTTATGACTTCATCTCTCAATCTTGGATTAGAAATCAGTTTGATATTCAATCTAAGTTTTTTTTTTGGCCGATTGTGAGGCCTCTTAAGCTATGGATTTGGAATATAGGAAACCCTTTTTCTCTTATGCACCATACCACTAGATTGAACTTCTTTATATTATGTCTTTGAAAAATCTTCATCAGTGCTATCTCCTTCAAAGGATGAATAAGAGTGAATGATATTCTTATCCTTTCTCCTTGTAGGTGTCTTGGGTGTCTTGGGGGTTTTGAGGGAAGAAAACAACTAAGCTAGTGTTGGTTCCCTGTTTTCCTCTTGCTCTTCTGCAACTACTGGAATGGAGTGTTGAACTGGAATAGACACTTGAAATTGTACTTGAACTGGTATTTCAACTCGCACTTGGACTGGCATTTCAGGGCTGGCTTCCACTAAAATTTTCTCTCCTAGGATCAACCTTCTTATGCCTCTATGTTTTGAGGAGGAAGCTCTGTTTTCATCACATGTAGACTTAACAGTTTTTCCTTGCTTGAATCTCATGGAATTTTCTCTGATGAATGCTGACTGTGACCTGTTTGGCATAGGAGTTGCACTAGTTTGTTCATGAGCATTTTTCTTCTTGGGCCTCCCTACCCTCCTCCTAGAGTTAATACTACCAAACCCCTCCTCTGCTAGGAATTTATCCCATGTAGTCAGCAATGTATCCTTCAGTTTTGAGAAATAGCTGCCCATTTGTTTATATCAATGTATTACCAATGAAACTTAAACAAAGGTAGCTATTTCCCGGAAAGAGAAGCTATAATTTTATTACAAAAATGATCAATAGCCTTCGACACTAACCTAAGTTAAAACAGTGGTTTTAACTTCTTTTATGAACCTGAGACACTAATACCACCTATAAAACTTAAAATTATTTTGGTTTTGAGACTCTCTTTTTTGGCTTTTATTGAAAATGACTCAAACTTTGACATAGGCTAGGAAATAAGAAAATTTTGAAAACAGTGATACAATGGCGGTCAGACTATTAACATTTATAGTGATAACAGTGATCAATAACAATATCCCCCCATGGTTTTCCATGAAGAATGAACATCTTAAGTTGGCTCTCATAGTCCCTGGTAGAAGACAAGTGAAGAATATGGATGTCTACTTACAACCACTGGTAGATGAATTGAAGGAATTTTGGGATGGGATAAATGTATATGATGTATCAAGACCCATCGTAGCAAAAATGAGTTTTATGTTGTATGGAATATGTGCTTACACGACACATTATTATCCAGGCTTAGGAGTTTTATCTGGTAAATTACATGTTTATTGATTTTTTTATATACGTAACAATATTCTTTTGCATATTAATTATTTAATTCATTTTAATTGTTCCAATCTTCATGATATTCTTTAATGTGTCATGCATATTTTATACAATAATTTCGCAGGTCTTGTAAAAAAAGGTATTATGTATGTAAATGTTGTGGACCTTCTCTGAAAGCTAGATGGTCCAATGACCTACGAAAGCCAATGTATGACTGCTCCAAGGTATTCCTCCCAGAAGAACACCCTTACAGAAGAGCAACATCTGCTTTTAGTGGTAAACGATAGAGAACTGAAAGGCTTGCAAAAACAACACCAACTGAATGGCTTAGATCATATGAGAGAGAGAACGAGAAGGATTTCATAGAAATGTTCGATTAAAATGGGGAGCCTATGTTCGATCATCCAGAATTTTTCGACACCTGTGTTGAGAAATTTCTCATCGGGATGAAAAGGAAATCTGTCTTTTATAACCTCCCAATATTGGTAGCATATTCAGATTACCCGCTTATTAGATCCCATGCATATATTTAAAAATGTTTCATCTTCTTTATGGAGGCACATATCATCGAAACAAAGTGACACATTGGTTGTTAGGAAACATATTATTACTTCAAAAACTAAAAATAAACATTGGCCAAGACGATTAGAAAATACAGGATCAGAGGCTGGTCCCCCTAATTGGTATTTCAAATAAGTTGATATCCCATGGATTTTAAGAAAAGATTATATTTCTTTGGCAAAGGAAGTTACAATGGGTGTGAGGGTTCCATCTTCATATGGGTCTTCACTACGGCATTGCTTCACCGTGGAAGAACATTTTTCGGGGTTGAAATCACATGACCATTTGAATATTCTAAGAGTACATATAATTTCAAAAGCATGATTTTATTATTTTTTATATTAATAAATTTTATCCCATACAGGGATCATAAAACATAACTAATTTTGTACATTATTGCATGTGTTTATAACTTTGCAGTGTCATTATCCTTTATTCGTGCATGGTTGTGTGAAACATGACTTCCCCCAAGACCTAGGATGTGCCATATATAAATTATGTGCATTTTTACGTTGGATTATGTCAAAGGAGATTAATGTAGCTAGCATTCCACGGTGGTGTCAAGAGATGGTTGAGATCTTTTGTATGTTTGAGAAGGAATTGCCAACAAGTTTTATGGACTTGCAGGTTCATCTTCTAATCCACCCAGTAGATGAGGTTGAATTAGTTGGTGTGGTTTCTTGTCATTGGATGTTCTTCTTAGAGAGGTACATGAATAAATTGAAAGGTTTTGTTCGACAATCTATGGTAGAGGGGTACATATCGTATGAGTCTTTCTATTAGGCCAGTGATTACATCAAGCAAATCGACAACAGACTAGGTGCGGTGATTTGGGATGATGAAAGGGATGAAGAAAAAAGAGAAGGGGAGCTTCTCCAAACGAATGGAAAAATGCGCTTGATAAAGAGTAAGCGACTTATAATTTTTTAAATTTACACAAATTAAATATTCACGTTGAACTTCGATGTAATGTATATTTTGATCTCATGTGTACTACATGTCGGTTTGATTTCATCAGCGAATGCAGAAATTGAAGCAATCAATAAATTTGTTCTTTACAATTCCGAAGTGACACAACCGTGGGTCGCATTGTACGAACAAAAGAGGGTGAAATTGGATAGTGACAGGAAATAATTAAGATGGTTGAATGGTAGAAGTATTCCTTATCCCGATCATTTAAAATAAAATATGCCAATTATATGCCCCAACAGTTGGGTTGCTAACCAAGTCAGAGAGAAATACGGTGCAACCGGTCATTACCCACATGTTGAAGAGGATGCGCTAAACATAGGGATTGGGTGCAACCACTCGGTAATAATCTATTTATGTACATTTTAAACTTAATAATGCCCCTTTGAAATGTAACATCTATATTTCATATTTTAACAATTGGGTTATTAGAGACATGACACTATGGATTTTTAAATTTTTTATAGGTGCATTTGTTCCCATATATGTGGGCATATGGACATTATTTTCGCATAGAAAATGTCGATGATGGACACATGACACAAGATTGTGGAGTGGAAGTTGAGTTCGATCAATCTAGTTGAGCTAGCCACCGTGATCAAAACCTAGTACGAGGGACGTTAGGTTACATCGGAAAGATACAAGAGATCATTGAAGTGGACTTATCTTCTTTCCAATGTGTTATTTTTAGGTGCAAGTGGTGGGACACCTTTGATCGGAATAATGTAAAGGAATATCGTGATAGTAGGGTGATATATATCAACTCTAGAAATATGTGGGATGAAGCTAAGGAGCCTTATGTTTTCCCAAAAAACTACAACCAGGTGTTTTTTAACCCAGATGCGTTGGATAGAGATTGGTGGTTCGTATTGAGACATGATCCTAGATCAAAACATATTTTTGAGAACAATAGTGTTATCATGCCAAGCGAGCTGGACAATAATGAGGGTGATCATAAGAACAGAGAGTGATATGGTACATGTGTTATTTCATCATTAATATTATTTAAGATGAGTTTTTATAAAGAAGAGGACTTAACCTTATAAGTAAGACTATTTTTTTAAACATTATAATATATAGTTTGAATTAATTTGTTTGCATTGTGTTAATGTTAAAATCATTTCACTTGATAATTTTCAATTATGTTGATATCGAAAACAATGCACTGTATCAAGTTCTTTTTTTTTATGTCAATTCCTAAAATAATACAACTACTTGATTGCTTTAAATGTGTGTGAATGATATCTTCAAATTAAAATATATATGTGTGTGTGTGTGTGTGTGTGTGTGTGTGTATTAATGTATACAATTATTTTTGGTATGTAAGATCGTAATAAAATAATGATAATTCTAAACATGAATTTATTTGCATTATTTTCTAAACTTTATTATGTTGCAAAAATTCATATTATTCTAGATTTATTATTTTACAATTATTTATATTCATACAAATTTACAATTATGTAATTTTATAATATGTACGGTATACATTTTACTTACGGTAGTTATGGTTCAAAATCGACAATTAATTTATAATTTTCCAAATTTACAAATTTTACAATTTTAATAAAATTGAATCGTGACAATACATACAATTACAATTACAATTTTACAATTTCACAATACAATTACAACTATAATTACAATTTTACAAATATTTTATATACAATTACAATTACAATTTTACAATTTTACATACAATTACAATTACAATTATTTCACAATACAATTACAATTACAATTTTACAATTTTATAAATTGACAAATTTTACGATCTTAATAAAATTGAATCATGACAATACATACAATTACAATTACAAATTTACAATTTCAAAATACAATTACACAAGTTTACAATTACCAATACATAATATTTATTAAATATCATGATTTAATATTAAAATAAACATCATGATCATGATAACCATCGTACAAAAATCATATTCTAAAATACACATTCAAATTCCCTAACATAATCTAATCATCATAATGATGATCATCTAACAAAACCCAAGCATTGTATAACATCATCACAACACAAACATCAAATATACATCTCATGTCAAATAACTGCTATCACATACACATCTATTTGCAAGCACATCAAATAAACATATCTAACATGACCTAACAATATACACATCATGATGAACACCAACATGTAAATTAAGTACATCAGCATGAACATAAAATACATGCACCATATATATATATATATATATATATATATATACATATAATGTCAAAAGTATATAATTGTAATAGAACTGCATATAAATGTCAAATATCTGGTGGTACTACATCAATACTATAACTTGTACTAGTCGAGGCCTGCTCATTCGATGGTGCAGCCTCATGCTCAGATGGATGATGTGCCTGCTCTGGAGGTTCCTGTTGATCAGATGGTGTAATATTCTCAGGAGGTGCTTGATGATCATATGGTGAAGTCTACTCAGGAGGTGCCTGCTGATGAGTCGATGGTGCAGCCTACTTAGTGGATGGTGCATCCTACTTAGATGGACCTGCCTGCTCAGTCGATGGTCATGTCTGCTCAAGACTAGGTGCCTACTGAGTCGATGGTGATTGCTCAAAATATGCCTGTTGATCAGGACCTGATGATGTCTACTCATCTATGACGCCAGGTGATGGAGGAGGAGGTGGAGTACTAGAATGATGATCAATCCCCTCGTGATCATGATCATTCGATGAGATGCTATGGTGTGCATCTCCACGACGCCTATCCCTCCTAGCTGCCAGTACCCTGGAAGCTCCAAAAATATGACGCATAAGGGTCACCATATCGTGGGGTATGTCTCTCCAAAGCTCTGTGAGCCTATGATCAGCATGGATCTCTCTGATCGTAGTAGGACAGACTCCCTCATCAATCAGGAGTTGACATAGTTGGTCGCCCAACTTCATCCTGAATGTGATGTCCACCCTATGCCGCATCCCCGTGGGTATCTGCACCCGAGGATCAAGTTTGTCACCCTGATCCGCCACCTCCGCCATCTCCTCGTCATGATCTATACCCAGATCATCTAGTGGGGGTGGAATCATGTCCCCAACGAATGTGCCAATATCTTCAAAATATATAGTACACAATAATAATTAGACAATTTCATTAAACAATTTATTAAAACAAGTTAAAGAATGTTTTAGAATAAATTTTATTCTGAATAATTAACTAAGACAATAAAATGAAACTATATTATTTAAATAAAACACTAATATTACCTCTAGCATCCAATGGACACGGCACCATCACGAACGAGCGATCATCAACACTGACTAGCAACTCCAGTGCATCACTTGATATCTTGGCTAGATAGTCAGAAAGGCCCCTCTTAGGGATCATCTGGCCCCACATTTGCATATGCACATGCAACATATGCCTACGAGGTTGCTAAACAAAAGTATGCCTCGTCTCGGGAAACCTCTAAAAAAAAACAATATAACTTTGAAGCAAAAGGGAAGGTCAACCTCCCACATGCCTGAGAACGAAATTTATCTAATGTTATACAAAATTGTCACAAAAAAATGGTACACCATCTCACAAGTTGTGGCGTCTAGAATAAAGAATCAAAATAAAATAAAAGCGGGAAACTAATGCGCTTCCCGTCACTAGTATAGTGTGAAATGGTCATCAGTAGTAGTGACAGGCACCTCACCTTCTCTAGACCAAACAAAGAAATGCATAACTGACCATCGAACACCTGAAAATATGCAGGAGAAAGAATATTGTCCCTAATGTATATCTGGTAGTATGCCAACTAACTCCTTGTTGCATAATTGACGTGGACATTTGGGAACTGGGGAAAATCCTACCCTCTCCTAAATAGATGTCCTCCTTAGTGGGCTCATACCACTGGCCAGGACCAACCCCGAAAGCCTGTCGGTGGGCATCCCACCTATAGATCAGTTGTCCCAATAACCCACTGTGCCCCTTCAGGGATGTAGCCTCCTCGTAGAAATTGAGGAGGCCTACTTCCCTTACTAGCAACTTAGTGGGTGTCGTAATAGGGCGAGGGTACAAAATTCTCTCACTCTCTCTTGCCTCCCACAGCTGAATCATGTTATAACGGTCCTCCATATGCTCTTGTTGTTCTCTTTGCTCTCTCCGTTGACGTCATTGAATGATTCACATATTAAATACTTTTCTTTTTAAAATGAGAAATGTATTTACAAATATATATATATACACTTTTTATTGAAAAAAAAAACTCGGTGCTCCCAAAAAAACAGTAACGTACCGCTATCAGTGCGTACTTCTTTATCACGCACTGCGCACAGTGCGCATGAAAAAAGTTTGCGCACTGCGAAAAAAGGATATTTTTTGTGTGGTGCGTTGACCAAACTGTCTGCCTTGGGGTGGTTAGTTTGGTCAACACACCGCCCGACAGCAGTACATAATTAAAAGTGTGGTTCTGTAAACGGCCGCACCGTTAATTATGTATTGATGCCGGCTGGTGCGTTGATCAAACTATCTTCCCCGAGGCGGACAGTTTGATCAATGCACCGCCCGACATCAGTAGATAATTAACGGTGTGGTCGTTTACAGGACCGCACCGTTAATTATGTATTTTTTTCAGGTGGTTAAACACGGTGCGCCCAGAAAAAAATTAACGCACCACTACTGGTGCGTACTTCTTTATCATGCACCGCGCACAGTGCGCATGAAAAAAGTTCGTGCACCGCGCAAAAAGGAAATTTTTTGTGCAGTGCGTTGACCAAACTATTTTCCTTGGGGCGGTTAGTTTGGTCAACGCACCACCCGACAGTAGTACATAATTAACAGTGTGGTCCTGTAAATGGCCGCACCGTTAATTATGTATTGATTTCGGGCGGTGCGTTGATCAAACTATCCGCCCCGGGGCGGTTAGTTTGGTCAACGCACCGCCCAATAGTAGTACATAATTAACGGTACGGTTCTGTAAATGACCGCACCGCCGTGTTATTTTTAAAAATTTTATATGCTTGGTGTGGCCGGCAACCGACACGCACTGCACTATTTTAGTGTTACAGTGGTGCGTCTTTTTTCGATAATGCACCGGAACCCAATGTTGTTTCTATTAACAACGTTCGCGGTGTGGCCTGTAAATATACCAAAAGCACTGCGAGCAGTGTGAGCTGAACGGCTTGAATGCACCGCACAGAAGAAAAAGAATAATAATAATAAAATAAATAATAAATAATAAATAAGTAAAAATAAATAAAATTAAAATAAAAATAAAATAAATAAATAAAATTTAAAAAAACAGTAAATTTTAAGTGAATTTGACAAATTAATCCTCTAAAAGGTTAAGTTATTCAGAAACAAATAGATTTCCTGCACATTTGTGCACCGAGGAGGCATCTTTGCTTAGGAATACTAAAAACCAAATTTTCCCACCATTTTCGAAAATTCGAACTCCACATAGTGAGTAATGGATGACAGTAATGTGAGCAATGGGAGCACCGATGGCAGGGCGCCTCAGAGAAGACAAACTCACACCGGTGCTTGAGAGCTTTAGATCATTGAACAAGTAAAAATGAGGTTTTTTACAGCCGATAATTTTTTTAAAATTAACCCTTTTTTAGTGCGCTCGATTATGAGACGCATCAGGCAGTTTTATCAATGGCGCTCCACACATCGTTACGGTGCGCTAGATTACGGAGATGCACCAGTCCGGCTTGTACGTAGAGCACCAGTGCGCTGGAGTACTAAGACGCACCTGGCCGGTATGTACAGAGATCACGATGTCTCGGTGTGCGAATTTATAGTACGCATCGATGCGCTTTTCATAAAACGCACCGGTTTGTGTTATGATTAGAAACACATCGGAAAAAAATCATCCGCAAATACCTCCACCTGCCAACCTCCTCTAGTGACCTTCACTACAAACATATATCTGGGCTATTTTTATAAGGGCTTCCTCAAAAATATTCTCTAGAGGGTATTTTCCTTGTAGTTATTGTTACTTATTGCAGGCTTACTCCTAAGTACCTGTTGTTCCTCAAGAAAAAAATTCCTTGCTGTGTAAAGGAATCAGTGCTTGAGACATTATCTAATTCTGTCACAAATGAATATGTTTTGTCTCTGTATTTAAAACCCTTAAAACATTGATTGTATGATCCCTTAAACAACAAACCCATGCATGTTATGCAGTGCTATATTTCACTTATGCTGAAATGATTGAATGGGAGAAAATGAGAAAGGAATTTCAAACTGATATGTTGTTTAAAACATAATCTACCACTTCAAAACTCAAAAGAATTATGTATAGATAAGGTAAAAATAGAGGAGCGCACATTAAGGTGTGTTTAACTCTTAGATACACAAGTATAAAGAGACCCGCAGCTCAAATCACTCTATTTCATTCACAGACATGAGAACAATATGTAAACTAGAAAAAAAATTCAGCATAAACAAATGCTAGAAACCTGCATTCTTTTCATTGATTTGCTATTCTGGAGTAAAAAATTTTGCTTTCAGGTTCCCAAAACTCAGACACTATGCCCCTCTTCCTTGTTTTGCTTTTATATCTGCTATTTGATCTAACTAACTGTTATGATCAGTTTTCAAAACTGATTCTTGAAAATTTTGGCATTAATTACAATTACAAAAAAGCTTGTTTTAATATTATATATATATAATATATAATATAAAACTAAAACTAAAACCTTACTCTAACGCAAGCGAGAGGAACCAATGGTACATTTTTGGTCCCACTACACTCATACGTACCAACAAAGTCACCCATGGTTTTGGAAAACCCAAAAATACCTACGGGGGGTAATGATAGCGGTTTCTAAGAAATGGGTCGGAGGTGCCGTAATACATCACAGCCGTCGATTTTTTAAATAGCGGTTTAAATCAAACCATCTACAGGGGTATCATCTCTCATAAAATCTGTTTAATTCATGCCCCCGCAAGACCATTGGATCCGGGCCAAATGATCCACATCGTTGATTTAACTGCAATATGTATGCGTTTGCTGTTGTAGTAATACCCTAATGATTCATCATATACATAATTGGAATCTGTTGCTCCACCCCCAAATGTATCACTACCAGAACTATTTCTGAAACATCTCCTCACTCCGCCTGGAGATCTTAGCACCTCCATCAAGCCCATAAACAAAGTCTGATACAAACCATTAGACTGCTGCAGGCTGCAGATTTTTTTTTCATTGACTTCAACAAACGGAAGGTATAAACCTATCCTTCGTGGTTAAAGAAGAATGATTGTGGTCCAAATAACCTTCTGTAGAACTCTTTTTTAATTTTCTATTCCCTCCTCTCTTCCAGAAAAAAACAGCAAAGACAAATCTGATAGTGCAGCTTAGAGGATCTTTTAGACCATCAAGCTGATAATGATTAAATCTCCAATCACACTGGATCAAAGGCCTCCGAATTGGAATATCCAAACCCCCATAAGGTCGAAAAATTAAATCAGTTGCATCAGAAACACCATTCTCTGTAATAATAGATGGAGGATTCAAATGTTTATATCTTTCATGAAATTTAAGCAGCATCCGATACAAGCCATCTAGATAAACAGCTCTCCCCGATTCACTATACTCATCGTTGTCCACTAGCTTCAAGCCTGGTGCTGAAAGCGCTTCCTGGCCCTAGTAATTTATACCAAGAAAATCAAGCTTGTCAGAGATGCTATCTATATATTGAAAAAGTGTCATATTATTGCTCAAAACCACTCCTGGAACATCAAAAAGCCCATAAAGACGCATGAACGAAACATGATGTGCTATTCCCACTCTTGCATTCAGTGACGAGTTCTTGTTGAACTCATGAATAAGATCAAAATATTTTGAATGTGCCACAGACATCCAGTGCATAACATGGTTAAATTCCAACACGCTGTCTTCAATAACACAAAACCGAACACCTGGTCCTACGAAATGTTTTTTGATTCATAGAAAACACTGCAACTTCTCAACGTCCCATGAACTGCACACATTCTCACGCGTGATCAAACCATCTAGTTGGAAAAGCAATCACTTGACTAGGATTGGTATCAGCATCCCAGATGTGACCAAAACATTCACCTTCTGTGAAGGGGTCTGATCCTCAATTAGACCTTCACTGCTTTCTGCATTGGCAGCACCTTGTCTAGAAACAGAGTCTTTCTTCAAACACTTCTCTAAAAATTCCCGCGCTGCAGAAAGCCACCCGTCAGTGTAGGCATCAGTGACATCATATAGATCTTACCAGACCTTAATTTTCTTTTCATCAAGTAATTTATGCAGGCCCTATGCATACTTATTGCCCATAGAACGGAGCCGATAGGCAAGTTTTCTTTTGTTTGCACCATCACAAGGTTGAGCTAATCCATCGTTGTTGAAATCATAATTTGACAGAACCGTGCCATCATCATATTCGTTCTATGTATCTAAATGTGGCTCATTAAAGTTTTCAACCTGCTCATAAAAGAAATATTCATCACAGACTTGAAGGATGTGCCTTTCCCATTGCCTGCCAATCCTTTTGCCCTGCTGAACATCCTTTGTCCCATTGGATGCTTCAGCATATTGTCCACTTAGTAACGATTTGAGTAAAATAAGTATTTCATCCATATCCCAAATATAGACAGTCCTCTTTATCTTTGTTTTTTTCTTATGTTTCTTATGAACTGCTGCAGTGTGTTCACTAGAAGGAGTGAAACCGTTTCTACAGCATTCAGGTCCAGTAGCATGTACCAAAGTTTCCATCTGCGCACTATCCAAAAGCACATTTGCATCATGAGTACAGATAGATGCATTGAATGAATGAACGATCTGCACAAATAACCTTCTCCGTTCTTCGGCTGAACGAACACATATGGCCATCAAAAACTGGCTGGCCTTACTTGAAAGTTTCTGCCTCCATTCACTATCTACCTGCTTTTCTTTTATGTGCCTCGCAGAATATGGAAGAAACCTACGAAGAACATGGTATAGAGGCCCACTGTGGCTCATGCCATGGACCCCTCCTTGTAGGGGCATTCTAGGATGGCTGCTTTCAGCATCACGACAAAGAATAACATTTACCTTCCATTCATATTTCGATTTAAGGCTGCTACAAGACTGTGCCGAATTTCTGACTCTATAGCTGCCTGTAGTGTGTGAGAGTCCTCAAGAATATGTCGAACCATGATTGATGTAACACTGTCAAACCCTGAAAATAGGCAACTAATAGGAAAGTTCAGCAAAGCAACCAATCCACCTCTATCAAGGAAATGCAATGCAATGGCATGCACCCTTATAAGCCTTCCACAAAGCTGGAGCAACCCCTGCAATATAATTAAATCACCCAATAACATATTTCCTAGGCATAGTGTTTCAAATGCCTTTAAAACATTTTGTTTATCTCCTTGAACTTGTTCCACTTCGACAATTGTTCCTCAGCAACCTTAAATGGCCCAGAGCTTCTCCCGACTTTTTGCTAAGTAAAATTGTGCTACAACAGTACCAATCCTCCACTTAGCATTTACCAATTAGTTGAAATTATGCTTTAATTAATTGACCCCACACATAGTGACTTGTGAAAGGGGCAAACATTGAAATTTTTTCAGTTTGTGCTTGTAGGCATTGAAATTTGACATGGTTATAGTAGGTACATGCATTGAAGTTATGGGAGGGTTTGAAGACTCATACAAATATGGGAGGGTTTGGAAAAGTGTATTAGTTAGTAATATGTTTTGAATTATTATTATTATTTTATAAAATGAATTTTCACTGAGTGGATAAAATGAAAAATATGTTTTGAGTTATTATTATTTTATTGTTATATTTTAGACAATTATTCAAAACATGTCTCATTCCATTCATGATGGTGTTAAGTATTTTTTAAGCTTCTCTTCAACCCCATATATCTTATTCTTTTTTTCTACTTCTTTTGGTTTCATGCCCACTTGGACATTTTTTTACTCAATAGGTTCCTTGAGGTCTATCCTCCACCCTTATAGCTTTTATCCTCTCTTGGTTATATTAGTCATTAGGTAAACCTAGAAAACTTATATTCCTCATACATTTTTATAGATTGTGTTCCATAGGCATAATGCCCACCCAAACACACATGCACTTTATGATTTGGAACTCTCACTCCCAACTCTCTTACGTCACATCACCTTCTATACCTCCTATAGACTTCACCCTATGATATCAAAAATTATATCTTTGGGTTTCAAATGATCTTTAACATTTACCCTAGCCATTTCTCCACCTAGGATTTAATTTTCAATATTTAACATGTTCATTTCCCCACCTAATATTTAATTTTTATATGTCTATGAAAGTATCCTGCTTTTATATTTCTTCATGCTTTCGTGCAATGGTGACTTTTTAAATGAGGAATAATGTAGCATATTTACTATCATGTAGTTATTGTTCAACGCATATATTAAGCTCTACATTGACAACTTGGGAGTTCCACCCTAACTTAAAACTTGATACTAAAATTTCCTTATCAAAATATGATGGAAAAATGCATAAACACTTTTAAATATAGACATACAAAAATATAATCTATTGACATTTATTTCTTGGTAGAAACTACTTAAATTATGTTTCCACGTCCTTTCTCTCTCTATGTCTTTCTTTTTACCTCAACCCTCTCCCCCCCCCCAACTCCATCTCTTTCTCCATATCCCTCTCTCATTCTCTCTCCTCCTTTCTCTCTCTCCCTTTCTCTCCAACTTCTCTCTCTCTCTCTCTCTCTCTCTCTCTCTCTCTCTCTCTCTCTCTCTCCAACACATTCACTATCTCCCTCCCTCTCTCCTTCTCTCCCCCATTTCTCTCCATCACTCCTTATTTGTCTCTCTATAATACCCCCAAACATACATACTCTCTTATCTCCATCTCTCCTTTGTCACTCTCTCTCTCTCTTTCTCCAATTTTCTCTCTCCATGGCTTTCTTATTCCCTCCCTCTCTCCCCCTCAGACTACACCTCTTTGTCTCTCCCTATATTCTCTCCATCCCTCCCTCTCTAAT
Source organism: Pinus albicaulis (assembly GCA_034641835.2). Taxonomy (NCBI): domain Eukaryota; kingdom Viridiplantae; phylum Streptophyta; class Pinopsida; order Pinales; family Pinaceae; genus Pinus; species Pinus albicaulis. The sequence continues at coordinate 118,405,209 of CM076577.1, read as the reverse complement.
CCTATCTCTCATCCTTCCTCTCTCTCTCTATCTCTCTCTCTCTCTCTCTCCAACCTGTTGACGGTGTTGTAAATACTTCAACCAAGGTATTTCCCTGATGTGAAGTCCCAATTATCCCTCACATTTTTTGGAGTCGGAGACTCATCCGGAATATCGGCCTGGTTGCCATGTATTCTTAAGGATATGCCTTGGCTCTAAGTGTCAGCAAGACAGAGGGGTGCAAATGAGCCTTCAAAAATAAAATGGGGTGTTCCTAGTGAGTGTTCGATCGCGTGTGTGTCAAATTTATTGCATTTAAAAGGGGAGGAAAAGTGAGCCTCTAAGAGAGAGGTAGTAGTACCACCCTAGTAGAGACACACATGAACAAGAAGGGTTTGTGCAACATCAAGCGGAATAGTCCACAGATATGTGACGGTCGTTGAAACTAATATGACAAGGAAGATTTTTCTAATATCCAGCAGAATAGTTCACAAGGATGTGACAAAAATAATAGAAATTAAAACACATTCTCAATATTATAAGTACCAAAATAACCGAAATAGTTCAACTACTTTAGCATAGCTGAAAGAAAACATGAATTACAAACATTCATATAATAGTACTACAAATATCCATAATCCATGCATGAAGAACATGTTGCCCAATAGGGATTCTTATATTAAGTAAAAGTTCCAAGACACATGTATATAATTGACACCATTAGCTCCAATAGTGGAGCATTGGATCCACTCCTTGCTCCCCAAAAGAACTAGCTTATCTATGTAATGCATTATGGGAGGAGCCAAGGTGAAAAAGTCCTTTGCTCATAAAATGAAGGTGTATATATAACCAAGGGGTGATGCTTCACCCTTGTTGTGACTCTTTGACTACCCTCATGATTGTTTGACTTCCTAAGAATTTTCAACTTATATAACTCTTCATATTCCATGTGTGTCCTTTGGACTTTCACTTTACAATACATTTTGAATAACAATTTACATGATCCACAACAATGATGTGCCATATGACAACTCATGACATGATATGACATGGAATTATTGATATGGATTGCTTGATGATGTGGTAATTTCAAGCCACTATTGATGTTGTGTATGATGTCTGCTTGATAATTCTTTTCTTTTCCACCTCCTCGTGCCTTGGTGATAAGGAATCTTCAATTATCTCATGTCTTGAGTTGTGGTCGCAAAGTGGTGTCCTTTTTCTTTTCCTTGATTGATCAACTTGCATTTTCAGCTACAAATATTTCTTTCAACATGCTTCCTTTATGCATCTCCTTATTCATCATCCTTTCATGGTGTGAGAGGGTACTTATATATGTAATTCACTCATGACGAGACACCATCATTCTAAAAACCCCCTAATATAAGATAGTGCATTTTGATCCATTGACTGAGCTGGAACCAGGTGACAAGATGGGAGAAGGGGCTCAATGATTTCGCAGTTGCGCAGTTCAAGTACCCAAGGGTCAGGCTTGAGCCCTAATACTATGCAACGCATAGTTCAGGTTGGTTTGAGGGAGAAAAATGTGAATTTTTTGGAGTCAGTGAGACACACTGAGGAGATGGACACTAGAGGAACATATTTCACAGTTTAGGGAGGCAGAGGAGGTTGGGTTGATGCACAATTGCGCAGATCAATAGCTCAAGGCATGAGCTTTAGGCTAGATATTGTGAAGTGTGTAGTTGTGGTCTGGCTGGGAGAAGGAATTATGAAATTATGGAGGTCAAGGTTAGAGCTTAAGCACAGAAACTACACAGTGTAGTAGTTCTGGGAGGCAAGAATTTTGCATTGTGCAATGCCAAGATTCACGGTCACAGCTAGAGGACTAAAACTATGCAGTGCGTAGTTCAAGGAGGTCGAGTGAAGCTAGGTTTCTTGTTCGGGAAGCCTTTTCATAAATGGCTAAGTGTGGGATCGCTGAGACTGATGTAAATAGTGATAAGACTTCGACGATGATCACACACTTAGACTACTTGACGAAACAAAAACATAGATCATCCATGATAGATGAACAACACATTTCCCTCTTTGTGACAACTCTATGACAATTTATGGCAAGTGCGACACTTAAGATACACTTTGAGACAATCGTAACGAAACTTGTGCGATAGTGCTTAAAAATTTTAGAATGAGTGTGAAATATGTTTACAAGGTTAGAAAAAATCATATACACAAACATGCTTAAGGGGTGAGGTTGAACCTACAGACTTTGAAGTGCATAGTTGAGGCCAGGCTGGGAGAAGGAATTGCGCAATTCTTGAGGTCAAGGTCAAAGCTTAAGCATAGAAACAACACAGTGAAATAGTCCTGTGAGGCAAGAACTACGCAATGTGCAGTGCCAAGATGCAATGTCATAGCTAAAGGACTGAAAGTACGCAATGCATAGTTCAGGGAGGTCGGGTGAAGCTAGGTTTCTTGTTCGAGAAGCCTTTTCATAAATGGATAAGTGTGGGATATATGAGGTTGATGTAAACAGTGATAAGACTTCGACGATGATCACACACTTATACTACTTGATGACACAACAACATAGATCATCCATGACACAAGAAAAACATATTTCCCTTAGTGTGACAACCTTTGCGACAACTTACGAGAAGTGTGGCACTGAAGATAGAATTTGCAATGATAATGAGGACACTTGTGTGACAGTACATGAAACTTCAGAAATGAGTGTGAAACATGCCTACATGATAAGAAAAACTCATTATCAAAAATATTTCCCCTTCAAACAAACCAAAACTCCACTTTTCACGATAAGTGGTAATTCCCATGCCAGAACACGACACATGATATATGAAGATAAAAGTGTGAATGAAACTTGCGATATGCAAATGATGGTGAAAACAACACATGCTAAGGCGAGGATAACATGAAAATGACGCTAATTAAAGGGAAATAAAGCAAAAGCGACAGTGGTAAACATGAAAATAATAATTTTGAAAGAAAAGGTGCACAAAAGCGACAACGGTAAACATGAAAACAATACTTTCGAAAGCAAAGGTGCGCAGAAGCGATAGTTTGCAAAAATCACCAGAATAGAAAGACAAACATAGCTAGAATGTGATAAATTGTCGTTATCAATGCACATTGATTGTCGACATGGATTGGACATCAAACAAGCATAGTATTGATAGGAAAGTGTTATGCTTGTCCAAGGTTGCATAAAATAATGCGCTCATGCACTTGTTACAGACTAAGAATGTGTGAGAAAGTGACTACAACACTTCTGATCCAAGAGGGAGCTCAAAAAACATCATATGACCAAGAAGTGACTATGGAACGACCGATCGTAATATCCCTATAAGGCTCCAAAATTTTGGAGGGTGTTTTTCATAGCGACAACACAACCCTATTGCTATCTTCCTCCCTCTCACCTTCTCTCTCTTCCCGTCTCCCCCACATCCATCTTTGTGTCTCCCTCCCTCTCTCTTACCCTTATCTCCCTCTCTCACTCCTCTCCTTCTCTCTCTATCAACTCCTTCTCTCCCCCTCTCACTCCTCTCCTTCTCTCTCTATCAATTCCTTCTCTCCCCTCTCCTTCACTTTATCTCCATCACTTCCTTGTCACTCCCTCTATCTCTCCACCTCTATGTCTTTGTTATTCCCTCCATAAATATCTAGAGTTTAATGTATCATGATATATTAATATATATTATAATATGAAAAAATTAGTATTATATTAAATTTAATATTGTATTAAAAAAAATTAAAATTAAAAAGAAATTAAAAATTAAAAAACAAAATAAATAAAAAACAAATTGAAAAAAATAAAAATAAAAAACAGTGAAACACAACCATATATATAACATAAAAATTAAAACAAAATAAAATCCTCATTAACTTGTCTGGTGAGCCCTTTCCATAGCTCGATCCCTCATCAACCCACCTTTGAGTTGCAAGAGGAAAGCCTCTACCATTTCCCTAGCCTGAGCCCGCCTGAGCCCACATCCGAGTTGCAAGAGGAAATCCTTTGTCATCGCCCTAGCCTGAGCCCACCTTCTCCCACCTCTGAGCTGCAAGAGGAAATAATGTGCCATTGCGACAGAGACCTCACCCACCTCCGCCCACCTTTGAGCTACAAGAGAAAATCCTCTGCCATCACGACATATACCTCACTCGCCTCCACCCACATCCGAGTTGTAAGAGGAAGTTGAGCCTCTGCCATCTCCCCTCGCCCACCTCATCCCATATCAGAGCTACAATAGGAATATCCTCCACCATCATGATGGAACCTAAGGGAAATAAAACACGAGGTCCTGAGGTAGACTAGAGCAAGAGGACAGAGGCCCTACATTTGTTTCTAAAATGTCTTATGTAAGTTTCTACCACTCCAGCCCCACGAGATTATTATCTTCTGTTGTTATTTAGTATGTTTTTTTTTACATTCTACTGTAGCAGAAAACTGAAACTTTTTACTCAATTCAAACATAGAATATTTTTCCACTCATATACGTCAACACATGTTTGACATTGTATTTTCTTCCAAGGTCTTTGAAATGTTGGAGATTCCTTGAGGTAACTTTTATAAAAACTTGTTTCATCCTTCACCTTTGCCTTAGTATTATTTAAGTCCAAGAGGGCATGGAAGGAATTAGTTACAAGAGAAAGGTTCAAGCAATAATCACCAAGAGTTGCTTGTCGTGGATGCTTCTAATGGCCCAAATTCGCTACCCTTGGTATGTATTGTACCTCTATCATTTGAAACCCTCGCAAAACACGGTAGTTGGTTGTATTAGGACTAGCATGTCCTACTTACTTGAACAACTTATTGTACATAGACATCACTTCTATCATAATGCATGGGGGGAATTTGGCAGTTTCTATTGTAGATTTGGATAGTTTTGTAACATTCAACTAGGAAACACTTCATACTTCCAATGGTGATTGATAATTAGAGTGTACACTATTACTAGTGGTAGTACTGCATTGACCTAGGGCTTTCTTTGTAGTGAAAAGTAGATTTTAATCCTTGTTAGAGGATTACATGAAGGAAACATCTTGATCTAACAATATTATGATTTTTTAATTGTGGTATGATGCCAAATTTGGTTATGCATTAGATTAAATTTTGACATACTTTAGTTCGTGCAAATATGATAATTTTGATTAGCACAGATGTTAAGAATTGGTTCTTGATTTTTAACTTGCTTGCAACTTATTTGTTTGTCCTAAGAGGCTTGTTTCTCTTTATAATGAAATTTTTTGTGGAATTTAGAAATTTTTAGTTATAGTGTGTTTTTAGAGCCATTGAAATAAAGTTCCAACTAATGAAAATTTACGTGGAGTTTAAAAATTGTTAGTTAAAATGTGTTTTGAGAACCATTGAAATAAATAGGCTTCTTGGGGGCTAAATTAGGCCTGTTATAGGCCGACATGTCCTTTTGGTAGCTTCTAGATCAATCTTTTTACATAAAACATATTTTCTTTCCTTGATACATGAGCCCTTCAATGCACTTTACGACATCATGACCTTGAATTTGAATCTTCTTCACAACCCTAGAGCACTCAATGGGTGCTTTGACCTAGGAAAAATAACAAATGGGAAAGAAACCCATTTCATAATAAAATATTTTTCTTTTTACAAACAAATGTTTTCTTTTATTTCTTTTAACAAGTATAATAATTAAATCTAGTCATGAAATCATTATAATTATGAAGATCGACACTAGTTACTTCTTCAACAAAGCTTACTTCAAACACTAACAATGTTCTTTTTCCATAACCTTGAAAAAATCCTCAAAATTGTAATTCAGCCAAATTATAAAACAACTTATAGTGACAACAATGTTCTTTAATAGAGCACGTGGGGAGGTTAGTAGGAGTATATGAAGCAGAATATTAGTTGTGCTAGCTTCTAAGGCTTTAAATAATTCCTTTTCCCTTCTTGTTAAGTAATTTTTGACGGTTCATACATAGAAATATTAGCTATAGTTCTCTTCATTTATTTGACCAAGTCATATTCTAGAGTTTCAATCTAAACATTTTTGTTTGAGGTTGAAGTTACATGCTATGAGATGGTTATAATAATTGATGGGTTACACTTGAATATCATATTATAATTGTTTAGGTTGCACATAAACAACAGGTTAATTTTACAATGCCTGAATGTTTGTAAAAGGAACATTTAATTCCAGAAAAACAAATTTTCATTCCAACAAAACAAAATTTAATAATTCTTGAATTTCTATACCAAGTAGTCATAAAATAAATGCCACCAAACAATCTAGACAAAGACTTCCCAAGACCAATCCAACCACCAAATAAGCTAGAAAAATACTTCCCAAGACCAAGCCAGCCACCAAACAATCTTCCTTGAACAAAAACAAGATCCCCAACGAGTCAACAAGGTTGACCTTACCAAGAATGTAACTTCTATAAATTTTGGCTTCGACTATTAGGCCTACAACCTTGTAGTAACCCAAGAATCGCAGAAACTTACACAAGTGGGCCAATAATAGTAGGAGAACAGACTTCTTTCTTTTTCTTAGATTCTTATTTTCTTCACTAGGGTGATTTATTGTCTTATAGCCTCCTCACACTACTTTTCTATTGCATATCAAATTCCAAGATGTGTGTCACTCGAGGAGGTTGAATAAATCTTCTTTATAGTCTTCACAAGGGCTAAAGTGGGCCTCTCTAGGCCTACTTTATCATTGATGGCCTACTTGGTCATGGGGTCTTTCTAGAATTTTATAAACATCAATATAATATTTTCTTTCTTGATATAAGAGCCCAATTGGGTCTATTACATCATGACATCAAATTTTACTCAAGAAAAAAACCTTAGATCACTCAATGGATGCTTAGACCTAGGAACCAAAAAATTTGAGCATGAAACCCATGCTTTAGTAAATAAATTTTCTTTTACAATAATTTTCTTTTTCTTTTGATAATTATATAAGAGATACATCATGTCATGATCCGAATACAATTATGAAGATCAATGATTTCTAGGGAAGATTTCTCCTCAACTAAAATCTTCTCTCCTTTTTTACTTCACATTTCTTCTTATCTGCAGAATTGATTTGAAATGAAGTGCATGTGTGACGTCTCTAAAAGGAGGTTGTATGTCTAATTTATATATCCTTCCAAAGGATATTTAAGCCCAATGGGAGGCCAACTTCAGCTAGATAGTTGACCTGTTTGTGGGAGCACTATAAACATTTTTCCAAAATAAAAAATGATTTTATTTCTTTGATACAAGTTCCTAAACAGGTCTTTACATAATGGAAATGACCCTTTGACTCAATAAAATCCTATAGGCATGCAATGGATGCTTGAAATATTAACCAAAGACTCAAGCATGAAACCCATGCTTTATAAAAAATTCTTTTTATGATTTTCTTTCTTCTTTTGATCAATATATAATAATTACATCATGACATGAGACAAATGGTAATTATAAAGACTGAAAATAGTTACATTTCCCAACAGACAGGAGCATGTTGACTCAACTAAGACATAGGAGCAACCCCAATTAAGTTTCCAATTTGAGTTTCTCGCTCAGTTTGGGATAAAGTTTCATTTGATACATGACGATAGCAAGAGAACTACGGTTCATGATATATGTTTCATGGTGAGATTGTCCTTCCTCCAAGTGCAGTGAAACAAGATCTCTAAGGGTATAAAAACAAGATATCTTCAAGATGATGGCTCTTCTAGACTTTCGTGCTCAACAAGACAACCTGAAACACCTCCTACAATTTTGTACTTGAGGAAACCATAAAAACCCTAGGATATTCGCATGTTTGAACATTAGAAGACAAATTAAAAACTTTCAAAATCTTTATGTGTCTCTCAATAGGTCGAAGATCCATCTTTATCTAGCCTTTCCAAGAGGCTCCATTAGCCTTCACTAGGTTGACTTTTCCTTCGGTAATTGGCTTCTTCTTGGGAGCCTTCTAGACATTTCTAATTTCAAAATAATTTTTATTTCCTTGATACAAATTCCTAAAAGGGTATTTTACAATATGAAAAGGACTCTTGACTCATGATAAACCCTAGGAGCATTCAATGGATGCTTGACCTAATGACAAAGTGACTTGAGCATGAAACACGTGATTTATAAAAATCATTTTATTTATTCTATTGAGAGATACATAATAATTACATCATGACATGAGTCAAGTGACAATTATGAAGACCGAAACTAGTTACATTCTTCAATGTATTGAAGTATGTGGGTAATTTTTTGTAATGGAATATTAAATGATATCATATAATGTTAAGTTCTCAAGTTATATAGTGAGTTCGTTGGTTAGGATGAATAGGTTCTCAATTTCTCAATTTTTTAAATATTACTTGAATATTTTAAACGCAAATAACCTCATTATAACTCACTTGTACTAATATAATGATCTTGTGGTTTTGTCAAGATGATTCTCAACATCCCTTATGACACTCGCTAACAATTTCTCTCATTTGATGGAGTGGTATAGGACGTTCAACCAAACAGGTATTTGTCAGATCTATCTTCGTCGAGTGACGAAATTTCAGGTAGGATAGAGGAAATTGACCAAACATTTGTTATGTCGTCTAGCAGGTGAAGATAAACTATAGGTGAAAATATTAGAAGAAAATTCCATAGAAGCATGGAAATTATTCTTGCTAAAGGGTGGTCATGTTCTTATGATAATGATAACATAGATGACATTGAGGTGCCCTTGAGGTACAAACATCTAGTGAAACAATGGGCACCCAAGGATCTTCCTGAAAAAAACACCAATTTTTCTTTATGAAATGATATATCACATTTCCCCATCGTCATTACATGGTTTGGGGTTATTTTCCATGAAAGGAGTAAAGGTATGCTACAGAGGATTAAATGAATTGATGGAGTATGTCGGACCCTGTTACAACTACAATGATTAGGTATTGCTAGTCCAATATACCAAAAGTATGTGAAGATATGGAGTGGCCGAAAATTATATACAACTAAAATAAAATGATGAAAATAAAGGCACAACTATGTATATTGATGGAATGCCAAAAGCACCAGGGAATATTGCATGGTTTATAAATAGTACATGGCTCGCCACCACAACTAAGAAATCCAATTGCATATTTGAGGGACATGAAGGAAACTGTGTATTTGTATGTGCCATTAAATCAATATTTGCAGGGGAAGAATTGCTCATTTATTACAATTTGAATAAAATAAATACAAATATTGCTATTATGGGGGTGGTATGTGTTAGCACTGCAATTTTTCAAAGTCTGGTCACCATTGTAGTTGTGTCTTTGATCCTCTCTTGTCTCCTAGCCTATGGTTGAAGGCCCTGGAGGGTTAAAATGTATTAGTTTTTTGTCATTTTTTTTAAAAACCCAAAAAAATTGAGTCTAATAGTTTTTTTGTGTGCCTTAGAGTTATTAGGGTAAATTTTCTTTTAAATAAGTCTTTTAACTACTTTGACTAGTTAAGGTCATGGTTTTAGTTTGAGAATTATTATTTATTCATAATGATATCTTCTATCCAAGGCTAAGGAAAAAATGTCAGAGTCATCAGCTATCTTAGGAATAACTCAGAAATACAGGCCTCTGAACTCTGTGTTACAATGAGGCTCGAAGGCCTATATATTATTGAGAAATAATGGAAAACCCTAAACATCCAAAAACCTAACCCTAAGAGATGAAATGCCAGAATATGGGCAGCATCGGGGTAAATTGGTACATCAATTTCCCGGGGTTGTAACTTTGGAATACTATCTCCGTTTGACGCACATGATACAATGTTAGAAATATCTATTTGAAGACTACAACTATTGACAACAAATTTGAAGTCTTGGACGGACTCACATTTTCCAGAGGTTTGATGCCCAAAAAACGTCGTTTAGGGCCTCAAAACGACTCCTGAAGTTCAAGACCCGAAAAAATGCCAAAAATAGTAAATTGTGCTATAATTAAGGAAACTGAAAATCTGAAAGAAACAATGGTGGGGGTCCAAGTGGAATAAGTGGGTGGTCACCAATATCCACCTGGATCATTCCTCCCCACTTAGAAAGAAATGGTCCCCATTGCGTTGAGTTCCTCCATGAGATAAGGAAACTTCTGTTGAACTTGGTCCCTTGTGAGCCACTTGCCCTGGTGAAGGAGTTGGCCTACTTTGACAACTCGATATAGATGGATCCTCTACTGGCAGGTGTTCTTGATTTGTGTGTCCATAATCTGATCAGTTGTGGCTTGTTCCATGCAGTCTGGGTTTAACTCCGTTGGTGTGAGTTGTTCTGCCATGTCAGATGTGTCCAGTAGAGGTTGAAAGTAGGGCCAAAGGTGGTCGACATTTAACACTGGGTCAAGACCAAGGAATGGTGGAATACTAAGCTCAAAGGCATTTTCCCCTATAGCCTTGGTGATGGTGTATGGCCCATATCGGAGTGGGCGAAGCTTGCGGTGGGGTCCAGCGAGGCGCTCCTTCTACAAATGTAGCCACACTTTTTCACCCACCTGTAAGTTGTGTTGCACTCAATGATGATCATGTCACTGCTTGTATGTAGCATTGGCTCTGTCCAATATTTCATCAACTTGTTGGTGAATGTGTTGAATGAACTCAATGAATTTTTTCACATTGGCAGCTTCATACTGGACATGAGTCGAATCAGCCTAAGTTGCTGTAAATGACATGGTTACGTCAATGGGGCATAGTGGTTGGAATCCCAAGCCCACCTAAACGGGGTTGTGGTTGGTTGAGCTTTGGAGGGCCCGGTTATATCTATTTTTTACATAGGAGAGGCTCTCATCCCATGTGCCTGGATTCTTTGAGTTGTACATGCGCAGAATGTGTACGATCATCCTGTTGACGACCTCTGTTTAGCCATCAGTTTGGGGATGGAAAGTTGTGGAATTGGTGAGCTTGTTGTCTAGCATTGAATAGAGCCTGGACCAAAATGTACTAAGGAACCTACTGTCCCAATCTAAGATGATAGACTGTGGAATCCCAAAGTGTACCCACACTCGTTCAAAGAATATTTTAGCAGTGGCTTTTACTGTGATATTCTTCTTACAGGCCTCCATAATGGCCATCTTTGAGAATCTGTCGACGACCACGAAAACACATTCATTTCCATGCTCAGTAGAATGAAGGCCCGACATGTAATCCATGGAAATGGATTCCCAAAGTCGACTAGGGGTAGGCAGTGGAGTATAGAGGCCTTGCTTCTTGATGGTTGGTTTGGCAATGGCGCAAGCAGTGTAGGATTTGATGTACTTCCCAACATCTTGTCAAAGGTTTGGCCAATAGAAATACTTTTGCAGTACTGCCACTGTTTTATTGACCCTGAAATGCCCAACGACCCGATTGTAATGTGCTTCCCTACTCATCTTGGCACGCTCGCTTGAAGTAACATAAAGGTTTCCCAGATGACATAGCAGTGCATCCTGGAGGTGAAAATTTGGAATTCAGCTACCTTCCAAGAGCGTCTTGTATGTGTGGCCGAATTCTAGATTTCTCTTGTAGAGAAGCAGCCAATCAAAAGTCTCGTGCCCACAAGATTTGAGCACAGTAGTTATGGCCACGATCGGTGGTCGGCTGAGGCAGTCTGAAAAAGTATTGGTGTTTCCCTTCTTGTACTTGATGTTCAAATGAAACTGTTGCAGATATGTGGACCACTTATGATGGCGATCGTTCCGCAACTTCCCTTGTGTCTGTATGAATTGCAGGGGTTGGTGGTCTATTTAGATGATCATTTCCTTCCCCAGATTGTAATGCTTACATTGTCGGCAAGCCAGCACAATGGAATACATCTCTTTATCATAAGTGGGATACTTTCAGACTGTGTCGAACAACATCTTATTGTGATATGCCATTGGATGCCCCTGTTGAGTAAGAACTACCCCAATAGCATAGTCAAAGGCATTTGTCTCGATCTCAAATGGTTGTTGCAAGTCTGGTAATGTGAGTACTGGAGCACAGCAGAAGCGATGTTTCAATTCTATGAACACCTTCTGTTGATATTATGACCAAAATAATTTTTCTTTCACTCCTCCCTTGGTGACTTGACTCAAGGGCAAAGTAATATGAGATAATCCCAACACGAACCTGTAGTAGAAATTAGCAAGACCCAGAAAGCTGTGAAGCTCTGTTAGATTGGTTGGGGCTGGCCAATCCTGAATGACTTTGATATTGGTTGGATCCACATGCACCCCCCGCTCATCAATAATGTATCCCAGATATTGAACCTGGGTCATGACAAAAGTGCACTTCTCCAAATTGGCACACAACTTGTGTTTCCGTAGTGTTTGGAGGACCGGTCGGATGTGGTGGAGGGGCTCATCCCAAGTCTGGCTGAAGATTAGGATGTCATCTAAGTACACTACTACAAATGAGTTGGTGAATAGCTGCAAGATGTCATCCATCAACCTCATAAGCGTTGCGGGAGCATTTTTCAACCCAAAAGGCATGACCAGCCATTCGAACAGGCCCTCCTTAGCTTTGAATGCAGTCTTACACACATCAGATGGTTCGTTTGGTACCTGGTGATACCCGAACTTCAAGTCGATCTTGCTGAAATATTTTGCCCCTTTGAGTTGGTCCAAAAGGTCATCAATCCATGGGATCAGGTAGCTATTCCGGACAGTGATCTTGTTCAGCGTCTAATAGTCAATACAGAGTCTCCAAGTCCCATCCTTCTTCTGCACCAACATGATCGAGCTCCCACTAGGTGATGAACTTGGCCGGATGTGACCTTTCTATAGCAGCTCCTGAATTTGCCTCCTGATTTCATCGTTCATTAGAACAAAGCGCCGATAGATCGATCCATTGGGAAGCGGTGCACCAGGGGTCAGATCGATGGGGTGCTTGACCTGACAGTGCAGAGGCACCCCTGTGGGTGAGGTGAAGATGTCCTGGTAATCCTCCATGACCTTGTCCATTTGTTGTTGCTGTGCGGAGGAGCCCTACCTAGAGGTCGTGGCCACATTATTCTTCTTGCCCTGAGGGTAGATCATCAGGAAAAAAAATTCTTGGTTTTGGAATTGAGCTTATTGCATTGTTTTGCAGTAACCAAAGAGATAGCGGCAGGCAGTGGTACCTTTGGTATCATGTACAACTTATTTCCCAAAGTAACAATAACAGCATGAAGCCTAGACTCATACACAGCATGTCACTTCCAAAAGTATGGTTGGCCTAATAATACATCACAAACATCAAGAGGAGAAATTTCACATAATAACTCATCGGTGAAGGGATTGATGTTGTAGGGAAGGCGGTATTGCTGGCTGAAGCAGAGATCCCATCCTTGGTGAAGCCACCCGATGGTGTATGGTTGTGGGTGTGATGTGATCGGAAAGCCCAACCTCTTCACAACCTCTGCTAAAATGAGGTTCTTTTGGATCCCACTTTTGACAATGAACTGTAGCGAGGAACCCTTTACCCACATCTAGGAGTGGAAGAGATGCTCCTCCTCCTCTGGATCTTCCGGTTCTTCCTTTTGGATCTTCGTGGTGGCAATAGTGGCGTTGGGCTCCGCATCGATAATATTCTTCCCACTTTCATTCCCCTTCTCAGGTTCTGATTCAATGTCGGAGCATGCATCTGATTCAGAAGCCTTCTTCTCCGCCACCATTGACTACTTGGCCCGACACTCACTTGTGTTGTGAGTGGAGCTCTTATGGAACTCACACCACTTTCCCATGTCCCTCTTCGGCTTCGCAGTGTTGTTCTTTTCTTGCAGCTTTGCCAGGTTTTCTTGGGCCACCATGCCTTGGCTTTGTCCTTTTTTCTGCGATTAGGGGAACCTTTCACTTTCTTTTGATTTGCAGATCCAAAGTCTCGCTTCTTCTATTTGAATTTTTGCTCAATCTTGGCAGCATACCGGTATGACGTACCAAGCGAGGAGATGTTGAGGAACTCCATTTCCTCCTGAATGTATCTGTGCAGACAACTGCGGTACTTCAGCACCAAATGTTTCTCTAAATCTTTGATACCCAACTTTGTATGCAAGGTATGGAACAGATTCGTCAGCTCATGCACATCTTGATCCCTTTGTTGCCGCAGCATAGTCCCTTGTATGTACTTGTCCTCATAGTTCCCCATGGGATAATATTGTTCCTTGATGGCATCTCAAAAATAATTCCAAGTGGGTACAGCCAAAAATAGAGAGGGTCACCCCTCGTCCTTTTTCTCACAGTAGGTTTCTCACCAGTCCTTGACATGGGGGGCTGCTTTGAGCAGTGAAAAAATAATCTTCTCCCCGTCGAAAAAGTCATGAACCGATAAATATCTTTCTAATAGATTCAACCATCTATCTACGACATCTTCATCTATTTGGCCATAAAATATGGTAATGTCAAATTTTACTTGTACCTTAAAAGGGGTTGCACCTCCAAAGTGGCTGCTGGATGCAGATGAGCTGCCAGTGGGCAGTCGTTGAAGGATCTGGGTGAAGTTATCCTCATCATGTTCCTTTGTTTTTCAAGGGCCTCCTCGAGCAATATTTTTATAGGATCTCTTGCTCCCTAGTCTTTATTTTCATCCCCCATGGGTGTTCATTGTTTTTTGCAAGGCTGATCTTGCAAAGGTTCAACCAAATCGAGCCCTAACTCCTTATACCCCGACCTCGTTGGGGACATGCAAAGAAGGATCGAGAAAAAGCAGACCACTCTGATACCACTGATCCAAATTTATGTAGGAACGCAACAGAATACACATATAGCCATAAATACAAAGATGCAGGGGAAATACCACTTCATTTCATTAATATCAAAAAACTGAAATTTTTTTACAGACGGGATGGAAATAAACTAGCTAGGGCGCTAGTAGCTTATCTCTGAGAAGATATGTGGTGGCTATAGGACTCTGAACTCTGTGTTACAATGATTTTCAAAGGACTATATATTATCGAGAAACAATGGAAAACCCTAAACATCTGAAAACCTAACCCTGGGAGATGAAACGCCAGAATATGGGCCCCGTCGGGGTAAATTGGTACATCAATTTCCCGGGTCGTAACTTTGGCATACTATCTCCGCTTGAAACACATGATAAATCGTTAGAAATATATATCTGAGGAATATAACTATTGATGACATATGCCAAGTCTAGAACAGACTCACTTTTTTTGGAGGTCTGATGCCCAAAAAAATGTCGTTCAGGGCCTCAAAACGGCTCCAGAAGTTCAAGACCTGAAAAACTGCCAAAAATAATAAATTGTGCTACAATTAAGGAAACTGAAAAGATGAAAGAAACGATGGTGGGGGTCCAACTTGAATAGGCGGGTGGCCACCAATATCCACCTGGATAAAATACTCAAGTGAAAAGACACTGCTCTTTGGAATAGTCGAAGATCTGCTAAAACAAGAGGTATTACCCTTTTGAAAGGTGGCTATTTCTAATTGGAGGATTCATTAAAAGGAGTTTGGCTATTATATTTGCTAAGGTTAGTTAAATCTAATGCTACTAATTAAATGTGAAATATATCAAGTTTGAATTATGAGTAGCAATTAGTTTAATTATTCAATGGAGTGAAATGTTCGGTGGAATGAGTTGGCACCAAAATTTAAATCATTTGAGTTCGTGTCACTTAACCTCACCGTGATTAAGGGCATGTAGAGCTATGTTTCTATTTACCCTAAGAAAGATACATCAAACAGTTTCTTATCCTCCAACAAGCAGTTTGTTACCTTGTGCCAAGAGTTTGGGCTTCGTGGAGGGTTTTTGTTCATAGTTTTACACGTGTGCATTAGAAGTTAAGCTAGATGTTAATGGAATGGGTAAGGGTGGTAAGGTAAACTGTTTATAATGGGCCAATACTCGTTTCGTTGATCACTGTGAAAAGCCACAGTTCCAAGCAGCGGGATGGTATCGATTCTTAAAGAAGTTTTCAAGAGAAAACGTTGCATTTGCTTAGGCATTTGCCAAGTCTTTTAATGGAGAGCCGGTCAAGCTGGGGTATCATACCTTCAGGATCACAGAAACCATCATTGCATGAGCTACCCAGATGTCAGCTATAGGTGAGTCCTGGTATAAAAGAAACAATTTTCTTAAAGTGTATTTAAATCCATATCTTAAGCCTGAGCATGAAAATGTAGAATGGACCCCTATTGTCCACATTTCTTATTTTAGGCCTGAATGGAAAGATGTTATTACCACAATGCAGCATTATATCACCTGTGAAGGTAGGTTTTCCACAGTGTATCAATATCAGATGAGGTTTCTAGCTCACATTTCGGGTTGTAAACCTATGAACCTCTCATTTTTCCTCTATAAATCTCTATTGACAATGTCTCAAAAAATACAAAGAACCCTAGATTATTCTCTTCACAATATTTATCACAGGGTTTTAATCAAAATTCTGGTGGTTTATCATCTGAAGAGGAATAAAACCACATGGGAAAATATCCTAGAAGATGAATGTTTTAGCAGCGTTAATTCAAGGAGAAGGGTAGGAAGGCCTTTAAGACAAAAGACCCAAGAAGAACAGTCAAGTCCTGCACCTACATTGACCCCTTCACAAACTGGTCAATCTTCTTCACCATCAAGCAGACAGACAAGGAACTCATCTAGGAGAGCTACCATTCAAATCACCACTCCTATACCTATGATACAACGAGACAAGGAATTTTGTACCATAAGACAACCTAAGGAGCCACAAAATTTGGATGTTTCAGGTAGGGGCATGCAAGAAAGCTTAAACAAAAGCTACTCTTCTTCACAAGAATGCTATGTCTAAAGGCAAGGAAGAGGTAGCTTCCTCTTCAAACAATAAACGTAGAAGAAAACTCATCCTGACATAAGGATATTCAGTGGAAGTCACCCTTGAAACATTAGCACCAAGCCTTGTTCTAGAGACTAGACAGGAGAATGAAGAAGACAACGCCACTCTAGCAGCAGAGGAACCAACACTGGCACAAGTATTTTCCTCTCTCAAAACATCAGCTAAGGGGAAAATTAAAGTTTCAGAGACTACAACAGAAGAACCAACTATAGCCCAGCTTTATTCATCTCTCAGTTCATTAGCTAAAGGAAAAAAGAAAGCAATAATCCACTCATACTCATCTTTTGAGGAAGAGAGAAGTGAAATAGAGTTTACTAGAACATAATTTGAAGAGGGGCAGTCAAGTAGAGTTATCCATGGAAGAAGTAGGACTTCATGCATTTCTAATCCATACATTCAAAGGGCTCATACCAGACAAAAGAATAAGCTTAGGCTAGCAAGCAAACTCATAGCCAATCATGCTCTCAGAGATGAGATAATAAACATATATGAAAGTCCAAAAAATGATCCAGGGAAGAAGAAGGCTCAAAAGAAAAAGAAATTACAAAAGAGAAATCCAAATAAGAGGGTCACTAATGCAGAAGCTATTAGTATTTTTGCTTCTATAATAGACCTTTAATGATTGAATATCTAAAACAATTAAAATCTGAAGAATCATATCATTTTTGGCCTATCTACAGAATTATCAGAAATAGCTACCTTTTCCAGAAAAGTAGCTAATATTTTCAAAATTTGTATAAGAAGATGAAAAGGTAGATTTTTGTTCCAGTTTCGAGGAATGACAGTAAATGGTGATAAAGTGTATGCAGCCTCAGGGGTAATGGTATTTTCCAAGTGTCATCCAGTGAAGCTATCTTCCGAGCGTCATTTTCAGTTGATTACTCCTATACTTTTGTGGATAAATGTCCAAGTGACATTTTCAGTTGGCAGTTGCACTTTTTGTGGAGGAAGTTTTTCCAGGAAAGGAGGAGCAGTCAGCCATTTCTACCTCCATGATTATCATGTTTTATCTTCATGCATGTACAAGCCAAATTTTGTATTTCGGACTACTTTTCTGTTATGTTTAAGATAGGCTTTACTACATGTAGAATATTGTAATAAATTCCTTACAACAGACTTGCACTTTTTGTGGAAGCTTTAACATAAAACATTTTTGTATATATACTATGTAAAGCAATGAAGAAAATGGTTCATTGGTTGTTCATCTCATTGTATCATGTGATGTATATTTCTGAGCTTATAATATCCAAATACACTCTTGAGGACTTATGAATAATTTTATGTGTGTGTTTTTTATCTCTTTATGTGTTTCCATACTTTACAGTTCCATTCCAGATTATGATTTTCATATCTTATTTCATGTTTTTTTTAGTCTTGTAGTATAGATGTACATGATTATCTAATTTTGTAAGTCTTGTTTTACAAGCTTTCTAGATAAGATATGTATGGTGATATTATTCATAAGCTTTCCCTGTTACATAAATCTTTAAATGTATGATGAGATTCTTGTAAGTCTTGAAGAAGCCTCTTTCATCAATACATTATATGTCTGAAATATTTTGTCTTCTTTTTCTTCTTAACAGTGGACTTCTATTCTATAGACCCACTGGTCTTTCACATTATCCTAACCATTAGAATACAAACTTATCCTTGCTACCACATCAAACAGTAGTACCCTTAGATGTGTGAGTGATTTAACAGTTTGAAATCCTTTAATTTTCCAATGTGTGTGAGAATCTCAACCATTTTCCAAATCATAATCCAACTATAAGAAAATCCCTTGAGTTTAATATGTGTTTGGTCAGGCGCTTGTTACAATCCAAGTGTTGATTCCAGCGCTAACATATTTTGGTGTCTGCTGGGAGACGAAGATTCTAAACACAGTATTCTCTCGAGTTTCTTGCATGAATGCCTAGTACTATTTTTAAAAGGTGAATAAAAACTAGTCATTATTTCTGATTGTAATTGGTTCCCCTGGTGACTCCACAATGAGGACAAGAAGTTTCAAGATCGCCTACTATAGGAAGAAATCAGAGATCACCTCCTGTGACTCTAGTCTCTGACCTAGAAAAAATCATAAAGGATGCAAGAAGGAAACAAAAATCAGCTGAAGCTACATCACATTCAGTGAAAAATCTGCATTCAAAGTACATTCCAAAAGAAAAGGTACCATCATCTATCTTAGAACTTAAAGAAGTTTCAGTTTCAAAGGATTCTACTAAAATAATTCAAGTTGAAACTGCTTCTATAAAAGATAAATTAGATGATGTTAGCTTAAATTCAGCTGAAAGTACCTCTCAGTCATCATTTAGTAAATCAGAGACAAGTATTATTCTAGTATTACTAAATCAGAAGTTTTAGGTATCAGAGAAGAAAACCAGGAATTAGAAACATTTGTGTTGACAGAATGGGAATTAGAACAAGTGTTGGATATTGTACCCTTCTTAGATAGGGCTATTTTAACCGAAGAAGATATTAAAAAAATTCTAAGCTTTCTTCAAACTCATCCTGAATATCAGTCCTCTCTTAGTCCACAACAAGAATATTTTCCTTTGTTCCAAAACCCATCTATTGGCTCATCCTCTTCTCATCAAAGAGAAGGTGATCTTCCTGAAAATTTGACCTTTAATCTCTCTGAATTTCTAGCTCAAAAAAACAAAGTTTAAGTTGCCCCAATCCTTCAAGAATATACATATGAATATGATTCTCCTAGAGAGGTTGAAATAAAGTCTTTTGTTGTTCATCTCTTTGAAAATGCATTGTTTTTAGCTCAAAACCCTAAATAACCAGCTCAAGAACTTTAGTCTTCTGCCATTCCCAAAAAAATACAAACTCCATAGACTATAATTTCAAGCACTCAAACATATGTATCAGCTAGTCATCCACTATTTTTACCTCGGCAATTCATGGATCAGCCTCCTCCTACAAGGATGCAGTAGATTGTTGCTGCAAGATATGCACCACTCGCTCTGTCTCAACTTTTCCATCCTCGTCCTCAAGGGGATTATTTGAAATATTTTCCAAAATATATGGGGGAGGGAGAAGGAGTATTTTCTGAAGAAAAATTAGTTTCCTTTTACATTTATGCTGATAACCAAAACATTGAACATGAAGATGCCTGATCAAGACTCTTTGTTCAGAACTTGGATGGAGAAGCTTGTAAGTGGTTCAGAAATTTGCCACCAAATTCAATAACATGAATAGATGCTTTGGAGGTGGTGTTTGTAAAGAAATGGGGTGACTGTAAGGATTAATTTTATTACCTTACAGAGTTTGGAGCTTTAAAGAAGAAGATTGATGAGTCATTGGCAGAATTTACAAAGAGATTAAATAAAGTCTATCAAAAGATTCTTGTAGCAGTCAAACCTCCTGAAACCATAACCATGATAAACTTTGCCAATGATTTATACTCCAAATTTTCATTGTGGTTGAGAGCTGAGAAGCCACAAACATTGGTGGGTATGCAGGAGGATTCTATTGGAGTGCAATCCAACCTTATGGCCTCAAATAAACTGAAAATAGAAGAGGGGAAGGGAGCAAAGGATAAAAAGAAAATGAAAGAGGATAAACCATATTCTTCCTCTAAAACCTTCACGGCTGAAGAAAAACTTGATCAAATGTCTAATTTGATTAAATATCTTGCTTCCAAAATGAAAAAAATGGAGTTAGAAAATAGGCATGTTGTTAGGCCCATTCAAAATGAAGGAAATATAAATCAGGCTCCTTTTAGGAGGCCCTTTTAGCCTCAACAAATTTTACAACGCCCAAGAATAAATCTTGATGATCAAAATGTTCAACCTCCACTGAATAATTTTGCTGAATAAAATTAGCCAGAACAAGAAGAGGAAGATGAAGACACAAATTTAGTTGGGGAGGCATCACAGTCAACTAGTTTGAATTTTCAAGAGTAGGAAGATCAATCTAGGATAGATCTATTTTTAGATGATGAAGATGCTCATATTCATGTCCAAAATGAGAAAAAGCAGCCTAAAAATCATCCTTTCATCTTGTGCTTCAATTTCAGTCTTCCAGGAGCAGCATTGTGGTATCCAGCATCAAGCCATCAGTTTACACCTCCATGCAGTAGTTGTTCCTCTAGGAATTGCGTAGTCCAACCAGGTAGATCTAGTGGAGGAAGGAAGTTCCAAGTATTTAAGCTTGGAATCATGTGAGGGGTCTTTCCCTCACTTTGGAGAGATTATTTCCATCAGTTGTGAGCTATATTCCATCTCCTAGCCGTAGGCTACAACTTCAGCCCTCTTGACATCGCAGTTCATTCCAACAGTTGTGTAGTGTGCAGCTGCAACTTGAGTAGAGGAAGGAGGAGCTAGATGTCAAGCTTCTAGCTTGGAGATCAAGAGAAGGGACCAAACCTTCATGTATTGAGATGATTGGGTTCTATTGCAGCAGTTAAATCATCAATTCATCCCCATATTAGCAGTTACCCAGGAGGATTGTGTAATTCAACCAGCAAGGGTGAATTTGGCAACCCAAAAAGGGCCGAAAATCCAAAGTTAAAATATGGCCAAACCATTTATGGGTTTTTTGAGTAGAATCCATGGTTAAATTCTTGGATCATTCTGAGAAATCCAGCAGCCTCCCACACATGGTTCTTCTTCCCAGTAGTAGTAGTTTCCAGCAGCAACACACATTTCCAGTGATAGTTTTCATTAGTGTATTTCAGCCACTTCTTGCTGGCTTGAGTGCATCTTCTTTGGAGCACTATGTACTTTATATTTGTTGTTTTTTATAATAATATGACTTAGTTGCTTCTTCTCATGGTTTTAATGTCTTCATGTTGCAGCATATTTCCGGCATTTTCCAGATTTTAGTGTTATATTCCTGTTTTGATTATTTGGAATGCTACAGATTTTTTGCATTCCTCTCTTTTCCATTTTGGAATATTATAGTGGTATCAGAGCATAATCTTTGGCTCAGCTTGTGCATTTCATAACATCAGAAGAATAAGAAGAAGAAGCAGAAAAGGAAGAAGTCTACAATGGCGGAAGGATTGAGTTTTTCCACACTTCTCTTCGTATCTATGCAGGATTTCACCATGGAGATCAAAGAAATGAGAAGTGAAAGGTAAAATGAAACCTCAAGAGGGTTTCAGAATGGAGAAGGTCCGAGCACTTCCTATTAGCAGTATAAGAAACCAGCGGTGTAGAAATTTCTGCAACGCTCTACTATGCCCACTTTCCTTGCAAAAGGAAATGAATAGCATGAAGATGGAGGATATTTGGAGCATGAGACTCTGAGTGATTATCTTGTAGAGTACAGATCTCAATCTAGAGCATTCAAAGAGAATTTTACTTTCCAGCAATTTTCCAGATTAAAGAGAACCGAAGACCCCGCAGCAGCAATAGAAGAAAGGGAAATATGCAAGGTAGATTCTTCCTACCTACATTTGATGGGTCATCCACAAGCACGGCAAAAGCTTGGATGGAGAAGTTAGATGCATTCTTCCAGCTACACCAAGTAGAGGAAGTAGAGGCTGTTGAGATTACAGCGCTACACCTTGTGGGTGAAGCAAATGATTGGTGGTTCAACAATATGGAGCATGCCAAAGTGACTGTGTATGCAAACTTCACTCAAAGGTTGGTAGAGAGGTTTGATAGAAGAAAACCGGAGGCACTTTCCATTGAGACATTTTTCGACATTGATGAGGAAGTATATGAGTAGCAAAAGGAAGATGTTAGCACTGATACTCTGGGAGAAGAGAAAATACCACCACCACCAGCTGCAGTAGAATTACTTTCATCAGTGGCAGTAGCACATGCATCTTTGCAAGATGGTCCTAAGCATTCAAAATTGAGAGTCCCAGGCATGATTCAAGAGGTGCATGAGGAAGAAGAAGCAGATACCAGCACTGGTGCAGCAGTAGAGGAGCATCCATCACCATCACCATCCATTGGAGATGCAATTGCACCAGTTGGAGGAACTCTTGTAGCTTTCCAAGATGTTCCCAAGCATCAGATGATTCAAGGTATTCAAACATTTCCACACCATATTATTTCAGCACATCATATGGAGATTTGTGGGGCCATGCCATCAGGGCAATTACATGACCAAGGGTTAGAGCACATTGTTGATTTGGAGCAGAAGACTATCACTGCATAGAGGACCCTTCAATGGTTAAAGGAGAAGATGTATAACTATCCCAGTTTGACATTGTTGAGCTGCACACAACACTTTGTGTTGGAGTGTGGAGTTTCTGAGGATAGGATTAACATATTCCTAATGCAGGGAAGCTATACAATAGCTTTCGAGAACCGGAAGTTACTGTCGCATGAGTTTTTGTATTCTATTTACGACAAAGAGATATTGGCCATTATGCATGCATTGGTAAAATTCCAACAGTTTTTGATTGGCAGTATATTTCGGGTGAAGAGCAACCACCATAGTCTCCAGCATATTTTTGAGGAGGAGCAGCAGCAGTAGAAGAGGCAGGAAACGATGGATCAGTACAATTCAGGACTATGATTTCAACATTGTGTATGGAGAGGGCCAGGAGACAGAAGATGCACCATCATGGAGATTAGCAGCGCTGTCACTGAGGAGCAGTGGTTTATTATTTGAGCAATCTGATGATCGCTTCACTTATCAGGACACAGCCTTCTTGAGGAGCACCTCACAACTCAAAGAGAAGTTTCTACATGCAGCTTATTTAGAACCTCATAGGTTCTACCAGGCCATCGCTGAGAGGTTCTCATGGAGAGACTGCAAGGAGGATGCACTTCGACATATCATGGAGTGCAAATATTGTCATCAGATTGTGGAGGATGGTATTGTCGACATCGATCCGCTATCGAGGTATGCACATTTCTTCTGCATTTTCACATAGTACATATCTTCACCTGTGACTGGATTATCTTTCTGGGATAGCTTAATGCTTCATGGTCTTCCCAAGGCCATAGATAGTGATGGGGACAATTATTGTATGAGAATTTTTTGGCAGGAGCTTCTCCATTGGGTGGATACTGAGTTGGTGCATGATATGAGTCATCACCCATAGTTGGATGGATGGATGGAGATGATGAGAAAGTGGCTGGAAATCTACTTGCAAATCTATGACACATGGCAGCAAGAAGCATGGCTGCGCTGGCTGCTCTTAGGTGAGTATGGTTACCACCCGACATTTCAGATTGGTATGTTACATGCCTTGCATAGTACTGAGGTAATGTAGCAGCAAAAGGCATGGTTGCGCCGGTTACTCTTGGGAGAGTATGGCCAAGACATTGCATTTTATATTCCCACTGGTATATCACTGTTTCCTACCTTGCACTGTAGTGATGAGATGCAGCAGCATGAGGCATGGTTGTGTTGGTTACTTTTGGGAGAGTTTTTCCATCACATAACATATCACATGTCAATGGGTATGTTATTGTTTGGTACTTTGCATGATAATCATATGATGTGGTAGCAGGAAGCCTAGCTATGTTGGTCTGGTGTGACATTCTACATGTCAATTAGTATATCATTGCTTCATGCTTTTCATTATGATGATGTGGGATGACAGCAAGAGTCGTTGTTGCGTTGGTTACTTTTGGGAGAATATGGATTGAAATTATCCCATACCTTTCATAATGATTATTTGGGATGGCAACAGGAAGCCTTGCTGCATTGGCTTCTGTTAGGAGAGTATGGCCACCATACTTGGTATGATGATGAGGTGGTGTGGCAGCAAGAGGCATTGTTGCGGTGGCTGCTACTGGGAGAGTATTGTTCGAAATTTCACATGTCAATCCATATGTATCTATTTCCTACTTTGCACAATGTTGAGATGATGCTTGGAGCAAGCAGGGCCAATGGGGCCAAGGATGGGAGCATAGAGAGATACATCTTACTCCATGTAGCATGGGTTGGAGAGATAGTTCATGAGTTGGGACATTCCACTTGGAGAAGGAACCACTTCACTTTATATATCTCATGCAGAGAAGAGGCTCTGGGATAGAAAATGGTTTCCACTTGGAGATTCATTGATGAGGAGTGGCATCTAACTACATAGTTGGAGGCCATTCTAGAGAGGTAGTTATGGAGCTAGGTATTCATGGCACATTGTAGCAGATGGGGGTACCTTCCATATGAGGATGCCATTTGGAGGGAGATGGATTGTTGCAACATCTTTTGCAGTTGCTTGAAAAAGGGAAACATTTTGGCAGGGAGGACTGTAATATTCCCAGATTTCCATTAGTTAATTGTAATATTAGAGTTCTTACTTTTCTTACTTAGTTAAGTAAATAAAAGGGTGGAGGGACGCATAAACCCCATAGATGGATAAAATCCACTTTTATTGTGTGAGTGTGGGTTAGTTAGATAATAGATCAACATTATGGAGTAGTGGAGCAGCTCATTAATGAAGGAATAGTGGAGGTCATGGAGATTAATGAGGAAGATGATGGAGATAGTGGAGGAATAAAAGTAAGATCATAGAGCATTAGTGATGTAGTGATGGAAGAAGTGGTGCATTAAATGCACACATGATGGAGGAGTGCAAATTAAATGCAGATATGATGGGGATCATGAAGAGACAGCACAATCTTCATGGAGACTAGTTGCCACATGTGCAGCACAGTTATGAGGTTATCCAAGGCTAGAGAAGGCTCAAAACCATATAAGGAATATGAGGGCAGCAAAGCAAATTAGTCTGGAATTTGATATTTTTTTTTCGTTTGACATTTCTTTGCATGCTTCAGTTGTTTAGCTAAGTCTGTTGTGTTGTTTAGCACACGGGTGTTCCTGAGTGGGAATCCCACCCTTACCCATGGGGAATTCGAGTGCCTACTCTGGGAAGGTTATTTTTAGCATCTATTTGTTATCCGGCATTAGTGCCACATTCAACCCCTCTCTTTTGCATATACAGCTTCAGGAATTATGCATTCCTGTCTTAGGGTTTGAGAGGAGGAAGGTAGTTCTTATCATTTCAGCTAAGAAATCGATGGAGGGTTCATCCTTTAATCTTGTGCTTCCATTTCAGTATTTTGGGAGAAACATTGTGATATTCGGCATCAGGCCATCAGTTCACACCTCCATGCAGCAACAGTTCCTCCAGGAATTGCACAGTCCAGCTAGGTAGATCTAGTGGAGGAAGGAAGTTCCAAGTATTTCAGCTTGGAATCCTGTGAGGGGTCTTTCCCTCACTTTGGAGAGATTATTTCCATCATTTTTGAGCTATATTTCATCTCCTATCAGCATGCTATAGCTTCAGCCCTCTTGATAGTGCAGTTCATTCCAATAGTTGTGCAGTGTGCAGCTGCAACTTGAGTAGAGGAAGGAGGATCTAGATCTCAAGCTTCTAGCTTGGAGATCAAGAGAAGGAACTAGCCCTTCATGTATTGAGATGATTGGGTGATATTGTAGCAGTTAGATCATCAATTCAGCCCCATCTTAGCAGTTACCCAGGAGGATTGTGTAAGTCAACCAGCAAGGGTGCAGTTGGCAACCCAAAAAGGGTTGAAAATCCAAAGTTAAAATCTAGCCAAACCATTTATAGGTTTTTATGGGTTTTTTTAGTAGAATCAGTGGTTAAAATATTGGATCATTATGAGCACTCCAGAAGCCTCCCGCACATGTTTCTTCTTCCTAGTAGCAAAAGTTTCCAGCATAAGCAGTTGTAGCAGCATACATTTCCAATGCTAGTTTTCATTAGTGTATTTCAACCACATCCTATTGGCTTGAGTGCATATTATTTGGAGCACTGTGTACTTTATATTTCCTGTTGTTCATAATGATATGACTCAGTTTCTTCTGCTCATGGTTGTAATATCTTGATGTTGCAGCATATTTCCAGAATTTTCCAGATTTTAGTGTTATATTCCTGTTTTACTTATTTGGAATGCCATAGCTGTTCTATATTCCTATATTTTCCATTTTGTAATATTACAGTGTTATCAGAGCATGATCTTTGGCTCAGCTTGTGGGAATTTCATGACATCAAAAGAATAATAGTAAGAAACAGAAACAGAAGAAGTATACAATGGCGGAAGGATTGAGTTTTGCCACACTTCTCTTCAGATATATGCAGGCTCTCACCATGGAGATCAAATAAATTAGAAGGGAAAGGAAAAAGGAAACCTTAAGAGGGTTTGAGAATGTAGAAGGTCTGAGCACTTCCTATCAGTAGTATAAGCAGCCGACGGTGCAGAAAGTTCCACAACGCCCTACTATGCCCACTTTCCTTGTAGAAGGAAATGAATGGCATGAAGATGGAGGATATTTGGAGCATGAGACTCTGAGTGATTATCTTGTAGAGTACAGATCTCAATCTGGATCATTCAAAGATAATCTGAATTTCCAATATTTTTTCTAGATTAAAGAGAACCGAAGACCCCGTAGCAGCAATAGAAGAAAAGGAAATATCCAGGGTAGATTCTTCCTGCCTACATTTGATGGGTCATCCACGAGCAAGGAAAAATCTTGGATGGAGAATTTAGATGCATTCTTCCAGCTACACCAAGTAGCGGAAGCAGAGGTTGTTCAGATTGCAGCGCTACACCTTGAGGGTGAAGCAAATGATTGGTGGTTCAGCAATATGGAGCATGCAAGAGTAACTGTGTATGCAGACTTCACTCAAAGGTTGGTAGAGAGGTTTGAAAGAAGAAAACTGGAGGCACTTTCCATTGAGACATTTTCTGACATTGATGAGGAAGTATATGAGGATCAAAAGGAAGATGTCAGCACTGATACTCTAAGAGAAGAGAAACTACCACCACCACCAGCTGCAGTAGAGGTACTTGCATCAGTGGGAGGAGCACATGCATCTTTGCAAGATGGTCCTAAGCATTCGACATTGAGAGTCCCAGGCATGATTCAGGAGGTCCATGAGGAAGAGGAAGCAGATACCAACATTGGTGTAGTAGTTGAGGAGCAGCCATCACCATCACCAGCAGTTGGAGAAGGAATTGCACCGGTTGGAGGAACTCTTGTAGCTTTGCAAGATGTTCCCAAGCATCAGCTGATCCAAGGTATGCAAACATTTCCACACCATATTATTTCAGCACACCAGATGGAGATTTGTGGGGCCATACCATCAGGGCAATTGCATGACCAAGGGTTAGAGCACATTGCTGATTTGGAGAAGCAGACTATCATTGCGCAGAGGACCCTTGACTAGTTCAAGGAGAAGATGTATAGCTATCCCAGTTTGACATTGATGAGTTGCACACAACACTTTGTGTTGGAGTGTGGAGTTTGTGAGGATGGGATTAACATAGTCCTAATGCATGGAAGCTATACAATAGCTTTTGAGAATCAGAAGTTATTGTCGCATGAGTTGTCGTATTCTATTTACGACAAAGAGATATTGGCCATTATGCATGCATTGGTCAAATTCTGACAGTTTTTTATTGGTAGTAGATTTTGGGTGAAGACCAACCACCATAGTCTCCGACATATTTTTGAGGAGGAGCAACAGCTGCAGAAGAGGCAGCAATGGTGGATCAATACAATGCAAGACTATGAGTTCAGCATTGTGTATGGAGAGGGCCAGGAGACAGCATATGCAATATCATGGAGATCAGCAGCGCTGTCACTGAGGAGCAATGATGATTTGAGGGCTCGGTTATTATTTGAGAAATCCGATTACTGCTTCACTTATGAAGCATTGGATGGGAAGATGGTAGATGGTGGACATCATGTAGTGGATAACATCTTCTATTATCAGGACATAGCCTTCTTGATGAGCACCTCACAACTCAAAGAGAAGTTTCTACCTGCAGCATATTTAGAACCTCATAGGTTCTACTGGGCCATCAGTGAGAGGTTCTCATGGAGAGACCTCAAGGAGGATGCACTTTGACATATCATGGAGTGAAAATATTGGCATCAGATTTTGGAGGATGGTATTTTCGACATTGATCCAATTTCGAGGTATACACATTTATTCAGAATTTTCACACAATACATCTTTCATCCGTGACCAGATTATCTTTCTGGGATGTCTTCATGCTTCATGGTCTTCCCAAGGCCATAGATAGTGATGGGGACAGTTATTGTTTTTGGTGTCCCGTGTTTTGATAGTTTGGCAAATCAAAAGACAAGGCAACATCAGAACCAATCTTTAGAGTTCCAGGATCTAGTCCTCTTGTTCTCAGAGAGGGATCTCTCAAGTGTTCGTTTGCATAGGTTTATCTTGTGTGCTTATAGTATTATTTTTATACTAGTTATTAAGTGCAAGTGTTTTTTTGTTTGTTTGGTTGGGTTGACATAGCAGAAAATGAAAGATCTAGGAAAGATATATAGAATGGAGAAACATCTGGTTCATTGGGCAATGGAGTCAAAAAGAGGTCATAACATACTCATCAATGGATATAGAATATCAGAGGGCAAATCTAACTTGGCCACAAGATCCTTTGGTTTTGGAATGAGATGGACATCAATGATTTGGAAAGAGAAGTCTAATTCTCAACGAAGGGAACTTGAAAGCATAACTTGAACAATAAAGAAATATTTTATAGACAGGACTAACCATAAATTCTACAAACATTCTTTAAGAAAATAATGACTTCAAGACAACTTTCAAAATGAAATCTAAGATTCGGGGAACGCCCTATTTTCTCAAATATTTTATTTCAAATGACTTAGAAAACATAAAAGATTCACTGATAATTGCAGTCATAGAAGAGGGAACACCTAATACATCTATGATTACAACTATAAAAGACCTTCAAAACAACTGTTCAAGCAATGACAAAGGGAAAGATCGAAACATACCTCTTTGAATAACTTATAACAATGGTACTTCAAAGGGAGACTTAAATAAGAGCTTTCAAGTGATAGCAAAAAAGCAGGGAGAACCATAAATCATGCTAAAACCAACTATTCGAACTATTAAGGAAATAAACGAGCATGAAGACTAAAGAGAGAGATTAAAGACTCTAAAAACATTCTGTACAGAAAACATAAAAATGCTGAAGGATGAACATAGATTAAGGTGCTTCCGTGAGGCCGTCTTCAAATACTTAAAATTTTCTAACCCACTTAGTAAGAAATTATGGAACAAAATGAAAACAATGAGAAAACATTAAATAGTTCGTGAATACTTCACCAACAAATTACAAGCTCATGGATCCAATGATGTAGCCTTCAAGAATAAGCATGCAACAACATCATTAGGGCTTCCAAGACTTCAATATCATCTTCAACTTCACCGTACTATGTATTATTTCAGAGTCAGTGATACAACTAGTAATCAAATCAACAACCAACCAACTCCTCATCTTCTGGGTTGTAAGTATCAGGAGTGTATGAATGAGGAATGGGATAAATATCTTCTAAGTTGAATTAATACAGTTTGCTGTCTCTTGGCCTTTGAGGGGCTCGATGGATAACATTCTGATATTTCTCCTATATTAATTAGTTACATTAACAATTTGAGCTTGCTTGGAAAGAAATTGTTGACTTTAAGGCTCTGTGTTATCCTTAACATAACTTCTGTTGACAGTTTATAATAAATTCCTTTGGTGGAAATAATTGTTCGGCCGCATTGATGCAAATTCTCTTGGTCAGGAAATAACTCGGCCTCATTTTGATTGCTTTGAGGCTGTAGGTGGCTCTGTGGTAGCTAGGTGATTCAATTTGCCCCTGATGTGGCAGCGTAGGCTGTTTGAACTGACAGATATATTTTATTTTAACCTAAAACACCTGTAGTATATTTGAATTCTGTGTTTTAGTCTTTAATTAAGCCTAATCTCTATCTTCTGGTCTTCAAACTTCATTTAATCATGAATCAGATCTTTGATTCAGTTAAATTAATGTCTTAAACCTCCAAACTGTGTTAACAGTCTTTAAACAATTTTCCACTCTGGTTCTGTGCTGTCGGTCTGATACTCTTTAATTATCTTTCTCTTCACGGTGTCTTGTTGATGTGTAGATCCGCGAAGGTCTCTTATGGTAATAACGCTTCATGATGCGCCAACGGATCGTGGTATTGAAACCTTTTAAATGGATCCCTTTAATAAACAAAGCCTGAAATATCGTCATCCTTTGGCTTTGATTTTCCCTTTAAAACATTTGAAATCCATTAGATCCTGCAAAAAACACACAAAAATTACAAAATCCTGCGTTTATTTGGTAAACTGCTTCAGAGGGCGTTGGGAGAGAGCGTGGCCGTTGGATGGCTTCATCCAACGGTGGAGATCTGCGTAGAAGAGGCAAAAAGGAGAGCGGGGAGAAGAATAAGACGTAGTGATTTTGGACCGTCCGATCTGGACACGTGGACGGTCCAGATCCAATCGAAGGATCCCAATCAGGGGATCGCAATCGAGGTGGCAAGCAACTGCACTGATCGAAAGTTGCAATGCGATTAATTGCAGACCGTCGATCTGCAGATCATATCGACGGCGGGTGAAACATCAGGGGAAATTGCAATCGGCAGTCGGAAGTGAGGCGATGCGATTGCGCGATCGGAGAAAAGGCCGATGCGATTGCGCGATCGGGCCATCGCAATCGGCGGTGGTAAACACTTAAACTGCACCAAAGGAAAATTTCTGATGCGATTGGGTGCCTGGTTGTGGGCCTGGTTTTATATAGACCTCCGATAGGCCCTGGGCTCATGTATATAGGGGCTAATCGGGGTCAGGCCTTCGGGCCTGGGCTTTTCAATCAACCCATTAAAACTTTTCCGATGCGATAAGAGTTTCGTATTTTGCACTTGCTTTTTTCAAAGAAAGCAAAGGACCGAGGACTATGGATATGGGACTTAATCACATCGGAAGTTTTGATGCGGCCTTTTCAATCAACCCATTTGAATTTTTCCGATGCGATTGCGCGATCGGTCTTTTTAATCTAACCATTTTTCATTTAACACGAATTTAGCTTTTTTAAATCAAACTTTGGATAAATGGGTTTTATGTCTTTACAAAAGAAAAAGGTGATCGGGAAAGGATTATTTACAATGTTTTAAGCACGGAATGTGGGCCCATATTTTATATGAAAAAATAATATAATAATACGATCGGGGTCATGAAACAGAGAGCTAATCGTATCGGAACATTTGAAAGATGTCAAACAAACTTGTGCGCTGGGATTTTGCGATGTGATTAGCGCTGAAAGGGGTTAGCACTTGGTTCCAGCCCCCAAGGCATATGGTGGGGAAGTGGTTTTTAAGATTTGGCCAAAGGGGGCTTGAGTCCTTAGCAATAAAACTTGTTTTTTATGAAAATTTTCAAGTTTTTCAATGGATTTGGGGGTTTCGGTAAGGCTAAAAGTGGGTTTTAAACCTTATAAAATGGATTTTCATGAATGGAAAAAGGGAACTCACGAAAAATAGAGGAATTTTTATGGGAAGAAAAGGGTAAACAGTGAAGGTTATTTTTGTGGTGAGAGAAGGGAAAAAGGTCTTTGCAGCAGTATTTTTACTAATGGAAATAGCAGAATTTTCAGAGTACGAAATGGAAACAATAGTAAAGTTTAAGATTAATGACCAGATGTCTTCATGAGACTTCAAGAGGTAACACTTTTTGCAATAAAATCTATTTCTTGAAGGCTCCAAAATCATTTAGCCACCATTTGGTATGACAAAATTTTATCTGTGGCTAACAGTGGCTCCACTTGGGGATGATGCCTTCTTGAAGGCATCAAGAATTTCAGACTTGCATTCTCTGAGATGCTGATTAGTTGCCTCATCCATTGGGCTGACTTTATTTGATTGAATGATCTTATTTTGCTCTGGAAATGCTAACAGCCATGGAAAAACAATGGATCTTTCATCAACAAGCTTTCTACCTACCCAATCCTACTGATCTAACATTTTTTCTTCCTTAGAGTGCACTTGGATTGGCAAAATCTCTTTCAACATTTTATTCTTTTGAAAGAAAAAAATCTAATCTATTTCTACTACTTATTTCTTCATGAACTCAGATTAAATAGTTGAGCCCATATGCTTCTCTACCTAATCTACTAATCTATTAGGATTAAACAGTCTAACAGATTTTTATTCTCTAATTGCTAAAGAAGAAATTAAAAATCATACAAGCTAGGATTGAATAGTCTAACTTGATGCTGAACTATGGCATAAAAACAAGCTGCACATAGATTTTTATTTGCAGAAAATTAAATCAAAATGATGAAGGCTTAAGATCTAAAAATTCAAAGCACTTCCTTCATCTTTTTGCAACTCTGTTTTGACTTTATTTGAGCTGTCTTTCCTTTGCTAACTGGTTCATATTTTGAGTTGATTTAGAACCAGATTTCTTACATCCTTTGACTCAATATTTGAAAAAGATTTAAGTCATTCTCTTTTGGAAACTCAGGTTCAGGTCTTGAGCATGTTTGACCTTTAATTTCTATCCTAATCTATCTACTGATAAGCCAAGATTAAACAGTTTGGCAAATCGAATTCACTATCCTATCAGCAGTAAATTGAAAACTAATTAGTCAAGATTAGGCTGTTTGACTAACTAGAAGTGTGTTTTGCAGGAGTGGAATTTAAGCTTGCACACTTTTAGAATTTATTTCTCTTTTTTGGTATGGGGTTGTACCTTT
Organism: Pinus albicaulis; assembly: GCA_034641835.2. Classification (NCBI taxonomy): domain Eukaryota; kingdom Viridiplantae; phylum Streptophyta; class Pinopsida; order Pinales; family Pinaceae; genus Pinus; species Pinus albicaulis. The sequence continues at coordinate 118,372,015 of CM076577.1, read as the reverse complement.
CTTGTTTTAAAATATTCCCTCTTTTCTCTTTTCTATTGTTTTTAGATTTTTTTTTTTCAAGACAAAAATCAACAACTAACTAACTGCTCAAAACTAAGCTTTATTGACATCCCTATCTAACCTAATCTAATCTTGAAGTATTTACATGTTTATCTGATGAACTCTCTTTTCCAGTACAACCAGTCCAGTAAATGATTCCACGATTGGTATTTTTTCATCTCCTTGGGCAAGCTGGACAAACAGGGCCACTCCAATTCTTTTTGTTTTTTAGCAGCAGTGCTAAATAATCTTCTTGATTTTGGTAATACACTGCTCCTAATGACCTTTATCCCTTCTTCAAATGCCTTCAAGAAGTGAGCATAGGGATCTTGAAATAGTGCCTGGTTAAGAGTGTTTGGAAGATGTGTTTCAACCAGGATCATCTCTTTTTTCTCCACTGGATTAAGGCAAAGATTCTTATGAGAAAGAAAAACTTCCTTATCTTCATTATTATCTGAACTAGAGGATTCATCATATATTACAAGGTTGTCCTCTTGTAGTTCTGGTATGCTTTGATTCCATGGACTGTGCTTCGTGAAGAGATCATCATGTTCTTGAGCAGGGGTATCTCTTATTACTTCAAACTTTTTAGGAGGAAGCTCCTTATCTTCATCCTGCTCAAGAAATTTCTCTTTCTTTTCAACCTCAACATTACAACTAGTAGATTGCTGACCCCCAATTATGTGAAAGCTATTTCTGATGAATTGGATGGGCTGATGGCTACTTTCAAGCTGATGATAATGAATTTCATGATACCGATCCACTGTTGGTTTCCCTGCATGATTAGTTTCTGTTTGGAGCTCATTATCATTTTCAGAATGATCATAAGTTGAAAAATAATTAGTATACACAATTTCACCAATCAAACATATTGGGTTATCATTTTGTTCCTCTTTGAGCTTTTCTACAAGTTTATTTTCTATTTCAAGACAACAAGATTTAGTAGATAAATGAGCAGGAGTGTTTTGTTCTAATAAAGAATTGAGGGTTGGTTGTTTATTTAATATCTGATCAATTTCTTCCTCTGTAAAAAGAGAAGGAATTTTCTCTTTTCTTTGGACAGAAGAACAACAGTCCTTTCCCTCTTGTGTTAACTAGTTTGGAGGCTGGATGTCTTCTTGAGCCTCTCTCAGGGAATGATTACTTGTGCTTGTAGGGGAATTTTGAAAATTATCTTCCTTTTCTTGATCTATCTCAATTTCAAACAACACCTCATCATTTTCATGGCAGTCACTTTGACTGTAAGGTTCATGAGTTGTTTCAAGTATATTTTCAGGATGCCATTTTTCTTTGATAATCTGAAATGATTCATAACATAGAGGCAGAGACTCTGGTTGTGTTGTCTCTTGTCCCATTTCAGATTTTGTGAGTCCAATATGGCTTATGTTTTCCTCGAGGCACTACTCACTATTAGTTTTTGCAATCTGGTCATGAATTTCTCTTAATATCATGATACAAGATATAGGTAGATAATCAGGAATTTGCTGACAACCTTTTTCATTGATTTCTTTGTAATATTGTTCACCTTCTTTTATAAAGTTTTGATCATCATCTATATATTGCTCATTGTCTAGGTCTTGTAATGGTTGAGTTTGTGTTTGATCTGGGAAAAACATAGGTTGCTTTGGATAATCAACATCTATATCATCCTCATGCTTTCCCAATATTTTATCACGTATGTACACTATTTCCCCAATTAGGTCCAATAATGTGTTTATTTTAGCTTCTTTGTCCATACTTGGATCCATGTTTATAATAAGAGGTCACTGTATCTTTCTAACCAGTTCAAAGTCTTTTACCAGTGGGGTTATTAGGTATTTTGGATTTGTGGAGTTTCCAGGTGGAAGATTTTGAACTTTGTTGTCCACCAACAACATGATTGGGTTTGGTTAATGCATTCCCAGGAGAGCTTACAAGGACTAATGAAGTGATAGGCCTATTGGAGGCCAGTGGAGTCACTAGGTGGAAAATTTTTAGCTTTTGTGAAGATAAAAAATTTTATGGTTCCACCACCATGTTTATTGTGAAGCCAAACTGAAATATTTTTGGGTTTTTCTGAGTTTATATGGTTGTTTGAAAGACTAATGAGTTTATAAGAGCTTGCCAAGCAATTATGAGCTCGGGTCCCACCATTATCGCCATTATGTTGGTGTCCCGTGTTTTGATAGTTTGGCAAATCAAAAGACAAGGCAACATCGAAATCTCCCAATCTTTAGAGTTCCGTGATCTAGTCCTCCTGTCTCGCAGAGGATCTCTCAAGTGTCTGGGTTCAACAGTTTATCTTGTGTGCTTATATTATTGTTTTTAGACTAGTTATTAAGTGCAGGTGTTTGTTTGTTTGTTTGGTTGGGTTGACATAGCAGAAAATGAAAGATCTAGGAAAGATATATAGAATGGAGAAAATCGTCTGGGTTGGGCAACTGAGGTCAAAAAGAGGTCATAACATACTCATCAATGGATATGGGATATCAGAGGGAAAATCTAACTTGGCCACAGGATCCTTTGGTTTTGGAATGAGATGGACATCAATGATTTGGAAAGAGAAGTTTAATTCTCAACGAAGGGAACTTGAAAACATAACTTGAACAATAAAGAAATATTTGATAGAAAGGGCTAACCATAAATTTTACAAACATTCTTTAAAAAAATAATGACTTCAAGAAAAGTTTCAAAATGAAATCTAAGATTCAGGGAACACCCTATTTCCTCAAATATTTTATTTCAAATGAAATAGAAAACATAAAAGATTCACTGATAATTTCATTCATAGAAGAGGGAACACCTAATACATCTATCATTACAACTATAAAAGACCTTCAAAACAATTTTTCAAGCAATGACAAAGGGAAAGATCGAAACAGACCTCTTTGAATAACTTAAAACAATGGTACTTCAAAGGGAGACTTCAATAACAGCTTTCAAGTGATAGCAGACAAGCAGGGAGAACCATAAATCATGCTGAAATCAACTATTTGAGCTATTATAGAAAAAAACAAGCACGAGGACTAAAGAGAGAGATTGAAGACTCTAAAATACCTCAGCAGAAGAAAACATAAAACAGTGAAGGATGAACAGGTCTAAGGTGCTTCCAAGAGTCATTTCTTAGCCTAAAATTTCAACCTACTGTAGTAAAAATTGTGAAACAGAATGAAAATAGGAGAAAACATTAAACATTTCAAAATACTTCGCCAATAGCCAAGCTTATGGATCCAATGATAGAGCCTTCTCAGTAACAAGCATGCAACAAAATCATCAAGGCTTCCAAGACTTCAATATCATCTTCAACTTCAACAGACTATGTATTATTTCAGAGAGTTTCAGTATTACAACTAGTAATCAACCAACAACCAACCAACTCCTCATCTTCTACAGAAGTATTTATAGAGGAATGAGGAGGTGGAATGGGATAAATATATTCTAAGTTGAATTAATACAGTTCCCTGTCTCTCAACCTTTGAGGGGATCGTTGTAGAAAATTCTGATATTTCTCCTGTATTAATTAGTTACATTAACTATTTGGACTTGCTTGGAAAGAAATTGTTGACTTTAAGACTCTGGGTTATCCTTAACATAACTTATGTTGACAGTTTATAATAAATTCCTTTGGTGGAAATAACTGTTTGACCGCATTGATGCAAATTCTCTTGGTCTGGCAATAACTCGACCTCCTTTTGATTGCTTTGAGGCTGTAGGTGGCTCTGTGGTAGCTAAGGGATTCAATTTTCCCTTGATGTGGCAGCGTAGGCTATTTGAACTGATAGATATTATTATTCTAACCTAAAAACACCTTTAATATACTTGAATTATGTGTTTTAGTCTTTAATTAAGCCTAATATCCGTTCGGTCTTCAAACTTCCTTTAATCGTGAATCGATCTTGATTCAATTAAATTAATGTCTTAAACCTCCAACCGTGTTAATGGGGGCCTTTAAACAATTTTCCACTGCTTCAATAATATTCTGGCCTCGATACTCTTTAATCATATTACTCTTCACGATGTCTTGTTGATGTGTAGATCCGCGAAGGTCTCTTTATGGCATCAACGCTTCATGATGCGCCGCCTGAGCGTGGTGTTGAAACATTTAAATGGATCCCTTTAATAAACAAATCCTGAAAGATCGTCATCCTTTGGCTTTGATTTTCCCTTTAAAACATTCGAAATCCATTAGATCCTGCAAAAAACACACAAAAATTACAAAATCCTGCGTTTATTTGGTAAAATGCTTCAGAGGGCATCGAGAAAGAGCGTGGCCGTTGTACGGCTCCATCCAACGGTGGAGATCTGCGTAGAAGAGGAAAAAAATGAGAATAGAGGGATATATAAGTCAGACCCGTCGATCTGCAGAGATCGACGGTTGGGAGTGATCCTGGTCGTATAATGAAAAAATGACGGAAATACAAAGAAAACAGGTTAAAAAACATTAGGTGGAGAAAAATGCAAAAAAGGAAAATGGGTTTCAGAAATAATCTGAACCATCGGATGAATGCAGATAGATGGCCCAGATCTAATTGGGGAATCGCAATCGGCGGATCACAATCGGGGGTGGCGAGCGACCGCACCGATCGAAAGTTGCGATGCAATTAATTGCAGACCGTCGATCTGCAGATCAGATCGACGACGGGTGAAACATCGGGGGAAATCGCAATCGGCAGTCGGGAGTGAGGTGATACGATTGCGCGATCGGAGAAAGTTCCAATGCGATTGGGCGATCGGGCCATTGCAATAGGCGGTGGTAAACACTTAAACCACACCAAGGAAAAGTTCGGATGCGATTCGATGATCGGTTGCGGGCCTGGTTTTGTATAGACCTCCGATAGGCCCTGGGCTTATGTATATAGGGGCTAATCGAGGTCGAGCCTTCGGGCCTGGGCTTTTAAATCAACCCATTACAACTTTTCCGATGCAATAAGAGTTTCGGCCTTTGCACTTGGTTTTTTCAAAGAAAGCAAAGGATCAAGGACTATGGATATGGGACTTTAATCACATCGGAAGTTTTGATGCGGCCTTTTCAATCAACCCATTTGAAATTTTTCCGATGCGATTGCGGGATCCGTCTTTTTAATCTAACCATTTTTTATGTAACACATGATTTGGCTTTTTAGATCAAAACTTTGGAAAAATGGGTTTTTGGGTTTTACAAAGAAAAAGGTGATAAGGAAAGGATTTATTTACAAGGTTTTAAGCACAGAAGGCGGGCCCATAGTTTATATGAAAAAATAATATAATAATACGATCGGGGTCATGAAACAGAGGGCTAATCGCATCGGAACATTTGAAAGATGTCAAACAAACTTGTGCGCTGGGATTTTGCGATGCGATTAGCGCTGAAATGGGTTAGCGCTTGGTTTTTGTGGCAAGGGCACATGTGGGGAAGTGGTTAGGGGGCTTAGCCAAAGGGGCTAAAGCCTGTAATAAAGAACATGAAATTTTTATGATTTTTCAATGTTTTTAAAGGGATTCGAGGGTTTCGGTAAGGCTAAAAAGTGGGTTTTAAACCTTACAAAGTGGATTTTCATGAATGGAAGAAGGAAACTCATGAAAAAATAGAGGAATTTTATGGAAGAAAGAGGTAAAAAGTGAAGGTTATTTTTGTGGTGGAAGGAGGAAAAGGGTCTTTGTAGCAGTGTTTTGACTTATGAAAATAGCAGAATTTTCAGAGTACGAAATGAAAACAATAGTAAAGTTTAAGATTAATGACCAGATGTCTTCATGAGACTTCAAGAGGTAACACTTTTTGCAATAAAATCTGTTTCTTGAAGGCTCCAAAATCATTTAGCCACCATTTGGTATGACAAAACTTTATCGGTGGCTAACAATTGTATGAGCATTTTTTGGTGGGATATTCTCCATTGGGTGGATACTAAGCTGGTGCATGATTTGATTCATCACCTACAGTTTGATGGATGGAGATGATGAGCAAGTGGCTATAAAGCTACTTGCAAATCTATGACACAAGGCAGCAAGAAGCATGGTTGCGCTGGCTGCTCTTGGGTGAGTATGGTTACCACCCGACATTTCAGATTGGTATATTCCATGCCTTGCACAGTACTGAGGTAATGTAGCAGCAGGAGGCATGGTTGCGCTAGCTACTCTTGGGAGATTATGGCCAAGACATTGCATTCTATATGCCCATTGGTATATCATTGTTTCCTACCTTGCAAATTAGTGATGAGATGCAGAAACTAGAGGCATGGTTACGTTGGTTACTTTTGAGAGAGTTTGCCCATCAACTGACATATCACATGTCAATGGGTATGTTATTGTTTGAGACTTTTCATGATATTAATATGATGTGGCAGCAGGAAGCCTAGTTATGTTGGTCTGGTGTGACATTCTACATGTCAATTAGGATATCATTGCTTCATTCTTTGCATTATGATGATGTAGGGTGGAAGCAAGAGTCATTGTTGCGCTGGTTAGGTTTGGGATAACATGGATTGAAATTCTCCCATACCTTGCATAATGATGATGTGGGATGGCAACAGGAAGCCTTGTGTTGGCTTTTTTTAGGAGAGTATGGCCACCATACTTGGTATGATGATGAGGTGGTGTGGCAGCAAGAGGCATTGTTGTGGTGGCTGCTATTGGGAGAGTATGATTCGACATTTCACATGTCAATCCATATGTCTTTATTTCCTACTTTGCACAGTGTTGAGATGATTCTTAGAGCAAGCAAGGCCAACATGGCCAAGGATGAGAGCATGGGGAGATACAACCTACTCCATGTAGCATGGGTTGGAGAGATAGTTTATGAGTTGGGACTTTCCAATTGGGGAAGGAACCACTACACTTCACATATCTCATGCCAAGAAGAGGCTCGTACGTTTGCATGGTTGCCACTTGGAGATTCACTGATGAGGAGAGGCATCTAACTTCACAGTGGGAGGTCATTCTAGACATTCTAGAGAGGCAAATTATGGAGTCAACTATAAGACATTGTATCATATGGGGGTACCTTCCCCATATGAGGATTCCATTCTGAGGGAGATGGATTGTCAGAAAGATATGGATAGTCAGTTGAGGACAAGAAACATTTTGGTGGGGAGGATCGTAATATTCCCAATTTTCCATTAGTTAATTCGAATATTAGAGTTCTTAATTTTCTCAATTAATTAAGTAAATAAAAGGGTGGAGGAACCCATAAACCCCATAGATGAATAAAATCCACTTTTGTTGTGTGAGTGTGCGTTAGTAGATAGTAGATCAGAATCATGGAGTAGTGGACCAGCTCATTAATGAAGGAAGAGTGGATATTATGGAGAGATAATGAGGAAGATGATGGAGACAATGGAGGAATAAAATTAAGATCATAGAGCATTAATGACGCAGTGATGGAGGAAGTGGTGCATTAAAGGCACACATGATGGAGGGAGTGGAGATTAATTGCAAAGATCATGAAGAGACAGCGCAGTCTTCATGGAGACCAGTGGCCACATGTGTGACATAGTTATGAGGTGGGCCAAGGCTAGGGAAGGCTCACAACCATATAAGGAAGATGAGAGCAGCAAAGCAAATCAGTCTAGAATTTAATATTGCATTGTCATTTGACATTCCTTTGCATGCTTCAGCTCTTTAGCTAAGTCTGTTGTGTTTTTTAGCACACGGGTGTTCCCGAGCAGGAATCCCACCCTTACCCATGAGGTACTTTGACTGCCTACTATGGGAAGGTTATTTTGAGCAGCTATTCATCATCTGGCATTGGTGTCACATTCAGCACCTCTCTTCTGAATATATAGCTTCAGGAATTACGCATTCATGTCTTAAGGTTTGAGAGGAGGAAGGTAGTTCTTAGCATTTCAGCTAATAAACCAATGGAGGGTTCACCCTTTCATCTTGTGCTTCCATTTCAGTCTTCCAGGAGCAGCGTTGTGATATCTGGCATCATGCCATCAGTTTATACATCCATGCAGTAGTAGTTCCTCCAGGAATTGCGCAATCCAGCCAGTTAGATCTAGTGGAGGAAGGAAGTTCTAAGTATTTCAGCTTGGAATCCTGTGAGGGATCATCCCCTCACTTTGGAGAGATTATTCGCATCAACTGTGAGCTATATTCCATCACCTACCATCAGGCTATAGCTTCATCCCTCTTGACAGCGCAATTCGTTCCAGCAGTTGTGTAGTGTGCAACTGCAACTTGAGCAGAGGAAGGAGGAGCTAGATCTCAAGCATCTAGCTTGTAGATCAATTGAAGGGACCAAACCTTCATTTATTGAGTTTATTGGGTGCTATTGCAGTATTTATATCATAAATTCAACCCCATCTCAGTAGTTACTCAAGAGGGGTGTGTAATTCAGCCAGCAGGGGTGCAGTTGGCAACCCAAAAAGGACCAAAAATCCAAAGTTAAAATCTGGCCAAACTATTTCTAGGTTTTTCTAGGATTTTAGACTAGAATCTGTGGTAAAATCCTGGATCATTCTCAGTACTCCGGCAGCCTCCCGCACATGGTTCTTCTTCCCATTAGCAGTAGTTTTTAGCAACACACATTTCTAGTGCTAGATTTCATTATTGTATTTCAGCCACTTCTTGTTGGCTTGAGTGCATCTTCTTTGGAGCACTGTGTACTTTATATTTATTGTTGTTTATAATGATATGACTCAGCTGGATCTGCTCATGGTTGTAATCTCTTGATGTTGTAGCATATTTCCAACATTTTCCATATTTTAGTGTTATATTCCTCTTTTGCTTATTTGGAATGCTATAGATGTTTTATATTCCTGTCTTTTCCATTTTAGAATATTACACATTTTCAGTTGGTTACTCCTATACTTTTGTGGATAAAGGTCTAGGTGTCATTTTCAGTTAGCATTTGCATTTTTTATGGAGGAATTTTTTCAAGGAAATGAGGAGCAATCAACCACCTCAGCTTAGCCATTTCGATCTCCATGATTATCATGTTTTGTCTTCATGCATGTGTGAACCAAATATTGTATTTCAGACTACTTTTCTATTATTTTTAGGATAAGTTTTACTCTATGTAGAAGATTGTAATAAAGTGCCTACAACAGACTTGCACTTTTTGTGGAAGCTTTAACAAAATACCATTTTGTATCTATACTATGAAAAACAATGAAGAAAGGGTTCATTGGTTGTTCATCTCATTGCATCCTGTGTTGTATATTTTTGTGCTTATAATATCCAAATACACTCTTGAGGACTTATGAATGATTTGATGTGTGTATTGTCTATCTCCTTATGTGTTTCCATACTTTACAATTTCATTCTAGATTATGATTTTCATATGTTGCTTCATGTTTTTGTTAGTCTTGTGGTATAAATGTACATGATTATCTAATATTGTAAGTCTTGTTTTACAAGCTTTCTAGATAAGATATGTATGGTGAGATTATTCGTAAGCTTTCCCTATTACAAAAATATTTAAATGTATGATGAGATTCTTGTAAGTCTTGAAGAAGCCTTCTTTCATCAATACATTATAGGTTTGAAATATTTTGTCTTATTTTCTTCTTAACAATGGACTCCTATTATTAAGACCCATTATTCTTGCACATTCTCCTAACCATTATAATACAAACTTATCCTTGCTACCACATCAAACAATAGTACCCTCATATGTGTGAGTGATTTATCAGTTTGAAACCCTTTAATTTTCCAGTGTGTGTGAGAATATCAACCACTTTCCAAATCATAATCCAAATATAAGGAAAGCCCTCAAGCTTAAGATGTGTCTGGTCAGGCGCTTGTTACACCCAAGTGTTGATTCCGGGCCATTAACAATATGTATTCAATTTTACCCAACTTGTAATGAATAGCTATTATATGTTATGATTGTCATTTACTACAATATATTATCAGACATATATTAAGTTACGGAAACATTTCAATACATCATGGTTATAATACTGTGGAAGATTGATGAAGGTCAAATGGCACCAACCTCATAGCAAGTAAACATCAATGTAATTGTACGTAAAATCATATGACCACGAGATTTATTCTAGAGTAGCATTTTATCCATTATAGAGTAATTCAAATTCATATTTTTAGGCACCATATAACTAAATGAAATATTTATGACCAACTTGAGAAAATTCATTCCTTCATCCTTTTCAAAGTATTTTTTCTATATAATATGGGATATATATTGATCCTATCATAATGCCTCTTCTAAGAGCTTCCCAAGATGATGAAGTTTTTATAAATTTAGAACCTTTTATATTGGCCATGATATAACATGAATTTTCTATATAAATTTAGACATATGTGAGTAGTGGTTTTGTTATTAATGTAATTATGATTAATTGTAGATGAATTGAAAATTACACTTATTTGATAAACAAGGTGATAAGGGGAAGACATTGTCCTGAGAGAAGTCCATAGATGCTCATGAGGAAGATGTTACTAAAGAAGCAATTTTTATGTCTACTGATCCAATCCAAACAATAAAGAAGCTTCAAATGAAAGAAAAAAATAAACTTGATTCTTTAGTTTTGATTGAGCCTTAGAGAGGTGAGATAAAAGGATAAATAAAAAGCTTGGTGCAACAAGTTCATCAGCATGGGGTGAGCAACTCATTTAATTATCCCATTTATTTATTTATGATTTATTTATCTCATCCTTTATAAAAATAACTCTTTATTTTAAAGGGTATTTTGAAGAGTATGATCCTCATGCTACGAATATGGGGGCCAATGTTTGTAGCAGCTCCAATGCTCCACCTATGAGTGAGTCACCGACCATTAAGACTAGTACACCTGCTCAACCACCCACAACAGGATCTATACCCCTTGAACAATGTACATCATGATCTTCATGTAATGTAGTGGATGTAGAGCATGATTTGATTGCACACTTTGAAGTGAGATTTCCTGGATCTTCCCGTGTTACTAGCACGGGAACACTATCAATCACATTTTTGGTAGATGACGACAATGTCCCCATGAAAATAGAGAAACTTTCAGGTATTTAAGAAGTGTTATAAATATTAAGTATAATCTAATTGAAATTTATGTATAGTCTGTGATTATTTTAAACTAATTATAATATTTTTTCTAGTAAATGATGTATTTTATAGGTGTTTGTATGACATAACCTTGGAAATATTTGGGTCGACCATTTTCACAAACAATAATTCCCAAATTTCTAAGTTAAAAGATGAACTTATTAATAGGATGATTTTCATATTCGGTGAGGGTACCTTCAAAAAATCTGGAGTTACCTCAAAGGAAATCATACATTTAAAATATTTGCAGGACCAATATAGGTCTCAATTGGAAAGGGTCAGGTCACATGAGCACCCTCCAACAATTATAGATATGGATTGGAGAACGCTCTTGGAATATGCACATGAGAAGGCCCTTCAACAAGTAGAGAAGACTCCACCCAAACCAGAAAGGTATGAGGCACTTTTAATAATGTAATTATGATGCTTTATCATCATTGCGACATTTAATTAATTTTTCAATATTTTAAATATAGACTCCTAGATACTTCAAAAGCCACATTTGCTAGAATAGCCAAACATGGGAAGCATCATCTTGGCCTGGGTGGTTAGTCGAATGTGGCTACAAAAATTGTTAGTATATAAAAATATAATTTGCATCCAAATTATAAATTTTTAACAATTTTAATTTAATATCACAGAAGAAGAAAAATTTGTGTTCTCATGCAAAATTGTAGGGGTCACAATCCAAAGGGGCTCCCATAGAGGAAGACCTAAATCTTTCTTTAAAGAAATACTATTAAGATGTGGTTGAACCTAGGACAATATTGGAATATTTATAGTCTTCCACCACCCAATCTAAAACTTAGGAAATAAAAAGGGACAAATAGAATTTATAAATCACTACTTCTATAATCTATTGGTTATTATTTTTGGCCATAAATTAATTTTCTTAATTGTAAAAAGCAAAAAAGAAATGTAGATACAACACATGAGCCTACTAATGGTGGAGTACTTGATCTTGAGACTGATGTTTAGCTCGGTAGTGGAGGTATTTCATGTGTTATAAAAAAATTGTAGTATGGAATACAATTAAAAATATTTAAATACAAATGGTGTATTAATTATAACCTTTCTTCTTTCTACACCCGAGCATGTACAGGATGAGGCTAGAGAAGAGGAGGAACATATGGCCACCTCTGAAAGTATTATGCTTCTCTCCACTACTGAAGCAGTTAAAGAACAATATACTACTCGTTTTATTAATAAAACATTTGTAATAACAATAACTATAAATATGAACTTAACATTTCTTTCTTATTGCAGTTTATGCTCGGCCACACTTGCAACAACAAATTCATAGGAATAGGTCAACATTAATACATATTACACTAGAGACCACAAGAACTTAAGGGGGTCAAGATCAAGACATCCTTGCTAATTACATATTTTTTTAACTTTAAACTTGTATGATTTTGTATTTATGAAAAGAGAGTGTGGGCTTGCCGAGCGTACTCTCTAATTACATCATTACATATAGTCACTGTAGCTGTTATCCATCTTGACATTAGCAAGGGATTTCCTACGAATCAAGCCTTCATTTATGTAGAGCACCCCCTTGTCCGCGCTTCCTTTGTTGGCCATCGAACTGGCTTCGCTATTTGAGTTTTATGGCATAAAAATTTTATGGATGTGCGCTTTTAGAGATCACTTTCTAGCCTTCCTACTGTTCCCCTCAGTTGACCCGCATTTGGAATTTCTCTTCCCAAGCCCAAACATTTATTTCATGATAATCTCCAGCTCTTAATACCTGCATTTTTGACCTTTAATTGCCATTTGACATGCTTTGAGGAGACTGAGAAGCTCCGCATGATTATTGGTCTTTAGGCCAAGACCCCAGTAGAAAGAGTCACGGGTTGCACCATCGGGGGAATAAATGATCCCACCGGCACCAGAGGGACCGGGGTTTCCTTTAGACGCCCCATCGAAGAAGATTGTATGTGTTTTTTGAGCTCTCCACCAATGTTGAAATGTTTCATCGGAGTCTCTCTTTTTCCAGATTGGTTGTTCTGTTTGAGGAGCTAGGAGGTTCTTTCTGCTTTGAGGTTCAAAAGTTCCGAGCCACCTCTTCTCAACCGGCAGAAGCGATGCATCCACTTTGTGATACTGTTGTTGGGCTGCTTCAAGGAGGAAAGATCTGGCTTTTGCTGCAACTTGCAAGGGAGTGTGGTTCTGGTCATTAAAAATCTTCTGGTTGCGGGCCAACCAAATCTGCCAGCAAACGAACTTGGGCAGAGCATTCCATACTTTGTGCCAAAAAGATTTATGTGGAATTCGAGAAGGGTAAAGGTGACTCCAATCTGCAAAAAGATCTGCGACAGAGGACTGAGTGGGAGAGTTTATGGAGAAATCTTGCAGCAGAAGATCCCAGACTTCCTTGGCGAACATGCAATCAATGAAAAGATGGTGAGCAGACTCAGTATTGCACCTGCAAAGAGCGCACCTGTGAGGGCCAGCAATCTTTCTTTTTGCCAGATTATCGCCAGTAAGAATCTTGTTATGAATCACCGTCCAGAAGAAAAAGTTAACTTTTGGGAGTGCTAGAGGCTCCCAAACGTTTTTCCAAAACGCTGCACTGTGCTTACTGTTACCTGTTGTCTGAAATGCTTTGAAGCCTTCTGCTGTATTGTATTCACCAGATCGACCCCATCCCCATCGGTCTTGCTTGGCACGATGTATTGGTGCTGCGCCTTCCAACTGGTGTAACAGATTGTTTAATTGGTTTTGCAGATGGGCAGGGGTGACGTGTAGTGCCCAACCGACCCATTCATCTCTGTGGTCCCACTCCGATATGTCATAAACGCTTAATTTGCCAGTTGAGATGAGCCAGTCCCTTAAGTCTGAAATCTCTGCATTTTCTATTAAAGGATTCCGCCCCATTATGCTATCGTGCCAGAGGCGTGTGTATTTACCATTCCCGGGGATCCTGTAAGCGTTTCGACTGAAGAACTTGCTGCTCTTATAACAGAGCTTCCATAGCATCAATTCGTTGACAATGTTTCCCAGCTGTAGGTTTCTGAAATCGACTTTGTTGGTATATTTTGATCTCAAAATGACACTGACAGGATGCTTTGGATCTTTAATCATCTTCCACAAGATTTTTCCACCAAGGGCGAGATTGACCAGGGAGGGGTCACGTATTCGTTACCCTCCTTCATCGATGGGCTTTTTGACAATGTCCCAGTTTGCCAAGTGTTGTTTCTTATCGTTGCCCCTGCCTCCTTGCCAGAGGAAGTCTCTGAGAAGAGAGGAGATTTGATCCATAACATTTCTGGGGGCGAGCAAGAAAGCTGCTTGGTAAGTTATTAAGGAAGACAGCTGAGATTTTATCAATATGACCTTACCTCCTTTTGTTAACCAGAATCCTCCCCATGTAGATATTTTGGTTTTGAATTTGCTTATTATGTCGCTCCAAAGCGACCTCTTGTTCACTCCAGAGATTATAGGAAGCCCAAGGTATTTGATCCTGTCCCATTGGGAGTGCCCTTTGAATCCAAGAAGATTAGCTATATTGTTGAGCTCCTGTTGGTCAGTGTTCCAGCTGAAAACTTCACTTTTTCTTTCATTTACCAAAGCTCCCGAGACTTTGCAGTAGTTTCTAATGACTGAATCGAAGGCCTTAGCTATTCTGGTTGAGGCTCCTCCCAAAAGAATCGAATCATCTGCAAAGAGAGCATGATTCAGAGGGTTAACACTGCTGGTGGGTTTGAGGCCCGGGAGGGAGCCTGACATTCTTTCTGCTTCAAGTTTTCGACTTAGAGATTCAACCATTAAGATATATAGAAAGGAGGAGAGCGGGCATCCCTGCCTGATGCCTCTCTTAGCTTGAAAGAAGTTGATTGGCCTGCCATTAATGAGAGGGGCTATCCATGGATTGTCCGTGCAGGCTTTTATGAGATTAAAAAACTGTGGAGAAAAGCCAAAGGAGAGCAAAACTTTGCTGAGAAATGTTCTGTTGACTCTGTCAAAAGCATTCGCCATGTCTAACTTTATGAGCATACCTTTCTCTTTTCTCTGCTTGCTTGAGTGTATGGTCTCCTGCACTTGAATGACGTTGTCCAAGAGTGTGCCTACCTCTCACAAATCCTCCGGGGACCAGAGATAATCCTGGGAAGCAAGGGTTTTAATCAAGCTGTTGGGGCCGCCTTGCCAAATCAGAGGAGAGCTCTTGGGGTTGTCGCGGGCCTCGAACTGGCAAAATTTCCCGGTTAGAGTCTTTGGGGATCAAAGCTAAATAGGTTGAGTTGGTGCTGCCACCTACTTTAGCTTTTTTCAAGAATCCCCGGATCATCTTTTGACGGTCATATTTTATGATGTCCCAGCATACTTTGTAGAAATGAATGGTGAATCCGTCAGGTCCGGGGCCTCGTCGTATTCCATGGACCATATGACTTTGATAATCTCTTCCTCCGAAATCGGTTTACAAAGATCAGAGTTATCCTCTGGTGAGATGAGGGAAGGGATGTGAGAGAGAAAATCAGCTTCATCCACTTCATCTCCATGGGCGCCCGAGCTGAAAATATTTTGGAAGTGTATTTCAGCTGCTTCTTTGACTTGTTGGAATCACTTGCATGTTTGGCCCTCCGATGTCTTTATTTCTGCTATGTAATTCCTGGACAATCTGGCTCGGTACTGCCGATGAAAGAAAGATGTATTGCGGTCCCCGGCTTTTAGCCACAAGCTTCTAGACTTTAATCTCCAATACTCTTCCTCTTTTCTGAAGGTTTGGAAGGCTGCTCTCTGAGCTTTTGTTTCCATGTCCAGAAGATCTTCATTAATGTTTTTGCTTTCCATGTCATTTTGAAGGGTGTGCAGTGCCAGGACTACATCAACTCTTTGGGAGGTGGGATTGGGGGCTGGTTTCTTAATCCAGTCCTTCAAAGCTTTTTTGGTGAGTTTCAGCTTTTTCTCCCAAACAAAGCTTGGAGAACCTGAAATGGAGAAGGCCCAAGCTGCTTTCACCGTCTCAGAGAAGCCCTCCCTTTCAATCCATTGAGGATAAAAGCGAAATGGAATGGGACCCAAGTCCTCTTCATCTTCTAGACAGAGTTGAATTGGCTTGTGATCAGAGGACAGCTTGGGCAAATTTTTTGTTGTTATGATCTTCTTATTCATGAGGAGAGAGGTTTGCACTAGAAAGCGATCCAGGCGGGCAGGAATGTGTTCTGTCCCAGTTCGATTATTAGACCAAGTGAAGAGCCCTTGGATTGGGTTGACCTCGCGCATCCCATTGCCGGGCGAGCTCTTCCACTACAAAGAACCATGGACCTGGAATTGATGCCTCCTCTCTTTCTCTTCGCTTTCAACACTATGTTGAGATCCCCAGCAAGGATGATATCATTGGGTTTCCCCGCTTAGGAATGCTGCCAGGGAGTTCATTTCCAAATAGCTCTCTTTTTTCAGAATAATTGACAGGGACATAGAGATTGACAAGAGAGATAGTCAACTTACTTGCAAGATGGATTATTTCCGTGTATATCCAGTGTTGGGTCTCGTGAGTTTTGATCAGCTGGTAATTGTCTTCGGACCAAAGAGTTTCCAGTCCTCCCGAAGAGCCCCTCGCGCTGACCGCTTTGCCTGAGCTTTTTTTCCATTTTGACTTGCTGATTTCTAGCAGTGCTTGCCCTGCTATCTTTGTCTCTTGGAGCAAGAGGATATCTGCAGGTTCCAACTTCAATAGGTCCTTTACTGCTTCTATTTTTGCGTGGTTCCCCAGACCTCTGCAATTCCAAGAGACTAGCTTCATTATTTACCTGAGAGCGGGGTGGAGCCACCCTTGGATGGCCTGGGCCTGGTATTTCTTCCGGTCGACATTTCTATTGTGGACTGGCTTCCTTGTGTTTTGAGCCTTTCAGCTTCTTCTTCTCTTTTTTCTTTGCGGGATTTCCTTCCATCTCTTTTCAATGGACGCTCAAAGATTTCTTCCTCTGAGGACTCTGAGCTTTCAGCTGCCTTTTTCTTTGTGACTTCTGCATAGGTAGGGTTGGGGGGACTGCCTTGGGATGCTTCAATCTGAATAGCAGCCCCTCCCTCTTTGCTTGGCGAAGAGGCTTCTACTTGGTCCTCGTTTTTCTGAGCATTTTTCGATGGATCAATCTGTACACCCTCCGTTCCTTTTGAGATTTCTTCCGTTTCCTGAGTAGGAGTGGGGATGTTCCTAGCTCCTGTTGCGGCGCTTTTTCCTGCATCTTTTTTTGCGTGGGCTGTTCTCTGGACTAGGGTCCATTGGTCCCCGTTGTGTTTGTCAGATTGCTCCTCTGCTCTCTTCTTGCAGTGTTTTGCGAAGTGCCCGTGGCCGTGGCAATGTCTGCATTTAAAGGGGAGCTGTTCGTAGTCGAGCTCTTGGACATGCGTCCAACCTGCCACCGTGAGCTTGATCGCTTCGGGCAATCCTTCCTCAAGGTCCACTTCAACACAGATTCGGGCGCATGCATATTGGTCTTTTCTTACAGCCTGATCTATGTATTTGCCTAGAGCGTTCCCAATGATCTGGAGCGACTTTTGATTCCAGCAGTGAAGAGGCAGATGGGGGAGTCTCACCCACACCGGCACGGCAGATGGGACGTCTTGGGAAGGGTCGAAATCCGGAGTCCATTTGTTTAAGTACAGGCCCTGCGGCCCCATGAAGTAGGGACCATTTCTGAATATTAAGCTTCTGTCTTCCATGTTTTCAAACACAAATACAAAATATCCTTTGCCCACAAAGTAGCTCTTTACTTCGTCTTTTATCAGGGGTTTCCAATTTCTTTGTGTCCAGTCCTCCACGGATTTGGGTGAAGGCCATAAGCCTGTAAACTGGCCTATGAGGCCTCTGTCTGCCAGGTTCAGTGCCGCTTTGCAGGTGTCTTCCTCTGGCAGGGCAACTGTAGGAATCGTGTCCAATCTTTTGATAAATTTCTGCTGAAATGCTGTGGGCGGGCGTTTTGTCCCAGATGCGATCAAAGTTCTGAAAGCTGTGACTTCGGGAGGCGGATCAGCAGGGGGGGCAGAGCCCTCAGGAGTCTCCATCGATCAGCAGCTGGGGAGGGCGGGGCTGTGCGCAGGGGCGCAGCAGCCAGGGCGGCGCTGTATGGCTCCCAGAACCCTAGCTTCAGAGCGCAGGGGAGGGCAGCGTGCGCAGCGTCTTAAAAATGCTAGCTAATTACATATTAAAAAAGAGAAAGAAACTTGATAAAAAATGGTTGAACTTGTTTATTTAGAGCCTATTTTTTTAGTACCACATTTTTGATTGAGAGGTTGAATGCCTCATGGCATGTGCACATGTAACTTTAGACTATCCTAATAAAAAGTTGTGATTTTTCCGTTGACGATTTTGTTTCATATTGTGTAAAAAAATTTTATGATACAAGTAGGATGTAGAATACCATATATTTGATAAATTCGTGGTATAAGTCAATTAACTATGTTACGAACACCAAGAGCCTATAATCAGATTACCGAGTTAAACTAAGAATTTACATAATTTGTGCTAGTGACAAGTTAACCATCTACTAATTTGTATACCTATCCCTCCACCATACACTTACAAACTCCAAATTTAGGTGTTAGCCACTCTTGCTTCAATGCCTAATCACAACAATTTTTTATTATGATGAAAATTTAAGTACATACGTGTGTAATGTCCATGATAGGATGTATGAATTTTCGTCCGCAAATTTCCCTTCAATGATTATAACCTTAAATGGGCTAGCACTGGTCTATCTCATCATCTCAAAATGACCCGGCATATGAAAATTACAGCTTTTGTCAAAATCACTTCACACTATCTCATAAATGAGCCTTTATACAAATTATGTATGAATTTATGGAAGGCCATCCCATCTACCTATCCTATTATTGATTTTGACATCAAGGTAATATAGGAAAATTGATGGCTATTTGTTGACAATATCCCCTACTTTAAATTATACTTTGTTCACCTGTTTTCACAATCAATCATAAGCTAGGTAGAGGGGATGGTCTACCATAAATTCATGCATATAATCTGTAGAAGGGGTCATCTATGAGATAGTGTGAAGTGACAATGGTAGACATGGTAATTTTTCATATGTAGGGTCATTTTGATATGGTGATGTTAGACCAGTGCTAGCCCATTCAATGTTATAATCATTGATGGGAAATGTGTGGACGACAATTCATACATTCCATCATGGACATTACACTCATGTGTACTTAAATTTTCATCATAATCACAAATTGTTGTGAATTGAAAACTAATATATGTTAGAATTTTGTTAGACTAATATATATTAGAAAATGCAACCAATATATAGATTAGTTACAATAAATATAGTAAAAAATATAGCAACCATTCCAACAGTGTCAACCAGACCGTCAAAAATAAAGAAAACGAAAAACAAATGATTGTAATAGTTATATCATTAGAAACATCACATACCATATTACGAAAACATATTTTTGATGATAAAAATTTTTGAGATGAAGTATTTTGTGTCTTTGATTAATGAATGAATGTTATATGTTAATGAATAATCTCTATATATCTCTTTATGTACATGATGTTGTTGCATATTATGTAAACATATTTTGATGATAAAAAAAATTGAGATGAAGTATTTTGTGTCTATAATTAATGAATGAATGAATTATTGTTATATGTTAATGAATCATTTTTATATATCTATTTATGTACATAACGTTGTTTCATATTATGTAAACATATTTTTATGATAAAATTTATTGAGATGAAATATTTTTTGTATTTACGAATGAATGAATGAATGTTTCTTTTTTTTTTTACGTATCTTAATGTCTTTCTTTCAACTATTTACTATATAGTAGATATATTTGGTACTGGGGAATTGAGAGTGATGTGAGGGGGGGGTGGTATGACAACTTCCACCTTCATGTGGTTGGCCCTATTTAGTAGAGAATAAATTAGGATTTGGATAATATTGGAGCAAAACACTCACAATATAACATAGCAACAAAAATTCAATGTTGACTTTGTTGTTGCTTCATCGAGTGGAGGGAGGTTTGCTCCAAGATTAAACTACTCCAACAATTTATTCTCGAAACCAAGAGGAGCTCATTCAAGTATTCATGCACGCTAACCTTTTAATTTATTATTTATTCATGCAATTAATAAGTTTAATATTTGGTAAAATTTAATGTAAGTTTACCTCATTGGTCTCATGAATATGTGTAGGACAACTAGTTTCAATTCAGATGTTGAAGTGGAACAACTATCTGAATCAAATAGCTCAAAATGGTAAGGGCTTAGATGAGAAAACAAAATATATTTGATAGTTGTGTTGTATGTCTTGGCTGAGTAGGATTTGCATAAATTTTTATAAGAAATAACAAACTTTTCCATGAAAAAAAATCATTTAGTATTTGTCTTTATTTGAAAATTGTGTTTGTATTTGAGTGAAAGACCATAAACTGTCATTTTTCATGCAGGGCAGTAGGAGAAAATCTTACTCTATTAATTGGGAATAAGGCAATGGTATGATTTTTCTTCTATTTTATTAATTATTTATCACATCTAACTTCTCCTCCTTCCTTTGTTTGGTAGGTACTTTCATTCGCGTATCTGGATTTGAAATATTAACTACGGTTGGAGTCATATATGTGGAAAAAATTAAATAAATAAAAAATACTCATCAAAGTACTGCTCAAATTTAGCCCACCAAGCGCTTGGATAACAGGTGTGTGATTTATTTTTGGATTACATTCGATTTAAATAAAAAAAATTGTTTCTACATTGAAAATATTCCAATACCATAGGTGTTTAGAAAAACTAGGGAAAACATAATTAGGGTTTATTGTATAATGTTTTCTCTTGTTATATTGAAAAATATTGTGATATAATGTTAGTTCATCATCATCATTATTATTTTTCGTTCATCATTAAACAATGCCAATAAAAAATATCACAGTGTAAATAAGAACACTAGAAATAGACTCTAGACCAAGGCAAAACCCCTCCACAGTTGAAAAACCCAAAAAATTATCTTCTTATAGAATTTCAAGGAATACTTCCAAGACCTTTGATAAAAAAAACTCACCAAGTAATAGGCCATCCACCCAAACAACAATGCTTCTCTCTATAACTCGGTATGATGCTTTTTTTTAGCTCAAAATATGAACAGAGATAGTTTTCTTTCCATACATGTGAGCTTTCCAAACAAAGAATTGATGCACAAGCCAAAAAATATACCTTCTTGCTTTCTTCACTATCCTTCACCTCTTTCTTGCTCTAAATTTCTCTCAGACTTCTTGAAGAGACCAAATTATTTGTGTGACTCAAATGAGGTCTAATATCTCTCCTTTGTTGAGAAATGTAGGGCATTATGTGAGTTAGATCTTCAATTTTATTTTTGTTATCTTGACATTTACTTGTGAAATTATATGTTGATTATGCTAGTGTTCCTTTCATAAAATAACTGCCAACGTGAAGATCACAAAGAAAAGAACACAAGATGTAGGCACACAGCCAGGGAAAAACCCCTATGAAGGAGAAAACCCAGTCAACTCTTTCTCTAGTACATTAAATCGGGTTGAGACTCACTTCACCCTTTTGACTAAAGAAATAGAATTACTCTAACCAACAGACTAGTTCCTCCTTCAATTGTCTCTGTAATCATGGTTCTTGGCTCCTTCTGTTTCAACTTCAAAATTTCAACCCTCCTACAATATTCTCGGCCCTCCTACTCTAGAAATATCAACCTTCCTAATTAATAAATATCAACCTTCATTCTACAATAGTCTGAGATCTTTATGTAATCATCTCTGCAACAAGGAACTTTGGACTCCCTTTAATCTTTTCTGCAATTCACATTTTCGACTTCCTCTCTATAATAGTCTTCTAAGATTCTCAGATTCCTCTCCATTCTCAGTCATGTAATAGTTTAGCTTACTTCTTGAACGAATGCTTCACTTCTCTCCTTCAAACGATGAAATAGTAGCTTATTTATACTTATTGGTCACTATTCATTTGAGTCGACATGAACAATTTGACTTGACGCTAACTTGTAGGCTTATAATGAAGGTCGACTTGATTATCTTATGTTTGGAGGCCAGCTTTGAAGGATGAATGGTAATCCTTTCGGGAGAAGGATACGATTTTGTGGAGGATATATTTAGACACAAAAACATTTTTCCTTTCTTGACCATAAGGATCCCAAAAAGGGTCTCTTAAAAAAATGACTTTGACTTTGACTCAACAAAAATATTAGAAGCCTATCATGGAGGCTTGACCTACTGACCATTGAACCAAGCATGAATCCCATGCTTTAATAAGTCAATAAAAATAATTTTTTTTCTTTCTTATGACTTAAATACAATTATGAATACCAACACTAGTTACATTATTCAACACTCCCCTTTAACTAGGGAGGTATTCATAATTTTTACATATAGGTACAAGGATTAACACAAAATGAAATGATCCACAAAGATAAAGAGTATGTTGTCGTTGCGACAAAACCCTCCAAAATTTTTCCTATACTTGAATTTTGGAGCCTACTATGGATGTTGCGATCGACTGTTCCATATCCACTTCTAGCTTTGATAAGTCTTTGAGATCCCTTTTGGATTGTAAGTGTCGAACTCACCTACTCACACATGCTAAGTCTGAAATGAATTCATGAGTTGATTCCTTCACACAAGCTTGAATAATCCTAGCACATTCCATCAAGACACTTCGTGCACATTTTTCAATCCATGTCGACAGTCACTGCATGCTGACAATGACAGTTTCTCACTTCTAGCTGCATTTATACTTCTATTTCGGTGAGTTTTTCAAACTATAACTTTTGCGCACCTTTTCTTTTGTGAGTGTTATTTTCATTCTTTTGACTGTCGCTTTTGATTTCTTTCACTCTACTTAGTGTCATTTTCATGTTATCTTCAATCTGACCTATTTTTTTTTTCACTTTCATTCGCATATCGCAAGTGTCGTTTGCACTTTAGCTATTGTCGTCTTCTAACATGTTAAGTGTTGCACAATGTATATAATCTAGTTCTGGTGTGTTTCTGGGAGTAATATTTTTGTAAATGATTTGGTCTTATCATGTAAACATGTACCACACTCATTTACAAAGTTTCAAGCATTGTCGCACAAGTGTTGTAAGTTCCATTGCAAACTATATCTTTGGTGTCGCACTTGGTGTACTAAGTTGTCGCAATGTAATCATGTTAAGGGAAAGTATGTTTTTCATGTATTATAAGTGTTCCTTTTCATGTATTCAAGTTACCTAATTGTATGATCATGTTCAAGTCTTATTTTGGTTCATCTTTTCTTCACTGATCCAGCATTTTAGTTTGAACTAGGAAAACTCCCCAACCAGGTCACTTAGCCCTTTTCTTCCCAACCTGAACTGTTCATTGCGTAGTCTCAGCCCTTAAGAAATAACCTTATCCCTTGGCATTGATAAATCATAGTGCTCAATATTAGCCTTTGACTTCCAAAACTGCATAATTTATCTCTCCTTCCCAGTGATTACTGTGCATTGTGCAATCTCAAGGCTCAGACCTCAACCCTGAGCTCTTGAACTAAGAAATTGCACAATCACTAGGCCTCCTCTTCTTTCCAGAACTGCACAGTGGGAAAAATCAGTGCTCAAGCCCTCCTTCTAGCTCACTGAGCTCCCCAACTGCGCAATCTTCTTGCACAGTCCATTCTAAGTTGCACATAGTGCAGTCTCAAGGCTCAAGATTGGCCCTTGACTGTGTGAGTTGTGTAATTGTGTAGTCATTGAGACCATCCCTCATCCTGCCACCTGGTTCCATCTCAGTCAATGGATCAACATGCAGCATCTTAGGCTAGGGTTTTATCAGACTAATGTCATTTTTTCATGAGGTAATTGCAGATGCAGATATTCTATCATGACATGAAAATATGATGAAGAAGGAGATGGAAAGGAGAACATGTTAGAAGACACTTCATTAGCTGAAAATACAAGACGATCAATCAAGAGGAAGAAAAGGGGCATCAAATGGAGATGCTAGTTGGAGATCAACTTACACTGAATACTCCTCATCTTTAATCCATTTCGAGGGAAAGAAGAAGATCATGATCCATCTTTCAAGAAAACAAAAGCAAGTAGCAGCAAAAAGTGGCTTGGCACTTCTATGTTATCATGCAATCCATGTCCTCAATATCATGTTATGTCATGTTATGAGTCATCATGTGCCACATTATTTTGTGGAATATGTAATTAAATATTGGATAAATATATTGTAAATTGGAAGTCCAAGAGTCATTCATGTAATTTTAAAATTCATGTAGGAAGTCAAAAGGCCATAGAGAAGTCGAATAGTCATGAGGGTAGGCCAAGAGTCACAAGGGAGGTGAAGGATTGCCCCATTTTGTTATATACTAATTGTACAAAAAAATTACTTTTCACCTTGGCTTCTCCCATAAGGCATCAAAGAGACAAAGTTAGTACTTTTTGGGAGAAATTCGTCGCTCCAATGCTCCACTATTGTAGCTAGTGATGTTCTTTGTATACATGTATCTTGGGTCTTTTACTTAATACTTGAAGCCTAATGACCAACACATTCTTCATGCATGGATTATGAATATTTGTAACACTTTTTTTGTGAATATTTGTGATTCATGTTTTTGTTCACCTATACTAAAGTAGTTGGAATATTTTTGTTATTTTAATGCTTATTATATTGATAATGTGTTGTAATGATTGCAATGTCCGTCGCATATTTGTGGATTATTCCGCTGGATGTTAAACATATCTTTCATGTTTGTGTGTGTCTCTACTAGAGTGGTACTATTACCTCTCTCTTAGAGGCTCACCTTATTTTTCCCCTCTGCAGTAGAATAACCTCAACACACCTACAACAAAACACTCACCATCCACACTCACTTATTTTTCGAAGGCACATGCATGCTTCTCTCTCTTGCTGGCAGCTAAATCCAAGGAAAATCTACAAGAATATATGGCAATCGGTTTGATACTCTAGATGGGGCTCCTATTCAAAATGGTGTGAGGTATAATTGGGACTTCACATTGGGGAGACCCCCTTGGTTGACGGATTTCCATCACCTGTCAACATATTCATATAGCGTTGCAGTGCTTTCAAATTAGATACTTGACCAGGGTATCTAACCGGGTGAAACTAAGGTGTGATCCAAGCTTCTGCCACTATAGGTACCATCAGGTTTCCACTCTAACACCAACCCATGGATCTAGGTATGTATCCAAGGTCAGAGCTCTATGACTAATGCCACCCTCCCTACTTCAGGATCTAGACATCAACACATGGGCCGGACATATGTCCTCCCAAGCATCAAGCACTCAGCCCTAGATTCTTACATCTCTCCCTATAAAATACATATATATCCATTATTCAATCATGCTTCCAAAAAATTTTATTTTATCATGGAGAGATCCTATGAAAACACAACTCCAATTAGAAATAACCTTTCAATACATACATATATTAATACAAACCTTAGGGGTCTTAAATTATCTTGATGCTGCTCATATATGTTGTTGCATTTTTCTAAAAAAAATTCAAATCTTCCTTAACTTTATTATTAGCATCTTATGAACTCATGGAGGGTATCCAAGCTCCCCCTTAACTCAACAATAGACTTTATCAATTTTTTCTTTTCATCATGCTCATCATTAAGTCATTTTCAAGATAGGTGAACATCTTCAACATGTTGAATATTGTGTACCTGCAAATCTAGTAACCAAATAAAAATATATAGGATTATGATATCAATACATGGTTACCATATCAACATTAATAAAGTATCAATCATAAGTAGTAAAAATTTCATAGCGTAAACTTGAATAATATTTAATATCCAACTCGATATATTTTTCTATGGTTTATGACATAATTTGTAGATTCCAAAGTCAAATCTTAGGTATTCTTTAAGTCTGAGAAACTAGACTCAACACCCACAAAATTAAATATTGTACATATAGGGTTTCAACAATATTCTTTTTAGAATTTCGTGATATAGTTTACTAGGTTTTGTTACAAACCCTAGAACTGGCAATTTTACACCTAGGGTTTCATTCATACTAATATTATGCATGGATACAAACATTAAACCTTAGAAATTTTGACTAGGGTTTCAATAATTCACCAAACCTTAAATTTTTAGCTTTTTATGACAACCCTAAAATATTAGGGTTGTACCAAAGTATTACCAAAAAACATAAATATTGTTAGAGTTACAAACCCTAAGTAGCCTAGGGTTTCAATATTATCAACAATATATTCTAAGCATAAACAAGTTAGATTTTTATAACAAACCCTAAAAATTAGGGTTTCCACAAAAATGAACAAATAACAAGAGATATGATAGAGTTAGATTCAATCTAGTGATTGATCTTCCTAGCAAGAATCTTTTACGATTCAAAATCCTAAACATAAAATAGTTAGTAATATAAAGCAAATTTTAAAATAGATTTAAGAAATTTTTTTTACAAATAGGCATACCTGGAGTTGCTCCTTTTGCAAACATTGCAGGGTTTTTCCTTGTTGAAATATGTAACTAGGTTCTGTCTTCATAATGATACATGTAATCATGATTTTATGTATTTAATGGAAAGAGAAAAATAAATTTATTATTGTTGTTCTTTAGCCATGGGTTTCATGCTCAAGGGAAATTTATTTTTAGGTCAAGCACCCATTGAGGGTTTCTAGGTTTATCATAAATTCAATTGAGTCATTGTCATGTATTGAAGACCCATTCGGGCATGTTACATAATGTAAAGAAAAACTATTTGAGTCAAAATAGAGTCAAAAGACCCTCCAAGACCCCGTCATAGCACAAATATCATGTCAGGCTACATTAAGGGACAAGTCGGCCTAAAGATAGCAATTTTTATCCCTAAAAAGCATATATATAAAAAGGAACTCGACCTCATTTGGACATACTCTCAAGCAAGTTAAATATCCTCAAAATGGAAACTAGAAAAGGAGGAAGAAGAAGAAGAAGAAGAAGAAGATCAAAGTTTTGGGCCTCTTTCTCTCTCTCTTTTGTTAGGGTTTATACAGTTACTGAGCAAGAAAAAATTATGAAATTGCATCAAAGATGTGAAGCTGCAAGGTTGAAACTGTGAAGTTTCAAGGTCAAAGTTATGAAGCTGCAAGGTCAAGTTGGAGAGGTTTTGGCCCTAGCTGATCACCTACATCTCATGTCCTATTGACTCATTTTTCTTTATGATTTGGTAGTTTTTTGATGATAGAGAACACTAATAATAATAAATAAAATAATAATATAATTCAGAAAATTACAAATACATCACAAGCAGTTATCAAAGTAAGAGAAATCACCTACACTTGTTGCCCCTAGATTTCTCAACATGGTATCAGAGCTAACATGACTAAATCAAGGAATGGTAGCACAAAGAAGGATACTCAAGGGCTGAAGTATAAAGAGATCATATTTATCAATCATCAAGAAGGACCATTCATATCAAGGATCATTACATCTCAAAGATAGAAGACCTCAAAACCCTAGCTCATCCCAAGAAGGGTTATACGCTTGAAGCGTTCTTGGGAATATCATGCATTATACAATAACTATCACAAGGAAGGAAGAATGAAGCACTTTTGGGTTTGTTTTTTGGGCAAAATTCTCCACATGTGTGAATTATTAGGAAATCCTTCTACGAAAACAAGTATCGAATTGCAGCCACCATCAAGGGACAAGTTTTGTGCCAAGAAAGGTCACCTTTGTAAACTGAAATAACATGAAAAATAATTCAAGTCAAGCGAAGTAGAAAGGAGGAAAAAATTTTCATGTTATAGTCACTCGTATGATCTAGGATTACTACAGAAAAGGCCGAAATTGTAGAACTACTACAACAAGTCAAAATTATGAAGAAGGGCCAAAATTTGAGGTTGTGAAACAAGTTTGACTAGAATTAACTCGAAGGAAGAGAAGCAGGAAAAATCGTTGAGCCAAGGATCGCTTTTGAAGGAATACATATTCACCAAGAAGACATACTCTATTATCTACATCATCATCAAAATCAAGAAGAAATCAAGTTGAATATTTCATCATCTAGGAGTATCTTCTCTTGACAAGTAAGTATATTTATATATATATCTGAATCTATCAAAATGAATGCATTTTGCAAGGAGAGAAACAAATTGGTTGGGTCATCAAACTTTCTTGCATGAAAGAAGAGGATAGATTTGATCCTCATAGAAAACAAAGTCATTGATCATGGTAAGGGTTTAATTGATGAACCTTCAAAGGAAGAAGGAATAACCTCATACTTATGAGGGTGTCAGAAATATGAGACCAATTGCAAGAGTTGGGGAAATAATATCCAATAATTAAATAACCATTGTGGTTCTCAATACACTACCAAAGGAATGGGGAAACTTCATATCAAGCATTTATGGGAAGAAGGAAGCCACCTCATTCAGTGAACTCTAGTCATTCTATAAAAATTGAAGAAACCAGGTTCAAAGAAAAAAGTGATGTGGGACCAGGTGAATAAATTCAAGCATTTCCTTCCACGGCTAAAAGAAAAGGAAATTTTGGGAAGTTTGGCCTTCAGAAAAAGAAGAAGGACATGTCGATGATCCAATGCTATGGTTGTCATGAATATGGGAATCACATGAGAGATTGTCTGAAATTCAAGAAGGACAACAAGAGGAAAGAAATAAATGAAGCTCATATCACCAAAGAAATGGAAGAACTTGATGAGAATAAATCCAAAGGGATATATCTTCACTATTAGGGTTCCTCCAAGGCATAGAAAGGAGAAGTAGTAGGTGAAAATACCTATTTCATGCCAGTCAAGATCAGAATCATTATGACTAGATGCATCTTAGTATAATATGGCATCATATTAGAAGCATACCTTTAAAACAAGAGCTCATTAAAAAAGCTTGAAATGATAGTTGATGTATAATTATACATGATTGTTGCAGTCATCATAGAAAGGAATTAGTTCTTGGTAACCTCATTGAAATCATAAGTAGTACTTATGGGAAAAAAATTCATCTAGCATAGAAAGAAATCATCATGTGTCATCATCATTAGGAAGAATCATTTTCAGGATGAGGATAATCAAGATCCTTTGCTTGAATCTTCATTGGAAGGTTCACCTCTCTTGGAAGAAGCAAGTGTCTTGCTGATAATTCCATCTTGTATGGGATTTATGGGATGACAGTATGATGACAAAGGAGTACAACAGGTCAAGATGGTTGAAGTAATTTCAGTCAAAGAATCTTCCAAAGGAAGTATAAATGACCAAAAATAATAAATGAGGTATGTATGCATGTATTTTGAGCCATGTCATCATATAGTTGTAGATGGAATGGATGAATGCTCTACCTCATGACTATGATCAGAGAAAGGGGATATATTTCGTTGGAAAGATGCATGAAGGCTTGGTTCACATACTGACAAGATTAAATCAACATAATATGTCCTCATATGGAATATGAGGTGGTTGAAAAAGATTGAGGAACTACAGATGGATGTTCCTAACGAGAAATATGTGAAGAAAGGAATAAGAGATCATGAAAGCTACAACTAAGGGCACAAGGAATCAACATTTTATGAATCTAATATGACATCTCCATGGGAAGGAATGAAGATCTTGATAAATTTTGAAAAAAAGAAGGCCCTTCACATTGAAAGTATTGGAGATGTGTTTATGAATATGCAAGATGTTGATGTATCTAGCAGCAAATGGCATGATGAAAGGGCATCACAAAAGTTGATTTTAATTTCATGTTCATTTTTGGTTTTTGAATAACATATGGATGGGTTAATGCAAGGCTACCAGAAAATGAGTTCTGGATGTCACCTACAACTAGAACTCATGTGGTGGGATGAAAGATCCTAAAGGAAACATGATGTGGAATAGGTAGTCACATGAAGGAAACCATATGTGAACTAGAAAATCACTTTCTGATAAGGGGAAGGATGACATGAATGACTTAAGGAAAGTGATGGATCGACAATTCCATACAATATGAAGGCTCCATAATAATGAAGATAAAATTCGTGACATCGAAAGCAGGAGCTCAACAAAAAGTTAAAAGTCCCATGATCTCCACTAAAGAATAAATATATTATTGGAAACAAGTCCCTAGTTAAGAGGGAGCTTTGACAAGTCCCTAGATAAGAGGGAGCTTGTGTACATTCCTTTTACATGAATGGATACATTCCTTCACAAGAATGGGTATATCCTCCCTAGTTAAGAGGGAGATATAGACACATCATTCTTGTCTTAACTTGGGAATAAATAATGGAGGATTGGGTAAGCATATGCCATCTGATACTCTTTGACGATGTGGTAGGGAATCCAAGATAAGAGTATTCATAGAAGACTGATATTATCTAGGGATTGGGAATCCAAGATAATAATATTCATGGAAGGACATACCTTGTGAAAGCCCGGGTGGGGTATGCTCCTTGAGATACAATGATGATGGTGTCTATAAATAATTGGTCTCACTAGTATTGTGCTCTCATCTTGTGGAGAGATAGAGTTGTTAGTCAAGGCCTTGCTATGTGAAAATGCTAGATGATATGATGTTATACAGATGGGTTACCAATCTTACTCTTCTTATGAGAATTCTTCAGATTGAGAATGTCCAAGTACCTTGTAAGGATTATGAATACCTCCCTACTTAAGAGGGAGTGTTGAAATATGTAACTAAGTTTGGTCTTCATAATGACATATGCAATCATGATTTTATGTATTTAATAAAAAGAGAAAAAATATATATTATTATTGTTCTTGAGGCATGGATTTCATGCTCAAGGGAAAAAAAAATTAGGTCAAACACCCATTGAGTGCTTCTAGGTTTTCATAATGTTAATTGAGTCTTTCTCATGTATTGAAGACCCATTCGGGAATGTTACATGTTGTAAAGAAAAATTATTTGAGTCAAAATAAAGTCAAAAGACCCTCCAAGACCCCATCATGGCACAAATATCAAGCCATCCTACATGAAGGGACAAGTCCTCCTAAACATAGCAATTTGTACCCCTCAAAATCCTATATATAAGAAGGAACTCGGCCTCAATTGGACGTACTCTCAAGCAAGTTTAATCTTCTCAAAATAGAAGCCGGAAAAGAATGAAGAACAAGAACAAGAACAAGATCGAAGTTTTGGGCATCTCTCTCTCTCTCTCTTTTGTTAGGGTTTCTACAGTTACTGAGCAAGACAAAATTCTTAAATTGTGTCGAAGTTGTGGAGTTGCAATGAAGCTATCAAGCTGCATTGAAGTTGTGAAGTTGCATCGAAGATGTGAAGTGGCAAGGTTGAAGTTGTGAAGTTGCAAGGTCAAAGATGCGAAGATGCAAGGTCAAGCTATAAGCTCAAAGCTATGAAGTTGCTTCTAGGTCAAATTTGTGATGATGTTGGGTTGAAGTTGCTAAATTTGCATCAAGGTTGAAGTTTTTGAAGTTGTTAGGTTGAAGTTGCGGAAATTTTTGTTGGGATCAAAGTTGTCGGGAAAGTTGTTGAAAGTTGTTCAAGAAGGAAATTTGACTTGGTCTTGGAGGGTCTTGATCAAGGGTCATAGGTCTTGGAATTATTCAATTGAATTTCTATAAGAAGAGAAGAATTCTGGTGGGTTTTCCTTTTAGTTGGAGAGGTTTTGTACCTGGTTGGTCGCCTACATCTTGTGTCCTATTGTCTCATTGTTATTTACTATTTGGTAGTTGTTTGATTAGAACACTAATAATAAAAAAGAAAAGAATAAGGTAATTAATAAAAGTAAAAATGCATCACAAGCAGTTATCAAAGTAATAGAAATAACCAACACTTGCATCCCCTATATTTCTCAACATTCCTTGGAGTACTCTCTCTCATGAATTGAAATTTATACCTACGATAATTAATGACAAGTAAAACTAAGCAAACTATACGATACCAAAAATTGTGAATTCAATCTAGGATTTTCTAGGAAATTAAAGTTTCTAATTACGAACTTTAGAATCAAAATATCTTTTACAAACCCTATAACTAGGGTTATTCATGAGTTACCTATGGTTTTACACTATTGGATAATAACTACCAATCTTAAATTTTCTAAACCCTAAGATGAATCAAATCTTGATCATACATATCTTATAAATACGTACCTTTACCTTTGTTTGTTTCATTGAGCTTACTTCCCTTTGCAAACTGAAGACAAGTTGTTGGCTAACCAAAACATAAAAGAAAAAGGAAATACTTACCTGAGATAGATGAGGTCTTTGTGCCAAGGATGCTAGAGAGAATTCCTCATAACATTTTCATTATCTACATCACTTTCTTGTAAAATTTGATCGTTCTGATTTTTTGTTCCATGGTGATTTCTGCTTATTTATATAAATAAGCATGTCTTATTCACTACTAATTAGAATTGGAATTCATGAAGTTGATTGTAAGAGGTACTCTTTATCAACATATATTTACTGCTACAAAACTTTAAGTTTCCCATCATCGAACAAAGGAGATAGTTCCTTCTTAGAGATTGTATATGTTTCTTTTATGATCATGGAGACTGTTGTTAAGCATGCTCCTGCATGTCGTGATCAGAAAAATTGTCTTCAAGCAGTATATTGAATTTTATTAATTTCATGTGAATAATTCTAACTATAGACATCCTTCCTGTTTGGTTATGTGGTTTAGATGTCTTAAGATATTGATTGCTTTCATCAAAACTTCTTTGTAGAGATCTTCAAGAGAGACACACTTCTAGATTTTCTTGGTTCACTGACTTGTATGGGCTTGAGTTGTGTATACATATATACCAATCTTGACATTGCAACTCTACATAGAACTTATACTAAAAATTTTATCTTCTAAGGTGATTGTAGCTAGATGATAGGCCTAATAAGGCTTCGTTCTCAATCTCCTTTATGCTCATAAATATTGTGGTAAATCTCGTTTCCTATGATTGAATCCTTTGAATATACTTATGCTTATAAGGTGGTCTTATGGTGATTGATGTCACTTCTTATAGTCTTAAAAATAGTACAGTGTATATATATTCCTAGAAAAAAGGGTCTTTACCACCAAATTTGATGTGACATACTACTGTAATATCATTGAAATACTTGCTCCAAGATGATGACATGAAGGAGAGTGATAGATCAGTTTAGAAGTCTTGACCTTGAGTTTCTTTTATGCATGGAATGGGTTTCGGTCCTCTTCAAACAAAAAAGAACTTGAACTTATGAAACAACACATAGTTTAGATCTTTTGGAGTGATTTCAGAGCATGTCAAGTGTGCCCCGAACTTCGATCTATAGCCCAGGAAGTTCGGTCTACAGAGATATGGTTTTCCACCTATTCGGATTCTTATAATATATATTATACTAGGACCTTTGTTGTTCGGCCTTAGGTTATCAAATTATCCTTTCGGTCCTATAGAACAGAAAATATCTATGTTATTTGTGCTAGTGTATGTGCCCAGAATAATTGAGCCTTTAGCCTATATAATTTTATTCCCCATCCAAAACAAAACCCTTGTAGGTCTCATCTACATGTAAAATATATAATTATAGCAATCTAACCCCTCAGTGGAATTATATACAGTGGTTTTGTGATCCTGGGAATGAAAAGGTTGACCATGGGCCCACACATAATTCCCGCACATCTGGATGGTCAAAGATTTTAATATATTTTTTAATACAATGAACCTATATATTAGTATGTCTTCTCCATATAAGTTACTAATTTATCCTTAGTAGCATGCATATGAATTTGCATGAGACTTTTGGAGGGGTCATCTTGAAACCAAAACATTAACCTTGACAAAGGCCCACAAGTTTAAACCAACCAAATTTGTGCAAAGTGTCACACCATATAATTGAACATAAATTAAATCAATCATAAAACCCAATTCAATGACCTTTTATAAAAGGATGAATAAGTGGCATTAAGTGACCAATGAAAAAACTTTTAGTCTTGCTACTTAAATTTCACATAGAACATTTAAAAATAAAATTGATTATTTGTTTGGGGCACCCTCGCCATGATTTTGGGGTTTCAACCTCAAAAATCCATATCTCCTAAACCAAGAGGATCAATGTGGCATGCAATCTATCGTTGGAATCGACATGATGAGCCCTATCAATTGATAATGGTCATGCGATAAAAGTCGTTGTTCTTTACATCCATTTTTCTCAACAACTGCATGGCGTCTAGTCTATTGTCATTTGGAGCTTCCAACCAATGCAAACTAGACGAATTATAAGAGCATTCAAGGACTTCCATTGGCACCAATGACAAAACTCACCTGGCTCGAAACTCACCCAACTCATGCTGGGGGAGAGATTGTTGTACATTGGGTTCAATGCTACCTATGTTTTTCACGACATGGACTAACTGCCTCTCGTGGATCATAACATGGGCGATTGTAGCAGAGACTAATTCCCACAAGTTTTGTTCTAAGGGTAGTCGTGATTCCAAAAATTGGTATCAGAGCCACAATTCTCGAGTTCGAAACTAACCCAGCTCGTGTTGGGGGGATATTGTTGGACATTGGGTTCAGTTCTCCCCATGTGTTTCGTGACATGGACTAACTGCCTCTTGTGGATCCTAACTACGGAGACTGTATCGGGGACTAATGCCTATAGGTTTTGGTCTAATGGAAATCGTGATTCAAACAACATGTTGAGTTCATTATGAGTATATCTTTGTAATGGAATCAAGTCGTGTCATAATGATTTCTATATTCTATATTCCTCATCAAGAATATAAGGACGTTTCTTTGAAGAAAAAACTTCTAATTCTAATTCATTTTTTCAATTAAATTATATCCATCTTCATCATCATTGTTATGAAGAATGTGTTTCTTAATAATAAAACATTCAAACCAAATAGAAAAAAAAATATATATATCAATAAAGAATAAATAAATTAAAACGGTATATTTGTCAAAGGATCTTAGCCCAACTGGTTTGGTAAACAGTTTGATTCCCCAACTCTGTGGGTTCAAGTCTTTTGGGACATGTTGTAATTGTCTTGTTTGTAGTATTATAAACAATTGTATCTAATGTAATAGTGGCAGTTGAAAGATTCTCCAAAAATTCTCATCCTAGTTTGAAAAAAATGTTTATATTTAAATAATTTGAGTAGTGATTAACAATCCCTCTTATATATTGATCAACTAGTGATGAGGTAAATATTTATAAACCTTGTGATTTATTTGTTATTTTCATTATGAAATATGTTATAACTACATAAGGTATATTTATGTATATTATTTTTTTTTTTGGAAAATTTGTTCTCAAAGTATATACATAAGCAAGTATTTTATTTCATATTTCAAATAAAAGCATTAAAATAGTTGGATAATTGTTTTAATTTTCCTAAAATAGTGATAAAATCATAGTTTTGACGACATCCACACAGAGTTTGAAAAAATTCGGCAAAACAATTAAAAACCAAAATGTAAAACTGAGCCACATGGGCTATGACCTAAATGAACACTCCCTCAACACCGAAAATTAGATGGATTTGGAAAACATGAATATAGTAGCCAAAGAAGACCATTATTTCAAATGAAGAATCAAAGAAGCCCCAAAGATACATCAGAAAGCACCCTAATGACATCAATAGGGATGGAGGTTTAGATATTAATGAAAATTCGCTCCCTCTTACCTTTCCTAAGAATTCATTCCTTCTCATTTACTTTTTCTCTTATTTTTTTCTCCGTGTTTCCATCCTTTATTATTTTTGGGCTTCTTTGTTTTTTTTTGTCAATGTTTGTTCTCTCATTATTTTAGGGTTTGGTTTTCCTTGTTTTGGGGGTTTACCCTAGGTTTTCTCTTTGGTTTTAGAGTTTTGTACCCCTCTATCTTCTTCTTCTTCTTTTGTGGTTTTGTTTCATTTCTTCCCCTTTCCTTATTGTCATACTTGATCTCTATGTTTGATTTTTTTCGTATATATTATTCTTCTTCTATATATATATATATATATATTTTTGCATCTTTTCATAACTTATATTAGTGTATCTTTACTATTCTACACTATTATACTATTATTATTAAATCACTATCATAATATCATATCCTATGATTATTATTACTATATGTTTATATCCTAATCTACTATTATAATATCTGTACAATATCCTACCATAATTCACTATTTTATTTTCATATCATCCACCTTATCATATGAGTTTCCCTCTAATTAACAAATTTTTTAAATTTTTAATAGTATATAACCATTGACACTAGTATATAATTATAATAATGTAATTATTTATTGATTATTATCCTTTTCCTTTATTAATCATGCATAAAAATAATCTCGAGAGGGAAACAATGGCGTCAGTCAAGTTTTTCATTAGGGTTTTGCAGACTCCCGCAGAAGCAGAGAAGGCTATTCTTGGAGCCGCAGATCTGGGGAAGCTCGCTCTCAGTGCGAATACAGTGGCATTCGCTGTTGTTTCTTGGACTGACGGAGACCCAGAACCTCTAGATGCGACAAAACCGGCTCTGGTTCGCGGCTCAGGGTTGGATCTCTAGGTCCAAGCTAATGCAGTTAGCAAAGATAGATTAAATGCTATCTTCCCACATCAAGGATCTGCGAAGAGGGAAGAATCCAGATCGAAGGACTATTGCCTGCCAAACCCCATAGGTAAGTTTTTCCAGGGCGATGGCAATGATGAAAATACTTTGGAATCGGGCTTTTTTAACGGCGGCAAGAAGACAGAAGCCAACAGGGGAAGAAATCCCTTTGATATCTATAAGGAAATGCAAAGGATCATAAGTATAAGCGTTGTTGGATTCAGATCTGGCCCCTGTCCCAGATCTATGGCGCTGGAGATCTGTTCTGACAACAACGGCCAACAAACAGGGAACGGATCTAACGTTTTTCTGTTCCTTTCTGTTAGCCAAGTGACGCTCTTTGTCGAAGAGCTTCAGGCGACATTTTTGGTCAGGAAGGCAACGATTACACGTACCGAGGATCCTCTAGACAGCCCTCTTTTTGGAAAGCTATTTCTACTGATCCATTTAAGGCCCTGTCTCCCTCTCTTACGCAGTCGTGTGGAGGAACTGGCTGTAAAAGCCAGAGACTTAGATCTAATCAGTTCCCAGCGGGCATTGGAATCTCAGATCCAGGTTGGATCTGGAGATTTTTGCACAGCAAAGAAGATTTTCAAGGGTATCTCGCTGAAGACAGCCTCGCCCTTAAAAACCAGAGGTAAAGATCGAGCCCGGCTTCTCTGTTTTCAGTATGAGTTGCGGAAGAGGTCTAACCTATACTCACGCCAGGATCTGTCCCCTTTCTTGCACCTGGAGGCAGAACAATGTAATGGGCCGCCAACACCCTCTAAACAGAGGCAACAGGTAATATCAAGCTGTTTTCAGATTTTTATAAAACCCCCTGTGGAGAAATCTTGCTTAGTCTGGGTACATGCAGATAATTCCATTCTGCAGCTGAAACAACAAATATGGAGATTGATGGGATACCCTGTTCAGATCCAACACTTGGTCAGTGGTAGACACTCCCTTCAGGACAGCAGAACCCTGAAGGAATATGACATTAGCCCAGAAATAACCATTGGCCTGAACCTCAGGCTGAAAGGGGGTGCTGCGCCCCAGGAAAAATCAAGCACTACAAGAGGAGATAAAGGGAAAAAGGCCACCTCTCAGCAACAACCTACTGGAGGCCTCTCCTATAAAAATATTTTACAGGGAAATAAAAATGCAGAGTCCCCGACATACATAGTAGATAAGCTTGGGCAAACCCCAGCCCTTAATATTGACTCTACAGGAACAGAAGAGTATGTCAAGTTATATGAAACTCAGGCTCTAATCTGTCGTTTTAAATGTTTTTGGCCAAAGCCAATGGATCTATTTCACTGGATCTTCACTCGTTGGACTATGGAATGTGATATACACCTCTGTTCTAAGGGGTTTTTTATTGTTAAGTTTGCCTCCACGGAAGTCAGAGATCTAGTTATCAGATTAGGGCCATGGTTTTGGGGAACAACGGGTCTTTTTATGACTCCATGGTTTCCAGATTTTGACCCAAACACAATTATTGTCTCCCGAATGCCAGTTTGGGTCCGGCTATATAACCTTCCCCTCCATTTTTTGAGTGAACGAGTTTTGGAGGGAATTGGGAACAGCATAGGGAAATACATCAAAATAGATCTGGAGAGACTTGAAGAGAGGATCTACACTTTTGCACGTATTTGTGTGGAAGTTGACCTAAGTAAAGGACTTCCGGAAAATATAAGGCTGATATACAAACAACAAAACTGGCTGCAAGGACTAGACTATGAAAACACTACATTCAGATGCAGAGTTTGTAGGATGACAAGACATTTGCAAAATACATGCCCAGAAGCTAAGAAAGCAAACAACAAGAAGAAACAGAAAGGGAAACAGAGAAAAGGGTGGCATTACCCCCCTCCTGAGTCAGAGGAAGATGAATCAGAAGCAGAGGAGGAGGTTACTCCCACAGAGAATATTGTGACAACCCAGGGACAAGAGAGTCAAAAGGAAAACAAAATTGCTAAGCAGGCTCCACATCTCCACCCAAATCAGGCAGAACAGGCTAGTGAGGAATTGAGTACCGGAGGGATCAAACGGCACCACTCCTCAGATACTTCAGATTCAGACAAGGACACAGGTTCCCAGATGGCCGAAAAGCAGTTAGTTATTGCAACGATTGAGCCTTCTTAGGGAGAATGGCGCAAGGTTGAGAAGAATAAGGGGAGGAAAAACTGAGGTGTGAGTCTTCTACTCACTCCCTGGAAGCAGTGGTTTTTTCCTAGTTTTCTCTCGCCTTCCCTCTCTCAACCCCTTTCTTTCTTTTTTCTTTTAATTTTTCTTTTTTTACTTAATGCAGTCGTAGCCCAGCTAGGATGCATTGTGTGCCATAGCACATGAGCCCTATGGGCAGTTGTTTGAGAATGCTTATGTGCATTATGCTC
Organism: Pinus albicaulis; assembly: GCA_034641835.2. Lineage (NCBI taxonomy): Eukaryota > Viridiplantae > Streptophyta > Pinopsida > Pinales > Pinaceae > Pinus > Pinus albicaulis. The sequence goes on along the minus strand of CM076577.1, from coordinate 118,333,139 downwards.
CATGTAACTTTTCATTTTCTTAATAAAAAGTTACTGATTTTTTTCTGTGGAAAAAAAAATCATGCATAAAAATAATAACAATATTTATTATTATTAAATACTATATCTCTCTATTATGATTATACTATTTCATATTAATTACTTTATTAACATATTATATATAATATACTATTTTATAAATTATTATTCTTTATTTTTTGATCTCTTGCATTATCTTTTAGGGTTTTGAGCTTTCTTTCTTATTCTTATTCTTATTCTTTTTTTTTTAGTGGTCTTTTTTTGTTCATTTGTTGATTTGGTCTCCCTTTCTCTTATTTTGGTTCATTGTTGGTCTCTCCTATTGAATTATGTAGCTATGGTCGGTCTTCATAATTTATATTTTAGCCCTTGTAATGTATAATGTAAATTTAATACATGTTCTTCATGTCATTTTCATTTTTTATCCCTTGAAATAATTATTATAAGATATGTTCTTCATGTCGGATTTAAAAGAGAAATTTTTTAAATTTTGGCTTCAAACTAGTAAATTTGGCCCTCCCTCAAGTCAAGTCAAATGCATTGAAAAGACACACCCATTTGTGAAGATATAACACTATATAGAGCCATTCAACCTCCTCCTCAAAGGCACCATTTTATCACACACAAGCAAGACAATTTTTGAGAATCTAAGTGAAGGACAAGAAGGATGAAGATCATATATCTCTCTCTCTATCTCTCTCTCTCTCTCTCTCTCACACAAACACACACACACACTTTCTCTCTCTTCTAGCTTGCATGTGTGTTTATGGGCAAGCCGAGTTTTCTACGCATGTTCTGGAGGCTGAAATTTGGCCTAGGGCAGATCATAGAGGGCCGAATTTTGAAGGGAAGAAGTTTGACTTGACTTGACTAGAGGGATGCTTGACTAGGTTAAACCATAGCTTGTTGATCAGTTCGATCTCACAGTTAAGTAGTAGCATTAGATGTATCTCTTGTTGAACTAAAGAAATTCACTAAGGAAAAGGTTGTTGGGTTTTTCCCCAAGTGGGTTTTCCTAGGGTAAATCTTGTGTTCTCTTTGTCTATTATGATCTCTATTGTCCTTATGGTTTTATGGTTGAATTTGTCAATTGTAATTACATAAATGGAATTGTTAAAAGAATATCTATATCGTTATAATTAATTATTAGTATTTCAAAAATTTATTCTTGTATCTATTGCACTCAAAAAATCAACATGTTATAAAAGCTTTGGTGACAAAAAGGAAATTGACATCACTCTTGAAGAAGCTTTGGTAAGAGATAACCCTTGAAGAATACATATATCTACAATCTCCTTACTTATGATCTATGATCATGGGTTCCTCTATGAAATCTAAGAACAAATTGGAAGGAGTTGCACATTCTAGGGCTTGGAAGACAAGGATTGATCTTATCCTTTCCAAGAATGATCTCTTGTGTATATGAAGGGAAAGGTCACTGAACCTGAAAAAATATGAAGAAAAAAAAAATTGAGAAATATGATATTACAGCTAGAAGTATCATTGTAGATTCCATTACAAATCATACGATCCCATATGTATAAAATCTTAACTCTTCAAATAATAGGTATGATGCTCCAATTGGATTATACAATATGATGGCTAATTGAATTGTGGGACTTATTTAAATTAGGGATATGTTCCATAAAATAAGATCCAAAGTTTGATAAACTATGGACTGCATATACTCAAGAAGAATCAACACTCATATCCAAAAGAAAGATTTAGAGATCTGATGAAGGTGACTCTCAAGCTTATGCAACACATTTAGATAAGGCTATAGGAAGAAGGAAGTTTAGATTCCATAGAATAAATGAAGGAATAATAAATGCTCCTCAAGAAAAGAGAGACACGTCAGAAGTTCAATGTTATCATTGTCATAGATTTGGTCACTATAGAAGCAATCCTGAAAGATAAAATGATAGAAAAATAAAGGCAAAGCAGCATGCTACCACAACATACATGGATGAACTTCCAAAGAAACCTAATACTGAAGATCCATGTAACAAATATTTATTTTATTTCTCTAGTCTTACACCTTCTATTAAAGACAACAATGATTTGCGACTAGTAGATAGTGGTGCCTCAAGACACATGGAAGGATATCGTGACAACCTCACAAGCCTAATGGAAAGAAGACAATCTCAAAAGGTATAACTTGGAGATAATAAAAATTATGTAGTAAAAGACATTGGGAATACTTCTATTGAGCTAGAATCAGGTGAAAATGTTCATCTAAGAAACATATTATATGTACCAGGTTAGAAAAAAAAATGGTTTCCATTTCATTCTTGGAAGATAAGGGAGATAGAGTAGCATTTGTTGATGGAAAAGTTCTTGTCTGGCCCAAGGGCTCTAGTATATATTCCTTTAGAGTAACCGAGGTTCATGAAGGAAGATTCTATATAATTTTGAAACAAATTTGTCAAGAACTTATACATAATGGCATTAATACATGTGAGCTTTGGAATAGGAGATATGCACATATTCACTATAGAGATTCACCTTCTTTAAAAAAAAATGGTTTCAAGTGTTCCAGATTTGTAGGTAGAACGTGAAGAATTTTGTAAACTTATGTTTGCTTGGGAATAATTTCAAGAAACCTTTTCCAAGTAGAAAAATTAGATCTAAGGAAATCCTAGATTTGGTCATTATGTAGGAGCATCGACAACAGGCTTATGGGTGAGCCAAAAACACATGTGAAAGATGATGATAGAGATGGAAAATGGGAAAATGGGTACAGGTAAATGGTATTTGTGACATAAAAATATGGTTGATGAACCATGTACGAGAAGGGGTTTCCTAGAGACACAATGGATATAGCGGTTGTTAGTCCATGTATTTTTTTGGATGGACACATTTTTATATGGACTTCAACTTATGTTTGTGTTTGCAGGTACAAAATCAAAAGTGGAGAATGCCAAAGGACAACAATAGAAAGACAAAAACAGACCAATTTAATACTCGTTAAAAAGGGGACATTAAGGAATGATTTATATTTTTGAGTGATATTGTGAAAATGTATTAATAATGTAGACGTATTCTAAAATTCTACATAGGTATGAGAAATAGAGAGAATAATTTATATTTGTATCCCTTAATTAATTATATGGAGAAATGTGATAATGTGGGTTTTCAATACAAATATACATGTCAACAAGGGGGAAATAAATGAGAGATAATAGGGATGAGTATTGTTGATATAATCATGGATATCTTGAAGAGAGATTCATGGATATAGGAGGAGGATTTGGTGGATATTTCTTAAGAGATTTTAGGATATTATTAAGGAATTAATTACTAAGTTTAACAATGGTGGTCGTAGTTCCATTATAGTATATAAGGAGAAAATTTGTAATATTTTTTGTCATTATTTTGTGCATATGTGTGATTAATACAAATTTCCCCTATGGGGAAATTATAGGGAAAAAAAATGTTGCCTTGCTTCTTTTGTGGTGTGAGATTGAACCTATATTTTTTGTTGCTTTTTATGGGGATGTGTATGTGAAGGTCAGGCAGGCTTGTGCCTACATCAAGTCCATTCTAATGTATGTGGTCCAATGCAAGTAAAATCCCTTGGAGGCTCTTCGTATTATGTAATTTTTATTGATGATTTCTCTCGCAAGACATGGATTTACTTCATGAATACAAAATATGAAGTCTTTGACAAGTTCCAGGAATTTAAGGCTAAAGTACAAAACTTGAAGGGAGAGAAGATTAATATTATAATATCTAATAATGGAGGAGAATATACCTCCAAGTATCCCATTTCCTTTTGTAAATAATTTTGGATTGAGAGGGAGTTTATGTTGAAAAATGCAGCAAGAAAGTCTCAATTTGATTTTTCCTTGGTCAAATTGAGAAAATTCGAATTTTCACATTAGCAGACAACTTGGATGCAGTTAACTTGTGTGACATGGCTCTTGTCACCAAGTTAGCTTAGTAAATTCGAGTTAGAGGAGTTATAGTTTAGTTAAGCATGTGTGATTGCTAATGTTTAGCAATCAAGGTCAGTTATTTCAAGTTCTTTTCAGTTAAACTAGTTCTAACTATTGGAGGAACTAGTGGAATGCCAGTTGTGCAATGGGACTTCAGTCTAACTCAGTGATCATCCATTTAACTAATCAATCAGCCCAAAGTAGCTAGTCCATGCAGATAATTCGAGTTCCCTAGTTGTGGTGGAGATTCCAAAGCAGTGTAACATTAGTTGTAGACTAGTCTTCAGTGTACAAGTGTTGAATGAAGTCAAATGATCAACCTTGGGAATTGCGCAACCATTTTGGAGGAATTTCCTAAATAATAGGGCCTTAATTTCTTAGGAATTGTGAAAGGAAATAGGGGTTCAAGCTGAGGCATAAATTAACTAAGTCTGGTTCAGAGCTTCTCATTGAGCAAAAAGATAGTTTATTCACTTCCAAGTTGTGCTCAGTTGAGCAAAGAAATTATAATACATCTTTATTCATCATATTAATGCAAGCAGGAAAAAGGGTTTTTAGCAGATTTCTTTCCCCTGGAAAAATATTATGTGCATGTGTGTTATTTCTCATTGCATGTTTGTGATTGATGTTCTAAATTTTGAATTGAATTACATAGAGAAGTAGAGTAGGTTTGTGTCTTGTGATTTTGATTAAAATTCCATGAGTCGTTTCAAATCTACATCATAATTTCTACATGGTATCATAGTAGGATTCACATTAGAACATGACTTTAGAAGTTGTTTATGAGGAAGATTGGTTTTGTAGTTCAGTGTAGCAAGATATCTACAGAGTTGGGTATATGACATTCAACATGTTGAGACGTGAGTATGCCTTGGAAGGAAGCTCCAATTTCATTGCATGGAAGGATCACATGGAGGCAGTATTGGATGACGATGGCTTTCTATAATATGTCAAGACGGACATTGAAAAATGACATGCATCTGATGCACAAAACCTAGCTCGGTTGAAGAAAGGTGTAGCCAAGACAATGAGAATACTATAGGAGGGAGTGCAATATCACATTGTATCAAACATCCATGGGAAATAAAATACCTTTGCAATGTGGAAAGCACTGAAAAAAAATTCGAGAATAGTAGTGACCACATGAAGCTGGTGCTCAAGGACAAACTTAGAAATATCAAGATGCAGAAAAATGACACTATTTCGTAGTATCTGAGCAGGTTCACACAAGTTCGTGATAAAATTAGTGGGGTTGGTGTTAATGTTGCAAAAGATGAATTGGTAAGCCTATCCCTTCTAGGCCTACCCAAGAGCTAGCATTGCTACCAAGATTCAGTGAATGGGAGGGAGAAACTACCAAATTGGGAACGCTTATGGTTTGATTTGGTACAAGAGGAAATAAGGTGGAATACCATAGATGGTACTTCATCCAAGGGTGAGGATGAAGAAAACTTGAAATTGGTTGGAAAGGGAAAGAAGGGAAAAGGGAATAAATCTCAAACCAAACCATAATCCATCCAAGGGGGAAAGAAGAAAGATTGGATTAAATGCTTTAATTTTCATGAATTCGAACACTATGTCATGAAGTGTCCATACAAAAAATTCAATAAGGAAGATCTCAAGAGGAGAACCAAGTGAAGCTTTGGCTTCATAGTTTGAGCTTGACTTCATCCTTATCACATGCATGGCTAACAGAGTGATGGGGAGTGTGTGGTGCTTAGACTCAAGTGCATCGTTCCACATGGCAGGGTGTAGAGACTTTTGATCAGTGACCTGGAGGATGAATAAATTCAGATGCCCATCGATTTGGGGGATGATGAAAGGTACAATGTGAATTGGATTGGTACATTCACCTTTCTAAGGGAGTCGGGATCCCCTCTTAGACTCGACGATGTCATGTTCATTCCAGGCCTAAAGAAAAATCTCATCTTTGTTTTATTTTTTGAAGACCGTGGTTATGATGTGATCTTCAGCAAAGGAAAATTATTCCTAAGACATATAGCCATGAGACAGGTGAAGCAAATCAGGGTTTGTGTGAAGAACCAGTATAAGCTATATGTGGAAGAGTATGTTGCATTGATAAGTAAGGTGGAGAAAGTGTAGAGTCGCAATGTTGATGAAATTTGGCACATAAGACTTGGCCATTTACATCATGGTGCCTTGAAGATTATGTAAAAAATAAACACAGTCCTCCCTAAAGGAGCACTTGAGCAGCAATATGTTTGTAAAGGATGTACCTAGGGGAAGTATGCAAAATCCACATTCCATGATCAAGACAAAAAATCACATGCAGTCTTGGAAAGGATCTGCTCTGATGTCTGTGGACCTTTCTTGACAGCCTCCACTGCAAGACATAAATATTTTTTTCATTTTCATTGATTACTTCTCAAGGAAGTGTCAGATCATCCTCATTCAAAATAAATATGAGACATTCTCAAAGTTCGTATAATTCAAGGCATTGGTTGATAAAGAAACTTGAAATAAGGTGAAGGCTCTCAGGAGCGATAATGGAGGTGAGTATGTTTCTAATGAATTCAATAATTTATGTGTGAAAGAAGGCATTCGAAGAGAGATGAAAACACCCCACAACCCACATCATAATGGGGTAGTTGAGAGAGAGAACCATAGCATTATGGGAGATGTGAGGGTTATGTTGCATGACCAAGGCCTACCACTGCACTTGTGGGTAGAGGCATGAAATACAACTATCTAGTTGCAGAACCAAAGTCCTCATCGAATTATTGGTATGATTACACAGGGGGAGGCTTTCTCGAGGAGAATTTGAGATGTGTCACACTTCAGGATTTTTGGAGACTCTGTTTATGCCCATGTCTCCAAATAATCAAGGAAGAATCTTGAGATTACAGAAGAGTTGGGGGTATTTTTGGGCTACACAAAAACTCCTCACAACTACTGTGTGTACTTACCATCCCTCAGAATTATATTTTTATGAAGGGATATAAATTTTAATGAGGATAAAGCGATGTGGTGCTCTCTTGAGAGGGAGATTCAGATCCCACCAGAAGGCGAGATTTTAGCTCCAAAAGAGGAGCCTCGGGAAGTTTTGGAGAAGCCACAAATTGAGGAGCAGAGAGTGGAGACATCCACGCAAGAAGAAACATCCAAAGAAGGTAGGAAAAGAACTAGGGAAGATGATATACTTGTGCATGATGCGAGGGAGAATGTGGGAGCTCCTTCAAATTTGTGCAGGTAGAGAAGGTCACTAGATCGGTACACTGGCTACATGGCTCTAATGAATGATATTGCAGATACTCATCCATCCCCTTTCGAGGAATTAGTAGAGAAACATGCATGGTTTTATGCAATGGTGGAAGAGTATGATTCCATTGTAAAGAACAGTTTTTGGGAAGTGGTCCCAAGACTAGCAAATAAATCAATTGTGGGTTTGAAATGGATCTTCAAGGTAAAGCATGCAGCAAATGGAATAATATAGAACTATAGGGCCATATTTGTGGCCAATGGATACTCTCAAGTTGAGGGAATTTGCTATGAGGATAAATTTTCTCCTGTAGCAAGGTATTCATCCATTAGAGAAATTCTTGCTCTGGCTGTGAAGATGGGGTGGAAGATCCACCAGATAGAGGAACAAGATGTTGACATTTCGACAAAGGCTTTGCCAAGAGGGAAGTTTGAGTTCCATTGGTGCAAGATAGGGGTGGTTGATAATCCCTGTCTTGCTGAGAGGGAGTGTTGAAAAATGCAGCAATAAATTCTCAATTTGATTTTTACTTGGAAAATTGAGAAAATTTGAATTTCCACATCAAAAGACAAGTTGGATGCAGTTAACTTGTGTGACATGGATCTTGTCACCCAATTAGCTCAGTAAATTTGAGTTAGAGGAGTTAGAGTTCATTTAAGCATATATAATTTCTAATTTGTAGTAATCAAGGTCAGTTATTTCAATTTGTTTTCAGTTAAACTAGTTCTAACTGTTGGAGGAACTAGTGGAAGGTCAGTTGTGCAGTGGGACTTCGGTCTAACTCAATGATCATCCAGTTAACTAATCATTCAACCCAAAATAGCTAGTGCATGCAAATAATTTGAGCTCCCCAACTGTGGTGGATATTCCAAGGAAATGTAACATCATTTTTAGACTTGACTTGAATGTACAGGTGTTGCATGCAGTTAGATGATCAACCTTGGGAATTGCGCAATCATTTTGGAGGAATTTCCTAAATAATAGGGGCCTAATTTCTTGGGAATTGCGAAAGGAAATAGGGGATCAAGAAGAGGCATAAATTTACTAATTCTGGGTCAAAGATTCTAAGTGATCATAGAGATAGGTTATTCACTTGAATTTTATGCTCAGTTGAGAAAAGCAATTGTAATACATCTCTATTCATCATATTAATGCAAGCAGGAAAAGGGGTTTTTTCCATATTTCTTTCCCCTAGAAAAATATTGTGTGCATGTGTGTTATTTCTTATTTCATGTTTGTGATTGATGTTCTAAATTTTTAATTGAATTCCGCGGAGCAGTAGAGTAGGTTTGTGTCTTGTGATTTTGATTAAAATTTCATGAGCAGTTGAAAATATACATCATAATTTCTACAGTTGATAGTCCCTTACAATCCACAACAAAATGGATTTGTTGAAAGAAAGAACATAACCATTAAATAATTTGTTAAGGCAATGGTGCATGATCAAGACTTTCCTATGTTTATATGGAGTGAAGCATCTATGATGGTTGTTTAAATTCAAAATATTAGTCCTCATAGAATTTTGGAACACAAGACTCCTAAAGAAGATTTCACCGAACTAAAACCTTAGGTTGGTAGTTTCAGAATATTTGGTTGTCCTATTTATATTCATGTACCTAAAGACAAAATAATGAATATATATCCTTTGGGAAAGAAAGGAATATTCGTTGGATATAGTGAGTCTTCAAATACCTATAGAATCTATGTTCCATGACAAAAACATATTTAAGTTAGCAGGGATGTGGTCTTTGATGAGAATTTGGCCTATTGGAAATCCAAAGAAGTTCCTTTGGACTCTTATGAGGATGAAGAACATGAAGTACCCAAGGAAGAAGGTTTTGGTCCATCAAATTCTTCATAACATCTCATTTATCATCAAGAAGAGCTAAAAGGGCCTGGCTATCCAGTAGACCCAGTTGTTGTTCCTGAAATCAGGAAGAGGCCATCCTAGCTGAGATCCACTTTGTAGGAAATAGAAGGAAATGCAACACCACATGGTACCTTCGGGGAATGAAAGATACCAAAGAGGTACTATGGATATGCAACATTAATGACTAATCTTATTATTTTGAACATTCCACTTATGAATAAGCATATAGACAACAAGTTTGGAAGGGCGTGATGTTGAAATAATACCAATCGATTATGAAGAATTGTGTATGGGAGATTGTGTCAAGACCTGAAGGAAAATCATTTGTGACCTCCAAATGGGTATACAAGATCAAGAATGCAGTGGATGGAAGTATAAACAAGTACAGGGCTAGATTTGTGGCTAGAGAGTTCTCCCAGAAAGAGGGAGAATATTATGATGAGACTTGTTCTCTGGTTGAAAAGTACACTACCATTAGATCTATTATTTTTATTGATTCTTCTATGAGTTGGAATTTACATCATATGGTTGTAAAGACTTTTTTTCTTAATAGCGTAATTGAGGAAGTGTACATTGAACAACCTCAAGGTTTTGAGATTCATGGAAGAAAGTCACACGTTTGTAAATTGAAGAAAACCTGGTATGGACTTAAGTAAGCACTGAGAGCCTGGTATTCACGAATTGGCGTTATCTAATAAGACTTGGATTTTACAAAAGTGATGTTGACCCAAACCTATACTTCAAGGTTGATAAGAATGAACATGTGATCCTATTATTGTATGTTGATGACTTATTTCTGATAGGTGTGGAACATATCATTATTCGGTGTAAGAAGGAGTTGGCTTCTGAATTTGATATGAAGGATATTGGGTTAACGCACTATTGTTTGGGGCTAGACCTATAGCAGAAGCCTGGTGAAATATTTCTTGGTGAACGAAAAAATATATTATCAAGATCCTGCAGAAGTTTGGAATGATGGGCTCTAAGTCGATGTCAACTCCCATAGTGACAAATCTAAGAAATCTAAGAGATTATGAGTCTAATTTGATAGATTCATCCATGTATCAGAAGCTAATTGGATCATTGATGTATTTGGTTAATACCAGGATGTACATTTTATTTTTCGTAAACAAGTTGAGTCAGTTCCAGGTGGAACCAAGGCATGATCATTGGATTTCATCATAGCACATATTGAGATATTTGTGTGGTACATTTGATTATGGTTTGAGATATGTCCCAATAGGTGATATACAGTTGCATGGATATATAGTTGTAAATTGGGAAGGGAGTGTTGAAGACATAAAGAGCACCTCTTGAGGTTACTTTAGTTTGGGCTCTGCTATTATTTCATTGATGAGAAGGATGCAGACCTTAGTTGCACTCAGTACTACTGGTGAAGAATATATTGCACCTATATTAGTGAGTTGTGAAGCAGTATGGCTTCACAAGTTACTTGCAGGACCATTTGATCATGTGCTATATTCAATCATGATATGTTGTGATAATAAAATTTGTGTGAATATGACAGAGAATCCAGTTTTCCATAACAAGTTGAAGCACATTGAGATCAAGTACCACTATCCATGACATGGTGCAGAAGGGAGCATTGAAGCTACAATATGTCTCTAGTAATGAGCATATTGTTGACATTCTCACAAAGCCTTTATCCAGAGCAAATTTTGTATACTTTAGGGACAAGATAATGAGACAACATCGCGGACTGACATTCTCCCTATGTCACATATGACCAAAATTAGAGAGAATGGCCTGACAGAGGACAGTCATTCTTCTTGTGTCAAGTATATTGTCCAAAATTAGGAAGAATTGTCCTATAGGCCTAGAATTATTTAGATAAACTATGGCCTTTGAGGATTCAACATGTTTCAGGTGTTGACCAGAATGATGGTGAACCAAGACTAGTCTGTGTATTATGTGAAAGATAGACCAGAATTGTGGTGACTAGTTGATGTTAATGATATTCCATGTGTCAAAGGTACCGACCATAATTATGGTAGTTTGTTGATGATGTTGATCCACCTTCTGTCACAGTTATTTGGCCAAAATTATGGTAGCTAAATGATGTTGATACTATTGATTATTTGATAGAACCTTTTCTTAGAAAAATTTGTCAACATGAAGAACATATGTCTAGTCATTATGAATACCTCCCTAGCTAAGAGGGAATGCTTTATTTTTTAGCTATGATCAGTCTTCATAATTTATATTTTAGCCCTTGTAATGTATAATGTAAATGTAAGACATGTTCTTCACGTCATTTTCATTATTTAGCACTTATAATGTATAATGTAAATGTAAGACATGTTCTTTGCGTCATTTTAATTATTTAGCCCTTGAAAGAATTATTATAAGACATGCTCTTCATGTCGAATTTAAAAGAGAAAATTTTGAAATTTGAATTTTGAATGTTTGGCTCCAAACTAGTCAAGTTGGCTCTCCCTCAAGTCAATTCGACTCCAGTGAAGAGACACGCCCATTCGTGAAGACATAACACCATATAAAGGCGTTTGACCTCCTCCTCAAAAGCACCATTCCATCACACAAAATTTAGATAGTTTTTGGGAATCCAAGTGAAAGACAAGAAGGGAAAATATAATATCTCTCTCTCACTTTCTTTCTCTCTCTTCTAGGTTGCACATGTGTTTTTGGGCAGTTTTCGGGAATCATATTCTGTACAGGCTGACGTTCTGTGCAGGTCAGTTTTTTAGGCATATTCTGGAGGTCAAAATTCAACCTAGGGAATATCAGATAGTGACGAAGTTTTAAGGGAAGAAGTTTGACTTGACTTGAGGGTTGCTTGACCAAGTTTGACCATAGCTTGTTGATCAGTTTGATCTCATAGTTGACTAGAAACATTAGGTGTATCTCTTGTTGAACTAAATAATTTCTCTAAGGAAAAGGTTGTTGGGTTTGTCCCCCAAGTTGGTTTTCCCAAGGTAAATCTTGTGTTCTCTTTATGTATTGTGGTCTCTACTATCCTTATGGTCTTATGGTTGAATTTATGAAGTGTAATTGCTTAATGATCAACTGGAATTTTTAAAAGAAGATCTATAATTAGAAGTAATTATCAATATTTCAGAAATTTGTGCTTGTATATATTGCACTCAAAAAATGAACATCTCCTTCATTGTCCTACTTCTATTATATATTGGTTTTTTCCTCCCTTCTATCACTTGATTGTGTCTTGAATATGGACTCGATTTTGGGCTCCTTAATGTGGATAGAAATTCATCACTCTGGATCTTGTAAACATGAATGAGAAAAGAAATTGACGTAAGCAATTGAAAATACTACATTGATAAGAACCCATCATTTGGATTTGGATGAATTAGAGGCATCCATGGCTATATTGTGAAAATTTCAAAATAGAATCCCTATTGCAGTTTCTTGATCTACTTTTCCTACTTGTTTGATTAATTAACAAGTTATTAATCTGAAGTATTCAGAAAAAAATTAAAGAAAATACAAACAACAGTCTACACATCTACAGATCATTCACTAAACAGCATGCACATGTGACAAAATTACACAAAGATTTTTCAGACAAATGTCCCCGAAAAAACCCAATGCGGGAAAACCAGTCCAGCAGCTCTAGAGGGCTTTATTATTATGCAGAATTTGAATACAACAATCTCGGCACCATAAATGGTTTTCCCTATAGAAAAATTACATGGCAGTTGTACCTTTCACTCGGAGAAAAAATATGGTTGATCCAACCCTCTGCAGGGAATTATGAATTCGAGCCTTTTCTGGCCCACTAGAACCCTTGGTGTTGCCTTTGCATCAGCCCCTGTTGGCCATCGTACCCACTGTGTCACCCTGACTGGTGCTAAGTTGCCTCTACGCTTTCCTGGTTGGGCCTACGTCACCCTGATTGGGTCTCTGCTGCCCCTGCAGTGCGCTGGTTGGGCCTGCGTCACCCTGGTTGGGCTTACACAGCCTCTGCACAGTATTCTACATGGTCCTGACTGGACTGCGTCCCTCTGGCTGGCCTTTGTGCTTCCTGGTACAAGATGCCTCTCTGTTGACGTATTCTCGGCCTCGTATTAGATCATCCCTTGTCGATCTCTGCCCCTCACTGCACTGCAAACTCACTTCGAAATTCTCAGCAAAACCCGACCCAGATATTTGACTTAGCTTCAGTGCTCTACAATGTGTGTGTGTTTGTTCTCCAACTGAACCCAAGCCTTTCGTTTATACTTTTCTCGTTGGCAAACCAACGATCACGATATAATATCTTATCAATGGTTGAGATTAAAAGAAAGCTTGATCCACGTCACTTAGAACATTTCATCACATCTGTAATTTAATTCACTTTAATTTTTCAATTTCCCTAAGTTAGACTTAGGATCCCCATTAAAAAATTTAATTATTTGAATAATTATTACACCGGATTAAATTTCTCCAAACTCTTTCTGGGTCTTGGAGATCTCGTGTGTCTTAGCCCCTCCACAAACCTTTAGAGCTAGAGCACACCTGATGCTACCCCAAAATCTCCACACTCCCTCTTAGTGAGGAGTGTGCTCTAGCAATACTTCCACCCTGAAGCATCACCTGATCTCAGCATTGGTCTCTGCGCTACTGATGTTTGGCCTACTGCCCTCCATCCACTGCGTTGTTTCCCATGTCACTGCAGCTCCCTCTCAAATTGTTGCATCATGCTGCCCATATCAGTGCCACTGCTAACTTTTGCACTACAACTCAGTTGCTGAGAAGTAAGAAACTAAAGGACCATCACCCAAACACTAACAGACAAGTAATTTTGGTTGCATCTTATCACTGAAGCACCCTCTGTTGTTGCGTTGCATTGTCTCCCTGAAGCATTGTGTTGTATGTTGCATTGCACTACGTAAGCACTGCCTCTTCCTTGCTAAAATCCCATAATCCTCTGTGATGCTGCTTCCATGTTGTTGTTTCCTTTCCTTTGCACTTCTCCAGACTTCAGCATCCCAGCTTTGCCTCTGCTTCATTGTGATCATCTGCACCCACTGCTCCAATCATCTTGCTATTGTCTTAAGGCTCATGTAGTATGTATGTGATCCAAGAGTTTGGGCACCTCAAGGATCCTGCCATGAGTCTGGAGCTACTCTACAAATCAATACCGCTCCACATCCTTGGTTCATGAGCACTTATGGCTACGTCATCGTCACTACCATCATCCCCTTTCATTGTTGTTGCCTTGGAATCAAAAGATTCCTTGTCCTTCCTCTTAGGACAAGAGTTGGTGAAGTGTCCAAGGTAGCCACATTTAAAGCACTGGACATTTGATAGGTCCTTCTTCTTCTTCCATTGTTGCCTCTATCCTCCTCCTCGTCTTTCTTTACTTTGACACAATCGTCGCTGCTTTGCCTCTTGATTATTCTCTTGATTTCCTCTTGACGAAGGATTACTCACATGTCCTCCTAGGATGGTAACGTTGCTCTACCCAAGATTCTTTGGACAAACGTTTCCCATTCATCGATGATTGCATTCAGAGCAGTCCTCACCAAGAGCCCTTCATCCATAGTAATACCCATGGAAATCAACTGGTCCCGAATAGTCTGAAGTCTAAAGAGGAAGGGATCGATTTCCTCTCCCTTTTGCATCTGGAACAACCGCATCTGATTCTCTAGAAGCATTTTCCTCTAGACGGAGCTTCCCTGATACATCGTGTTCAGTGTTTTCCACATCTCATTTGTCATGTTCTTCCTCAAAATATGAGGTACCACGTGATCCTTCACTCCATCCATGATCAGCCACTTAGCCCGTGCCTGACTCTCGTTATATTTCTTTAGGGGATCTGCATCGGCAGGCATAGCTAGGAAGTTTTATGCATAGTCCTCGATGTCGTACTCATCCAGTACTGTCAAGATTGTGTCCCTCTAGATAAAAAATTTGGACACGTCGTCCAACCTATCCTGATCTCTTAGCCCATGAGAAGCCATCTCTGCTCAATATGTCGAACCACAAACTCTTCTCCCTTCCATTTTTGTTATACTCAGAAAAGAACTGTATCTAGGCTTCTTGGTGAAAGAACCCTCTAGAGAATGTGCTCTACTCAACATTTAAATCTTCACCACTCGACGAATCATTCCTCTCCCTTGATCACACTCAGATTCCTTGGCTAGAGAATCCGCTGAGCGACTATTCCCACCCACTTTTTTCACCTTGTCTAGGCACTGTTTTGCATCAACAAAACCTGTGCCACACCAGCAACTACTGAATATCTAAAGCTTCACTTCCAGGCTTTGGAAAAATGCACATCAATTCTCCACACAGACTGTGTCACCCTCCTGGTGTTGCGTCAACCTTTGCGTGAGAAAATTAGCTCAGCGCAGCGACTACGCAGCACAGGCTGCCCCTTCATCACTCTAGAAGGCTCTGCGCTGCCTCTACATAACTCAGACGGCTCTGCATCAGGCTATGGGTTTCATCCCTCCTGGTGTTGCACTACCTTCTTCTGGATATCTGCTACTTCAACTGCCCTTCCTGCAAAAATTATCTTCAGCCACTTTGTTGGTGTATCATCTTGATCTACAATGCTCTGATACCATGTGAAAGGCTCAAAACAGAAACCCTACTACAGTGTCTTGATCTAATTCGCCTACTTTTTTTATTAATTAAAAAATTTATTAATATGAATTATTCATAAAAACAGTAGTCTACACATCTATAGATCATTTACTGAACAACATGCACATGTGACATACACAGATTTTTCGAACAAATGTCCCTAGAAAAACCCAATGTGGGAAAACCGGTGCAATAGATCTAGAGGATTTTATTATTATGCAGAATCAGAATACAACAATATGGGCACCAGAAATGGTTTTCCCTACATAGAAATTACACGGTAGTTGTATCATTCACTCGGAGACAAAAAAATATGGTTGATCCAAACCTCTTCGGGGAATTACAAATTTGAGCCCTTTCTGGCCCACTGGAACCCTCAACGCTGCCTCTGCAGCCTCTACATCAGCCCCTGCTGTCCAGCATACCTACTACGTCACTCTTACTGGTGTTGCATTGCCTTTGCATTGTCCTGGCTGGGCCTGTGTCACCCTAGCTGGGTATCTGCTTCCCCTGCGTTGCGCTGGTTCGGCATGCGTCACCCTGGCTGGGCTTACGCAGCCTCTGCTTAGTCCTCTACATGGTCATGGTTGGACTGCGTCCCTCTGGCTGGCCTATGCGCTTCCTGGTACAAGCTGCCTCTCTGTTGTTATATTCTCGGCCTCAGAGCAAATCATCCCTTGTCGATCTCTGCCCCTCACTGCACTACAAACTCATTTTGAATTTCTCAGCAAACCCCAACCTAGAAATTCGACTTAGCTTCAGTGCTCTGCAATGTGTGTGTGTTTTTTCTCCAACTAACCCCAAGCCTTTCCTTTATACCTGTCTGGTTGGAAAACCAACGACCGTGATCTAATCTCTTATCAACGGCTGAGATTAAAATAAAGCTTGATCCACGTCACTTAGAACATTTCATCACATGTGTAATTTAATTCTCTTTAATTTTTTGATTTCCCTAAGTTAGACTTAGGGTCCCCATTAAAAATTTTAATTATTTGAATAACTATTACACCGAATGAAATTTCTCCAAACACTTTTTGGTTCTTGGAGATCTCTTGTGTCTTAGCCCCTCCACAAAGTTTCGAACCTAGAGTGCACCCGATGTTACCCCAAAATCTCAACATATATGCTTATTGTTACTTCCAAGGTAGAAACCTATGTCTTGGGTAATTCCGTCATGAAATTCAATTCAACCGAACCACTGATCTAATTTCTTGATTGTTTCATCTCATCCAACATGAGAATGATTTCCTTCTTGGCATCATTTCATTCAAGTAGAACCTGACCAAGCAGGACCTTCAAGTGCCAGTAGATATTAACAATGTAAATATGCTGACTATAGTCCCCTCGAGTGTGCCCCATATTCAACACCTATTCAACAATATCCCTAAGCACCTTTGAATATGTTAAACAGCCACTTTCTCAATTGATTTCGTGTTTCACCTACGTAATTTCTCCTTGGATGACCTCACGAATATTTTCCTGATAATGTTGAGCACAAGTTGAGGGTACCCATCGAGTAGTAATTTTTGGAAGACCTGAGCTTGAGAAATATGAAGGCCCATTTATAAGTATTTAAGTTCTATTGCATTTTTACTATTGAGGCCCATGGGGCCAAAAAATATGAATAGTATATTTCCTTGATGATCCTGAAAGGTCCCCCCAAAGCTAGTTTTTCCTAGATCACCTTTTGAAGCCCCATCAAAGTTTAATTTGAGAAAGCGTTGAGGATGAGGATGCCAAATTACTAGGACAAAGATCCAAGAATTAGGTTCCATTCTTTAGGATTGTAGCTTTTGTGTCAGTGGCATGTTAATATTGTTAACAAATTTTGTGAGACAATCTATTCACGAATGTTGTCTTTAGTGAGACTCCAAATAATTTCTTGTGGGAGAGAATGATTTTGGAAAACTCTACAATCTCTTTCATTCTAAACATCCCATATAAGGAATCTAGGGAGAAGATTCAAAATTCTATTGGGGATGGGATTATGAAAGATTTGTTTTCTTCAAAGCGCAATGGTGAGGGGAATGTTGTTGGGGTTTTGGTTCATGTGGCAGATGCAAGCTTTCAAGGCATTCCAAATGGTGATTTCATAATAATAAGCATTAAAACGATGCTCAGAGTCTTACGTGGCAGAGGGAGAGCCCTATGAAACCCCTTTTAGGAAGGTTCTCCCAAGTTACTGTTTTCCTTCACACCAAAAGCCACAAGAAGAATGAGACTTTTTTCCATAGATTTTGGGTCCAAATAGATTTCCAGATTGTTGCCTTCATATGATCTTGGAATTCTACTTCCAAATAGTGTGCTTCCTTGATTGTGAATGTTTTTCTCTCTCTATATGTTCTCAAAGTATAATTAGGATAAGGGCACACCTTTATTCCAATTTTAACTTTCTTCATTTTGAGAGTTACTATTGATGTTGCTCTTCTTGGAAAAAATTGATTGTAAGGTCTTCAAAGGTATGAATGATATTGTCAATCACTTGTCGATCCACCTTAAATTGATTTTTCCATAATTATATTATATAACATTTGATTAGGGTTTCTTCAATTGTAATTTTCAAGTAAAATATCATTAAAAAACTCTTGGGGACTTCCCTGCATTTCTAAGATGATACCTAGTGTAAACTATGTGGTGTTGATTATGATGGCTAACCTAGTAAGCGCATTGAATGAACCACATAACATAAGCATATAGCCTTGGGGATCGATCCCAAATCTCGTACATGAAGCTCAAAGCACTGAATTGCCTGAGCTAGCCCATTGGACTTGTGATTTTCAATATAAATTTGGAAATAAGTTAAATTGGGATACTTGAGTTGGGTGTGTTGATTGTTCCCTATGATATTTTATGATTAGGGTGATGATAAGGTAGAGAGATTGAACTTCCTTCTTATATATAGGAACCATGAATTGATGATTTACTATTTATTTGTGTGTTAATGCTTTTAAGTTGTGATGCAATTTAATTAATGGCTATGGATGGATATTCAACTATAATTGAATCTGTAAGCCTCATTATGTTTTTCCCATGGCTTAAGAATAAATAAATATAAATTAGCATTAGTTTATTTGACGTCCTATTATATATAAATATATCTTGAGGTTTTGTTTTGATTTAGATGTGTTGATTTTTCTCTATCATATTTTGTGATTAGGGTGATGATAAGGTCGATAGATTAAACTTCCTTATTATATGTAGGAATGATGAATTTAGTCATTGTTTGCAATGCCTTTAAGTTTATATGCAATTTCAATAATGGCTAGGAATAGATCTTCAAATATAATTCTATCTGTAAGCTTTGTTATATTTTTCCATGACTTGATTTTATTGATAATAATTAAATATTTACTAAAATTAAATTGATTTTTAGTCACCTTATTCAAATATGACAGTTCCCTATCTATTATCATTATGCGGATAGGCATTTTATTGTTGAAGTTCTGGCTGGTGACAATCTTGAGATTCGTTCTCAACGGTGTCATGCATTAATTCTTCCCAATTTATGAAGTCAAACTAAAACTAGTTGTTTCAAGGGAAAAAAACCTCTAACTTTCGTATCAGGAAGAGAACTGAAACTAATTATCAGTTATTTTGCTCACTCGTTTTCCATCGAATTGCATAGAGTTGTCCCTATAAGAACTGTACCGCAATGAGATTTTACAACCGATCTATATCCTAGGGGCACTAAAGTTAGATCAGAATGCCCTAAAACAATGGAAGTTAGCCACGGAGTGATGAAGGTTGTGCCTGATTTTCGCTCGGATCAAAATGCTTACGTGGATTGTTCTCGAAATGTAAGAATTGCATGTTATTTAAGTTATTCCTGTGTGAGTCCAGGACTTCCCGAAGTTCCAACTCTTCAGATGTGCATATATCTGTTGGCCCAAGGTTGTTGCACATTCCCAACCAACTACCTCACTCATTGCCAGCCAACTACCTCGCTCAGTTATATCACGGTCATTTTATATATAATGAGTGCGAGCAACTAAATAAAATCAGAGAAATTCATAGATTCAGTGCTTGATTTTTTTTATTTGTTGCAGAATTCTGTCACTAATCTCGGCCTCGGCCAAGTGCTGGTTCTGGTATTTTTTGCTCTCGGTTTTTTCTATGTGGTGAAACAGAGCCTCAAGAAACGGCTTCCCCCAGGTCCGTCTGATTGGCCTGTGATCGGCAGCCTTCCACTGTTGGCCAACGTGCCCCATCACTAGCTCTTGGTTTCCCTTCAACAAAAATAATACTATCTAATATTACTACCACAGAATAATCTCACCAAAACTGGAAAGAAGAACCGATGCAATTTACAAATTTACAAATTTTGGGATACAAGTTAACAAACTTTGTTCAAAACATGTTAAATACGTAAATTACAATCCAGATAAAAAATGCCCATCCTTATGCTTGAATTTTTACACATTTTGAACGTGGAAAAAATCTCTCTAGTCAGAATCCTTAACTCATGTACTTCGATTGCAAAATCTAATATGTTTCAATTTGTAGTCGTAGCCAAAAAAGACTACAACTGCAAAATTTGTCAGGTTTCTATACAAAAGGTAAAACTGCTGACATACTGAAGCCTGATCTTGCGTGTAAATAATTTCTCTCTACATAACATGAAACAAATCGTAGGCCATGACAATCTGCGTAGCGCTAAGCAAATATATGACTTATATTGCCTCCAACCGTGAGTTGTTGTCAGTGCAAAATGGTTTTAATCAACAACAACAAGTGGACTAGAATTGTCTCACAGAATCTACTAATCTAGGAAGTGAAGTGCTATGAAAAACTGGGTAATTCAAGGTTATATATTTTCAAAGATTATGTTTCCTCTTCCTTATGACTAGGCTTTATGTAAATCCGGACAACTTACTTATTTTGACCAGTTATAAGTAGCGTCGAGGTTGATATACTTTATGAGTCGGTCGATGGTTTATGTCGACTAGACCAGGTGAAGCCAATTATGTGTTTTGATAACAGCAGCCCTATAACTAATAATATTTCTCCATTCTTGACATTAAACTCTAGTGTGACTATGTAACTAAAGATCTAAATGTCAAGGAACGGAACAGATCACTCAAAAATGAAAAAACGATATGTCGTTCTTGTCCTAACGTCATGTATGTTCCTCTTTGATGTAACCGTAGTTGTGTAGTTTAAGTCAAAGCAGGAATTTCAAATCTGAAACACTCATCAAATTGGATGGTTTCTCCAAGTGCCCATTTTAATCATTTTAACAAAGAATGTTGATGGATGGGAAATTTTATTGATTTTATTTGATTGGAAAATCACCAAGTGGCGAGCAATTCTATCCCGGGTGCTAATGTTACCTTCCATAAAGCTGAGAAAGTTGGTTCTGAGTTGTAGGAACTCCTACTTGTAATGCTAGAAAGGGATAAGCATGTGGTTTGGAAGATAATTATTAATGTTACCTTCCATAAAGCTGAGAAAGTTGGTTCTGAGTTGTAGGAACTCCTACTTGTAATGTTAGAAAGGGATAAGCATGTGGTTTGGAAGATAATTATAGAGTTAGTTATGTTAAATATTGAAAAGTGTGGAGCTAAGTGTTTTTCTCAATATTATTAACAGCTAAATAGATTACATAGGAAACATCAACAATAAATGACTAAATTAGAACTCAATTATAACTTAACTGAAGTGGACTAAACTCAAATAGACTATGACATCTCACTTGATACCT
This sequence comes from Pinus albicaulis, assembly GCA_034641835.2. Classification (NCBI taxonomy): domain Eukaryota; kingdom Viridiplantae; phylum Streptophyta; class Pinopsida; order Pinales; family Pinaceae; genus Pinus; species Pinus albicaulis. The sequence goes on along the minus strand of CM076577.1, from coordinate 118,311,822 downwards.
AGCAGGTGGTTGCAATTAGTTTCTCCAACACTCCGCCTTAATTACAACCACAAAAAAATTAAACTAAGATGTGTGTTGGTCTAATTACAATTTAAAAAAATTGACATGAGCTGAATTTCCTTTTCTTTTTCTTTTCTTCCAAATCTTGTATCCTTGTATCGCTCTTGGTTTCCATCACTCACTCTTGGTTTCCAATTTTTGTGAGATTGTTTGTGGTAGTAATATTAGATAGTATTCTTTTTGTTGCCACAAATAAAAAACGTAGGAAACATGCCCCATACTTTTTTGGTTTCCCTTCTACGGAAACATTTCACCATTTGAAGCAACCTCTAAATGCCACCTAATCCCTTATGTATGCAACAGTGTTACTAGACCTTCTTAGGGAAGAGGTTGGCAAGGAAAAAGATTTAAGAGGTTGAGGAGGCCTAGGAAAATCTTCACACATCTTCTGGGCAAAATGATGCAGATTGTGGTTTCTATAGGCAGGTTAGAGAGTTGTACTTGCATTGACTCAAACTCATTTGACCATAGTCAAATTTGGTCTATGCAAGTATGACTTTCTTGTGAGTCATTTTGACTTTTCTGGCTCACCACTTGTCTTTGACTTGAAAATCTTACAACAATATGGACTTCTTGGGAAATAATTCTAGTAAATAGCTAGCAAAACAGCAAATGATTCCAAAAAGGAACTTCAAATAGGGATAGTGCTTCACAATTTTCCTCACAAAATTTAAAATAAGAATAAGGGATAAACATTAGACCAACACTCTTACAAATTGAGTTGTAAAAAAATTATTCTGCCCTCTGTATTGTGGTTGAAAATCATCATATTCTAGTTTAAAGTTCCTTTAGTCGTCAGCTAGTGAAAAGGTTTGAATATGAGAGACATGTTGCATGATGAGGAAAAATATTATGGATAAATTTTAGGAAGCTTAAAAGGCAAGTTTTATAATATTAGTGAACGGTTTAACCAATGGTGGGAGGTAGAATCCAAAATTTTCCAAATTAATTTGGGGCTTAAGATCTTTGAAAATTGGATTTTAGATTCTATAATCTTTACCAAACATGAAGTACATCATTAAGAAGTTCCATCCTTGCGTATTGATCTCAAATGACTTCTAGGAAAACACATTCACTAGAGGTCCAAGGCTTATAAGTGCTAGGGTGGGGTGGGGTGCGGTGGGCTGGGGTGGGCTGGAATTTAACTTTGCAACTTACAGTAATCTCTTACATAATATGAATTTAAAAGTTTGTTTTATAATAAACTAGATATGTTTTTCATATATTGTTTTCAATTATTAAATGAATATTTTAAAATTTGACTTGCCTTAAGATGGATGTTTTGAAGTAGTATTTTTTTCATTTCTCGTCCTTTAACTCTAAAATATTTTTTAAAATAAATTTGACATAGGTTTTCTATATACCTTTTTCCATGATCAAATGTATATTCCAAAATTTGTGCTATTTTAGTACAGATATTTGGAAGTTGCCCCTGATATCTCTAGCTTCATTGCCAGATCTTTCCATGTCACTCACTCATTCCGTTTTAGTGGGCCATGATTATTATGTATCATGCCACAGACTATTGAGTGTTTTTATATTATACCATGGTCTGTTATATATGTGTCGCGGCAACACTACCATTGGTTTCTTTCTCTCTATATGTTATTTTTAGGAGAACATGTTCAATATATATGTCATTGTCAAATGATAACATTGTGTGGTGTAAGCTTTCATGTGTGGATCAAACTTATTAAAGATGGTGTAGTCACGAAAGGTCAAGAGAAAATGTTCAATATGCATGTATATGTTCAAGTGATAACATTGTGTGGTGTAAGTTGACAACTATTAGGAGCTATGCTCTCCTGCTTCTTTGTGTGGTCCAAGCTTATCATAGATGGAGTGTTGTAAGTTTTGAATTCTAAATATAGAAAACTTGATGAAGGATTGAATAACATAGAGATTAAAATAAATTCTTTGTTGTGATTGGAAGCTTACAATTTTCTATATATGTATCTATGGTTTAGTGTGGAGCTCGTTTGTGAAGTGCCTTTACTATAAATGTGTCTATGGTTTAGTGTAGAGCTAGTTTGTGAAGCACCTTTTAGAAGAGATTGATATTGGAACATAGAACAAGAGTTGGTATCAATGTAGCTAGATTGGCCAAGTAGCCAAGGAAATAATAGGTTTCTATTTGGCGTTGATTTTCCTAATAAAGGGTTTCAAGAGTAAATATTGGATTTCCTATGTTTGTTATTTGTATCTACCAGCCTAGATCCATCTTAACTCCAGATCTATCAAGCACCGAGAGGGATCAAATCTCTCGAGGTGCAAACCTTTTTTTTAGTGCAAAACTTGAGGAAAGGTTTGCACCTCGAGAGATTTGATCCCTCTCGGCACTTGATAGATCCATAGTTAAGATGGATCTAGGCTGGTTTCAGTCGTGTACTGCCAAGGAAAATCTATTGAAGATATGATTAATTTTATCAATAATATGTAAATATATCAAATATTAATATAACCATTTTAAATGTGCTAAATATTTCTAATATTAATTTGGTCATTTTAATTTTAAATTTTCTTAGTTACCTTAGTTCGTTGAGATGATAAATATTGTTAATAACTATAATGATGAAAAATGATGAAATATTTTTTTTGAATGCAAAGTGACAATAATAGTGTTGAAAGATAGAAAATGTGAAAAATAAGAATGTACTCATGTTACAAATAGTCTTCATTGTGATCAATCTCAAACTATTTTATTCTACTATTCTTATTTCCACCCTTGTTAGTTTTGTTATCTTTTCATATCGATTATATGAAAAAGAAAATTTAAATCATAAACCATTTAAATCTTTAGCTCGATCTGTTGTAGTAAACATGATACCTTGTCTCTCTTGCTCTCCAATATTAATAGCTTAAATTACTATAACACAAAAATCAATCTACATTGTTAATAACTTTTTGTGCTTACACTAAAATCAATGCATATTGTTAATACAATCACTTTAATATTAATGTACCGTCATATATCCAATTACATCAAATCATAAATCAACATATACATTGAAATCAATGCATTTAATGCAAGCAATCAAATAAGATTAGAAAATAACTTCTACATTGAAATCAATGCACCTAATGCAATCAATCAAATAAGATTAAAAACCAACATCTACACTAAAATCAATGCATTTACTCAAAGCAATCAAATAGGATTAGAAATCGCCATCTACACTGAAATCAATGCATTTAGCGCAAACAATCAAATAGTATTAGGAATAATCTACATTGAAATCAATGCATCTAGTGCAAGCAATCAAATATAATTATAAATCGATGTCTAAATTGAAATCAACACATCCAGTGCAAGAAATCAAATAGTATTAGGAATCATCACCTACACTGAAATCAATGCATCTAGTGCAAGTAATCATATATCATTAGAAATAAATATATACACTAAAATCGATGCATCTAGTGCAAATAATCAAATAGGATTATAAATCACCATCTCCACTTAAATCCATCCATCTAGTGCAAGAAATATTCTTCCCTCTCTCCACCCTCCATCCATATCTATATCCCCCTCCATCTCTTGTTTTTTGTCTCTCTATCTCAACCCCCCTAAACACACACGCTCTCACACTCCATATATATCATTCTCTTTGTCAATCACCCCCTCTCCCCATCTCTCTCTTCTTCCCTCTTTTCACCTTCCATCTATATCTATATCTTCCCCTTCTCCCCCTCTCCCCCGCTATCTCTATTTCCTCCTTTTTTCCTCTCTCTCTTTATCTCCATCTTCCTTATCACTCACTCTCTCTCTCTCTAGAAACCAACATCTACACTGAAATCAATGCATTTACTCAAAGAAATCAAATAGGATTAGAAATCGCCACCTACATTGAAATCAATTCATTTAGTGCAAACAATCAAATAGGATTAGAAATCATTTACATTGAAATCAATTCATCTAGTGCAAGTAATCAAATATAATTATGAATCAACATCTAAATTGAAATCAACACATTCAGTGCAAGAAATAAAATTGTATTATAAATCACCACCTACACTGAAATCAATGCATCTAGTGCAAGTAATCAAATATCATTAGAAATAAATATCTACACTAAAGCGATGCATCTAGTGAAAATAATCAAATAGGATTAGAAATCACCATCTCCACTTATATCAATCCATCTAGTGCGAGAAATATTCCTCCCTCTCTCCACCCTCCATCCATATCTATATCCCCCTCCATCTATTATTTTTTGTCTCTATATCTCACCCCCCTAAACACATGCACTCTCGCACTCCATATATATCAATCTCTTTGTCAATCACCCCCTCTCCCCATCTCTCTCTTCTTCCCTCTCTTCACCTTCCATCTATATCTCTATCTTCCCCTTCTCTCCCTCTCCCCTGCTAATATCTCTCTTTCCTCCTTTTGTCCTCTCTCCCTCTCTCTATGTCTTCCTTATCACTCTCTCTCTCTCTCTAGAAACTAACATCTACACTGAAATCAATGCATTTACTCAAAGAAATAAAATAGGATTAGAAATCACCATCTAAACTAAAATCAATGCATTTAGTTCAAACAATCAAATAGGATTAGAAATAATATACATTGAAATCAATTCATCTAGTGCAAGTATTCAAATATAATTATAAATTGACATCTACATTGAAATCAGCACATTCAGTGCAAGCAATCAAATTGTATTAGAAATCACCACCTACACTGAAATCAATGCATCTAGTGCATGTAATCAAATATCATTAGAAATAAATATCTACACTAAAATCGATGCATCTAGTGCAAATAATCAAATAGGATTAGAAATCACCATCTCCACTTATATCAATCCATCTAGTGCGAGAAATATTCATCCCTCTCTCCACCCTCCATCCATATCTATATCCCCCTCCATCTGTTCTTTTTTGTCTCTTTATCTCACCCCCCTAAACACACGCACCCTCGCACTCCATATATATTTTCTTCCCTCTCTTCACCTTCCATCTATATCTCTATCGTCCCCTTCTCTCCCTCTCCCCCGCTAATATTTCTCTTTCCTCCTTTTGTCCTCTCTCCCTCTCTCTCCATCTTCCTTATCACTCACTCTCTCTCTCTCTAGAAACCAACATCTACACTGAAATCAATGCATTTACTCAAAGAAATAAAATAGGATTAGAAACCTACACTGAAATTAATGCATTTAGTGCAAACAATCAAATAGGATTAGAAATCATCTACATTGAAATCAATTCATCTAGTGCAAGTAATCAAATATAATTATAAATCGACATCTAAATTGAAATCAAAAAATTCAGTGCAAGCAATCAAATTGTATTAGAAATCACCACCTACACTGAAATCAATGCATCTAGTGCAAGTAATCAAATATCATTAGAAATAAACATCTACACTAGAATCGATGCATATAGTGAAAATAATCAAATAGGATTATAAATCACCATCTCCACTTATTACAATCCATCTAGTGTGATAAATATTCTTCCCTCTCTCCACCCTTGATCCAGGTGGATTAAACAGGTACAAGTACAAGTGGCTCAGCATAAAGGGCTCAAAAATCAAAGTGTTCAAAAATATCTCCAACCAAGTTCATGTTTTAGATCTTGTCTTTTTTATTCCAACGGCGCAGATGGCACTCAATTCTGAGTCCGTATGAAGGAGTTAGGAGCGGTCAAAGTTTTGGGTTGACTTGGTGACTGGCCAGCCTTAAGGAGGACACAAATTATATGAAACCCAGCCACCGGATTCCGGCAAGCTCAGGCCGTTTCCAGGTGAAATTGTGGCCTTCTTAAAAGCACTCCTATGGTCATTTTCAAAAAAATTTAAAATGACTAAGTTGTTTTATATAAAACAAGAATGGGCCACCACCCCCGCCACCTCACCAAACCACATCACACCATTTACATTTATTTGGGGGGCAGGCTGTCAACCCCGCCACCCCTGCCGTCGGCACCTCCATACATAACGACACCACTGTATAGGTGCCATGGTGTGCCCAAACCCGCAACCGACCACCAGAATATGACATCAACGGGAGCTAGCAGGAGTTGAACCCGCGACTGGCCCCGACGGCCCTGCCCACGCGGCAGCTCCAAACGCACCATATGTTAAATATATATGCAACGGATGGTGGAGGTTTGGGGGCAAACCGCCCAATGCGGGTCCAGTCCCCCATAATATATTTGTTTAACAAAAAAAAACACGACGGATTTTAAATTTAAAAATATGCACGGTTTTTAAAAAACAGAAATATGCGAAGTCTAGTGGGGTCGGTGGGGTTGGAACCCATGACCTCCGCCCGGCTAAATCTGCCCAAACCAACTTAGCCAACAGGGTTCTTGGAAAAATCCGCCCAGGAGTAAATATTTAAACCTGTCTTTTTACAAGTGCACGCAGGCCATGGAGGAGCAGGAGTGCGCGCATGCAGATCGAGGTTTATATATTTTTATTGCAGGTCATGTGGAACCATGAGCCAGAAAAGAGGCAAGTGGAACCCTAATTGAGGTCAACTTTCAGGAGGGCGAAATTTTGACTTTGTCCAAATGGGACAAATTTTATGTCATTTTTGCACTACTCGACGCCACGAGTCTGATGGCGTGCTCAGTTTCTTCATCTAATTTTTTGATTTTTTAGCCACTTTTGGAAGTGGGCTATGTAGGTATTAAATTTCCACAAGTGAGCAGTCATTTTCACCTTTTTCGACGCCACAAGATTGATGGTGTTTTCAGATTCAGCTGAAAAGCAACTCAGCCTTCAGCAAATGGTAGCATGAGGTATATGATGTGGATTCCATGTACTTCTTCATTTATTTCTCTTTGAGATGCATTATGTCTTGTTGATCCCGATTGATACATGAGTCGTGGGATCTTTCCTTGTGTTGTTATTGATGTATTTTTAGCTATGGATTTGTGTCATGTATGATATCCCTTTATGCCACATTGGCAGGATGCTCGTTTTCACATGTGTATTGTTGAGATCCCTTGTTTGCCAGGATTGGCAGAATACTCTTATTTATTACATGTCAACTATGGTCATACTGATAGGAGTCTTTCTTTGTGTATGAGAGTTCCGCAGTGGAACATCTCTTAAAGAAGTCAAGTCACTCCTGTGTGAGGGAAATTTTTCCTTGTATGTCATAGGAAAGCACATCCATGTACATCTTCTTCTTACAACACATAATGCAGCGGCCTACACCATCTTGACACCGAGGCCTAGAGATGTAGTCCCTCCTGGATGAACTCCGTCATCAAACAACATGTTCTTATGATTGTTAATATTGTTCATTTATGTTCCTCTTATTTACAGCTACAATCATTCACTTATGTTCTTTAATGTCTTAATTAAATGAAATTCTAGTTATCAGCCAAAGTAAAAGGTCTTGGTTAAGGGTATCAAGAATTTACCTTGGATCAAGTGGTATCGGAGCAGGTATTCTTGCTGACTAGATTGCAGGCGTGAACATTGGACGTACGCTGAGTTGAGCCATGGAGAACGTCAAGGACATGTATGAAACCATGCTCAGGGTGTCCGAGAAAGCGGAAATATTGTATGAGCCTTACGAAAAACAAGTAGCAGAGAAGGAAGAATTAAAGACCCTCCTACACAAAGAGAAGGAGGAAAAACAACAGTTGCAGCTTCAGTTGCAAGCCACAATAGAAGCGTGGGAAGATTGGAAGCGCAACAATGAAATTCTGCAAGCAAATCATGATGCCTTGAAGGCGTTCCTTCATGAAGAGAAGGAGGAGAAGCAACAATTGCAGCTTTAGTTGCAAGCCACGACAGAGGTGTGGGAAGGATTGAAGCGCAACAATGAAATTATGCAAGCATATCATGATGCCTTAAAAGCATTCCTATAGAAAGAGAAGGAGGAGACACAGCAGTTGCAGCTTCATCTACAAGTCGTGCCAGAGGCATTGACATACGTGAAGTGCAACGAAGGCTTACAATAGCTTTCTTCATCTGTTTCGCAATCAACACCTAAGGTAAACAGTGTTGATTTTTCTTCAGTTTATTCACATGATATAATTTCAGTTGGAAGTGTGGAGATACCCATCATAGGTACTGGCATGAGACTCCTCACCAAAATGGGGTACAGAGGAGGAGGACTTGGCATTTGTGGCCAAGGCATAACCGAACCATTGGAGGTTGTGCAACGACCTCGTTATGTAGGTCTGGGGTACATTGACGAAGGATGTTCAAACGACATCAAAGGCAAACAGATAATGATGAACTCTCCAAGGAAGAGGAATTATGGGGACACTTCGTCGTCGTTCCATGGTAGTGCACGTTGTAGTGAAGGAACTGAGGCTAGCTCCCATCATCATGATCTCACCAGAGACCACCCCAGAAGGTATACTAAGTCTCATTATTCCAGAGTGCATTTTGATTATAAGAATGTTGATAACCATGGTCGTAAAATACGACATCGTAAAACTTGTTATTTTTGTGGTTTAAATAACCATGTGATTTCTGAGTGCTGGAAGAGGATGGTAGCACAAAGGAGGAAGAGGCATGAAGAGCCTTCTCCCCAATAGGAAAAGAAATCGATTAAGCAGGTTTGGAGGAAAAATAAATTTTGCACCCATTGTGACCGAAGTGGCCACCAAAGAGCCACATAAAGACAAAGCACCTATGCATACACTAGTCGAAAGAGCTAATCGATAAGCAAGTTCACCACAGGGAAATGATCCACTTGTTTTAATAAATGAGAAGTGGTTCTTCAAGATTGTTTTTTTCTAGAGATGTTAAGCTTGTCATGGCCATATTTGTAAATCATTTGTCGCATTTTTATTATGAAAGTGATGATGTGTTTCCATCACTCGTTTAAGCGACCATGATATTTTTTTTGGCCTTGTTTTATAAGTCATGTGTTGGATCTCTTTCATGTAAAAGTGATGATGTGTTGCCATCACTTTGAGATGTGACGATTATCTTTAGGTCATGTTCTATGAGTCGTCTGATGCATTTATTTCATGTAAAAGTGATGAGGATTTTTTCCATCACTTCAAAATGTGACAATGAGGTTTGGTCTTGTAATTTTGTTGAGGTATGATTTCCATTTTGTTGTAAGCTTGACCACCGAGTACATGTTATAAACTCATGGCAAGTATGGAAATATTTGGGTCATTGTTGGTCACATTGAGAATGTAATTTTCATTGCAGCTTTAGGCAGGTGTTGGCATTCTGATTCCGAAGGACGGAAGAGAAGGAGTCTTCGAGGGATGTGTCTTCTCAGACTTGTGTTGCAACCAGTTGCGGGTGTTGGATAAGCATCTTGATTCCGAAATATGACAAATAAAGGAATCTTCAAGAGATGTGCCTTTCACACATTCGTGCCACAACAATTGCAAGTGTTGGCTTTGCATCTTGATTTCGAAGTACGTGAGGTGAAGGAGTCTTCAAGGGGTGTGCCTTTTCAGACATTTTCATTTCCGCAGTTGCAAGTGTTGGCTTTGCATATTGATTCCGAAGTATGAGAGGTGAAGGAGTCTTCAAGGGATGTTCCTTTTTATACATCACATTGTAGTAGTTGTAGGTGTTGGCTTTGCATCTTGATTCCGAAGTACGTGAGGTGAAGGAGTCTTCAAGGGATGTGCCTTTTCAAACATTTTCATTTCCGCAATTGCAGGTGTTGGCTTTGCATCTTGATTCCGAAGTACGAGAGGTGAAGGAGTCTTTAAGGGATGTGCCTTTTTAGACATCGCATTGCAGCAGTTGTACATGATGACTTTTCATCTTGATTCTGAAGGACGCCAGGTAAAGGAGTGGTGTGGGAATGTGCCTTTCAACGACATTTGCAAACAGTTGATGATAGGTAAATCTTGATGCTTTTGGAGGACCAAAAACTCCTCAGTGGGGAGGAATGATCCAAGTGGATTAAACAGGTACAAGTACAAGTGGCTCAGCATAGAGGGTTCAAAAATCAAAGTGTTCGAAAATATCTCGAACTAGGTTCATGTTGTAGATCTCATCTTTCTAATTCCAACGTCGCATACGACACTCAATTCCAAGTCCGTATGAAGGAGTTAGGAGCGGTCAAAGTTTTGGGTTGACTTGGTGACTGGGCAACCTTAAGGAGGAAGAAAATTAGATGAAACCCAGCCACCAGATTCTGGCAAGCTCAGGCCGTTTCTGGGAAAAATTGTGGCCTTCTTAAAAGAACTCCTATGGTCATTTTCGAAATTTTTTAAAATGACAAAGTTGTTTTATATAAAACAAGAATTAAATTAAAAAACGGGGGTGGCAGGCCGCCACCCCCGCCACCTCACCCAACCGCATCACACCATATACATTTATTTGGGGGGCGGGCTTTCAACCTCACCACCCCACCGTCGGCACCTCCATACATAACGACACCACCGCAAATGTGCCACAGTGTGCCCAAACCCACAACCGACCACCAGAATATGCCATCACCAAGAGTTAGCAGGAGTTGAACCCGCGACTGACCCCGATGGCCCCGCCCACGTGGCAACTCCAAATGCACCATATGTTAAATATATATGCAATGGATGGCAGAGGTTTGGGGGCGGACCGCCCAATGCAGGTCCAGTACCCCATAATATATTTGTTTAACAAAAAAAATACGACGGATTTTAAATTTAAAAATATGCACGATTTTTTAAAAACGGAAATATGCTAAGTCCAGTGGGGTTGGTGGGGTTGGAACCCACGACCTCTGCCCAGCTAAATCCACCCAAACCAACTTAGCCAACAGGGTTCTTGGAAAAATCCGCCCAGGATTAAATATTTAAACTCGTCTTTTTACAAGTGCATGTAGGCCATGGAAGAGCAGGAGTGCGCGCACACAGATCAAGGTTAATATTTTTTTATTGCAAGTCATGTGGAACCATGAGCCAGAAAAGAGGTAGGCGGAACCCTGATTGAGGCCAACTTTCAGGAGGGCGAAATTTTGACTTTGTCCAAATGGGACAAATTTTATGTCATTTTTGCACTACTCGACACCACGAGTATGATGGCGTGCTCGGTTTCTTCATATGAGTTTTTGATTTTTCAGCCACTTTTGGAAGTGGGCTATGTAGGTGTCGTATTTCCACAACTGAGTAGTCGTTTTCACCTTTTTCGACGCCACAAGATTGATGGTGTTTTCAGATTCAGCCGCAGAGTAGCTCAGCCTTCAGCAAATGGCAGCATGAGGTATATGATGTGGATTCCATGTACTTCTTCATTTATTTCTATTTGAGATGCATTATGTCTTACTGATCCCAGTTGATACATGAGTCGTGGGATCTTGCCTTCTGTTGTTATTGATGTATTTTTAGCTATGGATTTGTGTCATGTATGAGATCCCTTTATGCCACATTAGCCGGATGCTCTTTTTCACATGTGTATTGTTGAGATCCCTTGTTTTCCAGGATTCGCGGGATACTCTTCTTTATTACATGTTAGCTATGGTCATACTGATAGGAATCTTTCTTTATGTATGAGAGTTCTACAGTGGAACATCTCTTAAAGAATTCAAGTCACTCCTGCGTGAGGGAAATTTTTCCTTGTATGTCATAGGAAAGCACATCCATGTACATTTTTTTCTTACAACACATAATGCAGCGGCCTACACCATCTTGACACCGAGGCCCGGAGATGTAATCCCTCCCGGATGAACTCCGTCATCAAACGACGTGTTCTTATGATTGTTGATCTTGTTCATTTATGTTCCTCTTATTTACAGCTACAATCATTCATTTATGTTCTTTAACATCTTAATTAAATGAAATTCTAATTATCAGCCAAAGTAAAAGGTCTTGGTTAAGGGTATCAAGAATTTACCCTGGATCAATTGGTATCGGAGCGTGTATTCTTGCTAATTGGATTGCAAGCGTGAAAATTGGACGTACGCTGAGTTGAGCCATGGATAATGTCAAGGACATGTATGAAACCATGCTCAGGGTCTCTGAAAAAGCAGACATATTGTACGAGGCTTACGAAAAACAAGCAGCAAAGAACGAAGAATTGAAGACCCTCCTACACAAAGAGAAGGAGGACAAAAAAAAGTTGCAGCTTCAGTTGCAAGCCACAACAGAAGCGTGGGAAGATTGTAAGCGCAACAATGAAATTCTGCAAGCAGATCATGATGCCTTGAAGGTGTTCCTACATGAAGAGAAGGAGGAGAAGCAGCAGTTGCAGCTTCAGTTGCAAGCCACGACAGAGGCATGGGAAGGATTGAAGCGCAACAATGAAATTCTGCAAGTAGATCATGATGCCTTAAAAGCATTCCTACAGAAAGAGAAGGAGGAGACGTAGCAGTTGCAGCTTCAGCTACAAGTCGTGCAGGAGGCATTAACAGAAGTGAAGTGCAACGAAGACTTACAACAACTTTCTTAATCTGTTTCGCAATCAACACCTAAGGTAAACAGTGTTGATTTTTCTTCAATTTCTTCACATGATATAATTTCAGTTGGAAGTGTGGAGATACCCATCATAGGTACCGGCATGAGACTCCTCACCAAAATGGGGTACAGAGGAGGAGGACTTGGCATTTGTGGCCAGGGCATAACTGAACCATTGGAGGTTGTGCAACGACCTCGTTATGCAGGTTTGGGGTACACTGACGAAGGACGTTCAAAGGACATCAAAGGCAAACATATAATGATGAACTCTCCAAGGAAGAGGAATGATGGGGACACTTCACCATCGTTCCATGGTAGTGCATGTTGCAGTGAAGGAACTGAGGCAAGCTCCCATCATCATTATTGCACCAGAGACCACCCCAGAAGGTACACTAAGTCTCATTATTCCAGAGTGAATTTTTATTATAAGAATGTTGATAACCACAGTCGTAAAATACGGCATCGTAAAACTTGTTATTTTTTTGGTTTAAATAACCATGCGATTTCTAAGTGCTGGAAGAGGATGGCAACACAAAGGAGGAAGAGGCATGAAAATCCTTCTCCCCAACAGGAAAAGAAATCGGTTAAGCAGGTTTGGAGGAAAAAGAAATTTTGCACCCATTGCAACCGAAGTGGCCACTAAAGAGCCACATGCTGGAAACTTCATCCAAAGCAGCGCCTTAAAGACAAAGCGCCCATGCATACACCAGTCGAAAGAGCTGATCGACAAGCAAGTTCGCCACAGGGAAATTATCCACTCGTTTTAATAAATGAGAAGTGGTTCTTCTAGATTGTTTTTTTCTAGAGATGTTAAGCTTGTCATGGCCATATTTGTGAATCATTTGTCGTATTTTTATTATGAAAGTGATGATGTGTTTCCATCACTCATTTAAGTGACCATGATATTTTTTTTTGGGCCTTGTTTTATAAGTCATGTGTTGGATCTCTTTCATGTAAAAGTGATGATGTGTTGCCATCACTTTGAGATGTGACGATTATGTTTAGGTCATGTTCTATGAGTATTTTGATGCATTTCTTTCATGTAAAAGTGATGAGGAATTTTTCCATCACTTTGAAATGCAATGATGAGGTCTGGTCTTGTAATTTTGTTGAGGTATGATTTCCATTTTGTTGTAAGCTTGACCACCGAGTACGTGTTATAAACTTGTGGCAAGTATGGAAATATTTGGGTCATTGTTGGTAACAATGAGAATGTAATGTTCATTGCAGCTTTAGGCAGGTGTTGGCATTTTGATTCCAAAGGACGAAAGTGAAGGAGTCTTCAAGGGATGTGTCGTCTCAGACTTGTGTTGCGACCAGTTGCAGGTGTTGGATTTGCATATTGATTCTAAAATATGACAGATAAAGGAATCTTCAAGAGATGTGCCTTTTATACATTCGTGCCACAACAATTGCAGGTGTTGGCTTTGCATCTTGATTCCGAAGTACGCGAGGTGAAGGAGTCTTCAAGGGGTGTGCCTTTTTAGACATTTTCATTTCCGCAGTTGCAGGTGTTGGCTTTGCATATTGATTCCAAAGTACGAGAGGTGAAGGATTCTTCAAGGGATGTGCCTTTTCATACATCGCATTGTAGAAGTTGTAGGTGTTGGCTTTGCAACTTGATTCCGAAGTACGTGAGGTGAAGGAGTCTTCAAGGGATGTGCCTTTTCAAACATTTGCATTTCCACAGTTTCAGGTGTTGGCTTTGCATCTTGATTCCGAAGTACAAGAGGTGAAGGAATCTTTAAGGGATGTGCCTTTTCAAACATCACATTGCAGTATTTGTACATGATGGCTTTGCATCTTCATTTCGAAGGACGCCAGGTGAAGGAGTCATGTGGGATGTGCCTTTCAATGACATTTGTAGACAATTGATGATAGGTAAAGCTTGATGCTTTTGGAGGACCAAAAGCTCCTCAGTGGGGAGGAATGATCCAGGTGGATTAAACAAGTACAAGTACAAGTGGCTCAGCACAGAGGACTCAAAAATCAAAGTGTTCAAAAATATCTCGAACTAGGTTCATGTTGTAGATCTCGTCTTTTTTATTCCAACGGCGCAGACGACACTCAATTCTGAGTCCGTATGAAGGAGTTAGGAGCGGTCAAAGTTTTGGGTTGACTTGGTGACTGGGCAGCCTTAAGGAGGACGAAAATTGGATGAAACCCGACCACTAGATTCTGGCAAGCTCAGGTCGTTTCCGGGCGAAATTGTGGCCTTCTTAAAAGCACTCCTATGGTAATTTTCGAAATTTTTAAAAATGACTAAGTTGTTTTATATAAAACAAGAATTAAATTTAAAAAGGGGGGTGGCAGGCCACCACCCCCTCCACCTCACCCAACCGCATCACACCATATACATTTATTTGGGGGGCAGGCTGTCAACCTCACCACCCCGTCGTCGACACGTCCATGCATAACGACACCACCGCAAATGTGCCACGGTGTGCCCAAACCCGCAACCAACCACCAGAATATGCCATCAACAAGAGCTAGCAGGAATTGAACCTGCAACCGACCCTGACGGCCCCGCCCACGCGACAGCTCCAAACGCACCATATTTTAAATATATATACAACAAATGGCGGAGGTTTGGGGGCGGACCGCCCAATGCGGATCCAGTCCCCCATAATATATTTGTTTAACAAAAAAAATACGGTGGATTTTAAATTTAAAAATATGCACGGTTTTTTAAAAATGGAAATATGCTAAGTCCAGTGGGGTCGGTGGGGTTGGAACCCATGACCTCTGCCCGGCTAAATCTGCCTAAACCAACTTAGCCAACAGGGTTCTTGGAAAAATCCGCCCAGGATTAAATATTTAAACCCATCTTTTTACAAGTGCACGCATGCCATGGAGGAGCAGGAGTGCACGCATGCAGATCGAGGTTAATATTTTTTTATTGCAGTTCATGTGGAACCATGAGCCAGAAAAGAGGCAAGTGGAACCCTGATTGAGGCTAACTTTCAAGAGGGTGAAATTTTGACTTTGTCCAAATGGGACAAATTTTATGTCATTTTTGCACTACTCGACACCACGATTCTGATGGTGTGCTCAGTTTCTTCTTCTGAGTTTTTGATTTTTCAGCCACTTTTGGAAGTGGGTTATGCAGGTGTCAGATTTCCACAAGTGAGCAGTCATTTTCACCTTTTTCGACGCCACAAGATTGATGGTGTTTTCAGATTCAGCCGCAGAGCAACTCAGCCTTCAACAAATGGCAGCATGAGGTATATGATGTGGATTCCATGTACTTCTTCATTTATTTCTCTTTGAGATGCATTATGTCTTGTTGATCCTGATTAATACATGAGTTGTGGGATCTTGCCTTGTGTTGTTATTGATGTATTTTTAGCTATGGATTTGTGTCATGTATGAGATCCCTTTATGCCACATTGGCAGGATGCTCATTTTCACATGTGTATTGTTGAGATCCCTTGTTTGCCAGGATTGGCGGGATACTCTTATTTATTACATGTTAGCTATGGTCATACTGATAGGAGTCTTTCTTTATGTATGAGAGTTCCGCAGTGGAACATCTCTTAAAGAAGTCAAGTCACTCTTGTGTGAGGGAAATTTTTCCTTGTATGTCATAGGAAAGCACATCCATGTACATCTTCTTCTTACAACACATAATGCAGTGGCCTACACCATCTTGACACCGAGGCCCAGAGATGTAGTCCCTCTTGGACGAACTCTGTCATCAAACGACGTGTTCTTATGATTGTTGATCTTGTTCATTTATGTTCCTCTTATTTACAGCTACAATCATTCATTTATGTTCTTTAACTTCTTAATTAAATGCAATTCTAATTATCAGCCGAATTAAAAGGTCTTGGTTAAGGGTATCAAGAATTTACCCTGAATCAACCCTCCATCTATATCTATATCCCCCTCCATTTCTTTTTTTGTCTATCTATCTCACCCCCCTAAACACACACACTCTCGCACTCCATATATATCAATCTCTTTGTTAATCCCCTCCTCTCCCCATCTCTCTCTTCTTCCCTCTCTTCACCTTCCATCTATATCTCTATCTTCCCCTTCTCTCTCTCTCCCCCACTAATATCTCTCTTTCCTCCTTTTGTCCTCTCTCCCTCTCTCTCAATCTTCCTTATCACTCACTCTCTCTCTCTCTCTCTCTCTCTCTCTCTCTCTCTCGCCACCTTTCTCTCTCTATATCTTTCTTCTTACCTCCCTCTCCCTCCCCCTCCAAGTCCATATCTCTTTCCCTCCCTCTCTCCACTCTCTCACAACCTCTCTCTTCCTTCCTCTCTTTCCCTTTCTCTCCCATCTCTCTCTCCCTCTCTCTCTCTTCACCCACCAACTATGTTACTATATCCCTCCCTCTCTCCTTATATCTCCTTCTCCCCCCCTTATCTCCATCTCTCCTTATTTGTCTATTTATCTCAGCCCCAAACATACACGCTCTCTCTTTGTCTCTCCCTTGTCACTCCTTCTCTCTCTCCACTTCTCACTCTCTATATTTCGTATTTCCTACATCTCTCCCCCTCCAACTCCATCTCTCTATCGATCCCTCTCTCTTCCCTGATCTCTCTCTCTCTTTCTCTCTCTCTCCCTTCCCTCCAATACTCTCTCTTCCCCCATCACTCTCCTCCTCTCTCTCATCCTTCCTCTCTCTCCCTTTCTCTCCTACCTCCCTCTCTCTTTTCCCTCCAATCCTCTCTCTCCCCCCCCTCTCTCTCTCTAATCCTCTCTCTTCCCCCATCTCCCTTTCTGTCTCTCTCTTTCCACCCCTCTCTCTCTCCAACTACATTACTATATCCCTCCCTCTCTCCTTCTCTCTTCTTCTCTCCCCTCTTCTTTCCATACATCTTACTTTGTCTCTTTATCTCACCCCTAAACATACACACTCTCTCTCCATCTCTCCCTTATCACTCTCTCTCTCCCTCCACTTCTCTCTCTCTCTCTCTTTCTTCTTAGTTATGTAAACCAATGAACATAAATATTCCTAATATAAAGCAGATTATGGAGTAAATATGAAAAGAGGTTTTAGTTACTTACCATACCTCTGGTTTATATTTTTATTTATTTACCATACCTCTTTTATTTACTATGGTATTTGGCCCATAAGCTTGTTATATAATTATATTTTTATTTATAATCCTATTTGATATATTGTTATTTATTTACCTTACCTCTTTATACCTCTTTTATATTTATTTATTTACCATACTTATTTTATAAATATGGTATTTGGCCCATGGTATCAATATTAATTTGTCCCATGGTATTCGTCCCATAGGCTTCATCTAAATAAAACCTCTTTTTTAAGTTTTTTTAAATATAAAAAAGTTTATGGAGTAAATATAAAAATATTTTTTATTTATTTACCATACATCTAGTTTATATATATTTTTATTTATTTACCATAATAGGTTTCATTTATTTACTATACCTCATGTTTATTTATATTTATATTTATTTAAATTTTAAAATATTGCAACTTTGATGGGAAAATATTAATGTCTTTAAATATTTTAATTTATCCATAGAATATGGGTTTTGTTTTTAAAGATTCATTTTACAAATATTTAATTAAAAGAAATATTAAAAGATTTTGGATTTTGATTGTTTGTGTTGAATTAACTCTTTTTCTTTGATTTAGGAAATCGTATTGACTTTTTTAAAATTTTACTTAATTTGGAAATTCAATGTGGTAAATTTTTTTGTTAAAGGTAAATTTATGATCCATTCAAATTCACTTATATAATTTACCATCCATTCAAATTATATAAATAATACATAGTTTTATTTTAATAGTTAATCTCAACCCATTAATAAGTTTAAAAAGTTATATATAATCTAAATATTCAAGTTCTATAAAATTCAAGATTAGGTTAATGCTTTGGCCGACATTAGAAAAAGTAAAATTTATTATTTTTTGAGAACATGACATACCCGACATCGGGGTCATACTGGGTTGTAGATTGAGCCTCTAGTCACAATTAGGCGTTGATTTTCCCAATAAAGGGTTTGAAAAGTAAATATTGGATTTCCTATATTTTTTATTTGTTTAGAGAGTAAATATTTATTTATTTAAATTGGTCAAGGTAACATGTTTCTAATTTTTAGTTTAGTGATGGAAATATGATATATTGCAGATTCTATAATGCACTTTTACCCATTTGGAAAGCTCTACTATACCAGTAATTTAGCCTCCTAATTCCTCATGCCCCTTCCACGTCCACGTCCATGTCCTTGTTTCCTTCAATGCTATCTTTGTATCACTCTACATTCATCTACACTTCTATCGGCATGTCTTTACACCCTTCTGGTGCAAATGCTAACTTATACCTTTAAGTGTTGTTGTTTCAAGTAGATTTGTTAACATTTCTTAGTCTATAGGTTGTTTTTGACAATATGTTGCAACATTTCCTAATTTTAACTTGTTTTTATTATTATGTTACCATATAGAAATTTCTTCATTGTTTTTTGGTAAGTTATTATCAAATTTATTTTTGAAATATTAAATTTGTCATCATGATATTTCAGTTTTTTTTTAATTACTCTCTTTTAACTCATTAATGTTTAACTCATAATGCTTATCACAATAGCCACTTTTTCGAATCATAAAATAATATTTTCTAAGAAATCATTAATTCATGTCAGTTTTTATTTTCTCTCTTTCCTTTGTTACAAATGCTTATATGTTTCTTGATATAAGTGCATCATAATTATTTTTATAAGTATAATCGTAGTTATAAACTTTATTAATTACTTTATTTTTTGATTTGGCGTCTCGCTAATAATTATGCGTATGCTAATAATTATGGGTATGCTTTTATGATGTCTAAATCATTTTTATAACTTCGCTTAATATACTTATTTAGTTTTCTAAAAAGTTAATATGCATTTTTTCTAATTTTTGGTATTACTTCCACGCTATATAAATAATTTGTTATAATTTCATTCAATATACTTATTTAAATTTATAAGGAATTGATACGCACTTGTTTGGAGGGTTTATGAGCAACGTATTAACCTTTAAGTCATGATTAATCGATACCTTTTTTCACTTTCTTTATGATTAATCAATAACCTTTACGTCATGATTAATGGATAACCTTTTTTATTTTTTTTATGATTAATCGATAACCTTTAATGATTAATCGATAACCCTTTTAAATTTCTTCATAATTAATCGATAACCTTTACATCATGATTAATCGATAACCCTTTTTACTCATTTTCCTTATAGTTTATAATATATCTTGAATCAAAATACACACTATTTTGCTAAAATGTTAAACTAGACTTCAAAAAAAAATGAGATGAACATTTTTGTTTTGTTTGCACTGTGGTTCGTAGTGACACTTAACGTATTCCCCTCTATATACTATATAATTTAATTTTCTAAATCTATTCATTTTATATACCATATGATTGAATTTCTAAATTCGTTCATTTCCTTAAAAAAAAAAAAATACAAAAAATACAAAAATGAACAATAATTTTGGTTTCAATTTTGAAAAAATATATTTCCATTTTTATAAATATTTTATAATTATATTATATTATATTTATAATTATAATTATAATAATAATATCTTTGATAAATATATCCACATAAATTAATGTGAATTATTTAAAGAAATTTGAATTAAACATTTATTGATATGAAAATTCATATAAAAATATTTCAATATATAATATTAGGATGAATGGGTGAACAATCCCCTTGAACCATATATCATCATCATTAAGTTGTAATATAACTTCAATTTTAAATAATTGCCATATCTCAAATTTAACTCTGAGCAAGCATATTCCCTCCCTAAATAAAAATTAGAAAATTTATTTCTGAATTTACTCTTTATTATTAATAATAATAATATTAGTATTATTAAATTTTCAAAATTATATTTGATGCATAAACAATCACAATTAGTTTAACACTTTACATGCATGAAAATTATCAATCATGAACTTACTTTTTGACGAGGTTTGTTATATGTGCCATAACATCTATATATGAATTTGTCGTTTGAACATGAACACAATTGTCACACTACAATGTTACAACCATAGAGTAAATAAATTTGTTCTTTGGTTTAATGTTTGAGGTGGAGTGATCATGAAGGCACCTCGAATTGTGTGTTTATTTGTTTTTTTATATTTCCAAGTATATCTTTTTTTAATTACCGTATACTAATTAAAATAATTGAATTTTAATTATTTAAATGTTACAGTTTAAATTAATTTAAAAAAAATATGACTAAAAGTTGGATTAGAAAAACTATAATAATATTAGTGTTATAAATAATATATTTGTTTAAGAAAGTTAAATTATTTATTTTATTTTTTTCTGTTTTTATTTACTTATTTATTTATTATATTAAAAAAAATTAACCTTCTCTATTATATTTTATTTTAATTAAATAATAAAATTCTTAACTTTTTAATTAAAATTTCTTAACCCCTTTTTAATAAAATTTGTAATTTAATTAATTTATTATTTAATTTGAATTCGTAACTAACCCATTTTTAATAAAAAAATCTTAATCTTCTTTTTAAAATTTTATTTTATTTATTTATTTTATTTTATTAATTGATTAATTAATAATTTAATTGGTTTATTTTATTTATTTATATTTTTTTGTTATTTTTATTTATTTATTAAATTGAAAATTTTAACCCTCCCTATAATATTTAATTAATAATTTATATAAAAATTTCTTAACCCATTTTAATTAAAATTTTTAATTTAATTTGAATTCTTAAATTAACTCAGTTTTCTTAACCTTTTCTTAATAAAAAAAAATTAATTTGAATTCTTAACTAATTTCCTAATGGCTAGTTTTTAACAACTAGTTCTCAGCAGCTATTCCTGAGCAATGATGCATCTCTTCTATTTATTCATCAAGATCGATTAGTTTCTCCACCTTGTCCTAAGGATGAACCACATTAGTTAGTTCGAAACGTCGACCTAATCCTAATGATGTGATTAATCCGAAAGGCATTTCATCTACAATATGTGAGGATATTTAAGATTTTAGATTTAGTTAAGTTTAGTTTGGTTTAATGTATTGATTAGGTAAATTTGTGTTTTTAGTGTATTCTATTAATATGCACTAGTTGCATTGTAATTGTTCGTTCACGATATGTTCTAGACATAGAGTAATTTTGTTGAATTTTGTAGTTATGATCGGTCTTCATAATTGATTTTATCCTTCCAAAATGAAAGAAATAATAAATAAATATGTAATCATCAAGTCAGACCCATCAAGTTTATTATATAAGGGCAACTTGACTTCCTCCATTAACACAATTTTTGGATCACTCGTTCATATGCTTATTATTTTGCTCATATGAAGGAGGAGAGATAACAAATCGAGTTTTATGGGTAAACTAAAATCGTCTGGGCACACCGAGTTCTTCTAAGGTAGACCGAGATTTTTGAAGCAGGCCGAAATTCTTTGTGGCACAGTGACCGAAATTTCTGAGGTTCCTTATCTTTGTTTGACTTGGTTTTGATTATGGTCAATTTGACCTTGTTTCTAATTGGATATCAGATTATATCTCTTGTTGAATTCAATTAATCTCTCTAAGAAAAGGTTGTTGGGTTTTTCCCTAGGAGATTGTTTTCCCAGGATGAATATTTATGTCTCTTGTTTGGTTGTCTCTTTATGATCCTATTGTCATTATTTGTTCTATTGTTAAGATCTTTTATGTAATTTCTTAATGATAAATGTGAATACAAAAAAAAAAATGATAAAAAATCATTAGAAGTAATTATCAGTTTAGAAGTCCTTGAAAAATCAGTAGATTCGACGACTCATATTCTCTTCGACATTAATGGTTATTCATCTATGACTTAACACTTGATTGGTACATTACCTCTATTTAAAGAGCATGGAGGGTCATGGTTAAGTGTGAGAACTATATTAATATTAAATTATATATATATATATATATATATATATATATATATATATATATATATATATATATATATATATATATATATATATATATATATATATATATATATATATATATATATATATATATATTGCAAGTGGCCACATTGGTTAGGGTCGTGGATTATTTCATTCTTAGGGGGTTTCAACCACGTAAAAACAATAGCATTGTAATATTTCATTCAGTTTTGTGAGAGGTTACTAAAGGTGTTCATCCTGTATGGGATACCTTATTTTCCTAAACATGGTATCAGAGCTTGTTTGAAGAATTGTTCTTCTTGTTGATTGAGATCTTAAGCTTGTGGCGTTGCAATTATGAGATATTATATTTTCATACATTTTTGGCTTGACCAGATTGTTGCATTATGTATGGAGTATGTTTTAGTTAAGAATGCATTTCATTTCATTTGAAAAGGTGTCAGTTTTCCCAAGATACGACATTTTGGTCAGAATTGGAGGTAGACAAAATGAATATGCCATTTTTTTTAAATTTACAAAGTTCATTTTTAGGTTTTCTATTTATATTCTCGATTTCCTATTCTTTATGGTATGTTTATACTCTTCGCCTTGTGCTCTGCGCAATCTTGAAAAATTAGAAACATATTAGAAAATGTTCTCTTAATTGTGTATTCTCTTTATTGTGTTCTTTGTGCGATCTTGGCAAATCAGAAATAGAGAGAAGCCTTTCATTTTCCGCGTAACCTAACTAAGATCTAACCCCATTGTTGTTGAGTTCTGAAATTTTTCTTCAAATCATTATTTATTTTAAATGAACATCTTTTTTGGTAAACACACACTTCTAGACAATGCTTCAACTATAACAACCCCATCCTCCTTCACTATTATTGTTATGTATTTTGCAGTAACTCGCTTGGTTAAAAATTACTATATTTATTAAGAAGTCTTGAATTAAAATATTTTTTTTTTAATTACTTTTAGAAAAAGCTCATGCAAAATGAATTTATTTCATAACTTCATTGTAAGTGTATTTCGCTTATGTTATAAAAGAGAAACACTATAAAATAATTTTAATAATTTTTAATTTTTTAAATTACTTTTTGAAAAAGTTTATCTAAAATTTAATTTGTTTAATAACTTCAATGTAAAATGTATTTCACTTATAATAAAGGTGAATCATAATTTTAACATCTTTTTTATCTTTTTTTCCGCATACAACTCTCATTTATAAAGTAACTTCATTGTAAAATTGTTTTCACTTGTTTTTAAAAAGTGGATCACTTCATAAAGTAACTTGTTTGTAAATGTGAGTTTAAAAGAAAAGCTAGCGAGGAAAAACATATTTTTTTCTTAAAATCTTCAATTACATCCATCAGCATGTGGGTGAACTTCCACCTTCCACGTGGCTCTTGGTTACTATTAATGTCTTTCTTAAAAAATGGAAAAACTTTTACATTTGAAGTCCATTTTCAATATCATTTTTTTAAACAACCTATTTTTTTGAGATATTTCCATTCATATAGTTAGTTTTGGTCTATGAAACCATATTATTTGCATTTTTTAATATGGATACTCCACATGAACTTTTTCTTACCGATACCAACTACTTTTCATGGAAATCTCACATGGAGGATGTACTAAGTAGTAAAAGATTGTATCAAAGTACCTTGGCAAAAGAAAAATCCCCCATTGATGTTGATAAGAGAGCCAGATGTGATAATAGGAATGGTGAAGCATATGGATAAATTGGAATGATCGTTTCTCCTAATTTGTGATTTCACATTCAATGAATCAATTTTGAGGATGAAGTCTGGGAAAAGTTGAAAAATATATTTGGTCAACCAAATGTGACCATATCTCATTAGCTTGAAATTCGGATCGTGACCTTAAATCCTAATAATTTGTTTTCCATTGAAAAGTATTTAATTAAGTTTAAAACACGTAGACATTTACTTAAATACTGTGAAGTTGAACTAAATGGTGAGTAAAACATATTTATTATTATTTCCCAACTTGGTTCTACATATTCTATGTTTTTATCTACATTTTATGCCAATAGAGAATCTCTAGGGTCTACATATCATCAACCTTCTCCTGAATCCTTTTGTGATTCTTTGATTAGAGAGCAAGACAAGCTATTGCCTATTGGAGTAATCAACAATGCAGGTACATTTAATAAGGCCCTAGTGGCCCAATAGAAAGATAACATCAAGCATCCAAAGAAGAAACGTCCTTGCAACAACAAGCAAAACAAAGGTCCCAAAATATTTCTAACAACTTCTATTCCCAATGGTGACAAAGGAAAAAAATCAAGGAATAAGATTTTCAAGCATTACAATTATTGTGGGAAAGATAGTCATCTGGAGTCTAAATGTTTTGAAAAGACAGAGGCCTTGAAAGAAATAATGAAAAAGCACAACATCGATATTAATTCTTATTTCAAAACTTCTTCTCATGGACATGCACTTTCAGCTTCTAGTTTCTCCTTCAATGCAACTTCTACTTCTTCTTGTGATGAGTGACTTATTAATTCTAGAACATATTATCATATGGTTAAGGATGAACAAATTTTTTTTCTCTTAATGATTGTAATGGAAACCAAATATTTGTTGGTGATGATAAATCTCTTAGTGTAGTAGGTTTTGGAACATTAAAATAAACAATGGTCATTTCAATGATCTATTATGTGTTCCATGTTTTTCTTGCAACCTTTTGTGAGTTTGTCAAATCAATTATAGTGAAGGTAAAAGAATAGAGTTTTTCACCTTATCAAGTTGTAATTAAGGATTTCAAGGGTCCTAATTATGTTCTTACCACTATAATAGTTGATGATATTACCAAGTTGTACAATTTTGACAAATTTGGGTTATCACAATCTCCCTTAGTTTTTATTTCTCACAACGATGACTTGAGCAAACTTTGGCATGAGTGATTTGGTCATTTAAAATATCTCTCATTGGAGAAACTGTGTAATTAAAATATGTTGAGTGGTCTTCTTCTCATTTCTTACAGAGATGGTGTATGTTCCAGGTTTGTTCTCAGCAAACATCATGAGGAAAATTTTGAAAAATGTGCCTCTTCGCACCCCTCAACCCCTTCGTAGCTTGTTCATAGATATTTGTGTGGTTTTATTTCTTCTCCTTCCTTATCTAGGTTCAAAAATTGCTTAAATTTCATCGATGACTTCTCTAGATGCATGTGGAATTACTTCTTAAAAATTACGAGTGAAACTTTTTAATTGTTCTTGGCCTACAAAGCCCTTGTAGAAAAACAATTCGGGCATCAATTACAAATGCTAATAAAATATAATGGAGTTGTGTATGTCAGCAAAAAATTCGCAATTGAATAGATTGCACAGGGAATTAAAATGTAATATATTGTTCCACACCACAACAAAATGGTGTTGTTGAAAGAAATAATCATACAATAAATGAAATGGCTAATTATATGATTCAATCTAAGGGATTAAGTTTTCATTTATGGGCGAAAGAATTCAACTTTGCAAATTACTTAGTAAATCACACTTTGAAATTAAGCATGGGCTAACATTAAGCCAAATGTAATCCACTTCCATATATTTGGTAGTGTAGCGTGGGCTCACATTCCTAATGAAAAAAGAAATATTTATGGCCTAAAAGCAAGAATTGTATTTTGTTGTATATTTTGAATATATAAAAGTTTATAGACTTCTTCAACCTCATTCCAATGAAATAATGATTAGAAGATATATTAAGTTTATTGATAATATCTTGGCCTCTGAGCCTAATTCGGTGGTTGAGCCCTCTTCAACTTGCGATCCATGTTCGGAATTTTCGGAACCTTCTATCCCTATTATGGTTTCTTCTTCAAATGATGATAATGAGAATGAAAATTAAAGTTTTTCTACTCGCATTCCTCAAGATGAGTTCATTGAACATGAACTTGCACTAGCACCATCACTTCATCGATGGGTATGTTAAACATGAGAAGCATTTGGAAACCTTATTGGTGATCCTACATATTGGCATCAAAATCGCTCATAGTTCCATCGAGCCTCCTATCTTTTCGATTAAGTTTTAGAGACTCATGGTCTAGAAACATTTTCATAAGCTTTAGGCTATCCAGATTGAAAAACAATAATGGATGAAGAATATCATTCCTTGAGGGAAATGATACTTGGGAACTTATACCTCTCCCAAAAGGAATAAAACGTGTTAGATGTAAATGGGTGTATGTAATTAAATATGCATCATATGGAATTTTTGAAAGACATAGGCCTAGTTAGTTTCTAAAGGATTCTCTCAAGTTGAAATAATTGACAACAATGAAACATTTTCCCCAATTTCCAAAATGAATTCCATGCACCTTATTTTATCCCTTATTGCCTCACATAGATGGGAGGTTCATCAAATAAATGTTAAATATACCTTCTTGCATGGGGATCTACAATAGGAAATATACATGTAACAACCTCTTGGATGTTTGTAGAGTGACTCTGACCTTGTTTGTTTCCTTAAGAAATCTCCATATGGTCTTAAACGAGATACAAGAGCTTGGTATGATAAAATGGATAGCTTTCTTCTTGACATCGTCTTCTCTAGATGTCATTCTGAACCCAATTTATACACCAAGAAAGTAGGAAGTCATCTCAAATCCTTCTTCTTTATTTCGATGACCTTATCCTCACTAGTAGTGACCCTGAACTTTTGACCCATGTAAAATCAAGCATTAAGAAGAATTTTGAAATGAAAAACTTAAGATATTTTCATTATTTTTGGCCTCCAAGTATTGCAAACTGAGGAAGGAGTTTCTATTTTCCATATAAGCATGCATGCGACCTTATTCATCGTTTTCACATGGAAGATTGTAAACCAACCCCTTCTCCCTTTTAGTTCGTAGTCAAACTTGTTGCCACCTGAAATACAACTGAAGTGATTCCATTTTGTAACATTGGTTAGTTGGTAGTGTCTAATATTTGACTCATGCCCATCCTAATAATTCCTTTGTTGTTGGTCTTATTTCCCAATATATGTAAACACCCATGAAATTCATTAGAAAGAAAAAAAAATGATACTTCGGTATATTTGGGGTACAATTCAGTTTGGAATACATTACAGTTCAAAGGGGGGCCATTTTTGGTTGGTTTCACTGATTCATATTGGGTTGGTGACCCTGATGATCAAATTTCTATTGTGGGTTATGTTTTTAATCTTGGTTCCTAACCTAACAGTTGGGCTTGTAAAATGCAGTAGGTTATTGCTCTTTCTTTAGTAGAAGCATATTATAGAGTAGTGGTTAATGCAAGTCAAGAATTCTTGTGGGTTTGATATATCTTCTCAGAGTTTGGATTTCAACAACAACATTTGACCACCCTTTGGTGTGACAATCAGTATCATAAAGCTCGCCAAAGATCTATTCATCATAAATGTAACAAACACTTTTAGTTATAAATGCACTTCATTAAAAATATCATTCATCATCAAGTTATTAAAGTGTTATTGTTACCTACATATGATCAAGTTGAGGACATTTTCACAGTCTCTTACTGAAGCAAAGTTTTTTAAACTTCAATATATGTCAGGATTTTGATAAGTTGTCATTAAGGGGGGCACGTTCTAATGCCTCCTTCCTTATCCTATTGTGTCACCTTTTTAAATACTTCAATCCCATCCCAAGTTTTTCTTAAGGTGGGATATTAGGATATTTAGACACCTAAGAGTTAGTTAGTTTATGCTTGCTCTAATGTGTCTATTATGTACAAATGTGTTTCTTAGTGTGTGTCTTTAGTATGCATTAATCGCATTGTAATTTGACAGTCACAATATGTTCTAGACATAGAGTGATTTGATGACTCATATTATTCTCAATACTAACAACTATTGATCTATAGCTTAACACCAAATTAGTCTGTGATCTTTGTTTATGGAGCATCAAGCGTCATGGATGATGATTGAGTGTGAGAACTCTCTTATGTAAAAAATAAAAATAAAAAATCATTTTGCATTAATAAAATTGCCTTAAGTCGCCATGTTGGTTGGAGCCATGGATTTTTCCCCCTTAAAGGGTTTTAACCACGTAAAAGTATTAGCGTTATGATCTTTGATTTGGTTGTGTGAGTGGTTAGTGGAGGTGCTTGTCTTGTATATAATTCCTTATTTTATCGAACAAAGTGAAATCATAATCTTATACATATTCAATGTGAGTGATGATTTATAAAATATCTTGTCATGTATAAATATATATTGACCAATCAGATGATGAAGATTTATAATCCTTAGGACTATTAATGTAACCTTGAAATATATTATTATTATGCAAGGAATATTTTCATCATAGGCATTGTTTTCTCTAAAAGGCATAAATAAAAAATACTATATTTAATCTAAGTCATTTATTTGTCATTAACATGTTAATAATTGTTCGCTTTTGTAGCATCGGATGTGTTCTAGCCACAAAAATTTGTAGATAGGATAGAATACATGAGATATCTAAAACCCATAAATCGTTTCTGGAAATTCCACCTGGAAATGTCTCAAATAGAGTATTAACCAATTTTTAAATATTTCCTAAGTTTAAACTTAGCGAATATGGTTAATTAATTAGTATTAATTGAGGTAAGGTGAGAATCATCTATAAACACACACGGATCAACAGGGAATTAATCTGGGCCATCTATTATGTTTTAATCTTCGTCGTTGGTGCTCCAACAGAAGATTATAAGAAGAAGTCGATAGGTAGATGGTGATAAGGCCAGTGTAGATACTTAGTTAGCCAGGAAGTTTGATTTTCTCAGTAGCAGAATATCAATAGAGAAGAGAGATCCGTAGGGTGAGTAGCAGGTGGAAGAGGAGGGCAGCAACATTCCAAGTGGAAGGCTTCCAATCCCCGGAAGAGGCAAAGGAAGAAAGGCCAAAATTCTCATAGGGCTAGCATAAGCTCTGTGCAGAAGGTGACGCAGTAGGCTCAACACATAGATTAGGGAGGAATTTCGATGGTAGAAATTAGCTATGGGGTGAGATAAAATTCTCACAATAATTTTTCCAGTATTTTACTCAAATTATATTTCCAATTGGGCATCTAAATTATTGTACTCAGAATTGTTGTTGAAGAATAATAATAAAACCCTTATCTGTTGCACCAGTTTTCCCGCATTGGGTTTTTCTGGGGACATTTGTCCAAAAATAATTGTGTTAAATTCTTGTGTATGTGCTAGAATTTCTCAGTTTCCAGTATTTTATTTTCCGCTGTAGTTTTATGGTGAAAATTGTAGTTGTGATTTTATTCATTGTTTGTCGTAGCAAATAAACTGCATAATTAAATTATAGTTAGAATAATGCTTTCAAGTTGTTGCAATAGATGAAATTTTCACATGATATCAAAGCTTAAATTATTAGTTGGGAAGCTTAGATGAAGAAGAAATAATTTTGATGTTCAGTACGACTAGCAAGACGAAATTCTTGAGGCAGCACAGATCATTGATAGGCAGACCGAGTTGTTGAGGGAAGCATTTTTATCTTCCAGTTGTAGGTTAGCAAAAAAATTAAAGTTTCATAGATTAGTAATTCCAGTAGTCAGAGGGAGCATTTTCAACTCATTTTTTCGCTGAGCAAACTCCTTGGTTGGACGCAGAGGTTTTTTAGCATAATCAATGGCAGGAGGAAAGAGGAATAACACATTATAAATTCTTCAGCATGGCCATGGACAAAATTAACTTTCATGAAGCTTTAGATTTTTCTTCTAGGTTGGAGGATGAATTTTCTTGCTTGTCAGGATGAACTTCAAGGGTGTCTGGTATATAGACAATGGAGCATCAGCTCATATGACAGGGGTTAGAGAATATTTCTCTAGCTATAAGGAGGAGCAAATGGACTTCCAGATTACTATGGGAAACAAAACGAAATGTACTCCAGTAGGGAGAAGTAGCATAAATTTGCAGAGGGATTCAGGAGCCAACACCAGTGCTACAAATGTATTTCATGTGCTAGGATTGGGTATGAACCTCATTTTAGTATCCCAGTTGTAGGATAAGGGGTATGATTTCCACTTCGTAGTGAAGAATGTTAAACACTAAAACTGGAAGAAGGTAAGACAAATTGGAGCTCGAAGCAATATATTGCATGGGTTGCAGCTCAACTCTCCAATGGCACTAATAGGAAGTGGCAGTAGCAGTAGCAGTGGGAAGTAACTTAATGAGTTATGGGATAGGATAATGGGACATCTGTTGAGAATTAGGTAGGGTTAGGTTTAATTAAAATTCTCTTCTTGATATTTACTTGTGAGCTTACTTCTTTTACTTATGTCTTCTCTTCTTAGCTTATTATGAATTTCTTCAAGTCTATTACCAATAACACAAGAGACACAAATTTAGGCTCTTTGAGCCAAGTCCAAAACCTCTCCCTCTCGGAGAAGAAAACCCACAAGAAATTCTTCTTATAGACTTTCATATGACAAGTACCATGACCATGACACAGACCCTTGACCCTTGTATGCCTCTAAGACCTTGTCACTGCTTCTTCATAGATTCCTTAAGCCAATCTTATTTTCTGCACTGTTCTGCACCAAAATTGCACCACCACTAAGGAGACTCAGTCCCTAGTCTAAATTCTTCCTCGACCTTCTTCTGGAGTTTCCTTCTCAGTCTACTTTTAGTGTCCATGATTCCCAAGACGGAAATCTCATTTTCTCCTCTTTGCTATATATATATATATATATATATATATATATATATGTATAAACTTTGATCCTCTGTCACATATACTACAGTCCTGTAATATATATACACTTAAGTCCTTATATAATATATACTGTGGTTTCCTGTCATATGTACTTCAGTTCTCTGTAATACGTATACACTTTAGTCCTGTAATATATTTACTTCAGTCCCTTCTATAATATACATAAACTTTTTTCCTCATGTAAGATATACAAACTTCTATCCTCTGTCATATTTCAATCGTGAACTAGATTAATGTAATCCTAATTGTAACCCTCCTTCCTTCGTTATCTGTAATCCAAACTGCTCTGAGATATATACCCGAACTTCTGCATTGCTTCCTTTTCTGAAAACTCAGATATAACTGAACTGTTTTTTGTGATTTGCAAGGGTTTATCCTCCTTTATATATTTTATGGAGCCTATAAATAAGCCGACATGTCATAGGTGACTGACATGTCATAGGTGACCAACATGTCTCTAATTGTCATAGGTGACCGACATATCAAATATATATATTGAGGCCAACTTAAGTTGTGCATTCTTTGTTTTGAGGTCATCTTCAAGGAGATAGTGACAAGGTCTTGGAGCATACATTTCCATCAATAATTTTGCTTTTACATGAGTGTAATATGACTCCATATACATGACTCAAATTATATTTATGACAAAACAAATTCCTAAAGACATCAATAATAATTCTTGCACCTATAATAAAAACTTCTTGCTCATGAAACCCATGAAGCAAGTATTTACAAAATACATTTTATTATATTTGTCTTCATTACATAAATTCATAATTTCTAGTCATTATGACGACAAAACCTAGTTACACTTTTCAACGCTCCTTCTTAACTAGGGAGGTATTAATAATGGTAAATGGTTACTTTCAATCTGAAGAATTTCATAAGAAGAATCAGGTTGGTAATCATGTATGTATAGCATCATATCAACCATCATTTTCCTAGTGCATGGCCTTAACTAACAGATCCATCTCTCCACGAGATCTTGAGCTTCAATGCTGGCGAGACCAATGATCAATAGACACCTACATCATTGTCTCTCTTAGATCATAACCCACTCGGGTTCACTCAGGCTATGTCCACCAAGAATATTCTTATCTTGGATTCCTAATCCTCAAATAATATTGGTCCTTCCACGACTACTCTTATCTTGGATGCCCTAATACATCCTCAAGAGTATCGGATTCTAGATGATTAATGTTGAAATTTGCAACAAAAAACAGTGAAATTGGCAACCAGAAAGGACAAAAATTGACCACATAATAGTGTGGGATTCCAGTCACACATTGGTGAGGAATTCAGTTACACATTAGTGCTAAATGTGTGTGTCTAATTTATTTATCCCTTAAATAAATTGGAAAATAAATTTCAATTTCATCTCATAATAACTTGTATCAGTTAATTAAGTCAGAAAGACTGAGTTAGCTCAATAATTTTGATTTGAGGGTCAAAGATGAGGCATGTAGAGTGATCCTAATATTTTGGGAGTCCAATTGCAATTAATGCACTAGTGGGGTGCATGTGTAATCATTTAACTAAAATTAATTGAGTAAAAATCAGTTTAACTAGTTCTAAATGAGTGATGAGCTAGTGAGAGGTCCAGTGAATTAACTTAGATTTAATTCACAATTAGTGATCAATCAGATAATTGATGATTCGCTATTAATAACTGCATGCATGTCAATTCTGATGAAAACCCAATTGATATAGAGGTTAAAGGGAAGACAATTATCAGTTGTATTATTAGCAAATTTCTCGGGCACAATTATAAAGTCACAAGAAGTCCATGATGGATTGTGCAATCAAGGAAGGTTTATTTTCCTATTTAATGGGGATTAATTCCATAGGAATTGCATGATAAAGGATGGGATTAGAAGAGGTTGATAATTGGCTAAGTATTTGTCAATTTTCCTGAGCATTGCAAGCCAGTTTTGAGCAGGATTAGAGTGACACAGTCAAGAGAGTGAAATATTTTCTCAGTGTGAGAAAGCATTGTATTGTTTCATGATTCTTTGAATATGTAAAATATATGATAGAGGGGTTTTGATCAGGTGATTTCCCCAAGAAAATATTGTGCTTTGTGATTGATTTACTTATTTCTCTTACTTGCATGTGATTGAGCGAATGTGTCTTATATTCCGCAAATATAGTAGAAGGGTTAAGTATCTTGTTTTAGTACATTACATGATCGGATTGAATCAATTGGTATAGATTTTATATATAATTTATACATGGTATCAGAGCACCATAAATCATAATAGAAGAGAATAAATTGATTTTGTCTTGAACAGGTTCAAATTTGCATATTTATTCATCAAGATCCAATAGCAGATCAAGATGTATTTCAATGGCTGGAGACTCGAATTTTCACTGAAGGGAAATTAAAATTATATTGCATGGAAGGACAGGATGGAGGCAGTGTTGGAGGATAATGGGTTGAAGGAATTCATAGACTGATATTCCAAAGCCCGCAACAACAGATGCCCAACTTCTTGATGCATGGAAGAAGAAGATAGCAAAGGCGAGAAGGATCTTGTTAGAGGAAGTTCGAGATCATATTGTCTCAAGTCTCCATGGGAAGGCGATTCCATATTCTATGTGGAAGGAATTGACATATCTATTTCAGAATAGCAGTGACCATAGGAATTTGGCGCTGAAGGACAAGCTCAAAAACATCAATATTGAGGAGGGTGAGACGGTACCAACATACTTGGTGAAGTTCACTCAATGTCGAGATGAGATTGGGAGTGTTGGTGTGACAGTAGCCCAGGATGATTCGGTGAGCCTAGCACTTATAGGCCTTCCTAAGAGCTGGCATAGTTACTAGGATTATGTGAATGGGAGGGAGAATTTACCAGACTGGGAGCATTTGTGGTCTGACTTAGTAATAGAAGAGATAAGGCAAAGCACCAGAGACGAGACCTCCAGCACCAAAAAATAAGAAGATTTTACATTAGTCAGAAAAGGAAAAAAGTCCTAAGGTGAAGAGGGCAAGAGATACTTGTCTAAGATCAAGTGTTTTCACTCTCACGAGCATGGGCACTATGCCTCGAATTTCCCTCAGAAGAAGGCAAGCAAGAAGGATCCTGCAATTACAGCGGGTGAAGTGTTGGCTTCACAGTTCGAGCTTGATTTTACTCTCATTTCATACATGGCTAGCACTATAATGGGATGCATGTGGTATATAGATAGTGGTGCCTCGTTAAATATGATGGGGAATAGAGATCTCTCCAGTGACTTGAAGGAGAAGGACCTCCAGCAGAACATCGAGTTTGGAGATGATTGGAGGTATAGGACCGGAATAGGTACAGTTACCTTTTGGAGGGAGTCTGGCTCCCCTCTCAGACTAGTAGATGTTTTGTATGTTCCAAGCCTAAGGAATAATCTTGTCTCTATAGCTGTATTGGAAGACCGTGGTTATGATGTGATGTTTAGAAAAGGAAATGTTTTCCTTAAACACATAGCCATGGGACAGGTGAAACATATTGGTGTAAGAGTCAAGAACCTGTATGCTCTCGAGGTTGAGGATGCATGCAAATATTTATGGAGAAAAGCAGTGGTTAATGACTTGGTGGTTGAGAAGGAGAAATTGTATCTCAACATGCAGCCTCAGAAGTAGTCTTAGAAGGTTGTGGAGCAACCATAATTGGAGAATCAAAGAGGAGACTGAGTGGAAGAGTCCACTCAATTAGAGACCTCTAGGAGGGGGGAATTTCAAGCCAGATGGGCAGAGGGAGTACATGCAGCTATAACTCCAAGTGTGAGGTGGGTTGTTGTGGCAGATATAATCCCAAGAAGAAATTTGGGCAGGGTACATTGAGATGGTGTGTCTCATGGATCGAACCTGGCTACGACGAGCCAAAAATATAGCAGTAGCAAGAAGGATCGGTTAGATTGATGCAGTCAGATGTTAGGAAGACAGAAATAAAAGTACAAATGTTAAATACTAGAGCGCAGATCAGAGTTGGCAGCAGTGTAGAGGGCACAGATGCATATGTCAGCAGCAGTGCAGAGAATCTAGAAATGTGCATTAGGATCCAGCAGTCAGAAGACTCTGATGACAGATTCATTATACTAATTCAATCGTTCGGAGGCTATTCAGTTTCAGGAGTTGTAGGTGCAAACAACACTAGAGAAGTGTTGCTTGTAGAACATTCCAAAGGTAGTGGATTGAGATAGATTGAATTCCTTTCTTGTTGAGAGGGAGTGCTGAAATTTGAAACAAGAAACAATGAAATTGGCAACCAGAAAGGACAAAATTTGACCACATACTAGTGTGGGATTCCAGTCACACATTGGTGAGGAATTCAGTTACACATTAGTGCTAAATGTGTGTGTCTAATTTATTTATCCCTTAAATAAATTGGAAAATAAATTGCAATTTCATCTCATAACAACTTGTATCGGTTAACTAAGTCATAAAGATTGAGTTAACTCAAGAATTATGAGTTAAGGGTCAAATATGAGGCATGTAGAGTGATCCTAATATTTTGGGTGTCCAGTTGCAGTTAATGCACTAGTGGGGTGCATGTGTAATCAGTTAACTCAAATTAATTGAGTTAAAATCAGTTTAACTAGTTCTAACTGAGTGATGAGCTAGTGAGAGGTCCAGTGAATTAATTTAGATTTAATTCACAAGTAGTGATCAATCATATAACTGATGATTTGCTATTAATAGTCGCATGCATGTCAATTCTAATGAAGACCTAGTTGAGACAGAGGTTAAAGGGAAGATAACTAGTAGTTGTATTATTAGAAAATTGCCTGGGCACAATTATAAAGTCATAGGAAGGCCATGATGGATTGTGCAATCAAGGAAGGTTGATTTCCCTATTTAATAGGGGCTTAATTCCCTAGGGATTACGTGATCAAGGCTGGGCTTAGCAGAGGCTGAGAATTGGCTAAGTGTTTGTCAATTTTTCCTGAGCATTGCAAGCCAGTTTTCAGCAGGATCAGAGTGAGACAGTCAGGAGAGTGCAGGATTTTCTCGATGTGAGAAAGCATTGTATTGTTTCATGATTCTTTGAATATGTATAATATATGATAGAGGAGTTTTATGCAGGTGCTTTCCCCAAGAACATCTTTTTTTGTGTGATTGATTTACTTCTTTATCTTACTTGCATGTGATTGAGCGAATGTGTTTTATATTCTGCAAATATAGTAGAAGGATTTAGTATCTTGTTTTAGTACATTACATGATCATATTGAATCCATTCGTATATATTTTCTATATAATTTCTGCACCCCACCCAATTTCATTCGAGATATGTCCACCATGTTGAGATTGCAATAAGATGATGAGCTTAGTGAAAAGAAGTCTCCTTCACTAAGTGGGCCCGCAGGCTATTTTTGGTGCAAAGTCTATTTTTAGACATATGGATCATATTCTATGAGTTGTAGGATGCTATTTGTGGATGGTTGGTCAAGTTGGAAAAATAGATGGACTTCTATTTTTGGAAATATTGGGCGGAATCTATTTTCATATTGCCAGTCTAAAAATAGATATGTCGAATATTATTAGCTCTTAATAATATTTGGACTATAAACATTATCTTATTCTCTTGGAGCACTTCAGTTAAGTGCACAGATGTGGCACAGGAGCTGATAGAAGGAATTATGCTATTCCTAAGGGTTAAGTGGAGCCATTGCATGGATACTTCAGTTAGAACTCATGTGAGAGAGTTTGGTGGAGTTGATTGAGGAAGGTAATGGAGTTGTGTTTAGTTTAACTAAGCTAAACATAGTTGAGCTAGTTGTATCTAGTATAACTGGTTGAAACACTAGTGAGAGTGGTGTGAATTAATTATTAATTAATTCACTAATTATAAACTCATTAATCAACTAAAGAATACATCAGTTAACTTCAGTGCATGGACAGTTTCAGTGGAGACCAGTGAAGAGATAGGTGAAAGAGCAGTGTGACTATCAGTTGTGACTATACTGTTGCATGATTTGCAACAACCAGTGATTGGATATGCCAATGAGGATTGCGCAGTACACGCCAAGTTGTTCAAATTTATTTATGAGCCATTCTTTAGCATTGATTGCGCAATAGAGGCAGGTTGTTAGGAGGCAGAGATTGGAGCATGTGTTTTGCTAGATCTAGCTTGATTAGTGTGTAGCAATTGGAGATTGTACTGAGAGCTTGTGAGGAGCTTTGTATGATGATTGTTACATGATCTCTATGACATATAATATACATATATTTGGGGGTTTTCAACTTTAATATTTCCCATAAAATATTGTGTTCATATGTGTGATTGTTTATGATTTTAATGTGCGCATGCGATTGTTTTTATTTCTGAAATTAATGATCAATGGTAGAAGAGATTATGTATTGTGCATGAAGTTAAAATAGTGTGTGATCAGGAGAATCTCGGTGGATAACATATCAGTTATTCAAATTTCTACATGGTATCGGAGCGATATTGATCATTGGAGCAATTGCAAAACATTGAAGCGGTTGAGTTTTTGAGCTAGTGGAATTCGAATTTGAAGTAGTGTTTTCTTGGTGTCGAAGTTGAGATGTCTTTCAACGGATTGTGATTGGAGTATGCCCTTGAGGGCAGCTCGAATTATATTTCATGGAAGGACAGGATGGAGGCAGTGCTGGATGAAAATGGGTTGAAGGAGTTCATAGATGCAGAAATTCCAAAACCTACTTCTAGTGATGTTGTCGTACTTGATGCATGGCAAAAGAAGACAACAAAGTGTTGAAGGATTCTGTTGGAAGGTGTGAAGGATCACATAGTGTCCAACCTTCATGGTAAAGCTTCTCCATTCTTGATGTGGAAAGCTTTGACAGATTTATTTCAAAGCAAGAGCGACCAGAGGAAGTTGGCGCTCAAGGATAAACTCAGGAACATAAAAATGGAGAAAGGCGACAGTATGCCCAAGTACCTCACGAATTTCATCCAATGTAGGGATGAGCTAGGAAGTGTGGGGGTTACTATTCATGACGAGGACTTGGTGAGATTGGCTCTCCTTGGGCTTCCAAAGAGTTGGCATTCCTATTAGGACTCTATCAATGGTCGAGAGAAATTGCCAGGATGGGAGCGACTTTGGTCGGATCTCTTGCAAGAGGAGATAAGGCAAAGTACCAGAGATAGATCTTCATCAAATAACTCAGATGAAGAAAATTGCGCTTTGGCTGCCAAAGAAAGGAAGGGGAAGAGCAAGAAGAATGCTTCTCAATCTGGTGCGAAAGGCAAGAAGAAGGACATGTCCAAGGTGAAGTGTTTTCATTGTCACCAACACGGACATTACGCCACTAATTGTCCACAGAAGGAGAAAAATAAGCAGGATGTTGGATCTGCAACTGGAGAGGCCTTAGCCTCGCAGTTTGAGCTAGATTTTTCACTGATCGCATGTTTGGTTTCAAGTGTGATGGATTCAGTGTGGTTTCTTGACAGTGGTGCGTCTTTTCATATGAAGGGAGACAAAGATTTGTTTACTGATTTGGATGAGAAAGATCTTGGAGTGCACATCGAGATGGGTGATGATGGTAGATACAGTGCGACCAGTATCGGTACCGTTTCCTTTGAGAGGGAGTCTGGTAAACCCTTCGTATTGAAGGAAGTGATGCATGTTCCAGGATTGAAGAAGAATCTTATCTCTGTGGCCATGTTAGAAGACAAGGGATATGATGTTGTCTTTAGCGAGGGAAAGGCTTTCCTGCGCAGTAAGGCAACTAGTGAGACCCAGAGGATAGGGGTTTGAGTTAAGAACCTTTATCAATTGTAGGTAGATGGATGTGCAGCAATGGCAGGCAAGGTAGAAGGAGTGGTGAGCCAGGATGAGGGCGAACTATGGCACAGAAGATTGGGCCAACTTCACCAGGGCGCTTTGAAAATTTTGCAACAGATTTCTACCGGGCTTCCCAAAGGTACATTTGCGCAGTCAGATCAGTGCAAGGGATGTACTTTGGGAAAATTTATGAAAGCCACCTTTCATGAGAAGGATAGTTGCGCCACGACGATCCTTGAGATAATTCACGAGATGTGTGTGGACGCTCTTAGTGACAATGATGAACGGGTACTATGTGATAGTTGATGATTTTTCTCGTAAGTGCTGGATCTTCTTCATGCAGAAGAAGAGCGAGACATACTCAAAGTTTTGTGAGTTCAAGGCACTGGTTGAGAAAGAATCGGGGAAGCAAGTGAAGGCTCTTAGGAGCAACAATGGTGGTGAATTCATCTCTGGCGAGTTCAAGGAATTTTGCAGCGCAGAAGGAATTCGAAGAGAAATCATAGCACCTCATAATCCACAGCAGAATGGGGTTGCGGAGCGAAAGAACAGAATGATTGTGGGTGCTGCACGAGCGATGTTGCATGATCAGGGCCTTCCCATACACTTGTGGGATGAGGCATGCAACACTGCGGTTTATGTGAAAAACCGTTGTCCTCACAAGATACTTGGCATGAGTACACCCGAGGAGGCATTTTCTGGTAAGAAGCTTGATATTTCCCATTTGAGGATTTTTGGTTCACCTGTTTACATTCATGTGACGAAGGATGCCTGGAAGAAGCTGGAGCCAACTGCAGAGGTTGGGATATTTGTGGGGTACACTGATACACCCCACAACTATCATGTGTATTTGCCAGACAGTCGAAAGACTGTTGTGCAACAGGATATCAAATTTCATGAGGAGAAAGCCATGAAGTGTTCGCTTGAGAGGGAGCCACACTTGCATGTAGATGAGGGGCTATTAGTTCCTAAGGATGAGTCTCTAGATGTGGATCAGCCACAAGAGGAGGTTCATGGAGTGGAAGACACCACTCATGCAGCGCCAACCATCAGAGGGCATAAGCACACTACAAAAGCTGAGCGACTGGCTCAAGATGCAGAGAAGGTTGTAGGAGCACCTACATCACAGCGCAGACAAAGACAGTCACCTGACCGGTATACTGGAGACATGGCTCTTATGAGCAAGTGTATCGTGACAGATCCATCCTCTTTCGAGGAAGCTGTGGAGGATCCCGCATGGGTAGATGACATGGTGGAAGAGTATGAATCGATTGTCAGAAACAAAACAAGGGATATTGTCCCAAGGCCGGAATGGAAATCAGTGGTGGGTTCAAGATGGATCTACAAAGTGAAGCAAGCAGCTGACGGGAGTGTGGAGAAGTACAAGGCAATATTTGTTGCCCGAGGCTTCTCACAAATTGAGGGGATCGATTATGAGGAAACCTTTGCACCTGTCACAAGGTATTCTTCCATACGGACGATTCTTGCTCTCTCAGCGCAGATGGGGTGGCACATTCATCAGATGGATGTGAAGACTGTGTTCCTCAATGGAGTGATTGAGGAAGAGGTGTACATAGAGCAGCCCAAAGGTTTTGAGATCTTCAGCAACGAGTCACATGTGTGCAGGCTCAAGAGAGTGTTGTATGGGTTGAAACAAGCACCTTGTGCTTGGTACACACGGATAGACAGTTATTTCACCGGACTTGGATTCTCAGTGAGAGCGGTCCAAGACCTATACCGGTTACGACGTGGAGGTAGGTTCAGTGTGTGCTATGTAGATGATTTGGTTTGTGAGGTGATGTGCTCTTGATACACTCTTGCAGGCTAATCTTGCAAAGGAGTTTGAGATGAAGGACTTGGGCCTCCTTCATTATTTCCTGGGATTGGAAATTTGGCAGCACAGTGATGGACTATTTGTTTCTCAAGGCAAGTATGCCCGAGAGATACTGGAGAAGTTCAACATGCATGGCTGCAAGCCTGTTGACACTCCTCTTCCTAGTGGGTGGAGGAAGGAGGATGCTACTTCGGCATAGGTAGTGGATGCCACTGTTTATCGATAGTTGGTGAGGTCGCTTATGTATCTGGTCAATACACGACCCGACATATGCTATGCTATTAACCAGCTTTCACAAGATATGGTTAAGCCTACCAAGCTCTTTTGGAAGGTAGGAAAGCATGTATTGAGTTATCTCAGAGGCACATCAGGATATGGATTATGGTACAGACAGTCAGATGAGGTGAAGCTATGTGGCTTCACGGATGCAGATTGGGCAGGGAGCCCAACGGATAGAAAGAGCACATCTGGAGGGATTTTCAGTATCGGGTCGACAACAGTTTATTGGTACAGCAGGAAGCAGATATCCATGGCACGATTCGATGAGAAATGGAATTATGTGACGTAGTTTGGGCACGTAAGCTATGGATGAGGAAGATCCTGGTCGAGTTGTTCGGTTCACACTTAGATCCTACTGTGATATATTGTGATAATCAGAGTTGCATCAAACTCTCGGTTAATCCAGTATTTCATGATAGATCTAAACACATTGACATCCGGTATCATCATATCAGAGATTGTGTGCGGCGGAAGATCATGTTACTTTCATACATTCCCACGGAGGATCAGGATGCGATATCTTGACGAAGGCGCTCACGGGGAGAAAATTCGAATACCACGGAGCGGGGATAGGGGTGGCAGGATAATCCTTATCTTGTTGAGAGGGAGTGTTGAGATTGCAACAAGCTGATGAGCTTAGTGGAAAGGAGTCGCCTTCACTAAGTGGGCCCGCAGGCTATTTTTGGCGCAAAGTCTATTTTTAGACTATGTCTATTTTTAGACATATGGATCATGTTCTATGAGTTGCAGGATGCTATTTGTGGATGGTTGGTCAAGTCGGAAAAAATAGATGGACTTCTATTTTTAGACATATTGGGTGGAATCTGTTTTTAGATTTCCAGTCTAAAAATAGATATGTCGAATATTATTAGCTCTTAATAATATTTGGACTATAAACATTATCTTATTCTCTTGGAGCACTTCAGTTAAGTGCACAGATGTGGCACAGGAGATGACAGAAGGAATTACACTATTCCTAAGGGTTAAGTGGAGCTATTGCATGGATACTTCATTTATAACTCATGTGATAGAGTTTGG
This sequence comes from Pinus albicaulis, assembly GCA_034641835.2. Classification (NCBI taxonomy): domain Eukaryota; kingdom Viridiplantae; phylum Streptophyta; class Pinopsida; order Pinales; family Pinaceae; genus Pinus; species Pinus albicaulis. Next base: position 118,269,931 of record CM076577.1, on the reverse strand, counting down.
TGGAGTTGATTGAGGAAGTTAATGTAGTTGTGTTTAGCTTAACTAAGCTAAACATAGTTGAGCTAGTTGTATGTAGTCTAACTGGTTGATACACTAGTGAGAGTGGTGTGAATTAATTATTAATTAATTCACTAATTATAAACTCATTAATCAACTAAAGAATACATCAGTTAACTTCAGTGCATGGACAATTTCAGTGGAGACCAGTGAAGAGATAGGTGAAGAAAGCGATTGTGACCACTCAGTTGTGACTATCTTTGTTGCAGTTTTAACAACCCGTTGATTGGATATGCCAATGATGATTGCATGATTACAAGCCAGTTGTTCAGAAGTTATTTGTAGACCATTCTTCAACATTTATTTTGCAATAGTAGGCTATTAGGTGGCAGAGATTGGAGCATGTGATTTGCTAGATCGGGCTTGATTAGTGTGTAGCAATTGGAGATTATACTGAGAGCTTGTGAGGAGCTTTGTATAATGATTGTTACATGATCTCTATGACATATAATATACAGATAGTTGGGGGTTTTCAGCTTTAATATTTCCCATAAAATATTGTGTTCATATGTGTGATTGTTTATGGTTTTAATGTGCGCATGCGATTGTTTTTATTTCCGCAATTAATGATCAATGGTAGAAGAGATTATGTATTGTGCATGAAGTTAAAATAGTGTGTGATCAGGAGAATCTCGGTGCATAAAATATCAGTTATTCAAATTTATACATGGTATCGGAGAGATATTGATCATTGGAGCAATTGCAAAACATTGAAGCGGTTGAGTTTTTGAGCTAGTGGAATTCGAATTTGCAGTAGTGTTTTCTTGGTGTCGAATTTGAGATGTCTTTCAACGGATTGCGATTGGAGTATGCCCTTGAGGGAAGCTCGAATTATATTTCATGGAAGGAAAGGATGGAGGCGGTGCTGTATGAAAATGGGTTGAAGGAGTTCATAGATGCAGAAATTCCAAAACCTACTTCTAGTGATGCTGCCGTACTTGATGCATGGCAAAAGAAGACAACAAAGTGTCGAAGGATTCTGTTGGAAGGTGTGAAGGATCACATAGTGTCCAACCTTCATGGTAAAGCTTTTCCATTCTTGATGTGGAAAGCTTTGACAGATTTATTTCAAAGAAAGAGTGACCAGAGGAAGTTGGCGCTCAAGGATAAACTCAGGAACATAAAAATGGAGAAAGGCGACAGTATGTCCAAGTACCTCACGAAGTTCATCCAATGTAGGGATGAGCTGGGAAGTGTGGGGGTTACTATTGATGACGAGGACTTGGTGAGATTGTCTCTCCTTGGGCTTCCAAAGAGTTGGCATTCCTATTAGGACTCTGTCAATGGTCGGGAGAAATTGCTAGGATGGGAGCGACTTTGGTCGGATCTCTTGCAAGAGGAGATAAGGCAAAGTACTAGGGACAGATCTTCATGAAATAACTCAGATGAAGAAAATTGCGCTTTGCCTGTCAAAGCAAGGAAGGTGAAGAGCAAGAAGAATGCTTCTCAATCTGGTGCGAAAGGCAAGAAGAAGGACATGTCCAAGGTGAAGTGCTTTCACTGTCACCAACACGGACATTACGCCACTAATTGTCCACAGAAGAAGAAAAATAAGCAGGCTGCTGGATCTGCAACTGGAGAGGCCTTAGCCTTGCAGTTTGAGCTGGATTTTTCACTGATCGCATGCTTGGTTTCAAGTGTGATGGGTTCAGTGTGGTTTCTTGACAGTGGTGCGTCTTTTCATATGACGGGAGACAAATATTTGTTTACTGATCTGGATGAGAAAGATCTTGGAGTGAACATCGAGATGGGTGATGATGGTAGATACAGTGCGACCGGTATCGGTACCACTTCCTTTGATAGGGAGTCTGGTAAACCCTTCATATTGAAGGAAGTGATGCATGTTCCAAGATTGAAGAAGAATACTATCTCTGTGGCCATGTTAGAAGACAAGGGATATGATGTTGTCTTTAGTGAGGGAAAGGATTTCTTGTACGATGAGCAAAACTGAGTGAGGCTTGGGAGGGATAGGGGTTCGAGTTAAGAACCTTTATCGGAGGAAGGAGGTAGATAGGCTGTCTGTGATAGCGAACTGAAGCGAAGGAGTGGTGAGCCGGGATGATGGCGAGTTGTGGCACCAGAGATTGGGCCACCTTCACCATGGAGCTTTGAAGATACTGCAGCAAATTTCTACTGGGCTTCCCAAAGGTACACTTGCATATTCAGATCAGTGCAAGGGATGTACTTTGGGAAAATTTGTGAAAGCCACCTTTCACGAGAAGGATAGTCGCGCCACGATGATCCTTGAGATAATTCACATAGATGTGTGTGGACCTTTCTTAGTAGCTTCAACAGCAAATAACAGGTACTATTTGATATTTGTTGATGATTTTTCTCGTAAGTGCTGGATCTTCTTCATGCAGAAGAAGAGCGAGACATACTCAAAGTTTTGTGAGTTCAAGGCACTGGTTGAGAAAGAATCAGGGAAGCAAGTGAAGGCTCTTAGGAGCAACAATGGTGGTGAATTCATCTCTGGCGAGTTCAAGTAATTTTGCAGCGCAGAAGGAATTCGAAGAGAGATCATAGCACCTCATAATCCACAGCAGAATGGGGTTGTGGAGCGAAAGAACAGAATGATTGTGGGTGTTGCACGAGCGATGTTGCATGATTAGGGCCTTCCCATACACTTGTGGGATGAGGCATGCAACACTGTGGTTTATGTGCAAAACCATTGTCCTCACAAGATACTTGGCATGAGTACACCCGAGGAGGTGTTTTCTAGTAAGAAGCTTGATATTTCCCATTTGAGGATTTTTGGTTCACCTGTTTACATTCATGTGACGAAGGATGCCCGGAAGAAGCTGGAGCCAACTGCAGAGGTTGGGATATTTGTGGGGTACACTGATACACCCCACAACTATCGTGTGTATTTTCCAGACAGTCGCAAGATTGTTGTGCAACAGGATATCAAATTTCATGAGGAGAAAACAATGAAGTGTTCTCTAGAGATGGAGCCACACTTGCATGCAGATGAGGAGCTATTAGTTCCTAAGGATGAATCTCTAGATTTGGATCAACCACAAGAGGAGGTTCATGGAGTGGAAGAGACCACTCATGCAGCGCCAACCATCAGAGGGCAGAAGCGCACTACAGAAGCTGAGCGACTGGCTCAAGATGCAGAGAAGGTTGTAGGAGCACCTACATCCACGGCGCGAACAAAGACGAGTCACTTCAACGGTATCTGGATATGGCTCTTATGAGCAAGTGTATCGTGATGGAGCCATCCTCTTTTGAGGAAGCTGTGGAGGATCCCGCATGGGTAGATGCCATGGTGGAAGAGTATGATTCGATTGTCAAAAACAGTGCATGGGAGATTGTCCCAAGGCCGGAAGGGAAATCGGTGGTGGGTTTGAGATGGATCTACAAAGTGAGGCAAGCAGTTGACGGGAGTGTGGAAAAGTACAAGACAAGATTTGTTGCCCGAGGCTTTTCAGAGATTGAGGGGATCGATTATGAGGAAACCTTTGCACCTGTCGCTAGGTATTCTTCCATACCGACGATTCTTTCTCTCTCGATGGCACATTCATCAAATGGATGTGAGCGTGTTCCTCAGCGAGTGATTGAGAGGAGGTGTACATAGAGCGGCTCGAAAGATTTATGCGAAGGTTTCGATATCTTCAGCAGTGAGTCGATGGTGTGCAGGCTCAAAAGAGCATTGTATGGGTTGAAACAAGCACCTCGTGCTTGGTACACACGGATAGACAGTTATTTCACCGAACTTGGATTCTCCAAGAGTGAGGCGGATCCAAACCTATACCAGATTGTGGTGGAGGGTAAGTTGCTGATCATTGTACTTTATGTAGATGATTTGATTTTGACAGGTGATGAGATGTTGATACTCTCATGCAAGGATGATCTTGCAAAAGAGTTTGAGATGAAGGACTTGGGCCTCCTTCATTATTTCATGGGATTGGAAATTTGGCAGTGCAGTGATGGACTGTTTGTTTCTCAGGGTAAGTATGCCTGGGAGATACTGGAGAAGTTCAACATGCATGGCTGCAAGCCTGTTGATACTCCTCTTCTGAGTGGATGGAGAAGGAGGATGCTACTTAAACGAGCGATGGGTCTGCTTGTTTATGTCCCCGGCAGTTAGTGGGAATTAGCTTATGTATCTGGTCAATACACGACCCGACATATGCTATGCTGTTAACCAGCTTTCACAAGATATGGTTAAGCCTACCAAGCTCTTTTGGAAGGTAGGCAAGCATGTATTGAGTTATCTCAGAGGCACATCAGGATATGGATTATGGTACAGACAGTCGGATGAGGTGAAGCTATGTGGCTTCACAGATGCAGATTGGGCAGGGAGCCCAACGGACATAAAGAGCACATATAGAGGGATTTTCAGTATCGAGTCGACAAAATTTTCTTGGTACATCAAGAAGTAGAGATCCGTGGCACTCAGTTCAGTAGAGGCCGAGTATATGGCAGCGAGTTTGGCTGCATGCGAGGCTATATGGATGAGGAAGATCCTGGTCGGGTTGTGCGATTCACACTTAGATCCTACTGTGATTTATTGTGATAATCAGAGTTGCATCAAACTCTCGGTTAATCCAGTATTTCATGATATATCTAAACACATTGACATCCGGTATCATCATATCAGAGATTGTGTGCAACGGAAGATCATGTTACTTTCATACATTCCCACGGAGGATCAAGATGCTGATATCTTGACGAAGGCACTCACCAGGAGCAAATTCGAATACCACAGGGGCAGGATAGGGGTTGTAGATAATCCTTATCTTGTTGAGAGGGAGTGTTGAGATTACAACAAGATGATGAGCTTAGTGGAAAGAAGTCGCCTTCACTAAGTGGGCCCGCAGGCTATTTTTGGCGCAAAGTCTATTTTTAGACATGTCGATCATATTCTATGAGTTGCAGGATGCTATTTGTGGATGGTTGGTCAAGTTGGAAAGATAGATGGACTTCTATTTTTAGACATATTGGGCGGAATCTATTTTTAGATTGCCAGTATAAAAATAGATATGTCGAATATTATTAGCTCTTAATAATATTTGGACTATAAACATTATCTTATTCTCTTGGAGCACTTCAGTTAAGTGCACAGATGTGGCACAGGAGATGACAGAAGGAATTACGCTATTCCTAAGGGTTAAGTGGAGCTATTGCATGGATACTTCAGTTATAACTCATGTGAGAGAGTTTGGTGGAGTTGAATGAGGAAGTTAATGTAGTTGTGTTCAGTTTAACTAAGCTAAACATAGTTGAGCTAGTTTTATCTAGTCTAACTGGTTGATACACTAGTGAGAGTGGTGTGAATTAATTATTAATTAATTCACTAATTATAAACTCATTAATAAACTAAATAATACATCAGTTAACTTCAGTGCATGGACAGTTTGAGTGGAGACCAGTAAAGAGATAGGTGAAAGAGCAGTGTGACTATCAGTTGTGACTATACTGTTGCATGATTTGGAACAACCAGTGATTGGAGATGCCAATGAGGATTGCGCAGTACAAGCCAGGTGGTTTGAAGTTATTTATGAACCATTATTCAACATTGATTGCGCAGTAGAGGCAGGCTATCAGGTGGCAGAGATTGGAGCATGTGTTTTGCTAGATCTAGCTTGATTAGTGTGTAGCAATTGGAGATTGTACTGAGAGCTTGTGAGGAGCTTTGTATGATGATTTTTACATGATCTCTATGACATATAATATACAGGTAGTTGTAGGTTTTCACCTTTAATATTTCCCATAAAATATTGTGTTCATATGTGTGATTGTTTATGGTTTTAATGTGCGCATGCGATTGTTTTTATTTCCGCAATTAATGATCAATGGTAGAAGAGATTCTGTATTGTGCATGAAGTTAAAATAGTGTGTGATCAGGAGAATCTCGGTGGATAACATATCATTTATTCAAATTTCTACACACCGGGACTATTATTATCTTAGACTTCGAGTCCTCAAAGAATATTAGTCCTTCCATGACTACCCTTATATTGGTTTCCCTAATACATCCTCAAGACTATCTGATGCCAAATGATTACCCAATCCTCAATTATGTATTCCAAGGTGAAGACCATAATGATGTGTCTATCCATTCTCTCCTCATGGCCTTCACTAAGACTTAAGGTTGTTAGTCCTGGTCTAGTGCATGACACATGAATTTATAGAATCATATATGTCACTTCCTTTTAATTCAGGAAGTACATACTTCAAATTTCTTCCAAGTAAGAAACTCATTACTAGGCTCCCTCTTAACCAAGGACCTGCAACAGCAATGATGAAAAAACCCAACTTCTCATGAAGAATCGTCCCTTCAATATCATGAATTTATTCGTAGTTGAGGAGTCTTCATATTTGGGATCTCTTCATAGAGCACAGATCATCCATCACTTTCATACAAGAGTCATGTCATCTAGAAGAAAGTGATTCATCATTTTTTCTCATATGATCCACCTTTATGTCATGCTACTTTCCTTCGAACCATATCCCAAGGATCTTACATCCTACCACATGGTTGGAATCCCTGCATAAACTTATTCAAATAAACATATACATAATAAATGTTAAATCAAAAGTTACCTTAGTGATGATATTTCATCATGACATCTTCTTGTAGGCATCGACATCCTTTTTTCAAATTGACACATCTCCTAAAGATATTTATTGTCAAGAGTCTTCTTCTTTACTAGACTTCTATCTTTGTCAACATATCTTCCCAGGACTTTTTTTAGTCACATATTCTTGGATTCCGGATGATAATCACCTCTTGACATGGTTGCACTTCTTCCTTTATTTCTTCACACAGCTTCATTCCCGGGAATTTCCAGTACCAGTTCCTTTTTTGTATACAACCACATCATATTACATATGACACATTATTTTGATTTCATCTATTATTGAAAACATGTTTATCGGAAGAGATACTTCTAAATTCCATTACATGCAACCATATGATATGACTTTACAACATCCATTGTTAGCATATAACTATATGTACCTCATCTTTTTCATTTTGAGTCATCCTGTAGAAATTTCTTTAGAATGAAGAACTTCATTCTCGTGTCCAGCTTTATCAATATGTCATCATGTCCTAATCCTGAAGTTCTGTAAGATAGAATTCTCGATGAAATATTTTGCATTCTTTCTAACCAGTGAATCTAGAGATAATTCCATTAGAAAATGTTAGCACGTGTTTCCATATGGATTATTGAATGATGACCCTTGATCTTGATGACTGCCTTCCATCAATGTTGTTATCAATGAGGTTTCCAGGAGCTACATCTTTTATAGTTGTATTGCATACATCTTCCTATGAAATTTCTCCTTCCATACTTTTATCATGATGCCATTAATGTACAATTCTTCCTAACATACTATTTTACAACCGACATAAATAACTTAAAGAGAAAGATGATCTCAATCATAGTAGAGATATTTCACTTCTTCTTTCTTAGATTTCTTTGCATCAGGTTCTTCCCTTTCTTCTGTGACATGGGCTTCTTCCTTTTTCCTCTTGTCCTTTCTAGATTTAGGACAATCCATTTTATAATTCCCAAGTTCATTACATCCAAAGCATCGTGCCTTGTCCATATTTCTCCTTTTATTATAAGGAAAAAATTTACTGAATCTTCCTTTCTTCCTGGACATGGCTGCAAAGGCTTGATTCCCTTCACTTGATCATGTATCAACTTTGGCTTCCAATATTGTTTCTTCTATCTTACATAGATCATGGAATGGCATTGCTTTTGCTTTCCCATCAATGCTTGAAGTGAAACTTCCCCATTCTTTAGGTAGATCATTTTGTACCATAGTGAGTATTTATCCATCAGACATTACTTCTCCCAATTTCTGTAGTTGATCTCGTATTGCGAAAATCTCCATAAAATATGGAATTATTCCTTCCTCTCTTGACATTTTCAAGTTGTATAATTTTTTTCTCATGGACATTATTTCCACTCCAGAACTTTTGAAGAATAGCTCCACCAATTTATTATATATTTATTTTGAGGATTCTAGATTTGATACATAGGGAATGAGAAAGTCCTTTATGTATTCTATAAGAATCCTTCGGGATCTTATGTCTCCCTTCATGTATTTGGTATAAGATTTAATGCCTTCTTTTGAAGGCTGAATTGTATATCCTTCGATGTAGCCCATAAATTCATTTTCAATTATATTCAAATCTGTCCTTTTCTTCCATGCACTAAAGTTTGATGACACAACCAATTTGTTGCTCTCTTTGTGATAAGTCCTTTTGAGAGATTCAAATGAGGTCATAGACATACTTACTTGAATATATTTATTTCTTCCTTCTATCTTCTTCCTTGATGATGATGATGGCAGGAAATCCTTCTTATATTAAATTCTTCAAATTAAGTGACCTTGGATCCTTAATGATAAAGGACATCTTCAGAATGATGATATCTTCAAAGGTGTTGGATATTGTTGGATGGTGCTTGATGATGTTTTTTCCAAAAATGTCTTCAATGTCATAAATCTTTGATGGCAATGATTATCTCCTTGATAAGTGAATCATTTGAATGAGATTGAAGGTCTTCTTGGAATGGCTTGAAAATATTCCTTGCAAACTCATTTGACTTTTCAATGTAGACTTCGACTTTAGACTTGGATGATTTCTAGAGTATTTGATTCTTTACTTTTGATCCTCGAGTTTCTCTTTGACAAGTAGCCCTTTGAATTCAACACCTTAGCTCTGAAACCATGTTGAGAATTAGGTAGGGCTAGGTTTAATTCAAATTCTCTTCTTGATAGTTACTTGTGAGCTTACTTATTTTACTTATGTATTTCATCAATTCAATTACCAAAAACACAAGAGACACATATTTAGGATTTTCAAGCCAGGGCCAAAACCTCTCCCTCTTGGAGAGGAAAACCCACAAGAAATTCTTCTTATATACTTTCATATGACAAGTACCCATGACCATGACACAGACCCTTGATCCTTGTATGCCTCCAAGACCTATCACTGATTCTTCATAGACTACTTAAGCTGATCTTATTTTCTCCACTGTTTTGCACCAAAACTGCACCAACACTAGGGAGACTCAGTCCCTAGTCTAAACTATTCCTTGGCCTTCTTCTAGAGTTTCCTTCTCGGTCTACTTTTAGTGTCCTTAATGCCCAAGATAGAAATATCCTTTTCTCCTCTTCGCTATATATATGTGTGTGTGTGTACAAACTTTGATCCTCTATTGCATATACTTCGGTCCTATAATATATATACACTTAAGTCATTCTATCATATATACTTCAATTTCTTGTCATATGTACTTCAGTTCTCTGTAATACTTATACACTTCAGTCATGTAATATATTTACTTCAGACCTTTATATAATATACATAAACTTTGGTCCTCCTGTAAGATATTCATACTTCAATCCTCTGTCATATTTCAATTGTGAACTGGTTTAATGTAATCTGAACTATAACCCTCCTTCCTTCTTTATCTATAATCTGAACTTCTCTGAGATATATACTCGAACTTTTGCACTGTTTCCTTGTCCGAAAAAATCAGATATTACCGAATTGTTCTTTATGATCTGTGAGGGTCTATCCTCCTTTATATATTTGAGGGAGCCTATAAGTAAGCCGACATGTCATAGGTGAACCGAAGTGTCTCCAATTGTGAGCCGACATGTCATAGGTGAACCGACGTGTCTCCAATTGTGAGCCGACATGTCAAATATATATATTGAGGCCGACTTAAGTTATGCATTCTCTGTTCTGAGGTTGTCTTGAAAGAGATAGTGACAAGTTCTTCAAGGATATAGTTCCATATATAATTTGTCTTTTACATGAGTGTAATATGACTCCATATACATGAATCAAATTATATTTATGACAAGACAAATTCCTAGAGACATCAAGAAGAAGACTTTGACCTATAATAAAAACTTCTTTCTCATGAAACCCATGAAGAAAGTATCTACAAAATACATTTTATTATATTTGTCTTCATTACATAAATTCATAATTACTATTAATTATAAAGATTGAACTTGGTTACAGTTTTCAACAACATCTACACCATGGAGCACTCAAGATGCTCAGAGAAAGTGTAATAGGGGTTCCAGAACTTGGTACGGAACACGATGATGTGTGCAGAGGATGTGTACTTGGGAAGTATGCTAAGGAAAAATTCCCAAGAAGTGACAACAGAGCAGATGGTGTGTTAGGACTTATACATTCAGATATTTGTGGCACGATTTCCACTAGAGCTCTTAATGGTGTCAAATACTCCGTCACTATTATTGATGATCATTCCAGGAAAACCTAGATATACTTCTTGAATACCAAAGATGAGGTCTTTGATTGGTTCACATAGTTTAAAGCTTTCATGGAAAATGTTACAGGGAAGAAGTTCAAGGTGCTTCTCTCTAAGAATGGTGGAGAATATATTGATAAAAAATTCACAATTTTTTGTCCAAAGGAAGGAATAAAAAGAAAATGGACAACTCCATATAATCCTCAACAAAATGGGGTAGCAGAGTGGAATAACATAACCATATTTGGGGTTGAAAAATCTATGTTATATGACCAGGATTTTCCCATATTTTTATGCCCAGAGGCATGTAACATGATGGTGTATATTCAAAACAAGATTCCTCATTTAGCATTGGGGAAGAAAATGCTAGAAGGATTCTTCACATGGAAGAAGCTAGAAGTTAGTCACTTGAGGATTTTTGGAAGTGTTGCTTATTTTCACATGCTAGATGAAAAATGTACCAAATTGGATCAAACTACAAAGAAGGGGTTTCTCATCGGGTATAGCGAGACGTCAAAGGAATACATAATATATATTCCTAACAGTTGGAAGATTGTAGTGAGATGAGACATGAAGTTCATGGAGGACCAATATTTTAGGAGATCTCGTGAGATGCCTACAGGTGATTTGAATCAGTCATTCGAAGCTCCTTTGGTCCAACAACAGGGACAACTAGTGGTACCAGCAAGAGGATAGTCACAGGGATCGAGTACAGTGACTAATACTAGTATTTCCTTATGGGTAGGAGATTCGAGGATTTCTCAGTAGACGAAGCAGCAGGGACAGGATGTGGAGGAGCTGGTTGAACCTCCTACCGCAAGTGGTCGATCTAGAAGATAATTTCATTAGAAATTGAGAGATGCGGAGGATTTTATTAGAACTCCTAAGAAGAATAAAAGACAACTCATATATCTTGACAAGTACCAAGTGTTGGTGGCTCAGGTTGCATAACCTTCCAGCTTTCAGGAAGTCGCACAACATCAGGTGTGGGTAGATGTCATTGTAGAAGAGTACATCTCTATCATGATAAATGACATTTTGGAGGTGGTTTCAAGACCTAAAGACATGTCAATTGTAGGTTCTATATGGATCTACAAGATAAAGTATGTTGCAGATGGAAGTGTAGATAAGTACAAGGCTAGGTTCGCGGAAAAGGGGTATGCACAAAAAGAAGGGATAGATTATGAGGAGACCTTCACCCCAATTTCAAAATATAGCTCTATCTGGTCAGTTATATCCCTAGCAGCTCAGATTGGATGGAAGATTCACCAGATGGACTTCAAGACAACATTCTTGATGGGGTGATAGAGGAATACGTGTACATAGATCAGTCATAGGGCTTCAAGACTCATGAGAGGCACACTCATGTGAGTAGAATAAATAAATATCTATACAGTCTCAAGCGGGCTCCCAGGGCATGGTATGTTCAGATTGAAAGTTATTTGTAGCAGATGGGATTCATCCAGAGTGACACAGATCCCAACCTCTACTATTTGATGGTAGCGGTTGAGCCACGCATCCTAGTTTTGTATGTGGATGATCTCTTTTTGATAAGATCATCAGGGCTCATAGAGGACTCCAAGAGGAACCTGGTAGCAGAGTTTGACATGAAATATTTCGGGTTGATGCACTATTTACTAGGATTGGAAGTGTGGGAGGAATATGGGGAGATCTTCCTTCGACAAGGAATATAGGTTCAGAATGCATGATTTTAGACCCATGTATACACCTGTGATCACCAACTTGAAGTAGGTAGATGCATCAGATGACAAGGATGTCGACCCTACCTTGCATAGATAGCTTATTGGGTCTCTCATGTTTCTAGCCAACACTAGCCCAAATATTTGCTTCGAAGTCAATACCCTAAGTCATTTCATGGTAGAACCGAAGAATATACACTGGGAAGCAGAGAGGCATATTCTGAGGTATGTGCACGACATATTTGAGTATGGGTTGAGATATACTTGAGGGGATGGCATCAGGATTTGTGGGTTCACAGATGAAGATTGGGCAAGAAGTTCAATGGACAGAAAAAGTACCTCATGGTATTGCTTCAGTGTTGGATAAGGGATGGTTTCTTGGTGTGGCAGGAAGTAGAATTTTGTAGCACTGAGCTCCACAGAAGTAGAGCATATGGAATCCAACACAACTACGTGCGAAGCTATATGGATTCGAAAGTTTCTAATAAGCTTTCTCAGACATAGGATGGAAGTGACCAGTGTGTACTGTGATAATCAGAGTTGCATAAAGCTCTATGAGAATCTAGTGTTTCATGACAAGTCAAAGCACATAGATATTTGATGTCATTTCATCAGATATTGTGTACAAAATGGATCTATCTAGCTACGGTGTATTCCCACAGAAGAGCACGTTGCATATATACTCATGAAAGCTATAGGGAGAGATAAGTTTGTTTATTTCATAGAACATATGGGTATGGTGGAGAACCTATTTCAGTACCAGGGACAAATTACTTTGAATGATTCTCAGTTGCAACAATAGTAGGTGAGAGGGAGTTGCAGTGTAAATGCAGTGTTGACAACAGTATAATAGAGTTAGCAACAACACATATACAATCTATATTATATTTGGCAGTGGTTGGTGGGCAGATGCATCCAGACATCAGTAGTGTGATAAGAGATGGTGCATAAATAGAGTGTTGCTACAGGATGTGCAGCAACACTAGAACACATCCTCGCTAGGAGGGAGTGTTAGTTTTTTTAGCATCAGATGTTTTATAACCACAAAAAATTGTGGAGAGGCTAGAATACATGAGATTTTCAAAACTTGGAAATCGTTTCTAGAAATTCCACCTAGAAATATCTCAATTAGATTATTAACCAATTTTTAAATATTTTTTAAGTTTAAACTTAGGGAATATGGTTAATTAATCAGTATTAATTGAGGTAAGGTGAGAATCATCTAGAAACTCACATGGATCTACATATAATCAATATGGCCCATCGATTATGATTTAATCTTGGTCGTTGGTGATCCAACGTAAGATTATAATAAGAATTAGATGGGTATATGGAGATCACACTAGTGCAGATACTTGGTTGCCCAGACAGTTCAATTTTCTCAGTATTAGAAGCTCGGTAGAGAAGATAGAGTGAGAGGGTGAGTAGCAGGTGGAAGAGGAGGGTAGGAGCATTCCGGGAGGAAGGTTTCCAGTCCCCAGAAGAGGCAAAGGAAGGAAGGGAAAAATTCTCATAGGGCCAGGGTAAGTTCTTCGCAAAGAGTGACGCAGGAGGCTTAGCGCAGAGGTTAGGGAGGTAATTCAGGTGGTAGAAATTAGCTCTGGGGTGAGAGAAAACTCTCACAATAATTTTTCCATTATTTTCCTCATATTAGATTTCCAGTTGGGCATCTAAATTATTGTACTCATAATTGTTGTTATTATTGTACCCATAATTGTTGTTGAAGAATAATAATAAAACCCTCATATGTTGCACCGGTTTTCCTACATTGGGTTTTCCAGGGACATCTGTCCAAAGATAATTGTGTTAAATTTCTTGTGTGTGTGTAGAATTTCTTAGTTTCCAATATTTTATTTTCCATAGTATTTTTATGGTGAAAATTGCAGTTGTGATTTTATTCATTGTTTTTCGTAGAAAATAAACTACATAATTAAATTTATAGTTAGAAGAATAATTTCAGTTTTTGCAATAGATGAAACTTTCACAATCATAACCATTCAAATATCACTATTTTAACTCCACTTGTCATCTTATTGTTTCTCATCCTCATCATGTCAAGCCACATGTCGATGGAATCCATTGAAGAGAGACTTAGTGGAGTGTGGATAATGTCTTATATGTGAATTGCATAGAAGCATTAAAATATAAAATTCCTATTTCAAATATTTTAGTTGGGGAAAATGCCTTTTTTTTCTTGGGATTCTATTATAAGCTCAAGGGGTAAGTAGCTTGTAGCTCAATGTTATAATTCCTTAATGACAACTTCCTTTCCTTTTCTAAATATTTTCTTGCTATTTAATGAATTAGATTTAGGATCATTCTGGTAATGTTGATCCATGAGAGGGAAATTGTAATCTATAGGAAGGTGTTGTGCTTTTTCTTGTGAGAAGAGGCAATAGATACCTAGTTAAATATAAGATGCACATCAACAATATCATTTTTGGCCAAGTGAACTCTATGATGTCGACAAAGAATGGGAATTTTATATACAAAATTAATGGTATATGTCGTCAATAGGTTTGAGAAGGATGTCGTGGAATTGAAAAAGAGATATTTTAAGTATGCTTGGGTTCTTGACAAGTTCAAGTCAAAACAAGATTTTGGTATCACCATTGGTATTTCCCTCATGAAGTTTGAGACCGTTGCGTATTACTATATTGTCATCAATGCCCTTGGTAACCACAACTTCATCAAGAAAATGATAACTAGTACTTCACGATTTGTATTCTTAAATTATATACACTACAAATTTGTTTCATACATTGTGTTTTAATTTAATTTGTTGTGAAACCAGCCCCAAAAATAGAAGAAAAGAGATATCAACGCCTTCGAAATAAGCCACTTCGAGGGGGGAACCTCCAATACACTACATTAATGAAAAATTCTTGGATGATACAAATTACAAAATCTCCTTTCTATATATAGGAGTCCATGGGGCCACAATGTAATCCTAGTGGGGCCACAATGTAACCCTAGTAGACCTAACAATAATAATGTAAGGGCACAATAATGACAATATGGGGGTTACAGGGGTACGACAATAACAATAAGGGGGGATAAAGTAACATAATAAGGGACTATACTATTAATTTAGGGATTTAACATGCCCCTCTCCTTCAAACAAGTGTTGTCCTCAACACTTGATTATTTCTTGATGCTTCTGTATAAAATTCCCATCCTCCCATGTGGAATCTTCTACATGAAAGTTCTTCCATTTGCTGAGATACTCTGAAATTGATCATACTTGTCGAGTTCTTGTTTCTGTGACTGCTTCAGAACTTCTTTCGATGTGATGTTGATATTCTTGTTGTTTCATTAGATTCTGCACCAAAGTTAGGTTATCCTTTGAGAGTTGGAGAACTTTTTGTTGATGCTCGATGTGATCTTCCAATAATTTATCATCCATATTAGCTATTATTTGATCCTTCAAACCATCCAACTTAGCCTCCATTTCTGCTTTTAAACCATCTATGTCATCTTCGGTTTCTCTTCGTAAGATCGAAATTTGTTGCACTTGGTATCGTAATTTTGATATCTCATACTGCAATTATTCCTCTTCATGCGTCATAGTATAGATTTTTGAGGGCTTAATGGGTATGGAATTATTTTTTGGAGGCACTATAGAACCCAATACTGATAAAAATTCTAAAATATGCCCTTGGAATCACTTCAAACTGCTTTTTCAAACAAACGTTATGCAATTTTAAAAACCAAATACACGCCTTTTTCTTGATTTTGAGGAGCTCGATATTGAAATTGAATTATATATGTGATTTAGGATCTTCAATATCTGAAATTTGGTAATAAGGTAGCCCTCTGAATTCTCTTTCAAATGTCACAGGTCTGACCTAATTTGGATTCTTGAAGACAAAGTTGTGCCCAATATCCTATGATCACCTAATTATGGACAAGTTCAGTAGAGCGAACTTGTACGATTTTCCACATGTCACTGTTTCCTCCTTCAACTCTAAAATTGATAGAAAGAAACTAAAGTCTGTGTACTTCAAGCCACTTTTTACAGAATTCCAATTCGATGCTCAAAGAGAAAGTTATGAATATTTTCCCACGATCACCTCTTTTAGATGAAATTTGGGAGCCTGAAAAATACCTAACTTCCACAAATCATATCTCCAAAAATATTGGGAACCAAGCTCTGAAATTTTGCGACGATATTCCTCAGGATTTCAACTTCTCTCTCTAAAAATTTTAGCTTCTGAATATTCATAGAAAAAACGTTATAGTGAAAATTTCGCGATGACCTGTTTAGGTTAAATTCAGGAGCCTGCAAAACGCCCTAACTTCCACAGATCATCTCTCCGAAAATATTGTGAACCAAGCTCTGAAATTTTGTGACGATGTTCCTTAGGATTTCTGCTTCGCACTCTAAAAATTTCATCGTCTGAACCATCGTAGAAAAAATGTTATAGTGAAAATTCCATGATGACTTGTTTGGAGTAGCGAAACCCTAGAATCCAAAGCTCCAATATCAAATGTTGTGAAACCAGCTCCAAAAATAGAAGAAAAGAGATATCAATGCCTTATAAATAAGCCACTTCAAGGGGGAAACCTCCAATAAATTACATGAATGAAAATTTCTTGGATGATACAAATGAAAAAATCTCCTTTCTATATATAGGAGTCCATGGGACCACAATGTAATCCTAGTGGGGCCACAATGTAACCCTAGCCGACCTAACAATAATAATGTAAGGGCACAATAATAAAAATATGGGGGTTACAGGGGTACAACAATAACAATAAGGGGGGATACACTAACATAATAAGGGACTATACTATTAATATAGGGATTTAACATATTTGGCATTGTGTGTATAGATATTTCAAGAATGCTTAGATTCTTGACAAGCTCAAGGCCAAGTGTCAGTGTGGTGTCACCATTAATATTTCCCTTTTGAAGATTGATACCATTGAGTATTAGTATACTACCATTAAGGCCCCTAGTTGTCACAACTTCATTATGAACATGATCATTGGTACCTCAGAGTTTGTATTCTCAAATAATATTCATTTCCTGCATTTTGCTTTAATTTAACTAGTGTTGTGTTCATATATTTGGTTGTTGTTTTAGGTTGAAACTATGTTGTATTAATCATTGATTCAACCACCAATATTTTTGAGTCTATAATTTCCAAGGATGGCCAGACACAAGAGCATACTCTCTTAGCCTTCACTTTGGAGGTGAATTAAATAACTTCTTGTTGTGACAAGGTGGGTTATAGACTATGAATATTTTTGCTTCCCTTCAATTTCATGCCATGCCATTTTTATCTTAATATGTTATTTATTTCCCCAGTCTTAATAGCTATATCATATTTCTCTAAATGTATGTTACTACTCCTGAATTATTCAAAGGCTAGTTAGGATGAAAAGAAGGTTGGGTGCAACTCAAACAATATTCCATGTGTTCCATTCTTAAGCTTTGAGGGAGACAACATGATTGAGCATCTTTTAAATCTACATTGGTACAAGGTCCTAGGCCTGACCCTCTTATAACCCCTATACATGATCTAGGAGCCCAAGTTTCCCTTAAATAATCCTCAGGCATATTTCCACTCCAAGATGTTTACGAAAACAAGAATTTTTGGAACCATGTCAGTTGATGGTGTGGAGATTAGAGCTCTCAAGCTTGGTATGGTAGGTAATTTTGGGCTCATCGTTGACTTAAGTTTCTAGAGATGCACCATGAGGCAGTGTAGGAATATTTTCCTAGTGACATTGTTTGCTTCAATTTCAATAATGTCACTATCAAGGATCTCAAGTGAGGGTATATGGATTTCATAAATTTTTCCTTACAAGTTATTATAATGAACCATCCTAGCTAAGTTGGAAATTGGTATGCTTCTTTGTTAGATTGCCACACATCTCATATTGTCATCAAATTTAGAAAGATTCTTAGCAAATTGGTTTGGATTTACAAGTTTCCCATATTAATATAGTGAAGAGAGGAAAGTAGTTGTTTATCTAGATAATTATTCTATTCATATTAAAATATTGAAATGTTATAGATAAATTTAAGTTAGATACAATATTTTTAACTATATCTCCTTTGCTATTTTTTCATTGAATATAAAGCAATTTAAAAAAAAAAAAAACATGCGCTCCTTTTCTATTTTTTTATTGAATATAAATAATTAAAAAAAAAAAAACGTGTAAACCATGCCTAGAGCTTATTACACGAGATTTCAATCTTTAATATTTTTGTGTTATATTTATTTTTAAAAATATTGTTAATGTGTAATTTAAAATCGTTTTTGAATTATGTAATGCCTTTTTTTAAAATAACCTTGGATATATATTGATTTAAAAACAGTGTAAGAAAGGCACAATGCAGCTTGCATCATGCATCTTGATTCTTCATTTTTCCAGGAGTATGGCTACATTATGGTTTCTAGTAGGAATATTTCCACTTACATAATCCTTCCCTTGACATTGGGAAAATTTTTCAAAACCAGACCATGAATAAGCCCTCCAGAAAACTCCTAATGTTATGAAACCAACTACAAAAATAGAAGAAAAGAGAGATCAACACCTTAGAAATAAACCACTTCGAGGGGGAAACCTCCTTTACATTACATAAATGAAATTCCTGGATGATACAAATGACAAAACCCCCTTCTATATGTAGGAGTCCATGGGGTGATAATATAATCCTAGCCTACCTAACAATAATAATGTAAGGGCACAATAATAACAATATTGGGGTTACAAGGGTACAACAATAACAATAAGGGAGCTACACTAACAACAATAAGGGAATATACTAGTAATATAGGGACCTAACATGCCCATGTCCTTCAAAAAAGTGTTTTCCTCAATGCTTGAGTAGCTCTGGATGCGTCTATATAAAATTCTCATCCTCCCATGTAGAATCTTTAGTGGGTAAGTTCTTCCACTTGATGAGATACTCTGAAATTGATCGACTTCATAGTTGTCTAGTTCTTGTTTCAGTGATTGCCTCAGGTTCCAATATGATTTTTCCTTCCTCATCAAGTTCTGGCAACATTGTCTGAACTAGAAGTTTGTCACCTATAACTTTATTTAAGCATGAAACATGTAAAATTGGATGCACTCGCAAAGAAGTAGGAAGCTCCAATTTGTATGCCACGGTACCAATATTTTGCAACACCTTGTAAGGACCATAGTACTTTGGTGATGATTTATTATCCTTCTTAGCTTGTTTGAGGGACATTCGTTTGTATGGTTGTAGAAGTAAAAATACCCAGTCTCCTACATCAAAAATTCTCTCGTTGCGATGTTGATCTTCCTGTTGTTTCATTCGATTTTGTGCCAAATTTAGGTTATCCTTTAAGAGTCGGAGAACTTGTTGTTGATGCTCAACGTGATCTTCCACTCCTTGAACCTTAGAATTTTCTCTTAAAGATGATGTGATGTATGGTGGATGATATCCATAAAGTGCCATAAATGGGGTCATTTTTGCTACAATATGGAAGGAAGTGTTATACCACCATTCCACCATTCAGCCAGAGGTAACCACTTGACCCATTATGTTTTTTTATCAAATACAAAACAACAAAGATATACTTCCAAACATTTTTTAACTATCTCAGTTTGACCATCAGATTGAGGATGATCAGATGAGCTATGAGCTACTTGAGTACCCAAACAAGAAAATAATTCCATCCAAAATTTTCCAGTAAAAATTGGATCTCTATCGCTTACAATAATCTTTGGGTTTCCATGTATCTTTTGAATTGTTTCCATAAATGTAGTAGCAACTATACTTGCTTTAAATGGATGAGATAATGAAAAAAAGTGTGCATACTTGGTAATTCTATCAACTACCACCATGATGACACTCTTTCCTTCGAACTTAGGTAAACCTGTGATAAAATCCATTGAAATCTCCTCCCAACGTTGACTTTGAATTGATAAAGGTTGTAGAAGACCTAGGGTCTTAATTGTCTCAACTTTATTTTGTTGGCAAACCAAACATTCCACCACAAAATTTTGAATATCATATATAAGGCCATCCCAAAAAAAAATCTTTCTTCACCCTGTAGTAAGTTTTTTAAAATCTTGAGTGTCCTCCTAAAGGAGAAGTGTGCAATTCCAAAAGAATATTTTTTTTTAGTTGGGAATTATTACAAAGATATAAGCGATCTTTGTAACATAAGGAATCATTTTTCCAACTAAATTTATCAGATGTACTAGGATCTTGCTGCAAATTTTGAATGAGTCTCCACACTTCTTTGTCCTTATTCCATTCATCCCTTGCTTCGGTTATCCAATCTGTTTGGATAATATAAATGGCACAAAGCAATGCTTCCACCTCTTCATCCTTTCTTGAGAGTACATCTGCAACAACATTTAGCTTCCCTTTTCTATAGATGATTTCAAAGTCATAACCCAACATCTTTGTGACCCATTTTTGCTGCTCTTCTGAAGATAGTCTTTGTTCCAAAAAGTGTTTAAGACTATCATTATCAATTTTTACCTTGAAGTGCCTTCCCATTAGGTAAGGTTTACATTTCTTTAGTGCATGTAGTATTGCCAACATTTCCTTCTGATAAATATATTTCTTTAAATACTTTCCTTTGATCGGATGACTTTCAAAAATAATGGGTCTTCCTTATTGCATTAAAACAACAACAATTCCATTTCCTGAGGCATAATTTTCCACAATAAATGTTTTTGTGAAGTTTGGCATAACTAAGACAGGTGCTAGGCACATTTCCTCTTTAAGATGTTCAAAGGCCTTAGTTGCTTCAGGAGTCCATGAAAATGCATCTTTCTTCAATAATGTTGTTAGAGGCGCTGCTATTCTCCCATAATTCTTAACAAACTTGCAATAATACCCTGTTAACCCGAGAAATCCTTGCAACTGCTTTATGGTTGTGGGGACTTTCCATTCCTTAATGGCTTTAATTTTGTTAGGGTCTACTTTAACACCCTCGTGAGATACAATATGACCCAGATATTCCACCTCTTGTGCTCCAAAGAAACATTTGGATGTTTTTGCATATAGTTGTTTCTCCTGCAATAGTTTGAGCACCCTGTCAACATGTTCAGCATGATCCTTCCAAGACCTGCTGTAGATTAGTATATCATCAAAAAATACTAGCACAAATTTTCTAAGGAAGGGTTTGAAAATGGAATTCATCAACCCTTGAAATGTAGAAGGTGCATTGGTAAGGCCAAAAGGCATGACCAAAATTCATAATGACCCTCATGAGTTCGAAATGCTGTTTTTGGAATATCTTCAGTCTTCATTCTAATTTGATGATATCCTGAAAGAAGATCCAACTTGGTAAAATAAATTGCTCCATGTAATTCATCCAATAATTCATCAATCACAGGAATGGGAAATTTATCTTTAATGGTGAGCTTATTGAGCTCCCTATAATCCGGACACATTCGCCATGATCCATCCTTCTTGTGTACCAATACTACCGGAGTAGAGAAAGAACTTTGACTAGGTTGAATTATACCCGCCTCTAACATTTCTGCAATCATACGTTCAATTTCACTCTTTTGGACGTAAGGATATCTATAAGGCCTGATGTTTGGAGGAACACTTCCTCGAATCAAATGAATAGCATGATCATGATCACGAATAGGTGGGAGTCCTTTGGGAGTTTCAAACACCTTGGAATGATTGTCCAAGACTTGTTGGAGATCTGCACAAATAGATGATTTTGATGTTGGAACTTCTAGTGAGCATAATTGTGCAATTACGCCTCGCTGTTCTTTCTTTAGAAGCTTTGTCATGACATTAGAGCTTATTATCCTTCCTGGCTTCCCCGCAATACCCCGTAATTCAACTTCCTTTTCTTCTGAAAAAAATTTCAAGAAAAGTTCTTGAAAATTAAAAGCTACCGTCCCCAAAGATTGTAACCATTGTACTCCTAGTACAACATCAGCACCTCCCATAGGAATGGAAAGCATTGGACTAGTCAATACATATTCCCCCATGGTTAGCTTGATATTATAGCATTTTCTAGAGCAATTTATAGTTCCTCCATTTGCAACCATCACTTGACATTCTGGTGCTGGGTATAGGAAACAATTTAATTCCTTGGCTACTTTACAATGAATAAAATTATGGGTGCTACCTGAATCAATCAACACTATTACCTTTTTCTTCTTGATTTGTCCTTGTATCTTGAGAGTTTGAGGAGTGGTAATTCCTGCCAGTGCATTACACGATATGGTCGGATTCATTTCTTCCTCTTCTAGGGTTGGTTCCTTGTGTATATCCTCTTCTTGTTCATTTTCTTCTTCCTCTTCACAATCTATGTAAAATAATTTCTTCTCAGCACACTTATGACCTTTAGTGTATTTGCTATCACAACTGTAGCAAAGCCCTTTTGCTCTTTTTTCTTCCAATTGTTGTGGTGTCAACCTTGTAGGTTGTGGAAGTCTAGGAGTAGTAACACTTCCATATTTATAGATGTGAGTGGTAGGCTTCCTTGTCGCCATAATTTTACATTCAATTTTTCTTTCCAACTTGAATGCCTTCTCCAATGAATGAGGTTCCCAAACTCGAACTTCATGTTGGATGTTATCCTTTAAAGTCCCTATGAAGACATCAATCATGTGTTCCTCTGGAATATCAACTACCCTTATATTCAATTTTTGGAAGTCCTCAATGTGGTCCACCGCTGAACCCTTTTGTTTGAGATTTATCAATTGGCTAAAGAACATGTTTCTCTTTGTATCCTCATAATATGCTATCATTTCCTTCATAAAAATTGACCAAGTGACAATTTTTTTACGGGAGCAAAGCCATTGATACCATACAAATGTATTTTGTTCTGAATATAAATTTTCAATGTGTACCTTTTGTGTGTTTTTCACACTATTGAGATCAAAATATTGCTCCATCTGTAGTATCCATGTTACGGGATCCTTGCCATCAAACTTCCTCATATCGATCTTTGGAATATGGTGGTTTTTCAATCCAACATTAGAATTTATGAAATCACGATTAACACTTATTTTGTTCTCATCATGAGTTTCCTCTACTATATTTCTGCCATTAGGAATCATTTCTTGTATCAACCCTGTCAAACCTTCCTTCAAACCTTCCATGTCTACTTTTAGATCATTCTTCATGCCTTCCATGTTGTCTTTAATTTTTTCATCGATCTTAGCTTCCATGTAATCCATAGTAGCTTCCATGCCAA
This sequence comes from Pinus albicaulis, assembly GCA_034641835.2. Lineage (NCBI taxonomy): Eukaryota > Viridiplantae > Streptophyta > Pinopsida > Pinales > Pinaceae > Pinus > Pinus albicaulis. The sequence continues at coordinate 118,246,747 of CM076577.1, read as the reverse complement.
CTTCCATGCCATCCATATTAGCTTCCATGCCATTCTTCAAACCATCCATCTTAGCTTCTACGCCTTTCTTCAAACCATCCATATTAGCTTCCACGCCTTTCTTCAAAACCTCCATTTCATTTTTTGCGTCTCTTTGCGAGAGCACGGTTTGGTGCACTTGCTCTTGTAATTTTGATATCTCATTTTGCAATTATTCCTCTTCATGAGTCATAGTAGATCCTTCTGAAGGCTTAATGGGTGTTGAATTCTTTTTATGTGGCATTTTAGAACCCAATACTGATATCTATGTTTCAATATTCCCTTGGAATCACTTCAAACTGATTTTTCAAACAAGACTTATGCAATTTGAAAAAAAAAATACACACCGTTTTCCTGCTTTTGAGGAGCTCGATATTGAAATTGATGTATCTCTTTAAATGAGGATGTTTAATATCTAAAATTTGGTCTTGTATTAGCCCTCTAAAGCTTCTTTTGAATTCCACAGGTCTGGCCTAATTTGGATGCTTCAAGGCAAAGTTATGCCCAATCTCCCACAATGACCCAATTATGGATTGGTTCAGTAGAGTGAACTTGTATGGTGTGCCATGTGTCATTTTTTCCTCCTTCATCTCTGAAATTGATAGAAAAGAAAGTACATTTTGTCCACTTTCAGCCACTTTTTACAAAATTCCAATCTGATGCTCAGAGAGATTTATGACGATTTTACCAAGGTCACCTCTTTTAGATGAAATTCGGGAGCCTGCAAAAACCCTAACTTCCACATATCATATCTCTGAAAATATTGCGAACCAATATCTGAAATTTTTACACAACGTCCTCAGGATTTCGGCTTGGTGTGATAAATATTTCAGCTTCTTAACCTTCGTAGAAACAAAGTTATAGTGAAAATGACACGATGACCTGTTTGGAGCAGCGAAACCCTAGAATCCAAAGCTCTGATACGAAATGTTATGAAACTAGCTACAAAAATAGAAGAAAAGAGAGATAAACGCCTTATAAATAAGCCACTTCGAGGGGGAAACATCCTTTACATTACATAAATTAACAATTCTTGGATGATACAAATGAAAAAACCTCCTTCTATATATAGGAATCCATGGGGTCACAATATAATCCTAGCCGACCTAGAAATAATAATGTAAGGGCACAATAATAACAATATTGGGGTTACAGGGGCACAACAATAACAATAAGGGGGCTACACTAACAACAATAAAGGACTATACTAGTAATATAGGGACCTAACACATAAGGCAAACTAAAATTTGCAAAACATCTTGATTTCTTACATGTCCATTTTATGGTATGGAACCCATTCTCCTTTTCCAACTTCCTCGATATTGTTGAGGCTTGTATTACTTCCATATTCCTGAGCTTCCTCCCAATTTCTCTACATGTATGGCAGCTTCTCCACCATCCTTAGATCCAACCTCTGTGTTTTGTTTCCTTGTTGATTGTTTCCTAGTTTCTCATCAAACATTCTTGAATAACACCCTCCCATATAAATGTTAAATTGTATTTTCCATATGCTACTCATTGCATCTTCCCCCCACATCTCAACAATAATATGAGATACCCCACTAACTGACAGATACACCATGGTCTTCATTCTTGGATCTTTATTAGCATTCATATGTTCTTTTCTTCCACTAGTTTGTTCTGACAGTCAGCTTCACCTGAGATTGTGAACAAACTTGCACTTCTAATCTTGTAAATGAAATTTGGAGGAAATAATTTCAGCTTGCTCTGTTCAATCCCCAATAATATGCTTGACCAATAAATTCATTTAATTTTGTATCGGCCAATTTTTATTGATTCCAAATCAATGGCCCAATCTGACTTGATTTCACCATGACTGACATGAGCATCAATATAGGCTTGAAATTGTTTATTTATTTGTAAGGACATGCATGTAATAACATATACACTATAAACTCAGAGTCAGAACAAAAATTACCATAGAAGGATTCCCTATTTCAGAGAAGTTTAAGGGATTTGTTCCCTCCCTTTCCAAATTGTGACAATATAGAGACCAAAAGGATGTTTTTTTCTCATGTTGATCCCCCGACGTATCACCTAAATTACAGGAGAGGATATACATTGGAATTGAGCATAGTCTGACTTCGATAGTAGCTTTCTCCAAAAGGATATCATCAAGGATTCCTATATTAGACTCTCTCTTATTATGTTTGTAGATTGGTTACAAGATATAGGGAGAGCCTGAAAACTACAATCACTAGCAGCACCCAAAGCGCAATTTATCCCAGGAGGGATTTGAACTTTTCCTATGGTAAATTCGTTAAACAAAATTAAGAAAAGAGGCCCTAGAATACATTTTTTCTTGACAGAAATTTTTGTTTGTTGATGATCCACCACCCGTTCCAAACACGAACCTATATAATCCCTGGAGCGCATCCTGAATATTTCCTTGCTAAGTTGGATACAGTTTCATTGTTCCTTCTTCAACATCAACCTATTATACCTATAAGTGCATCCACCTGCATTCATAAACCATGAATTGCTAAGATATGCAAGTTTCAAGCCGTCACTGTAGTTCGACACTTCATCCCCTTCTATATTATGTTGGTCCATGTGTACCTTTATTTTTATGCCATGTGCAAAGAAATCATTACTTCCTCATTCTATCTAGTCGGTCATCCTTGCAAACAAAATGAAGTTTGAATCCCAATTTCTCCCCAAGTTTCCCACTCATAAAAATAATAACCAGTTGTTTGTCTTCTCGTCACTTGGAAAGATCATAATTCTCTTTCCTTAAGGAAATAAAGGACTAAGTAAGTTTCTAGAATGTTAAATGCATCCTCACCACATGTTGACTTATATACTTATCCATTTTTCCCTTGTAGTTGTCATGGCCACTCCCTAGGCTTGAGGAAGGCCTCTTTGTTTCAATGGAACTTATAATTGAAGCTAAGGTAGGGGGAATGCCCCCTTACTCATTTCCATTATAGATTCCCTTTATTCATGGTGGTGTAAAACTTTTCCATTTGGTCTGATACCATATTTTGGTCCCTTAAAACATAAAAACAATTTTTCCAGCATCTAGTTGTATTATTTGAAAGATATTTCTCAACCTAAAGTCTGAAGGAAGAGATCTAGCAAATAAATGATAGATTAGGGTTGTGGAATCCCAAATGATTACCACTTACTGAGCTCCCAATTTGCTCAATTGAACCAGAAATTCATACAGTGCATATGAATCTAATATGCCCCAGGAAAATTTGTATTCATCTTTGCTCACAAAGTGATAAATCAACCCCCCACCCGCTCCTGCCACCCATATGTTTGAATTATGTAATGTCACATTTGTTTTTATACCAAATTTTTTCTTAAAAACCATAGGATTACTTTTGAAAATCAATGAAATTAAATATGGAACAAATAGTACATCACCTTTTTTTTTCTTCGAGGAAATATCCAGTCAGATCCATTGAGAGGGATCACATCCTGCCAACTTATTAGTAGAGCCTAAACCCGATGGCGTCGAAGAGAATTGACCTTGTGACCTTCCATTAGCGAGGTGCTTTGGCAACAAGAACTTGACAAATTGATCTAACCCTTAGGAATAAACAAATATCACATCTCATATCACTAATTATTATCTTTTATACAATAATAATAATTCTTATGACATGTCTCTACACTTTTCAGGAAAAAATCTAGTTATATACATCACACTTACATGGCTTCCTTGTAACTATTTCTCTAAATAACGTTGACTTGAGAACTTCATTCATATTTTTAGATAGAATTCAACATGGTCTAAATTCCTACTTTCCATGCTTGATGTCAAGTGAACCCTTGTATATTTGTAAGAAACTCATTAGGAACCTATTTTTCAAGTTTTTTTAAGCATGAGGTCTCTTTTAATGGTTTTTTTAAACCCCTCTTTTCACATATACTTTATATTAACAAGAGGAATAGTTGTGATGCAACATAGTCCCTGCCTCTATCGTTGTTTAACTGATTCTTTTGCATAAAGCTCTACGTTGGCATTAAAGTATTTTATTTCTAATATTATAGTAAGAAATTGGCGTATACGATATTATTGGTGATATTCTTATTTATGAATATCTTTTTGTATTTGTGCGAAGAGGTCTATATTTCATCCACATTTGTGTCTCAACCCATGCTTGTTTCGCACTGATTGTTCCACGCAACGATGATTGCACAACTTCTTTCGTACACACTATATTTGGATATGTAACTCTATGGTGTGGATAGGTTCATATTTTGTCCACATTTCTATCTTAGCACATGATTTTTCCACGCAACGATGTGTGCATAGCTTCTTCCATACATGTTATTTTAAGTGTAAATTATTCTTATCTTCGTATTTCCGAAAATATTTTTTCGTATTTGTGCAGAGACATCCGTATTTCATTGACATTTCTGAATCAACCCATGCTTGTTCCATACCGCTTGCTCTGCACAACGACGACTACACAACTTATTTCATATCGTATTTGTGTGGAGAGGTCCATATTTCATCCATATTGGTGTCTCAACCCACACTTGTTCTGCACTGCTTGCTCCGCACAACAACGACTGCACAATTTCTTCCGTACATGCTATATCTAGACATGTAATTCTATTGTGCGGAGAGGTCCACATTTTCCACACTACTTGATCCGCACAGTTTCTTTCGTACACACTATATGTGGAGACCCCACCAAAGTGAATAGATACTTTAGTAAACGGTTAGCGTATACGAAGTTATTTCTAATATTTTGGATGTTTCGAACATCTTCTTGTTTAGTCTCTTGTGCGAAAGTGCTCTTTGTGCAAATGTCCACACTTTGCACTAAGTGTTGAGATTATTGCTAATATTTTAGTTACAATTAATGCATATTAGTACTAAATTGGGTAAAATTTATGCGGATAATAACCTTTTTTATGTTCATATTATTGATAATATTTTTATTGTAAATAATGTTTTGAATATCTATTTATTTATGCTATTGTGTGAAAGTGTTTTTTGTGTGGATGTATGCACTTTGCACTAAACACTTTTATTGCTAATATTATTGCTAATACTTTAGTTATATATAATGCATATCAATATTCAAATGAGTAATATTTGTGTGGAGTGCACACAAATTTGTGCACAAAACCACATTTCATTGAGCAGAAGCTTTGGTTGTAGTAGAAGAAGCTTTCGAGTTTGCATTGCTCGGATAATATCATTGTTTATGCATAAATTCTTGATAATGTGTTAATTGTAAATAATGTATACTATTTCTATTTAAGTAAATTTCAATTGTAAATAATGTTTCAAATTAGCATGTGTGTGGAAGTGCAGAGAAATTCCATTATGCGGAGGAAGCTTTCAATGTGTGAATTGTTGCAATTGTTACTTTAGTATTAAATAATTTCAATACCACTGAAGCAAGCGATATAATTATACAATTGTTGTTAATACTTTATTCATAAATTATGTGTATCTACCTGTTTCTACAACTAATTAAGTGGGGTTTTCATTTCACCCACACTTCTGTCTCAATTCATGCTTTCTATGCACTACTTTCTCTGCACAATAACATTTTCACAGCTTCTTTCATATACGCTATGTGTGGACATGTTTCCTCCATAGGCATTGTGAGCTAGATTCCACCAATGCGAGTAGCTACAATACATCCTATCATTTTATTCAGATAGGGTAAAGTGTCAGTGCTCTTACTGTAAGTATTGAAATTGTTTAAGGTGGCCCCAATTATGCTTATAAATTCATTTGATTCATTTCTTTTTCCAAATGCATAGCCTATTATTATTATAACAAAAGGATATAGTTAATGACTATAGTTAATATAGTTAATATGTATTAATGGTTAATCATTACAAGCATTAAGATTTTACATCCATTTATGCTCTTCCTTGTAATTATATAATAGCATTATAAAACTTAATCATTGTATGGAATATTGATGTTCGGAAGTCGACAAAATGAGTTGCGCAAAATGGCAATGTGAATGTCGAGGACTATGTTGTGTAGGTAGCACTAATCAGAAGTGAGCTTGGTAATATCGAGTTGAAGTCAAGTTCCTAAAATAATTTTATTGTTAATGTTATTGGTAATGTTATTGATATGATGTTATTGGTAATGTTTTAGTTATATCAAATAATGCTTTTTCTGCTAGTATTTTAGTATTGAATAATCCATATTTGTTGTTCGCAACATTTGAGTTATAACTTATGCAAATTTCCATATTTCTGAATATCACTACTGAATTGAGCGAAGGTTGGATTTCTATGGAATGAAATAACTTGTAACGACGTGAATGATCAAAACATTGAGCAGAATATTTGTATATGGTTATTTGTAATGAGAAAGCTTTCATGATTTCGTTTTGTGGATATGTGTATCTCTGGACTTCACATTGAAGGCATTTATATTTTTTATTTGCAATAACACCGAGACAAGTAGTGGATCGATACAATATTATTGCTAATATTTTAATTATAAATAATGTGTTTTATTGATAATATTTTAGTATTAAATATTTCGTATTTATTTTGCAATATTTTAATTATAAGTAATGTGTATCTTCGTATTGTCAAATACCAGCAGTTAATTGAGAAAATATTGTGCATAGTTCAAAGGTTATGTTGCTCAAATGAAGCAGATGTGCAGAAATACATAGGTAGTCTATTGTGTGGAAGAATATTTTAAGCTTTGATTTTTTGAACGCTCACATTTTGGATTAAAGGCTTTTGTATATTTTTTTCTAGGAACTGATGTGTAAGTGTTGAGTTTGGCTTCGAAAATTTCTAAAGCTAATGTGCAGTATCAACTTTCATCTATCAAAATTGATATCGCCTACTATAATCATTATTTTTGTAGTATAACATTAGTGTTTATAATATATTTTATTACGTGATTACTGTATATTTTCTCTGGGTAGCTGGAAGCAGAAATGAGACATAATCATTGGAATCTCATATCCAGTTATCTTATTTATTTATTTCTGTGAACAGATTTCATTTAATATTTTCACAATGTGCCCCTGAATGCAGGTGTTATGTGCCATGAGCCCAACACGAGGCCTCCACACGCCAACACTACCGACATGATGCGTGGAAGGCCCCCATCGCCAAACTCCTGTATTAATCGCCCTATGGACGATGGATGGGCAAGTTTCTTTGGCATGTTTTAAATCAATGGAAGAAAATTATTTCTGTCATTAATGACCTTCATGTGGTTGGCATCAACTCCTCCCACCACCATTTGGAGAATTTCTCGCCTACCATTAATGTTCCTTGGAGTTATAATCACCACTCCCACCGCCTCGTCAAACGTTATGTCTTGGCGCATTCTGCTCCTCTCCGCACCCTCTATAACATGTATGCTCTCATAGCCTAAGCTCCTTGTCATTGGCTCCATCCCCATTGTGCCTTTGTTGTGTCATCCGTCTCCTCTCCCGTATACTGCATTATTCCCCCCCCAGCATCAAAATCCCTTCTGGGGTAATGTGTGAGTCATTCACCCTCCACGCATGCACTGTGGCAATGCCCATCGCTCATTGGGGGTGGCTCCTGAGTCCTCAATGGACTCCAAATATTTTTCCCTGGCTCAGCCTTTAGGAAACCTTGGCACTAATGACTCCCTTGGCGTGGGCTTAGCGCCTTCTACTCTTGGTCCACCTGCTGGAAAAAGAAGATACAATAAATCCACCATTCCACGCTCTATGCCACCTCTATAGCGGAATACCAACAGTCTCCTTGTGAATATGCGTACACTGGAAGAGATGGGTGTCTAGATTATGTCTGTGGATGAAATATGGTGCAAGGATGAAGATGCATAGGTTCCGGTTGTGACCTCTCCTCCTCCTACTCCTCCGAGGGCACCGCGCATCCTTTCTACTGAAGATGACGAGATCATCCATGTGTATGGTTACCTGATTTTGGAAGAAAACCCTGCTGAGAATGAAGTTGGAAACAAGACTTGAGAGTTCCTCCTCAATATTCCTAGTCTTTTTTTGGATATATCTGCTTTATGTTGTCTTTCTATCTTACTTTATTGTTTCATGTTATCTAGCTAAATATGACTATCTCTGACTTTTTAAGGGTTGGTTTCCCCGTCATGGGCAGCCCCTAACTTTGATATTTTGGAGATGGATCAGGGCAATGATTGACTAAGCTCCTCCATCCATCCTTGCCCCACATTTTTTTGTACATTATTTTTGTATAATTGATAAATCATAGTCCAACTTACAAAAAAAAAAAAAAAAAATTGCATAATGCAAGAAAGGAAAAAATGCATTCAAGTGGTGAATTGACATCTGGGTTCTAAAATTACTTTTTCAAAGTAAAATCTAGCTTGTAGCAAGGAAATTCTACATATTAAATGTACTACATACACGTTAGTTCAGTGAAAAATTATGGAAAATACATTAATTAATCGGAAAAATAGCTTTAGTTAATGAAAATAGAATTTGATTTATGGTTTAATAAAATAGAATTTGATTTATGATTTTAATAAAATAGTATCTTGACACTGATTTCTAAAGTGTGTAAGGCAGATTATGTAATCATGTCAGTTACATTATTTCAAATTAGAATTTAAGTAAAATGTATATGATTTAAAGTAACAGATTTTACAACTGTTTTTTTATTAAAGATGAGGAAAATCAGTACTATCCACATTGATAACGATCACTGGTTAGTGGATATCATTGAAATTGATAGTAGTTATGTTGCTTCAGAACTTAAATTTCAATTCGTGATTTAGATGACTTATTGTCTCTTACGCATTATATATATGTTTGTTTCCTGTAAAAACAAATTGTCAATGTTCATTTTGTTCTGAAACCGTTAAGTGTTTTAAGGTATTGCTTTATAATTTGTTTATTGTTTTTTGCATTTACTACTAACAACGAAGAAATTTATCAAAGAAACAATGGAAGGGGCACAAAGGAAGATGTACATGTAGGGAGTGAAGATGTTTTAATGCTCATCCAAGATATCTTAATTCTTAGCAAAGATATTTTAATGCTAATGAATAAAATACTAGAACTCCAGCAAATGCTTAGGCATCTCGAATATGAGTTAGATATAGTAAGAATTTTATTATAAGAGTTATTGCAAATCATGAACAAATGAATCAGTTCTCGATTATGATAGCATAATCAGTACAATTGTTAATTTCCAGAAACAATGATTAATTAATAGAGAGTGCTATCAATTTTTTTCTCAATAGATTTTGAAATTAAATATATGCTAATGGCTATGTATTGTAATATTCTTGATAAAGTTAATGAAAAGAAAGATATCGAACTATTTTAGATTAGATATCTATGTGTAAATACGATATTTTTTATTAGTTATATCAGTTTAGAAACTCGTTTGAGCTTTGTATGACGATTTATTTAGATATTTGTTTAAATGTTAGATGGCATAGTTGTTTAAATAGGAAAAATTATTGAATTTGTAAAACAAAAAAAAAAAATTATTGTAAAGTAATGTCCCCAAAAATTGCATCATAATGAACTTATATTTTCTGAGTAGTTATAGAACTCGAAAATTTGATAAATCAAGAAAAAAAATGAAAAAAACGATAATAAGGGGGGTGGAGGGGGACAAAAAATGACATAGCATAATAGAAAACATAGAGCCAGAACAAACAAACAAAAAAAAATAGTTCATTGGATTACGTTTATGTACAATGCCATAGTAACATTTTTATTGGTAGAAAAAATCGTCTTGTTTTTGTGATGAGTAGATTGCTAACCTTGTTTGCATGGGTACGGTATATTGATTGATAATGCAAAATCAGATCGCGAATGTCCAGTAAAACGAAAGAGCTATTAGGATGCCTAGAAATGCAATGAGAGAACATTGTATCTTTACCGAATTACTTAACAACGTAAACAAATAAACTTGTCATTGTATATGCACAACTACATTTTGATGGTCTATCGTAAATGTGCCATGTAGTTCGAAGTTTCTCATGATTTCACTAGCATTTGTTTTGTCTGCACAGTATTGGTCATAGGAATTTTTTCGTATTTCAAGTAATACTCTTTCCAATTCAACACCCCTCATAATACATTGTTTTTAAGTCTTGTCAGTTGCATGTATGATGCAATTTAGACGATGAAAATAAAGAAATTCATAGTGTTGTTTGCAGGCGATGAAATAAAGCATAGTATTGTTCATATTTATAGTAGTTGTGATTTGAGTATTGCATTTTGCGCATACAGTTTCGAATGGAATCGTATATATGCAAACCGCTTTCAGATATTGTGGAAAATGTTGTAAAATAAATATATAAAAAAGACACTTAGTCACACAAAATCAAATTTCTTTCTTATTTTTTGTTCTTTTTCCATGTCTATTTAAAGAATATGATATAACTTAATGCTCATATTCACTTGGCAAGGAAAGCAATTTTCTTAGACTGTCAGCTTTCTTTCCTGTGTTTAGTGCGCAAATTAATGTTGACTGTGAAGTACGGAAAACTTTCTCCTTTTTTTTAACTATATTTTTTGGCAAGATCAGCGGAAAATTTTTTGTTGCAAATATCTTCGAATTGTAACACATGCTTAAACAATTTGATCATGTACTTGCACCTGTTACATGTGAAAAATTTGTAAAAAAATATATGAAAACCATACAATACATGATGAGTAATTTTTTCCCCGAACATTGGAATATACAAACCTACGTATACGTAACTTATTTTTTATTTCAATGAACTTTGTAACAGTAAAACTTTTAAATAAAACAAATCTTATTGTTGCCCTATCCTATTCTACATTGTCGTCTTTAATTTCCATAACATATTTCATTATTGTTTGTGTTGTTTAAATTGCAATAGTTTTGATTGTGCCTACTAGAAAGGCATTGTCATTGTGTGACATATTTGCAATTGTTGTGTTTGGAAAAAATCAGTACTCTAAACAAAAAAAAAGGGTTTTCTATGTTGCTAAAACTATTTAAAAAATATTTTTCTTACAGTCACCACTATCATATTTATGCTTTGGAAAATTTTAAAAATATTTAATAGAAACACCGGAATTTGCAATAATTTTTTACTCACAATGTTCGATTAATGATGTTGGCACAAGCAACGTTATTGTCATTTATGCATTTTTATCTGTTAATTTTGCACAGGATATTTCTTTTGACTTATGTGTTTTGTCCAAAAATGTTCGGCCAAGACAATGTCATGAAAATTTTTCCCATAATGTTACTAATATCTTCGATCAACAATGGTGTCGATTCGATCTCCTTTTGCCTAATTATGACCACTGAATTGATTTTTTTTTTAAATAAAAATGAGAGTAAAGAATAGAAAAAAATAAGACAGGTAAAACAGAGGAAAAAGTAAAAATATGATACAAAGTTAATTGAATTTGAAAAAAGTACTTATTTGTGTTTATTTCTTCAATAGTTTCCATTGATTTGTTTTTGCTTATTGCAATATATGATTCTGTGGTACTGCTCATTGTTATCTCCACACTATCATCCATGTCTACTGTGACATCATTCAAATTCGATAACTTTTGCATGTTCACAAATATTACATTGAAATCACTGCTTAAAAGAACATTATAATTGAAACTAAGTAAGAATTGTCTAATGAAAACAAAACAAGATAAAGAAAACTCATTAGTAATGTACAAAAATTCTAGATAGATTTTAGTTTTAGAAAATACAAAACTTTTATAGAAATGTTCAAAGTATTTTTTTCCTTGTAATTATTGTCTTGAATCTAAATCTCTAAGTGTCATTGTTTCCTAGAAATTTTAAAAAAATGCTTTTAGTTATAGTACATTAAAAAATATGACCCAAAAGCAATGGGAGCACAAAAAAAAACAACAACAACAACAGTTGCATTGGTTTGTAAATATAATCAAAGTACAATAAATAAAACAAAAATGTGCCTCTTAAAAGAGTTCTGATTCTCCTTAATGGTATTTTTTATGCTTGTATTCATTTTCGTTGTTATGATGATATACGAGTTACATCAAATATACAACAATAAGAAAAATAAGTGTTTCTAATTCCAAGCACGGATGTACTTCAAAAATAAGAACTATATGACAGTAATTTATTTCGTCCAAACGTTTTTAGTATGATCACATCATATATTATTTAAACTTTTTTCATTATTATGAGAGGATTGTATTCTATATTGTGTAAATGTTATTATTACGTGTATATAGAACTAATAATGCATTGTCAACCTGTCATTAATGCTACATGTTTTGTAGTTTTGTTCTAAATGATATTCATTCACGGTCTACAATTCCTAGAATAATATCGTACATTCCAAACAAGAATTCTACTTGTAACCAGCTCTTTCAAAAAACATTTTTACATGCATTTGTAACGTGTATGTTAAAAATATTGCATGATGAACACCTGGTGAATGCTTCTACGGACAACATAATCAAAATTAGTAAGTACTATTGTGACGTTATCATATAAATATTAAACATATGTATTAGACACTTAAGACAGTTGGACTCGTAGATAGAAAAAATTATAATAATAATAATAATAGAAAAAAGTAATGTTGGACTACGAATATTTAAGTTTAATGCCTTCCTTCAAAAATAAAGAAAATAATCAACACCACGTGTTCTTAGATGAATTTACATAGATTTTTTTTTGTTAAGAAAACATATCAGTTTAGAATAGCTTCTTTAGCCCAATTGTGAAGAGTGCCAATTATTTTTCGAACTTTTGAACATTAAACGTTTATCTATAAAATTTAATCGTTATTGATTTTACTTTGTGATTATCGCGAACATGTGTTTGGTGAATCGACATACATACTTCATCTTCAACACAGTCAAAACTCCGCATATTGAATAATAATAACAATAACATGTTAACATTAATAGTTTAATTTCCCGAAAAAAAACAACATTCTAATTTTGTCCTTGCCGAATAAAGTTTCAAATATAAATGCTCAAGACAGTAAAAACTCTGCACAAGAAAATGTTCAGCACATACCTTGTTTTCTCGCACATAACTTGTTTTCCATATTTTTTATCGTCAATAGAAAACAAATATGCTTCTAACATAACACAAATTCATTTGTGCCTCATTTCACAACAAATATCCCTCATAAACGCACAGTAAAAACCCTACTCCCTTCATTCGTCCATGTTATTAATTGATAAATATGTTGGCATTAAAGGATTTTATTGTTAATATTTTAGTAACCGATCGGTGTATACAATATTATTGGTGATATTTTAACTGTAAATAATTCTCATATTCGTATTTCTGAATATGTTTCAAATTAGGCATATGTGCGGAAGTGTGGAAGAAGTCTATTGTGCGGAGGAAGCTTTCATTTTATCCATTGCTTTTGCAAAATTCATAGTCTATTAATATTATAACAGAATAATATATTTAATGATTATAGTTAATATAGTTAATATGTATTAATGGTTAATCATTACAAGCATTAGGATTGTACATCCATTTATGCTACGAAGCATCAGGATGGTTAATTCGTTGCAAGCATTAGGACGAGTTGCACACAATGAACTTCCGCACAATGGAAATGTGATTTTTGAGGACTATGTTGTCTAGGGACCACTAATCGGAAGTGAGCTTGGCAATATCAAGTTGAAGTCAAGTTCCTAAATATTTAAATATTTCAAGCTTCGAGAATTGTGAAAACAATTATTTTAACGATATTATTGGTAATTTTTTAGTTATAAATAATTCTTTTGTCCATACTCGGCACAACGATGTCTACAGAGCTTCTTCCGCACATGCTATATCTAGACACGCTTCCCCAATTCGTACTCCGCACAGTAAAATCTCCAAACAACAAAACATAATAATATTCCTTGTTCTCCCGCACATACCTCGTCCTCCTTAAACATTTATATGATATACGATATATGATCTAAGAATTTACAAAAGTATCTCTATACAATGAAATATTAATTGGATATTTGTTCAAGAAATCAAAAAATGTACCCCATCTTCCGCGCAGTCAAAGCTCCACACAATGAAACATAAAAGCTCTACATATTAAAAGTTTCGCACAACACAATAAAATATCTACACAATGAAGTCTCCTGCACATACTGTGTCCTCTGCAAACATTCATTCTTAACACTAATGCTCAAAGCAATAACACATTTTTCAGAACATTCATGAAACCATCCCGGTCCCATGCACATATCCCCCGGTCCAATAAAATACAAAGGCATAAGTGCTACGTTTCACACCAAATCCATTGTGGGAAAAAAATCTCACAAATTAAAATTAATAGTTTAACAATATCCTATGCACCATTCAACACAATGGAAATTAACAATGTTAATCATTATGTTCTCCCACACATACCTGGTCTTTCACAAATCAAAGCTCAAAGCTCTATGCAAATTCTCTTTTGCACATAGTACGTACTTCGCACTGTAAAATCTCTACACAATGAAAGATAATAATATTCATCGTCCTCCCGCACATAGTGAGTTCTCTGTAAAAAAATCATACGACATATGATATACAATCTGGAAATTTGTAAAAGTATCTTCATACATCGTAGTTACTTCCATACTGAATAACACACTTCAATCAATAATTGACATTCAAAATTATTATTATTGAATTATTATACCTATCCTACCAACACTTCCTTTATTAATCGCTTACTAGGTAGGTACGTATTGCTACATTTCTACTTCCATACATCCATCCTTGTCATATGATTTGTTAATTGTATGTTCACACAAGAAATGCTCCGTAAACTACTTTTTCCTCTTGAGCAAAATTGATAATTATGATAAAGGCACTTAACTTGTGTTTGTTAATTCTGAATTAAGCAATTACAGTCACACTGATAACAAGGTTCATTGGAAACCCAATTTAACATATACGAAAAGAAAAAAATGGTTATCACTTCGCAATTTTATCTGACTTAATGTGTATTCTCAAAATTAATACAAAGTGTAAATCTTTGAATTCATTCTTATTAATAGTCTAATGTTCATATTTATTTTCTAATAGTCTAATTTCAATATTATCCTAATGTGGGTTTCATAAGTATAATGCAAAGTTTGATTGTACGAAGTATTACTGTAAATTTTCTTATCTCCGCATAAGCACAATTGTGAGCGAAGAAAATTTGCAAGCCAACTATTGTTTCCGCACTTCAGCAAAATAAATTTCATTTGCACAAAAAAACTTTGCTAATCAATTGATTAAATGGGTTTCTCTTTGCATAGTCAAAAACAAATTTATAGTTATCTTTGTGTAAATAGGCATATGCATAGAACTGAGGATTAATTCTATTGTGCAGAAGAAGCTTTGAAGCTTTCATCGTCTGTATCTATGAATTGTGCACAATGAAATATTCTCATACAAGGAAATCTATTTTCACAAATCTTTGCCCCTAATTAATTCGTTAAAGGTTACATAGTGCAACACAAGGCCAATCAAAATTAGAAACACGTAAAATTGATATATCATTTTCATCTCGAAAATACAACAACAAACTTCCATTATCTACAACAGACATATATGAAGAAAATATAATAAAATCCCTTCCCAGAGTATCGTGCTCTGAAAAAATTTAAAAATATGATTATAGTGGACATTATTTTTGTTTCATAGCAAAATGGACTATTCTCATTTTTCATGTTATTATCATATATGTTTCAATGGCATAATACACATGCTCAAGAATAACTTTGTAACATTAAGCAATATAATTACAGTAACAAGAACAACATCAAGTTCAAATTTCAATTATCATATCTATGATTGAAATAAATAAACAAAATACAAGTGCATAGAATATCATATGCTAATCATTAAGAACATTGATTCTCGGCATGAATCGCTTGTATTAGTAATGAAAATTCTCAATGGCTCAGTTCATTGGCTCATTCAGTATGTTATTTTATCATTTTCTCTTTAAGTTCCTACTTCTACATCCTCCAAAAGTAAATGTGTGAACTGTAATATGAAAAAATAGAACTGCAAAAGAAAGCAAGGAATCGCATTCAACAAGCAGACTATGTGACGTTAGTAAAATTAATGAATCACGATAATTGAGTAATAGTAAACATAAAACAAATATGCAAATATTTAAGAACATTTACAATTTGCGAAATCATTTCATCCAATTTTTTTACTATTAGTTTTCTTTTGAATACATGGCCTCTACAACCAATGTCTTCAACTTAGCATGCATGAATTCTTTCATTGGTGCCATTGTAATCTCTAGCCTCGCATGTTGATCAAATAATTGTTTTTCGATCTCCATCACATCCTCTTGTAATTGAGTAGTGAACGCAGATTTTCTGTCATTAATATTGACGAAGCCAACTAGGCATTTGTCAATTTATTTTGGAGTAAAATCAGTTATAGCATCAAATTGTTCTGCCATTGACTATTTTCTCTTACCCAATTCAAATGTCAATGTATCTTTTGTAATCAACTCATAATTTCGTATAATGCACGAGCCATCTAGATATCGAAAAATTTGCATGGAATTTAGAAAAAAGTCATTTCGCCTATTGTCTATGCTCTTACATTATGTTGTACTATTCAACAACCCCCCATTTATTTTTATAATAATTAATATTGTGATAATAAATGGGGACCCTTTTAAAAAAATTCTGAAAAAACTTAGCAAGTAAGAGTTTTCCCTTAGAAAATGTTAAAGCATTAAGTCACTTAGGACCAAGTACTTTTCTCTTTATGGCTAATCACAAAATTCAAAAGTAACGCAGATTAATCATTATTCGAAATCCGTGAAATGTGATCAATAAACCCCTTTATAAGACCAAATTTTTTGTTGAGCTCATTATAACTTAAAAGGCCTTGAAATATTTCTTTAAATATATAAAGTGCTTGAAACATTCTTCGTATAAGGAAAATTCGCTCAAAGAATACATCACGCATCGCAAATCGCAAGACAAAAATAACTTTTGAAATAGCATAACTCCAAACTTGGGATCTTGCGATACTGCGACATGGAAAACCTTGCGATCTTGCAATACTACGAAATGGAGATATATCAATTTTGTGATATTATGATTCTGTGATATTGTGATATTGCAAAATATTACCATTATGACTTTATGATATTTCGATATTGTGATTTGTTGCAATCGCAAAATCAACATCACACTTAAGTCATATTTGAAATATCGTTCGGGATTTGCGATGCGATGTTTTGACAAGACTTGAAAGGAATCACACATAGGCCTTGATTCATAATTAATAAAAATCAAGTGCATTTACTTTTTTAAAGGCTTGAGGAGATTTGTATATGTTTACTCATGCTTACAATAAAAGTCCCATCCTTATCAAATTTATTTTTTCAACTGAATTATCGCTCTCATATTTTCTTTACGTTCATTATGTTTTCTCTATTGTTCAATCTCAGGAAATAACACTCAGAGATGACTAAGAAAGGTAAAAAGAAAATTGATCCTTCTACATCCGCTCATCAGTGATACTACATGAAAAAAATATTGGGGAACTATGTCGTGGGAAGTTATATATAATATATTAGAGGACGAAGATCCAAAGGTACTGGAAATCAGAGCAACGGTCAATGCTAAAATCTCATCTAAAGCTTCCTATTTTGAAACACCCTGTTCTTTCCTACACATAATAGTTGTGAGGCCTAAAATCCTGCCATACATGAATATGGTGAAGTGGATTATTGACAATGTAGATATCTCAGAGAGGACATTCAGGAACTCAAGACAAGAATTCATGGGGTAATTTACCTCAGACAGTTTGCGCAGAATGTATCATCTGCCAAAACCTCAAAAGTCCTATGATAAAGTTTTTGTCGAACAGTTCACAAAAGAAAATGAAGCCTCGATAGATGCCATGCAAACTTGGAGGTCTAGCTCCAGAAAATTCAAACGAGAGAAAAATGGTATGTACCCAATTGCACCTATATCAACCCACATAGTTATGTAGCTGCTATGATGTCTAGAATTTTTGGGAAAGTTTATAGTACAAAGTTTTCTATGGAATGGATTCCATTAATTGATGTAGTTGTTAACGCCACAATTATGAATTGGAGTAATATTTTGTCTAACAAGTTGGCTATGTCCATCAGACAGTATAGACAGTATAGATTTGTCTTTAGTCGAGTTATCCCTCCCTCTTTTATGAGTGCATATGTGATGGATGCAATTTGTTTATGTTCAATATTTCCTAATATGGGTTGTAATTGGACTCTCAAAGACCCTACTCCTATCCCTGTGTATCATAAGGTTTTGTGGGAGTCGCAATTTCACCCCCATTTTTATAAGATTTGTCAAAGTATTATGTTTCCAATCTATCAAAATATTTTTGATGTAAAATCCCCCAGGATTTTAGATGAAGAAAAGATAGATATTTTACTAGTAGCAGGATGGTTTGGTGAAGAAACATTTACTTATATCAGAGTTTTTGGGAGTATTTTTTCTCCCCATGTTCTTCCTTATTATGTTCCGAATAAGTTATTGGCAAGACAAATTGCATACCAAACAGTAGGGGAAGGTCTTACCAAAATCCTAAAAGACATGAAGAAATCTATCTAGCCAACTTTTCCAGTACAATGTGGTTCTTTTGCATTGTTTGATTTTGGACACACAATTAAAGAGGTGCAGAATATTACATGCTTGAATCTGACTACTATTCCAGGCAGACAATATGATCCCAACCAAGTCACCCAAGATTTTACTGCTTTAGTTAAAATCAGACAGTTCATTCACCAGAAAGATGAATTTGATGACCTATTTGAAAAGGCCGAGACATTATCACAATTCTTGAATTTGGCATCAATAAAATTAACCCCATCCAACCTCAATCATTTTCATATTTACAGAAACAAAAGATTGACAAGGGTTCCATTAGACCTATTGAAAATTGAGGAAACAAGAGAGCCTACTCCCAGTGTAAGCTTAGAAGAAAATAGTGATCACATTTCTAATCAAGAATCACTAGAGAAATCAAGTCAAGGTTCAGAACTTTCTGAACATCAATCCAAAAATCATGAAGAAAATCGTAAGGAAAGTTTTGAGAAGGATACAGAGAAAAATAATGGAGAAATAACCAAAGAAACCTTGGTTGGAGAACAATTGGAAATTAATTATGCACGGGTTCAGAAATATACAATCATAGTAAATGATATGGATCAAGAATGGGAGAAATTCAAACAAAATCTCTAAGTACCATAGACAAAGATGGGAATCGAAGGAATTTCTGATTTTCAGACTCTTAAACATACATTACAAGTTGAAAATCCAGAAGCATATGTTGAAATAATCTCGGCCTACCCAACATCACAAATTGTTTTGAGAATTGAAGAGATACCCACTTTAGATATATTTTATAGTCCAGCACACAAATCAGTGGTAAGGAGATTGAAAAAAAAAAAAAAAAAAAAACTCATCAACAGCAACTCTAGAGAATGAATCAATGGACGTTGTGTGGAAAGACACCCACATTGATCCATCAAAAAACCTAACAAGACAGTCAGAATTCGCAGTTTCTTATCTAACAGCTACAATGATAAAGCAGCAGAAGTTAGTCTTCCGCTTAAAGATAAACATGAAATAATTCATCTGTCAGAGAAATAGATTGAACAGTAAAGACAGAATTTCAGTAGGAAAATAGAGCTGCAGATGATACAATTTCATAAGGTTTTGAGCAATTGAAGTTACAGCACCAAGCAAGCATCACAGAAAAGCACACACAAATTCAGCTAATGCAAAATGAAGTAGATAAACTCAAAAATTAGCCTTAGATAGAAGAATTCATCAAAGAAACACTTGAGCTAAATACTCAATTGTCAAAACAAAAAGAAATATTCTGTCAGAGGATCTCAATGATCAAACCATATTGTGAAACAAGTGATATATTACTTAATAAAATGATTTATTAGAGATTGGAGTATGAGGAGGTTGATAAAAAGATTTTAGAGTTTATCTCCTCGCAAGGGTCTGAGGAAGGAAGCAAAGTTGATTTACGGAAGATTGAAGAATCCCATAGAGATATTATGTTTACAGATTGGGATATTCAATTAAAGCAAGCAGAAAGGGAAAAAACTAGAGCAGATGATATAGAAAGTAACATAATTGAAGTTGTGAATGAATACCTTCACAATAACAACTTGATTAAAGAATACAAGCCTGTATTTTTCCCAAATATCAAACAAATAGAGGGATAGTGCAAAGAAACCTCCAAAAATCAAATTGAAGTAGTCAAACAGCTATCTAAGCTTGATCGTGAATCTTATTGGCATTTTCTAGTAAAACCATACAGTCAGTGGATGGCTTTACGTTGTCTAACAAACTCTACTCAAAATATGGTGCCACCTCTCTCCGATGTTGTATTTACGGGGAAACTAAGATCCAAAGTTGGCCATTCATCCCAGGTGAAACCAATGTTGGATATCTGTGAATTGGAAAGCTCAATGGCAAGGAAGGACTGTTCAACATGATAAAGCACGCCATTATATTTATTTTAGTTTTTATCTTTTATTTTCAATATTCTAAGGAAGGTCATTTGAAACCTCAGATTTTTATGTAATATTCTATTTTTGATACATATGTAATATTATTTAAACCTCTCTCATGAATTTAGAGAGGGGTCCAGTATTTTCTCAAAAACATTTTGCAAAAGTTTTCATTTCTGTACTTTTGTGATTGTTTTGATGAAATACATGGAACAAGATTTTGATTTTCTTGAATATCGAAGAATACTCTACTGAAATTTCATTCCTGTACTCTTAGAGTGTATTTTTTTGAAAAGGAGAAAATATCAACGTTGTTGATTTCATGAGTATAACTTCTCATATATGGTACTATTATCTTTATCATGATTGAGTTTTGTTTATGACTTAGAAATAATCTTCGGTATATTATATTGTGTATGAAATTTGAATTATAGTTTCTCATTAAATCACTATTGCATGATGTCTCATTTGTAATTCCTTATTGAGTATATGATCAATTGATATATGCGACATAATTTTACAATTATTTTGCCTAACTATTTAATCAAAATAATTATCTTTAAACAGTTTCATCTCTTACAGCAATTGAATGATCTTTATTATCTTTTTCTTTAAGATATCTTTGTAGATTGCATGAGTTGAGTTATTCGTGGGTATAGATTAAATTAAATACTAGATTAAATAGATGCATGTGTTTGTTAATTAGATAGATTATTTCCTTTTGTTTAAAATCATTTCCCATTCCACCTTGTATCAAACCCATCATCATCATATCAAATATTTGTTGGGAAACTGGTCCCATTATCCTGAGTCATAGCCATTATACCAAACGGAAAAGGAGTTTCTTCCAAGGTCTGGACCAAGTGGTTACCCCCCATGTTGTTGCAACAGAATTTTGGGGCTTCAACATTTTGGCGCTAGAAGGAGGGCCAATTGTGAATGGAAAGGAAAACTGCTAAAAATCAAGAAGCCATCCTAATAGTTGTTCTCCCTCTAGATCTCCTCCAACTTATGGACCCCCATCCAAAACTACCATTTTAAGATTATAAGTTGAACAATATTCTCCTAAATCTCTTGGTAGATCCCAGAAATTACTTTCTTCATATTATAAATATGAATCACTGGAAGTTCAGACTTTAATAAGGAAGATAGAACAAATCTCTATTTCAGCTGAAAAACCTGCAACTTCTTAGCCATATAAAGAAAGTGTTTCATCTGCTTTTCAACCTAGACTAATCTTGACTCATTCTCTAAGTGAGAATATTGGAATTCCTCTTTTGGAAGTTCCCATAACTTATTTCCGAAAGAATACCAAGAAATCTAAATCACATACATCTATTAGTAAGGTTTTATCCAATTCTCCATCTCAAATCCATTCATTCCATCCACTTGTTTCAACATCTCTCATTCTAACTACTGGAACTAGTTCTTCTAGTTCAAGTAGCCAACCTGCCTCTTCTTCAAATCAAATCCCACTCATATCTTCATCCATCCATACTCCTATCATCATGGTCGGAAAACAACCACCATCGTGAATTCAACCATGGAATAATCGAGGTGTTGTAGCAATGCCAAGTCCTCTTCACCCTCTTCCTAAACATCCTAAAAGATGGTTGCCCAAATTTAATCATGATGATGATCTACCAGCAGAATAACATCTCCACAACTATATGTTGGCCATCAATTTAAATGAATTTATTGAAGAGGACTGTGTGGTCATATTATTTCCATATACTCTTATAGGATATTCAGAATCTTGGTAATTTCATTACCTCCTCGCTCCATAACTAGTTGGGATATGTTTGAACAACAATTCTTAGCTAATTTTTGAGATGATAGAACCATTGCATCGCTCATTAACGAATTATCCAATTTGAAGGCTAAAACAGGAGAAAATATTAAATATTTTAACTCTAGGTTCAATAAACTACTCAATAAAATTCCTACTGCGTCAGTTCCTGGCACTAATGTTCAAATTGAGTGGTACATATCTTCTCTTCCCTCTAATATAGCCATTTTTGTAGATAGAGCACAGTTAGCTACATTAGCAGAAAACATTAAGGAAGCCTTATCTATAGAAAAACGCATAGCTTCTCTTGAAAAGAAAAGCTCTCAAGAACATAGAAAATCTAAGAATGTGTCTTTCTAAGATGATTCTAAAAAGAAAATACCGAAGGATCATTTTGATCTTGAAGGCCTCGAGAAATTGATTAAAAACATGTCCAACAACATGGTTGAGATGAAGAAACAAGTTGTTGAATCTTCTACTGCGAAAAACTTGTTTAGATATTTTAAGAGAAATCAGTCCTCTAATTCTCAGCCACCAAATACTATATATAATGTTGAGTTTGACTTAGAAGAAGTTGAAGAAGAAATTGAAGACGAAGAAACTAGAGATGAAGAAACAGTTGAACTAAATGGAATGTGGGACTTTATACTTCCAAGTGAAGAATAACAAGAAGATTTTCCTATTACCACCAAAATAAAAGGACCTGCTGATACAACTCACTTGAATCAAAAGAAGAAAACCCAAACTCCTTCTGCTAAGGAAAAAGCAAGCAGTAAAAATTCCTCTCCCAAAACTTCACAGCCAAATCCAACCCCATCAAATCTTCCATCTACATCAAAGACCCTGGTAGTCACTGATACCATGGATTATAATATTGTGGAAGATATGAAGAAAGCCAGGGCAAAAATTTCATTACATGAACTTATAAAATTGAAACAACAACAGAAAATGTTACTTAGAGAACTGAATGCAGTTCCTATATCACCATTACCTACTAATGTTGTATCTCAAGTTACTAAAGGCATGGGAAAACCCCCAACTTCTTCAAATAAATTCGATCCTACAGATGCCATCCTGATCAGTGACAGATCTAATTCACATACACCTCCTTTCCTCTTAATTTACGAAATTTCAATAAAAACCTTTATAACTATTTGATTGACAAAGGAGACTCTTCCAATATAATGCTAACAAGAGTCTATGCTAAGATGAACATCACTCCCAAAAAATATGTCGTCCACATAATACAGCTTGACAAAACTAAAGTAGAGGTCTTAGGGGAAATTAATTCTGTTAGCATTATACTTTCATCAAATCCTAAAGTCTATCAAATAATAGATATTTTGGTCGCTGACATTCCTGAATTTTACAGTATAATTTTAGGTAGAGACTGGTCCGAGAAACTCCATGGATATTTTGCTACAGATTGGTCTCACATGTGGCTTCCTTACAATGGGAAGCCAAATCAAATTCGATTTGACCGAGAGAAACACCTGAAACATATATTGACTGAATTTGAAGGTAATAATGAACCAATAGCATTCAATAACAATATTATTGGGAATTATTCATCTAAATTATTTTTAGGGAATTTTAATGCACAAAAGTATCATTTTCTGGATAATGTTGTCATCTCACAAATTGAAAACGTTTCATAAACAGATGCTTCCAAGTGCAATTTTTTTGTAAATAAACCAGTAGTTAAAACTTTATTTTGGACTTTGTACTTTGATGGTTCCAAATCTAACGATATTGGTGCAGGAGTTGGTTGTGTTTTAATCAACCTAGAAGGAGAAAATACCATGTTAGCCTACAGATTAAAATTCGAATGTACAAATAATACTGCAGAATATGAGGCATTAGTCAAAGGATTATACAAAGAAATTGACCTCAACATCAAATATCTGCAGGTTTTCGAAGACTTAAAAATTATCATTAGACAGGTAATAAATACTAACCATTGTCTTTCTGGACATCTTAGACATTATCAATCATTATTCCAGTATCTTACATCTCATTATTTAGCATTCAATATATCTTTTGTACCTAGACTGCAAAATGCTAGTGCTAATCTGTTAGAAAATGTTGCATCAAAACTCATACCATTTGAGGAATTTAGTCATGATGAATTTTCTATTAAATTAATTTTTAGACCATTTATTCTTGATAATGTCACTAATTGGAGAGTCTTTAACAATGATTATGATATTGTAGATTTTCTAACATCAGAAGGTTCATACAATGATCAAACCACAGATGAAAATGAGCATGACATTCAGTTAAAACAGAACCTTGATGAAAATACAATACCCAAAGTTGTAGTCAAATTAGAAGATTTGTATGATCTCAAGGATAGATTTAAAAAGGTAACTAATTCCAAAATTCAAAGTTCAACTCTGAAATTTGATTTAGTGAACCTTGGAACTGATGTTAAGCCTCAAAATATCAATCTAGGTCTTGGTTTATCCTCTGATGAAAGATTAGCATTCATTCGATTGTTGAATAAATACAAAAGTGCCTTTGCTTGGGATTATTCTGATGTCAAAAATTATGATACCTATGTTATATGGCACACCATTCCTGTTATTTCTAATGATAAACTAGTGCAACAGAAACTAATGGAAATTCATCCAGACCATGGAACAAGTACTGCAATCATTAGCTAGTTATGAGCTCATGTCTTTTCTTGATGGATTTTCAGGATATAACCAAATCCTAGTTCATCCAAATGATATATTGAAAACTGTGTTCATAACTAAATGGGGAGCATATACTTATCAAAAAATGCCTTTTGGTTTGATTAATAGAGGTGCCACATTTTAAAGAGCTATGGATATAGCTTTTAAAGGACTCATTAACAAATCAGTAGTTATTTACTTGGATGATATCATTGTCTATTCCAAGAAGAGAAGCAGCCATTTCAATGACCTTAAATAGATCTTTGAATGATGTATGAAATATGGGATCTCGCTAAATCCAAAAAAGTCTTATTTCGCCTTAAGAGAAGGTAAGATTTTAGGATTTGTCGTATCAAAAAAGGGTATTTATATTGATCCAGAAAGAGTTAAGGAAATTGAGAAAATCCCTTTACCCCATAAAAAGAAAACAATGCGGTCTTTCCTTGGTCAGATAAATTTTGTAAAAAGGTTTGTCCCTGAATTTTCACAAATATTTTTACCTTTAAAGACTATTAAGAAAAAATCAGTTTTCAAATGGGGTCATAATGAAAGAGAAGCATTTGAATTGATCAATCAAGCTATTATCGACGCTCCATTCCTGACAAACCCCAATTTTTCAAATTATTTTGTTTTATACACATTTTCATCATAAACATCATATGTTGTCATTTTAACACACCTCAATAATCAAAAAATTGAAGCACCCATCTCATTCTTTACTTCAAATCTACAAGGTGTCGAATTAAATTACTCTGCTGTGGAAAAAAAAACATTTGTTGTCTTCAAGTCAATAAAACATTTCAGACCATTTCTCCTCAAAACTCATACTAAAATCATAGTTCCATTTTCATCAGTAAGGAAATTACTGATGCAAAGAGAAGTAGGAGAAAAAAGAGCCAACTGGGTAACTGCACTACAAGAATATGATGTTGAAATGAGACCAGCTAAAATTGTTAGAGGTCCATTTTTTTGCAGAATGTTGACTGGATCGTCCAACTTACCAGAAGAAGAAAATTCAGGTGATGATATTCAATTTTCTCAGGTAAACCTCAATGACATTAAATCTCAGTTTGTTGACCTCAATTTTTATTTAAAAAATGGATATTCCCCCTATGCAGCTCAGTTACAAAAGAAAAAGAGATTTGATATTGAAAGCAAAGAAATATCAAATTTTCGATGATGTTTTATTCAGAAAAAAATTATGACTCTATTTTTCTAAGTTGCCTTGAAAAATATGAGGCATAAAAGGTTTTGCAGAAACTTCATGATGGACTAGCTGGTGAACATTTTGGAGGAGACACAACAGCACATAAAATCTAGCATGTTGGCTATTGTTGGCCAACCTTGTTTAAATATGCACATGAGTATGTAAGGAAATGCAAAACTTGTCAAACTGATGTTGGAAGACAATGGAAACTCGCATTTCGATTACAGCCAATCAATATTGAACAACCATTTGAGCAATGGGGATTGGACATAATAGGTGAGATATTTCCTCACTCTTCAAAGGAACATAGATACATCCTTACAGCAACTGATTAATTTCCTAAATGGGTGGAAGAAATTCCACTAAAGGTAACC
The DNA here is from genome assembly GCA_034641835.2 of Pinus albicaulis. NCBI lineage: Eukaryota > Viridiplantae > Streptophyta > Pinopsida > Pinales > Pinaceae > Pinus > Pinus albicaulis. The sequence goes on along the minus strand of CM076577.1, from coordinate 118,220,235 downwards.
AATTTTGAGAACATTATTAAATTTATTGATCAATTTATCATTACCAGATTTGGTTTACCAACTACCTTGATTTTTGACAATGCATCTTATTTTACAGGAAATTCTATGATATAATTTTCTCTTAAAATAGGTTTCAACTTAAGTATTCTGCTAACTATTATCCCCAAGGAAATGGTTTAGCAGAATCAACTAATAAAAACCTCATTAGGATCATTAAACGAACTATTGATGAGATTCAAAGAAACTAGCATAAATCTTTAACATTTTCTCTATGGGCAGATCGGATAACACATAAAGCCTCTATAGGTACTTCTCCATTTAATATCATCTATGGGAAAGAATATGTTATGCCTACAAATGTAGTTATTCCCTCCTTAGTCCTGGTTCAATTTATTGAAGAAACTCCTTCTTCTTCTTTGCAGTTAAGGCAATCACAAATTATCAAACTTGAAGAAATGAGGGACAATTCCAAAATTACATATTCTCATCATCAACAGTTAGTTAAATCCTCCTTTGATGCAAATTATGTTAGCACAAAATGATTTCAACTTGGATACCTTGTATTGAAATGGGATAAATCACATGAGGAAAAAGGTAAGCATACCAAATTCCAAATAATGTGGCTTGGACCATTTCAAATTGCAGAACAAATTGGCCCATCAACGTTTCTATTGCAATATTTATCAAGCAAGAAATATTCTCTGCCTGTGAATGGGAAGATTTTGAAAAAATATTTTTCATATGAGATGACGTCTTATATCCCCTGTACATTATTGCCTTTTATTTTTCCTAGGAGAATAAAAGTTAAATAATATAATTTTTGACCTTACAATAAAATCTCTTTTAAAATTTTGACTTTTCGCTTTGATAAATAGAGATTATTAAGAAAATAGTTAAGATATTTGAAGATTAACTAAGTTTTGTCTCTCTGAAGTCTTATTTTTTCTACCAAAATTATTCATTCTTTGAGAAACTCCAACTTTATAAAAGACTGTTGTTTTATTATCAGTCAAGAAAAATATCTTTAACCAAGTAAAAATCTCTTTGTAGATAAGCATCCTTAACTCTATAATTGTCATCCAGAACTCTTAAAGAGGCAATGATTCTCCTTATCCAGTAATTTTTTCTCTTTTTAGAGTGTAATCCTAAGTAATGTACTAAATCTTAAAAGATAAGAGGTCTCATCAAGAGCCTGCTTACCATATTCATAGGAAAATAATAAGACTGACATTACCAATATTGTATACCAAAGCAGAGTAATGGATTGAGATTATTTTAATCAAAAGACAATAGGTCTCATCACGAGCCGGCTTGTTCAGTTGAATTACAACCCATGAATGGAATTGTCACCATTTTGCCACCACACCAAGATAGTGGATTTTAATTAATAAAAAAGAAGATTTTGTTAAAAGATATATTCTAAAAAAAAATAGAATAAGTATATAATTGTGGATTTATCTCTAAAAAATGCATTCTTACATGGATGGGACACATAATCATTTCTAGTTAAAAGGTAACCCTGTCGAGGCTATGGATGCTTGTTGGCAGCAGAGGCTCTACCTATGACAAATGAGTACATTTAAAAGCTAATCTACAAAAGCCTGCTACTTTATCTTTAAATTGAGAAATGACTGATATAGACAAAGAGATTTTCATATTTAAGAGGATATCAAATGAATTATAATTAGGTAAGTTTGTTTTATTATTCAGAGAAATATTATGTATCTAATCTTTCATTCAATTCCTGTTTTCTGAACTATTTTCACTTTGAAAGTTTTAGAAATTTCAAAAAAAATTCAGAGATAGCTCTTTCTTCCAGTGAATCGCTAATTGTTGTACTATTCAACAACCCCCCATTTATTTTTATAATAACTAATATTGTAATAATAAATGGGGACCCTTTAAAAAAAAATCCAAAAAACTTAGCAAGTAAGAGTTTTCCCTTAGAAAATGTTAAAGCCTTAAGCTAATTCACTTAGGACCAAGTACTTTTCGCTTTATCGCTAATTGCAGAATTCAAAAGTAACACAAATTAATCATTAGTCGGAATCCACGAAATGTGATCAATAAACTCCTTTATATGACCAAATTTTGTGTTGAGCTCTTTATAACTTGAAAGGCCTTGAAATATTTCTTTAATACATAAACCGCTTGAAACATTGTTCGTATAAGGAAAATTCTCTCAAAGAATACATCACGCATCACAAATCGCAAGACAAAAATAACTTTTGAAATAGCATAACTCCAAACTTGCGATCTTGCAATACTACGACATGGAAAACCTTGTGATCTTGCGACACGATTTTTCGATATTGTGATGTTGTGAAATATTACCATTACGACTTTATGATATTTCGATTTTGTGATATTGTGATTTATCGCAACTGAAAAATCGACATCACACTTAAGTCATATTTGAAATATCATTCGGGATTTGCGATGCGATGTTTTGACTAGACTTGGAAGGAATCACATGTAGGCCTTAATTCATAATTAATAGAAATCAAGTACATTTACTCTTTTAAAGGCTCGAGGATATTTGTATCTGTTTACTCATGCTTGCAATAAAATTCCCATCCTTATCAAATGTATTGTTTTAATTTAATTACCACTCTCATATTTGCTTTACGTTCATTATGTTTTCTCTCTTTTTCAATATCAGGAAATAATGCTCAGAGATGACTAAGAAAGGAAAACAGACAGTTGAGCCTTTAGCATCCAAGGACTCAGACATGCATCCACTCTTTTTCTGAAGATGAACAACGGTGGACTGGTTCAAAACGTCGACTCTATCAACAATCAATTTGAAATATCCGTAAAAAATTTCTACACAAATTACCAATTGCAGAAGTCTCAAATCTATAATGCATCTGCTCTTCAATGATACTACATGAAACAAATATTGTGAAACTACGTCATGGGAAGTTATATATAATCTACTAGAGGGTGAAGATCCAAAGGTACTGGAAATCAGAGCAACAACCGATGCTAAAATCTCATTTGAAGCTTCATATTTTGAAGCAGCCTGTTCTTTCCTACACAGAATAGCTACGAGGCCTAAAATCCTGCCATACACGGATATGGTGAAGTGGATTATTGACAAAGAAGATATCTCAGACAGGACATTAAAGAACTCAAGACAAGAAGTCATGGGGTCATTTACCTCATACAGTTTGTGAAAAATATATGATCTGCCAGAACCTCAAAAGTCTTATGATAAATCTTTCATCGAACAATTCACAAAATAAAATGAAGACCCGATAGATGCCATGCACACTTGGAGGTCCGACTCTAGCAAATTAAAACAAGAGAAAATGAGGATGTACACAATTGCACCTCTATCAGCCCCACATAGTTATGTAAATTCTATGATGTGTAGACTTTTTGGGAAAGTTAATAGTACCAAGTTTTCTATGGAATGGATTCCATTAATTGATGCAGTTGTTAACGCAAAGATTATGAATTGGATTAATATTTTGTCTGATAATTTGGCTATGGCCATCAGACAGTATATATTTGTCTCTACTGGGGTTATGCCTCCCTTTTTTATGAGTGCAACATGATGGATGCAATTTTTTTCCATTCAAGATTTACTAATATGGGTTGGAATTGGACTCTTAAAGATCCTACTCCTATCCATGTGTATCATAAGGTTTTGTGGGAGTCAGAATTTTGTCCCAATTTTTTTAATATTTGTCAAAATATTATGCTGCCAATCTATCAAACTATTTTTGATGTAAAAGCCCCCAGGCTTTCAGAAGAAGCAAAGATAGATATTTTACCAGTAGCAAGATGATTTGGTGAAGAAACATTTACTTATATCAAAGTTTTTAGGAGTATTGATGCTACCCATGTTCTTCCTTATTATGTTCCAGATAAGTTATTGGCAAGATATATTGCATACCAAATGTTATCACTCTCCACAACTTCCTAAGGCTGACATTAGGATGGAGAAAGGTAACCACAAACCAAACTTTAGGTCCAGTATCTAGCCCTACCTAGACCAGAGAGGGCTCTCTCTATGTCAATTTGCAGTAAAAGGGATGTCTGGATATAATGTTTTAGGCTAGTTATGATGCTCAATAGATTAAGGTTTTTGTTTGTTTGGAGTTTTTCTGGATAGGAATGGCAGTTAGGAGACTAGGTCTAGGGTTTTGATCTGATTTCAAAGGTTTAGTTGCAGAGATAAGGGTGAGGACGGGTAGGTAAGCTAATAAGCATGATTAATTTTTCATTGTGTATAAAGTGAAATGAGAGGGAATCATAATGAGAATTAAATGGAATTCATTCATCAGAAGAGCAAGACAATTTCATGAAAATATTATGAAAAACAGAGCATGGAAAGCATGTTTTATGTCAATAAACTGATAAGACTTAGCATGAAGAATAATATATGTGAAATATGAGTAACATAACATTCAACATCATGAGTTTATAGAGAAAAATAAATGCTCAAATTCATACCACAGGAGTCTCCACACTATGTCTGCAACATTATCCTTGATTTCATTAGCAAAAGCTTGTTCAATAGCTCCACTGCAAATAACAACTATCCAACTCAAAATATCCAACCTCTCCTCCATATATATTCTGCCTATTTATAACTTTAGGTGCTTTTACAATGGGTCTTCCAGCAATGCAAGACCTTCGAATACCTCTATTGACACCTTGACTAACAGAAAACAGATTACAAGGAGAAAAATTAGAGATCTGTTATTTTTAGGGATTTAAAACCTAACAGAACTCTGATACACTTTATTACATTTAACAAACTTTAAAAGACCCCTTCTTGCTGATATACATCAAAAATATCTTGTGCTTGAGGTGTCTATGACCATGACTGAACAATAAATACCCTGATCAAGATAAGAGATCTATCTTCAAGATTTGAGGAGGTTTTGTTATATTTGCTGATAGATATCAAAATATTTTAAAACAAGCGCTGCTAGAAATTCTTGAAAAACATGTAACTGCCTCTGAAATCCTTCCTATGATTTCGAAATCGTGTTGATATTGGCCACGTATCGGGATGAGAGTGGAGGGGAGTGAAGTGAAGCGCGAGAACGGAAAGTAATCGAAAGGCGTGGGAATGGAACAAAATGTGGGAGAAGCTATTAAGTGGAATAATAATAACTGGGAGGAGTAAATGCATTAAAGTATATGACAATCACAATAATAGAGTGGAGTGGAGTGAATACATTATCGGGGTGGAATTTCAATGCGATATATTGCAATCACAAGATGGAAGGGTTATCACAAATCAAGAATCGAATCTTAACGCATATCGGGGAACAGTGGATTATCGGATTTTGCAATCATAGGATTATCGCATTTCACAATCGGAGGGGGAAACATGGATGGTTAGCAATAGGATTTGCGATATGCGATAAGTGAAGTGATGTGGCAAGGAAATGGGTCCTAGTGTTATCGCAATCGGGGGTTTTTTGGAAGCGGTAGCAGATGGTAACAAAGGAATTACGAAATGGAGATTGCAAAATAATGTAAGGTGGGTCCACAAAGCAATACGATAGTGCAGTATGACGTGGTGGTAGGCGGGTCCCACTGTTATCACAATCGGGGATTTAAGGAGGTAGGAGTAAGTGAATGCACTGAGAATTTGCAATTTGTGATGAAGTAGGTCCCAAGCGTAACAAAGAATTTGCAATTTGTGATAAATAATAGAAATGTGATAAAGCGGCCCAAAGCATAACAAAGGATTTTTGAAGTGTTTAAACACTACAAGAGCGTAACAAAGGAACCGGACTGTGAGATAACAAAGCATAACATCATTGAATTTGGAGGGTTTAAAGTGGATTTAAATGGAATTTGAGCGCTGGACTTTGGATTTTAGGAAAAATGATGGGTATAAAGGCTCTTCATATACATGGAAGGGTAAATAACAAATAAATTGAAGTTGGCTTTTCATTTCACTAGCTGAATATGACCCTTTTACATTTTATAAACTTTGAAATTATCCTTTATCACTTTTAAATGACAATGAAATGATATGACCTTGAAAGTGATGATAGCCATGGATGAGATGAGGGAGCAGCAAATCTGACCTAGACTCCTTCAATGACCAAAATTTATTTTGAAAACTTATTTGAAAAGACCAAATTTTGACCTATGACTTCTAGGAAAACAACTGAAAGAGTATGTTTGATCACTGAAAACTTGGACACTAACATTGGCTCCAGTTGGGGATGGAAGCTTCTTCAGGAGGTTTCAAGAACATCGTAGACCAATTAACCTCATCCATTGGGAAATGGAGTCACTGCAGCTACAATCCTCAAATTGATTCAAATAAAATTGAAAATTGAACTATACATCATCAACTACAAACTCTACTTCAAACTGACACTGAAAAAATATGCTCAGAATTTTGAGCTTATTCATTACACCTTACCTACTCTAACTGGTCCATAAATCACCTGATCAAGTGAAGTTGAAGATCCAATGCAACCATGAAATAAAATGGCTATATGATTTCTTGATCCTCCTACTTTCCTCAAAAATAAAGTGTTGTGGTAATGACAACCCCAACTGACAACTGAACTCAATCTCTGTGTTGGCAAAGAAAAAAACTCCTTCCTTTCTGATTCTTCCAAAAGACTACCCAAGGGGTCTTGAAAATCACGAAACATTACCTCTTCTTAATCAACAAAAAGAAGGAAATTCCTTCAAATATAATGGTTGATTGTTCTTCTTCATTTGGTCGATCCTTATTAAATATAAATGCAATAATGTGATCTTCCATATCATCCAGATCAGAGACAAGATTTTTATGTTCTTTCATATCTTCAATTTAGGTAGCCAAATCAGCATCAACACAAATATCTACAAGTGGCTTTTCATGTATATCAAAAACAGAATGGTCTTGCCTATTAAAAAATTCTACATCTTGATCCTTTGAAGGTTGTTGAACATGTTCATAAAACTCAAGAAAAAAAATTGTTGTACATTGTTTTTGACCTCAATGGATAAATCATGACTCTTCAGAGTTTCTTTACAAACAAACTCAAAATTCTGATCTGGAAAGATTGAGTTCATATATATCTTGATTACTTGAATATTGGCAAGATTGCTGCAAATTATCATCAACTTCAAAAGATGGAAGATCAATGTCATCCTTTGAAGAATTCGGCTCAAGTTTTCTATCATCCATGGTAGAATCCATGATCATCTCATGGCGGTGAAAATGGTTTTCATTCAAAGCATCCAAAATTTCATCATCCATAAACTCTTCATTTCTAGCTCTTGAATAAAATTCTCAAAGTTATCACAACAATCCTCAATCAAAAGAAAAGAAGGATAGGTTTCTCTATACTTCTCAAAAAATACTGAGTGAAAATCCTTGAGAGAATAAATACAAGCAAGAGGCAATATTTCATACGAAAACTGTGCTTTTTCTTCTAATGTGATCATGAACATCTTAATTAAACAATCTTCATGAAAATTAATCTTCAACTTATGCACATGCATATGAAATGTTATTAAATGAAGTGTAGCATCATCAGCTTTTCCAACTTTGAATTTTGGCAAGTATGTTTTCCAATCTACCTGAGGCATTGGATTTGGAAATCCTGGAACATGAGCTCGATGCATAGGAGCATACCTAGTATTCCTTCTTATAGTTGAATCCATATTGAAAACAGTGAAGTCACCAATAGTTCTCGAAGCTACTGATTTTTAACAATGCAGTCACCATGAAAACTCTGAACTTTTGGATTCTTCGCCACTGGAGTCGCCCAGTGAAATATGCACAGCCTTCTTGTGCTTGACCATTTTTCACCATCAGTAATCAGAGCTAATCTTTGTCTTTCTTTCCCAGGAAATATTTAACCTTTGCTCCTCGGAAACGACTCCAAGAATGCTATCACTCTCCCCAACTTCCTAAGGCTGATAGTGGGATGGAGAAAGGTAACCACAGACCAAACTTTAGGTCAGGTAGCTAGCCCTACCCAGACCAGAGAGGGCTCTATCTATGTCACTTTGCAGTCAAATGGATGACTGGATATAAGGTTTTAGGCTACTTATGATGCTCAATAGATTAAGGTTTTTGTTTGTTTGGAGTTTTGCTGGATAGGAATGACAGTTAGGAGACTAGGTCTAGGGTTTTGATCTGATTTCAAAGGTTTAGTTGCATAGATAAGGGTGAGGCTAGGTAGCTAAGCTAAGAAGCATGATTAATTTGTCATTTTGTATAGAATTAAATGAGAGGGAATTAGAATGAGCATTAAACTGAATTCATTCATTAGAAGAGCAAGACAATTTCATGAAAATATTATGAAAAACAGAACAAGGAAAGCATGTTTTCTGTCAATAAACTAATAAGACTTAGCATGAAGAAGAATATATGTGAAATATGAGTAACATAACATTCAACACCATGAGTTTACAGAAAAAAAAAAAAAACAAATTTTCAAAGGCATACGACAGGAGTCTGCACACTATGTCTACAACACTGTCCTTGATTTCATTAGCAAAAGCTTGTACAATAGCGCCACCGCAAATAACAACTATCCAACCCAAAATATCCAACCTCTCCTCCATATATATTTTGCCTAGTTATAACTTTAGGTGCTTTTACAATGGGTATGCCAGCAAGGCCATACCTTCAAATACCTCTAATGACACCTTGACTAATAGAAAACAAATTACAAGGAGAAAAATTAGAGATCTGCTATTTTTAGGAATTTAAAACCTAACAAAACTCTGATTCACTTTATTACATTTAACCAACTTTAAAAGACTCCTGCTTGTTGATATACATCAAAGTTTTCATGTGCCTGAGATGTCCATCACCATGACTGAACAATAAGTTCCCTCACCAATATAATATATATGTCTTCGAGCTTTGAGGAGGTGATGTTATATTTGATGATAGATATCAAAATCTTTTAAAACAAGTGCTTCCATAAATTCTTGAAAAAACCTATAACTACCTCTGAAATCCTGCCTATGCTTTCAAAAGCGTGATGATATTGGCCATGTATTGGGATGAGAGTGGAGGGGAGTGAATTGAAGCGCGGGAATGGAAAGTAAGAGAAAGGCGTAGGAATGGAACAATAAGTGGGAGAAGCTATTAAGTGGAATAACAATAAGCGGGAGGAGTAAGTGCATTAAAATATATCACAATTTAAATCACAGAGTGGAGTGGAGTGAATACATTATCCGAGTCGAATTGCAATGTGATATATCACAATCGCAAGACAGAGGGGTTATCACAAATCGAGAATCGAAGCTCAACGCAAATCGTGGACCGGAGGATTATCGCATTTCGAAATCGGAGGGGGCAACATGGATGGTTATCAATAGGATTTGTGATATGCGATAAGTGAAGTGATGTGGCAGAGAAATGGGTCCTAATGTTATCGCAATCGGGGGTTTTTTGGAAGCGGCAGCAGATGGTAACAAAGGAATTGTGAAATGGCGATTGCAAAATAAGGTAAGGTGGGTCCACAAAGTAATACGATAGTGTGGTATGATGTGGCAATAGGCAAGTCCCACTATTATCGCAATCGGGGATTTAAGGAGGCAAGAGTAATTTAATGCACCGATAATTTGCGATTTGTGATGAAGTAGGTCCCATTAATGGTTTTAAAGCCGAAAATTGATCAATAATAGAAATGTAATAAAGTGACCCAAAGTGTAACAAAGGAGTTTTGAAGTGTTTAAATGCTACAGGAGCGTAACAAAGGAACCGGACGGTGAGATAACAAAGCATAACATAATTGAATTTGGAGGGTTTAAAGTGGATTTAAATGGAAATTAAGCGTTGGAATTTGGAATTTAGGAAAAATGAAGGGTATAAAGGCTCTTCATATACATGAAAGGGTAAATAAAAAATAAATTGAAGTTGGATTTTACTTTCATAAGCTAAATATGACACTTTTACATTTTATAAACTTTTAAATTCTCCTTTATCACTTTTAAATGACAATGAAATTATATGACCTTGAAAGTGATTATAGCCATGGATGAGATGAGGGAGCAGAAAATCTGACCTAAACTCCTTCAGTGACCAAATTTTATTTTGAAAACTTGTTTGAAAAGACAAAATTTTTACCTATGACTTCTAGGAAAACAGCTGAAAGAGTATATTTGATCACTGAACATATGGACACTAACACCAAACACTAGGAGAAGGTCTTACCAAAACCCTAAAAGACATGAAGAAATCTGTCTAGCCAAATTTTTCAGTACAATGTGGTTCTTTTACATTGTTTGATTTTAGACATGCAGTTAAAGAGGTGTAGAATATTACATGCTTGAATCTGGCTACTATGCCAGGCAGACAATATGATCCCAACCAAGTCACCCAAGATTTTACTGCTTTAGTTAAAATCAGACAGTTCATTCACCAGAAAGATGAATTTGATGACCTATTTGAAAAGGCCGAGACATTCTCACAATTTTTGCATTTGGCATCAATCAAATTAACCCCAGCCGAACTCAATCATTTTCATATTTATAGAAACAAAATATTGAAAAGGGTTCCATTAGACCTATTGCAAATTGAGGAAACAAGAGAGCCTACTCCCAGTGTAAGCTTAGAAGAAAATTTTGATCAAGAATCACCAGAGAAATCAAGTCAAGGTTTAGAGCTTTCTGAACATCAATCCCAAAATCATGAAGAAAACCCTAAGGAAATTTTTGAGAAGGATACAGAGAAAAATAATGGAGAAACAACCAAAGAAACCTTGGCTAGAGAAAAATTAGAAATTAATTATGCACAGGTTCATACACAGACAATCATAGTAAATTATATGGATAAAGAATGGTAACAATTCAAAAAAAATCTCGAAGTACCACAAACAGAGACAGGAATTGAAGGAATTTATAATTTTCAGACTCCTAAACAGACATTGCAAGTTGAAAATCCAGAATCATATGTTGAAATCATCACAGCCTACCGAACATCACAAATTATTTTGAGAATTGAAGAGATACCCCCTTTAGATATATTTTATAGTCCAGCACACAAAGCAGTGGTAAGGAGACAGAAAAAGAAAAGAAAACTTTATTCATCAACAACAACTCTAGAGAATGAATCAATGGATGTTGTGTGAAAAGACACCCACATTGATCCATCAGAAAACCTAACAAGCCTGTCACAATTCACAGGTGCTTACGCAAGAACTACAATGGATAAAGCAGCAGAAGTTAGTATTCTGCTTAAAGATAAAGATGAAAGAATTCAGTTGTTAGAGAAACAGATTGAACAGGAAAGGAAGAATGTCAGTAAGAAAATAGAGCTACAAATGATACAATTTCATAAGGATTTTGAGAAATTACAGCTATAGCAATAGGAAAGCATCACAGAAAAAGACACACAGATTCAGTTAACGCAAAATGAAGTAGATAAACTCAGAAATCAGCTTCAGATAGAAGAATTCATCAAAGAAACACTTGAGCTAAATACTCAATTGTCAAAACAACAAGAAATATTCTGTCAGAGAATCTCAATGATCAAACCATATTGTGAAACAAGTGATACATTACTTAATCAAATGATTCATCAGATATTGGAGTATGAGGAGGTTGATAAAAATATCTCAGTGTTGATCTCCTAGCAAGAAATTGAGGAAGGAAGAAACATTGATTTGCCGAAGATTGAAGAATCCCACAAAGATATTATTTTTATAGATTGGGATATTCAATTAAATCAAGCAGAAAGGGAAACATCTAGATTAGATGATATGTCAAGTAACATAATTGAAGTTGTGAGTGAAAACCTTCACAATATCAACCTGATTAAAGAAGGCAAGCTTGGAGTTTGCCCAAATATCAAATAATTAGAGGGAAAGTTGAAATAAACCTCCAAAAATCAAATTGAAGCAGTCAAACAATTATCTAAGCTTGACCATGAATCTTATTGGAATTTTCTAGTAAAACCATACAGTGAGTGGATGGATTTACATTGTCTAACAACCTCTACTCAAAAGATGGTGTCACCTCTCTCCGATACTGTATTTACGAGGCAACTAAGATCCAAAGTCAGCCAGCCATCCCAGGTGAAACCAATGTTGGATATATGTGAACTGAAAAGACCAATGGCAAGGAACGATCGTTCAACGTGATAAAGCACGTCATTATATTTCTTTTAGTTGTTATCTTTTATTTTTAGTATTCCGAGGAAGGTTGCTTGAAACCTCCTCAGCTTTTTATGTAATATTCTATTTTTGATACATATGTAATATTATTTAAACCTCTCTCGTGCATTTAGAGAGGGGTCTGGGATTTTATCAAAAACATTTTGCAGAAGTTTTCATTTCTGTACTTTTGTGATTCTTTTGATGAAATACATGGAACAAGATCTTGATTTTATTGAATATCAAAGCATACTCTATTGAAATTGGATTCTTGTAATCTTAGAGTGTATTTGGTTGAAAAGGATAAAAGATCAACGTTGTTGATTTCATGAGTATAACCTCTCATTTGTGGTACTATTATCTTTATGATTGAGTTATGTTTATGATTTAGCAATAATATTATGTATATTGTATTGTGTATGAGATTTGAATTATATTTTTTCATTAAAGCACTATTTCATGATGTCTCAGCTGTAATTCGTTATTGAGTATATGATCAATTGATATATGCAATATAATTTCACAATTATTTTACCTAACTATTTAGTCAAAATAATTATCTTTAAATAGTTTCATCTCTTACAGCAATTGAATGATCTTTATTATCTTTTGTTTTAAGATATCTTTGCAGATCGCATGAGTTAAGTTATTCTCGGGTATAGAATAAATTAAACACTATATTAAATATATGCATGTGTGTGTTACTTAAATATATTATTTCATTTAGTTTAAAATCATTTCCCATTCCACCTTGTATCAAACCCGTCATCGTCATATCAAATCTTTGTTGGGAAATTGGTCCCATTATCCCCAGTCGAAGCCACTATACCAAACGGAAAAGAGTTGCTTCTAAGGTCCCGATCAGGTGGTTATCCCCCATGATGTTGCAACGGAATTGCAGGGCTTCAACACATTCATAAATATTTTTTTATAGTATACTGATTCTCCTGGACCATTCAACTTTGATTTTCCTCATTTGATAAGAATTAGGAAGTTTTATGTTTTTCTTGTCCAGATCAGGCAACAATTCAAGCCTTTGACTAAAATAAAATTAGTCACTATTAATGAAATGTTTGTCTTCGATAACATTACTTCTCAACAAATCGATAAAGGAATTGAATTCTTGAGCTAACCTTAGTAGAACAGAAACCACCTTCAATGCATATTCAACGATTTCTAATATTTAGCATATATTATCGACTATATGATATTTAAATGCATTAACTAGTTGCAAAGCTCCAATAGATCCATCAGATGTTATAGTAGTGGGAATTTCATATTGTCGAGTTCGTATTGTGATTGGAGACATTAACAAAGGATCCAGATTTAAAGCATTTTCTAGAATCTCTATTTCCACTTTCAATACCAGGTTCTCTGTGTTTTGTTGCAAAATAGACCCTGCAAGTGCATTCGTGGTATTTTCATGCAATGTCAAAACATCCATGGCTGCAATTCCAAACATATGAATATTTATTTATGTTGTATTAATAAATTTTTTACCATGCATCCTTACCTTTTCAATTTTCCATATTTTACTTTGTCTACTATAGTTTGCATCTTGAAAAGTGACAAACTGGTCATCCAAAAGAAAAAACTCTTTGGAAATTTGGTCTGTTATTTTCTGATTTTCATTCAAATCACTACATACCCAATCAGGTAACGACTTTCAATCTCCTCATTGATACCTAGTTTATTGCTTCTTGTTTTCAAAGGACTTTGGAATTTTACCAATTGAGGCTCCTTGTCATCTCCGACAACTGATAGTTGACCGTGAATCAACTATGAAACTTCGATATATTTTCATATTTTTTTCGCTTGAAGATGAAGCCAAAGCAGTTTCAAATATGCAAACAAAATTTTGTGCATATTTTCCACGTATTTGTATTTCACTACTAATACTTGCTTCTTCAACACTTTTTTTAATAGTCATTGCTCCTTCATTAGTATTGCTTGTAGCATTGTGACTCTTTTTATTTCACTTGCAACTTTTATCAGCAAGCTCTCGTATTTGATGGCACCTAGATGTTCAACAAATATACCTTCTGGATCAACGTCTTGTGAGGCTTCAACTTCATTTAAATTAAAACAATGCAAATACTTGGAAAAAATTTCAAGCCAAACCAATCGCTGACACGTGGTGCAGCCAGGGTGTTGGCAATATGATGCAGAGTGTTGTCCTTGATGGCAACCCACTTAATGAAGATGAAGACATGAGATTGTTGGCATATGTTGTCCTTGTTGGCAATCCACCTGATGAAGTTATTCTTGACCTGATGGACTTGGTAAATGATGTAAATATGATGTATCTACAGTGAGTACAGAAGGGAATGAAGAAAGAAATTCAGTATGTATTAGATCTATGATGAAAAGAGTATGTCTCAAGGCATACGCGGATTTGCCTAGGAGAAGTCGCGTATGCACGCGGGAAACAACGTGACAAGTCGCGTATGGGCAAAAGTGCTCATAAAGTGCAAAACCAGGGGTTACCACCATGGTTTTGACCCATTGTATTGGGTAATGTTTCATCTAAATGACCCCGTCCAAGAATACCATCGGAAGTAATGTGGTTTTGGCTCATGGTATTGAAAAAGGGTAAGCCTATATAAAGAGAAGAAATTCATTATGCAAATCATGAGTGTGGGTGGAAGATGTCTGAGCTTGAATGAATACTTATCTCTGAAGTATATATGAATGGAAAGGGTTACATTTGAATGATAGATCTGAATGCATGATGCACCAATGAAGAAATGATGAAGAAGGGTATCAAGATCTGAAATGTACTTGTATTTGCTAGATCTGTTTATGGATTGATTAGATCTGAGATGAGGCGAACATCTGTCTGAAGTAAAGGGTAAAATTTGTGTGATGTATCTGTTCTGAAGAATTGCAATGACCTAAATGTCTAAAGAACCATATGCTTGTTTGCCGCAGAAGAAGCACGTATATACGCAGCTTTGCTGAAGAGAAAGCGCGTATGCGCAGTGAAATTAGCTCTATAATTTGTACAGAAGTATACGCGGGTTTGTATGGTAGAAGGCACGTATACACGCGGGATCAATGAAAGGAAAGCGTGTATTCAAACTAGGGTTTACTGAAGCATGGGGTATGAAATGTCTGATCTGTTCTGCTGTGTTGCTGCTATCTGTATTCTACAGTTCTGAGTTGTCTGTATCAGTTTGGTTGTATGATTGAGCTTAAATGTGTGGAGTGGGTCCAGTCTGAAAATATGATGAAACGTGGCCTGCAAGTTATGTCCTAAAGGAAGCTTTGGATCCAGTGTGAAAGATGAAACGTGGTCCATAGAGGTGCTGAGGGTTGTAGCCTTCAGTTAGGGGGTTGTAGCTCCCTTCCAGGTTTGTCTGGTAAACGAGATCAGGGGGTCGTAGCTCCCTTCCAGGAGAGGCTGGTAAACGAGTCAGGGGGTTGGAGCTCCCTTCCAGGAGAGGCTGGTAAACGAGCGCAGGTGGGTGCCTGCGTGCTGGTAGGAGACTGCGCCAGCACATATGTTGTAAGATGTTTTCTCTATAATAAAAATATTGAAGGCCGAGCAACTGGCACGTGGTTTTCTCCCGACTTGGGTTTCCACCTAAAATCTTGGTGTTCATGTGTGATGCTTATGTGTGATGATTTATTCTGTTGTTACTGCACATGTTTACTGTTAACTAAACATCAGAAGAATGAATGTTGCATAGATCTAAGTAAATATTTAATTGCATAATAGTATCTCTGTGTATACGCGAGTTTAATGAAGGATATCCGCGTGTATACGCTAGTTGGCTTCAGAAAAGTAGCGTATGGATTTTAGAGCATGAAAAAGTAAAAAGTTTTAGTTTGCCCTAAATACTGATTCACCCCCCCCTCTCAGTATTTTTCCCAACAATTGGTATCAGAGCAGGTTCTTCTGCAGAAGCTTGATCGCTTGAAGGAGATCCATCGCAATGGGAAGTCAAGAAGGAGTAATGTCTATAAAGCCACCTCTATTCAATGGAAGCAATCTGATATTCTGGAAGGTACGAACAAAATCATATCTGCAAAGTCTTGGTGTAGATGTATGGGCAATCGTGGAAGAAGGTTATCAGTATCCGGCAACTATTCCTACTGATGCAGCAGAAAGGAAGAAGTATGAAATCAATGCCAAAGCTGTAAATGTCTTATTAGGAGGCATGTCTGAACCAGAATTTGCTAAAGTGATGCAGCTACATTCAGCAAAAGAAATATGGGACAAAATCATTCTAAGTTATGAAGGAGACACAAAGGTAAAAAGTGCAAAACTCCAAACTCTTAGAATTGAATATGAAAATTTGAAGATGCATAGTGATGAAAGTATTGCTCATTTCTTCTTACGTCTGGATGATATTGTAAATCGAATGAGAAATTTGGGTGAAACCATAACTGATACTACTCTGGTGGAAAAAGTCTTAAGATCCTTGACTTCAAAATTTGACTCTAAAGTTTCAGCTATTGAAGAAAGGCAAGATCTGCAAACTCTTACTATTGTTCAATTACATGGTATTATGACTGCTTTTGAAATGAGACAAGGAGGTCCTTCTCAAATCAAAGAAGCTGTTTTTAAGGCGTCTGCAAAAGGAAAAGAAAAGGAAGTTGTTATCTCGAAAATCCATTGTAGAAGAAGGAGAAGAAAAGCGAATTTTGTGGAAAACCAACTAGATGCGGGCTTCCTTCAAATGTTTTTAGTGTGGAAAAGTTGGTCATTATCTTTCAAAATGTCATATAAAGAAACATACACTTCTAAAGGAAAAGTAGCAAGAAGGAATGAGAAGCCGTCTAGCTAAGAAGAAAGTTACTATACTAATGAAAACCGAGTGATGGGTCATCGATGGTAAGGAAGAATGTGAAGAAGATCTTGAACTTCTAGCTTTTGAACAAAAGAGGAAAGGATACTTTTGTGGATGCTCTAGAAGACAATGATTTTCTTGAAGAAAACAATCAACTCAAAGTAAGCCTAGAAGAAAAGAACATAATCATAGAGACTCTTGAAAATCGGCTTGAAGCAAAAGACAAACGCATTGAGGAATTTGAATGTGAAGTAGTAAGTCTAAGGAAAGATAATGAGAAAGTGAAATCTCTCAATCTTAGATTTGCTAAAGGTTCAGAAACCTTAGATGAGATTATCAAGGTACAACGGTCTCCTCTTATAAAAACAGGTCTTGGATATACTGGGGAATCTTCCCAGACTTCAGCACCAAATTATCTGAAAGCAGCCACAGCTGGTTCACTACATTCAGCCACTCAGCAAGGGAACAAAATATCTTTACAGGTAAAGCATGATCATCTCAATTCAAGGAACACTAACAGGGAGATCTTTCAAAGAAGCTACAACCAACAGGTAAATTCAAATAAAAGATTTCATGATCGCAGAAATTTCTACTTCAATGGACAATGTTTCTCATGTCACAATTTTGGTCATAAAGTTGTTCAATGTGTTGCATATAAAACCATCATGACAAGAGAAGCAAGAAAGAAAAGGATGAATATTGAACCAAAGAAGAACACCTATAACAACTTTTCTCCTCTTCAAGACGAAGTTGAATGTACTTATTGCAATAACTTTGGTCATGAAGAATTTGAATGCAGGAGCAAGGTCCAGCCAAAAGAACACGTTTCCTCAAGCTCTAAAGTGTGGAAAAAGAAAGAAACACCGGTTGAAAATTTTGGGATAGCGTTATTTGCAGAAGGTGAAGAAAATCAATGGTACATTGATAGTGGGTGCTCAAGACACATGACAGGTGACAAAAGCAAACTTCTTGCATATAATGCTCTAGAAAAGGAAAAGAAAGTAACATTTGGAAATGATTCTCCTGCTGTAATTAAAGGAAAAGGGTCTGTGTTTCTAAAAGAAAAAGTGAAGGCTAATGATGTCATGTATGTGGATGGATTAAGGCATAATCTATTGAGTGTAAGTCAAATGTGTGATCAAGGAGCCAAAGTTGTCTTTGGATTCAAAAGAATGTGGTTAGAATATGTGTCTGAGTAAAGTATTATAAGGGAAAAAGAAATCAAACAACATAAGTTGTACCAACGCAAGATCAATGTTACTTGAGCAAGTCTTCAGGAAATTGGCTATGGCATAGAAGGCTGGGGCATCTGAGCTTCTCTCAAATCAACAAAGCAAGCGGACTTCAAGCTGTTCGTGGTCTTCCCAATATTAATCTACCAGAAAGTATCATATGCAAATCTTGTCAATTCGGTAAGCAGACCAGAGTACGATTTAATGCCAAAGAAGGATCATCAAGTGAGCCTCTTGAACTCATTCATACTGACATATGTGGACCTATGAGGAAAAGGTCACCACGTGGGGAAGAATACTATATCTTATTCATTGATAATTATTCTAGAATGTGTTGGATCGGGTTGATTAAACACAAAGATGAAACATTTGAAAAATTTCAGATCTTCAAAGCATTGGTAGAAAATGAATTAGATCTAAAAATCAAGTGTCTTAGATCTGATCGAGGAGGAGAATATACATCAAATGAATTCTTTGAATTTTGTGAACAACATGGCATAAAAAGACAGTTCTCTGTAGCAGGCACTCCACAACAAAATGGCGTAGTAGAAAGAATGAATAGAACAATTCAACAAATGGCTAGAGCTATGCTTGATGATTCTAGAACTCCTGACATGTTCTGGGGTGAAGCAGCACATACAGCAGCTAACATTCTCAACAAGGCTCATGTTCGGGTAAATAGTGACAAAACTCCATATGAACTCGGGTATGGTAATTCTCCATCTGTGAAGCATTTTAGAGTTTTTGGAAGTAAATGCTTTATCAAAAATAATGATGAAAAGCTTGGCAAGTTTGAACCTAGATCGGATGAAGGGATATTTCTTGGTTACTCATCTTCAAGCAAAGCATACAAATGTTACAATAAAAGGCTTCGAAATATTGTTGAATGTATTGATGTTTTTATTGATGAGTCTCCTGCAGCTCCTAAAGAAGAAAAACAAACAACAAAAGAAGATGATGGTGACCTATGTCCTTCTACATCAAATAGAAATGATATAGACAGTGGATCCAATGAAGAACCTGAAAATGATCTATCTGAAAAAGCTCCATCCAGATATGTTCAAAAGAATCATCCTGAATCTCAAATTTTGGGAGACAAGGAATCGGGTGTACGAACGAGGAGAACTCTGGTGGGATCTTCTAGTCATCTGGCACTTCTATCCACAATTGAACCACACAATGTCAATCAAGCTAGCAAAGATGAATGTTGGAAGCAAGCCATGGATGAAGAGCTTGATCAAATTGAAAAGAATGACACTTGGGAATTGGTACCAAGAACACATGATAAAAATGTCATTGGAACTAAATGGATTTTCAAGAACAAGTTAAATGAGAATGGGGATGTTGTAAGAAACAAAGCTAGATTGGTTTGCAAAGGGTATACTCAACAAGAAGGTATAGACTTTGAAGAAACTTTTTCTCTTGTAGCTAGACTTGAAGCCATAAGAATGTTTCTTGCTTTTTCAATTTATCAACAAATCAAAGTTTATCAAATGGATGTTAAATCTGCTTTTCTTAATGGTTATCTAGAAGAAGAAGTATATATAGAACAACCGGAAGGATTCATTTTGGGCAGTGATGAAAATCTAGTTTGTAGACTTAAAAAGGCTCTATATGGTCTCAAACAAGCTCCAAGGGCATGGTATTATCGTCTTGACAAATATCTTCATCAACAAGGATTTTCAAAGGGGTCTGCAGATAGCAACTTATACAAAAAAGTTGAAAATGATAAACTATTGATTGTAGTTGTATATGTTGATGATATCATTTTTGGGAGTAACGAAGAATCTATGAGTCAAAAATTTGCTTCTGTCATGCAGCAAGAATTTGAAATGTCTTTACTTGGGGAACTAACATTCTTTCTTGGCTTGCAAGTGCATCAAACTGCAAATGGTATATTCCTATCACAAGAAAAATATCTTAAGCAAATTCTGAAGAAGTATGGCATGGAAGAATGCAAACCTATAAGTACACCAATGATAACCGTATGCAATCTCAGTTCTCATGATGATTCTCCCACAGTGAATCAACCAGAATACAGATCGATGATAGGAAGTCTACTTTATCTCACTGGGACTAGACCAGACACTAGACCGGACATTATACATGCGGTTAGGATTGTTGGAGTGCGGATTGTTGGACGAGTTTGAGCTAAAGGAAGAGTCACCTTCGAGGTACATTAAAAATAATTTTCAAATATCTACAAGGAACTCAAGACTTTGGTCCATGGTATCCAAAGAATGCTGATCTTACTCTTCATGCTTACACTGATGCAGATTGGGCTGGAAGTGTTTATGATCGGAAAAGCACTAGTGGTGGTGCATTCTATATGGGACCCCAGTTAGTATCTTGGTTCAGCAAGAAGTAATATTCTATTGCCTTATCTACCGCAGAAGCAGAATATGTGGCTGCCGCATCTTGTTGCACTCAACTCCTTTGGATGATGCAAACCTTACAAGATTTTCAAATCAAATGTACTTCTCCTATCTCCATTATGTGTGATAATACAAGTGCCATCAGTATCTCAAAGAATCATGTTATGCATTCGAAGACCAAGCACATTCCCATCAAGTATCACTTCTTACGTGAACAAGTGCTTGAGCAAAAAGTGAAGTTGCAGTATGTTCCCTCCAAAGAACAAGTTGCTGATATCTTTACCAAACCTCTACCCAGGGAAGTGTTCGAGTATCTAAGACAGAAGCTGGGAGTGTTCTCTGCCAGTCAAAAGAACAAATCTGCATAAATTCAGAAGATGGTATTGGATACGCGGATTTCCTGGTACACAGTCGCCTATATACGCGAGTTCATGCACATAAAACCGTGTATGTCTGATTGCTGACAAATTTCTGTTTGGGGTCAGCTCTCTTCAGCACAGCTGCAGTGCTATTTGGTATCTCTGGAATCTCTGGTGATGTTCCAGCTCTTATAATACTCTGATGATTTAAAGATGCCTTGATGATTGGTTGAAAGTGTTCAGGATGCACAAACTAAGGGGGAGCATGTTCGGATGCACATTTTCAGGGGGAGCCCTAGTCTTGCTGAGTATAATGCATTGTTGGCATTATGGTGGTTCTGATATATGATCTCTCTTGAGGTTTTTCTGGTCTTGGTCATAAATGGTCATATTTGTATTTTGATGAAAAGGTCTTGTTGAGACCCATGATGTAAAATTGTAATTTTCAGTCATGTAAGGACTTGACAAATTTTGTAAACCCACTTGGTTGGGTAGCTGAGTCAAATTTGTAAACCCACTTGGTTGGGTAGTTGAGTTAAGATGTGTAAACCCACTTGGTTGGGTAGTTGAGTCTCATATGTAAATCCACTTGGATGGATCTTTGATGTAAGTATGAGTCATTGGTGATAGGAAAGTCATAGAGTCATGTACCTCATTGGAAAATATGTTTGAAGATTCAGCATGAACTCAGGGGGAGCTTGGTCACTTCAGTATATATCAGATCTGCAGAACGCTTCTTCTACATGAGGAGAAAAGGGGAGAGTATGTTGGCGTTGGTCCGCCCTTTGTCCTTGATGTCAAAGGGGGAGAGTGACATGGTGTCATTGTATTCTTAATTTACCTATCTGTTGTGGTGATCAAACACCATCGTGGTTGCCATCAAGTCCAAAGGGGGAGATTGTTGGCAATATGATGTAGAGTGTTGTCCTTGATGGCAACCCACTTAATGAAGATGAAGACATGAAATTGTTGGCATGTGTTGTCCTTGATGGCAATCCACCTGATGAAGTTATTCTTGACTTGATGGACTTGGTAAATGATGTAAATCTGATGTATCTACAGTGAGTACAGAAGACAATGAAGAAAGGAATTCAGCATGTGACAGATCTATGATGAAAAGAGTATGTCTCTAGGCATACGCGGATTTGCCTAAGGGAAGTCGCGTATGCACGTGGAAAAGAACGTTCCAAGTCGCGTATGGGAAAAAGCGCTCATAAAGTGCAAAACCCGGGGTAACCACCATGGTATTGACCCATTGTATTGGGTAATGATTCGTCTAAATGACCCCGTCCAAGAATACCATCGGAAGTAATGTGGTTTTGGCTCATGGTAGTGAAAAAGGGTAAACCTATATAAAGAGAAGAAATTCATTGTGCAAATCATGAGTGTGGGTGCAAGATGTCTGAGCTTGAATGAATACTTCTCTCTGAAGGATATCTGAATGGAAAGGGTTACAGTTGAATGATAGATCTGAATGTATGATGCACCAATGATGAAGAAGGGGATCTAGATCTGAAATGTACTTGTATTTGCTAGATCTGTTTCTGGAATGATTAGATCTGACATAAGGCGAACATCTGTCTGAAGTAAAGGGTAAAAATCTGTGTGATGTATATGTTCTGAAGAATTGCAATGACCTAAATGTCTGAAGAACCATACGCTTGTTTGCCGCAGAGGAAGCGCGTATTGCCGCAGAAGAAGCGTGTATATACGCGGCTTCGCTGAAGAAAAAGCGCGTATGCGCAGTGAAATTAGCTCTGTAATATGTGCAGAAGTATACGCGGGTTTGTATGGTAGAAGGTGCATATATACACGGTATCAGTGAAAGGAAAGCGCGTATGCAAACTAGGGTTTGCTAAAGCATGGGGTATAAAATGTCTGATCTATTCTGCTGTGTTGCTGCTATCTATATTCTATAGTTCTGAGTCGTCTGTTTCAGTTTGGTTGTATGATGGAGCTTAAATATGTGGAGTGGGTCCAGTCTGAAAATATGATGAAACGCGGCCTACAAGTTGTGTTCTAAAGGAAGCTTTGGATCTAGTGTGAAAATTGATGAAACGTGGTCCATAGAGGTGCTGAGGGTTGTAGCCTTCAGTCAGGGGGTTGTAGCTCCCTTCCAGGTGAGGCTGGTAAACGAGAGCAGGGAGTCGTAGCTCCCTTCCAGGAGAGGCTGGTAAACGAGTCAGGGGGTTGGAGCTCCCTTCCAGGAGAGGCTGGTAAACGAGCGCAGGTGGGTGCCTGCGTGCTAGTAGGAGACTGCGCCAGCACATATGTTGTAAGATGTTTTCTCTATAATAAAATATTGAAGGCTGAGCAACTGCAGCGGTGGTTTTCTCCCGACTTGGGTTTCCACCTAAAATCCTGGTGTTCATGTGTGATGCTTATGTGTGATGATCTATTCTGTTGTTACTGCACATGTTTACTGTTAACTAAACATCAGAAGAATGAATGTTGCATAGATCTAAGTAAAGATTTAATTGCATAATAGTATCTCTGTGTATACGCGAGTTTAATGAAGGATATCCGCGTGTATACGCTAGTTGGCTTCAGAAAAGTAGCGTATGGGTTTTAGAGCATGAAAAAGTAAAAAGTTTTAGTTTGCCCTAAATACTGATTCACCCCCCCCCTCTCAGTATTTTTCCCAACACAAGGGCCACAACGTTCCCCCTCTAGTGGAACCTATCTGAAGTCTGGAATTCGAATTTCATTATATCATCATGGTCGAATATATTATGGTGGAGCAATATATTATTGGGTGCATATATATATTCCATATCAAAGTACGAGGTTTGATATATTATATTATGGTGGAATTTTTATTTATAACCCAAAGTTCATATGGTGGGAAGATTGATTTAATATATGTCAAACCTAAGTCCGAAGGTTTGTATGGTGCATTTTAATCCTGGTATCAGAACAAATTTTGGCTCATTTTATCCAAGGTTAGCTAGAAGAATTAACTATTGGTTTTTGAATTTGTGCAACGATAATTTAACTATGTGCAAGTTTATGTTTGAAGGAGAAGGTCAATATTGAGAGCTCAGTTCTCAAATCACAGCAAAGAAGCTTTGTATGCATTGCAGGTGTGATGGCAACTTCATTAAGCATTGTTTCAAGTCAATCTTATTTAGCAAAACTCTTTGATAAAGAGATGTTGTAGAAGCTCTACATTATGAATGATATGGTGCAAGAGATGTATGAAAATAATAGGGAAAGCATTATACTTCAAGAACATTTGATTTCCATGAAGGAGGAGAATCAAGAGATCCTTGAAAGGATGCATGAGATGGAGACTCAACTCCATATTTCAAATGAAAACCTTGAAAATATGTATGATATATAGACTCGACTCCATATTGCCAACGAAGCCTTAGAAAATATGCATGAGATGGAGACTCGGCTCCATGATGCCAAGGAAACCTTAGCCAAGCATGTGCTTGAAAGAGAGGTATGGAATTCAAGTTTATCTTCTAATTCTTCTGAAGATGAATGTGTAGGTTATTTTGAAAGACACGCTAGAGGAATAGGGTCCAAATTATTGACGAAAATGGGCTATGAAGGTAAAGGATTAGGAAAACATGCACAAGGCATAGTTGAGCCAATTGTTTTTTTTTTTAAGACAAGAAACAGCAACCTCCCCGGGTATATGTAGCAGCCTGTAAGCCACATATACCAGAAACTCATGACTTTTGCAAGGACTGAGGCATCTAACATTGGGGACATCTATCTGTTATGAATATAATTCATAATGAATATAAGAAATATAATTATTAAATAGTCAATTAAGGATTATGTAAGTATTCATTAAGTTAGTGAAAGGGCATGTCTAAGAGACATGCCTAGTCATGAAAGGTCACTTGCGTAGGTATATAAGCAGGGCCTCATTGTAACATTTAATCATTTATCTATCTCATATCTTTTATAATATAATATTTGTATC
This sequence comes from Pinus albicaulis, assembly GCA_034641835.2. Lineage (NCBI taxonomy): Eukaryota > Viridiplantae > Streptophyta > Pinopsida > Pinales > Pinaceae > Pinus > Pinus albicaulis. The sequence goes on along the minus strand of CM076577.1, from coordinate 118,195,438 downwards.
CTCATGGATATCTTTGTATTCCAAGTGTTCTGGAGTAGTTAAGCTTGAGAAGGAACTTTGTTCGCTTCATTTGGTATCAGAGCAGTTCGAGCCTTCGACCGCTTAATAGCTGCACAGAGCCACGCTCTCCGATCCAGGTCTTTGACCATAAAAATCGCCAACCTTGTTGCCGTCGTGACTGAAGCATTCGCTACAAATTTTGGAGTTTCTCCATTGCTAAGTTTGTCAGAGTCCTTTGGCCATAATAAAAAATTGAAAAAAAAAGGGAAGAAATATATATATATATATATATATATATAATATATATATATATAATATATATATATTAATAAAAAAAATAAAAGAGAGAAGGAAAGTTAACATAAAGGGGGAAATAAATTAAAAGGAAAAAAAAAGATTTAAAAGAAAATAGTTCCAAAAGAAAAAGAAAAAGATATATATAAAGAAGTACGTATACGTACATGCCAAGACAAATTAAAATTAAAAAGGAAAAAGAAATAAGGAAGAGTAGGTAAGGTTATTTTGATTATTCTTTTAGTGGTTTACAAGCTCGTGGTTTTGGAAGCCCATGGTATTTGCAAGGTAAAATAAGAAATAAAGGAATAAAAAATCTCTTTTGAATGGTAAGTTTACTTTTACGTGGAGAAATATACATAAGTGGAAATATATTTTATAGGTTAATATATGTGAATAGCCACGTTTCACTAGGGTTGTAACCTTTCAACAAAAAAAAGAGTTGTTAAAAGAATATATATATATATATATATATATATGTGTGTGTGTGTGTGTGTGTGTGTGTGTGTGTGTGAATTTAATTAATTAAAATTATTTAATTAATTAAATTATTAAAAAAAAATAAAAATTGAAGGAATAATAACCTCATTAAAAATAAGAAGAGAAATTTAGGAAGGGTTACCTTAAAAACCCTAAAAACTCAATTCAACAGACAAAATGAAATCAATCATTGATGAGAAGGAAATTAAATCCAATTCGGAAAGGAAAGAAGGAAGATTTCCTGAAAATTATAGTATTTTAACAAATACAAGATGAAAAAATTATTATCCTTAAAACTTTGAGGACAAAGTTCTGAAGGAAGGGCCAATTTATAACAAATAAATAAATCAAATTTGATATATTAAATTGTGACGAAAGAAAATGAAGAAAAGAGTGTGTGATTGAACTGAAGAAAAGTGTCAACTATAAGCTTTGAGGACAAAGCTTTTGAAGGAAGGGGCAATGTTATGAATATAATTCATAACGAATATAACAAATATAGTTATTAAATAGTCAATTAAGGATTATGTAAGTAGTCATTAAGTTAGTGAAAGGGCATGTCTAAGAGACATGCCCAGTCATGAAAGGTCACCTGTGTAGGTATATAAGCAGGGCCTCATTGTAACATTTAATCATCTATCTATCTCATATCTTTTATAATATAATATTTGTATCCTCATGGATATATTTGTATTCCAAGTGTTCTGGAGTATTTAAGCTTGAGAAGGAACTTTGTTCGCTTCACTATCCCTCTAGCTTGGTCATGACGGGAAATAGACAACCCTACCCCCTGTCGGTTTTGAACCTATGACCTCCCAAGAGAAATCACAAGTTCTTAATCATTGAGCCCACTTTGGTTGTCTTATAGTTGAGCCAATTGTTGTTGAGGAAAGGCCCAGGTATTTTGGTCTTGGTTATGGACAACGTGATGGAGAAAGCTCTAAAGCCAAGGAGGCACATGAAGGTGTTCCAAGAAGGAATTTCATTACATGTTAATTACCTCAAGCTTGTGAAGATTATGTTCATGAGGAAAGAAAAATTTTTACACCCACTTTGCAAGATGATGCTCATAAGCATGCAGCTAATGAGAATGGTGAACAAGAGGATGTTGAAAGCTCTAAAGTCATTGAATGCATTATTGGTATTCCGAAGAGAGCCATTGCCTCATCAGATTCATCTCTTCAAGAAGGCAACAAAGGTGAATGTTCAAGGTATAAATCTGCCTTTAATCAAGTTGATTTTTATTATGATAAACATGGTAAATCTTCACATAAGATTTGGAGAAAGTTTGCATGTTCCTTTTGTGGTTTGGATAACCATAATGTTTCAAGATGTTGGAATAAAATAGCCATCCACAGGAAACTTTTTAAACAAAGGAGGAAGAAAGCCAAAGGTCCATTGGACAAAGCAAACCATGTTCAAAAGAAGATGCAATTGTTTTGAACTCATTGCCATAAGCAAGGTCATATTGTAGACAAGTGTTGGACTTTGTATCCAAAAAGTCATCCATGAAATATGAAGAAGGTGGAAAGATATCTTGATAGGAATGGAAAAGAGGATTCCATAATCAATGTGGGTAAGGATGTTTCTCATGATGATGTGCAGCTGAAATAAGCGCCATTGAAATGGTTTGGTAAGATATGGTTAGATTTCTTATTCAATTAAGTCTTTGCATGTCTTTTGATGATTGAATGCAATTCTTTTTTTCGTTGAAGGTATGTTGCATTTTTGCGCCAAGAAGGTGTTTTAAAGTGGAGTATGTGTCTCACTTTGTTTGTCAAATTGAGAGTGTTGATAATTTACACATGCATGAGTGTTTACTTATGTTGGTCAATTGATTGAAGATGCATGAGTGTCGACTTGTGTTGGTCGATGAGTTTGACACCAAGATCTGAGAGTACATAGTGATGTTCACATGATGTGAAATTTGTTTCTTTGAAGGAGAAAAAGGATATGTCGTCAAGTTATGCTTCTTGCATGATGTGTTTTTTAGATTGATGGTTGTGTTGTGACAAGACGTCAAAGAATTTGCAGCCAAAAAGTTTGTAGCCATTGTAGTCAATTTTATGTGTTGACGCCAAGAAACGAAAGAGATGGCGAATGCATTCTTCCAGATGTGGAATTTGGTACTGTGGAGGTAAAAGAATGGTAATTTCTTGTATTTTTATTATTGATGTTGGAACTCATTGTTTTATTTCACTCAGATGGGCTTAACTTTGGAAATTGGTTTCCAAGGAGAAGCTTGCATCGAATGCATGTTTGTGCAAAGGAGGAACATGATTCTCAGTGGGAAGGAAATCAGTTATTTTTCTAGGCACTGAGGGATCGATTTGGTATAGAAAAGTGTTATATTAGTCAGTAAGAAGCCACTAAGTGTTTTATTGGGTCAGTAGCAAAAGGAGATCATTGGTCGAAGAGCCAAGCCATTTGCAAGGCAAGGCATGTCAGTGAACCGAAGTGGTTGTCATGGTGATTTTTCCAAGTAGAAACAAGATGATAAAACTTGGGAAACATAAGAGTATTCAACTCTCATGAGATAACCAGATTTTTTGGGTCCAAAAGCATGTCAGTGGGAAGGAGTGATCAGAATCTGGATTCAGGGCAAAAATTTGCCAAAAATTCAAAGTGCTCATAATTGCACCAAACTAGAATGACCAGATCCGGCCTGTTGCCAGGAATCCGATGCACTTTGTTTCACTCAAAACAGAGTCTATATGAGGAAGATAGAGCATGTTGATCGCTGTTTAGAACAGGCAAATTTTCAAAAAATGGTCAAACAGGGTCAAAGGCTAAATTTGGGTTTTCCTCCATTTTACCCAATCACACTATGACAAGTATCACCGCAGGATTCGTCGGTCAAGGTTTGAAGGTGAAACTTTTTATGGATTTTCTCCTAAGGTTGAATTTGAATTTTTTTTATATGGATGGGTAGCTTAACCAGAGGCTGACACATGGTGCAGCCAGGGGCCGCCACGTGCCCCCTCTGGTGGAACCTATCTGAATTCTAGAATTCAAATTTCATTATATCATCATGGTCAAATATATTATGGTGGAGCAATATATTATTGGGAACATACATATATTCCATATCAAAGTCTGAGGTTTGATATATTATGTTATGGTGGAATTTTTATTTATAACCCAATGTTCATATGGTGGGCAGATTGATTTAAGATATGTCAAACCTAAGTCTGAAGGTTGGTATGGCACATTTTTATCCAATGGTCGAACTTTATTATAAACTAAATTTTGGGGACATGTTATCCGGTGGTGCATTTTATTTTTTCCTTGGATTAATATCCGATGGTGCATTTTATTTAAAACCTTGGGTTATACAATGCTTCGGTGGAAAAATGTTACAAGGGTTGGGCGGAGGTCGGGGCTCGACCTCACGACCTCCCCCATACCACTCTTTGTTGTTACCAACGAGTTACCGCATGGTCCTTGTAATGTATGGGCGGTGACATGTATTTATTGTCAAACATTTTTTTCAGTGGGGGTATGGAGGGGGCTAGCCCCCTCCCATATGACCATCCACCATAACCACAACAGGAGAGGAGGTTAAGAGCGCGGATTATTCCTAATGCGGGGTTAATTAAACCCCTTAAACCTTGATCAATGCATTAATACAGGATTGCATTAAAATTGTGCTTATGCGCATTAATCTGCTTTTATCCCATTTAATCTGCAATTAAGCATTAATTAACTCCCATTTTAACTTGGCGGAGTTTTAGGGGCACCTCCAAAACCGGCGGATTCTCCAACTTTGGTGGAATTATCTCGAGACTTCTCCAGATTTGGAGGATATTTCCTAGGAAAATTAAATTGACCATATCTTGAGAAATTTTCGAACAATTTTGGCTCAGGAAGAGTCATTCCTAGCAGATTGGCATGCTCTTAATCCATTAGTATAGGTTTCAGAGGAATTGGAGCACTTATGAAATTTTTTTGTCACTTTTAAGATTAAATAAGCTTAGGGTTATCAGGAGAAGAGGTCAAGCCTAGATCAGCTAGAAACCATTTTCAGAGATTGAATAGTAAATTTGGGATTTTTGGGTCTTTTAAAGCCAATGGAGCAGGTTTCAAAGCCATTGGATCACTATGGGTGCATGTAACCAGACATTTGACCATTAATCTCAAGAGGGCCTAGCCAGTTGAAGCAAGTCCAAGGAGATGTAGCCCAGGAGGGGTGAACTCTGTTATCAGCTATTGTATTGTGTATATTGTGTGTTATTTCTTTGCATTTAATTTGTTGTACATGAATTTTTAAAATCTAATTAACTCATAAATTTCTCATTAAAAAAATACATAACTTGGCACATAAACCCTCACATGAATGGCTAACTTGAGACAATCCTAAACACATTTTTATTTAACTGATGAGGGAGCTAGCATAGCAAAACTAGTTTGCCCATATTCAGATCAAGTTGGTATCAGAGAAAATTTTAGCTCATTTTATCCAAGGTTAGCTAGAAGAATTAGCTATTGGCTTTTAAATTTGTGGAAGGGTATTTTAACTATGTGCAATTTTATGTGTGAAGGAGAATGTCAAGATTGAGAGCTCAGTTCTCAAATCACAGCAAATAATCTTTGTATGCATTGCAGGTGTTATGGCAGCTTCATTAAGCATTGTTTCAAGTCAATATTCTCTAGAAAAAACTCTTTGATAAAGAGATGTTTCAGAAGATCTACATCATGAATGTTATGGTGCAAGAGATGTATGAAGATAAGAGGGAAAGAATTATACTTCAAGAGCAGTTGATTTCCATGAAGGAGGAGAATCAAGAGCTCCTTGAAAGGATGCATGAGATGGAGACTAAGCTCCATATTGTAAATGAAAAATTTTAAAATATGCATGATATGTAGACTCAGCTCCATATTTCCAACGAAGCCTTAACAAAGATGCATGAGATGGAGACTCGGCTCCATGATGCCAAGGAAACCTTAGCCAAACATGTGCTTGAAAGAGAGGTATGGAATTCAAGTTTTTCTTCTAATTCTTCTCAAGATGAATGTGTAGGTTATTTTGAAAGACACACTAGAGGAATAGTGTCCAAACTATTGATTAAAATGGGCTATGAAGGTAAAGGATTAGGAAAACATGCACAAGTAATAGTTGAGCTAGTTTTTATTGAGGAAAGGCCTAGGTATTTATGTCTTGGTTATGGTAAAATTGATGGAGAAAGCTCTAAAGCCAAGGAGGCACATGAAGGTGTTCCAAGAAGGACTTTCAGTACATGTTCATTACCTCATGCTTGTGAAGATCATGTTCATGAGGAATGCAAAAGTTTTACACCCACTTTGCAATAATATTCTCATAAGCATGCAGCTAATGATAATAGTGAACAAGAGGATGCTGAAATCTCTAAAGTCATTGAATGCATTGTTGGTATTCCAAAGAGAGCGACTACCTCATCATATTCATCTATTCAAGAAGGCAACAAACGTGAATGTTCAAGGTATAAATCTGCCTTTAATCAAATTGCTTTTTATTATGATAAACATGGTAAATATTCACATAAGGTTTGGAGAATGTTTGCATGTTCCTTTTGTGTTTTGGATAACCATAATGTTAAGATGTTGGAAGAAAATATCCATGCACAGGAAAAAATTTAAACAAAGTAGGCCGCAATCCAAAGGTCCATTGGACAGAGCAAACCATGTTGAAAAGAAGATGCAATTGTTTTTCACTCATTGCCATAAGCAAGGTCATCTTGTAGACAAGTGTTGTACTTTGTACCCAGCAATTCATCTATGACATTTGAAGAAGGTGGAAAGAGATATTGACAGGAATGGAAAGAGGATTCCATAATCGATGTGGATAAGGATGATTCGCATGATGATGTGCAGCTGAAAGAAGCGCCATTGAAATCTTTTGGAAAGAGATGGTTAGATTTCTTATCCAATTAAGGCTTTGCATGTCTTTCGATGATTCAATGCAATTATTATTTTTTGTAAAAGGTATGTTGCATGTTTACACCAAGAAGGTGTTTGAAAGTGGAGTATGTGACTCACTTTTTTTGTCAACTTAGAGTGTTGATCATTTACACATTCATCAGTGTCAACTTGTGTTGGTCGATTGATTGAAGATGCATGATTGTCAACTTGTGTTGGTCGATGAGTTTGACACCAAGATGTGAGAGTAAATGGCGATGTTCATGTGATGTGAAATTTGTTGCTTTCAAGGGGAAAAATGATATGTCGTCAATTTATGTTTCTTGCATGATGTGTTTTTCAGATTGATGGTTGTGCTGTGACAAGATGTCAAAGAATTTACAGCCAAAAATTTTGCAGCCATTGTAGACAATTTTATATGTTGACGCCAAGAAGCAAAAGAGATGGTGAATGCATTCTTCCAGATGTGGAATTTGGTACCATAGAGGTAAAAGAATGGTCATTTATTTTATTTTTATTACTAATGTTGGAACTCATTGTTGTAGTTCACTCAGATGGGCTTAACTTTGGAAATTAGTTTCTCAAGGAGAAGTTTGCATCGAATGCATGTTTGTGCAAAGGAGGAACATGATTCTCAGTGGGAAGGAAATCAGTTAGTTTTCCAAGCACCAAGCGATCGAGTTGATGCAGCAAAGTGTTATATCAGTCAGCAAGCATCCAGCAAGTGTTGGATTGGGTCAGCAACAAAAGGAGAACATTGGTTGAAGAGCCAAGTAATTTGCAAGGCAAGGCATGTCAGTGAACCAAAGTGGTTGTCATGGAAATTTTTCCAAGTAGAATTTAGATTATAGAACTTGGGAAATAGAAGAGTATTCAATTCTCATGAGATAACTAGCTTTTGTGGGTCCAAAATCATGTTAGTGGGAAGGAGTGGTCGGAATCTAGATTAGGGGCAAAAATTTGCCAAAAATTCAAAGTGATCAAAATTGCACCAAACTAGAATGACCAGATCCGACCCGTCGCCAGGAATCTGGCACACTTCATTTCACTCAAAACAAAGTCTGTATGAGGAAGATAGAGCCTGCTGATTGTCGTTAAGAACAAGCGAATTTTCAAAAAAATGGTCAGACAGGGTCAAACGCTAAATTTGGGTTTTCCTCCATGTCACCCAATCACACTGTGACAAGTGTCACCACAGGATTCGTCGATCAAGGTTTGAAGGTGAAATATTTTTATGTATTTTCTCCTAAGGTTGAATTTGAAATTTTTTTATATGGATGGGTAGCCCAACCAGAGGCTGAGACGTGGTGAAGCCAAGGGCCACCACGTTCCCCCTCTGGTGGAACCTATCCGAAGTCTAGAATTTGAATTTCATTATATCATCATGGTCAAATATATTATGGTGGAGAAATATATTATTGGGCGCACATATATATTCCATATCAAAGTTCGAGGTTTGATATATTATATTATGGTGGCATTTTTATTTATAACCCAAAGTTCATATGGTGGACGGATTGATTTAATATATCTCAAACCTAAGTCCGAAGGTTGGTATGGTTCATTTTTATCCAATCGTCAAACTTTATTATAAACTAAATTTTGGGGACTTGTTATCCGATGGCGCATTTTATTTAAACCTTGGATTAATATCTGGTGGCACATTTTATTTAAAACCTTGCATTATACAATGTTTCGGTGGAAAAATGTTACAAGGGTTGGGCGGAGGTCAGGGCTCAACCCCACGACTTACCCCATACCATTCTCCACCGTTACCAATGAGCTACCGCATGGTCCCCATATGCTGCAACATGTATTTATTATCGTGTTACTTCACTCCCCCCTCCCACAAGACCATCCACCATAACCATGACGGGAGCAGAGGTTAAGAGTATGGATTATTGCTAATGCAGGGTTAATTAAACACCTTAAACCTTGATCAATGCGTTAATACGGGATTGCATTGCGTTAATACGAGATTGCATTAAAACTGCACTTATGCACATTAATCTGCCTTTATGCCATTTAATTCACAATTAATCATTAATTAACTCCCAGTTTAACTTGGCGGAGTTTTAGGGGCACCTCCAAAACCGACGGATTCTCCAACTTTGGCGGACTTATATGGAGTCTTCTCCATATTTGGAGGAGATTTTATAGGAAAAATAAATTGACCATATATTGAGCAATTTTCGACCCATTTTGGCTTAGGAAGAGTCATTCCTAGCAAATTGGCATGCTCTGAATCCATTGGTATAGTTTTCAAAGGCATTGGAGCACTTATGAAAGCTTTTTTATCACTTTGAAGATTAAATAAGCCCAGGGCCACCAGGAGAGGAGATCAAGCCTAGATCAGTTGGAATCAATTTTCAGAGATTGAATAGTCAATTTGGGGGTTTTTGGGTCTTCTAAAGCTAATGGAGCAATTTGAAAATCCATTGGAGCACTACAGGTGCATGTAACCAGATATTTTACCATTAATCCCAAGAGGGTCTAGCGAGTTGAAGCAGGTCCATGGAGATGTAGCCCAGGAGTGGTGAACTTTGTTATCAGTTATTGTATTATTTGTATTCTATGTGTTATTTCTTTGCATTTAATTTGTTGTAAATGAATTTTTAAAAGCTAATTAACTCATAATTTTCTCATTAAAAAAACACATAACTTGACACATAAATGGCTAACTTGAGACGATCCTAAACACATTTTTATTTAACTGATGACAGAGCTAGCACATTAAAACTAGTTTTCCCATATTCAAATCAAGTGGTTTACCTTGAAACACATAAACTCGAATAATCATATTATTTCCTCTTTCTTCATGTCTTCCTTTCTCCCAGAGGAAATTTTATGCTTCGTCAGATATTCGATGGGGCTCTCATCTAGTTATCATGTAAATAACTTGTTTTACAAAAATATCTCGAATTAGACAAAAAATTGAAATACCTTCTTGCTTCCACAATATGGGATAGCTGAACTGCATCGATTCTTTGTTAAGATTGAAATTATGGTTATGTAGAAACTCATCAAAAGTATGACTCGAAATGGGGGTTTTTATCACATACACCATCATCAAGAACCTATTTCGTTTGTACAAATGTACTAATTGAAAACACGGTTCATTTGAAATAAGATAATCCCAATCGAATATACAATTTTTTTATGAGTAATTAAGCACATAGGGAATGGAATTTGGTATAGTGGGCGTACTTTTTTAGCCTATCAAACACGCATACAACCAAAAAAATTGTTAGGTCCCTATATTACTAGTGTAGCCCCTCATTTTTGTTAGTGTAGCCCCCATATTGTGAATATTGTGCCCCATAAAAGCCACTATTGTTATTGTTGTACCCTTACATTATTATTGTTAGGTCGGCTAGGATTATATTGTGACCCCATGGACTCCTATATATATAAAGGAGGTTTTATCATTTGTGTCATCAAGAATTGTTCATTTATGTAATGTAAAGTAGGTTTCCCCCTCGAAGTGGCTGATTTCTAAGGCGTTGATCTCTCTTTTCTTCTATTTTGGAGTTGATTTCATAAAAAAATCTTTACACAATTCTCTAAACAAAGTGATATCTAGAGAGGAAAGATCAAAAGGAACCTCAAAAACCGACGAAGTGAACTCCTGTAAGATTTTCAAGAGACCTACCTACCTTTGATTCTAAAAAAATATTTGTTTTTGACAAATCTAATCGCATATTCAGAATTGGTAACCTCAATATTCACCTAAATGTCTCGGAACTCAAATAAATACCAATATCTTTGGTTGATAGCCTAATTGTTTTTGCTGCTATATCAAACTTATTTGCGCTTAAATAAACAATTTCTTTGAAGTAAAATACCTCTGGAATGCATGTAGCATTTGTTAATCTGGAAGACGAAATCTTATCATTGTTCTTCTTCTATATAGACAGATTCACATATCATTGATATGTAGTCGAACACTGAAATCTTTGATCGATAAGTGCAAGTGAGCAAATAGTTAATGCAAATAACTTCCTTCCTTCCTCTCGAAGCCATTTCTACAGTGAACTTTCAAATTTTTCTGTCAACCAGCAACACTTTCAATATGTTATAGGTATGGATCAAAGATATGCAAAAAAACTACCACTTGTTACTATTATGCTTGTGAAATCCTTTATACAGGACACTTCCAACATATAGCAATTCAGTATAGAAAAATCTTCATTTACGACAAATAGCAGAAATAATTCGCATAATCTAAATGCACCACAACTATGGCCAGAAAATAGTATTAATTACGACATGATTTTTAGAAAATCGAGCACAATATTTTTGAAAATAGGATTACAGTTGTCAAATTGCAGGATTTTGGTATCAGAGTAATCGCTGATAGTGCTAAAATTTCTATCTTTTTCCTTTTCCAATACATCTTACTATTCCACACGTGAAATCTATTTTACAAAATAAATAGAAATTTAAAAACAACAAAGCAGATATTTCCAAGAAATAGTGGCAATAGTTTAAAAACAAATCTTGAAATTCGGAAACCATTTACTCCATGTACGAAACAAATTAAATGTGAATCTTTTCTAATAATGACAACTAGCTTATGGGTTGTCCCCAATCACATCCACTACTATATCGATGTCATTTTATAGGTAATATCATTTGTGTTCCCTATTATGTGTTGATTCGTTCATTTCATCAAAAGAGTATCGAACCATTAATGTCATAATTATGTCATGTACGAAAATGATGAAACTGCACTCCGCACAATGAAACTATTTCATTTATTTATTTCTTATTCTTCTCCTTTCTTTCGCTTCTACATAAAGAAATTTTGCAATCACCTCTTTTCCATATGCAATATACACCTCTTGCATTGATTACAATCACTAGCAAAACTTTAGCTACAACATTATTATTATCAATTTTTTTGTTTTTCAATTGGTAAAATTTATTATTAAATAACTCCATTTAATTAATAAAGCTTATAGTGAAACATGTTTCTATATAAAGCATAAGTTATATAAATACTTAATTCTGCAGATGCATTTGTTCCTTGCATAGCCTTCGCACACGCACAACCACTTCCACACAACTAGTTTTGTATTCAGTAACGCTTCACAAATGCTCATTTACAATTGACTATTATAACTTTTATGACACACAATAGAAGCTTTAATATGGGTTTCGCACCAGAAAAAAGCTTCCCACAATAAAAACAATTTTATGTCTTTATTAGGGCTTACTTAAATACTTATTCACTCTAATTAAAGAAACTGTATATTTTTATAAGTGAATTACTTACAAAAATTGGTTTACAATTAACCATTGCAAAATGAAATATGGAGATTTTTTCACAATGCTTTGAAAAAATAGATCCCATAGTTCAATGTATTATTATAATTATTATTATTATTATTTATTATCATCAAATGTTGTTGTGCACAACTTTCACTCCAGGTAGCTTCTTGTGCATAATGAAAACTCTTATCCCAATGTTAGAAGAATGAAAACTTTGTACAATGAAACACTAATGTATGCCATTTTCTCTTTTGACCGAAAAACCTTCAATAGTTATCAACATAGTACAACAAATGTAATGGTATTCAGATTCAAATTCTAGTCACAACAAATGCAATAGATACAACTTCACATGTAAAATGTTATCTAAGAATTATTGAAATAACTGGTAAAAATTTTCAGCATTAGAATATAGTAAACAAAAATGCATTTTAATTATTATTCATTACATAACATTAGGGAATATATAAAAATGAAAAGCAAATACTGCAAAATAGTTTTTCAATTATTGTTTTCTGTATAACGTTCGAGATCCCAGGTCCATACAACATCCCATGTCAAAAGTTATCTCATAATTGTTTAGACAATTAGTAAACATACTAAGAGATAGAAAAAAAGTAATCAAAATTCAAATAAGTTATGATTACATAGTCATGGTTCAGGAAATAGCCTTTTTTTCATATAGAATTTATGGAAATTCTAATACTTTAATCACAAAGCTAAATGCATCTGTCTCAATGACACCTGCAATTGCAATCTTGTCAACTGTAATCTCCAAAAGTCATCTACGACAAGTAACAAGAGATTGCATTTGAGAAATAGACTATTCCATCATAATACACACATAATATTTAAATAATAAAACCTTTTGACAACAAATACAAATGTTGCAATGTATTAAAACACTTACAGTATGCAAAATTGGACTCGTATATTCTTCAACCTTCAACTAAGGCAACTAATTCCTTCACTTTAGCTTCAATGAATTCTTTCATCGGAACAACAGTAATGTCCAGCTTAACACGTTCATTGAATATCTCCTCCTCAATTTATTTTTCTTATTTTTGCAATTTCAAAATCGAGGCATAGTACTCTTCATTGACACCAACAAAATTAATTAGCCATTTACTAAATTCGTGTACACTAAAATAAATTATATCATCAAACTTTGTAGCTTATGATTGATTCAACTTCTTCAAATCAACCATCAATTTCTCCTTTGCAATTAATCCATATTCATATGTAATACATAGACTGTTTCAACCCTGAAAAATTGCTACCGCCTTGAGATACCCATCTTCTCTTTGATTTTCTATGTTTACACATTCATAAATAATGTCTTCCAAAGTTCTGATTTTCCTAGACCATTCTGCTTTGATATGCCTCATACAATCGGCATAAGGAAGCCCTTGTTTATCTCTTTCTAGTTCAGATAGTGAATCAAACTTCTAACTAAAAGTTAATACACTAGTAGAAAATGGCTATATGTTACTAAAAAATGACTAAATTTTGCATACAAACGACCATTTTTTAGTCGGTGACCAACAGTGGCTAATTTATAGTATATTATAGTGTGACCAAATTTTAGTCATATTTAGTTTAATCATTAATTTGTTGTCTCATTTTTATCGTTTAATAGTATATTTAGTCATTAATTTGGTCATTAATTTAGTCATTGATTTAATCATTAATTGTCACATTTAATGACCAAATACGCAACAAAATATACTACTACATGATCACTTGAGAAAACCAATTAATGACCAAATAAATATGACCAAATTTTTGGTCGTGTTATAAGATACTATAAATTATCTATTAATAGTCATATATATGCAAATTTTAGTCATTGTTTGAAACCAATTAATGACCAAATAAATATGACTAAATCTTTGTCGTGTTATAAAATACTGTAATTTAGCTACTAATAAATGTATATATGAAAAATGTAGTTTTTATTTGTAATCACAAATTTATCATTTACAATAGTTATTTATGTTTTTTTGTTAGTTTCATATTCATTATATAAACGACAAATTTAGTAGTTTATATTCATTTCATTTACTTTCATTAATAATCATTATAAATTAGTAAATTAGTCATTGTATATTCATTTTATTTTTGTTCATCAATAATCAATATAAACTACTAATTTAGTAGTTTTAGATTGATTTTATGTGTTCATTGTTAATCAACATAAATTTAGTATGATTTTGTGACTAAATTTATAATAAAAAAAAACATAAAATGTGAATGTTCATCTAATATTAAAACACAATCACATGTGTTAATTACAACGCTAAATAATATCAAGTACAACCATAAATAATTTCAATCACATAAATTAAATAATATGAAATGTCAAGTATTATAATATGAGTTTACAACTTAAAATTGGTTGGACTATAATTTACACATGAAATATTGTTTCATCACTTCAAAACATTATCATTGTGTTTCCAAGGCATTGCAGGTGAATTCACCAACTCTAAAGAATTTACCATCAGTGTGTATGAGTGTGTCTCATGCGGGATATTGGCTTTAACGGTATCACTAGATTGATTCTCTTCTCTCTCTCTCTTTTTTCATTTGTCGCTCCAGTGTTGTTATTCTCCTCTTTATTCAACTCATGCTTCTTACCATCAATATTGAGTTTCTCTTCTCAAAATGAAAGGAGATACAATGCAGAGTATAAGACATGAAATACGGTGAACACTAGAATATAAACTAAAGTATACTATAAAGGATTTATATGACATATACCTCAACATCAACAATGTTAATTTCACTTTTCCCCAGAAGAGTAAGAAACTCGAACAAGTTTTCTTCAGTTAGGAAATAGTGGACACTATGTGTCTAGATGACATGTATAAACAAAGCAAATAAAACATCACCATAGAAAAGAACACCTTAGGAACTTAATATTCAACCTTCAGGAAAAAATTAGGTATAATCATGCCAAATAAATTACATGCTAAAAAGCTCAAGTTGTAGATAACTTGTGAAAACAAATAGAAAGAAAAAGACAACATATAAAAAACTAGCAATTGCACCTAGAGGTGCAAAGGAATGCTGATAGGATTGGGGAGGGATGTGAAAGGCAGTGATCAACTGAAATTTGGATAATTGTATTTTAGGAAGAAAATAAGGAAACAATGTTTCTTAAATTTTCTATAGTACACTTATAATGGAAGGCAACATTGCATAGGGACAAGATATTAATTGTTAAAAATTTTGTTAAATATCTCTCTCAAACAACCTAAACTTAAAAATTACCAATATTGCAAAAGTTTGGTTTGACATGAATACATTTTTTTTTCTAGTTGTCTTGCTTCCATAATATTTAGAATCACTCAATGACCAAATATTGTTGAAGTAAAAAATGTATCATGCCTAGAAAGTGTGAAAATATTTCAACTAAAATCATTTAGAGACCAAAAACAATAATAATATTGGACCATTATAGTGAAAATAGAATAGAGTGCCCTTTAATAGATTAGGCTGCAGGAAGAATTTAAAATGTATTTTGAATCACCATTATGAATTTGTGGGAATTAATTTTGCATTCAATGTATACTATATTATATAAGTGGATGTGTAATTAATTCTCAAATTTCTTGCACTAATAAGTTTTTTCAATAAGTTCCAAGATAATATCACTGCATTTATTTCCTAATTCTTTGTCTGAACAGTTTTTTATATACCATCTTAGCATCAAGTCTCACATCCTCCCATTCAAACCCACATAATACATTCCTTAGTAGTCACCAACCATTTCTTACCAATTTTGATAGCAAAAAATATGTTTTACACCATGACAGTGTATTCATTTAACCCTCCTACACTCACTCTAGATGTGTGGGTGTAGGGATCAACCCTTGAAACACACTAAAGTTGATTGTTTTAGACTAGGTACTTTTTTGGCTACCCAATCATGTGATTGTATGTTAGGTGAATTTTCCAACAAGGGGAAATGCCCTTGGAAGATGGGGGAGCATTTCCCATTTGGGTCGATGTAGCCTAGGAAAATATAAAATAAAAATTGAAATAAAATAAAAACAAGAAATAAAACAAAAATAATTACACATAGGGGCCACAAATCCTCCCCGCAATGAATTGTTGCTTTGGAAAATGTGTCCCCCTCCCCATTTTCTTAACCATCTATCCAAGAGTCAACACAAAAAAATGCTAGTGTTGAGCATAGAAATTTTTAAACTTGACACTACTAGCACCTAATTCCAGATGCATTAACTAATTTGGAAAAAAACTGCGAAAAACTTGAAGGAAACACATGGAAAAGGGACCAAGAAAAGTCTCCAAAACATACCTCTATGTAAAACTCATTAATTGTAAGCTGTATAGAAAGGAAGGGAAAGGAAAATAATAATAAGTAATTAAAGTAGAGAATTCAAATGTTTGAGTAAATGAAAGACATGAATCATTAGATGCATGTTGAAAGTAGTTGTAGTTTTTGTAAGTTGTGTTTAGAATGAAAGAAAACATATTGTAATTCAGAATCACAAATATATCGTGGGAGTTTTGAGTTGTTTGTCCTAATAAGATGGACTATTATTTAAGATATAAATTGGATTAAATTTGATGTTGATTAAAAAACAACTATTATCATCTTTTTCCATTTGGAATATATGTTGACTAAACCATTGAATGCCCCAAGCCATAAATTGTTAACATTGAAAAAGGTTCTTATCAAATGAGTTGTGGACTTGAGTTGTTTAAATGAAGAGATAAAAAAACAAGAATCCTTAACATGTTTCTGCATTTGTATGGCGGGAAAAATGTGTATCACAAAAGGTTTCATGTTCAAGAGATATATACCTACCTTGCAAAAGATTGAATCAATGATTATGTAAGGTATCCCCTTTCAAATAATTCACAATTTTGATATGAAGTTAATATAGGCCTTGTGCCTACTTGCATGTTTTGGAAGAAATTTTCTGCTTGGCATTGATAAGTTTGTTCGTAAAATTGATTCTTCTACAAGAATATGCAAATGTGATAGGCTGTATTTTTAATACTTTTTTTGGAAATGAAATTTCGATTTGAGGTATTCTCGGTATTTGATGTCACCCAAATTACCAGATAAATTACAAATCCAATTATATAATTGGTCTAGCCTATGTTGAGATACACCAATGCCAATTATTATTCATCATTAGGATACTATGTTATTCAATCACATTTATTGATTGTAAAGGAAGGTGTTGTTTGGTTCTCATACATGAGAGATAAGTGATGACAAGAAAGGTATATTCTATTAGACAATTGAAACTTCAAGTCAAGTTCTAGTTTCCCTACACTGACAAAACCATTGTAAAAAAAAATAATACTCAACTTCATAATTCACAAGTCAATGATTTCCCAAGTTAGTTTCATTGTACATCTCGATTATGTATGCTATGTGTATCGTAACATAATACTAGTAAACTAAATGAAAAATAAAAGATGAGGTTCGTAAGGTAAATGTGAACAAAAAACTCCAATCCTAATAATAATAAGGAATTTAAAAGAACATAATAATACAATGTTCAACAATAATAAATAGTCGAATAATCAGCTCAATATCCACTCGATGGTGGCCAGAGGTAGAGCTAGGGTTTTCAGTATTGACATCCATGATCGCGCGATGGTGGCCTCACATGGATGCACAACATATGGGAAGTGGGAATGGAAATGCCCTCACTCTGCAGCTGCATTGGAATGGCTTAAAGACTGGCACTGGGGTAATGCAGACCCCGCTGAATCCGTCCCTCATACCCCCATCACCCTCATCACCCTCTTCGGCCTTGCGCCATGTATTTCTCTGGCCACGCCATCCACTTGCCCGACTACTGCTTGAATGGTTCGCTCGTGCATACGGGCACCTGTTCTTGGAGGCAGGGGCGTGAATCTAACGCTGGGTCACAAAAATCTGAAGACCAGACCATGGCTGGTGCCAGCGGCTACAAGGCGGGGCAGGGACCATATAATCCCTCATATTAATATGCACGAACAAGGGCATTATGGCGGAAGAGTGCACAACACTCGGTATTATAAGCCAGATAAAGAAGACCTGCCTCTCGCCAATGATCTTTATCATGCTAGGGAACTGTGCACCCATTGGACCCTACCAATGCAGCCAAAAAAAAACCCCATAGGAGCCTATACAAATGTCACGGACACTGAGAAATAGGTAAGCTCTGTTCGTTTTAAAATTTTCATAAAACCCCCTGTGGGAAACAGTTTTTTAATATGGGCACAGGATACAGAGGGGCTAACAAACCTGAAGCAAAATATCAGGTTATCCTTAGGATACCCTTTCCATTTTAAATCCTTAATCTATAGTGGGAGATCTTTATAATACTCCAGCTCAATCAAAGATTAATCCATATGTCCAGGATCCACCATTTATCTAATCTTGCGACTGAGAGGAGGCACAGCAAAACAGAACAAAACTCATGGACCCACAAGGGGAACCAGCACTTCCAAACCCGACATCCAAAAGGTCCCTCATACAGGAACATTTTACAGGGGAAAAACAAAGCAGCAACACCAACTGAACTAGTAGAGAATACCCCCAAACCATATATTGTGGAGCAACTAAATTGCATGCCAAAAGTGAACATATATATTCCAGATATTGACGAACATCGCTCCACTTTTGAATCCCAAGCAATAATATGCAAATTTAACTGCTTCTGGCCCAAACCAATGGAGCTCTTTCATTGGATTTTAACAAACTGGACCATGGATTGTGAAATCCATCTCTGTTCTAAGGGGTTTTTAATTATCAAGTTTCCAACCTCAAAAGCCAGAGACATCATTCTTAGGGTTGGACCGTGGTTCTGGGGATCCATTGGACTTTTCATCAATCCATGGTTTCCATATTTTGACGCAAACACTATGGAGGTAACCAGAATGTCAGTCTGGGTCCGGCTATACAACCTCCCACTTCATTTCTGGAATGAATGTGTTTTAGAAGGCATAGGGAACATCATCGGGAGATACATAAAAACATACACCCAACGCTTAGAGGAGAGGATCTACACCTTCGCACGAATTTGTGTGGAAGTGGATCTCAGCAAAGGGATATCAAAGTGCATTCAACTTATTCATAAACAGAAAAAATGGACACAACACCTAGACTATGAAAACACTGCATTTAGATGCAGAATATGCAGGAACATTGGTCATTTGCAAAACACATGTCTGGAAGAAAAAAGAGATAATAGAAAAAATAAGAAGACAGGGAAAGCAACCAAAGGATGGAAATTTCCTTCAGGTGGACCAGAACAGGAGACAAAGGAAGAAGAGGATATCCCCATCCCAAATGAGAATAACAAGACAGAAACCAATCCAGAGATACAAGAACAAGAGATGCGAGATCTATTTTACCTTACCACCACAGTTCAGCCAGCAAAGGACCCTGGGGCACTGGACAGCGGGGGGAAAAAAAGACAACACAACTCAGATACCTTAGATTCAGATAAGGACAATGGAGCAATCACATAAGAAAACCAACTTGCCCTTATCTCCGCCACGCCAACACAAGGTTCTTGGTGAAAGGTTGAAAAGAAGAAAGGGAGGAAATCTTAATTTCTCCCCATGTATTATAGGTTTTTATTTGTAATTTGATAGCCTGCCTTGAGTGAAAATTACCATCACATGCAACATGTAATTTTGTTTTCATTATTAAAATTACAACATTTTCCTTGGAAAATAAATAAATAAATAGTCTAATAAAGAACAAAAAAATTGTCACGCCAATAATTGCAGACTACCTTGTATCTTGACTTGACTGATGCCTTTTGTCACAAGTGTATTTCCTATAGATTATTATGCAAGTAAAGTGCAATTCACGATTTTGGCACCACAAATTTGATAACAAAAATTGGTGACATTTACCAATACTAAAAAGCAGAACTATGTACTCTATACAACCTTGAGACTGAAAAAATTATAGATCTAATCTCAAGAAAAATGGTTCATTGTTCAGCACAAAAACAAAATGGTAAAGGTAAAAGATCCCCATTGTTACTAATACAAGTAGCTTTTCACTATAATATACAAGGGGAGAAACCTTTTCAGAAGGTAATTTAAAAGGGTAATTTATAATTTTAAGTATAATCTAGCCTTTGATATGAGCTTTTACTGCGAATTTTCAAAATGTCACACTTGCATTCCTGACAAACTGATATAAATTTCCTTTGCACGTTTATGAAAACACCCTTATTTGGATGGCTTGATAGAAATAATCTTTTGAAAATGGTTTTAACCCCAATAAACTGAATAGATGTAGTGAAACTAAAAATCAGAGAAAATTGCACTTCATTATGATCATAATATACAAATAGGGGTGATCCAACCACAAGAACACTTACTGATTCATTGACTCCATTGTGCTAAGAGTTGAGATGAATTTCGTTTCCAAGCTAGTTCTAGATTCACCCTTGTTCTCTCTAATATCCTTCATATTCATCAACCTATAGATAAAAATGTGGTGCCAATATTTTTAACGTTAGAAGCATAATGTAATGTTCCTATTTATGGTGTTCCTTATGACATGGTTAGGATGGACTTTCAGAGTTGGGGGTGTGAAATTTTTGGAATTTAAATTACATAAACCTTACTGTTAAATTCTCAATTTACTTCTCCTACTTACATAAGTTATTAATCTGAAAAATTCAGCATTAACATCGAAGTAGATACATTAATAGCCTACACATGTAGATCACAACTGAATAACATGCTCAAAGACAAAGTGACACATAAGGATTTTCTGGAAAACTGTCCCTAGAAAAACCCAATGTGGGAAAACCGGTGCTACAAGCTTCTGGAGGGTTTTTATTATTAAGCAGATTCTAAGTACAACAATCTTGGGCACCAAACTGGTTTACCCGATAGAGAAATAAATTTACAGTAATACCTCTATTCCGAAGACAGAAAAACTGACTGGTTCACACCCTCAAACAAGATTTACAAAACTCAGCCCTTTCCAGCCTCTAGAAACCCCAGCATTACTCTGAATCCCTCTGCGTCAGCGTCTTTGCTGCTCAGGAAGGGCCTGTGTCACCCTAGCTGGGGTTACAATGTCCCTACAATGCCCTGACTGGGCCTGTGTCAGCCTTCCGAGCCTCCTATTACCTTTTCGCTGCCCTTTATGGGCATGCGTCAGCCCTATGTGGCTCATGATGCCTCTATGCTGCCCCTGTTGGGCTCTCATCTAGAGTACATAGTTGCTACCTCTGTGTTGCTCTGGTCTGTTACTTCTCTGCCCCCGTTGTACTCTTGGCCTGGGACTACACCATCCCCCTCGCCAATACAACCCCTCGTTGTAGCTGAAACACTTATGAAATTCTTAGCAAACCATGCCATATAATTCCATCTTAGCTTCAGTGCTCTGCCAATGTGTGTGTCCTCCAACTGACCCCAAGCACTTCTCTTATAATTTTCTCATTGAGACTTCAACGGTCGTTATCTAATCTCTAATCGATGGCTAAGATTAGAAGTTGCTTGATCTGCGTCACTTAAGTCATTCTCATCACATTTTTAATTTAATTAACTTTAATCTTTTAATTTTCCTAAGTTAGACTTAGGGTCCTTAATTAAAAATATTAATTAATTAAATATCTCTTAAACCAGATTGAATTTCTTAAAATGCTTTCAGGGTCTTGGAGATATTATGTACTCTAGTCCCTCCAGAAAGTTTGGGAGCTACAGCTCTGTTTTCAATGGCAGTGCTATGAGAAGCACGATGCATAGCACTGCCACTACAAACACTGCGCTAGCTCCCAAACGTTGTGGAGGGACTAGAGTACATAAGATCACCAAGACCCAGAAAGCGTTATAATAAATTTCATCTAGTTTAAGAGATATTTAATTAACTAATATTTTTAATTAAGGACCATAAGTCTAACTTAGGAAAATTAAAGGATTAAAGTTAATTAAATTAAACATGTGATGAGAATGAATTAAGTGGCGCGGATCAAGTAGCTTCTAATATTAGTCGCGATTAGAGATTAGATCTTGGTCGTTGAAATCTCAACGAGAAAAGTACAAGAGAAGGGCTTGGGGTCAGTTGGAGGACACACACACTGGCAGAGCACTGAAGCTAAGCTGGAATTCTAGGGCGTGGTTTGCTAATAATTTCAGAAGTGTTACACCTGTAGCGAGAGCGGTGGTGTAGTCCCAGGCCAAGAATAAGACAAGGGCAGAGAAGCAGCAGTGCAGAGGTAGCAACTACGCAGTCCAGCCGAGAGCCCAACAGGAGGCCCGGAAGGCTGACACAGGCCCAGTCAGGGCAGCGCAAGGGCAGTGTAACCCCAACTAGGGTGACGCAGGCCCTACCTGAGCAGCGCATAGGCTGGCACAAGCTAGGAAGGCTGACGTAGAGTGCTTCAGAGTAGCGTTGGGGTTTATAGAGGCCGGAAAGGGCTGAGTTCTGTAAATCCAGTTTGAGGGTGTGAATCAGTCAGTTTTTCTATCTCCAAAATAGAGGTATTGCTACAAATTTATTTCTCCGTCGGGTAAACCATTTTGGTGCCCAGGATTGTTGTACTTAGAATCTACTTAATAATAAAAACCCTCTAGAAGCTAGAAGCATTGGTTTTCCTGGGGATAGTTGTCCAGAAAATCTTTGTGTCACTTTGTCTTTGAGCATGCTATTCAGTTGTGATATGCATGTGTAGGATGTTAATGTATTTACTTTGATGTTAATGCTGAATTTTTTACATTAATAACTTATGTAAGTAGGAGAAGTAAATCAAGAATTTAACAGTAGGGTTTCTATAATTTAAATTCTGAAATTTTCAAAGGGGGCACACTACTCACAAGTGCATGTTGATGTCATCAGTGGGCCCAAGGGATTTTGGAGGGGTTTTGAGGAGTTTCTATTAGGTTTGATGGAATTCGCTTGGTATACTCCATCATCCGCACAGTTTTCCCTTCGTTTCGATGCATTCCGAGTACTTTCAAAAAATAGTGTTATTATTGGGCCTCACTCAATTAATTACGGTTAAGGTAGATTTCCAGGAGGAATACTTGATAGAACACCTTAGTGTAATAAACTTTTGGAACCAGAACGAGAATATATATAGGATGGGATTGTTATATGTGAGTTTCAGTGACCTGATGATACATGGTGGCCAATTTAACCTTTTCCTCGCATTAAAAAGAATATTTTAATTGAAATAAAAGAGGGAAAAATGCTCCATGATTAAAATAATAATAAAATAACAGGTTCTAGAGGGGCTCATCAGATCTATAAAAGAGGAGGAGGAGGCCATTGGAGGACATCTTGGATTTGAGCATTTTCTTGTGTGAGAGGTTGGAGAACCTGGTTCTTTACTTCAGCAGTAGCCCCAGGATGGAAAACCTCTGGTGATCTTGGTGAGAGTGGACGAAAACTCACCTCATATCCTTGGTGGATTCAGTAAGAATTCACGGGTGCAGTGATTGATTTCAATTCAGTTTTGGGAGGGACGGTTTCAGCATCATAACAAATCAATTTTGGAGACACTATTGTTTGTCTCAGTTATTTCAGCTATATCATCATGTACAATCTTCTAGTCATTTATTATAATGAAAGATGAGATTATTTCTGCTCATTGTGTTATTGAATTGCATGCACTTTACTTGTTATATTTTACATGGAAATCTTTTGTTAATAGAATGGTGATTTTACGGAGAAATTTTTGTTGAGTTAAATTTCTGCATATTTAGCAAAATATCATGTTTGGGACATTACACATAATATTTTAATATAGAAAAAACAAAACATAATATTATTAATAAGGTATTATAATAGTTAATTTATGCATAATGGGAAGAAAATGAGTAAGTAGATATGTATCCACCAGTTCGTTGTATTAGTAATAAACCATGACTTCCATGTACACTAAAAGTCATTTTATATGGACATGTACATGCCACAATCAAGATCACAAAAATCTGAATAAACACCCAAAAGACAAGATAAAAGGACAGGGGATTGACCAGATGTCCTACTGCTAATGCATCCCATATGAGGGAGGATGTTGAAAGCCACATCAAAAATAGTCATATAGTTAGAATAACTAGTTTTAAATTGGATCGATCTTACATTTTTATTGAATGCATCCCATTTTCACAGGGTTAGATTAGATTAGATTACACTGTGTTTTGATTTTTTTGGGTAAAAGCATTGATTTTATTCATAAAACTCTTGAGATATGAGAGTATGCTTATGGGAAACAAATAGAGATTTGTTAGGGCAACACAAAAATTATATTCTTCAGAAATATAATTCAAAACCAAAACCTTATTTCTTCTGTCAAAGAGTTATCAATTTGATAATGCACATACATCTAGGTCCTTGCAGTGGAAGTTGTTAGATACTTTTTGGTTGAGAAGGGGTTCATTTAATTGATCATATTCCATTGACTAAAAACGCTCCAACTTTCTTCCTTTCACTACCCCATAATTCACTCTTCTCCTCATGGTGTCAAAGGTCATGACTCAAAAATTAGAGTTTGTTTGCAAACCCCAAAGGCCTTCTAAGGACAATGAATAACAAATCTTCACAGACACACAACTTTATAAACTATGAAAAAATGTTAGGGTTTCAAGGCAAGGAAGTGGGAGTTGTCCACATACTTTAAATAGCACAAGGCTTCTCCACAATAGAATAATCTTCTAAAATGATTTGTTCAGATCAAATTATGGAAATGCAAGGTACGAAAAAAATTAGATGATGTAGTCATTTTATGATCTAGAAGGTCAGTAAAAGAAGAGCCAAACTTAATCCTCATTGTTTGATACCAAAGTTAGCTGGAATCTGGATCAATTAATGTTACTAATTTTTTGTCCAATTTAATTCAGGATGACATAAGAGAAGGCAGATATCATTACCTCCTTAAGGTTACCAAATACCTCACTGATGCAAATAATTCCCTCGAAATTCCCTATATCTTGAGGTTTTGTTAGGCCCCAAATGTGCACTTTGGGATTGTCCTAAGCCTTCTCAAAGATCAAATTGGTGCCAAGACTATTTTAGCAATTTTCATGGAATCATGGCTTTTGAAAAAGGCCCTCTTGGCATGAGACATGTTTTACGACACTAAGGCATTGACTTGAAGGATGGCCTTCTCTTTCTATCACTGGATTTTGTGTAGCTTTGAAAATTAGAAATATTTAAAATAAATTAAAATTCAAATACAAAAACAATTGTTGCTCCAAATGTAATTAGAATCGTGGTAGATCTTCACTGCATTTGTGATAGCATTATCAGCATAAGTTATTTTTTAACAATAACTCACATCAGGTCGGTCCAAAAACTACCCCACAAAAATAATATGTGTATTGTACCATTAAAAAAATATGTTCAAATAAAAATAACCTCGTAGATGGCTATAAACCAAACTTCTGGATCAAATATTATAATATAACCTTATAAATAAGCTCTCCCTGGAATCCACCTGCAACTAGTAAATTATCCTTCACAGCCATGGTCCTAATCTAGACCTGTGAGAGACCATGCATTAAATTTCTTGGATGGACTTGTTTTTATCAGGCACAAGTTAGTAATAAGAAAGCCAAATTTGTAATATTGAACCAATGAAAATGACAATTTCCTGCCATGTATTACTATGATGAACATTTATTGTAACTGAAAAAGGACAAAAGCATTCATAAATATCATTTTTTGACACCTAGTGTAACCACTATGGACAAGATCAATCTCGATAAATTAAAGAGTACCTCTGATGGTACATTAGTTGGGCCAATGACATCAAGAAATTCAGTTTCTTTGCGAGATATTGTAGACCAATGTATAATAGAATAATTTGATAAAAGATACACATCGTGATTTGATGTTTCCCAAACCAATTTCCTTAGCTGCAACATTCCACAGTATATTATAATTATTCCACAAGAACTTGTAATAGGCATACATTGTTCAATATAATAAATATTCAAGTCTCATAAACTATTACACTTAAGGTCATTCATACATGATACATATAACCATTAACATTATTGCATTCAGAAAAATTATTTCCAAGCTCCCAACATTCATATCTACATATGGGGTTGAGAGTATAAATCACCTGAAAGTGTACAGTTGTAGACTTCACTGATCTTGTATTGTAGCAGAAATCACTAAATTCCCTCCTTTCTGAGTTCTTTTACACACCTGCACATGGAAGTAACCTACAAATATATAATCAAACAAATTAATGTAACCCATCATAACTTAATCAAAAGTGACTGGAAAATGCATCAAGTTAATATCAGAAGGTGGGAGTGCCAAGTTCACTCCTAAATGCAAAAGATGAATAGATGAAAGTGAAAGATGAAGGGCCAAATCTGAAGATAAATCCTTTAATATATCCTGCTCCAAAATGTGGAAAAGAATTTAAAAATGGTCTCTCAGACGAATTCATTACCATACTTAGGAATCCACTCAATTCTTAATCAGGCCAAGCTGAATTTATTTGAAGTATCCAAGTTGGATGAGAAAGAAGACACTCAATTCATGGTAACCTTATGCTACTATTGCTTTTAAATAACCTATAAGGCCACAAACCTCTTGAAAAATAGAACACTTTTGGAGTTGGAAGAAAGACAGACTGAAAAGACAATGTGAAAGTTGTAGCTGGTTGGAAAATTAGGATAGATACCATAAGTTGGAAAATGGTATATAGTGAAACAAATCAAAAAATAAGTTTCCTTTTCTCATGCATAAAATGGAAGGCATTGTCTTGGTAGTATCATATCTGATCCATTTTGTGCATTCTTAGACATGTCATCTTACAGATAGGTTGGTCCTAGGAACTGGAATTCCTTCATGTTAATGATATAACTCACACGAAACAAAAAAACTTGAAATACCTACAAAGATAGATTTTTATATGCAAACCTTTATGTAGTTTTACGTGGTTTTAAATATTATTACATGTGAATTTTGAAAGTGATTGTTTAAAGAAAGGTCAAGCCGATAGAGAATAGATATGTTGCAGTGAGAACCAAAAAAAGTTGATTTCTCTCTACAAATATATGGATTTTAATTGACAATGATGTATATGATAAAAGTGTCTGCATAAATTGAGCTCATGTTAATGGGTGGATGTAGGTGGTGGTATAGCATAGATAAAGTCTAATATCATATATTCAATTCTAGTTATCGAAACAGACATGAATGTTGATTTTTTCAATGTTTAAAATCTCATATAAATTAATATTTAACTAAAATTGAAACATCTACCTATGAACCTCATCCTTGCATGGGACATAATCTGAATAGCAACATAATATCAAATATGTATTATTATTATTATTTGAAACATTGCATGGTTGCACCGTATGCTGGAGAGAGAGAGGATTTAAATGTGTTATGTTTCAATTAAGGAGGGAAAATATTCATCTTACTTCAATGTGCATGAGAAGCCTATTAATTGACGCTCCTTCGTTGATGCCCAAAAGAATCTCCTCATTCTCCTTTCTCTTGTCATCTTGTTTGACATCTATACTTATAGAATTCAAGATTTATTTTACTTGGAAGCACATACTCTCAAGCATAGCTGAGTTATATGGGATTTTTTTGTATATCGTGACATCCCTATACAAACTCTTCTGACACCATCTCTCCACCAAGGAGAAAAAAAATCAATAAATGTTGAAACAAAATAAGCATCCAGTATTCTCCATTGATCTGGCCAGATCTTCAATTTCGCTGGCACTTTGGATTACACCAAGGCTATCCCTCAGCCACTATATGAAAACTCCAACAATTATTATGGCTCCTTCTAAAGCATAATTTGTAGGTGAATTTGGTCCAAGTTTGAATTCCATTGTACTCAATAAGCCATTGGTAGAGGCAATGACTTCTTGACCTGTGTTCAAAATAATGAATCATATAGTGCCATAAGTGCTCTTTTCTTCACCTTTCTTGCAAGGATGACCAAGCATGTCAGCGTGTTGATATCCTAAGCACCCAAAAATTGACATTTCGGTAAATGGCCATCCCTAAACAATTTCTCCAATCACTTCAACATTACTAATAATCTGAGGAAGAATAATTGTAGGAATTTTCAAAATATCGAGGGTAGGTGCATGCCAAGAAAGTATTTTCCAATCCATCAACATGCTTCGTCGAGCTACACTTTAGGAATCAATGATCCTGAACATCTATTCCATATTTCCTAGATCCTTTAATGCCCCCAGTTAAATTCCAAATCAACTAGCTATCCACAATCCCAAATAATGCATCGTCGTCCTTTACTGCAATCTTAACAAAATATAATAATTTCACAACATTGAAATATGTACTTATCAGTAAGCCAGTTGTTTCCACAAAATTATTCCTTCCATTTGGTAGTTCTTTTTCCAAACTCCTACATGTATGATGAACATTATAAACAAGTTAGTGACATTGTTTGGGATTAAAGGCTTGAAAAGGATTTCAATAGAAATCCATTGGTAGAATATCATCTAATGGATCCGGCCTAGAAACAACATTAGCTAGATTATTTACAAATGAAATCTTACATTGAGGAATGGATTCAATATTAAAAGCATCAAATTCAGTAATCAAGCTTCGTACCTCAGATTGGAAATTTTTCAAATGAAGAAAAATACAACTGATGGAATTATTTATCTTCCATAATATTATTTTCAAACCAAAAAATTTAAACGTTTCATCTTCAAATCAAGGGATTTTTAAAGACCTATAAGAATAAGGGTATTTGTTTTCTAGGGATCAATCAATATACAACCTTCCCCTGCACCCTCCTATAACAAGAATAAGGGTATTTTTTTTCTAGGGATCAATCAATATACAACCTTCCCCTGCACCCTCCTGTAACAAGAATAAGGGTATTTGTTTTCTATGGATCAATCAATATACAACCTTCCCCTGCACCCTCCTGTAACTTAGAACCATCATAAAACAATGTCTAGAAGTTAGTTTCTAAATATAGGTTAGAAGATCTAACACTATCTATATCCACTATCTTCTAATTTTCATCATCATATTCTAAATATAGGTTAGGATATCTCGCAATATCTATATTCATTATCGTACAATTTTCATCTTTAGTCCAAATACAATGGAGTTCAAACTTTGTATCTGATTCTTCTAATGTATAATTCTCAAAATCAATCTCAAGAGAGTAATTCTCTATAATTTCTTGTGTGAACTCTATGGGTTCATTTGATCCCTCAAGTTCAATAAAAATGTATTTCTGCATGTGGGTTTCCTGATCAATTATTATTTAATTTGGCTTTTCCTTCCATGGCAACAACAAATGAGAGTGATTGGTGGGGAAGTATCCCTGGAGCTTTTGAGAGAAATCCCTTATAATAAATAAACCATAAGTCCCATGAATGTCAACAACAATATATATAATTTGACAAACTTCCATATTAGAAATCATTATCATCAAAACATCCTTAAATCCACCCATGAATTTTACATGACTTGTCTAATTGAATAATGTGGGTATACAACTTCGTAGGAGTAGCATTAATATTTTTGCAAACAGTATTGGGCATTACATTAGAAGATTCTCTTGGGTCCACCAAATAGTTCCACACAATCTAATTATATATTTTCAAGATTAGAAAAAGTAGGTGTTTGTGACTTTAATTGTTTTCTTATTATAACAGCATGCACAACAACTTTATACTTTGTTTCAGACACTTGTTTTCTATCATATTTCTCCTAGGTTTCTGCATGTTTCTATTTTACTTCAAATTAGCTATTGTTTTCTGAAGGGAGAAAGGTGATGTTTTGAAGGTCTTATTTCTGGAAAGGAATGCTATAGATATCATTCATGGAGATGTTTGCTTTGTTTTTCATGTCCTCAATACCACTTAATTCCATGGCCACTCTATTCAATATCACAATGAATTTTTAGGTGTTGTAATGGCTTCAGAGATAATAGTAATTGAAGGAACAAAAAAATTTCAATACGCCCCATTAAAAAGGGAAACAAAATTTATGTTTTGGGATTTGGTCATATCATAATTTGTGATACATAGCTTACAACTTTTAAGTTAGGAATAATTAATCAAATTAAAATGGAACAAGTGTTTAAGTCATGTCATTTTATGGTTATATAAAGGTAGTTGTCTAGCTTATGTCTCTCTTATGAGAAATAACATTTATAAAATATTAAGTACAATGACGTTTTAATTATATATCAAATATCTACTATATCTCTGGTACTATTCTGCAAAGGTTATCGACAAAATCATATTGTTGAAACTAGAGTTGTTTGAATTTTACGGCTAATGATTTTATCCCTTGGATTTTACAAATTAATTTCAGTGGTTTCTACACAAATACATCATATTTTTCACCTCATGGCCTCGCAGTAAAGTAATGTAAAACTTACAAAAGAAAAAGTTTTAAAAATAGGAAAACAAAAAATGGGTGTTTCAACGTATCTAATATGATATACCATTACAAAATTAATGTATTCAATAGGTTCTAGATTTAATGACCAATTTGAAGATGACAGAAAAACAAATCAACATTAGCCTATTCAACATTATACTTACTACAAATTAAATCCCAACCATGTATTTGTTATAAACGCTCTCGAAGTCAAAATAAATAATAACATTTCAAATTAGAGGAGAACATGCATAAGTGGAGAGAATTACCATCAAAGGATGTGTCTAGTACATGACAGACAACTTCCTTGAACTCATTTACAATAAACATATGTTAATTGTCTTGACCTCCTCTCAATGCAAATGAGGAAGTGGGCCTCGATGGCATTTTGTGTGGGCAGTGCCAATCGTGACCATATGTATGTCTCGTCCCATGTGATCAGGTTCCATAGGAGAACCGAAACCATGGCCTAGATTTCCACCTTCACACATGACTGCAGGACATGAATGAGCTTCAAGGACAAAACATCTAGGTTCTTATCCTTGAATATGTTGAACAACACCTCCGCATGGCCTCTCTGCTCATTGTCAACACTGATGAGGTGCATTATCATGGCACAACGTCAAAAAAGAAGGGTTTTATAAACCCCTTTTGTAGGCTTAAATCTTTTTCTAAGTGCCTCCAAAATCTCATTAACTTTTTCACCCAACCACTCTAATTTTCTTTTTCTTTGCTTTGGGTTGGGTTTGCTTCTTTGGGGTTCATTGTGTAAGCCTTAAAAGTTGCTTGGGTCTTATTTTTTTATCGACATAAAATGGGTTGGATGGTGGGTCGAGGGAAAGTGGAAAAAGTGAACTTCAAAAGCATTGCTTTTAATTTAAATTATGACTTTCAATATACCATGGATTAAAGTAGCGAGGGGAGATTATGGTATTAAATCATTTATTTTTAATTAAAATTTATAAGTTTTGTAAATATAAGTAAATTGTATAAAATAATTAATGATAATTTATGCCCATGTGCATGGAATTGATGATGATAGGGTGTATTGTTAAGGCACTCTATGGTGTTAAGGTCATTAATTCGAAACTCCATAGGTAAAAATCTAGTCATGTAAATAGTTGGTGTGGTCCAAGCTGAGTGCAATCCCCTAGTGATTTTGATGGATTAGATGCCCCTAGGTCGTGATTACTCAAGAAAATAGTTAAGTGTGCATTCATCTCAAGACTCACACCAAAAAATATTAGTTGTAATTTATAAGGAATTTAATTTTCACTTTTTTTATATATATTTGGATTTTCGATAGTTAATCCAATTTTTATATTAAAAATAAAAATATTCAATCCATTAAAAATCAATGTAGATTATGTTTTCAAATTAAAATAATGTTTATTTTCTATCAAGAACATCTGAGTGCCCCTTGGATGGAGTATATTGTCAATTTTGTTTAGTGTTCAAGCATTTGAAGGATATTGACAATCGTGTTCAATGTTCGAGTTAAGGTAATAGAATGAAGAATGATTGACCTCATAGAAGCACAAGAGGCTATGATTATGTGATATAAATGATGAGATATGTTATTAGAACATGCGAAAAGAGATATATATATATATATATATATATATATATATATGCAAACAAATCAAAAAGGGTTAGGCCTCCTTACTCATCTACAATATCATGATCCTCCTATAAAATATAACAAATATATTTACATCTCCATGCATACATATAACAAAAGGAAATGAGGGAAAAGATAAATCAAAATAGGATATAAAATATGTATTTGGTCTTTGGTAGAAGGATATCAATCCCACACCTCACAGACACGATTAAAGCCTTCCTTTGATGTGATAATTTAAAGAGATGATAAAACAAAGTGTGAAGAAGTTTGTGAGTGCAACATGTCATTCTGGGCTTGAATATAATTATTTTGACACTTACAGGCTTTAGCAATAGAATGTAGCTCGTTTTCATAGGTTGGGTATCTATGAAACCCATCATAGAGTGTCTAGCTAGGATAGGCCATCAAAGGTTTGTGTTGTGTGGGAACTACATTGACGACGTGATAAATTGGCTCATAGGGTCCATATTGTGTAGTCATTCATGAACGAAAGCTACTTCCCTGATTGGATAGAAGTGAAAACTAATAGTTGTAAAGGTAGGAATAATGGAGTCGAAGATAATATTTTTTCCATCAAGAAGAGAACCAAAAATAGGCTCATGAACACCATGAATATATGTTAACCCTTAAAACCCTTCTATAACAGTTTCAAACTCTCTTCCTTGTCCCTCCTTCGAAAGGGAGTATAAAACTATTATATATTGTAAACTTATACTCTATATTGCATAAAATTGTTATAATTTTAGCATTATATATGGATTCATATACCCATTTAAGGGGGTCATTGAATCCATCTGCCTAAATTTTAACATTCTAGATAGATTTAGAGACCTTGGGGTCGCTAAATTTTAAAACTGTAGATGGTTTTAGAAACCCCTTTGCCTCTAAATTTTAACACCGGATGGATCTAAAGACCCCCTTAACACTTCAGTATCAAAATTGCAATTTTCCATTTCGGGAGTGACATAATTAAAAATGACTAGCATAAATGAGTAATTCATATACTTCTTGTACTTTTTAGTTTGTTAGGTCCCTATATTTCTAGTATAGTCCCTTATTGTTGTTAGTGTAACCCCCTTATTATTATTTGTGTACCCCTGTAACCCCCATATTTTTATTATCGTACCCTTAAATTATTATTGTTAGGTCAGCTAGGAATACATTGTGGCCCCACTAGGATTACATTGTGGCCCCATGGACTCCTATATATAGAAAGGAGGGTTTTTCATTTGTATCATCCACGAATTGTTCATTCATGTAATGTATTGGAGGTTTCCCCCTCGAAGTGTCTTATTTCTAAGGCGTTGATATCTCTTTTCTTCTATTTTTGGAGTTGGTTTTAACCCATTTGGTATCAGAGCTTTGGATTCTAGGGTTTTGTTGCTCCAAAAAGGTCATCGTGGCATTTTCGCTATAACTTTTTTTCTACGAAGGTTCCGAAGCTGAAAATTTTAGAGCGCAAAGCCGAAATCCTGAGGAACATCGTCAAACAATTTTAGAGCTTGGTCCGCAATATTTTTGGAGATATGATCTGTGGAAGTTAGGGATTTTTCAGGCTCCTAAATTTCATATCAAAGAGGTGATCGTGGGAAAATATTCATTACTCTCTCTCTGAGCATCGGATTGGAATTCTGTAAAAAGTGGCCATAAGTACACAGAATGTAGTTTCCTGTCTATCAATTTCAGAGCCGAAGGAGGAAACAGTGACACATGGCAAGTCGTACAAGTTCACTCTACTGAACGAATCCATAATTTGGTCATTGTGGGAGATTGGATATAACTTTGCCTTGAAGAATCCAAATCAGGTCATACCTGTGGCATTCGAAAGAAAATTCAGAGGGCTACCTCAGTGCCAAATTTCAGATATTGAAGATCCGAAATCACAGAGATAATTTAGTTTCAATATCGAGATCCTAAAAAGAAAGAAAAAGGCGTGTATTTTTTTTTCTAAATTACATAAGTCTTGTGTAAAAAAAAAATCAGTTTGAAGTGATTCCAATGGCCTATTGAGCATATATTTCAGTATTGGGTTCTGAAATGCCTCCTAAAAAGAATTCAACACCCATTAAGCCCTCATAATACTCTACTATGACTCATGAAGATGAA
The DNA here is from genome assembly GCA_034641835.2 of Pinus albicaulis. Lineage (NCBI taxonomy): Eukaryota > Viridiplantae > Streptophyta > Pinopsida > Pinales > Pinaceae > Pinus > Pinus albicaulis. The sequence goes on along the minus strand of CM076577.1, from coordinate 118,161,389 downwards.
GAATTGCAACATGATCTATCAAAATTACAAGAGCAAGTGCACCAAATTTCGCTCTCGCAAAGAGAAGCAAAAAATGAGATGGAAGTTTTGAAGAAATGCGTGGAAGCGAAGATGGATGGTTTGAAGAAAGGCATGAAAGCTAAGATGGATGGCGTGGAAGCTAAGATGGATGACATGGAAGCTAAGATCGATGAAAAATGAAATACAACATGGAAAACATGAAGAATGATCTAAAAGCATACATGAAAGGTTTGACAAATTTGATACAAGAAATGATTCCTAATGGCGAAAATATAGTAGAGGAAACTCATGATGAGAAAATAACAAATGTTAATCGTGATTTCATAAACTCTAATGTTGGACTGAAGAACCACCATATTCCAAATATGGATATGAGGAATTTTGATGGCAAGGATCCCGTAACATGGATACTACAGATGGAGCAATATTTTGATCTCAATAACGTGCAAAACACACAAAAGGTATGCATTGCAACTTTACAATTAGAAAAAAATACATTTGTATGGTATCGATGGCTTTTCTCCCGTAAAAAAAAAATCACTTGGTCAATTTTTACGGAGGAAATGATAGCACATTATGAGGATACAAAGAGAAACACCTTCTTTGGCCAATTGATAAATATCAAACAAAAGGGTTCAGTGCCGGAGCACATTGAGGACTTCCAAAAATTGAATATAAGGGTAACCGATATTCTGGAGGAACACAAGATTGATGTCTTCATAGGGACTTTAAAGGATAACATCCAACATGAAGTTCCTGTTTGGGAACCTGATTCATTGGAGAAGGCATTCAGGTTGGCAAGAAAAATTGAATGTAAAATTATGGGGACAAGGAAGCCTACCACTCACATCTATAAAGATGGAAGTGTTGCTACTCCTAGACTTCCACAACCTACAAGGTTGACACCACAACAATTGGAAGAAAAAAGAGAAAAAGGGCTTTGCTACAGTTGTGATAGAAAATACACTAAAGGTCATAAGTGTGCTGAGAAGAAATTATTTTACATAGATTATGAAGAGGAAGAAGAAAATGAACAAGAATCTTCAAAAGAAGAGGATATACACCAGGAACCAGCCCTAGAAGAGGAAGAAATGAGTCTGACCATATCGTGTAATGCATTGGCAGGAATTACCACTCCTCAAACTCTCAATATAGAAGGACATATCAAGAAGAAAAAGGTAATAGTGTTGATTGATTCGGGTAGTACCCATAATTTTGTTCATTGTAAGGTAGCCAAGGAATTGAATTGTTTCCTATACCCAGCACCAGAATGTCAAGTGATGGTTGCAAATGGAGGAACTATAAATTGCTCTGGAAAATGCCATAATATCAAGCTAGCCATGGGGGGATATGTATTGAATATTCCAATGCTTTCCATCCCAATGGGAGGTGCTGATGTTGTACTAGGAGTACAATGGTTACAATCTTTGCGGACAGTAGCTTTTAATTTTCAAGAACTTTTCTTGAATTTTTTTTCAGAAGGAAAGGAAATCGAATTACGGGTATCGCAGGGAAGCCAGGAAATATAATAAGCTCTAATGTCATGACAAAGCTTCTAAAGAAAGAACAATGGGGCGTAATTGCATAATTATGCTCACTAGAAGTTCCAACATCAAAACCATCTATTTCTACAGATATCCAAAAAGTGTTGGACAATCATTACAAGGTGTTTGGTACTCCCAAAGGACTCCCACATATTCGTGATCATGATCATGCCATTCATTTGATTCCAAGAAGTGTTCCTCCAAACATCAGGCCTCACAGATATCCTTATGTCCAAAAAAGCGAAATTGAACGTATGATTGCAGAAATGTTAGAGGCTGGTATAATTCAACCTAGTCAAAGTTCTTTCTCTGCTCTAGTAGTATTGGTGCATAAGAAAGATGGATCATGGCGCATGTGTCCGGATTATAGGGAGCTCAATAAGCTCAATCTTAAAGATAAATTTCCCATTCATGTGATTGATGAATTATTGGATGAATTACATGGAGCAATTTATTTTACCAAGTTGGATCTTCATTCAGGATATCATTAAATTAGAATGAAGACTGAAGATATTCCGAAAACAACATTTCAAACTCATGAGGGTCATTAGGAATTTTTGGTCATGCATTTTGGCCTTACCAATGCACCTTCTACATTTCAAGGGTTGATGAATTCGATTTTCAAACCCTTCCTTAGAAAATTTGTGCTAGTATTTTTTGATAATGTACTAATCTACAGCAAGTCTTGGAAGGATCATGTTCAACATGTTGAAAGGGTGCTCAAACTATTGGAGGAGAAACAATTATATGCAAAAACATCCAAATGTTTCTTTGGAGCACAAGAGGTGGAATATCTAGGTCATGTTGTATCTCATGAGGGTGTTAAGGTAGACCCTAAGAAAATTAAAGCCATTAAGGAATGGAAAGTCCCCACAACCATAAAGAAATTGCGTGGATTTCTCGAGTTAACAGGGTGTTATCGCAAGTTTGTTAAGAATTATGGGAGAATAGTAGCACCTCTAACAACATTATTGAAGAAAGATGCATTTTCATGGACTCCTGAAGCAACTAAGGCCTTTCAACATCTTAAAGAGGCAATGTGCCTAGCACCGGTCTTAGCTATGCCAGACTTCACAAAAACCTTTATTGTGGAATGTGATGCCTCAGGAAATGGAATTGGTGCAGTTTTAATGCAGGAAGGAAGACCCATTGCTTTGAAAGTCGTCCAATCAAAGGAAAGTATTTACAGAAACCTATTTATGAGAAGGAAATGTTAGCAATACTACATGCACTAAAGAAATGGCGAACTTACCTAATGGGAAGACACTTCAAGGTAAAAACTGATCATGATAGTCTTAAACTCTTTTTGGAACAAAGACTATCTTCAGAAGAGCAGCAAAAATGGGTCACAAAGATGTTGGGTTATGACTTTGAAATAATCTACAAAAAAGGAAAGCTTAATGTTGTTGCGGATGCACTCTCAAGAAAGAATGAAGAGGTGGAAGCATTGCTTTGTGCCATTTCAATTATCCAACTAGATTAGATAACCGAAGCAAGGAATGAATGGAAGAAGGACGAAGAAGTGTTGACTCTCATTCAAAAGTTGCAGCAATATCCCAACACATTTGATACATTTAGTTGGAAAAATGATTCCTTATGGTACAAAGATCGCTTATATATTTGCAAGAATTCCCAACTAAAACAAAAGATTCTTTTGGAATTGCACACTTCTCCTTTAGGAGGACACTCTGGATTTTTAAAAACTTACCACAGGGTGAAGAAAGATTTTTTTGGGATGGCCTTAAATCTGATATTCAAAATTTTATGGCGGAATGTTTGGTTTTCCAGCAAAATAAAGTTGAGACAATTAATACCCTGGGTCTTCTACAACCTTTATCCATTTCAAGTCAACGTTGGGAAGAGATTTCAATGGATTTTATCACAGCTTTACCTAAGTCCGAAGGAAGGAGTGTCATCATGGTGGTAGTTTATAGACTTACCAAGTATGCACACTTTTGTGCATTATCTCATCCATTTAGAGCGAGTACAGTTGCTATTGCATTTATGGAAACAATTCAAAAGCTACACGGAAACCTGAAGATTATTGTAAGTGACAGAGATCCCATCTTTACAGGAATTTTTTGGACGGAATTATTTTCTTGTTTGGGTACTCGACTAGCTCATATCTCATCTTATCATCCTCAATCCGATGGTCAAACAGAGATAGTGAATAAATGTTTGGAAGGATATCTTTGTTGTTTTGTATCTGATAAGAAAGCACAATGGGTTAAGTGTTTACCTCTCGCTGAATGGTGGTGTAACACTTCCTTCCATACTGTAGCAAAAATGACCCCATTTATGGTACTTTATGGATATCATCCACCATCCATCACATCTTATTTAAGGGAAAATTCTTAGGTTCAGGCAGTGGAGGATCACATCGAGCATCGAAAGAAGTTCTCCAACTCTTAAATGGATAACCTAAATTTGGCACAAAATCGAACGAAACAACTGGCAGATCAACATCACAGTGAGAGAAAATTTGATGTGGGAGATTGGGTATTTTTACAGCTACAACCATACAAACAAATGTCCCTCAAGAAAGCTAAGAAGGATAATAAATTATCGCCAAATTACTATGGTTCTTACAAGGTTTTGCAAAATATTGGTACTATGGCATACAAATTGGAGCTTCCTGCTTCTTCGCGAGTGCGTCCAGTTTTCCATGTTTCATGCTTAAAAAAGGTTATAGGGGACAAACTTCCAGTTCAAACAATATTTCCAGAACTTGATGAGGAAGAAAAACCATATTGGAACCTGAAGCAGTCACGAAAACAAGAACTTGACAACTATGAAATCGATCAATTTCAGAGTACCTCATCAAATGGAAGAACTTACCCACTGAAGATTCAACATGGGAGGATGAGAATTTCATACAAAAGCACCCCAGGAGTTACTCAAGCGTTGAGGACAACAATTTTTTGAAGGAGAGGAGCATGTTAGGTCCCTATATTACTAGTATAGTCCCTTATTGTTGTTAGTGTAACCCCCTTATTGTTATTGTTGTACCCCTGTAACCCCCATATTGTTATTATTGTGCCCTTAAATTTTTATTGTTAGGTCGGCTAGGATTACATTGTGGCCCCATGGACTCCTATATATAGAAATGAGGTTTTGTCATTTTTATCATCCCAGAATTGTTCATTCATGTAATGTATTGGAGGTTTCCCCCTCGAAGTGGCTTATTTCTAAGGCGTTGATATCTCTTTTCTTCTATTTTTAGAGCTGGTTTTACAACACAGTTGGTCATATTTTTATTCTTAGACTATAGTAGTCATTTATGTTAATCATTTTTAACTTTGTCATTTATTATCTAGTCATATATTTTAGTCCTCAACTAAATTAGTCATTTAAGTTAGTCGCTTTTATTTGGGTCACTTATTATCTAATTGTATATTTTATACCTAGACTAAATTAGTCATTTAAGTTAGTAATTTTTAGTTGGGTCACTTAAAATTGCTTAAATTTAGTAGTAATTCACTTGAAATAATTGTGGTGACTAACTTTTTTAGTCGCATAGTCACTAAAATCTCATTTTGTACTAGTGATAGGTCATTATCCATGAATTCCATGTCTCCCTTCAACTCACTTTTGACCAATTCGACAGAAGACCTAGTTCTATGTTTTAATTGTCATAGATTAAAAGAAACTTGCCATGAAAGTTCAATAATCTGCAACCTTTCAGATATATTATTAATTATAAATGATTTCACTACACACAAAATATTGATAGGTTTCTCAAATCTATTAGATCTTCCAAGGGTAGAAAATTTCAATGGAAATTTGCCTATTGCCAGTGGAGTATTCAACAAAGGACCGATGCTCATAGCGTATTCTAGCTTTTTTATTTTTTTCTTAAGCTTTTAATATTCTATATGTTTAAGAACAACATAATTCACAAGCCCTTCACCACCAACTTGGTGTAATTTCATCAGCCCAAGAATTGCAATCAAAGACAAATCAACATTCAGTTCTCTTTGATCAACAACCTTTCTGTCGAAAATTTGTATCCTTTCAGTATTTAATCTCTTACCACCCCTGTCATAATTTTCATTCTGCGATATGAAAAAATGGTCATCGAAACTAATGTCCTATTCAACAATTTCCTCAATTATTCTCTGATTTTCTTGCAAACAAGTACTTACCGAGTCAGTCAGTACAACACTATCAACTTCCATGTCTACCATTTCTTCAATGCTCTCCATTTCAGGAGCACTCTTGGATCTAAATTATTCAATCGTGTGCGCTCTTCCTGGAGTTAATTATCTACGAGGAGTCCCTTCGTCATCCCCGCCACTTGATATCCTATCGACAACTAGTTTTTCGCTTCCAGTAGTTATTTTTCTTTTTTTGTTAGCAAATGAAAATTGTTTCTAAAAGATTGAGATTTCCCCATAGGGTTTGTGCCTCTTTCCTTAGATATTTCTCCCGTCCTGATGATCTATTTTTAAGCAATTTGTCCAACATCTACTAGCATTTTTTAATCTTTTGTTGATACACTGTGACTTTTCATACTTTTCTCCCTACTTCTCGGAAAAAAGTTCTTGTATCTCATAGACTCACGGTGTTTCATGAAAATTATTCCTCTGTCAAAGCCTTTAATAGCTCCAACTTCACTTAAGTTGAAACCATCCAAATACTTTGAAAAAACGAGAGTGTGGGCCATATTCTTCATAGTCACTTTTCCAACAATAAATGGAAAATAAATAAATTTTCTCTTCTTTTTTTATTAAAATATAGACAACCAACGAAAAATATTTCCAACATACTTCAACAACAAAATACCTATCTAGAACAAATATTTACAAAAGCAATGGCCTATCTTCAAAATAATAAATTTGTATAATCGTATTTCTTTCTCTTTCCTCATATTCCCTCCTATGACGTAATACAACCTCAAATTCTGTAAATATTCGAGAAGGCTCTTGTATAGTTACCATGAAATACACTTGCCTCACAAACACATCCTGAATTAAGCAAAAATTTAAAGAATGTTCATGCTTCCACAATATAGGATACCATAACTGCATTGGTTCCTCACGAAACTTGAATATAGGATTAAAGGGCAAGCTGTCAAACACATGCCTTGATACGAGAAGTGTTATAAGATATGACATCATAAAGAACCCATTTTTCTTGGGTAATTTATGTATATGAAGCCCTAATTCATTCAAATTGACATAATCCTAATCGAACATACAATTATTTTTTATGTCTCTTAAAGCACATAAAAAATGTATTTGAGGACATGTGATGTACTTTCTAGCCGTACTACACGTGCAAAAAACCAATAGAAATCCCTAAATGGTTGCCTCAACAAAGAAATATCTACAAGATAAAGATAAGAAGGAACCTCAAAACTTGCACAAATGAATTCTTGCACAATGTCAACTTCGTGCCCTTATGCCTATAGGAAACTATCTGTAACGGATAATTCTAAACGCTTATTCGGTTCTGGTAACTTGAATAACAATCTAAATATATTGGGATTCAGAGAAACCTTTATCACTCCTAGATTAATTTCCCTTTTTCCGCAATCAAAATTATTAGCGCAAAGATTAAAAAAAAAAATTAATAATAATGATAATAAAATAAATAAAAAATAAAATACAAATAAATAATAATAAATTAAAATTAAAAATTTATATATATATAATAAGAGACCTTTGGAACACCCAATATTTTCTTTTATATATATATATATATATATATATATATATATATATATATATATAATAAGAGACCTTTGGAACACCCAATATTTTCTAATCTAGTACTCTAAATATTATCACTTGTTTTCTATTTCGTTGGAAGATTCACATATCGCTCATAAGTTCTCTACTAGTCAAATATATCATCGAGCTCAGCAAGCGAGTTAATCGTATCACTGCAAATAGCTTATTTTCCTCACTTACTACCCATTTTTCATTTGCAAGGGGAAAAAACTCTGTCAGCGAATAACGTATTCAAATCTCATTTCATTTTAAAATTCTCTATTTTCTTCACAAACACTAACTGTGATTATTACTTGTGTGAAAAATCATTACACATGTCACTCTGAATAAATAGCAATGAAAGATAGCAAAGCCAAGTTTCACGAACAGTAATAGTTTTTTTTTTTTCAAAATTCCAAAAGCATCATGTGCATTTACTTCGCACTTTTCTCCCATTTAAATATCATTGATATATGTGCCGTAAGAAATAGAAATTTACTATATGTAATAATAGACATTATTTATCGAACCTGTAAGTTCATCCACACGGCCAAAAATCACGACCTTTTTTTCGTTTGGTAAAAACCCGACGACACAAGTGTTTGAATCATATTTTGTAATAATGTAAATGGATTTAGCATCATTAAAAACCCCATTGGAAAATTTGTGGATACTACAAAAAATATTGCAAATTTTTTTTTTCTTCTGTTTACATCCAATTAGCACCCAAGATCATGAAAATTTCCAGTTGTAACCTTGAATTACAAAAAATCGCTGCCATATTTTATCAAAAATGTGACTGAATTCCATTTGTTTTCTCGATCTATCAACAATGTCATAGTTTAACGAGACCAAAAATTTATCTCGCAAAAGTTTTCAAGCTCTTGATGGTGTTAAATCCATATCCACCATTAAAAAAAAAAAATTGAAACACTCGCAGGATTGGATTTCTTCAAAAAAAATTCACCGGATCCCGTATAGAAATTTGTTATTTGGATAGAAATGTAGCCTTCATAAATAATGTCATTAACAATAGCTACAAATAGTAAAGTGCACAATGAAATTCACAAATATATAATATGCCAACACGTATTCAGCTATTCTATGCGACGAATCAAATTGATAACTGGTCCCACTACTTTTTAAAACCAAACCAAATTTGATTTACGAATAACCTGACACAACTATTTCTCACAAAATTTAGCACATATTTACGATGCAGTGCAAACCTTATTGTCCACAGACCCATTTAATTTTGAACTCTTTGATTTTTTCCAATGCGAAAAAAATTAATTACTTAACACTCGTAAAACTATCAATAATACCTACAAAATAGTAAAGTTACCTTATATAACAAATTGACTTGACATTTTCTCCCCACTACTCTGTAAAATCGAACTTATAAAACTATCAATAACAACCTCAAAAATAGTAAAGTTACCTTCTATGACGAATCAACTTGACACTTACTCCCCACTACTCTGTAAAATCGAACAAAAAATGATTTAAAAATAACTTGATACACTTATTTTTAACAGTATTGTATAGAAAAACTTGTATAGTATTGTACAACAAACCATAGCTTGCAGAGTATTATAGAGAAAATCTTGGCGAACCAAAAATTTGCAGTATTTCCAAATGCGAATAGAAAACCAGCAAACATAAATCAGTTTAGAATCTTGCAGTATTGTACAACTTTTGAATCTCTGCACTACTGCTTTCGTTCAAGCACAAATTCACAAATAATAATTTATGTAAGGCAAGAGAAGCTTGGATAATAATCCAAGCTCTTAAACGTATTTGCAAAGAGCAAACACTACATGCCCCATTGTTTTCTCTATCATTGTAAATAACGTTTCTCCGCTCAATATACTAGTTATTTCAAATATTTGGAGTATCGTTTCCCTAGAAATCACCACCTCTAAATACTTTTCATCTAAAACATTGTACAAATATAAAACCACCATCCATATTTTTCATTGTCCTGACGTCCACCCTTTGATTAATAGAAAACAAAGCTGCATATAAATACAAGTCATCTCAACATTCAATTCATTGATGCCATTTCATCAATCATTGACATTTGAAATTGATATTAATAAACATGAAACCCAGATATCATGGGCAGGAAGCATTTGTTCTCTGCACATGCTACCCCCGAACAACAAAGTCCATTGTGTGCAAAAATCTTTCAAGATTTCATTGTATGCACTTCCGCATCCCGCAAAATCTATTAATAATAAATGTAATATCAAAACACACTACAATTAAAAGACCCCTCCGCACTTCCCTCATTCTGCACATGCATTTTCTCTTCGGATAACCTCCGCACATGCACAACCATCTCTGCACAACTTTGTTTGCACAACTATTTCCACACTCAATAACGCCCTAAATCATTGACATTCGAAACTGATATTAATTAATGATTATAAATTGTGAAATACGTCCCTAAATAAAAATTAAAACATGTATATTTATTATCTTAGTAAACTTTGCACACACGCACAACAACCTTCACATAACTTCTTCCACACTCAATAACGACCTTAATTGACATTCAAAACTTGGCACATGATACCTCGAAACAACTAGCTTCGATATTTTTGATTAGTGATTGTCATTAATGTCAACCCAAGCAGCACCAAGGGCTACCCCAATATTGCATGGGAATTTTGACCTACCAAATTAATATATTCTAGGTCAAGAATGCTTTTGATGGTTTCTACTTGTCGATATTTTTCCATTAATATATGGCACGCCACGTAATTCTTCATAGTTTGAGAGATATTCATGTTTGAAGTTTGTACCCCCAGTTAGTGGGATAAAACCCCATGGGGTTGTGGCATGGGTCATTTAAAAGTCATAATTAATATTTTTTTAAGCTCTTAAAATCCCTCCCATGTTCACTTTTTGAATCCCCTCTCAACCTAAGCATTTATATAAGTTGTGATCCTCATATCCTCCTTATGCGAGGGATTTCGCTATCTGAAACAGGTCATCGTGGAATTTTCACTCTAACGTTTTTTCTACAAAGGTTCAGAAGGTGAAATTTTTATGAAGCGAAGAAGAAATCCAGAGAAAGCTCCTATAAAAATTTCAGATCAAGGTGTGCAATATTTTCAGAGATATGATCTGTGGAAGTCAGTGTTTTTATAGGCTCCTAAAATTCATCTCAAAGAAGTGACCTTGGGAAACTCGTCATAACTCCCTCTCTGAGTATCAGATTGGAATTCTGTAAAAATTGGAAAATATCACACGGAATTTAGTTTTCTCTCTATCAATTTCAAGGCTGAATGAAGAAACAGTGACATGTGGCACGTCGTACAAGTTCGCTCTACTGAAACAGTCCATAATTAGGGCATTGTGAGAGATTAGGCATAACTCTCCCTTGAAGAATCCAAATTGGATCAGACCTATGGCATTGGAAATAAGACTTAGAGGAATACTACAGGACTGAAAAATCACATATTGGGGATCTGAAATAACAGAGATACACTAGATTCAATATCAAGCTCCTAAAAGGAAAGAAAAAGCTATATCATGTGTTGTCAAGGGCCGCAAAGGACCAGACTTTCTAGGGCAGCAAAGAAAAGCAAGGTACAGCAGAGGGTAGCATGATAAGAGCAACAAAAAAGGTGTAGAACAGTAGCAAGAAGTTTATCACATGAAGTCTTCAAGTGGGCAGCACTGCATACAGTCACTGTAAAGGTATCATTGTACTAAGTCATTGTAAATACATTATTGTAAAAATTGTTCTAGTGTCTATCTGCCAAGAGTTGAAGAGGCAGTGTTGGGAGGTCTAGGATCATCATTAGGTGGTTTTTTCATAGTTGGAGTTATGGTCTAGTGTGTCTTCTTCTTCTACATCATTCTATATCATCGTAAAGTGGACCATTTTCCCTGGTACAGGAGTCCATTTTTCTTTTATTCTTCTATAGGGTGGTAGGGTGGTGCTAGGGTGAGTTGTAGCTCATTGGGTGTTGGGGCATCTGTTCAGTTGACTACTAAATAATCTCAGACGTTGGAGCATCCATCCAGTGGGAGCTGGAGAAGAATTCTTTTCTAGATTCTAAGAAGTTGGAGCTTTATTTTCAATTAGAGTTGAATATTAAATAGTTATTGGGAAAGCATTAGGTGGTTTTTGTCTCGGAGTGGGTTTCCACCTTAAAAACTATGTGCATTTGTGTTCCTTTTTTTTACTGCTATCATTGTACAAACATTGATAATAATTGAATATTAACTAATGCTCTAATTGAAAGGAATATTGATTCACCCCCCCTCTCAGTATTTCCAATGGATATGATATTAATTAATGATTGTGTGTTGTGAAATACGTCCCTAAATAACAATTAAAAAGGATATTTGTATATTTATTATCTTAGTAAACTTTTCACAAAACTTTCACATAAAAATTTCACACGCTTATCAACCTTTGCACAACTTTGACTACATAGCTACTTCTGCACTCAGTAATGCTCTTAATTGACATTCGAAACTCTGCATACGATACCTCTAAATAGCTAGCTTCACACAACCACCTTTATATAACTACTTCTTTACTTCTGAAAAACGTTGCTAAATAATAATTAAAAGAGACAAAGCCTTTCGCACATTCGTTTTACTGCACAACAAATTTTCTTGACACGAATTGAAATTACATTTTTTTAGCACCCTTGTCTATGCAAAAAATCTTGATTCTCCCACACATACTTTGTCCTTCACATAGTAAATGTTCCGCAAAACAACCCCAATACTCACTATGAAAAGGACCTGTTGAGGCCTCGAAATTCCGTTGCAACAACATGGAGGAAAACCACCCAGTCCGGACCTTAGAGCAAGTCCTTTTCGGTTTGGTGTAGTGGCTCCGAATGGGGATAAAGGGACCAATTTCCCAATAAATATATATGAGGGTGAGTTTGCTTATAACGTGTGAATGGAAGAATGATATTAATATACTCGATAACTAGTTCTTTAATTGAAAGGAATACTGATTCACCCCCCCCCCCCCCCCCTCCTAGTATTTCCAACAATTGGTATCGGAGCTTGGTTCAATAGCAGTTTAACAACTAGAAGGAGGTCATGGAGCATACCAAGAATGGTGTACCTCTGTTCAATGAAAATAATTATGCACTCTGGAAAGGAAGAATGGAGGTATATCTCTTGGTGCAAGGTTACGAAGTATGGGACACTGTTCAAAATGGATTTACATCAACTGCAGTTGAACAAGGTAAGAAGAATTTGGTAAATTATGCAAAAGAAAAGAATATTATTATCAGTGGACTTATTGAATCAGCTTATCACATGGTGTTGGGTTGTAAAACCGCCAAAAATGTATGGGAAAATCTTGAGAATATATATGCAAGTGACTCAAATGTCAAAGAAGCAAAGCTTCAAATCTATAGAGAAAAATTTGAGCAACTCGGAATGAAAGAATATTGCAACATTGTTGCATACTTCCAATACGTTGATGAAATAACCAATAATCTGGAAGGATTTGGAGAGCCATTTGACGAGAAGACTATTATACGAAATATTCTTAGAACATTACCAGGGAGATTCAACCTAAAGGTATCAATCTTAGAATACAGTGCAAATCTGGAAAAAATCAGTAAAGAGGAATTACATGGAGTTCTCATAGCATATGAAATGAGACTTGATGAAGAAGAGGGTACTTCGCATCTAGAAATTGTGTTCGTTGCATCTAAGAAAACCAATAAGGACAAACAACCTTCAATTGAAAATACATGCACATGCAAGTGTGAAGAAAAGGGAGATGATGGAGAAGGTCTTTCAGATGAAGAATATGCTTACTTTATGAGAAAACTAAAAACTGGTAAAAGAAAATTCAAAGGTAAACTTCCATTAATATGTTTCAGCTGTGGTGATGTTGGGCATTTTGCAGCAAAATGTCCGAACAAAAGTGATGGAAAAGCAAAAGGAAAGAAAGGCTTTAAGAAATTCAACACGCAAGAAAAAAGGAAAGGATCCAAAAAGAACTTTCTCTCTAAAGAAGATAGCTCATCATCCGATGAAGACAGTAATAGCGAAGAAGTAGCCAATGAGAGAGTATTTTTTATGGCCAAGCACAATAAACAAGAGGTATCAAACAATGAAGAAGAAGGGTTGACCATATAAGAATTTTCTAAGGAGCCAATCAAGCTTATAAAAGATCTCAAGGCTGAGAAAATTCATTCCAATACTCTTGAAGAACAAGTTCAAGGTCTCAAAATTGAAGGTGAAGAACACAAATGTATTGAAGAGTCACTTCAAAAGAAGTCGGAAGAAAGAAACCAAGAAAGGGAAGCATTAGAAGCCGAATTAGTCTCGTTGCGTAAGGAAGTGAAGAAGGGAAAATTTGTCCAAAACTATCCCAACAGTTCAAGGGCATTGGAAGAAATCATCAACAATCAACGATCTTACAACGATAGAATTGGCCTCAGTTACAAAGAAGAAGAAGTAGGACCTTCTACAACAAAATACAATGAACCTATGTGATTTTACATGCATGTAGACTTCATTAGACAAGATTCGCAAGAACATCCTTGGAAGATGATTCCTCGACGAAGATTTCCATCCAGGTACCAACATATTTTTTATGGCTATTGTTATTCATGTGGAAAATTTGGTCATAAAGCTGTAGAATGTTGCACGTACCCTAGGAAACAATACAATTCTAGGAGATGCTTCAAATATGAACCTCCCAGGGCTCAACGAAACATCAATAGAGTTGAAAATTTAAGAAATAATATGGAATGTTAAAAATGTCTGAACTTTGGACACATAGCCAGAGACTACAGACTTGAAAATCCTCCAGAATAATCTTCGAAGCCACAGAATGAACGAACATGGAAGAAGAAGAAGACTGATAATTATGCTCTCGCTCTCAAGGCTCAAAACAAAAAATATGTGTGGTATGTTGACAGCAGTTGCTCAACGCATATGACTGGAGATAGAAGGAAATGTGTATCTTTGAAAGAGAAGAAGGATGGAACCGTATCCTTTGGAAATGATGGATCTTCAAATGTTATAGGATCAGGTACTGTCACTCTCAGAAGCAAAGATGTTATAGCCAAGAATTTACTATTGGTTGAAAACATGAATCACAATTTGCTCAATGTTGGACAAATGTGTGATCAAGGACACACAATGCTATTCAACTCCACAAAATGTGAAATCAGGAAAGGCAAGTATGGTAAAATTGTGGCTATAGCAAGTCGAGCTCCAAACGACATATGTGTTCTGGATGAAGCAACTAAAGCATCTATACTTTCTAAAGAAGATGAAAGTTGGTTATAGCAGAAACGAATGGGTCACATAAAATTTGACAATCCTGTCAGGATAAGCAAAAAGGAAGCAGTATGAGAAATGTCGAAAATCTCAAAACCTTCCAACACACTATGTGAGGCATGTCGGCACAGCAAGCAGACAAAAGTCCAATTTAAAACAAAAGAACACTTTGCATCACATCCATTGGAATTGATACATACTTATCTATGTGGTCCTGTGAGAACAAAAGGCTTAGATGGAGAATTGTATTTCATGTTAATGATATATGACTATACCAGGATTACAGCCGTCAGTTTTCTAAAGAAAAAATCTAAAGCATTTGAGTGCTTTAAGATCTACAAGGAGTTGGTCGAAAATGAAACTGATTTGAAAATAAAGTGTCTAAGATCAGATAATGGCGGAGAATTCACTTCCAAAATATTTCAGCAATACTGTGATGAAAATGGAATAAAAAGACAATTTTCAACAGCACGAACACCACAGCAAAATGGAGTTGTCAAAAGAAAGAACAGAACCGTACAGGAAATGGGTAGAACAATGTTGAAGGACCCAAAATTGGATGAAAATTTATGGGTTCAAGAAATTGATAGGGTAGTCTTCATTATCAACTGAAGTCTTCTCATAAATAATTGCAACAAGATCCCATATGCATTATGGAAAGGAAGACCAGCTAATGTAAAATATTTTAGAATTTCTGGAAGCAAATGTTTTATCAAAAGAGAAGATCAAAATTTGGGTAAGTTTGAATCACGTGTTGATGAAGGTATCTTTGTTGTTTACTCGTGCAAAATAAAGGCCTTTAAATGTTATAATCTAAGACGAAAACAGATAGTGGAGAGCATAAATGTTACATTTGATGAAGATGGTGTTCTAATGAATAATGATGAGGATCTAGAATCTTTGAAACTTGACACAGAGACTGAAAAATACACAGATAAAATTCTAAAATAAGAATCAACTATCAACCAGGAAGAAGTAAATAATGATCATCAAGATATACCAGAACAACAAAAAGAAGCTCCTCCAAAGAGAAAAGAAGAATGGATTCAAAAGAACCGTCCATCAAATCAAATCATTGGTGACATAAATGAAGGTTGATAGCTTCGTTCGTCACAACAATCTCACATTTATTTTCTAGCAACCTTTGAGCCTAGTAGTTTTAAGGAAGCCAGCCAGAATGAACATTGGGTAGCAGCTATGAATGAATAATTGGATCAAATCAAGAAGAATAACACCTGAGAATTAGTTCCACGACCAAAAGATAAAAATTTCATTGGGACTAAATGGGTGTTCAGGAACAAATTGAATGAAGATGGACAGGTTACCAGAAACATAGCAAGATCGGTTTGCAAAGGCTATGCACAAGTGGAAGTAATTGATTTCGACGAAAAATTTGCACCAATTGCCAGAGTGGAAGCCATCTGAATGTTTCTCGCCTATGCATGTTTAATAAAAAACAAAGTCTACCAAATGGATGTTAATTCATCATTTATGAATGGAGAATTAGAAGAAGAAGTTTACATCGAACAACCTGAAGTTTTTCTACAAGCTAAAAAAAGAAGACTATGTTTGCAGGTTAAAGAAGGCTCTATACGGTCTCAAGCAGGCTCCCAGAGCATGGTATGCTCATCTTGATGGATATCTACGTCAACAAGGGTTCAAGAAAGGTATTGTTGATAGCAATATTTATGTACAAATAGATAAAGATAATTTAACAATCGTTGAGGTATATGTGGATGATATAATATTTGGTAGCAATGATGATCAACTAAGTAAGAAATTTTCTACAAATATGCAAAGTGAGTTCGAGATGTCTTTACTTGGTGAGCTGACATACTTCTAAGGGCTTCAAATATCTCAATAAGAGAAAGGAATATTTATATGTCAAGCCAAGTACATCAAGGAAATGCTCAAGAAATTCAAAATGGAAGATTGCAGACCCCTCCTTACTCCAATGGTAACAGGTTGCAAATTGAGCATAGAAGACTCATCTAAGGATGTGGATCAGAGGTTGTATAGATATATTATTGGTAGTCTTATATATGTAACAGATTCCTAGCTAGATGTTATGCAAGCAGTTGGACAAGTAGCAAGATTCCAAGCAGCACCAAAAGAATCACATATTATTGTTGTCAAAATAATTATTCAATATCTAAAGGGCAGAGAAGAATATGGCTTCTAGTATCCCAAGGGTAACAATCTCATTATTCGAGCCTTTACAAATGCATATTGGGTAGGAAGTGTTGATGATCTTAAGAGTACTAGTGGAGCAGCATTATATCTAGGTGGTTGTCTTGTATCATGGTTGAGAAAAAAGTAAACCTCAATCTCGTTATCTACAGAAGAAGCAGAATATATTGCAGCGGAAGCATGTTGTACTCAAGTCCTTTGGATGAAATAAACTTTACAATATATTCAAGTACAATTAAGTGAGCCTATTCCCATATTTTGTGACAACACCGTGCCATCAGCATCTCCAAGAATCCTGTCATGCATTCAAAAACAAAACTCATTACGATCAAATATCATTTTGTTAGAGAATAAGTCGTTGAAAATAATATCAAACTTGAATATTTTGGTACAAAAGAACAAATCGCTAATATCTTCATTAAACCTTTACCTCATGAAGCATTTGATTATCTTCGCCAGAAACTTTGGATTCTCCCAAGTTCTCATTAGATTTTCCAAATTCACAATATAAAGGGGGAGTGGAAGTGCGTCCACGTACACAGGATGGTTGTGTGTCAGGGGAGTTACCCTTTGCCATTGATGTCAAAAGGGGAGATAATGTTGTAGGAAGAGGTGTCATGATCGTGGGGGAGTACTTGTGTTTCCATCAATGCCAAAGGGGAAGATTTTTTATCAGCAGTTGTCATTGATGTCAACCCAAGAAACACTAGGGGCTACCCCAATATTGCATGGGAATTTTGACCTACCAAATTAATATATTCTGGTTCAAGAATGCTTTTGATGTTTTCTACTTTTAGAGATGTTTCTGTTTAGATATGCCACGCCATGTAATTCTTCACGGTTTGAGAGATATTCATTTTTGAAGTTTGTACCCCAGTTAGTGGGCTAAAACCCCATGGGGTTCTAGCATGGGTCATTGAAAAATAATAATTAATATTTTTTTAAGCTCCTAAAATCCCGCCCACGTTCACTTGTTGAAGCCCCTCTCAACCTAAGCATTTATATAAATTGTGATCCTCATATGCTCCTTATGCAAGGGATTTCGCCATCTGAAACAGGTCATCGTGGAATTTTAGCTCTAACATTTATTCTAAGAAGGTTCAGAAGATAAAAAATTTATGAGACGAAGCTGAAATCCTGAGGAAGCTCCAGTAAAAATTTTAGATCAAGATGCACAACATTTTCGGAGATATGATCTATGGAAGTCAGTGTTTTTGCACAGGCTCCTGAAATTCATCTCAAAGAAGTGACCTTGGGAAAATCATCATAACTCTCTCTTTGAGTATCAGATTAGAATTCTGTAAAAAGAAAGAAATAGTGCATGGAATGTAGTTTTCTCTCTATCATTTTTAGAGTTGAATGAAGAAACAGTGACATGTGACACGACGTACAAGTTCGCTCTACTGAAACAGTCCATAATTAGGGAATTATGAGAGATTGGGCATAACCCCTTCTTGAAGAATCCAAATTGGGTCAGACCTATGGAATTGGAAAGAAGACTCAGAGGACTACTACAAGACCCAAAAATCACATATTAGGGATCCAAAATAACAGAGATGCACCAGATTCAATATCGAGCTCCTAGAAGGCAAGAAAAATTTAGATCATGTGTTGTCTCATCTGTTGTCAAGGGTTGTAAAGGACCTGACTTTCTAGGGCAGAAATTCAAAGCAAGGTGCAGCAGAGGGTAGCATGATAAGATCAACAACCAAGGTACAGAATAGCAGCAAGAAGTTCATCACATGAAGTCTTCAAGTGGGCAACACTGCATACAGTCACCGTAAAGGTATCATTGTACTAAGTAATTGTAAATACATTATTGTAAAAATTGTTATAGTGTCTATCTGCCAAGAGTTGAAGAGGTGGTGTCGGAAGGTCTAGGATCATCATTAGGTGGTTGTGTCATAGTTGGGTTTATGGTCTAGTGTGTCTTATTCTTCTATATCATTCTATATCATTGTAAATTGGACCATTTTCCCTGGTACGGGAGTCCATTCTTCTTTTATTCTTCTATAGGGTGCTAGGGTGGTGCTAGGGTGAATTGGGTGTTGGGGCATCCATTCAATTGACTACTTGAGAATCTTGGGCGTTGGAGCGTCCATCCAGTGGGAGCTGGAGAAGAATGCTTTTCTAGATTCTAGGAAGTTGGATCTTTATTTTAAATTGGATTTGAATATTAAATAATTATTAGAAAAGCATTAGGTGGTTTTTGTCCTGGAGTGGGTTTCCACCTTAAAAAATATGTGCATTTGTGTTCCTTTTTTTTACTGCTATCATTGTACAAACACTGATAATAATTGAAGATTAACTAATGCTCTTATTAAAAGGAATATTGATTCACCCCCCCTCTCAGTATTTCCAACAGATATGATATTAATTAATGATTGTACATTGTGAAATACGTCCCTAAATAACAATTAAAAAGGAGATTTTTATATTTATTATCTTAGTAAACTTTGCACAAAACTTTCACATAAAAATTTCACACGCATAACAACCTTTGCACAACTTCTACTACATAGCTACTTCCGCACTCAATAATGCTCTTAATTGACATTCGAAACTCTGCATACGATACCTCTAGATAGCTTGCTTCACACAACCACCTTTATGCAACTACTTCTTTACTTCTGAAAAATGTTGCTAAATAATAATTAAAAAGGACAAATTCTTTCTCACATTTGTTTCATTGCACAACACTTTTTCTTCACAGTTATTGAAATTACATTTTTTTAGCACCCCCATCTATGCAAAAAAACTTGATTCTCCCACACATACTTTGTCCTTCACATAGTAAAAATTCCACAAAATGACCCCAATACTCACTATGAAAAGGACTTGTTGAGCCTTGAAATTTCGTTGCAACAACATGGGGGAAAACCACCCAGTCCGGACCTCAGAGCAAGTCCTTTTCGGTTTGGTGTAGTGGCTCCGAATGGGGATAAAGGGACCAATTTCCCAATAAGGATATATGAGGGTGCATTTTCTTATAACCTTTGAATTTAAGAATGATATTAATCTACTCGATAACTAGTGCTCTAATTGAAATGAATATTGATTCACCCCCCCTCTCAGTATTTCCAACAATTGGTATCGAAGCTTGGTTCCTTCAATAGCAGTTTAACAACTGGAAGGAGGTCATGGAGCATACCAAGAATGGTGTACCTCTGTTCAATGAAAATAATTATGCACTCTGGAAAGGAAGAATGGAGGTCTATCTCTTGGTGCAAGGTTACGAAGTATGGGACACTGTTCAAAATGGATTTACATCAACCGAGGTTGAACAAAGTTAGAATAATTTGGTAAATGATGCAAAAGCAAAGAATATTATTATCAGTGGACTTATTGAATCAGCTTATCATAAGGTGTTGGGTTGTAAAACCGCCAAAAATGTATGGGAAAAGCTTGAGAATATATATATGCAAGTGACTCAAATGTCAAAGAAGCAAAGCTTCAAATCTATAGAGAAAAATTTGAGCAACTCGGAATGAAAGAAGATTGAAACATTGTTGCATACTTCCAATACGTTGATGAAATAACCAATACTCTGGAAGGATTGGGAGAGTCAGATGACGAGAAGACTATTATATGAAAGATTCTTAGACGTTGCCAGGAAGATTCAACCCAAAGGTATCAGTTTTAGAATACAGTGCAAATCTGGACAAACTCAGCAAAGAGGAATTACATGGAGTTCTCATAGCATATGAAATGAGACTTGATGAAGAAGAGGGTACTTCGCATCTAGAAACTATGTTTGTTGCATCTAAGAAAACCAATAATGGCAAACAACCTTCAATTGAAACGACATGCACTTGCAAGTGTGAAGAAAAGGGAGATGATAGAGAAGGTCTTTCAAATGAATAATATGCTTACTTTACGAGAAAACTGAAAATTGGTAAGGGAAAATTCAAAGGTAAACTTCCATTGATATGTTTCATCTGTGGTGAGGTTGGGAATTTCGCAGCAAAATGTCCGAATAGAAGTGATGGAAACTCAAAAGGAAAGAAAGGCTTTAAGAAATTCAACAAGAAAGAAAAAAAGAAAGGATCCAAAAATATAGCTCATCATCCGATGAAGATAGTAATTGCAAAGAAGAAGCCAATGAGAAAGTATTGTTTATGGCCAAGCACAATAAACAAGAGGTATCAAACAATGAATAAGAAGGGTTGACCATAGAATAATTTTCTAAGGAGGCAATCAGGCTTATAAAAGAGCTCAAGGCTAAGAAAATCCATTCCAATACTCTTGAAGAACAAGTTCAAGGTCTCAAAATTGAATTTGAAGAACACAAATATATTGAAGAGTCACTTCAAAAGAAGTTGGAAGAAAGCAACCAAGAAAGTGAAGCATTAGAAGCCAAAGTAGTCTCGCTGCGTAAGGAAGTGAAGAAGGGAAAAACTGTCCAAAACTATGCCAACAACTCAAGGGCATTGGAAGAAATCATCAACAATCAACGATCTTACAATGACATAACTGGCCTCGGTTATAAAGAAGAAGAGGTAGGACCTTCTACAACAAAATACAATGAACCTATGTGATTTGACATGCATGTAGACTTCATTGGACAAGATTCGCAAGAACATCCTTGGAAGACGATTCCTCGACAAATATTTCCATCTAGGTACCAATATATTTTTTATGGCTATTGTTATTCATGTGGAAAATTTGGTCATAAAGTTGTAGAATGTTGCACATACCCTAGGAACCAATACAATTCTAGGATATGCTTTAAATATGAACCTCCCAGGGCTCAACTAAACATCAATAGATTTGAACATTTAAGAAATAATATGGAATGTTACAAATGTCAGAACTTTGGACACATAGCCAGAGACTACAGACTTGAAAATCCTCCAGAATAATCTTCGAAGCCACAGAATGAACGAACATTGAAGAAGAAGAATATTGATAATTGTGCTCTCGCTCTCAAGGCTCAAAACAACAAAGATGTGTGGTATGTTGACAGCGGTTTCTCAACTCATATGACTGGAGATAGAAGGAAATTTGTATCTCTGAAAGAGAAAAAGGATGGAACCGTATCCTTTGGAAATGATGGATCTTCAAAAGTTATAAGATCAAGTATCGTCACTCTCGGAAGAAAAGATGGTATAGCCAAGAATTCACTATTGGTTGAAAACATGAATCACAATCTACTCAATGTTGGACAAATGTGTGATCAAGGACACACAATGCTATTCAACTCCACAAAATGTGAAATCAGGAAAGGCAAGTATGGTAAAATTGTGGCTATAGCAAGTCGAACTCCAAACGACATATATATTCTGGATGAAGCAACTAAAGCATGTCTACTTGCTAAAGAAGATGAAAGTTGGTTATGGCACAAACGAATGGGTCACATAAAATTTGATAATCTTGTTAGGATAAGAAAAAAGGAAGCAGTAAGAGAAATGCCAAAAATCTCAAAACCTTCCAACACACTATGTGAGGCCTGTCGGCACGTCAAGCAGCCAAAAGTCCAATTTAAAACAAAAGAACACTTTGCATCACATTCATTGGAATTGATACATACTTATCTATGTGGTCCTGTGAGAACAAAAGGTTTAGATGGAGAATTATATTTCATGTTAATGATAGAAGACTATACTAGGATGACAGCCGTCAGTTTCCTAAAGAAAAAATCTAAAGCATTTGAGTGCTTTAAGATCTACAAGGAGTTGGTCGAAAATGAAACTGATTTGAAAATAAAGTGTCTAAGATCAGATAATGGCGGAGAATTCACTTGCAAATTATTTCAGCAATATTGTGACAAAAATGGAATAAAAAGACAATTTTCAACAGCACGAACACCTCAGCAAAATGGAGTTGCTGAAAGAAAGAACAAAACCGTACAGGAAATGTGTAGAACAATGTTGAAGGACTCAAAATTGGATGAAAAAATCTGGGTTCAAGCAATTGATACTGCAGTCTTCATTATCAACAGAAGTCTTCTCATAAATAATTGCAATAAGACCCCATATGAATTATGGAAAGGAAGACCAACTAATGTAAAATATTTCAGAATTTCTGGAAGCAAATGTTATATCAAAAGAGAAGATCAAAATTTGGGTAAGTTTGAATCACGTTTTGATGAAGGTATCTTTGTTGTTTACTCACACAAAATAAAGACCTATAAATGTTATAATCTAAGACGAAAATAGATAGTGGAGAGCATAAATGTTACATTTGACGAAGATGGTGTTCAAATGAATAATGATGAGGATCTAGAATCCTTGAAACTTGAGATAGAGGCTGAAAAAGACACAGATAAAATTCTAGAACAAGAAGCAACTATCAACCAGGAAGAAATAAATAATGATCATTAAGATATACCAGAATAAAAAAAATAAGCTCCTCCAAAGAGAACAAAAGAATGGATTCAAAAGAACCATCCATAAAATCAAATCTTTGGTGAAATAAATCTAGGTCGACAACTTCGTTCGTCACAACAAGCTCACATTGCTTTTCTAGCAACCTTTGAGCCTAGTAGTTTTGAGGAAGCCAGCCAGAATGAACATTGGGTAGCAGCTATGAATGAAGAATTAGATCAAATCGAGAAGAATAACACCTAGGAATTAGTTCCACGACTAAAAGATAAAAATGTCATTAGGACTAAATGGGTGTTCAGGAACAAATTGAATGAAGATGGACAGGTTACCAGAAACAGAGCAAGATTGGTTTTCAAAGGCTATGCACAAGTGGAAGGAATTGATTTTGACGAAACATTTGCACCAGTTGCCAGAATGGAAGCCATCCGAATGTTTCTCACCTATGCATGTTCAAGAAAAATCAAAGTCTACCAAATGGATGTTAAGTCGTCATTTCTGAATGGAGAATTAGAAGAAGTTTACATCGAACAACCTGAAGTTTTTCTACTATCAAAAAAAGAAGACTATGTTTGCAGGTTAAATAAGGCTCTATATGATCTCAAGCAGGCTCCCAGAGCATGGTATGCTCGTCTTGATGGATATCTACGTCAACAAGGGTTCAAGAAAGGTATTGTTGATAGCAATCTTTATATACAAATAGATAAAGATAATTTAACAATCGTTGAGGTATATGTGGATGATACAATATCTAGTAGAAATGATGATCAACTAAGTAAGAAATTTTCTACAAATATTCAAAGTGAGTTCGAGATGTCTTTATTTGGTGAGCCGACATACTTCTTACGGCTTCAAATATCTCAGCAAGAGAAAGAAACATTTATATGTCAAGCCAAGTACATCAACGAAATGCTCAAGAAATTCAAAATGGAAGATTGCAAACTCGTCCTTAGTTCGATGGTAACAAGTTTCAAATTGAGCATAGACGACTCATTTAAGGATATGGATCAGAGGTTGTATAGATCTATGATTGGTAGTCTTCTATATGTAACAGCTTCTCGGCCAGATGTTATGCAAGTTGTTGGACAAGTAGCAAGATTCCAGGCAGCACCAAAAGAATCACATATTATTGTTGTCAAAATAATTCTTGGATATCTAAAGGGCACAGAAGAATATGGCTTGTGGTATCCCAAGGGTAACAATCTCATTATTCAAGCCTTTACAGATTCATATTGGGCAGGAAGTGTTGATGATCATAAGAGTACTAGTGGAGCAGCATTCTATCTAGGTGGTTGTGTCATATCATGGTGAGCAAAAAGAAAACCTCAATCTAGTTATCTACATCAGAAGCAGAATACATTGCAGCGGCAGCATGTTGTACTCAAGTCCTTTGGATGAAATAAACTTTGA
The DNA here is from genome assembly GCA_034641835.2 of Pinus albicaulis. Lineage (NCBI taxonomy): Eukaryota > Viridiplantae > Streptophyta > Pinopsida > Pinales > Pinaceae > Pinus > Pinus albicaulis. Next base: position 118,136,897 of record CM076577.1, on the reverse strand, counting down.
AAGATCTTCAAGTACAATTCAGTGAGCCTATTCCCATATTCTGTGACAACACCAGTGCCATAAGCATCTCCAAGAATCCTGTCATGCATTCAAAAACAAAACACATTCCGATCAAATATCATTTTGTTAGAGAAAAAGTCACTGAAAAGAATATCAAATTTGAGTATGTTGGTACAAAAGATCAAATCGCTGATATATTCACTAAAAATTTACCTCGTGAAGCATTTGAATATCTTCGCCAGAAACTTGGGATTCTCCCAAGTTGTCATTAGATTTTCCTTATTCACAATATAAAGGGGGAGTGGAAGTGTGTACAGGTCCGCAGGATGGTTGTGTGTCAAGGGAGTTACCCTTTGCCATTGATGTCAAAGGGGGATATAATGTTGTAGGAAGAGGTGTCATGATCGCAGGGGGAGTACTTGTGTTGCCATCAATTCCAAAGGGGGAAATTGTTGATCAACGGTTGTCATTGATGTCAACCCAAGCAGCACCAGGGGCTACCCCAATAATATTGCATGGGAATTTTGGCCTAACAAATTAAAATATTCCTGGTCAAGAATGCTTTATATGGTTTCTACTTGTCGATATGTTTCTGTTGAGATATGGCACTCCACATAATTCTTCACGGTTTGAGAGATATTCATGTTTGAAGTTTGTACCCCCAGTTAGTGGGCTAAAACCCCATGGGGTTGTGGCATGGTTCATTGAAAATTCATAATTAATATTTTTTTTAACTCCTAAAATCCCTCCCATGTTCACTTGTTGAATCCCCTCTCAACCTAAGCATTTATATAAATTGTGATTGTTAGTATGATTCTTTTGTCGTAAAAGATCACTTTAGCTATGCATAACAAATAGCCCTAACATCGATTATGGCTGCCAAACATCTTTAAATCTGCAATTAGATGATCCAAATAATACTGCACAAATCCAAATCTAAGCATAAAAGACATTAAGCATATAAAGTAAAATATGGCTCCATGCATCCAATAAACAAGACAAGAACAATATAATTGAAAGAATTTTTGTATTATATTAAAAGGGGGCACCTGAGAGGAAAACAAGAAAGGTGTTTTCTGGTTCTCCTCAATGGGATGGGTTCTTGAAAGTCCTCAGCGTTTCAGGTCTACAATTCCTCTCTCTTATTGGTGTAGAAAAACCCAGACAAACATAGAACTCAATGGGAGCTCACAAGGCAAAAATGGAAAATGGTGACCAGGAGTAGATCCAGAGTGATCTAATGCAATGGAGGTGACCAATGAATGGGGAAAACCCTTCTATTTATAACAAAATATTAGGGCGGTCTAGAACTCGGTGCATGAATAAAATATTATTAATCGAATTCTAGAACCACCCTTTAGGAATATTTTATTATATTTGTTGGAGGGAAAAGGGTTTTTTGACTTGGGTCAATTCCTTTATTTATAAATAATAAATAAATAAATGATTTATTTATCATTTTTAGGGAAGTGATGGAAATATAATTAAATAAATAATGGTTTATTTAACTATTTATGAATGATTTAGTCAGATTTAACTAAGAATATTATTTAAATAATGATTTAAATAACTTATTCTTAGGAAATAATCAAATAAATAAGGATTTATTTAATTGATTTCCTTGTTTTGGGTTAAATATGACCGGGAAATGTAAACAAATAAGTTATTTCACATGATGAAAGCAATTTTACTTAGGGTAAAATTGGTCTTACATGGTGTACTTGGATTCATCTAATAATAATAGGTTAGATGACCAAAAAAATGGTGTAACAGATTGCCCCCCAACATACGAGTGTTAGGAGAAAATCGTATGACCAAAGTACGTTGTAAGAACTCAATCACTATACATCAAGAAGGAAGTGAGAGAGAGAAATGTAAGGTAGTCTAATGTGCTAAAGGACTAGACCCTTAGGAGACGAGACTTACAGATGCAACAAGTCTCTAGTTTATGAAGTGGTACCTATGCGAAAGGCGGCGGGGGAGGCATACTTATGCCCGCCGAGACAAAGTACAAAGAATAGGAAGTCCAGTAAACAAGGAACTGAACCAGGAAGAATATGCTGGCATAAATAAGAGCCAGAAAAATAGAATGATAGATCCAACATACATGTTATGCCTGGAATAACCGTCAGGACTTATACAATGAGATTTTTAGTACATGAGATACAAATACGCCCAAATGCCCCCTACACACGGGGAAGGGCTCGCAAAATCTGACTGATACATGCAAATCAAAGAGGTGCTGCAAGCGGCTGAGGCCAATATCATCAAATGGGAGGAGCTGCATCAAGGGCTGAAATGAAGATGTCATCCGAGCATGTGGGGGGCTACCTGCAGGGCCACCCCCTCATGAGGGTTGAGACATCTCACACACACCCGGAAATCACCAGGAGCTGCTGCTGCATCACTGGAATTTCAAGTGTATAGATCATGATCATGCTGAAAAAGAGCTCAAACCAAGGTACACTGCCCCCTAGACCTGGCTTCTGGAGTAAATGAGCTGATTTCGACAGAAGTAGGTCTGCCATAGGTGAGATAGTAAGGGAATCTCAACTAAGGCATGGGAGAAAATAGTAGAGCGACTAACAGACGTACACTAATGATGATAATGAGATGAGGGATACTGAGTAGCGGATGGACGACTTCCCTTTTTTAGAGCATAAGGGGCATGAATGGCTTGGCAGCAACTGACACAATATCAGGGAGGATAAGTGAAAATGATACGGAAGGCCATAATGTGCAACACGAGAGAGGGACCAAGCGATGAAGGATGGAGGGCTATAGTGGGAAATAAGAGGGCTCGATATAGACTCTATGACGGATGATGACTCAACTCGGATGCTCTAAACAAGGGTGACTGGATGGTGCTGCCAGATAGAGAAGGTCCAATGGGGGACTATAAAAACATGAGTACAAGATGGTATCTCATGATGAAAATCTACACGAACAAAGCCAAGTAAAGAGGTAAAGTGGTGCCCCAAGTACAAGCGTTGTAAGTGAAGAATTCAAATTGGAAGGAGAGATGAAGGGACCCTTCGTGGACAAAATGCGTCCTGGTGAAGTATCCAAACATGAAAAACTGACATATACCCATTTGAGTGCTCGATGAGAGCTTTCCAATGGTGCAGACGGTGTGGCAAACGGGGCTACGGTTTGGTCTCAGCGGGAAAAAGAAAAAGCAGGGGTTTTTCTTCTAATAGGGCATTTTCCCTCCAAAATCATTCATTTTCTTGTGTAGCTGTGGTGAATGTGGAGAGGAGAGAAGGCCCTAAATCTTGCGGCGATCGTAGCGGACAAACCGACCGTTGGAATCGCGATCCATCAGTTGCAGGTAAGAGGCCTAATCCTACTCTTGTTTTTGATGGATTCAAAGTGCAGATTAGGGTTTTAAATCTCAGTAACTGCTCCTACTTCATCATTACAGTCGGGTCGCACTTTTTGGGGAAAAAACTACAACCTGGGACGCAGGTTTTGGCATGAAAAATGCAACCTGGCCTAGGATTTGGCCAGAAAGTGCGACCTGTTAGATGGGTGTGGTTTCAGTGCTGTTATGGGCTGAGATTCAGTGTTGGTGTAAGGAAATGCAGTTCTGTTTATCTGTAGACTGACAAAGATGATGGTTTTTTGCAGATATGGAAGATATACAGATCAAATGGAGGGAGAGAGACCTAGGTACATTACGGACGGAAATCCAAGCGGATCAGGGTGTCCATCGTGCATTGGCTAGATTTGGGGTTCTGAAATTTGTGGAGAACCCTTTGATGAGGGCTGGTGAGCCATTGTTGGCTCGGATTATTAGTTATTGGGATCCAGACCATGAGGTGTTTATAGTGCAGGGGCACAGGATTGAGCTGACAGTCCAGGATCTGTATTTCCTGACTGGTCTCCCACCATTAGGGATGGTGGGGAATACACAGCTAATGTTACCGCGAGGGCGTAACATTATGGAATTTTTTGAGCGACATTGTCGACCAGGTGTCTGAGTCAAAGGGACTCGGATATCGATTGGGGATCTAGAGAGGTTGGAGACCCGGGCCGTGGCAGCAGCAGTGTTGCGGATTTTGGGCAGCCAGGCGTTCCATCACATCACTGGAGGGCAGATGATGATTGTAGAGAGTGTGTTGGGTGGTACCTACTATGGGTGGGCCCAGATGATGTTGGTGTCGGTGAAACGACAATTTTTGCTATGCAAGCGGCAAGTGGATCATGATTGTGCCTATGGAACGGTATTGTGCTCTTTCTTCTTTGAAAAGATCCCGACCTTACGACCTCATATACAGTTACCTGAGGGAGGTCCGAGAGAGCCCTGGATGCGTCGGTGGGGACGACTACTATGTAGAGGAGGGGGAGGGGCGGTCGGATGGGTGTTCTGACCAGAGTTTTTCGCCCATTGGGATCAGATGCCATTATACATAGACGACTATCCCTATAGTGGGATGAGTTATTGGGGAGATCCAGACTTGCCGCTTCCGCCTAGTCAAGTGTGGGGGCCCGATGGTAAGTGACAAGCAACTAATATGTTAAGTGCATTTTAGAGTTTGTGACTAGTATTCATGGTACTAATCCTTATATTTTTTGGAATGCAGATATAGCTCCGGTAAAACCGGCCGGATATATGGGACGACCTGCAGCAGCAGGAGCTACAGGTGCAAGTGGATCAACGACGGCACAGAACGAGGATATGGCCGCTCTATTGGAGGACATCCGTCGTAGATGTGAGGGGCTGCTGACCGGTGTGTCGGAGCGTGGTTGGCAGGATTTAGATGACCAGTACATAGAGTTATGTATTGGGCTACCCTCGGAATGGCGAGGTATCATGCGACGCATGGAGATGGCCGGTCAAACGGTGCGTGATCTACGAGCTGCGGGAGCAGAGCCGTTGGCTTGGGATCCTCCAGAGAGTGATTAGATGTAGGGAAGGTGGTGTCCCCCAGCGTTTATGTAGGGGCAAGTGGTGTCCCCTATTTTTGTAGTTTTGTTTTTTGTAACATGCTATGGGCATGTCATATGTTTCAGAGTAGATGGACTCTAAAAACACATGCTATATGATATATATGATTTATATACATTTTGTTGATGATGTTAAATGTTATTGTCTTGTGTGTGATAAATTCCAGTCTAGAACATGATTTGCGATTTGATCTACGTAGTGATTTTGACTTCTAGGGATATGGTGGAAAGTAATGAATCTAAATTCACGTATCAAAAGTTTCACTCATAAATATTGTCTAAACAGGATAGGGTTATGCACACAATAAACACCATTAAGTTGTAAGACAAGAAGCAGGGAATCTAAATGAACATGCAGATGGAGGATGTGATGAGAGAGGGCATCGGCTAAGAGACCATGTACTGCATCATATTCGGCCTGATTATTGGTGGCATTACCAATGCAGACCCCATTTTCAAGAACCAGGGTATGCAAGGGGGTAAAGATGGCCCATGCTGCTGAAGCGAGATTCCGAGAATAGCGACTTGCCCCATCGGCATAGCCAAGATAATGTGTGGACGAGAGGGCTGGAGGAATAGTGGCACAAGACAAGAAATGGGAGGGATGAGAAGAAGGATGGCAGCGTGAGTAGAGGGTAGACATCCACTGACGACTATGGGAGGGAGCAGTCCAGGTAGGAATTCTAGGACTCATAGATCGACGAGAGGGAGATGAATGAGAACTATGGGATGAAGAGCGGGAACTCAGGCTACGAAGAACAACATAGATATGGATGGTATGATCGTGATGATGGGAGGAAATGGAAAGGTCAAGGAAACCACATGATGCTACAAAGCTACCTAAATCATCAGTATGGGAAGAGAGGCGCAGATACAGGTCATCACGGGGAATGACAGAAGAACAGGTAAAACGATGGTCAAAGCATGAAGAGCCCGAGAATGTGGCTGAATGAGAATCAAGCAAAACAGATGGAGTGGATTAAGAGGGAATGTACTCCGAGGGTCGTGCGGATGATGATAGGTATAGGAGGGGGGCAGTAGTTTCCGACATCTCAACATCAAGGGGAGGAATGTCAATGGTAGCAGGGGATCCTCGAGTAGACCTGACGCATATTGAGCAAGGATGGGAGAGGCAGATTGATTTTTTTCAACTTCGTACTCGCGAATGACCTCTAAAGAGGCTCGATAATGCATGAGGTGAGGACAATGGTGAGAATAATGGCCATGGACACCACACAGAGCACAGGGTTTGTTGGTGCGAAGAGTCTTGGGGTTCTTGGCTGCGGAGGAGGAAGAAAAAGAGGTTTCAGGGACCGTAGATTCAGGGAACGTGACTTTAACCATGGGTTGGATACAGGGTAACTCAGGACAAGTATGGGCGGGATGACCGATACCATCACACAAGGCACAAGGTTTGGCGGGTGGGGGAGGGGTAGGGTCGGGTGCGGTGGCCTTGTCTTTGGATGCCCCCTTGCGAGTTTTTATTTTCTTGCTTGTAGCTGTCGCAGCAGCAGGAGGGTCCTACGGAGGGGCTAGGGGCACTGTAGCGGTGGAAGGAGCGAAGGGAATCAGTTGCAATGGAGTCACAGCAATGTATGGTTTGGGGTGGCCCGGTGGGGTCTCGGCTGGAGGAGTAAGATACCATACTGGTATTCCCAAGGTTAAATTAGGGAGGGAAAGGGTGGCCATGATGGGAACCGAATAAACGCCGGGGGGACCAAGGAAAGGTATCTGACCGACGGGGTAATGATCAGGAGGGACGACTCCCATATGGTGGAGACCTGAGGGAATCGACTTAGGAGGGTAGGGAAGTTCCTAAGTGTGAGGTGGATGGGAAGGTCTAGGCGAAAAAGGTTTGGTCGACTGAAGCGAAGGGCTAGGAGTAGGTTGCGGTGGGCGAGATTGAGGTTGCTGACTAGCCAAAGAAGGCTGTGGAAGGCCAGCCTGAGACGATTGTATCATGCAAACATTCGCTAAGCTGGTGTCAAAGACAAGAGGAGGAGGAGGACCAGGAAAATTTCCAAGCAAGGAGGAGTCTTTGTAGACGCCAGGGGAAAAATTGGTCAAAGAATCAACAGTTGGCTTATTCGTGAGAGTAGAGATGGTGGACTCAGGGGAGGTCTGAGATTTTGGTTCATGGTAAGTCAACTGGTCAATCATGACAATCTTGCCATTATGAGGGAAAAACATCTTGTGGTGGACTGCGGATGGGACAGAAGACATGGCATAGGTGTAACTACGCCCCAAAAGAATGTTGTAGTCAAGAGGGGCGTCGATAACTTCCATGTCGACACAAACAGTCTTACCCGCAAGGGTGATAGGACAGTTACGGAAGAGGTCGATGGGCTGGGAGGCATGGCCATCCCACACACGAAGGGTGATTGTGGAAGGGGCCAGCTCAGGAGATCCAAGTTGTTTCCAAACCGAAGCAGACATCACATAGGTAGATGCCCCCTCATCAATAATACACCGAGCGACGTTGGCATTTCGGATTTTGACTGGGATTTGGAAAGCAATAGAATGAGGAAGAGGGGGATGGTCTGACTAATGGGCATCGAAAACAATAAATTGGTCATTAGCAGGATCTACAGCACCCACGACAGATAGTAGAGCCTTCTTTTGAGAAGGACACGACTGGAGGAGTTCCATTGTGGAAATGGCAGCAGGAGATTGTGCCAGATCATCTACTATACTGTACGAATGGGTAGCCCGACCAGAGGCAGCATTTCGGCATAATGGGCCCTTAGGAGTCTTGGTATGAACCTCAGCTTTGGGCGGAGGGATTTGCAAGGGACCATTGGGTGTCGACAGAGGCTCTGTAGGACCTGAAGATGGGGACTCGGAGACGGATGGAACGGGAGGCGTGGAATACTGACGGGACCGAGTTTGAAGGTTGAGGTCGACGGTGAGCAGTTGGTCAAAGGCCATCATGAGAATCTGGTAATCAGAGGAACCAGAAGGGGAAGGTTGAGTGGTTACCGGGGCATGAGGTGGTTGAGTGGCCACGAATCCTTGTTGAGGGAAAGGATCGGTAAACACAGCGGGTTGAGAAGTAGTTAGATTGGGAGGGACAGTAGGGGAGGATTGTTGTCCCCGCATGGTGGCCTGAGACTCCCACATCTGTCGCATTTGTGGTAATAAGGGACAATCGTGAGTTTAATGACCATAAACACCGCAACACGAACAGGGCTTATTGGTGCGAAGCAGCCTGTCCGGCTTGGGCTGAGAGCCCTGTGGCTGGTTGGCAGTGGTAGAGTCAATACTTGAAGGATTGGATCCACGATTACCAGGAGCAGATTGATTGCCTTTTCTCTTTCTTTGAGAAGGAAGAATATTAGTTTCCCCCTGCTGCGCAAATACGTTCCCTGGAGGGAGTAGTAAGTGCGGTTGCGGGGGTAGAGAAGGAAAAGGGGTGGGAGGTCCAAATGCTGGAGGAGCTGGGACACCAGGCTGTGGGTACGGATAAGGGGAAGGATGGGAAACATTGAGGTAAACAGGAGTGTGGGCAAAAGGAGGAGGCATGTCGTATTCTAGATACATGCTACCTGGAGGGGGGAAAGTGCTGGAGGGACTGGCCCCTCCTGAGGCAAAACCATAGCCCAGAGAAGGTTGAGCAGAGGTATGTGACAGGGCTCCAACGATACCGTCGGCAGAGTGAGATGCCCTCGAGGCATTAGGGCCACCGGGCTTGGGGAGGTCAGGAAGGACGGTATAAACATAACCAGATTGAGCATAGATAAGGTCATATTTCAAGGCTATTTGGAGGGCGGCTTCTTCAGTTTGGGGAAAATGGGATGCAACATCTTTGCCAATGGGAGGTAAGAGAGAGCGAAGGAACCAGTCCATGTAAACCTGATCTTCAAAGGGGGGAGTGCGACACAAGTTCCGTCTTCGTCGCCATTCCTGGACATGAGCGGAAAGGCGGGTCGAAGAGGATTGATGAAAAGAATTTAAGAGTTCAGTACCAGTGTCGTATCGGAGAGGGAGCTGGAAATAAGATAAAAAAGCTTGGGCAATGGTTGCAAAGGTGGTATGGGAAGAGGTGGCTTGATCAACATACCATTTAGAAGCTTCTCCGATAAGCGTGCGTTGGAATAATCGAAGACAGATGGAGTCATCGGTAATGGAATTGGAGGAACACCACATGTGGAAAGATCGGATATGGTTGGAGGGATCTTCATTAGCAAGGCCTTCAAACTTGGGAACGTCGGAGGGGAGCTTGGTTGGCATAGCAGGCCAACTGACATCATGGCAAATAGTATCATTGATTAGTTGATTGAAGTCGGGGAGACTGAGACCGGCCATATAAGGGAGCAACGGGGCAGTCGAGGTAGGTCCCGTAGTGGTTCCACTGGAAACGGACCCAGCAGTAGAACTGGGGTTGCCGCTAGCGCTAGGTCCTGAACTAGACATGGTGAAGGTAATAGGGGGAGAACCAGGAGTAGGGGGAGAACCCGAACAATCAGAGGAAGAGTCGGAGTGCGGACTCGGGGGAGGACTTACTCGATGACGACGGGAAGGAGGAAGTCGACCAACCGGAAACTGAGGGTGGAGGCCAAGAAGTCTCCGGGACAAACGCCTTGGAGGCTCAATGATGACGGGAAGAAGAAAACCGACAGAGGGAGGGAGAGGCAAAATCAATTGAGGTCAATGTCGGAACAAGGGCAGAGAGGTGCAGTGTCAATTGATTTTAAAGGCTTTGCCAGGTAGTGTTAACCAGACACTTCTTCACTTAGAGTAAATGTGTGGCGTGCATTAATTTTAATTGTTTAAACCCAGACGTTTTGAGAGTAAAAGAAAAAGTGTGCTGCGTAACTGAAAATAAATCTGCAGTAAATAAGACTGAAAGAACAGAAAATTAACAGCTAACAATGCATCAATCTAACCCAAGAAGGTGGGTCTCTCAAAACTAGTCTATATAAGAGGGAAAAAACTAAGCAAAGCATGCAAAAAAGAGCCCAATAGATCTAAGGTCAGGGGGGACGGGGATCTAAAGGAGAAATCTGTTGAAAAGAGGTGCAGAGAACAGCAAAGAGGCAGAGGCATGGTTGCTGCTAAAAAGGAGGATATCAGCTAAAAATAGAAGGGACAAGAAGGTGGCCCTAGAAATAAACCAAAACAAAACTATATGAGGTGATTTGAAAGGGAGGAGTGTTGATCTAAAGGGATCTGAAAATGAGGTATCAGATCTGAAAGCAATAAGGCTAAAACCCCGGAAATTCAAACTTCTGAAAATAGAAAAAATTCTCCCACAAAAAGTGGAGGGTACTAGAGCCCTAAGGGGCAATATTCCCACTTAGTTGAGTGAAACAGATCAGAAACAGGTCTAAACGGGCGGAGACAAAGGCTGGAAAACCCTGACAGAAGCTTCAGACAAACCCAGAAAAAGTGCTGGAAAATGGCAAAAAAAGTGCAGGTCGCAGGTTCTGACCTATTTTCAGTCCAAGTCGCAGATTTTGGGCAGAAAAGTGTGACCTCAAGGCCAGGTCGCATTTTTTGGGCCAATAAGTGCGACCTGCAAATCCGGGTCTCTCGGCGGCAGATTTCAGAAAAAGTTGTCGTCTCAGCGGTGACTGATGTCTGTCACCTGCGCAATAAGGCCAGAAACACACAGAAGTTAAAAATTTGACTGTTTGAGGGTTTTTAGAGGTGGAAAGCACCATAAAAATAGGAAAAAAAGAAAATGGAAGAGAAACCCAAGGGTCTGAAACAGCTGGATATGCAGGAATATATAAAACGACAGCGGTCGCAAAAGAAAACCCAGTGGAGCCGCCAATTTTTAGTATGATTCTTTTGTCATAAAAGATCACTTTAGCTACGCATAACAAATAGCCTAACATAGATTATGGCTGCCAAACATCTTTAAATCTGCAATTAGATGATCCAAATAATGTTGCACAAATCCAGATCTAAGCGTAAAAGACATTAAGCAGATAAAGTAAAATATGGCTCCATGCATCCAATAGACAAGACAAGAACAGTATAATTGAAAGAATTTTTGTATTATATTAAAAGGGGGCACCTGAGAGGAAAACAAGAAAGGTGTTTTCCGGTTCTCCTCAATGGGATGGGTTCTTGAAAGTCCTCAGTGTTTCAGGTCTACAATTCCTCTCTCTTATTGGTGTAGAAAAACCCAGACAAACATAGAACTCAATGGGAGCTCACAAGGCAAAAATGGAAAATGGTGACCAAGAGTAGATCTAGAGTGATCTAATGCAATGGAGTTGACTAATGAATGGGGAAAACCCTTCTATTTATAACAAAATATTAGGGCGGTCTAGAACTCGGTGCATGAATAAAATATTATTAATCGAATTCTAGAACCACCCTTTAGGAATATTTTATTATATTTGTTGGAGGGAAAAGGGTTTTTGACTTGGGTCAATTCCTTTATTTATAAATAATAAATAAATAAATGGTTTATTTATCATTTTAGGGAAGTGATGGGAATATAATTAAATAAATAATGGTTTATTTAATTATTTATGGATGATTTAGTCGAATTTAACTAAGAATATTATTTAAATAATGATTTAAATAACTTATTCTTAGGAAATAATTAAATAAATAAGGGTTTATTTAATTGATTTCCTTGTTTTGGGTTAAATATGACCGGGAAATGTAAACAAATAAGTTATTTCACATGGTGAAATCAATTTTACTTAGGGTAAAATTGGTCTTACATGGTGTACTTGGGTTCATTTAATAATAATAGGTTAGATGACCAAAAAAATGGTGTAATAGTGATCCTCATATCCTCCTCATGCAAGGGATTTCGCCATTTGAAACAAAGTCATAAACTTGCTAAATTTTCGCCTAACGCTTTTTTTACAAAGAAACTCGTGTTGAAATTTTATGAGGCGGATTTAAATCCCGAGGAAGTTCTCAGAAAAATTTCAAATCATAAAGCGTGAATATTTTCTTGACAGTATGATCCGTGGGAAGTCAATGTTTTTGTAGGTCCTCAAATTCATCTCAAAGAAGTGACCTTGGGAAAATCTTCATAACTCTCTCTCTAAGTATCGGATTGGAATTATGTAAAAAGTGTAAGAAAGTCTCGGACTTGGTTTATCTATCAATTTCAGAGGCCAAATGAAGAAACAAGTTGGACACGTGGGACATCGTACAAGTTCGCTTCATCGAAATGCATCATTAATTAGGGCATTGTGAGAGATTGGGCATAACTCTTTCTTGAAGAATCCAAATTGGGTCAAACCTATGGCATTGGAAAGAAGACTCAGAGGACTACTAAAGGACCGAAAATCACATATTGGGGATCTAAAATAACCGAGATACACCAGATTCAATATTGAGCTCCTAGAAGGCAAGAAAAAGATAGATCATGTGTTGTCAAGGGTTGCAAAGGACCTGACTTTCTAGGGCAGTGAAGCAAAGCAAGGTGCAACATAGGGTAGCATGATAAGAGTAGCAACAAAGGTACAGAACAGTAGCAAGAAGTTCATCACATGAAGTCTTCAAGTGGGCAGCACTGCATACAGTCACTGTAAAGGTATCATTGTACTAAGTCTTTGTAAATACATTATTGTAAAAATCGTTCTAGTGTCTATCTGCCAAGAGTTGAAGAGGCAGTGTCGGGAGGTCTAGGATCATCATAAGGTGGTTGTGTCATAGTTGGGGTTATTGTCTAGTGTGTCTTCTTCTTCTACATCATTCTATATCATTGTAAAGTGGACCATTTTCCCTGGTACGGGAGTCCATTCTTCTTTTATTCTTCTATATGGTGGTAGGGTGGTGCTAGGGTGTGTTGTAGATCATTGGGTATTGGGGCATTTGTTCAGTTGACTACTGAAGAATCTCAGGCGTTGGAGCATTCATCCAGTGGGATCTGGAGAAGAATTTTTTTCTATATCTAGGAAGTTGGAGCTTTATTTTCAATTGGAGTTGAATATTAAAGAATTATTAGAAAAGCATTAGGTGGTTTTTGTCCCGGAGTGGGTTTCCACCTTAAAAACTATGTGCATTTGTGTTCCTTTTGTTTACTGCTATCATTGTACAAACAATGATAATAATTGAAGATTAACTAATGCTCTAATTGAAAGGAATATTGATTCACCCCCCCTCTCAGTATTTCCAACAGATATGATATTAATTAATGATTGTACGTTGTGAAATACGTCCCTAAATAACAATTAAAAAGGAGATTTGTATATTTATTATCTTAGTAAACTTTGCACAAAACTTTCACATAACAATTTCACACGCATAACAACCTTTGCACAACTTTAACTACATAGCTACTTCCGCACTCAATAATGCTCTTAATTGACATTCGAAACTCTACATACGATACCTCTAAATAGCTAGCTTCACACAACCACCTTTATACAACTACTTCTTTACTTATGAAAAACGTTGCTAAATAAAAAACTTGATTCTCCCACACATACTTTGTCCTTCGCACAGTAAACGTTCCACAAAACAACCCCAATACTCACTATGAAAAGGACCTATTGAGGCCTCGAAATTCCATTGCAACAACATGGGGGAAAACCACCTAGTCTGGACCTTAGAGCAAGTCCTTTTCCGTTTGGTGTAGTGGCTCTGACTGGGGATAAAGGGACCAATTTCCCAATAAGGATATATGAGGGTGTGTTTGCTTATATTGTGTGAATGGAAGAATGATATTAATTTACTCGATGCATATAATTAAATATATATTCTACTATGTACCTGGGGGTATTCATTCTTTAATGCAATCTACAATGATATCTTTCAACAATTGATAATGAAGATTATTCAATAGTTGAAAGAGATGAAAATTATGTAAAAATGATTATTTTGACAAATTAGTTTAATCAAAACAATTGTGAAATATATATCGCATTCATAAGTTTGATCATATATGAGATAAGTAACCATAGATAAATATCAGTACAAAAGTTCATTTAACATTTACTTATGATAATAGCTTCCATATATAATACAGATAAAATAATGATTGTCAATTCAAGAAATATAATTTAATATAATGTGTAGAGATACCATATATATGAGGTTCTACTCATTCAAATTGATAGTAGTATTCTTCTCCTCTTCACATTAAAGCAATTCAATGAGTACAATAGTGCAACTTTAGTTAAACAGCTTCAAGATAAAGAGAAATTAGACTGTGTTCCATTAATTCATCAAGGCATTCAAAAACATATAGAAGTGCATTCCTTTGCAAATGTTTTTGAAAAATTTCTGGACCCTTCTCTAAATGCATGAGAAGGGTTTAAATACTAAACTAAATATGTCTAAAATATATTATTACATAAATTTGAGGAGGTTTCAAACAACCTTCCTCGTAATGAGTAAACTAAACTGCAAACTAGAAATAAAGATAACAACATGCTTAGGTGGGTTGATCTTCTTTTCTCATCTGCTCTCTGAGGTGGAAAATATCTACCATCAGCTTTAATTGAGATGGTTGTGTAATCCCAGATCTAACATGTCCTTTAAACACGACATTTGAAAGTGCTGGCAGCAATTTCTTAGTTGAATTAGTTAAGGATTGTAGCGTTCAGCACTGATGATGTGGTTTGATTAGAAAGTTCCAGTAACTTTCTTGATCTAACCTAGTTATATTTTTAATAGCTTTTGTCTGTGTCTCCATAATTTCCTTCCACTGTGTTTCCAGTAATTTAAGCTCTGGTAGAACTTAAGTTGTATAGTCTTTGATGAGCTCAGCATTTAGAAGTTTTTCATTAATGGACTCTATCATCTCATTTGTCAAATTGGTTGCCTTTGTCATTGCCTTCTCTGCCTATCTTAGCTGCATCTCCTAGTCTTTAAATAAAATGTCTTTGTGAAACTTATCAATTTTTGGGAGATCAAATTTCTTTCCTATATCAGATTCTTGCCATAGGATGAACTCATAAATCTTCTTTTGAACTTTTTCACATTCTAGCTTTCTATTCACCACTTGTTGAATAAAAAATTTTCTTGTGTCACAATATGAACTAGTAGTTGTGATTTGCTAACAGAAAGCTTCCTGCTGCTGCTTCAATTTTTTCATTCCATTCTAGGGCCTCTTTTATAAATTGCTTTGTTTGAGGCTAGATTTTCAGCTTATCCCTCACTGCTTCTATCTATGTTTCTTTTTCGACAATTTGTACTTGGTACTGCAACCTCATTCTTTCAGAGTCTTTTTGGAATTGTGACATCTTCATTTCAATTTTCTTACCGGCATTGGGCTTTTCCTGTTCTAATTGTTTCTCCAATTCTTGAACTTTATATTCCTTTTTATTAAGTAGAATTTGTACCTCTACAGCTTTATCAATAGTGGTAGTTGCATATGCTCCTATAAATTGTGATAACTTAGTCAAATGTTTTGTAAGATTAGGAAAATTTTCTTTCTAGACAACATCCACTAATTCATCATTGATAATGGTGATCGTATCATCATCTCTTCTTCTTTTGTTCCTTTTAACTACAGCTTTGTGATTTGGGTTGTAGAAAAAATCAAGTGCAGGTATCTCAATTTTTAAAACAATCTGTTCTGGAGGGTATGTCGGGATGATCTCTTGATCCTGAACCTTTGGTACCTGCTGAAGTGGTACTACAGTTTCTACTATTTTTTAGTTTTCTCAGGGGTTTGAAAAGTTTTTGAACCTTTTGGATCAAGATTTGGGGGTATATGCAGTGCATGAGTAAATTTTCTCCATTTTGTGCTTAAAATCTAAACTTGAGGTTTCATTGTTTGTTCAAGTGTGGTCTTAATATGCTCAACCTATTTTGAAGATGATTTAGCTCCACCAGTTTCTTCTTCAATTTGCATCTCAATTCCTTTAATTAATTTTTCAATTATTTTCTCAAGACTTTCATTTATGCTTTCAGATTCATTATCTGAATGGTCTAAACTCTGGGATTTGTGTCGTGATTGCTCTGACTCGTGATTTGATTTCTCTTAAGATTCATCTTCTTACATGTCTTTAGCCTCATTATCTAGACTAATGTTGGGAGTTGGCATGTCAAAATCTTCAATAAATAACAATTCCAATGGGACTGTTTCTAGTCTCTTGCTTCTATATGCTTGAAAATCTTCAAAGTTTGCTTTACTGAGCTTATTAGATGCAATTTTCAACACGTCTGTAAAATTCTCTACACCTTTAAAGAAATCATGAAACATATCATTTACATTCAGGAAAGGTTTAAGTTTAATATTACTGGTAAAATTCTTGACCACGTCATTAGGATCATGTGGTCTCTTTGGCATTAGAGCCAGATTCAGTGAAGTGATACTTGAAATTTCTTTAGCTGCATGACCAATGTCAAAAAGGGAAAAAGTGCCACACTGTAACGGGAAGGTAGGCCAGATAGCTTTTTTGGAATCTCTGAGTTTCTTGGTCACACCGCTTACTATAGTTTGATAAGAAATTTCTCTAGCTAAGAGCTTATCAAGAACATAATAATGCAAAACATGGGGAGGAAGAAGAACTCCCAAAAACTATGATATAAGTGAAATTCTCCTCACAAAACCATCTAGCCACATGTAGAATATCTATACTGGCTTCCTTGGAAATCCTAGGGGCTTTTCCATTAAACATGGTCTAATAGATGGGCAACATAACTCCATTACAAATTTTATATAAATGCAGATGAAACTCAGATTCCCATGAGACTTTATGGTAAACATGAATTATATTGGGGTCCTAGCTTGTCCACTTCCATCCCATAATAGGAAAACATTGAATAGAAACATATTGCATCTATGATGTACGCGCTCATATAGAAGGGAGGTATGGTTCTAGTGGAATAGACTCTATTTGTCCTATAGTCCATAATGGTTTTAGCCATATTATCAAATAATATGTTTGCCCAATTCATAATAAAGGAATTGACGATTGCGTCAATTAAAGGAACCCAATCTAAGGAAAATTTAGTGGAATCAGGTTTAGCAAATAATCTACATAGCATTCCTGTTGCATAACAGTAAGGGGAGGGTAGTTGCGCTATCAGGTACGTACCAAGTTTATCCCGCTTCAGCTTGCCCGAGTCTTATTTCCATCCTTTTATCACTTTCATGAGGTCTCTATTCTTTTTCATAAATATTTGTAGAAATGCTTTATTATAAATCTTCTAAGGCATAGGTAAATGATACATTGTCCACAAGTCCTCTGCAGTGAATGAACCAATGGTCTCTAGCTTAGAATTATTGAATGCCCTGTCTGCTATGTTGAGGTTTTCAATGACCCATTTTACCATATCGGTGTATGGTAAAATTTTCGGCCATGCCACTATTATATGGAGAAACGAACATGCAACTTCAAAGTAAGGCGGTTATGATGAAACTGCCTCATCTATTGTTATTGTTTTCTTTAATTCTCTTGGTTGTTCTCCCTCAAACAGATTGTACATGGCCTCCCATGAAGAACTCCCACAATCTTTGTTGCACGTTGTGTCTGAGAATAACGGAGGCATGTCTGTGGATTCTTCAGCGGATGCTTGGGAAACTGCTTTCCCTTTCTTTGACATTGTTGTTGATATCCTTTCCTTAGACAGTTTCCTGAATTCAAGCGAAACGAGTAAATTTAGATCTAAGATGAGGAGAGACAAGGACAGAGAACAGAGTTAAATGAACATAAATCAAAATCCGGTGCTTTAAATTTAAAACGTGCTTCAAGTAAGATATTGATCTGGATTTATGCAGGAACACAACAGAATACACATATAACCATAAATATAAAAATGCAGTGGAAATAAAACTTCATTTCATTAATATCAAAGAACTAAAATATGTTTACAGACAGAATGGAAATAAACTAGCTAGGGCGTTGTTAGCTTATCCTTGAGAAGAGATGTGGTGGCTACAGGCCTCTGAACTCTATGTTACAATGAGGCTCGACGACCTATATATTATTGAGAAACAATGGAAAACCCTAAACATCCAAAACCTAACCCTGGAGATGAAATGCCAGAATATGGACCCCGTCAGAGTAAATTGGTACATCAATTTCTCAGGGTCGTAACTTTGGCATACTATCTCTGTTTGACGCACATGCTACATCGTTAGAAATATCTATCCGAGGACCACAAGTGTGTGGTAGAGGAGCGATGCCCAAAAAACGTCGTTTAGGGCTTCAAAATGGCTCTGGAATTTTAGGACCCGAAGAACTGCTAAAAATAGTAAACTGTGCTATTATTCAGGAAACTGAAAAACTGAAAGAAACAATGGTGGGGCCCCAAGTAGAATAGGCGAATATCCACCTGGATTAGATATCAATATTTTGAACCTTGTACCCATTTAAATGCCTTTAATAACCCTTTAATCATCTATCAAATCTATTACACGCCATATGCAATATGTCTATTCTAACAATCTAAATCATTAGATCTTATAACGAATTGATTGCTTGCATAATAAATGAATAGTGAAAATCGCAACTTTAAGCAGATACCAATATCATATGTTTTCGCCGCTTTTAAGATGTGAAATGCGATATGTGCAAATCGCACATCGCATTTTATTGCGGTGAATATAACTTTCCATTTGGTTTAATGTTGCGAAATGCGATATGCGCTAAAGACACCAAGTGTTGCGCTTTGTTGGGGCATGCGCTCTAGCAGTTATGCTTAGGGGGCATTAAAACCTATCTGGAGCATAGTTTTTCTCTGTTTCAATATTTGTAAAAATGAAACCTATCTTGAGTCCATTTCAGTTATTATTTTCAAGACTCGTTAAACTCATGAAAATCCCGAGATTATTTTGCTATCTTTCGTTCTCGTAAAACACATGAAAATGCCGAGTTCTTTCCGTCTTTTCCTGCTTGTAAATTAAATTAAAATTCGGCCATATGAGTACATTTTTATCACTTTTTCGAACTCATTAAAATTTACAGAAAAAACGAAACTACAGAGCATACTTTTATCACTTTTTCGGACTCTTTCAAAAATTTAAGAAAAATCGAAACCTTGGAGTCCTCTTTTAAGCCTTTTTCAGACTCTCGAAAATTGAAAAGATTGTGGAGCACTTGATTATTTGAACTCGTTAAAATAAATGAATGATGGTCCTTTCAGTATAAGTTTACCCCTTTTACGAACTGAAATGGACTATTTACGAAAAAGGTATACGTTGACTAATTACGGTCAATAGAGTTCTCTCCCGCATGATTTTATCCTTTTTCAGGCTCGAGAGACTAAATTTACGAAAAAGTACACCCATGGAGTTTTCTTAAGTTTTTTCTTCTGACTCCCTAAAATTGAAAAACACTGAGTTTCTCCTATACTGGACTTGTTAAAATTTAACAGTAAAGGACCTGTTCAATTTCAAACAGGAACGAACCACTCCTTCTTAGGGTTCGAATCTTAAACTAAGTTGGACTCATCCGAAGGATGAAATTATAAACAAGCAAATGTTATCCTCCTCAAGCTTGTCAAAAATAAAGAGGTACTTGCCAGAAATGGTGGGGGAAAAGAGAGAAAAACGAACCTGTTTGTTACATTTTGATTATTCGGAAAGCCGTTAACCACTCTTGAACATGACACTTTTTTGTCCACCTGGGTTGGGAAATCCTTTGCCTAATAGTTAATCAAACCACATTGAAAGTCTTCAGCCGGTTTCTGGGTATTAGCTTTGGGTCAATTGTCACCAAGCCATCTGCAGTGTCATTATGTGTTCAAGAGGACAGTTCAAACAAACCATTCATCTGCAAAATATTTGTCTTCCATTTTGACCATCCCTGAGTCAGTCCTTGCCAATATATTTCTTCAAACTTGATCTATGATTTCATGTTGTGGGATTGCCTATGACGGATCACTTCCTATCGATGATAGCTCATTATCTAGGAAGTTGATCTAGAAATCGTCAGTACCTTGAAATTTGCATGCCTCAATGGTAGGTTTCTCGCCTTCGACGACAAGTTGCATCATTGACCTTCGATCAAATGATTCCGTGACATGTTCGACTTCAGCTCATTCATTCACATTTCATGGATTGTACTGAGTACTTTGAGGGCCATTGACATTACTGGTGGTTACTCTCACACTTGTTAACAGTTCACATTATTGACTGGTAATCAAGTGGTTTCTACCATGTTCGACTTTGACACATTCATTCACATGGATAGAATCGTACTAGTTCGAGAAGCGGAAATCAAGACCCTGGATCTAGTTTCTACCATCCAGGCTGCGAGGAATTTTGTTATTAATTTATACAGTGGACTATTCATAAACAGATGGCTGCATCCATACTATGTCTACGCATGTCTATACTGTTGATGTATTGAAAAATCATTCCTGTATCAGAACAGTTTAAGTCAGTTTTCTAGTTAGTTTTGATCTAAGTATGGGAATGCCTACCTCAGCGATGATATGTCTACATATATATATTTTTCATTGAATTTTTTTATAGTTTCCGACTGGGGTGTCCACAGGATGATCCTTGAAATGATAAAGTACTTCACTCTTCATACATGACAGACTCTATCTTCATCTATTACAGACTTTGCACTTTAGGGGGAAATCTGTTGCACTGAAAATTGTCACCTTGACATTTCATTGTCCGTATGAGCTCATTATCACTCATACTTTCCTCCTTTGTAAGTCTAAAAACATCAGTTCCTCATGTCAAGCCTTAAAAATAAGAGAAAAGCTCTCAAAAGTCTCTAAAACTCTGGTATTGCACTTTCTCTTTGTCTTACCTGCGGTCCCGCACCTAATGGTCATGTCTCCTACGTACCTGATCGCTCTTTCTATGTGTTAAGGGTGAAAACCCCTGTAAAAGATTAAAAAGGCACAATTAAACTCTAAAAAGCTCACTTTCAGTCATTTCTAGAAGCTTCTGGAAGGAATCTTGCAGCAGCAAGTCTGCTCTTTTCAAGTTCATGTATCCCATGCCTTAAGGAGCTAACCACTTGATGTGAGGAGCTTATCCCTTTGAAGGAGGATTCTATCCCTTCATAGGTGGAACTGTAACCTCCTCTTTTTCACTATAAAAAGAGCCATAGGGCAGCCTCAAAGGGTTACAACTAGACAATTGAGGAGTTCAAGCTTTAGTGTTATTTGAGGTAAAGTGTTGTTGGAACTTAGACTCCTTTAGCTGAGATTTTATGAGGAAAGATTACATACCTGTATGTATCTCGATTGGAAGAGTGCAAGGCTTATCAGAGTAAAGGAAACTCCTGCTTCGGACCCCGGGAAGACCTGTTCAACATCATGGCTGAAAAGGTTGTAAGGTTCTTATACTATTTCAAAGTTAATACAAATAAGTTTGTTTTTCTCAATAAGCTGTCAATTGATTGTTTATTTTATGGATTCCTTGATCACCATAATAGATATGATTTATGAATATATGTTATGCTGGTGCTATTTAATGTTTTTTTGTTTGTGATTGCAGATCTTCGAAGATAACTCTTTCGGGCGGCTGAAGGACGACTACTACAAACAAGCGTTGGATCAAGGTAGGATCGTAACACCTTTGTAGAATTTACTTATAAATCATGATATATCTAGAGAAAGATAGATTTAATTGTCCGTTTGTTCCTAGACTATCTTTTGATACTAGGGAGATTGGACTTGTCCGCAAGATCGATTTATCCGGCCAACAAATTGGTGACTCTGCTGGGGAATGATTGGATTTTTTGTTTTCCTTTTGTTTTGACATGAGAAAATGATTTTTCTAGTTCTTGATTGATGTATGCTGGTTTGGGTGGCTTAGTTTTTTTTTTTTTGTACTTTGAAAAGTTTTGAAAACCTTTGTTTTCTTGAAGTTATCTGATCTCCGCACTTTGCATTCACGCACAGTGTGGTCATCTCTGCAATTTTCTTGAGTAACCAGTGCGGTACCGCACCTGTTTACTCTGGAGCCTGCGGATCTTGGGAAAATTTTATGAAAACCTAAAATTTCATTTTCAGGCTTAGTCTAGATTTAATTTAGGATTCCTAGCATCTACCCAGATCTGTATTTTTCTGTCAAAAAGCCTTGTTTATGAGTTTCTTTTAGAAAATTTTTCATCTCATCAATCTCCGTTAAGTTAATTGGGTGTTTTGAGTCTCTTCTTTGAGAAATTCTTAATTTGATTTCCTTTGGTCATTACTTGGAGGTTTGTCTCAGTCTTTTCACAATTTTTCATCTTTTTTTTATTGTTTTTGAAAAAAAAAATCATCTTTTAATTGCCTTTGAGTATTTTTATTTTTGATCTTTGGAACTCTCACCCAATTTTCTTTACTTGCACTTGATTGGTTCTTAGATTACATTAGAATCATCTTGTGCTTGAGAATTCTCTTGCATAGATCACATTTTCATAATTAAAATTCTCATTTTCAGAATATGAGTGAAAAATGTGCATAGATTACATTTGCATACTTTTCAAGTGAATTGTGCATAGATTACAATTGCATAGTTTACATTCTGAAAAATTAATCGTAGATTTAGATCAGTTTCTTTAATTTGAATTTACATGTTTTTATGCTTGTTTTAAAAACACAAAAAAAAAATTGTTTTGAATTGATTAGCATTAGTTTTTCTTAATGAAATTAGTGCATTTGAGAATTTGTTATGTTTTCTCTTATTGATCAATTTTTTGCATTGTTGGAAGTGAATGGAAACTCTTTCCTTACTTTAGTTAGGATTCATCGAATTGAAAAGATTACATTATCATATTCGATTGCATTCAATTTTGGGTCGGGTCATAACACCATTGATTTCATATCCATTTACCCTTTGAGTAAGAACAGCCCAAATAACACAGCGTTTAATTAAAATTCATCTAGTAATTTTTACATTTTTAGGGCTCTTTCCACCAATCTAGCTCAGAATTAGTGCTTTGGAATAGGTTGCAGTTAACTTTCCAAAGCAAGTAAAACAAACAAGTAGTCGATCTTGCGGTAGGAAAAACTCCAATTGTTACATGTATGCTCTGGGAAGCTCCTCTTAAAGGAGTTAAGCACGAGATCATATCTGAACCAGTGAGGTAATCAATCCATACTCATTGGGAATGATAGAAGATATACACGTATTAAAAATGGTAAACCTCGGATTGACCATTGTCGAGGAGCCTGGGGTCACTTGTCGGTAAGCCTTGGATTATGTCAAGGAGCCTTCAAGGGGATTGAGCTTTGTTACTCTGCCCTTGCGTGTGTGTCGGATCGTAGACTATTCCCCCAGGTATATTTGTTTGTGTTGGTAACCTTAGTGGCCATAATCTATAGGATTCTTTCCCAAGGTGACGGTGGAGGGAAGATCCCACTGTACCTGGAGCAGACATTGGCTAGACTCACTTGGAATCTCCGGAGGGTTATCTTCACTCGAGATGGTATAGTGGAGAAACTTGCACCAGTCTATTTCATTAAGCATGTTGTCAGGGAAACTGTTCCAACCGCCATTTCTGCATTAAAATTCTACGATGTTGGATTTCATCACCAACTACTTTTTTTAGTGCGGGAATCTACTTTTTGTGTGTGGTTTGACTCCTAGATTTGATAGTGCGTGCTAATTTGTTTGTTTTTAATTTTAGAGACCATAGGTGTGAATTGTGAATTTTAATTGTTAGGTGTGAATTGTGAATTGTTAATTTTAGTTTTAAATTGTTAATAAAATTCATTGAAGTTGAATATAATGGCAATTGTTCCGGAATTTACCAACCAAGGAACCCCTCTTAACGAGAATCCTAGTACTTTTCCTTGCTTTGGAAATGTTGGTCCTCCTTATATGGAAACATTGTCATTACCTGGATTTACAATAGGTTTACTGATATGGTTATTTTCAACTTCATTGGCCCCGAATACTCCAATTGTTCCACCTCAACCGGATGCTTCACCTCAACAGAGTTCACCATCTCAACATCACCAACCTTCTGTTGACCCTTTTCCTTCTTCGCCCAATATGTCTTCCTCCCTTTCTTCCTCTTCGCTTGGTAAAAGCCTTGACGCTAGTAACCAGGTGACTAAGAAGAAGAAGAAGAAGCAAGATAAGAAAGAAGTCAACCAACCAACCATGGCTGTAAATGTTAGTAGTGTTGAGGAAACCTCCAACATGCATCGTAAACCCAAATAACCTTGCAGGCTTTGTAAGGGTGACGAATTCCTTATCAATTGTCATGGTATTCCAAAGGTCTTGGAAGTATGGTCAGAAAAATCCCATCAACTTTCCGTTGATCCATAAACCAATGATAGTCAGGTTCCTGGGAAAAAGGGTAAAGTTAGGTTTCCTTGTAAGTTATGCAAAGGGAGTCATCAAACTCACATTTTCCCTCACATGGATGAAGCCTCAAAATTGTTGGAAAACCTTACTGTTCCACAGTAAGAACTTCCAACTGGTTACCGTCAACTTTCTCCCAACCTACCTTCAACTGATGGAGTGATTGATCTAATTCCAAGTACAGTCAATCCCACTCTTCCATTGGAGATTGAAACTCATATCACTCAGTTTGATGATCCATTAGTTGATTAAATAGTCGATTTGATTTCACATTTGGTCGATCCCACTCTCCCTGCAAAGAGTGAACTTCATACCGCTCAGGTTCTTCTTGTTACATCAGATTCTTCTACACCAGGGGGCATTTCACCTGTTTCTACAGAACCCCCTCCAAGTACTGAGGTCTTTTCCTTTGATTGGAATAGACTAACAGAACCTTGTCTTCCTTCCTCCATCCCTTTCCAAATCATTATGAAGGCTGGTGGTAGGAGCATATGCCGCACACATGTAGATGAAGGTGCTTCTGTTAGTATTTTATCCTGAACTGCTTGGCAAGCTTTGGGTTCCCCTCATCTTGTGCTTGTTACGCAGAATCTGAAAGATTTTAACAGAACCATTAGTGAACCTTTAGGGATCCTTCCTAAGTTTTCTATTACTTTGGAAGGTAAGACTATCTGTATTGATCTTATGGTAGTTTTAGGCCCTTTGGATTTCAATTTACTCCTTGGGCGAGACTATGTCTATGCAATGAAAGCTGTCGTATTGACACTCTTTCGCGTGATGTCTTTCCCTCACAATGGAAATATTGTAACTGTAGACCAGCTTTTGTTCCCTAGTCTTGATTCGACTACCAATAATCCAACATCCCTGAATGTTCCTGATACTAAAGTGGTATCTACCACGCCACGTGTTAATTATGTGGCAACCAGTCCCATGTTTTCAGTTACCGATGCAAGCGAACCTCTCACTGTTTGCTCGTCTTCCCTTGACTTAGATCCGGTAATTGACATGGAAAACTCTATGGGATTAATTGAACGTGATGTTCTTATCCCTTTTGAGTCCCTTGACATATGTTCCTTCCAGAGAACTATTCTTCCTTCTGATGAATACCTCTTGGAAGCCATGATCAAGGTGTGTCCATTGACATGTGTTTCTTCCAGTTGGAAGCCATGATCAAGATTCACTGTGAGGATAGTTCCTTTTACTGTGTCAACCTCATTAAAAAATGAATTAATTGGTTAGAGGATGGTTCCTGTTACTAAGTCAACCTCATTAAAAAATGAATCAGGTATGAGGACAGTTCTTTTTTTGTTTCAACCTCATCTAAAAATGAATCAGTAGGTAGATTGTTGAGAGTAGATTAATAGATTAGAAATAAATAGTTTTTGAGGATGGTTCCTGTTACTAAGTCAACCTTGTAAAAAAATGAATCAAGTATGAAGAAATTTCCTTTTACTGTGTCAACCTCATTAAAAATGAATCAGTGGATCAAGAGGAAAGTTCTTGTTACTGTGTCAACCTCGTTAAAAAATGAAACACGTTTCCATGAGCATAGTTCTTTTCCTGTGTCAAGCTCGTTAAAAAATGAAACAAATCCTCCCCTAACTGAGTCGAGTCTTTGACTAGATCTCGTAAATGTTAAGTCATATATTTAGGTTAGTTATTTCAGTTTTTGCATAATTTTCTTACAGTTTTAGGTCGGGTCTTTCATATGATCTCATAAATGAACCTTCATTCCATCCAGCTATTAATTACCAGTAGTCTATTTAGTTGAATGAAATGAAGCTAGGGGGGCATCCGCTCTAGCAGTTACGCTTAGGGGGCATTAAAACCTATCTGAAGCATAGTTTTTCTCTGTTTCAAGCTTTTGTAAAAATGAAACCTATCTTGAATCCATTTCGGTTATTATTTTCAAGACTCGTTAAACTCATGAAAATCCCGAGATTATTTTGCTATCTTTCGTTCTCGTAAAACACATGAAAATGTCAAGTTCTTTCCGTCTTTTCCTACTCGTAAATTAAATTGAAAGTAAGCCATATGAGTACATTTTTATCACTTTTTCAAACTCGTTAAAATTTACAGAAAAATCGAAACTACAGAGCATACTTTCATCACTTTTTCGGACTCTTTCAAAAATTTACGAAAAAGCGAAACCTTGGAGTCCTCTTTTAAGCCCTTTTCAGACTCTCAAAAATTGAAAAGATTGTCGAGCACTTGATTATTCGAACTCATTAAAATAAATGAATGATCATCCTTTCAGTATAATTTTACCCCTTTTACGGACTGAAATGGACTATTTAGGAAAAAGGTATACGTTGACTAATTACGGTCAATAGAGTTCTCTCCCGCATGATTTTATCCTTTTTCGGGCTCGAGAGACTAAATTTACGAAAAATTACACCCATGGAGTTTTCTTAATTTTTTTCTTCTGACTCCCTAAAATTGAAAAACACCGAGTTTCTCCTATACTGGACTCGTTAAAATTTAACAGTAAAGGACTTGTTTAATTTTTAAACGGGATCAAACCAGCACTTCTTAGGGTTCGAATTTTAAACTAAGTTGGATTCATCCGAAGGACAGGCTTATAAATAAGAAAATGTTATCCTCCTCAAGCTTGTCAAAAATAAAGAGGTACTTTCGAGAAATAATGGGGGAAAAGAGAGAAAAATGAACCTATTTGTTACACATTTTGATTTTGAGAAAGCAGATTAACCGCTCTTGAACACGACACTTTTGTTCACTGGGTTGGGAAATCCTTTTCCTAACTTGATTAATCAAACCATATTGAAAATCTTGACCGGTTTAAGGTAGCCAAAGCTTTGGTCAATCATCACCAAACATGGGTAATCATTATGTGTTGAAGAAGACTGTTCAAATAAACCATATATCTGCAAAATATCTGTCATCCATTTTGACCATCCCTAAGTCAGTCCCTGCCAATATATTTCTTCAAAAATTGATCTATGATTTCGTGTTGTGGGCTTGCCTATGACGGATCACTTTATATCGATGACAGCTCATTATCTAGGGAGTCGATCTAGAAATTGTCAGTACCTATAAATCTGCATGCCTCAATGGCAGTTTTCTCGCCTTCGACGACAGGTTGCATCATTGACCTTCGATCGAATGATTCTGTGACATGTTCGACTTCAGCTCATTCATTCACATTTCATGGATTGTACTTATTACTTTGAGGGCCATTGACATTACTGGTGGTTACTCTCACACTTGTTAACAGTTCACATTATTGACTGGTAATCAAGTGGTTTCTACCATGTTCGACTTCGACACATTCATTCACATGGATAGAATCGTACTAGTTCGAGAAGCGGAAATCAAGACCCTGGATCTAGTTTCTACCATCCAGGCTGCGAGGAATTTTGTTATTCATTTATACACTGGACTATTCATAAACAGATGGTTGTGTCCATACTGTGTCTACACATGTCTATACTATTGATGTATTGAAAAAGCATTCCTGTATCAGAACAGTTTAAGTCAGTTTTCTAGTTAGTTTTGATCTGAGTATGGGAATGCCTACCTCAGCGATGATATGTCTACATATACATATATTGCATTGAATTTTTTTACAGGTTCTGACTGGGGTGTCCACAAGATGATCCTTGAAATGATAAAGTACTTCACTCTTCATACATGACAGACTCTATCTTCATCTGTTACAGACTTCGCACTTTAGGGGGAAATCTGTTGCACTGAAAATTGTCACCTTGACGTTTAGTTGTCTGTATGAGCTCATTATCACTCATACTTTCGTCCTTTTGAAGTCTAAAAAAATCAATTCCTCATTTCAAGCCTTAAAAATAAGAGAAAAGCTCTCAAAAGTCTCTAAAACTCTGGTATCGCACTTTCTCTTTGTCTTACATGCGGTCCCGCACCTAATGGTCATGTCTCCTGCATACCTGACAGCACTTTCTATGTGTTAAGGGTGCAGGCCACTGTAAAATATTAAAAAGGCACAAGTAAACTCTAAAAAGCTCACTTTCAGTCATTTCTAGAAGCTTCTGGAAGGAATCTTGTGGTGGCAAGTCCGCTCTTTTTAGGTTCATGAATCCCATGCCTTAAGGAGATAACCCCTTAATGTGAGGAGCTTATCCCTTTGAAGGAGGATTCTATCCCTTCATAGGTGGAACTGTAACCTCCTCTTTTTCACTATAAAAAGAGCCATAGGGCAGCCTCAAAGGGTTACAACTAGACAATTGAGGAGTTCAAGCTTTACTGTTATTTGAGGTAAAGTGTTGTTGGAACTTAGACTCCTTTAGCTGAGATTTTATGAGGAAAGATTACATACCTGTATGTATCTCGATTGGAAGAGTGCAAGGCTTGTCAGAGTAAAGGAAATTCTTGCTTCGGACTCTGGGAAGACCTGTTCAACATCAAGGCTGAAAAGGTTTTAAGGTTCTTTACTATTTCAAAGTTAATACAAATAAGTTTGTTTTTCTCAAAAAGTTGTCAATTTATTGTTTATTTTATGGATTCCTTGATCACCATAATAGATATTATTTATGAATATATAATATGCAGGTGCTATTTGATGTTTGTTTGTGGTTGTAGATCTTCGAAGATAACTCTTTCAGGCGACTGAAGGATGACTACTACAAACAAGCGTTGGATCAAGGTAGGATCGTAACACCTTTGTAGCATTTACTTATAAATCGTGATATATCTAGAGAAAGATAGATTTAATTGTCTGTTTGTTGCTAGACTATCTTCTGATACTAGGAGATCGGTATTGTATGCAAGATCGATTTATCCGGCCAACATATAGGTGGTGATTAAGGCTAACATACTCTGAGTGCCTAATATGAGGTTGAGTGCAGAAAATCATGATTTATTAAGCATTTTTATAAGTATTTTATCATAAAGACTTGGAGGAGACGGCAAAGAGAAATTATAGGAGGATTGTGCACCCTCCTTAACTCTCAAAGGTAGCCAAAGGATCCCTAATATTCTCTCCAGCAATTCGAATTCCAAAGGCAACCAAAGGATCCCCAAGGATTCTCTCCAGAAATTCGAATTCCTGGGGCAGCCAAGCACTCAATCTTTGTTTACTTGGAGTCAAGTGGACTCAATCACCATATTTCTAGGGAGTTGTTGGTAATTGCCCTGTAGAATAAATAGAGCAAAGATAGAGCTTGGAAGAGTTAGTCAGTTAGTCGATTCTAGTCGAAACTTTATTGGAAGCTATTGAGCTTTTTATTATTTTACTTAGTGATCAAAATTTCAGAGATGTATGAGTTTATTCTTTTATGAAATGAGCAGACTGATTTCATTCGACTGGTTTAAGTTTCAAAGAGTTAGTATCTTGGGTTAGGGCCCAATCCATGTGTCTCAGCTTCTCTATTGTTACTATCTTTTCCTTTCTCTCATTAGCTAGTTTTTCTTCTGCCATTTAGTTAGATCTACTTTTAATAGTTTAATTGTTGTTTAGTTTTGCTTCCAATGTGTTGTTGTAGTTAATTTTCTTGTGAGTAGTGGAATAGAGGAAAAACTTCAAAATTTGTGGTCAAGCCTCCCCCTCTCATCTCTTTCAATAAATTTTGAGCAGTGTAGACCCTCCCACAGGCCAAAAATTGCTTTATGTTTGAGTTTAGGGAAGAAATTGCATTACCAATTCTGAGTCTCTCTTTCATTGTTTTTATCACGCATTTTTGTCTGCTTTCCATGCTCGAATCCACAGGTGTGTTACACTTCTGAGCACTGATGGTACGCTTCCATTTCCTCTTGTTTCCTGCTTATTTTTCCTGTTGCACCCACCTTTTATTCCCAAAAACACTTAAACCCTTCAGCCTGCCTCATTCCTTTGTTTTTATCGTTTACGATTTCCTTACCTATTTTCACGCAAAATGCTTGAAAAACCATTAGAACTCAACCTCCACCTTTCCTCCTTGAACTTCCCACTACCGTACATTGCAATTGCATTTCGCATGATTTTTGTTCTCCCTTGAACATTTACCTCTCACTTTCGCCGATTGCGATATTGTGAAATCGCAAATCGCACTTAGCATTGTTTCCCTTTTCCATTAACACTTACCACTCATTATTGTCGATTGCGATATTGTGAAAATGCAATGTTTTCCTTTTTTTTCAAGACTTACCGCTTGTTTCCACCGATTGCGATATTGTGAAATCGCAAATCGCACCATTTACCTTTTTCTTTGAACAGTTACCGCTCATTTCGCTGATGAGATAACTCCGCTACATCTCACATCGCACTTCACAACATTTTCCTTATCCCTTTAACACTTACCACTCCAAATTGGCGATATTGCAATTGCGATATCGGTCCCACCGCCACATCACCCATCGGAACCGTACTTTACACCTTTTCCTTGTTCTTTAAAGACTTACTGCTCCAAACGTCGATTTTGAACTATGTTGCATCGCAAATCGCCTTTCGTAGTTTTTGTTGTGTTCTCGTTAACCTTCGCCGCTTTAACTTTGCGATATTGCGATTGGGATTTTGCATATATCATATCGCACTTCCATCCTCCTTCGCACTCTGCCATCGCACTTTTTGAATTATTTTGCTCATTATTCTGCTCCAAGGCCTCTTTGTGCTACAACAAAGTTTTAATCCAGTTTAAACGCTCGCTTCTCACTTCTAAGCCTCATTTAATGTGTTAAGCCCTCCGTTAGCCTCTTTAGCCTTTTTCTTTCCTCCAAGCTGCAAATCAAAATTTTCTCAATCAGAATTAAGTCATGGATATTTTAGCTACATGGCTAGAAGCATGCTAGATAAAATATAAGATAAGTAAGGTGTGTTTAGCCGATTGGCCAAAGCTAAGTGCAATGGAAATTAGTTTCCTTTCTGCAATTTCTTTTCAGAAATTTAATTTAGTTTCTTTCTATCATTTCCTTTCTGCAAATTAAATTAGTTTCATTCTTTTCATTTCTTTTCAGCAATTCAGTTTAGTTTCCTTTCTGTCATTCCCTTCCAGCAATTTACTTTCTAGTTCTTATCATAGTTAAAAAAAATAGCACCCTTTCGTCAAGCAGAAGAGGATGACATGAACAAATTGCATCTGTTGTGTATATAGCATTGTCACCTCAGATTTTGTACAAACCCCGGGTTGATAAAGTAAAGTAGGGCAGCCCCTGGGAGTTGCATCACTCTTGGTGAAATACCAGGGCCCACCACTTTTTGGCGTCGTTGTTGGGGAGGTGTCTAATAGATGCTTTGATTTTGTTTTTAGAATTCTTTTCTTCTTTCCTTTCTTTTCATGTAATTTCATAAATATTGAAAAAATACAAAAAGATATGATTTTCATGCTTCGTAGGACTAGGAATACTCAAAGACAAACCTTACCTAAAACCCCCACATCACCTCCTAGCCACCCTTCACTCTTCTTCAGTGGCAGTGAAATTGAACCCCCTATAGGAGAGCCTTCTGAATATTTTGAGGATCCTATTTGGGAAGAAGAAGAAGACCTTGTTTCAACTGAGGGACCTGCTTCACCTATCTTAATCATGGCTGGGATCTAGAGAGCCTTTCCCATAAGAGAGGCAGATGGGGAAACAAAGATGAGAAACATTAGCCCCTAAGCTCTTCCACACTTCCATGGACTTACCTATGAGGACCCTGACACATTCATGTTTGAATTTTTTGTGGTTTGTAGGACTTATGACTACACCTCTGATGATTAGAAGTTGAATTTATTCCCATCCACCCTTAAGGATGCAGTCTTGCGCAGGTTCATGGGTCTGCCTAGGGATAGCATCACTACCTGGGCACAGATGGAAGAGGCCTTCAGAAACAAATACAATGACTACTTTAGGTCCAAGGAAAC
Source organism: Pinus albicaulis (assembly GCA_034641835.2). Lineage (NCBI taxonomy): Eukaryota > Viridiplantae > Streptophyta > Pinopsida > Pinales > Pinaceae > Pinus > Pinus albicaulis. Next base: position 118,105,004 of record CM076577.1, on the reverse strand, counting down.
TAAGGATGATATCTTTAGGATGACTATAGGGCCGGATGATTCCTAAGAGGACTATGAAGAGAGGTTTCACCTGAACTATAAGAGAGCCAACTGTACTCTTGATCCTAACTCACTTAAACTTGTAATTATTCGAGGGATCAGTGAAGAGATGATAGAAACCTTGAATATGCTATCAAGAGGATATATCTACCAACAACCCTATGAAGCAATAAAAATTGTCTTCTAGAACCATTCTAGGGCATTTAAGAAGAAGGGAAGAGCTTGCCAAAGTACATCCAATACCCCTTCCTCTTATACCTTCATAAAACATGATATTGGAAACATGCTAGAGGACTTCAAGAGTGACATGATACACACCTTTTCTTTGAAAATGGACACAATGCAAGTCAAAAGGAAGCAAGAGGAAGCAGAGAGAGCCCTATCCATCTTTTGTCCTAGATGTACCAAGAAGCACCTAAGAAATGAATGTCCACTGAATGTCATAGAGGTTTACTTAGTATGTGAGGAGAATCATGACACAGAAAATTGTCCCTCCTTACCTGGACTTAAGGTTGTAGATCAAGGTGGGGAAGCAATGCCAGAGCAACTATGTTTCATCAACCAGAGAAGGCCTCAAGGCCCTTGGCCATACCAAAAAGGTATGCAAGGTGCACCTTACTCTTACTATAACAACAATCAGAGTGCACCCATGCAACCTTCATACCCCCCCACTCCTCCATCCTGGTGTACACCTCCAATTTGGCCTTACAACCCTTCATATCATCCTCAGTCAATAAACCAACCATTCTAGTAGTATGTTCCACAACAACCTGAGTGGAACAATCCATCCCAAGGGTGGAGGCCTCAACAAAAAAACCACCTCTTATAATTTCTCCACCCCAACCTCAACCTCAGCTTAATCATGTTTCTCCACCTAGGCTACCTATACCTGCACAGCCCAATCTGAACTTGAACAACAGACAGGCACAACAGGCTCCCAATGGAGAAACATCCTATCCAACTTATGATGTGGAGATACAGGAGGTTAACCTTAGGTCAGGAAGAGTACTCCTAGACAACCATCCTCCATCTCCACCTATAGAGGTTGAGGAGGAAAAGGAAGAAGGTAACACTCAGATCCAACCGCATCCTTTTCCTGAGCGCTTCATCCACCCTAGTCAGCACATCCTAGAGGAGACTGAACTCCTGGGAGAATTGGAAAATTTGTGTGTAAAGGTACCACTTCTCCAGGCCATTAAGAATGTCCCTATCTACAATAGGCTCATCAAAGAAAAGTGCTTCAAGAAACTTGCGAGAAGAAAAAGAGATACCCCCACCATCAATGTGGTAGGACAACTGTCTGACCTAATGCTATGAAGGGTGATATTTCCAAAGTACCTAGACCCTGGTAGTCCAGTTGTTGATGTGCATGTAAATGGTGTCATAGTCCCCAACACTCTGATTGATCTAGGGGCTTCCATAAATTTCATGACCAAGGAAACTATGTTGAAACTTAATCTCCAAGGGGCTTTGAGGAAAACGATAATAGTTCTGCAACTTGTAGATCGATCCATAGTAACTCCGAAAGGAATTGTTGAGGATGTTATAGTTACCATTGAATCTTGGGAGTATCCTACAGATTTCCTGGTCCTACAACCAAAAACCAAGTTCAATGGTTATCCCCTCATCTTAGGGAGACCTTGGTTAGCCACTGCAGATGCTTATATTAGTTGTCGGGCCAGAAACATGACTGTCAAAAATGGGCCTTTATCTAAATAGCTAGTGTTATATCCTCCATCCCAGCCTTCCATTGATCATGATCTCCCTATATGGTTGGAGGATGAAGAAGATGACTTATATAACACTTCCCCTATGTGTACCATAGATGCTATTCTTAGAGGAGGGCAGCTTGATGAAGATGAACTCATCAACCATGCCATAAAAAACCAGTTCTTCACTAACATTCCTCTCGAAACCTTACTCAAAGAGTTTGAAAACCAACCTTGGTTGGAAGTGCACTCAGTTGAGTCAACCTCTGAATCCACCAAGGCTATTGATTTTGGCCCATCCAAGTCTCTGAAAATCAACCCAAACCTGTCGAATGAAGAAGAGACGCAGTTGTGCCAGCTTTTGAAAGAGAATCTAAATGAATTTTATTGGGATTACAGAGACATGAAAGGGGTTCATCCTTCAGTGTGAAAACATCATATTTACATCAATGAAGGATGCAAGCCCGTGAGACAACCCCAAAGAAGGATGAACCCGACTCTAAAGGACATAGTCAAAGAAGAGCTGCAGAAACCACTGGATGCAGGGTTCATATGTCCTATATCCAACAGTGAGTGTGTATCTCCTCTTGTCTTAGTCTCAAAGAAGAATGGGAAGTGAGTAATTTGAGTTAATTATCGATAACTTAACAAAGTCGCCAAGAAAGACCATTTCCCTTTGCCATTTATAGACCAAGTTCTGGATGGCCTTGCGGGGAAGAAGTTATTTTCCTTCTTAGATGCGTTCAGTGGGTACAATCAAATTCAAATCAGCCCTGAAGACCGAGATAAGACTACTTTCACCTTCCCTTGGGGTACCTTTGCTTATAGATTCCTGCCATCTGGTTTGTGCAATGCCCCAGCTACCTTCCAAAGGGTTTTCCTGAGCATATTTTCTGAGTTATTCCATGACTTTATCGAAATATACATGGATGATTTCACACCATATGGGGATTACTTCCAGGAAGCTCTCTCCAATTTGGGTAAAGTACTAAGAAGGTGCATTGATATGCATCTCTCCTTGAGCCCAGAAAAGTGTGAATTCCTGAAGAAAGCAGGGGTTGTATTAGGACACTCCATATCCCAAGCAGGAATACAAGTAGACCCGAACAAAATCAGTATCATCAAAAGGGTACCTGCTCCTCAAAAGCAGAAATATGTTAGGAGTTTCTTAATCTTAGTTGGTTACTATAGAAGGTTCATCAAAGATTTTAGCAAGATGGCTTCGCCATTATTTGGGTTACTAGCCAAAGATTCTGAGTTTATTTGGTCAGGTCCTTGTCAAGAGGCTTTCGAGCTTATTAAGAGAAAGTTGACTACTGCCCCCATTCTCCGAGGTCCAAATTGGACTCTGCCTTTCCACATCCACAATGATGCATCCGACAAAGTTGTAGGGGCAGCATTAGGACAATTAGAGGACAAAATCCCTTATGCCATTTATTTCATCAGCAAGAACTTGTCCAAGGCTGAGCTGAATTATATTGTTACTGAGAAGGAGATGTTAGCCACTTTCCATGCTTTGAACAAATTTAGGCATTATGTAACTGGATATCAAACCTTTGTTCACATTGACCATGCAGCCATCAAGTATTTAATGAACAAACCAGATGTTAATGCTAGAATAATTAGATGGTTGTTACTTTTGTGGCAATTTGATTTGACTATTGTTGATAAACCTAGAAAGGAGAATGTTGTTGCAGATTTTTTGTCCAAGTTAGCTCTCCCTACAGGTGAAGAAGGAATGGTGGATGACCGCGTGCCCGATGAACACCTATTTGCTATATCAGCACTCTCACCATGGTTTGCTGATATAGCCAACTACTTGGTTGTTGGAAAACTCCCACCTAATCTTTCATTCAAGGAGAGGAGTAGAATCATCAGAAAAAGTGCCCCTTTCACATGGATTGGGGGAAACCTTTTCAAGCTAGGCCCTGATCAAATCCTAAGGAGATGTGTGAGGGAGAAAGAAGTTTTGATATCATATCGACATGTCATGACAGCCCATGTGGAGGCCATTTTTCTGCAAAGAGAACTGCTTACAAAGTTTTGCAGGAAGGATACTATTGGCCTACCCTTCATCAAGATTCCAGAAGATATGCCAGTAGGTGTGACCAGTGCCAGAGGACGGGGAAACCCACACAAAGGGATGAAATTCCTTTACACCCTCAAGTGGCTCTTGAGCCATTTGACAATTGGGGCATGGACTTTGTTGGACCCATCGATCCACCATCTAGACAAAAGAATTATATCATAGTCTACACTGATTACCTAACAAAGTGGGATGAAAAAAAGCAGTGAGGGTAGAAACCAAGGAGAAAGTAGTAGAATTTCTGAGGGAAAATTTGTTTTACCAGTTTGGATACCCAGAGAAATATTCACTGATCAGGGAGAACAATTCACCTCTCACCTCATTGAGAATCTTTTGAGGAAGCACAAGATTAAGCATATAAATTCTACTGCTTATCACCCTCAAGCGAATGGCCAAGTAGAAGTGACTAACAGAGCTTTAGAGAGCATCCTCACCAAGGTTGTGAGCAGCAGCAGAAAATATTGGGAAAACAGATTGGTAGAAGCTACTTGGGCCTACAACACTACTTGGAAGACAAAAACATGATTCACTCCTTATGAAATAGTCTATGGTAAGAAGGCTCTACTTTCAGTTGAGTTTGAATTCAATACTTTAAGAATGGCAGCTGAATTAAATCTAGATCTATCAAATGCGCAAAAAGAGAGGTTGATGCAACTAAATGGATTGATGATTTCAGAATGCAAGCACCTCTTCACACGAAGGTAGTTCAGCTACAAAGGAAGTTCTGGCATGACAAGAACATCAAAGAAAAGACCTTCCAAGAAGGATATTTGGTGTTGTTGTATGATTCAAGGTTTAAATATTTCAAAGGCAAGTTGATGACAAGATGGTTGGGACCTTACACAGTGAAAAAATATTTTGATAATGGTGCAGTTCAAATCAGAACCATCGATGAGGATGGAATCCCCTTGCTTGTCAATGGTCACAGATTGAATATTTACAAGAAAAAATTTTCAACGGCAGAGTTCATAAATTCAATAAGCAGAGAGGTGTATGTGATGGGAAACCCCATATTTTCCCACACCTCTTGGAAAAAAGAAAAAAAAGACCAATGGGTGAAAACCTCTTTGAGGCACCCAAGACAAGCTTGTGGGTTGAAAAACTCGATGGAGGCAACTTACTTTCTCAAAAAAAGGAGAGAAAAAAAAAAGAGAATAAATATCCATGGGTGAAAGCCTCTCTGAGGTGCCCAAGGCAAGGTTGTGGGCTGAAAACCTCCATGGAGGCAACCCACTTTCTTTCAAAAAAAAAAAGAGAAAAAAACAAAAACAAAAACAAAAATACATCTACATTTTTGTGTTTTCTGTGTTTGTTGTTTTGCAGGTTATTAATGGTTTCTGGAAACACAAGAAGGCATTCATCTTCTTTTCCCTTCTTCTATTTTACCATCCATCCCATAATTCACTTCATTCATTTTCATAACTTCCTCCATCACCTCCATGCACCACATTCATCCATTCCTGAGCACAAGGTGGCAAGGAAATTCCTACAGACATCTGATGTCTAAGACTGCTACATACACCAAGGAATTCCTACAATTCAAAAGCCTGTTCTTGAACAACAAAGAAAATAAGATAGGAGCTAACAAATTAGACCCCAAGCAAGACAAGAGTGCCACCCATGGCATCTGGAGCATCCCCATGCAGCATCTCCAGCAAGAAGTAATAGCAAGGAAATATTAGCAGCTCACTCAGAGAGCTGCTCACTCAACAAGTTTCTCACTCAGAGAACAAAAAATGGTGAAGAACGCAACATCTAAAAGGATTGTATCCTCAATCCAGCTCCTGCAAATTCCTTGGAAACAACAACATGTAAACTCAGGTATAGCTTCTCACCCCTCACTATGCATCCATAATAGCCAGAAATAATTAAATTTGCAAACTTAGAGTTTAAGGGGCAGAAAGGTGGCCAGTGAGCTTGGCTGCCATCGTGAATTATGACTAGGGATAACTGCAAAGTCAAGCCACCTGGGCATGCAAAAGAAAATAATTTAAATTAAGTGGAGTTGAGGAGAACGAGGGGAGGAAACACGTAGACTATCATGAATTAATGGGGATAAGGAAACAACGGTCTCTAACGAAAACTCGAGCTAAGACCGAGTTACATAAGCACTCCATAAGTAGCTATGTGGTCTAATAATAAAGAAGGCTTGTCTCATCTAATCCAGTAAATTTAAGAAAAAAATTAAAGGGAGAGAGATCGACGAAAGCCCGTAGCGCAGCAACAATGAGCCTCAGCTGCATATTTTGGGACAACATGCAGTGGCAACATCAGAAAAACGTCACCCTACCAAAATCCTGGTCCTCTTTCGTAAACATGAGCAGGGAAGCTTTTATAGCAACACAAACAAGGCCGAATTCCACTTCTAGCCTTAGAGAAGAAGAAGAAGAACCAACAAAAAAAGAAGAAGAAGAGCTAGAATAAGAACCAGAAGAGGACCAAGAAGAAGAAGAGGAAGAGCTAAAGGGCCAAGGAAAAACATAAGAGATGGTCATAGAAGTAATAGAGATAGCAGAAAGTGGGCAAGAAGCGGACTCACAACACAGCACCACATCCCCTCAATACAAAGAGGTAGTTGCCACCTTATCTCCTCTGAGTGCAGAGTGAAAAAGGCAGACCTCTATGTATTTCAAAGCTGAAAAGAGTCATAGGATAAGTCAGAGAGAGCCAGAAAATCCTCCCATGAGCCTGATTATCATTGAATAATCACCAAGGGAGGAGGAAAGAATCGAAGAAATAGTTATGAAGGAGAAGTTGCAGAAGGCACAGGTAGAGAATGTAGCACTGAAGGAGAAATTGTAGCAAAAAGAGGAGAAAGTAGCCACCATGGCAGACTTATGCATATAATCCCTTCAACACAGATTCCCTTCATACTCATATGTTGTGTACCTCAAGGAGCAATGGCTTCTATTTCAAATCAAAACTCTAGCCTCCTTAGATCACTACCTTTCCAAGATTGTAGAAAATTCATGAATTTCTACAAGCAAGCTAACATGGCTGATGAGGCAAATATGGAAGAATTTTATGTGCATAACTTTGTGTTTACAAATCTCGATATTTGGAACCCCAATCCTACAATGGGGGATATGTAGTTAATGGCTCTAGCATCTTGGATGGTGAATGAGGACACTAGAGCAAAAGATATATGGAAGGTCATGGGAAGAAGAAATAGATAACCCTTATATATCATACCAGAATTGTTCATACCAAGAGGAGTCATCCTTAACCATCGAGAGATTGAAAGGGACCCGACACTGGTTGAAAGCTACCTTCAGACTCAAACCCAGGTGATAGGACAGTTTGATGATGTTTCTAGGTAGATAGAAGATGAGTGCATTATGGCCAGCCAGAGGAGATGGAACATCTTCCCTCGCAACCTCAAGAACAGGGAGTACCATACTTTAGAAAGACTGAGGGGTGCATTGGAAAGGGCACCATTATACAAGAGGGCCATGAAGGCAAAAAAGATCCAATGGTTGGGACTAAAGCTCATCCCACCTTTGTTGTTGGGGCTGAATGATGAAAAGGACATAGATGCACAAGATAGAGAATGGGAGAGTGCGGAAAATAATAATGGTTTTTACCCCCTTGGGGAAACTCCCACACTTCTTCCTCGGGAAATCAAGGGGGCTATCAAAGCCTTGAAGGAAATGCAAGAGCAGGATTAGTTTCTCAGAGGATGAGCAACCATTCAGTAGGGGGGTGATGATGAGCTCCATCATTAGACATATTTGGAGGGGTTAATGGTCACCTTTTTGCCTTATTAGATCTTTTTTTCTTGCATTTTTATTATTATTTGGTTTTATGATGCTAGTGTATATGGTGATTAAGGTTAACATACTGTGAGTGCCTAATATGAGGTTGAGTGCAGAAAATCGTGATTTATTAATCATTTTAATAAGGATTTTATCATAAAGACTTGGAGGAGACAACAAAGAGAAATTATAGGAGGATTTTCCACCCTCCTTAACTCTCAAAGGCAGCCGAAGGATCCAAAATATTCTCTCCAGCAATTCGAATTCCAAAGGTAGCCAAAGGATCCCCAAGGATTCTCTCCAGCAATTCAAATTCCAGGGGCAGCCAAGCACTCAATCTATGTTTACTTGAAGTCAAGTGGACTCAATCACCATTTTTCTAGGGATTTGTTGGTAGTTGCCTTTTAGAATAAATAAAGTAGAGATAGAGCAACGAAGAGTTAGTCAATTAGTCGATTCTAGTTGAAATTATGTTGGAAGATATTGAGATTTTTATTATTTTACTCAGTGATCAAATTTTTAGAGATGTATGAGGTTATTCTTTTATGAAATGAGCAGACAGATTTCATTCTACTGATTTAAGTTTCAGAGAGCTAGGCTCGTGGGTTAGGGCCCAATCCATGTGCCTCATCTTCTCTGTTGTTGCTATATTTTCCTTTCTGTCATTAGCTAGTTTTGCTTCTACCATTTAGTTAGATCTTCTTTTAATAGTTTCATTGCTGTTTAGTTTTGCTTCCAGTGTGTTGTTGTAGTTCATTTTCTTGTGAGTAGTGGAATAGAGGAAAAAATCCAAAATTTGTGGTCAAGCCTCCCCCCCTCATCTCTGTCAATAGAGTTCGAGCAGGGTAGACCCTCCCATAGGCCAAAAATTTCTTTCTTTTTGAGTTTAGGGAAGAAACTGCATTACCAATTTTCAGTCTCTCTTTGACTATTTTTATCACGCATTCTTTCCTGCTTTTTGTGCATGAATCTGCAGGTGTGTTACACTTTTGAGCACTGCTGGTACGCCTCCATTTCCTCCTGTTTCCTGCTTATTTTTACTGTTGCACCCACCTTTTATTCCCAAAAACACTTAAACCTTTCAGCCTGCCTCATTCCTTTGTTTTTATCGTTCATGATTGCCTTACCTCTTTTAACACAAAACGCTTGAAAAACCATTAGAACTCAACCTCCACCTTTCCTCCTCAAACTACCTGCTATTGTACATCGCAATCGCATTTCACATGATTTTTTTTTGCCTTTAACATTTACCGTTCGTTTTTTCCGATTGCAATATTGTGAAATCCCAAATCGCACTTAGCATTGTTTCCCTTTTCCATTCACACTTACCGCTCATTTTTTTCAATTGCAATATTGTGAAATCGTAAATCGCAACGTTTTCCTTTTTTTTCAAGACTTGCCGCTTGTTTTTTCCAATTGCAATATTGCAAAATCGCAAATAGCACCATTTACCTTTTTCTTTGAACACTTACCGCTCATTCCGTCGATTCGATAACTTCGTTGCATCGCATATCTCACTTCGCACAATTTCCCTTCTCCCTTTAACACACATTGCTCCAAACTGGCGATATTGCGATTGCAATATCACTCCCACCACCACGTCACCCAATGCAACTGCACTTTGCACCTTTTCCTTGTTTCTTAAAAGACTTACCGCTCCAAACACCGATTCCGAAACTCCGTCACATCGCAAATCGCCTTTCGCAGTTTTTGATGTGTTCCCGTTAACCTTCACCACTTTAACTTTGCGTTATTTCGTTTGCGATTTCGCATATCTCATATCACACTTCTTTCCTCCATCGCACTCCGCCATTGCACTTTTCGAATTATTCTGCTCCAAGGTCTCTTTGCGCTACAACAAATTTTTAATCCGGTTTAAACCCCCACTTTCCACTTCTAAGCCTCATTTCATGTGTTAAGCCCTCCATTAGCATCTTTAGCCTTTTTCTTTCCTCCAAGTTGAAAATAAACATTTTCTCAATCAGAATTAAGTCATGGATAGTTTAGGTGCATGGATAGAAGCATGGTAGATAGAGCATAAGATAAGTAAGGTGTGTTTAGCCGATTGGCCAAAGTTAAGTCCAATTGAAATTAGTTTCCTTTCTGCAATTTCTTTTTAGCAATTTAATTTAGTTTCTTTCTGGCATTTCCTTTCTGCAAATTATGTTAGTTTCATTCTTGTCATTTCTTTTCAGCAATTCAGTTTAGTTTCCTTTCTGTCATTCCCTTCCAGCAATTTACTTTCCAGTTCTTATCATAGTTTAAAAAATAGAACCCTTTCGTAAAGCAGAAGAGGATGACATGAACAGATTGCATCTGCTGTGTATAAAGCACTGTCACCTCCAAGTTTTTAGGAACCCCGAGTTGATAAAGTAAAGTAGGCCAGCCCCTGGGAGTTGCAGCACTCTTAGTGCAATACCAGGGCCCACCACTTTTTGGCGCTATTTCCGGGGAGGTATCTAGTAAATGCTTTGATTATGTTTTTAGCATTATTTTCTGCTTTCCTTTCTTTTCATTTCATTTCATAAATATTGAAAAAAGTACAAAAATATCTTATTTTCATGCCTCGTAGGACTAGGAATACTCAAATACAAACCTTACATAAAACCCCCACATCACCTCCTAGCCACCCTTCACTCTTTTTCAGTGGCAGTGAGATTGAACCCCCTATAGGAGATCCTTCTGAATGTTTTGAGGATCCTATTGGAGAAGAAGAAGAAGACCTTGTTTCCAGTGAGGGACCTGCTTCACCTATCTTAACCATGGTTAGGATCCAGAGAGCCTTTCCCATAAGAAAGGCAGATGGGGAAACAAAGATGAAAAAAATTAGCCCCTCAACTCTTCCACACTTCCATGGACTTACCTCTGAGGACCCTGACACATTCATGTTTGAATTTTTTGTGGTCTAAAGGACTTATGACTACACCTCTGATGATCAGAAGTTGAAGCTATTCCCATCCACCCTTAAGGATGCAACCTTGCATTGGTCCATGGGTCTTCCTGGGGATAACATCACTACATGGGCACAAATGGAAGAGACCTTCAGCAACAAATACAAGGACTATTATAGGTCTAAGGAAACTTAGGATGACTTTAGGGCCAGATGAATCCTTAGAGGACTATGAAGAGAGGTTTCAACTGAACTATAAGACATCCAACTGTACTCTTGATCCTGACTCACTTAAACGTGTACTTCTTCAAGGGATCAATGAAGAGATGATAGAAACCTTGAATATGCTATCAGGAGGAGATATCTACCAACAACCCTATGAAGCAATCGAAATTTTCTTCTGGAGCCATTCTAGGGCATTTAGGAAGAAGGGCAGAGCTATCCAAAGTACATCCAATACCCCTTCCTCTTCCACCTTCATAAAACATGAGATTAGAAACATGCTAGAGGACTTCAAGAGTGACATGTTGCACACCTTTGCTTTGAAAATGGACACAATTTAGGTCAAAAGGAAGCAAGAGGAATCAAAGACAGCCCTGTCCATCTTTTTTCCTAGATGTGCTATGAAGCGCCCAAGAAATGAATGTCCATTGATTGTCATAGAGGTTTTCTTAGTCTATGAGGAGAATCATGCCATAAAAAAGTGTCCCTCCTTACCTGTACTTAAGACATTATATCAAGGTGGGGAAGCGATGCTAAAGCAACTCTATTTCATCAACCAAAGAAGGCCTCAAGGCCCTCGGCCATACCAACAAAGTATGTAAGGTGCAACTTACTCTTACTATCACAACAATCAGAGTGCACCCATGAAACCTTCGTGCACCCCCATTGCTCCATCCTGGTCTACACCTTCTATTTGGCCTTACAACCCTTCATATCATCCTCAGTCAGTAAACCAACCATTCCAGTGGTATGTTCCACAACAACCTCAGTGGAACAATCCATCCCAAGGGTGCAGGCCTCAACAAAATCAACCACCTGCTCTAATTCCTCCACCCCAACCTCAACCTCAACTTACTCATGCTACTCCACCTAGGCTACCTATACCAGCACAGCCCAATCCGAACCCGAACAACATACAGGCACAACAGGCTCCCAGTGGAGAAACATCCTATCCAAATTATGTTGTGGAGATACAGGAGGTTAACCTCGGGTCGGGAAGAGTACTCCCAGACAACCATCCTCCATCTCCACCTGTAGAGGTTGAGGAAAAGGAAGAAGGTAACACTCAAATCCAAATTCCTCCTTTTCCTGAGCGCTTGATCCACCCTATTCAGCACACCCCGGAGGAGACTAAACTCCTGGTAGAATTGGAAATTTTGTTTGTAAAGATACCATTTCACTAGGCCATTAAGGATGGTCCTATCTACAATAAGCTCATCAAAGAAAAGTGCTTCAAGAAACCTAGGAGAAGAAAAAGAGATACCCCCACCATCAATGTGGTAGGACAACTGTCTCGCCTACCTGGACCCTAGTAGTCCAGTTGTTGATTTGCATGTAAATGGTGTCATAGTCCCCAACACTCTGATTGATCTAGGGGATGCCATCAATGTCATGACCAAGGAAACTATGTTGAAACTTAATCTCTAAGGGGCTTTGAGGAAAACCACAACAGTTCTGCAACTTGCAAATCGATCCATAGTAACTCCGGAAGGAATTTTTGAGGATGTTATAGTTTCCATTAACTCTTGGGAGTATCCTACATATTTCTTGGTCCTGCAACCAAAAACCAAATTCAATGGTTATCCCCTCATCTTAGGGAGACCTTGGTTAGCCACTGCATATGCTTATATTAGTTGTCAGGATGGAAAAATGACTATCAAAAATGGGCCTTTGTCTAAACAGTTAGTGTTATATCCTCCAGCCCAGCCTTGCATTGACCATGATCTCCCTATATGGGTGGAGGATGAAGAAGATGAGTTATATAACACTGCCCCTATGTGTACCATAGATGTTATTCTTAGATGGGGGCAACTTGATGAATATGAACTCATCGACCATGCCATTCAAAACCAGTCCTCCACTAACATTCCTCTCGAAACCTTAGTCAAAGAGTCTGAAAGCCAACCTTGGATGGAAGTGAACTCAGTTGAGTCAACCTCTGAATCCACCAAGGGAAGAAAGCAGGGGTTCTATTAGGACACTCCATATCCCAAGAAGGAATACAGGTAGACCCGAACAAAATCACTATAATCAAAAGGGTACCTGCTCCTCAAAAGCAGAAATATGTCAGGATTTTCTTAGGCTTAGCTGGTTACTACAGAAGGTTCATCAAAGATTTCAGCAAGATGGCTTCACCATTATTTGGGTTATTGGCCAAAGGTTCTGAGTTTATTTGGCCTGGTCCTTGTCAAGAGGCTTTTGAGCTTATTAAGATAAATTTGACTACTTCCCCCATCCTCCGATGTCCAAATTGGACTCTGCCTTTCCACATCCACGTTGACGCATCCGAAAAAGCTGTAGGGGCAGCATTAGGACAATTAGAGGACAAAATCCCTTATGCCATTTTTTTTATCAGCAAGAACTTGTGCAAGGCCGAGTTGAATTATATTGTTACTGAGAAGGAGATGTTAGCCATTGTCCATGCTTTGAGAAAATTCAGGCATTATGTAACTGGATATCGAACCTTTTTTTACACTGAGCATGCATCCATCAAGTATTTAATGAACAAACCAGATGTTAATGCAAGAATAATTAGATGGTTTTTACTTTTGCAGCAATTTGATTTGAATATTGTTGATAAACTGGAAAGGAGAATGTTGTTGTAGATTTTTTGTCCAGGTTATCTCTCCCTACAAGTGAAGAAGGAATGATGGATGACCAGCTGCCCGATGAAAACATCTTTGCTATATCAGCACTCTCACCATGGTTTTCTAATATAGCCAACTAATTGGTTGTTGGAAAACTCCCTCCTAATCTTTCATTCAGGGAGAGGAGAAGAATCATCAGAAAAAGCGCCCCTTTCACATGGATTGGGGGGAACCTTTTCAAGCTAGGACCTGATCAAAACCTAAGGAGATGTGTGAGGAAGGAAGAAGTTTTTGATATCCTCTCTCCATGTCATGATATCCCATGTGGAGGCCACTTTGTTTCAAATATAACTTCTTACAAAGTTTTGTAGCCAGGATACTATTGGCCTACCCTTCGTCAAGATTCCAAAAGATACACTAGCAAGTGTGGCCAATGCTAGAGGATAGGGAAACCCACACAAAGGGATGAAATTCTTTTACACCCTTAGGTGGCTCTTGATCCATTTGACAAGTGGGGCACAGACTTTTTTGGACCTCTCGATCCACCATCCGGAAAAAAGAAATATACCATAGTCTGCACTGATTACCTAACAAAGTGGGCTGAAACAAAAGCAGTGAGGGTAGAAACCAAGGCGAAAGTAGCAGAATTTCTGAGGGAGAATGTGTTTTACAAGTTTGGATACCCCAGAGAAATAGTCATTGATAAGGGAGCACAATTCACCTCTCACCTCATTGAGAATATTTTTAGGAAGCACAAGATTAAGATAGAACTTCTATTGCCTATCACCCTCAAGCGAATGGGCAAGTAGAAGTGACTAACAGAGCTTTAGAGAGCATCCTCACCAAGGTTGTGAGCACCAATAGAAAATATTGGGCAAACAGATTGGTAGAAGCTACTTGGGCCTACAACACTACTTGTAAGACAACAAGAGGATTCACTCCTTATGAACTATTCTATGGTAAGAAGGCTCTACTTTTAGTTGAGTTTGAATTCAACACTTTAAGAATGGCAGCTGAATTAAATCTAGATCTATCAAATTCCCAAAAAGAGAGGTTGTTGCAACTAAATGGATTGGATGAGTTTAGAATGCAAGCGCTTCTTCACACTGAGGTATTTCAACTGCAAAGGAAGGTCTGGAATGACAAGAACATCAAAGAAAAGACCTTCCAAGAAGGAGATTCGGCGGTGTTGTATGATTCAAGGTTTAAAGATTTCAAAGGCAAGCCATCAAAATGGCCCTGGAAGTTCACGACCCGAAAAACTACTAAAAATAGTAACTATGCTATTATTAAGGAAACTGAAAAACTGAAAGAAACAATGGTGGGGCCCCAAGTGGAATAGTTGAGTGACCTCCAATATCCACCTGGATCAGATATCAATCTTTTGATCCTTGTACCCATTTAAATTCCTTTAATAACCCTTTAATCATATATCAAATCTATTACACGCCATATGCAATATTTCTAATCTAACGATCTAAATCACTAGATCTTATAACGAATTGATTGCTTGCATAATAAATGAATAGTGCAAATTGCAACTTTAAGCAAATACCAATATCATATGTTTTCGTCGCTTTTAAGATGCGAAATGCGATCTGCGCAAATCAGACATCGCATTTTATTGCGATGAATATAACTTTCCACTTGGTTTAACGTTGTGGAATGTGATATGCACTAAAGACACCAACTGTTGTGCTTTGTTGGATTTTGTGGATACACTTTGTTATTTTTATTGTGTCATCGAGTCTGACTTATCGCAATTCCTATTGATATTTTTTTTAGTTTATCTTTTAAAGGAGGCGCGATGCGATTATAACTTTTAAAAGGTTTTTTAAGCTTTTTCAATGGGAATTGTTTATAACTCAGATAAAGGTTGAAGCGTTGTTCACAGTTCGCAATGTTTATATATGTTTTAATTGTTTCAACTTGTAAAATTTGTGATTTGCGGTACGCGCAATGAATTTAAATCAGCAAGAAAAAATCCTTTTATCCTCAAGTTTTGAAAACTTAACGCTAAAAACAATAATAAAAAATGCTTCTTTTACTCTATTTATTTTTTAAAGGGTCCCCATTTATATTAATATAAATGGGGGGTGTTGTATAGTACAATAATACCTAAGCTCTCCCGCACATACTCTGTACTCCACATAAGCAAACATAATAATATTAAATCAACATTTTTTTCAGCCCCGCCCCCGCCACCCACGACCCCCCCACCACCCACCCCCCCCGCCCCTCCCCCCGAGGCCTATGAAAACAACCTATAACCACATGAATTCTTGTATCAATATTGAACAAAGCATTAACATAATAGTTCCCTACAACCGCATCAACAGCTAGCTTCGCACAACCACCTTTGTACAACTACTTCCGTAGTTGCAAAAAGTGTTCCTAAATAATAATTTAAAAATACAAAGTCTTTTGCACATTCGTTACACAATTAATTTAGAACCCTCATTTTGTAGGTTGTAACCCTGTACAAAAACTATCTGCAAACAAATTCTTAAAAATAGAAAATAAACAATAGCAAGAGCATAAAACATAAAACAGATATACACAGATATTTTCCCCTGGATCCCAAATCGGGACTACCAGCTTGATTTTTCATTATATTCCTTTTACTGTTACAACACATATATATACATGTCGAAGCATTCATAAACCCCAATCCATTAACCCTGAATTACAACATAACCGTAGTTCCCTTTACCGGATCTAAAAAATACTAGGGGTGGAAAACCATCATGCCCCAAAAATATGTGTAAACCCATGCACAAAACCATAGGCGGGACCGCTCACCGAAAAATCAGGAGAAAAAAAAATTCACGGGGCATTGCCCGCCCCCTATGAACCCCTTAACAGTGAGGTCTTGATGAGCTCCATCATTAGACATATTTGGAGGGGTTAATGGTCACATTTTTTCCTTATTAGATCTCTTTTTCTTGCATTTTTATTATTATTTGGTTTTATGATGCTAGTATAGGTGGTGATTAAGGCTAACATACTCTAAGTGCCTAATATGAGGTTGAGTGCAGAAAATCATGATTTATTAAGCATTTTTATAAGGATTTTATCATAAAGACTTGGAGGAGACAACAAAGAGAAATTATAGGATGATTGTCCACCCTCCTTAACTCTCAAAGGCAGCTGAAGGATCCCAAATATTCTCTCTAGCAATTTGAATTCCAAAGGCAGCCAAAGGATCCCCAAGGATTCTCTCCAGCAATTCGAATTCTAGGGGCAGCCAAGCACTCAATCTTTGTTTACTTGGATTCAAGTGGACTCAATCACCATTTTTCTAGGGATTTGTTGGTAGCTGCCCTGTAGAATAAATAGAGCAAAGATAGAGCTACGAAGAGTTAGTCAGTTAGTCGATTCTAGTTGAAACTCTGTTGGAAGCTATTGAGCTTTTTATTATTTTACTCAGTGATCAAACTTTCAGAGATGTATGAGGTTATTCTTTTATGAAATGAGCAGATTGATTTCATTCGACTAATTTAAGTTTCAGAGAGCTAGGTTCGTGGGTTAGGGCCCAATCCATGTGCCTTAGCTTCTCTATTGTTACTATCTTTTCCTTTCTATCATTAGCTAGTTTTGCTTCATCCATTTAGTTAGATCTTCTTTTAATAGTTTCATTTATGTTTAGTTTTGCTTCCAATGTGCTATTGTAGTTCATTTGCTTGTGAATAGTGGAATAGAGGAAAAAATCCAAAATTTGTGGTGAATCCTCCCCCTCTCATCGCTGTCAATCGAGTTTGAGCAGGGTAGACCCTCCCACAGGCCAAAAATTTCTTTCTGTTTGAGTTTAGGGAAGAAACTACATTACCAAGTTCGAGTCTCTCTTTCACTATTTTTGTCACGCATTTTTGTCTGCTTTCCGTGCACAAATCCGCAGGTGTGTTACACTTATGAGCACTGCTGGTACACCTCCCTTTCCTCCTGTTTCCTGCTTATTTATACCAAAAACACTTAAACCCTTTAGCCCGCCTCATTCCTTTGTTTCTATTGTTCACAATTGCCTTACCTCTTTTAACGCACAACGCTTGATTAGAACTCAACCTCCGCCTTTCCTTTTCGAACTTCCCACTACCGTACATCGAAATCGCATTTCGCATTTTTTTTTTTTTGCCTTTAACATTTACCGCTCGCTTTCGCCAATTGTGATATTGCGAAATCGCACTTAGCATTGTTTCCCTTTTCCATTAACAATTACCGCTCATTTTTGTCGATATTGCGATATTGCGATATTAGGACACTCCATATCCCAAGTAGGAATACAGGTAGACCCGAACAAAATCACTATCATCAAAAGGGTACCTGCTCCTCAAAACAGGAAGATGCCGGGACTTTCTTAGGCTTAGGTGGTTACTATAGAAGGTTCATCAAATATTTCAGCAAGATGGCTTCACCATTATTTGGTTTACTGGCCAAATATTTCGAGCTTATTTGGTCTGGTCATTGTCAAGAGGCTTTCGAGCTTATTAAGAGAAATTTGACTAATTCCCCCATCCGTCGAGGTCCAAATTGGACTCTGCCTTTCCACATCCATACTGATGCATCTGACAAATCTGTAGGGGCAACATTACGACAATTATAGGAAAAAATCCCTTATTCCATTTATTTCATCATCAAGAACTTGTCCAAGGCCGAGCTGAATTATATTGTTACTGAGAAGAAGATGTTAGCCATTGTCCATGCTTTGAACAAATTCAGGCATTATGTAACTGGATATCAGACCTTTTTTCACACTGACCATGCAACCATCAAGTATTTAATGAACAAATCGGATGTTAATGATATAATAATTATATGGTTGTTACTTTTACAGCAATTTGATTTGATTATTGTTGAGAAACCTGAAAAGGAGAATGTTGTTGCAGATTTTTTGTCCAGGTTAGCTCTCCCTACAAGTGAAGAAGGAATGGTGGATGACCAGCTGCCCGATGAACACCTCTTTGCTATATCAGCACTCTCACCATGGTTTACTTATATAGCCAACTACTTGGTTGCTGGAAAACTCCCTCCTAATGTTTCATCCAGGGAGAGGATCAGAATCATCAGAAAAAGTGCCCCTTTCACATGGATTGGGGGAAACCTTTTTAAGTTAGGCTCTGATCAAATCCTAAGGAGATGTGTGAGGGAGGAAGAATTTTTTTATATCCTCTTTGCATTTCATGACATCCCATGTGGAGGCCACTTTGTGTATAAATTTAAACAATACAATGATGTATTACCGGACTCTCCTGATCTAAAAATTAAATCCACTGTTAAATACATAATCCTTCTACTTAATTCTTTGCAGAAACTAAATCGCCAATTACAAACACATGAAAAAAAATCAATCGCACATAACAAGATGTTTTTACCAGGAAATCTTAAAGCTAAAAACCCCAACTATCATATATTATGTATATCATGCATCATGAAACATTCTCATACAAAACTCTACTCCAACAGCTCTTAGTAAAATATACAATCGTCTCAAATTGTCATACAAAAATTGTTCACACGTGCACCAATTTACTGCCTCCTGACAGCCTGCCTCCACTGCGCAATCCTTGATGGTCAAGAACCTCTGAATGATTTCGATATGGCCAGCCTTGACTGTGCAATCCTCATAAGCATCTCCAATGTGTGTGTAGATGCATTGAATGCACCACTATAGTCACAACTAATAGTCAACTAGGCCCTTTCACCTATCTCTCAATTGGGTCTCCACTAGATCTGACATGGATGTAGTTAACAGTAGTATTTCTTCAGTTGCAAGTGAGACCACTACTTTTGAATTTAATAAATAATTAATTCATTGATCTCTCACTAGTGTATCTTTAGTTACAACCAGTTACAACTAACACAATTGAGTCAAAATAAATAACAACTCACATAACTACTCTTCCAACTCTATTACAACTATTTCACACTCAGTTACAATGAATTCCACTGCATGGTCCACCAACCAACCACTTCAACTCCAAATCCACTTAGCTAACTAATTTGCCACTTCAGTTAACTAGTTCCAAGTGCTCATTGAAAATAGATAATTATTTATTGTCTAATTTTTGTTAAGGGCTTAACAAAAATCGACATGCATTCTAATTTTAGACATGCATTCCACAAAACAACTTCGCACATGCATTCCAAACTTAGACGCCCATCCATCCATTTAATTTTCTCAACCATCTATAAATAGATTACTGCTAAAAATAGAATTTGATCCAAATTCTAAAAAATAGACATTTCACCTAAAAATAGCATGTGTGAGCCCCACCCAGTGTAGGTGCTTATATTTCACTAGGATCAAGGATGATGTTTCCAAATGCTAATTTCATTGTTTATTGTTGTAATATTTAACACTTTGCTGCAAATAGAACTGCTTACAAAATTTTTCAGGGAGGATACTATTGGCCTACCCTTCATCAAGATTCCAGAAGAAGCAGGTGTGACCAGTGCCAGAGGGTGGGGAAACCCACACAAATGGATGAAATGCCTTTACACCCTCAGGTGGTTCTTGAGGCATTTGACAAGTGGGGCATGGACTTTGTTGGACCTATCGATCCACCATCCGGACAAAATAAGTATATCATATTTTGCACTGATTTCCTAACAAAGTGGGTTGAAACAAAAGAGTGAGGGTAGCAACCGAGGAAAAAGTAGCAGAATATCTGAGGGAGAATGTGTTTTACAAGTTTGGATACCCCAGAGAAATAGTCATTGATCAGGGAGCACAATTCACCTCTCACCTCATTGAGAATATTTTGAGGAAGCACAAGATTAAGCATACAACTTCTATTTCCTATCACCCTCAGGCGAATGGCCAAGTAGAAGTGACTAATAGAGCTTTAGAGAGTATCCTCACCATGTTTGTGAGCTACATCAGAAAATATTGGGCAGATACATTGGTAGAAGCTACTTAGGCCTACAACACTACTTGGAAGATAACAACAGGTTTCACTCCTTATGAACTAGTCTATGGTAAGAAGGTTCTAGTTTCAGTTGAGTTTGAATTCAATAATTTAAGAATGGTAGCTGAATTAAATCTAGATCTATCAAATGCCTAAAAAGAGAGGTTGTTGCAACTAAATGGATTGATGAGTTTAGAATGAAAGCACTTCTTCACACAGAGGTAGTTCAGCTGCAAAGGAAGGTCTGACATGACAAGAACATCAAAGAAAATACCTTCCACGAAGGATATTGGACGTTGTTGTATGATTCAAAGTTTAAAGATTTTAAAGGCAATCTGATGACAAAATGGTTGGGACCTTACACAATGGAATTTTTTTTTGATAATCGTGCAGTTCAAATCATAACCATAGATGAGGAAGGAATCCCCTTGATTGTCAATGATCACAGACTGAAAAGATCCATGGGTGAAAACCTCTCTGAGGTGCCCAAGGAAATTATGTGGGTTGAAAACCTCCATGGAGGCAGCCTACTTTCTTTCCAAAAGAAAAAAAGAGAAAAAGAAAAATACATCTGCATTTCTATGTTTTCTGTGTCCATTGTTTTGCAGGTTATTAAGGGTTTATGGAAACACATGAAGGCATTCATCTCCTTTTCCCTTCTTCTATTTTACCATCCATCCCATCATTCACTCCATTAATTTTCATAAATTCCTCCATCACCTCCATGCACCACATTCCTCTATTCCTGAGCACAAGGTAGCAAGGAAATTCCTATATACATTTAATGTCTGAGACTGCTACAGACACTAGGGAATTCCTACAGCGCAAAAAAAATTGTTCTTGAAAAGAAAAGAAAACAAGAGAGGAGCTGAAAAAGTAGACACAAAACAAGACAATATTGCCACCCATGGCATCTGGAGCATCCCCACGCAGCATATCCAGCAGGAAGAAACAACAAGGAAAGATCAGCAACTCACTCAGAGAGCTGCTCACTCAAAAATATGCTCACTTAGAGAACATAAAATGGTGAAGAACACAACATCTAAAAGGCTTGTATCCTCAATCCAGCTCCTACAAACGCCTTGGAAACAACAACATGTAAACTTAGTTATAGCTTCTCACCCCTCGCTATGCATCCATAATAGCCATAAATAATTAAATTTGCAGACTTAGAGTTTAAGGGGCATAAAGGTGGCCAGTTAGTTTGGCCACCATCGTGAAGTATGACTAGGGAGAACTACAAAGTTGTGCCACCTGGGCATGAAAAAGAAAATAATTTCAATCAAGTGGAGTTGAGGAGAACGAGGGGAGGATACAAGCAGTCCATCATGAATTAACGGGGAGAAGGAAACAACAGTCTCTAACGAAAACTAGATCTAAGGCCGAGTTACATAAGAACTCCAGAAGTAGCTGCGAAGTCTAATAATAAAGAAGGCCCGTCTCATCCAAACCAGTAAAAAAAAAAACAAAAAACAAAAAAATTAAAAATTTAATTAAAGGGAGAGAAACCGACAAAAGCCCGCAGCGCAGCAACAGTGAGCCTCAGTTGCATATTTTGGGAAAACATGCAGCGGAAACAACATAACAGTGTCACCCTACCCATTTCCTAGTCCTATTTCGCAAACATGAGCAAGGAAGCTTTTATAGCAACCCAAAGAACGTCGAATTCCACTTTTATCCTTAGAGAAGAAGAAGAAGAACCAGCAGAGGAAGAAGAACCAGAAGAAGAAGAAGAGCCAGAAGAATAACCAGAAGAGGACTAAGAAGAAGAAGAGGAAGAGCAAAAGGGCCAAGGAAAAACAGAATAGATGGCCATAGAAGTCATAGAGATAGCAGAAATTGGGTAAGAAGCAGACTCACAACACATCACCACATCCCCTCAATACAATGAGGTAGTTTCCACCTTAGCTCCTCTGAGTGCAAAGATAAAAAGGCAGCCCTCTATTTATTTCAGCACTCACAAGAGTCATAGAGAGCCAGAAAATCCTCCCACGAGCCCGATTATCATTAAAGAATCACCAAGGGAGGAGGAAAGAATCGAAGAAACAGTTCTGAAGGAGCAGCTACAAAAGGCACAGGCAAAGAATGTAGCACTGAAGGAGAAATAGCAGCAAAAAGAGGAGCAAGTAGCCACCATGGTAGACTTATGCATAGAATCCCCTCAACATAGATTCCCTTCTGAGTAATATATTGTGTATCTCAAGGATCAATGGCTTCTATTTCAAATCAAAACTCTAACCTCCTGTGGATCACTGCCTTTCCAAAATTGTAGGAAATTCATGAATTTCTAAAAGCAAGCTAACATGGTTGGTGAGGCAAAGACGGCAGAATTTTATGTGCATAACTTTGTGCTGACAAATCTGGATATTTGGGACCCCAATCCTACAGTGGGTGATATGTAGTTAATGGCTCTAACATCTTGGATGGTGAATGAGGACACTAGAGAAAAATAAATATGGAAGGTCATGGGAAGAAGAAATAGAGAACCCTTATATATCAAACCAAAATTGTTCAGCCCAAGAGGAGTCATCCTTAATTATTAAGAGATTGAAAGGGACCCGGCATTGGTTGAAAGCTACCTTCGGACTCAAACCCAGGTGATATGCCACTTTGATGATGTTTCTAGGGAGATAGAAGATGAGTGCATTATGGCCAGCCATAAGAGATGGAACAGCCTCAAAAACAGGGAGTACCATACTCTAGAAAGACTAAGGAGTGCATTGGAAAGGGCACCATTATACAAGAGGGCGATGCAGGCCAAAAATATCCAATGTTTGGGACTAAAGCTCAACCCACCTTTGCTGCTAGGGCTGAATGATGAAAAGGACACAGATGCACAAGATAGAGAATGGGAGAGTGCAGAAAAGAGTAATGGTTTTTACCCCCTTGGGGAAACTCCCACACTTCTTCCTCAGGAAATCAGGGGGGGTATCAAAGCCTTGAAGGAAATGCAGGAGGAGTATTATTTGCTCAAAGGATGAGCAACCATTCAGTAAGGGGGTGATGATGAGCTCCATCATTAGAAATATTTGGATGGGTTAATGGTCACCTTTTTGCCTTCTTAGATCTCTTTTTCTTTCATTTTTATTATTATTTGGTTTTATGATGCTATTATAGGTGGTGATTAAGGCTAACATACTCTGAGTGACTAATATGAGGTTGAGTGTAGAAAAATCATGATTTATTAAGCATTTTTATATGGATTTTATCATAAAGACTTGGAGGAGACAACAAAGAGAAATTATAGGAGGATTGTCCACCCTCCTTAACTCTCAAAGGCAGTTGAAGGATCCCAAATATTCTCTCTATCAATTCAAATTCCAAAGGTAGCCAAAGGATCCCCAAGGATTCTCTCTAGCAATTTAATTTCATGGGTAGCCAAGCACTCAATCTTTGTTTACTTGGATTCAAGTGGACTCAATCACCATTTTTTTAGGGAGATGTTGGTAGCTGCCCTGTAGAATAAATAGAGTAGATATAAAACTAGGAAGAGTTAGTCGTTACTCGATTCTAGTTGAAACTCTGTTGGAAGCTATTGAGCTTTTTATTATTTTACTCAGTGCTCAAACTTCCAGAGATGTATGAGTTTGTTCTTTTATGAAATGAGAAGACTGATTTCATTCGACTGATTTAACTTTCGGAGAGCTAGGCTCGTGGGTTAGGGCCTAATCCATGTGCCTCAACTTCTTTGTTGTTACTGTCTTTTCCTTTCTGTCATTAGCTAGTTTTTCTTCTGCCATTTAGTTAGATCCGCTTTTAATAGTTTCATTGTTGTTTAGTTTTGCTTGCAGTGTGTTGTTGTAGTTCATTTTCTTATGAGTAGTGGAATAGAGGAAAAACTCCAAAAGATGTGTTCAAGCCTCCCCCTCTCATCTTTTTCAATAGATTTCGATCGAGGTATACCCTCCCATAGGCCAAAAATTACTTTTTGTTTGAGTTTAGGGAAGAAACTGCATTACCAAGTCTGAGTCTCTCTTTCATTGTTTTTATCATGCATTTTTGTTTGCTCTCCATACACGAATCCGCGGGTGTGTTACACTTCTGAGAACTGCCGATACGCCTCCATTTCCTCATGTTTCCCACTTATTTTTCCTATTGCACCCACCTTTTATTCCCAAAAATACTTAAACCCTTCAGCCCGCCTCATTCCTTTGTTTTTATCGTTCACGATTGCCTTACCTCTTTTAAGGAAAAACGCTTGAAAAACCATTAGAACTCAACCTCTACCTTTCCTCCTCGAACTGCCCACTACCGTACATCACAATCTCATTTCGCATGAATTTTGTTTTGCCTTTAACATTTACCTCTCGCTTTCATAGACTACGATATTGTGAAATCACACTTAGCATTGTTTCCCTTTTCCATTAACACTTACCACTCATTTTTTCCGATTGCGATATTGCGAAATCGAAAATCGCAAATCGCAACATTTTCCTTTTTTTTTCAAGACTTACCGCTTGTTTATGCTGATTGTGATATTGTGAAATTGCAAATCACACCATTTAGCTTTTTCTTTGAACACTTACCACTCATTCCATCGATGCGATAACTCTGCCGCATCGCACTTCACAACATTTCCCTTCTCCCTTTAACACTTATCGCTCCAAATTGGCGATATTGCGATTGCGATATTGGTCCCACCGCCACGTCACCCATCACAACTGCACTTCACACCTTTTCATTGTTTCTTTAAAGACTTACTGCTCCAAACACCGATTCCGAACTCCACTGCATCACAAATCACCTTTTGCAATTTTTGTTGTGTTCCTGTTAACCTTCATCGCTTTAACTTTGTAATATTGCAATTGTGATTTTGCATATCGCATATCGCACTTCCATCCTCCATCGCACTCCGCCATCGCACTTTTAGAATTGTTCCGCTCCAAGGCCTCTTTGTGCTACAACAAATTTTTAATCCGGTTTAAACCCCCGCTTTCCACTTCTAAGCCTCATTTCATGCATTAATCCCTCCATTAGCCTCTTTAGCCTTTTTTTTTCCTCCAAGTTGCAAATCAACATTTTCTCAATCAGAATTAAGTCATGGATAGTTTAGCTGCATGGATAGATTCATGGTAGATAAAGCATAAGATAAGTAAGTTGTGTTTAGCCGATTAGCAAAAGTTAAGTGCAATTGAAATTAGTTTCCTTTCTGCAATTTCTTTTCAACAATTTAATTTAGTTTCTTTATGACATTTCCTTTCTGCAAATTAAATTAGTTTCATTCTTGTCATTTATTTTCAACAATTAATTTTAGTTTCCTTTTTGTCATTCCCTTCCAGCAATTTACTTTCCAGTTCTTATCATAGTTAAAAAAAATAGCACCCTTTCGTAAAGCAGAAGAGGATGACATGACAGATTGCATTTGCTGTGTATATAGCACTGTCACCTCCAAGTTTGTACGAACCCCAAGTTGATAAAGTAAAGTAGGGCAGCCCCTGGGAGTTCCAGCACTCTTGGTGCAATACCAGGGCCAACCAAGGCTGTCTCCCCCCCTCGTTGCACCCAGTGCAATGGAGAGGGGTGGATATTTCCCCCCCTGTGACCCCCCCCCCAATCGTGTGTGAGACTAATCGTGGAAAGCATATAGCACATACCCAACATTATCCCACTTGTTGTTTTCTTTCCGCAGGGGGCCACAGGAGAGCTTAGTCATTAGTCCAGTCCTGAAACACCCATTTTTTCTCTACACCAAGAGAACTTTTGAGTGCTCACAGACTTCGTTAATGCATCTGCAACATTCTTCAAAGTGTCCACCTTTACCAACAACACATTTTTAACCTCAACCATATCTCTCACAAAGTGATATTGAACATCAATGTGCTTTGTCTTTGAATGATAAGCAGGGTTCTTAGCCAAGAAAATTTCACTTTGGCTATCACAGTCCATCCTTATATCTCGATGCATAAACCCCGTACTTGAACACAATCTCTACAACCAAACTGCTTCCTTGCTTGCATGAGTGGTTGTCATGTATTCTGCCTCTGTAGTTGAAAGAGACACTACATACTGTCTTTTACTCATCCAACTGACTGCACCTCCAAATAAGTTAAACACATACCCACTTGTAGATCTTCTTTGGTCCACATATCCATCCTAGTCTGCATCAAAAAAACCATGGATTTCCAAAACTTTTTCCAATCCTTGTCTTCCCTAGTAGCACAAACCATAATCACTAGTGTCACGCAAGTATCTAAAAACCCGCTTCATTGTTGTCCAATGCTCCTTCCCTGGTTTTGACATAAACCTGCTCAATACTCCCAATGCATGTGCAATGTTTGGTCAAGTACAAACCGTTGCATACATTAAGTTACCCACTGCACTTGCATATGGAACATAGGACATATCCTCATCTTCTTCTTGTGTCTTGGGACATTGTTCAGCAGATAGATTTTCACCTACATGGATAGGAACCTTCACCAGTTTACTATCCTGCATATTAAACCTCTGCAATATTATCTCAACATACTTCCTCTGGTTTAACCAGAGCTTCCTCTTTGCCCAATCTCTCTTAATTTCCATGCCCAAAATATAGTTTGCAGCACCAAGATCCTTCATGTCAAATTTGGAGAACAATTGGGTCTTCAAATCCTAGATAATTTCTTTGTCATTTCCAATCAGCAACATATCATCCACATACAAGACCAAATAAATAGCACGGTCACCAATTAATTTAAAATACATACAGTGATCCTCTTTGCTTCTAGTGAAGCCAAGTCCCTGTATATAGGTATCAAATTTATGATACCACATCCTTGGTGATTGTTTTAACCCATACAAATACTTTTTTAACCTGCATACCAGCTCTTTCTTACCCTTCACCGTAAAGCCCTCAGGTTGCTTCATGTAGATATCCTCTTCCATATCCCCGTGAATAAATGTTGTCTTCACATCCATTTGTTCTACCTCAAAATCAAATGCAGCAGCAACAGATAAAATTAATCTAATAGAAGTAACATTGGCAACAGGAGAAAAAATATCACCAAAATAAATTTCTGCCACATGGGAATAACCTTTTGCTAACAACTGAGCTTTGTATTTCTCCACCTTGCCTTCTACATTCATCTTCTTCTTAAACACCCATTTTCTCCTGATGGGATTCCTTCAGTCGGCAACTCCATGAGATCCCAAGCATCATTTTTTTGCAAGGATGCTATTTCATCAACCATGGCCTTCTTCCAGATTTTTCCATCCTCTGAATCCACTGCCTCCCTGATAGTTCTGGGATCGTAATCACTGATAGTTAAAGAAAAATTTGAACAGAAAGCAGATGGACTATACCTTTCTGGTTGCCTTCTTTCCCGAACTGATCTTCTCACAGCTGGAGTTTGTGGCTCTTCCTCTTATGAATCTTGTTCTGTTGTAGAGTCCGATTCATCCTTCTTTAGCTCAAACTCTATCTTCTCGGGTTCCTTTGGTATGACTTCATGTTTAACAACCTATTTCACCTCTCTAAACACCACATTTTGGTTGTACACAACCTTCCTTGTTTCTGGGTTCCAAAGCTTGTAACCTTTTTAAACCATCCTTATACCCAATAAAGATGCACCTTTTAGATTTATTATCCAACTTGGTCCTTTTCTCCTTTGGAATATGTACATATGCATCACATCCAAATACCCTCATATGTGAAAGAGAGGGTTTCTTACCAGTCCATACCTCATTTGGAGTATTATCCTCCAACGTTGATGAAGGTGACCTATTAACCAGGTAACATGCAGTCTCCACTGCCTCTAGCCAGAATTCATGTCCTAACCCGGTACCATTGAGCATGCTTCTTGCCTTTTCCATCAGCATTCTGTTCATTCTTTCTGTAACTCAATTTTGTTGAGGTGTGTATGGAGTATTCTTCTGTCATGCTATGCCACACTTCTTTCAGAACTCTTCAAATTCCTACTTGCAGAACTATCCACCATTATCTGTCCTCAACACCTTTATCTTTTTCTCTGTCTAGTTTTCCACCAGAGCCTTGAATTCTTTAAACCTGTCAAAGACTTCAGATTTCTTCCTCAAGAAATATATGCATGTATTCCTTGAGAAGTCCTATATGAATGAACCATAGTACACAGACTTTCCCAGTGATGGAATCGACACAGGTCCAAACACATCACTGTGCACAAGCTCTAATATCTTGTTCGCCCTCTTAGCACCAGAAGGAAAACTCACCTGATTATGTTTCCCATATACACAATGTTCACAGAAATCGAAATCCAGATATAAATTAGTCATACCTTCTACCATACCATTACCATGCAGTATTTGAAAGCCCTTCTCTCCAATATGTCCAAGCCTTTGATTCCATAGCATGGTCTTTTCTCCAGAGACTGCTAGGCTTTCCGCTCCACTTTCAAGAACCGTAGAACTATTGCACCCATCAATAACATTGCTACCTTGAAGCGTGTACATAGTTCCAATCCAAACTCCCCACATTAATAGTAGTGCTTCCTGAACCATCTTGCAAGTATCTTTCTCGAACACTGCTTTTTACACCTGCATCATCCATCTTGTTTATAGAAATCATATTTCTAGCCAATGCAGGAATATGCAGAACACTAGGAAGTGTTCTAATCCTTCCGCCTTGCAACTTCAACTTGAATTTTCCACGTCCAAAGATTTTGGCCTTCCTATCATCCCCTAAGAATACATCACCACCATCATACTTCTCATACTCGCAGAACCACTCCCTATGTGGAGTGAATTGAAAGGATGCACCTGAGTCAATCAACCATGCCTCATGATCTACATGTGTATTTGAATAAGAATCCAATTACACATTCCCACCTTCATCTAAGGTGATTTGTTCCTCTGCAGAAGGAGCATCATCAGATCCCTTTCCTTTCTCAAGAGCTTTAGATCTACAATCCTTTTTGTAGTGCCCTTCCTTTTCGCATTTCCAACACACCTTTACAAACTTTCCTGGAGATTTAGATTTCCCACTAAAAAACTTATTTTTGTTTATGTTATGGGACCTTCCTCCTTGTATAAATAAGGCATTTCCATTCTGGACCTCCATATTTCTTCATCTCATTTTCTTCAATAGCAAGGATGAGACAATTTCATCATAATTCAAGGTAGTTGTATTGTCACTTATTGTAATAACCAGACTGTCCCACAAGTCTAGTAGAGAACACAAAAAATTGATACACTTATCTTCATTTGATATTTTAATATCAACAAATGACAACTAACTTACCACAATATTTAAGGCTTTCAGATGCTCTGTCACTGAGCCTCCATCCTTCATCCTCAGGTTATAAAGCTTTTTCCGCAGGAACAATTTATTCACCAAAGACTTATATTGGTACAAACAACCTAGCTTGACCCACAAATTCTTCACCGTAGCTTCCCTAGATACATTCAACAATATCGAATCTGAGATACACAACTGTATTGTGCTTTTTGCCTTCTGATCCAACTTTTCATAGTCTTCATCTGACATTGCCATTGGTTTAGTACCCGGATCTACCGCAATCCATTGATCTTTATCCACCAGCAGATCCTCCATCTTGAGCTTACACAACTCAAAAATTTGACCATTAAATTTCTTGATCTCGATATTTCCACTGATTGCCATCTTCTTTCACCGCAAGAATCAATCTCGCGAATCTCCCACTGACCAGGGTCTACCACAAGCCCGAGCAAAAAACCCCTCAGCAGCAGAGGCATCCCCTTGAAGCCAAAACATCTCTGATACCAAATGTAGGTTTTAACCCTATACAGAAATTATCTGCAAACAAGTTCTTAAAAACAGAAAATAAACAATAGCGAGGGCATAAAACATAAAACATATATACACAGAGATTTTTCCCTGGATCCCAAATCGGGACTACCAGCTTGATTTTTCATTAATCCTTTTACTGTTACAACACAGACACACACACACATATATATACATACATATTCATGTTAAAGCATTCATAAACCCCAATCCATTAACCTTGGATTATAACATAATTGTAGTTCCCTTTACTGGATCTACAAAATAACAGGGGCCGAAATCCATCATGCCCCAAAACCATGTGAAAACCCATGCACAAAACCATAGGGGGGACCGCCCACCAAAAAATAAGGAAAAAAAAATTCCCAGGGTGCTGCCCCAAACCCCGCACAGAGGCCTACCCGCCCCCCCTTGTTGCACCTAGCGCAATGAACAGGGGGGGTTATCACCACACCCCCCACCCCCCCCCCCCCCTGAGCATATCCAAATAAGCTGCAACCACATCAAATATTGCATTATTGAAAAAACACTAACAAAACAACTGCATCAATTCTTACATCATTAGGTAGAGCACTAACATAACAGTTATAGTGTCAGAGTTCTCACCAACGCAATGACCATTCACAAAATTAATTTTGTTTTCATTTTAAAATGAATTTCCACGCATTGTATATATATATATATATATTTATATTTATATTTATATTTATATTTATATTTTAAGCGCTCTCCACCAGGGGAATTATGTCCCATCAGAGCTTCCTCAGGTAATAAAAAATTAGAAATAACATTTGCTAAAAAATCAAAAATTATTTTTGAATTTATGCAAAAATAGAAATATGAATCATTTTCCCGAAAAGTTGGTTAAAATTGCAAAAACACATCCAAATAATGAAAAGTCAATGCAACTTGACCGCGAAGCGAATTTTATAGTCCCTGATGAGGTAGAGACTAATAAGGAGAAAAATATAAGTTAGATGAATTATGAAGAAGCAAATATTAAAAATATATATTTGAATTCATGAAGGTAAGTATTTTTGAAAGAAGGAATTTTATCATTTTTATAATATTATTTATTTTTTATGATAGTGGACTTGATAGGGTTTTTATGTTGCTAGGGATTGACCCTTTGAGCATAAGCAAGGTTGAGTTGCTAGGGCTTTCACATATAATTTTTGCACATGTTGTTGATGATGTTGAGGACAGATCTTAGTATGAGGATTTGTATGGCTTCCATATATTGATGAGTTATATATTGAATTATTGAGGGTTTGTATACTCCCATTAACACTTGATGAGAGCATTATATTTCTGCTAGGTTTTATTAGTTGAATATATTATTGAGCAATGTTGATATGCTGAGTAGAGTTGATCTTGTTGCTATTAATCAAAGATTGGTGTTAGAATTTGGAAGCGTTGAGAAAATCTATTAAGACAAGTGCAAGATTTTATGACAAAGACAAAGATCACATATTGATGTAGTGACAGAGAAAGTGGAAAATCTTATTCTTTTATGTTCCATCTCAATGGTGGTAGGGTGGTGCAAGGCAGGAGATTGGAGTCTCCTTTAGGTTGGAGCCTCCTTCAAGTTGGAGCTTGAGAACACTTTAGGGCGGTAGGTGATGCTAGTGCATCTTGGATCCTATGTAGGGTGTAAGAGCATCCCTTCAATTGAAGCTAATAAAGCCATGTTGTTGTAATTTCTTTATAGCTGGAGTTGGTAAATCAGGGCATTGGAGCGTCCTTCCAATTGGAGCTGGTAAATCAGAGCATTGGAACATCCTTCAGGTTGGAGCCTATCAAACAGGAGGTTGGAGCCTCGTTTAATTGATGCTAAAAATCTTGGAAGTTGGAGCTTCCTAATTGATGTAATTTTTGAAGACTTATATTAAGAAGCATTTGGTGGTTTTTCTCCTGAAAGGGTTTCCTCCTAAAAATATCCTATGCATTATCTTGGATGTTTGTACATTGTTGAATGGTGTTGTAAATTCATGTTTTGATTTAATGCTAATAATAATTAATGTTATGTGAATTCAAAGTTAACTAATTGAAGAGAAATATGAAATCACCATCGTCTTTGTATTTCCAAAAAAGTACAAAGTGAGGTCCATGGTGAGAGGGTTCTCCCAGGAGGAGGGAGTGGATTACGAGGAGACATTCACACTTATCACCAAATACACATCCATTAGAGTAGTCATATCCATTTATTTAGATATGGGATGGAGGATGCATTAGATGGATGTGAAGACTACATTCCTCGACAAGGTGATTGAAGACAAGTTGTATATTGAGTAGCCTTAGTGCTTTAAAGTGCATGGGAGAGAGACTCATGTATGCAAGTTGAAGAAGGCTCTTTATAGGCTGAAGTAGGCTTCGCGTGTATGGTAAACCAGGATTGATGGATATTTTCTTGGTTTGGGCTTCACCGAGAGTGAGGTGGACTCTAACTTGTTGAAAGCGAGCCACTCATCTTGGTATTATATGTGGACGATATTTTTTTGACATGATTGGAGAAGCTCACGGGGATGTGCAAGTGTAGAAATTATATGCACTAAGCATGCATATGTCTTAGATGCATCTGATCTCACACTATTTAACTTTACTCAAGATACTGAATCATTCCACTTGTTAATCTTTTGCGGAAAATTAATTGCACACACATGTAAAGCATAAATAAAAATAATCGCACATAACATGATTGTTTTTAACCGGGAAAGCCTGAAGCTGAAAACCCCAACTATATATTATGTATCATGGAATCATATGACAATCCTCATACAAAGCTTATCAAGCTCTCAGTACAGTACAATTGTCATACACTAATCAGGAACAATCTTGCAAATCCATGCACTGATATTTGCCCTCCTGCTAGCCTGCCTCCACTGCACAATCCCTGCTGAAGAATAGCTCTGAATGAATTCTAATTACCCTTTCCTTGACTACGCAATCCTCATTGGTAACTCCAATGTGTGTGTGATGCAATCAATGCATCACTATAGTCACAACAGATATTCCATCTTGCCCTTTCACCTATCTCTCCACTGGGTCTCCACAGAAACTGCCATGCACTGTAGTTAACTGTTGTATTGTTTAGTTGATTAATGAGTTATTATTTGTGAACTAATTAACTAATTAATTCACTCCACTCTCACTAGTGTATCAATCATTTAGACTAGATACAACTAGCTCAACTGAGTCTAACTAAGTTAAACTGAATACAACTCCATAACTACTTCTTCCAACTGTGTCATAACTCTTCCACTTGAATTCTAACTGAATCCTCCATGCATTAGCTCCAGTAAACCCTTGGGAATTGTGTAATTCCCTTAGTCCACTGATGTGCCACATCTGTGCACTAAAACAAAGTGCTCCACGAGAATAAGTTGTTGTTTAGTGTCTGATTATTATTAAGAGCTAATAGTAATCGACATGCATCTATTTTTAGATCAGCTATCTATAAATAGACTTCGCCCAATATTCTAAAAATACAATTTCATCTATTTTTCCAACTTGATCAACCATCCACAAATAGCATCCTGCAACTTCTGAAATATGATCATCATTTCTAAAAAATAGACATAGTCTAAAAATAGACTTGCGCCAAAAATAGCCTGCGAGCCCACTTAGTGAAGGCGACTCTTTTCACTAAGCTCATCATCTTGTTGAATCTCAACACTCCCTCCCAACAAGATAGGGATTATCTGCCACCCCGATCCTGTCTCTATGGTATTCGAATTTTCTCCTGGTGAGCGCCTTCGTTAGAATATCTGCATCCTGATCCTCCATAGGAATGTAAGAAAGCAACATGATCTTCCACCTACACCGTCATTATGATGATACTAGATATCAATATGTTTAGATCTATCATGAAACACAGGATTAATCGAGAGTTTAATGCAACTCTTATTATCACAATGTATCACTGTATGATCTAAATGAAAACTGAACAAAATGACCAGGATCGTCCTCATCCACATAGCTTCACATGCAGCTTGACTTGCTACCATATGTATTAACACGTAGGCGGGTACCAGGATCTTTGTTCTGCTATACCAAGAAAGCTGTTTGTAGATCTGATATTTAAATCCTCGATCCAGTCTTTAAATATGATGGGCTTCTGCCAATCTGCGCATCGGTAAAACCTTGTCTTCACCTCATCCGTCTGTCTGTACCATAAACCATACTCAGATGTGCCCCTAAGATATCTCAAAACATGCTTGCCTGCCTTCCAAAAGAGCTTGGTAGGCTTAACCATTGCTTGTGAAAGTTGGTTCACCGCATAGCATATGTCCGATCTTGTATTAACTAAATACATGAGTGAACCGACCAATTGTTGATAAACAGTGGCATCCACTACCTCTTCCGATGTAGCATCCTCTTTCCTCCAATTTCATGGAAGAGGAGTGTCGATAGGCTTGCAGCCTTGCATGTGAAATTTCTCTAGTATCTCCCAAGCATACTTGCCTTGAGACACAAACAGTTCACCTTCCCGCTGCCATATTTCCAATCCAAGGAAATAATGAAGGAGGCCCAAATCCTTCATCTCAAACTCCTTTGCAAGATCTGCCTTGCATGAGTGTATCAATTGCTCATCACCTGTTAGTATTAAATCATCAACATAAAGAACAATGATTAAAAGCTTACCCTCCACCACAATTTGGTACAGGTTTGCATCCGCCTCACTCTTGGTGAAGCCAAGTCCAGTGAAATAGTTGTCGATCCGAGTGTACCAAGCACGTGGTGCTTGTTTCAGCCCATACAACGCTCTTTTGAGCTTGCACACATGCGACTCACTGCTGAAGATCTCAAATCCTTCAGGCTGCTCAATGTACACCTCTTCCTCAATGATCCCATTAAGGAATGTAGTCTTCACATCCATCTGATGAATGTGCCAACCCATCTGCGCTGAGAGAGAAAGGATGGTCCGTATGGAAGAATACCGTGCGACAGGTGCAAAGGTTTCTTCATAGTCAATCCCCTCGATCTGTGAGAAGCCCCGGGCAAAAAATCTTGCCTTATACTTCTCGACACTCCCATCAGCAACTTGTTTTACCTTGTAGATCCATCTTGATCCTACAACTGATTTTCCCACCGGCCTTGGAACAATTTCCCAAGCACTGTTTCTGACAATGGATTCATACTCCTCCACCATGGCATCTACCCATGTGCGCTCCTGCACTGCTTCTTCAAAAGAAGATGGCTCTGTCACGATACACTTTCTCATAAGAGCCATGTATCCAATAAATCGGTTAGGTGACTGTCTCTGTCTGCGCTGTGATGTAGGGACTCCTACATTCTGTGCCGCATCAAGCTTCAATCTCTCAGCTTTTGTGGTACACTTTCTGCCTTGTCTGATGTTTGGCTCTGCATGAGTGGACTCCTCCACTCCATGAATCTCCTATATTCCTGTGGCTGATCCACATCTAGAGGCTCATCTTTAGGAACAAGAAGTTCCTCCTCCACATGAAAGTGTAGCTCCCTCTCAAACGACAACTTCATGGCTTTCACCTCATTGAATTTTATATCCCGTCGCACAACATTCATCCGACTATCTGGCAAATACACACGATATTTATGGGGTGTTTCTGTGTACCCCAAAAATATCCCATCTTCTGCAATCGGCTCCAGCTTCTTCCTGGCGTCCTTT
The DNA here is from genome assembly GCA_034641835.2 of Pinus albicaulis. Taxonomy (NCBI): domain Eukaryota; kingdom Viridiplantae; phylum Streptophyta; class Pinopsida; order Pinales; family Pinaceae; genus Pinus; species Pinus albicaulis. Next base: position 118,069,448 of record CM076577.1, on the reverse strand, counting down.
GTCACATGAATGTAAACAGGTAAGCCAAAAATCTTCAAATGAGAAATATCAGGCTTCTTACCAGTAAAAGCTTCTTCAGGTGTACTCATGCCAAGTACTCTATGAGGACAACGGTTTTGCATATAAACCGCAGTGTTGCATGCTTCCACCCACAAGTGCATTGGTAGGCCCTGGTCATGCAGCATCACTCATGCAACACCCACGATCGTTCTGTTCTTTCTCTCCATGACCCCATTCTGTTGTGGGTTATGAGGCGCTATGAGTTCTCTTCGAATTCCTTCTTTACTACAGAAGTCTTTGAATTCGCCCGAGATGTATTCACCACCATTATCGCTCCGTAGAGCTTTCACTTGCTTCCCCGACTCCTTCTCCACCAATGCCATGAACTCACAGAACTTTGAGAATGTTTCACTCTTCTTCTGCATGAAGAAGATCCAGCATCTATGAGAATATTCATCAACAAATATAACATAATACCTGTGTTTTTTTGTTGAAGCAACCGAGAAAGGTCCACACACGTCTATGTGAATTATCTCCAGGATCATCGAAGCACGGTTCTCCTTCTCACGAAAGGTGGTCTTCACAAACTTACCCATAGTACATCCCTTGCACTGATCTGACTGCACAAGAGTACCCTTGGGAAGTCCAATAGAAATTTGCTGCAAAATCTTCAAAGCGCCATGGTGAAGATGGCCCAATCTCCTGTGCCAAAATTTGCCCTCATCCCAGCTCACCACTTCTTCTGCTTTGCCCACCATTTCAGTGTAGCCATCTACCTCCAGTTTGTAGAGATTCTTAATTTGAACCCCTATCTTCTTGGTTTGATCCGTTTTTTTATGTCGAAGGAAGGCTTTTCCCTCACTGAAAACATCATAACCCTTGTCTTCTAGCATTGTGACTGAGACCAAGTTCTTCTTCAGACCTGGAACATGCATAACATTCTTCAACAAGAATGGATTACCAAACTCCCTCTCAAAGGTAATGGTCCCAATGCCAGTCGCACTGTACCGACCATCATTGCCCATCTCTATATGCATATAGAGGTCCTTCTCCTCCAAGTCACTAAACAACTCTTTGTCTCCCGTCATATGGAAAGACGCACCACTATCTAGATACCACACTGGTCCCATACAGCTTGAAACCAAACATGCGATCAAGGATAAATCAAGTTCAAATTGCGAGGCTAAGGCCTCTCTAGCTGCAGATCCAGCAGCCTTCTTGTTCTTCTTCTTCTGTGGACAGTTAGTGGCGAAATGTCCATGTTCGTGACAGTGAAAACACTTCACTTTGGACAAATCCTGCTTCTTGCCTTTAGCATCGAATTTTGAAGGATGTTTCTTCCCCTTCCCTTTCCTTTCTTTGGCAGCCAAAGTGAAATTCTCTTCATCTTCATTCTTTGATGAAGATCCATCCCTGGTACTCCGCCTTATCTCCTCCTGCACAAGATCTGACCAAGGTCACTCCCATCCTGGCAGTTTCTCCTGACTATTGACAGAGTCTTCGTAGCTATGCCAACTCTTCAGAAGCCCAAGGAGAGCCAAGCTAACCAAGAATTTTTCATCAATATTAACCCCCACACTTCCCAGTTCATCCTTGCAGTGGAAAAACTTCGTGAGGTATTTTGGAATATTGTCGCCTTTCTCCATTTTTATTTTTCTGAGCTTGTCTTTAAGTGCCAACTTCCTCTGATCACTTCTGCTTTGGAACAAGTCTGTCAAAGCCTTCCACATTAAGAATGGAGTGGATTTCTTGTGAAGGCTGGACACAATATGGCCCTTCACACCTTCCAACATAATTCTCCTCGTCTTTGCTGTCTTCTTTTGCCATGCGTCAAGTAATGCAGCATCGCTAGATCCCGGCTTAGGAACATCACTATCGATGAACTCCTTCAGTCCATTATCCTCTATTACTTCCTCCATCCTGTCCTTCCAGGCTATGTAATGCAAGCTCCCATCAAGGGCATACTCCAATCTCAACCCATTGAAAGACATTTCAATGTATACTCAACTTTTGCACCAAGAATCTTCTGTAGCAAATTCAAATTGTCCACCAGCACAAGCTCACTTTACAATTGCAATATTCAATTAACAATGCTCTGATACCATGTAGAAATTATATGCAATAAGCATGCATATGTCCTAGATCCACCTGATCTCACACTATTTAACTTTATGCAAGATACTGAATCATTCCACTTGTTAATCTTTTGCGGAAAATTAATTGCACACACATGTAAATCATAAAATAAAAACAATCGCACATAACACAGTTGTTTTTAACCGGGAAAGCCTGAAGTTGAAAACCCCCAACTATATATTATGTATCATGGAATCATATGAAAATCCTCATACAAAGCTTATCAAGCTCATAGTACAGTACAATCATCATACACTAATCAGGAACAATCTTGCAAATCCATGCACCGATCTTTGCCCTCCTGCTAGCCTGCCTCCACTGCGCAATCCCTGCTGAAGAATAGCTCTGAATGAATTCGAATTACCCTTGCCTTGACTACGCAATCTTCATTGGAAACTCCAATGTGTGTGTGATGCAATCAATGCATCACTATAGTCATAACAAATAGTCCATCTTGCCCTTTCACCTATCTCTCCAGTAGGTCTCCACTGAAACTGCCATGCACTGTAGTTAATTGTTGTATTTTTTAGTTGATTAATGAGTTATTATTTGTGAATTAATTAACTAATTAATTCACTCCACTCTCACTAGTGTATCAATCAGTTAGACTAGATACAACTAGCTCAATTGAAGCTAATTGAGTTAAACTGAATACAACTCCATAACTACTTCTTCCAACTGTGTCATAACTCTGCCACTTGAATTATAACTGAGTCCTCCATGCATTAGCTCCAGTAAACCCTTGGGAATTGCATAATTCCCTTAGTCCACTGATGTGCCACATATGTGCACTGAAAAAAAGTGCTCCAGGAGAATAAGTTGTTGTTTAGTGTCTGATTATTATTAAGAGCTAATAATAATCAACATGCATCTATTTTTAGATCAGCGATCTATAAATAGACTTCGCCCAATATTCTAAAAATATAATTTCATCTATTTTTCCAACTTGATCAACCATCCACAAATAGCATCCTGCAACTTCTGAAATATGATCATCGTGTCTAAAAAATAGACATAGTCTAAAAATAGACTTGCGCCAACAATAGCCTGCGGGCCCACTTAGTGAAGGCGACTCTTTTCACTAAGCTCATTATCTTGTTGAATCTCAACAGTAAGGAGGATATCGCTTTCGATTTTGATATGAATTACATTGTCTTAATGCACTAATTTTTGGGATTGGAGGTGTGGCGACAACTAGGAGAGATTTTCCTTGGGCAACGCAAGTATGCAGTTGATATCTTGAGGAGTTTTGAGATGGAGGATTTCATGCCCATATCTACATTGATGAACACTAACCCTAAGAAGCTAAGTTCTTCTAAAGGCGAGTTGGTAAATCCCACACTGTATAAACATCTCATAGGTTCTTTGATGTATCTGGTCAACACTAGGCCAAATACAGGTTTTGTTATGAACACACTTAGCCAATTCATGATGGAACTAAGACAGGTTCATTGGGTGGCATTGAAACATGTGTTGAGGTACCTGTGAGATACGGTGGACTTTGTGTTAGTGTAAAATATTATCACTAGTGTACGAAAAGATCCTACTTTAGCTATGCATGACGAATATCCCTAACAACAGAAATGGCTACGTAACTCTTTAGATCTGAAATAGGCAATTAGAACAAATCCTGCAAAAACCTAGATCTATGCAGTAAAAGTAATCAAACAACAAAAATAAATAGTAACTGATGCAAAAATAACTCCAAGTATCTGACAAACAAGACAACATTAAAGAATGATTTCTTATATTATAACACATAGTGAAGGAAACAAGTAGATGTTACCTGTAGAAATTTGCTGAATAAATCACTTATTCAATGGAGATTACCCTGATCACACATCAATTTCGAATTGCATGCATAACACATAATCTCTTCTACAATTAATTGTCACATGCGGAAAGAATAGAAGCGATAGCACATCAAATCATCACACACATTAACACAGTATGTATGGGGAAAGCCTATAGCTGAAAACCCCTCAGCTATTTTGTATATTAGATGGAGAGAACATGCAGAAAATACATAGTACAAACTCCTCACAAGTACTCAGTACTATCTCCCAAAGCTACACAAAAACTAGCTTGGTTTTGAACAAGTCACAGGTTCAAAACACATCCACTAATTTCCCTGCCTCTATTGCGCAATCAAGGCTGGTCTAAATAGAGATCCAAGTTCGAATCTCACTGGCTCCAACTGCGCAATTTTCATTGGTAATTTCCTCCAAGTGTGGTGCAAATCTCATGCACAACTAATGTCGCAATTGATAGCTAACTCAACCCTTTCATCTACCTCTTTCACTTGTCGCCACTGAACTGTCCATGCACTGAGTTAAACTGATGTGTTCTTTAGTTGAATAATGAGTTAATAATTAGTGAATTAAATAATATTTAACTCACACAACTCATCTCTAGTGTATTAGCCAGTTAAACTAAATACAACTAGTTCAACTAGTTAACCAGAACACCATCTCCATTAACTGTCGCATCAACTCCACCGAACTCCGCCACTTGAGCTCTAACTGAAGTCAACCATGCATTAGCTCACCTAACCCATAAGAAAAGCGTAAATCCTTCTGGCAGCTACATGCCCCACCTCCGGGGGTCAAACTGAAGTGCTCCAAGAGAGTAAACTGAAGTTTAGAGTCCAAATATTATTAAGGGTAAATAATATTCGACTGTTCTATTTTTAGCCCGCCAGTCTAAAAATAGACTTCGACCTAAATGCTAAAAATAGAGATCCATATATTTTTACAAACATGACCAATCCTCCAAGAATAGCATACTGCAACTCCCGGTCCATGATCCATATGTCTAAAAATAGACTTTTCGACAAAAATCACATGTGTGGTCCCCACCTAGTTTAGGTGATCACTTTCCAACTAGGATCAGGAAAGATGTTTCAGGAGGCCTCCTTCATTGTTTTTTGTTGCCATTTTCAACACTCCCTCTCAACAAGAAAGGACTGTCATTGCATGCGACATGCAACTCCATGCATTCGCCCTGCAACCTCCACAAGCGCCATGCAACTCCATGCATCTACTCTGCAACTCCTCTGAAACTGAATAGGCTCCAAACAACTCAATCAGTCTTGATGCATCTAGCATCTATCATCAAAGTCTTCGACTTCTACTTGGCCAACTGCACATGTCATCAGGAACCACTGCGCTGTTGAACTCTTTGCACCCATGCACTCTTGCACTTGCTGTCAACTCTGATCCGCGCTCCAGTATCCGACACTGTCACTTTGATCTGCCTGCATCACTCCAACTGATCTTGCTACTACTGCGCTATGGGCACCTCGTAGCTAGGTTCAACTCATGAGATCCACACCATCTCATGAATCTGCCTAGAAATCTCCTCATGGGATTACTCATGCATGTCGCCCCATCTCATACCTGGTGGTATAGCTGCATGCACTCCCTCTGCCCGTCTGGCATGAAATTTCTCTGCATGAGTGGTCTCTTCCACTTCATGATCCTCTTGTGGCTGCTCCACATCCCAAGGTTCACTATCACCTGCATGCAAAACCCGCTCCCTCTCAAGCTTCAATTGCATGTCTTCCTCCCACTTCCCAACAGTAGGAAGCTCCGTAGACATCCCATCTACTTCAAGTCTATAGAGATTCTTTGCTCGAATCCCAACCTTCTTGACTTGTCCCGTTGCCTTGTGCCGAAGGAAAACTTTCCCTTCTCTAAAGACAACTTCATACCCTTTATCCTCTAACATTGCAACTGAGATCAAATTCTTTGTTAGACCTGGTACATGCAATACATCTTGTAAAAGAATGAGTTTACCTGACTCCCTCTGAAAGGTTATGGTACCAATTCCGGTCGCATTGTATCGTCCATTGTCGCCCAACTCAACATGCAACTGGAGATCTTTCTCCACCAAGTCACTGAAAAGATTCACATCTCCCGTCATGTGAAAGGAAGTGCCACTATCAAAATACCACCCCGATCCTAATGCACTAGACACCATGCATGCGATCAATGAGAAGTCCAGCTCAAATTGCGAGGCAAGAGCCTCACTAGCTGCAGCTCCAGCAGCCTGCTTGTTCTTCTTCTTCTTTGGGCAATTCGTGGCGTAATGTCCATGATCGTGACAGTGAAAACACTTCACTTTGGACATGTCACGCTCTTTACCATCTGCACCGGATTGAGAAGCCTTCTCCTTGCCCTTCCCTTTCCTTGCTTTGGCAGCCAAAGCGCAGTCTTCTTCATCAGATACCTTTGATGAAGATCCATCCCTGGTAGTCCTCCTGATCTCCTCTTGCATGAGATCCGACCACAGTCGCTCCCATCCCGGCAACTTCTCCCGACCATTGACACTGTCCTGATAGGAATGCCAAGCCTTCGGAAGACCAAGGAGAGCCAGGTCCACCATATCCTCATCTTTGACAGTCACCCCCACACTTCCCAGCTCATCTCTGCACTGAGTGAACTTCATGAGGTATTTTGCGATGCTGTCGCCTTTCTCCATCTTGATGTTTCTTAGTCTATCCTTGAGCGCTAGCTTCCTTTGGTCGCTCTTTCTTTGGTATAGATCCGTCAAATCTTTCCACATCAAATATGGAGAAGCATTTCCATGCAGGCTGGATACAATGTGATCCTTTACGCCCTCCAACAGGATCCTTCGACATTTTGCTTGTTTCTTCCGCCAGGCTTCCACAACAGCAGCATCATTAGAAGTAGGCTTTGGAATCTCTTTCTCCATGAATTCCAACATCCCATTATCATCGAATACAGCCTCCATGCGGTCCTTCCATGCAACATAATTAAAACTTCCTTCCAAGGCATATTCGAGTCGCAAACCGTTGAAAGACATTTTCGCCGCGGCACCAAGAACACAAATCTGCAAATTTGAATTTCACCACCAGCTGATAACTCAATCACTTCCGATCTACACTTGAGAAAAAATTATTTCCAAATCAGAGATTGACTGCATGGGCTTTTACCAGACCTTTCACTTTCCAAAGAAAGATGAATCCGGAGGCTATCTGGCCCGTATGCAGGCTCTGTCCGAAGAAATAAGTTTGCAATCACCGTAATAGATCTCGACAATTAATATCGCTCCGATACCATGTAGAAATTTGCTGAATAAATCACTTATTCAATGGAGATTAACCTGATCACACATCAATTTCTAATTGCATGCATAACACATAATCTCTTCTACAATTAATTGTCACATGCGGAAAGAATAGAAGCGATAGCACATCAAATCATCACACACATTAACACAGTATGTATGGGGAAAGCTTATAGCTGAAAACCCCTCAGCTATTCTGGATATTAGATGGAGAGAACATGCAGAAAATACATAGTACAAACTCCTCACAAGTACTCAGTACTATCTCCCAAAGCTACACAAAAACTAGCTTGGTTTTGAACAAGTCACAGGTTCAAAACACACCCACTAATTTCCCCGCCTCTATTGCGCAGTCAAGGCTGGTCTAAATAGAGATCCAAGTTCGAATCTCACTGGCTCCAACTGCGCAATTTTCATTGGTAATTTCCTCCAAGTGTGGTGCAAATCTCATGCACAACTAATGTCGCAACTGATAGCTAACTCAACCCTTTCATCTACCTCTTTCACTTGTCGCCACTAAACTGTCCATGCACTGAGTTAAACTGATGTGTTCTTTAGTTGAATAATGAGTTAATAATTTGTGAATTAAATAATATTTAATTCACACAACTCATCTCTAGTGTATTAGCCAGTTAAACTAAATACAACTAGTTCAACTAGTTAACCAGAACACAAGCTCCATTAACTGTCACATCAATTCCACCGAACTCCGCCACTTGAGCTCTAACTGAAGTCAACCATGCATTAGCTCACCTAAACCATAGGAAAAGCGTAAACCCTTCTGGCAGCTGCATGCCCCACCTCCGGGGGTCAAACTGAAGTGCTCTAAGAGAGTAAACTGAAGTTTAGAGTCCAAATATTATTAAGGGTAAATAATATTCGACTGTTCTATTTTTAGCCCGCCAGTCTAAAAATAGATTTCGACCTAAATGCTAAAAATAGAGATCCATCTATTTTTACCAACATGACCAATCCTCCAAGAATAGCATACTGCAACTCCCGGTCCATGATCCATATGTCTAAAAATAGACTTTTCGACAAAAATCACATGTGTGGTCCCCACCTAGTTTAGGTGATCACTTTCCAACTAGGATCAGGAAAGATGTTTCAGGAGGCCTCCTTCACTGTTTCTTGTTGCCATTTTCAACATTACCAGCCCCCCTCAAAGGGATGGGTTCTTGGTTGTCCTCAATGCTTCAGCTTCAGAAGTTTCTCTCTCTCAATGGCGTAAAAAACCCAAAGCATGTGTTGAACTCAAGTGGGAGCTCAAATGGAAAAAGAAAATGATAGCGACAATGAGAATGATCAAAATGAAGATTGAATGGAAAAACCCTCCTATTTATAACAAAATATCGAGTTATCCTCGATAATGGAAAATAATAAAATGCTATTAACCAAGATCTAGATCTAAACGCTTGGAATATTTTATTATATTTTGTTGGAGGGAAAATGTATTTAAATTGGGTAAATAGATTTATTTAGAAATAATAAACAAATAAATTATTCATTTCTCATTTCAAGAATGTGGTTAAAGAATAATAAACAAATAATGATCTGTTAAATTATTCCTAAGTGATTTAGTCAAATTTAACATGGAATAATAACTAAATAATGATTTAATTAATTATTCATAGAGAAAAATAAGATAAATAATGATTTATCTAATTATTTCTCACAATTGGTTAAATATGACTAGGAATAATATTTTAACAATGGTTTAATTAATTATTCCTAGAGGAAAATCAAATAAATAAGGATTTATTTAATTATTCATCATGGGGTTTCTTGTTTTAATGATAAATAAATTAAAAATATATGGTTTATTAAATTATATCTTATAGTGAAAGCATTTTGTGGTGATAACACTTTGGATGGAGATATGTCAAATTTGGTGGAGTGCAGTTATAGGGGTACACATATTTTGATTGGGTGGGGAGTGTCGTGGACATAAAATCCACGTATGGATGTTGTTTAGCTTGGGATCAACCATGAAATCATTGTATAGCAGGAAGTAATAACTAGTGGCACATTTTTCAACAAAGGTAGGGTACATGGTAGCGAGTATGGCAAGTTGTGAAGTAGTATGGCTTTGAAAGATGCTTGCAGGGTTATTTGGTCTAGAGATGGGGCCAAAAATGATTGATTGTGATAATTAGAGATGCATTAAGCTCTCTAAGAATCCTGTGTTTCATGATTGGTCCAAGCATATCGAGATAAAATATCACTTCATCAAAAACAATGTCCAAAAATGTGTTGTGAGATTGTAGTACATTTCCAGAGAGGAATAGGTGGAAAATCCTTATTAAGCCTCTAGTGAAAGCAAAGTTTGTGAAGTACCAAGATAAGTTGGAGGTTTTGGAGAATCACTTCCTTACAAGGAGGGAATGTTGAAGCTTATGATTATTTCGAAAGGTATTCTGCATAAGCTTGGTGTCTTAGCATGTGGAAGATGATTTATTGCCTGTTTAATTGATTGCTTCGTGGAGTAAGTGATTTATGTCTTCTCTACTAAGTCTAACTTAGGAAAAGTACAATAATTAAAGTTAATTGATTATTGTGGACTTCTTAGTCATTTTATAAGAATAATTAATTTAATTATTTAAGTGACTTAAAAATTATCTCAACCATTTATCACTAAGATCTTCTAGAAAGGATTTTAGGGTTAGGGATTTGGGCTTAATGAAGATTATAAATGAATCTTAAGCAAGAGGTCCATTGAATTTTGTAGCTATGGTCAGTCTTCATAATTTTTATTTTAGCCCTTGAAAATATATGCAATAAACAATATAAGGCATGCTCTTCATGTCAGCTTCAAAAGAAGGAAATTTTTAATTTTTAATATTGATTTTTTGGCTCCAAAACATAAAGTCAACCCTCCAAGAAGTTAGGTCAGCTTGCCCCTATGGTCACACCCATTTGGACTCATATAAGTATATATATAAGTCATTTCATCCTCCTCAAGTAGAAATTCGGATCATCTCAAAGGTAGAATTCATATCACCAAGGACAAGCCTAAGGTCAAATCTGAATCTGAATTAAGGGATAATTTGAGGCAGAATAATGTCAGATATGAGCTAGAGCGTATGGGAATACCATAAAAAGTAGGACCAGATTTTTTATGGGCACAAGATAAGGTTGAAATTCATCCCTAGAAAAGCAAAGTAGGCTGAGACTTTTGGGAAACATTGCGACTTGACATAAGGGCATTTTGACCATTTTTGGCCATAGTGATATTGTTGGTCAGGTTGACCTTTTTCTTGGCTAGAATATTTAGATGTATCTATCTTGAACTTGATAATTTCTCTAAGGAAAAGGTTGTTGGGTTTTTCCTCCATGTGGGTTTTCCCAGGGTAAATTCTTGTGCCTCTTGTTTGGCTATCTCTTTATGATCCTATTGGCATTTTGTTTCTATTTTTGAGATCTTCTATGTAATTTCTTTATGATGAATATGAATGCAAGAAAATATTAACTTAGGAAATCATAAGAAGTAATTATCAGTTAGAAAATCATATGAAAAATAAACATGGTATCAAAGGACGGGTAGAAGAGCAACCAACTTTTTTCAAGTTAATCTTTAGGATTTCTTCTAGCTTTATTCCAACTCTGGTTGTAAGGAGGACATAAAAAATTCTTAAAGGAAACCAATATATGTTTCATTTGTTTATGTTCTAAAAGATCCATTTTACCTATATGATATATTTTTTAAAGTCAAATCAAAATCCTAAGCTTGCTACATAACCAAAGGCCCTATGTGATGGTAAAGTAAAAGGGTCGAAGTCTATAGATTGCAGTGTGAATTTTAAGAGGTTTGAGTAACCTCCTAAACTAATTGCAGAAGGCCGAGAATCTTAGGTTTGCTTAAAAAAGATTGATTAAAGACCATGATCCATTCTTAAGGCCAAAGTATACTTGGAAAGGGTCAAAGTCTTAGTTGATGTTATATATAGGCCAAAAGGCCTCAGTCTGTTTCAGTAGACCAAAAAGGACTCAATTTGTTACAGAGGTCTGAGAAGGCCCTCAGGGCCTGTTGTTGTAGGCCAATAAATATCCAAGGAGTCTAAAAAATTGAATTTGAAATATCTTTGACTAAAGAAAAACCAACTAAGTTGTTTCTTGTGCATACTAAAGTTTGTTTTAATCCTTGGTTTATGGAAGACATTGTTCATAGGAGAAAGGCCTGAATGGAAAGTTTGATGTATTTCATGCAACTTGTTGTGGCTCATTTGCATTTACCTTTGAAATATTTTTCAAAACACCAAACAAGCATATATGATAGAAAATGTAAAATTTTGTGTGTCATAGAAGAATTTTGATTTATATGTTGGTACATTAACATTACGTAATGAGATGTGAAGGTCGGTTGAGTCGGGCTCATTCACGTGCAAAACAGTTCAAGATTCAGACCGTTAGGCACATTTAGAACATTGCACACCAGACAAGGTCGAGTCAGGCTCATTCGTAAGCTAAGGAGGGACTAGCGCAGTAGAACACCGAAAAAGCTCAGGAAGGTTACACCGTGGAGAAAACAAACTAATTTCCCGAAGGCAGAGAAAGGGCGCATTTCCATTAAAAACTTAAGAGTTTTGGAGGAGGCGCAAAGGGAAAAATAGATGGTCGAGATCAAAGCGCAGAACTGGAGCGGAGAGATGGATGGCGGAGATTAAATCGCAAACTACAAATCGCAAGTTTCAAAGGATAAGCGCGGGAGGTAAATGTTAAAATCGTTAAAGTGAAATATGCGATGCGGTGGGACCCGATCGCAAATCACAAATTGCAAGTTTTAAAGAATAAGTGCAGACGTAAATGTTAAATTCACCGAAGTGTGATATGAGATGACATGGCAAGGTGACGTGGGATATGACGTGGCCCCGACACCACATATCGCAGTTGATTTAAGCTGTCGTGGCAGATGACATGGCCCTCGCCCGCATACCGCACATCGCAAGTTTTAAAAGATAAGTGCAAAGGGTAAGTGTTATAAAATCCAAAATGCGATGTGTGATGCGGTGGGGCCCGATCACAAATCAAAAATCGCAAGTTTTAAAGGATAGGCGCAAGAGGTAAATGTTAAAATCGTCGGAGTGCGATATGCGAGGTGGTGAGGCCCAATCGCAAATAGCAAGTTTTAAAGGATAACCGCGGGAGGTAAGTGATAAATTCGCCGAAGTGAGACGTGCAATGTCAGGTGGGACCTGATCGTATAGCGCACATCGCAAGTTTTAAAAGATAAGTGATAAGGAAAATTTAAAGACAACGAAATGCGAAGTGCAATGTTGGCACGAATGCGATGTGGTTCCAAGATGAAATCTAAAGGATTTGAAGTCCGGGATTATCAGGTTTGTTTGCCATTTTATGAAAAAATAAGAAAAACACGGCAGAGAGACTTAGGTAAGTGACCTGACGCAGAGCAAAGGAGAAGAGAAGACTAAACACAGCAAGCACGCGCAGAAGAGGCAAAGTCGGGTAACAAGTGACATGATGACAATGTTCGAAACGCAAAAGGCATAGGCAGAATCGGGCAGAAGAACATATAGCGGCACTGTGGGAAGCACAAAAGCTGGGTCAAATAGGGCACTGAGGCCTTGTTATAGAACTGTGCAGTTACCGCATCATAACCAAAAAGGACACCTCAGTACTTCAGGGGGACGCATCACCAACATCAGATTCAGCAAAGCGAACAATATTTCCATTTTCATATTGTTTTCTTGGTATGATTGCATAAGTAATCTTAACAGTTTAGGTAGTCGAGTAGTTTCAAGAATTTTAGCAGTTACAAACTAATTTGATGTATTTAGGTAGATAGAAATAAAGAAAACAGGGTTATGATTTTTGGACCTGTGGATGACTGTTAATTTGGTACTGAATTTTCTGAGAAATAAATGAAAGAAGATCAAGTCTCCTACACCTGTTGATGTTGATATGTCTTTCCAGTTTCACTTTGTGTTTATTCCTCTTTGAATGAAGTGAATTAATGTAGCAGCTGGTCTCTTAATTACATCTATGAGTAAGAGTTAAATAACCTTAATTTGCGCTCATTCACTCCATCTCTTCTATCTTCACAAACTCCTGATGAAACTTTAAAGTAATATATTTTATGTTTACAACATATTATTTCGAGTTTCCTCTCTCTCCATGAATTTCCTCTGAAACTTAAAAGTGATAGATTCTGTTTCTCAGCATATCATTTTGAGTTTCCCTTACAGTTCTTCTTTTCATTTCATTCAAATATCAGCATCTTATGGCATTGTGAAGGCTTTCATTATATTGGATTATTGAGGGTATTAAGTAATTAAATTCCAAGGGTGTTAAACAGAGGCCATTTGATATTGTAATTTTTACATACATTTACAAAATGTCTTAAGAACTGATTCCTTACCACAGCCGAGGGATTGTCTCTTGAGATACAACATTTTCTTGTGCCGTTGTCGGGGATGAAGAAACGAAGTCTATTTTCCCTAGGTTTTTCATATCATTTCCTCTAGTTTTTCAGTGAGGAGGAAATATTTTGTTGTTTTTTTTATTTTCAAAATTTTGGCTTTAAAAAGGCCTCACGCGACGTTAGATACCTCATAGCAGATAGTCCCTGCTCTACCAGATCCAGAAAGATTGGTTTCTAAAAAGGCTCAAAAACTTGCAACTCCTTCAACACCTAATCCTACATTGTCTGATCCTGGCAGTAGTTCTCATAACCCTTTGTTTGAAGATATTTCCAAGGAACTCTCTTTCTTGGAACAAGATTCTCCTTCCACACCCATTTATTTTCAAGAACCTAAGTTAGAATAACATTCTTTTGAGTTCGTTTCTTTTACCTTCACTCAAGATCAACCAAATATAGTTGCTAGTCCCTTTGCTATTGTCCATCAGCCTATCCCCATATCATTTTTTCCTCCACCTTCATTCACTTTCACAGCAGGTTCATCAACCTCAACTACCCAAGGAACAGATAACCAAGGTGTAAATATGGCAGCACCAGCTTTCTTAATGGGTAGATATGCACCACTAAATCTTGTGCAACCAATGAATTCCATGCCTCAAGAATACCTCAAATTACTTCCTCGTTTCACTGGAGAAGATGAAGTAACTGCAGAACAACATTTAACCTTGTTTTTCACTTTTGCTGAGAATTTAAATGTAGATCATCTTGATGTTGTGATGAGACTATTTGTGCAGCCTCTAAATGGAGAAGCTATAAAATGGTTCAAAGGTTTACCAAATGGTTCAATAAATAACTGGGAAGAGTTCAAAACTCAATTCACTCAGAGATGGGGAGAAAAGAGAGATCATGGTTACTCATTGACAGATTTTAATGCAATTAAAAGAAATCCTAATGAAAACGTGTATGAGTTTGTAAAAAGATTCAACAAATTGTACAATAGTTTACCTATAGAGATTAACCCCTTTATGGGGGAAAACCCATTTTTTTTTTTGGGCTTTTGAAGCTGATTTTAGATTTACATTGAGAGAGAGAAGATCCCCTACTCTTGAGCAAATACAGACAGATGCTTTAGATATTGAAGCTAATATGACTGCAGCTGGAAAGGCGAAAGGGAAACAGCCAGTACAAGAGAAGAGGAAAGAAAAAGAAGAATTATCACAAGATCTAAGAATTGAAGATATGACAAAGGTGATAAAAAAAACTTGACAAATAAGCTAGCTAATATGGAATTGGAAAACAAAAACTCCCAAATACAAGTACAACAAAACCGAGGGGGGTTTAACCCTCAATTCAGAAGACACCCCTTGCAAATTTTGTAGATGGAAAGAAGAGATCAAGACCAGGTTCAAGCACCATTGTGTATAGAAGCAGCACCCAGAGAGCCAGCAGAAGATGACCAAAGGGAGGCCGAGGATCAGGTATCTGCTATGTATACAATAGAAGAGGATGAAGAGGAAGATTGTGAGGGAGAATATGCTGAAGCTGAAGTATCTTTTGATCAAGATGAAATGGATGAATACTGTAAGAAATTCACAGATTTCATGCAAGATGAGTTACATAAAAAGTATGATTTAAGGTCTATAAAGAGATCTAGAGTGTAGGATAATGAAGGTGAACAACAAGGTTCCATTCCTCCTCCAATGGCGACTCCAAAACAAAAGGACCCTGTGAAACAGGTCAGTAATGGGAAACAACCTGTAAATTCACTTAATAGAACAAATGAGCAGCAGGGTGAATCTTCCTAAAACAAATCAGTTGACACTAATATTTTGGAGAGAGTTGTTCCTGTACCTGAACAAGTGGTAATTTCTAGGAAGAGTGAAGAAGAACCTGAAAAGAATTTTAAGAAAACTCATGCTTGCAGTTTGGAAAAAGAGTTGGAGAAGGTTAAAATTCAGGTACCTCTTCTAGGATTAGCTAAAATACCAGCTTACAAGAAAGAAATTTCATAATTTATTAATCTCACACATATGGAAGATATAAGTGACACAGTGAACTTGCAAGAAGAAAATCCAGTGGTCACCTTTGGTCCTCATGTAGAAGAAGTAGATCCTTCTGTTCCACCCTTCTATATTTCTCTATTGCTTCATGATTTTACTCTACATAATTACATGCTGGACTCAGGAGTGTCACATAATCTCATGTAATTGTCTGTTATGAAGGAACTAAACTTGCAGATTTCCAAACCTTATAGGGATCTGTATTCGTTTTATTCCAAAAGGGTGAAATGCGTTGGGTTAATTAAAGATGTAGCAGTTTTGTTGGCACAAATCCCAGTAAAGAGTATAGTCATCATGGAGGTAGTGGTTGCTGACATCCCAGCTAGCTTTGGAATTCTCCTGTCAAGATCTTGGGGAGAAAATTTGGGAGGTGTTCTAAAATTAGATTTCACTTATGTTATCATTTCGGTTTTTAATGGGGAAGAAAGGAGATTGTACAAGGAAACAAGGTTTGTGAAGACCACCTCCAAGAAAGATGCAGCAAATTCCCCCATTTATAGTCAAGAAACAGAAGATCTTTCTTGTTTCATGTTGCATGAAGATGCAGAATTTGTTGAAGACAAAGGGAAGAATCTCTCTTCAGCAGTTGTAAATAATGAGCTGCACTCAAGGAAGATTTGGAAGTGCTACTTTGATGGTGCCTACTCCAAGGAAGGCGCGGGTGTTGGATTCTTGCCGATATCACCAGAAGGTAACCTTTCTCTTTTAAACTAGAATTTGATTCAACAAACAATGTGGCTGAGTAGGAGGCCTTAATCTCAAGCCTTCAAGTTTCTAAACAGATGGGAGTTCAATGTATTTCAATTTTTGGTGACTCTAAATTGATAATAAGGCAGATTAAAAACCATTGTCAAACCAAGCATCCAAGGTTAAGATCATATAGGAATGAATTTTGGGATCTGATAGAAAACTATTTTGAAGCCTTCAATCTTCAGTTTATTCTGAGGGAGGAGAATAGATTGGAAGATTCTTTAGCAATTTCAGCCAGCACCTTCAAACCTCCAATAAATCCAAGGCTAAGGTATGGAATTGAAATTAGACATAGACCTTATATCCCTGACAATGTGAAACATTGGCAAGTGTTTGATGATGATGAACAGATAAATAAGTTCCTAACAATGATTGGAAACTTTGAAGATGCTGAGATAGACCAAGAGGAAGAACAAACAGAGAAAAAAACAAAAATTAGAAACCTTAAGCAGTCAATAGGTGAACAGAAGATTATCCAATTGAAAGATAATGTGCTCCCTAAAGGGTTGGTTCCCCTTGAAATATTATTTGATTCTAATGATGTTTCTATTGATTCAAAGAAAACACATCAAGAAGAAGAGATGGAAGATTTTAATTTGGGAACTCAGCAGGAACCCAAAATAGTGAAATTATTCAAAGGTGTCCCCAAAAACTAAAAATAAATATACATTGATCTTTTTAAGAAATATATGGATGTGTTTGCCTAGTCATATGAAGACCTAAAAACATATGACAAAAGCATAATTCACCATAAGATTCCATTGAAATAAGGACTCAAACCACATAGGCAGAAGCTCAGACAGATCAATCCATTGTTGCTAGCTCCAATCGAAAAATAAGTGAAGAAATTGTTGTAGGCGAAAATTACAGTCCCTCTCAGATATTCAGACTGGGTTTCTAATCTGGTCCCTGTGAGAAAGAAGAATGGAGAGATAATATTGTGTGTGGACTTCAGGAATTTGAATCGAGGATCTATAAAAGATAATTATCCTTTGTTGAAAATGGATTATGTCTTACAGAAGCTTACAGGAGCTCACAGGTTGTCTATAGTTGACAAATTTTCTGGGTATAATCAGGTAGCAGTAGAAAAAGAAGATTAGAAGAAGACTGCTTTCACGACGCCCTAGGGAACCTTCATGTATACAAGGATTCCATTTGGCCTTATGAATGTAGGTGCAACATTTCAGAGGGCCATGGACATAGCCTTCGTTGATGATAGGTTTGTAGTTATATATATAACTTTTTTCTCGAGGTCAGATGATGAACACTTGGAGCATTTGCAAAAAAAAATTTAAAAGTGCAGAAAGTTTGGTTTTTCATTAAGTCCTAAGAAATATTTATTTGCCTTAGAAGAAGGTAAATTATTGGGTCACATAGTTTCTAAACAAGGAGTAAAGATTGACCCGACAAGGGTGAAAGCCATTCAGACGATTCCTTTACCCAGAAGCAAGAAAGATATCCAGTGATTCCTGGGAAAAATAAACTTTCTAAGGAGATTTGTGCCCAATTATGCTAAGATCTTGAGAAGTATAACATATATGTTGAAGAAAAATGTAGAAGTGAAATGGGATAAGGAAGCAAAGGATGCATTTTCTAGAATAAAGGAAGCATTGTAGGAAGCTCTAGTTCTGATTAGTCCAGACTATCAAAAATCCTTTCAGGCATTCTCATTTGCATCCCCCACTACTATTGTTGTTGTGTTCTTGCAAAAAAATGAATATAGTAAGGAGCAGCCAGTTGCATTTTTTAGTAAAGTTCTCAGAGATGCTGAGCTCAAATACAATATTCTGGAGAAACAAGTATATGCTTTGGTCAAAGCACCAAAAACCTTCAGGACTTATGTGTTACAGTTCCAAATAACTACTTATGTTCCTAATTCTATTGTGAAAGGCATGCTGGTCCAAAGTGATGTTGAAGGAAAACGGGGGCAGTGGATAGCAAAAATCCAAGAGTATGATTTGGAGATCAAAGCCATCAAGCTCGTTAAGGGACATGGGTTATCAAAGTTGTTAACATAGACAAATTTTCAAGCCTTGGGAATTAATCTGTTGGCACCATTGGATGGAGCTGTTAATGAAGAAGGTCAAAGCAAGTCCAAAACAGGTATTCAATACAAATTTTTGTGCTCTGATTGGTATAAATATATTGTGCATTACTTGTGTTTCTTTTCCTATCAAAATTCACTAAATAAAACAAAGTACAGAGCTCTCAAGCTCAAGTCTCAACCATATGTTATCGTAGAAGCAAAGCTATACTGGAAAGATCCTGCTAGTATTTTGTTGTTATGTTTGATCGAAGGAGAATTTATTGAAGTCACCAAATAATATCATGAAAGTCCGTGTGGAGGTAATTATAGCTGGAAGGTCACTGCTCATAAAATTCTCAAGTCAGGCTTCTATTGGCCAACCCTGTTTTTCGATGTTTAGAGGCTGGTCAGAAGTTGTCAGAAGTGTCAGTTGTTTGTTGAAAAGAAAAAACTTGCTCCATTACCTCTCATGCCAATATTTATTGAAGAACCTTTCAGGTAATGGGGATTGAATTTTATTGGAGAGATCAATCCACCATCAAGTGGACAGTTCAAGTGGATTCTAACTGCCACTAATTATTTTACAAAATGGGTTGAAGCAATACCCACTAAGAAGGCAAATGACGAAGTAGTGATGAAGTTTCTGGAGGAAAACATTTTCAGCAGATTCAGATGTCCAGTCAAAATTGTGACTGATAATGCTCAGGTATTCAACTCTGCTCATTTCATTAATTTCTGTCAAACAGATAATGTAATTTTATCACATTCCATAGTGTATCATCCCCAAGGGAATGGATTGGCGGAGTCTTCAAATAAGACATTGGTCATAATATTGAAGAAGACAATCATCGAGAATCAGAAGGATTGGGATATGAAGTTGAAGTTTTCCCTCTAGGTAGTTCGAGTCACTACCAAGAGATCTACTGGGAAGTCTCCCTATGAACTGGTTTATGGAACTCAAGCACTATTTCCTACTCAGCTGGCCAAACCAATGATTTCTTTCCTTCAAGAAGCTTAGGAAGAACCTAATGCTCTGGTAAGAATATTGAAGAAAATAATTGAATCAAGTGAAAACATAAACAAAGTTAGGGATAGCTTGATTACTTATGAGGAAAAGATGAAGTCTATATTTGACAGAAAATCAAAAGAAGTTCTCTTTCAAGCAGGAGAATTTGGTATTGAGATGGGACACCAGACGAGAAGAAAAGGGGAAGCATGGTAAATTTGACCCTCTCTGGTATGGTCCATATAGAATCTCTGAGGCAAGGTCAAATAACACATTCATTTTCGAAGATCTAGATGGAGAGTTAGTACAGCTGCCTGTGAACGAGCAGTATCTGAAGCATTATTTCCAGCATTAAAAGTCAGCATTCCACCATTGTAAATACCAGATTTCTCATTGTTCATATGTCACCAAGAAATATTTGACTCCATGCCTAATGGATAAGTCACTAATATGCAGTTCTTAGCACTTCCATGGAAAAAATCACTATCCCCATGTGGAGCTAGATGTTGTGGCTCATTTTCATTTACCTTTGAAATATTTTTCAAAACACCAAAAAATCATATATGATAGAAAATGTAAAATTTTGTGTGTCGTAGAAGAACTTTGATTTTTATTTTGGTACATTAACATTACGTGATGATGTGTGAAGGTGGGTCGAGTCGGGCTCATTCACGTGCAGAACAGTTCAAGAGCTGGACTGATGAGCACATTCAGAACATTGCACATCGGTCAAGGTCGATTCGGGCTCATTCGCAAGCTCAGGAGGGACTAGCACAGCAGAACACTGAATAAACTCAGGAGGGTTACACCATGGAGCAAACAAGCTAATTTCCCGAATGCGGAGAAAGGGCGCATTTCCCTTAAGAGTTTTGGAGGAGGCGCAAAGGGAAAAACAGATAGTCGGGATCAAAGCACAGAACTGGAGCGGAGAGATTGACGGCAGAGATTAAATCGCAAACCGCAAATCGTAATTTTCAAAGGATAGGCGCGGGAGGTAAATGTTGAAATCGCCGAAGTGCGATATGCGATGCAGTGGAGCCCGATCGCAAATCACAAATCGCAAGTTTTAAAGAATAAGTGTGGAGGTAAATGTTAAATTCACTGAAGTGCGATATGCGATGACGTGGCAAGGTGACGTGGCAGATGGTGTGGCCCTGACCCCACAGATCGCATTTTATTTAAGCTGACGTGGCAAGGTGACGTGGTAGATGACGTGGCCCTGACCCACATACCACACATTACAATTTTTAAAAGTTAAGTGCAAAGGTTAAGTGTTATAATCACCGAAATGCGATGTGCGATGTGGTGGGGCCCGATCGTAAATCGCAAATCACAAGTTTTAAAGGATAGGCGCTAGAGATAAATGTTAAAATTGTCGAAGAGCGATATGCGATGCAGTGGGGCCCGATCGCAAATTGCAAATCGAAAGTTTTAAAGGATAACCGCTAGAGGTAAGTGATAAAGTCGCCGAAGTGCGATGTGCGATGCCATGTGGGACTCGATCACATAGCGCACATTGTAAGTTTTAAAAGATAAGTGCTAAGGAAATTTTAAAGACAGCAAAATGTGAAGTGTGATGTTGGCACGAACGCGATGTGGTTCAGAGATGAAATATAAATTATTTCAAGTCCGGGCTTATGACGTTTCTGCGCCATTTTATGAAGAAATAGGAAAAACCAAGTGTTGTGCTGGCGAAACCAAGTGTTGTGCTGGTGAAATCTGTTGTATGAATGCCCTTTGCCTGTCTTGACCTGTTGTGTCTATTTTCTACCTGAGTCCTTCCTGTTGTGTTTAACCCTATTTCTTCATAAAATGACGCACAAAACTCATACGCCCGGACTTGAAATCCTTTATATTTCATCTCAAAACCACATCGCATCCCGCCAACATTGCACTTCGCATTTCGTTGATTTTAACTTTTCTTTACCACTTATCTTCTAAGACTTGCGATGTGCACTATGCGATCGTGTCCCACCTAGCATCGCACATCGCACTTCAGCGACTTTAACATGAACCCTTTGCACTATATTTTAAAACTTGTGATTTACGAATGCGATCAGGTCCCACCTGATATCGCACATCGCACTTTGGTAAATTTGACTCTTACCTCCGCACTTATTCTTTAAACTTTGAGATGTGCGATTGCGATCGGGTTATATCTCAAGTTAAAACATTTAACTTGCGGGCGCCATGCACGCTATCCTCCTGAGCTTGCGACGTGCGATATGCGATCACATCGCAACTTAAACAAAATAACTTGTGGGCACTTTAAAAGGTAAGTTATAAAATGTGCGAAGTGCGAAATGTGACGCGCTAAACGTTGGAAAGTGCGAAAAGGCCAAAGGTAAGGAAAATGCGAAATACAAATGTTTGCATGCAGATTTGTTAATGTATAAAGGTTGGATGGGTCCCACCAAATCGCATTAGCGGAGTTTTATGTTTCAGTGATGAATTAAGAAGAAAAGGTTAAAGCTTGTGGGGTGTGAAGTGCGGGCAAGAGGTAAGGTTTATGGTATAGTGTTGTATAACACGGTTATTTGATGGGCGGGCGATAACTGCGGTAAGTGGTAAGTCTTATATGATACGAACTTTAGTGGGTGGGTGGAGTTGTAGCATTAAGACTTCGGACTTAGATATAAGTGGGTTTATAAAGGGATAAGTCTGAAAGGTTATGTATGTGGGTCTAGGGGTTTAAATGGGATTTAGGGCGTTGGAGTCCAAAATTAGGAAAAATGAAGGGTAGGAAGAGGGTAGATGGAATGAATGGGGGCAGTATGGAGTTTGCTCACCGTCACACTTAATCAGCAACACTTTCCTCTTGCAACTGAGCTGAAAAGGCGGATAGATTCATTTGATGCTCTTGATAGTCAAGATTTCCCTTTTTTCCTGAAAATAAATGATGGCCATGGAATATTATTTTTAGTATGAGAGATCTGAGAAATAATCAGTTACCTTGTGATCCTATATATTATAGGACCCTAACAGTGGCTTCAACCAGGGATGGCACTCTCCTTGTGAGGTGCCAAGAACACCGTAGACTAGTAGCCTGATCTATTGGGTTGACCCCAAATCTGCAACATGTTGTCTTATAAAAACTTTGTGACTGAAAATCTCAAACTGAAATCAAACCTTTCTACACACTGAAATCTGAAACATACTAAACTGAAATCTAAAATTCAATCTAAAACTGAAACTGGAAAGAATGCTTGAAAAAATTCTAAAAGCAATGAGCTTACTTGCACACTGCTACCTACCCTATATTGTTGGTTCAAGTAATAAAAAAATGCCAATAAAGCCAGTCAAGTAGTTGCAGAAAAAATGGACAACTTGACTGCTTGTTCGTAAAATCAGAAGTACAACTTGATTATTTGTCTACATAATCAAAGTTGTGATGTGTAATGGAAGTTGTTGATGTATTTGGTCCTTATAGAGAATACATGTTTGAAAACTTAAGCTAAAAAGAGCCTCCATGTAATCTGCTATAGGATCAATAAAAGCATGATGTATGATATTTGCTTCTAGGCCTTCAATGACTAGATCAGTTATATCCTCAGTATTAAACCTTGAAACATCATCTTTAGTTTGGTACTTGAAATCACAATCATCCTCACTATGTAAGTCAAGAGGTAGTAAAATTTCCTCTTGCTTAGGGGAAGGAATATTTTCCAATAATTCTTCAGGATATCGGAAATTATAGGACTGAATTTGAGAATTCAAAAGTTCAATACCATTTTCATATCATTCAACAACTACCTCCAGAAAACATATTTTAGCTTCACGACTAAATTTGCTTGATTTCAAAATGAGAAAGACAGCCGCAAGAAAATCTTCATCAAGCTGAAAGTTTGATAACTGATTTCCTGAATGCATTTAAATCTTCATAAGATAAAAGATCTGCCACAAACCTTGTCATCTTGTTCAGTAGAAAATCTGTTCAGCATGTTGTGGAGTCACCATGAATGCTCAAAAGCCGGGTTCTTTGAATCATGGAGTCGCCAGGTGAATAATGCAACCTTCTTGTGTCTAGTCACTGTCCACCACCAGTAATATGATCTGAAATTTGATGTACTTTATGAGGAAGATAAATTTCGTCGCCAATATGGTCGCCACTATGTTAGAGCTCCGTAATTCCGAGGCTGAAGACAGAATCCTAGAGGTAACATCAAACCAACTTTGGAAACTGGGATCTAGCCATGCCAGTTTCAGAGAGGGATCTCTCTTTATGATTTAACTTTGTTTGGATAAGTTTTAGGCTAGTTATGATTGTACTTGGGTTTTGAGTTTTGTTTTGGATTTTGGAAAATTGATTGTATTCAAAATGTCTATTGGGCAGTGGAGTCAAAATATAACTGGATAATTGCATCAATTTTTTACAGAGTAAACACAAGCCAAGCTAGGAATATTTTGTTGAGATTCAACAAGATGATGAGCATAGTGAAAAGAGTCGCCTTCACTAAGTGGGTCCGCAGGCTATTTTTGGCGCAAGTCTATTTTTAGACTATGTCTATTTTTAGACATGGTGATCATATTTTAGAAGTTGCAGGATGCTATTTGTGGATGGTTGGTCAAGTTGGAAAAATAGATGAAATTCTATTTTTAGAATATTGGACGAAGTCTATTTATAGATCGTTGATCTAAAAATAGATGCATGTCGATTATTATTAGCTCTTAATAATAATCCAACAATAAACAACAACTTATTCTCTTGGAGTACTTAATTTCAGTATACAGATTTGGAAAATCAGTGGGCTGAAGGAATTACGCAATTCCTAGGGTTTACTGGTGGTTCAGGCATGGAGGACTTAGTTAGAACTGAAGTGGCAAAGATATGACAGATTTGGAAGAGTAGTTCATGGAGTTGTATTTAGTTTAACTCAGTTAAAGTGAGTTAGACTCAGTTGAGCTAGTTGTATCTAGTCTAACTGAATGATACACTAGTGAGAGTGGAGTGAATTAATTAGTTAATTAATTCAAAAATAATAACTCATTAATCAACTGAACAAATACAGCAGTTAACTACAGTGCATATCAGTTCTAGTGGAGACCCAGTGGAGAGATAGGGTGAAAGGGCAAGATGGACTATCTGTTGTGACTATAGTGATGCATTGATTGCATCACACACACATTGGAGTTGACAATGAGGATTGCGCAGTAAAGGCAAGGGTAATTCAAATTCATTCATAGCTATTCTTCAGCAGGGATTGCGCAGTGGAGGCAGGCTATCAGGAGGGTAGAAATCAATGCATGGATTTGCATATTTCATCTTGTTAGTGTGTGACGATTGTATTGTACTGAGAGCTTGATGTACTAAGCTTTGTATGAGGATTGTTACATGATCTCCATGATACATAATATATGATAGTTAGGGTTTTCAGCGTCAGGCTTTCCCGTTAAACAACTGTGTTATGTGCGGTTGTTTTATTTTATGCTTCACATGTGTTTGCAATTAAATTTTCCACAAAAGATTAACAGTGGAATGATTCTGTATTTAGCAAGAAGTTTAAATATTGTTAGATCAGGGGAAACTGGATATATGCATGATTATTGTATATAATATCTACATGGCATCGAAGCAGTGTTAATACTTGAAGATTTCAATTGTGAAGAATTGTTGAGTTTGTGCCGGTGGACAATTTGAATTTGTTGCAGAAAATTCTTGGTGCAGAAGTTGAGTATACATTGAAATGTCTTTCAATGGGTTGTGATTGGAGTATGTCCTTGATGGCGGCTCGACTTACGTAGCCTAGAAGGACAGGATGGAGGCGGTGCTAGAGGATAATGGACTGAAGGAGTTCATCGATAGCGATGTTCCTAAGCCGGATTTTAGTGATGCTGCAGGACTTGACGCATGGAAAAAGAAGGTAGCAAAGACAAGAAGAATTATGTTGGAAGGTGTGAAGGACCATATTGTTTCCAACCTTCACGGGAAAGCCACTCCATGTGCAATGTGGAAGGCTTTGATATATTTGTTCCAAAGCATAAGCGACCAGAGGAAGTTGGAGCTTAAAGACAAGCTCAGAAAAATAAAAATGGAGAAGGGCGATAGTATTCCAAAATATCTCACGAAGTTTGTCCACGGCAAGGATGAACTAGGAAGTGTGGGGGTTACTGTTGATGATTAAGACTTAGTAAGCTTGGCTCTCCTTGGGTTTCCGAAGAGTTGGCATAACTACGAAGACTTTGCCAATGGACAGGAGAAACTGCCGGGATGGGAGCGACTTTGGTCAGATCTTGTGCAGGAGGAGATAAGGCGAAGTACCAGGGATGGTTCTTCATTGAAGAATGAAGATGAAGAAAATTGTGCTTTGGCTGCCAAAGCAAGGAAAGGGAAGGGGAATAAATTTCCTTCAAAATCAGAAGCTAAAGGCAAGAAGCAGGATTTGTCCAAGGTGAAGTGTTTTCACTGTCACGAATATGGGCATTTCGCCACTAACTACCCACAGAAGAAGAAGAACAAGAAGGTTGCTGGAGCTGCAACTAGAGAGGCCTTAGCCTCACAATTTGAACTTGATTTATCTTTGATCGCATGCTTGGTTTCAAGTGCAATGGGATCGGTGTGGTATCTTGATAGTGGTGTGTCTTTCCATATGACGGGAGACAAGGAGTTGTTTACTGATCTGGAAAAGAAGGACCTCCAAATGCATATAGAGATGGGCGACGATGGTCGATACAGTGCGACCAGCATTGGGACCATTACCTTTGAGGGGGAGTCCGGTAATCCATTCTTGTTGAAGGAAGTTATGCATGTTCCAGGTTTGAAGAAGAACTTGGTATCGGTCACAATGTTGGAAGACAAAGGTTATGATGTTGTTTTCAATGAGGGAAAAGCTTTCCTTCAACATAAAACAATGGGTCAAACCAAGAAGATATGGATTTGAGTTAAGAATCTCTACAAGCTGGAGGTAGATGGCTGTGCTACAATGGTGGGCAAAGCAGAAGAAGTGGTGAGCCGGGATGAGGGAAAATTATGGCACATGAGATTGGGACATATTCACCATGGCGCTTTGAAGATTTTTCAGCATATTTCTACTAGACTTCGCAAGGGTACTCTTGCGCAGTCAGATCAGTGCAAGGGATGTACTATGTGTCAGTTTGTGAAGATCACCTTTCATGAGAAGGAGAACCGTGCTTCGGTGATCCTTGAGAGAATCCACACAGACGTGTGTGGACCTTTCTCGGTTGCTTCAACAGAAAAAAACAGGTATTATGTTATATTTGTTGATTACTATTCCCGTAGATGCTAGATCTTCTTCATGCAAAAGAAGAGTGAAACATTCTCAAAGTTCTGTGAGTTTAAAGCATTGGTGGAGAAGGAGTCGGGGAAGCAAGTGAAGCTCTACGGAGCGATAATGGTGGTGAATATATCTCGGGCGAATTCAAAGACTTCTATAGCAAAGAAGGAATTCAAAGAGAAATCATAGCGCCTCATAACCCACAGCAGAATGGGGTCGCGGAGAGGAAGAACATAATTACCGTGGGTACTACACGAGCTATGTTGCATGACCAGGGCCTACCGATGCACTTGTGGGCGGACGCATGCAACACTGCGGTTTATGTGCAAAATTGTTGTCCTCCTAGAGTACTTGGCATGAGTACACCGGAAGAAGCTTTTACTAGTAAGAAGCCTGATATTTCTCATTTGAAGATTTTTGTCTCATATGTTTACATTCATGTGACAAAGGATAACAGGAAGAAGCTGGAGCCGACTATAGAAGTTGGGATATTTGTGGGGTACACAGAAACACCCCATAATTATCGTGTGTATTTGCCAGACATTCGAATGACTCTGGTGTGACGGGATATAAAATTCAATGAGGTGAAAGCCATGAAGTTGTCGCTTGAGAGGGAGCTACATTTGCATGCAGAGGAGGAACTTCTTGTTCCCAAAGATGAGCCTCTAGATGTGGATCAGCCATAGGAGGAGATTCATGGAGTGGAGGAGTCCACTCATGCAGATCCAAACATCATAACTAGCAGAAAGCGTACCACAGAAGCTGAGAGACTGAAGCTTGATGCAACACATAATGTAGGAGTCCGTACATCACAGCATAGACAGAGCCATCTTCTTTCGAAGAAGCAGTGTAGGAGCCCACATGGGTAGATGCCATTGTGGAGGAGTATGACTCCATTGTCAGAAACAGTGCTTGGGAGATTGTTCCAAGGCTGGTGGGTAAATCAGTGTTAGGATCAAGATGGATATACAAGGTAAAGCAAGCTACTGATGGGAGCATCGAGAAGTATAAGGCAAGATTTGTTGCCCGAGGCTTCTCACAGATCGAGGGGATTGACTATGAAGAAACCTTTGCACCTGTCGCACGATATTCTTCCATACGGACCATCCTTGCTCTCTCAGCGCAGATGGGTTGGCACATTCATGAGATGGATGTGAAGAATGTGTTCCTTAATGGGATCATTGAGGAAGAGGCGTACATTGATCAGCCTGAAGGTTTGAGATCTACAGCAGCGAGTCGCATGTGTGCAGGCTCAAAAGAGCGTTGTATGGGTTGAAGCAAGCACCTCGTGCTTGGTACACACATATCAACAACTATTTCATCGGACTTGGCTTCACCAAGAGTGAGGCAGATGCAAACCTATACCAAATTGTGGTGGAGGGTAAGCTTTTAATTGTTTTTCTTTATGTTGATGATTTAATACTAACGAGTGATGAGCAGTTGATACACTCATGCAAGGCAAATCTTGCAACGGAGTTTGAGATGAAGGATTTGGGCCTCCTTCATTATTTCCTTGGATTGGAAATATGGCAGCGGGAAGGTGAACTGTTTGTGTCTCAAGGCAAGTATGCCCGGGAGATACTGGAGAAGTTTCAAATGCAAGGTTGCAAGCCTATTGATACTCCTCTTCCAGGAAATTGGAGGAAAGAGAATGCTACATCGGCAGAGGTAGTGGATGCCACTGTTTATCAACAGTTGGTGGGTTCGCTCATGTATTTAGTTAATACAAGACCGGACATATGCTATGCGGTGAACCAGCATTCACAAGCGATGGTTAAGCCTACCAAGCCCTTTTGGAAGGCAGGAAAGCATGTCCTGAGGTATCTCAGGGGAACATCTGAGTATGGATTATGGTACAGACAGACGGATGAGGTGAATTTGCATGGCTTCACTAATGCAGATTGGGTAGGTATCCCAACAGACAGAAAGAGCACATCAAGAGGGATTTTCAGTATCGGATCTACAACAGTTTCTTGGTACAGCAGGAAACAAAGATCCGTGGCACTCATTTCAGCGGAAGCAAAATACATGGTAGCAAGTCAAGTTGCATGTGAGGCTATATGGATGAAGAAGATCCTAGTCGGTTTGTTCGGTTCACATTTAGATCCTACAGTGATACATTGTGATAAGCAGAGTTGCATTAAACTCTCGATTAATCCTGCGTTTCATGATAGATCTAAAGATATTGATATCTGGTATCATCATATCAGAAATTGTGTACAGCGGAAGATCATGTTGCTTCAGTACATTCCTATGGAAGATCAGGATGTAGATATTCTGACGAAGGCGCTCACCAGGAGCAAATTCGAATACCATAGAGGCAAGATTGGGGTGAAGGATAATCCCTATCTTGTTGAGAGGGAGTGTTGAGATTCAACAAGATGATGAGCTTAGTGAAAAGAGTCGCCTTCACTAAGTGGGCCTGCAAGCTATTTTTTGACGCAAGTCTATTTTTAGACTATGTCTATTTTTAGACATGGTGATCATATTTCAGAAGTTGCATGATGCTATTTGTGAATGGTTGGTCAAGTTGGAAAAATAGATGAAATTCTTTTTTTACAATATTGGGCGAAGTATATTTATAGATTGTAGATCTAAAAATAGATGCATGTCGATTATTATTAGCTCTTAATAATAATCCGACAATAAACAACAACTTATTCTCTTGGAGCACTTAATTTCAGTATACATATTTGGAAAATCAGTGGGCTAAAGGAATTACGCAATTCCTAGGGTTTACTGGTGGTTCATGCATGGAGGACTTAGTTAGAACTGAAGTGGCAAAGTTATGACAGATTTGGAAGAGTAGTTCATGGAGTTATATTCAGTTTAACTCAGTTAAAGTGAGTTAGACTCAGTTGAGCTAGTTTTATCTAGTCTAACTGAATGATACACTAGTGAGAGGGGTGAATTAATTAGTTAATTAATTCAAAAATAATAACTCATTAATCAACTGAACAAATACAACAATTAACTACAGTGCATGTCAGTTCCAGTGGAGACCAAGTGGAGAGATAGGTGAAAGGACAAGATGGACTATCTGTTGTGACTATAGTGAAGCATTGATTGCATCACACACAAATTGGATTTGCCAATGAGGATTGCACAATCAAGGCAAGGGTAATTCGAATTCATTCAGAGCTATTCTTCAGCAGGGATTGTGCAATTGAGGCAGGCTATCAGGAGGGCAGAAATCAGGGTATGGATTTGCAGATTTCATCTTGTTAGTGTGTGACGATTGTATTGTACTGAGAGCTTGATGTACTAAGCTTTGTATGAGGATTTTTACATGATCTCCATGATACATAATATATGATATTTGGGGTTTTCAACTTCAGGCTTTCCCGTTAAACAATTGTGTTATGTGCGATTGTTTTATTTTATGCTTCACATGTGTTTGCAATTAATTTTTCCGCAAAATATTAACAGTGGAATGATTTTGTATTTAGCAAGAAGTTTAAATATTGTTAGATCAGGGAAATCTGGATATATGCATGCTTATTGTATATAATTTCTACATATTTACTGGATCTTTTGAATTTAAAAATGGATTTATGAAAAAAATATGAAAGTATTCAGTAGAACTAAAGAGCAATTAAGAATTCTTTAGTTTGGCCTTCAGTGGAAAACATTATGATTGTAAACGCAGCCATAATAAGGTACTCAAGAGTAAATCATATTCATCACACTTTCTACTTTAAAATTAGAATTCAGATGATTACAATGAAACATAATAACAGAAGAAAAACATCACCAGTATTTAAGCCACAAGAATCCTGTGACTAGTCTGATTATTATTGATGCTCCAGTGCTTTGAAAAATTTTAGAGTACTCCAAAAGGAAAAAATAGTTCTGATCTCAATCAATCGAATTTCGATACTTCCAAAATTGAAGTATTTATATAAAAACAAAAAAAAAAATACAATCAATGCCTGTGTGACAAGGCAATCTATAATTTCTCAAAAAGAACTAAAAGGAAAGAAATCGATCTAAAAGGAGTGCATATGCATTTCTAGCCTTGTTTCTACTGGAAAATTATTGCTGAGTCACCACCTTTTTAGGACTGCACTGGAAAAACCGATTATTGTGATGGCGAAACTGAGTGTTGTGTTGGAAAAATCGAGTGTTGTGCTGGCGAAATCTATTGTATGAATGCCCTTTTCCTTTCTTGACCCGTGGTGTCTATTAGCTACCTGAGTCCTTTCTGTCAGGTTTAACCCTATTTCTTCATAAAATGGCTCACAAAAATCGTACACCTGGACCTGAAATCCTTTAGATTTCATCTCAAAACCACATCGCATCCACGCCAACATCGCACTTTGCATTTCGTTGTTTTTAACTTTTCTTTAGCACTTATCTTCTAAGACTTGCGATGCACGCTATGCGATCGGGTCCCACCTGGCATCGCACATCGCACTTCGGTGACTTTAACATGAACCCTTTGCACTATCTTTTAAAACTTGCAATTTGCGAATGCAATCGGGTCCACCTAGAATCGCACATCGCACTTCAGCGAATTTAACTCTTACCTCTGCACTTATTCTTTAAAATTTGTGATGTGCGATTGCGACCGAGTTATATCGCAAGTTAAAACATTTAACTTGCGGGCACCATGTGCGCTATCCTCCTGAGATTGCGACGTGCGATATGCGATCGCATTGCAACTTAAACAAAATAACTTACGGGCACTTTAAAAGGTAAGTTATTAAATGTGCGAAATGTGACACGATAAACGATGGAAAGTGTGAAAAGGAGAAAGGTAAGGAAAATGCAAAATACAAAGGTTTGCATTCGGATTTGGTAATGTATAAGGTTGGATGGGTCCCACCAAATCGCATCGGCGGAGTTTTATGTTTCAGCGATGAATTAAGAAGAAAAGGTTAAAACTTGCGGGGTGCGAAGTGTGGGCAAGAGGTAAGGTTTATGGTAAAGGGTTGTATAACATGGTTGTTCGATGGGCGGGCGGTAGCTGCGGGAAGTGGTAAGTCTTATATGATGCAACTTTTAGTGGGTGGGTGGAGTTGTAGCATTAATACTTCAGACTTAGATATAAGTGGGTTTATAAAGGGATACGTCTGAAAGGTTATGTATGTGAGTCTACGGGTTTAAATGGGATTTAGGGTGTTGGAGTCCAGAATTAGGAAAAATGAAGGGTAGGAAGAGGGTAGATGGAATGAATGGGGGCAGTATGGAGTTTTCTCACCATCACACTTAATCAGCAACACTTTCCTCTTGCAACTGTGCTGAAAAGGCGGATAGATTCATTTGATGCTCTTGATAGTCAAGATTTCCCTTTTTTCCTGAAAATCAATGATAGCCATGGAATATTATTTGTAGTATGAGAGATCTGAGAAATAATCAGTCACCTTGTGATCCTATTGATTATAGGACCCTAATAGTGCCTTCAACCAAGGATGGCACTCTCCTTGTGAGGTGCCAAGAATACTGTATACTGGTAGCCTGATCTATTGGGTTGACCCCAAATCTGCAACATGTTCTCTTATAAAACCTTTGTGACTGAAAATCTCAAACTGAAATCAAACCTTTCTACACATTGAAATTTGAAACATACTGAATTGAAATCTGAAATGCAATCTGAAACCGAAACTGGAAAGAATGCTTGAAAAAATGCTAAAAAAACTGAACTTATTTGCACACTTCTACCTACCCTATATTGTTGAAACTTATATTGGATCAAGTAATAAAAAAATGCCAATAAAGCTAGTCAAGTAGTTACAGAAACAAATGGACAACTTGACCGCTTGTTAGTAAAATCAAAAGTACAACTTGATTATTTGTCCACATAATCAAAGTTGTGATGTGTAATGGCAGTTGTTGATGTATTTGGTCCTTATAGAGAATACATGTTTGAAAACCTAAGCTAAAAAGAGCCTCCTTGTAATCTGCTATAGGATCAATAAAAGCATGATGTATGATATTTTATTCTAGGCCTTAAATGACTAGTTGATCAGTTATATCCTTGGTATTAAACCTTGAAGCCTCATCTTCAGTTTGGTACTTGAAAGCACAATCATCCTCACTATGTAAGTCAAGAGGTAGTACAATTTCCTCTTGCTTAGGGGAAGGAAGATTTTCCAAGAATTCTTGAGGATCTCGAAAATTATAGGACGGAATTTGAGAATTCAAAAGTTCAATACCATTTTCATATCATTGAACAACTACCTCCAGAAAACATCTTTTAGCTTCAAGACTAAATTTTCCTGATTTCAAAATGAGAAAGACAGCCGCTAGAAAATCTTCATCAAGCTTAAATTCTGATAATTGATTTCCTAAATGCATTTAAATCTTCACAAGATAAAAGATCTGCCACAAACCTTGTCATCTTGTTCAATAGAAAATATGGTCAGCATGTTGTGGAGTCGTTGTGAATGCTCAAAAGCCAGGTTCTTTGAATCATGGAGTCGCCAGGTGAATAATGTAGCCTTCTTGTGTCTAGTCATTGTCCACCACCAGTAATATGATCTGAAATTTGATGTAATTTCTGAGGAAGATAAATTTCGTCCCTAGTATGGTCGCCACTATGTTAGAGCTCCGTAATTCTAAGGCTGAAGACAGAATCCCAGAGGCAACATCAAACCAACTTTGGAAACTGGGATCTAGCCATGCCAGTTTCAGAGAGGGCTCTCTCTTTAAGATTTAACTTTGTTTGGATAAGTTTTAAGCTAGTTATGATTGTACTTGGTGTTGGAGAGGTAAATCCCCTCTGCGGACAGAGGCGATCCCTACTAACCCAGATCGGGTCTAGCAATAATTAGACATGCAGAGACGCAGGTCTCTAGTTACGAAAATGACAAAACACAACGAGTTGCCTACCTCAGGTCCCCAGTGGAGTCGCCAGTTTGTTGGAGAGGTAAATCCCCTCTGCGGACAGAGGCGATCCCTACTAGCCTAGATCAGGTCTAGCAAAAATCAGACATGCAGTGACGCAGGTCTCTAGTTATGAAAACGACAAAACACAACAAGTTGCCTACCTCATGTCCTACGCAATGGTCGTCGAAGAAAGGATGACACTTCCTGTCCTCCGCTTTGGCATATCACGACCCTTCTGCTTAACACGTCCGAACACCTGCACACATGTGAAGAAACACAACGATACACAGCATAGAATCTAAATCTTGTAACCATACATCAGTCAGAGAGGATGTAATTCATTGCATCACAGACAAAGACACATGAATGAAACCATAATCAAAGCCGCTTATCATTAATAATAACAAATGAAAGATACAACCCAAAGCTCTGACGCTAGATCTTCCTTTGGCGGGGTCGACAGCAGTGCACGTCTCAATGAAGCTCGTTGGAAATGGGACAAAGCTCTCTCTCTTCGGCTTGGCTCTCAAAGGCTATCTGGCGATAGTCTCCTTGCTATAATTTTAGCTCTTCTCTAGTGCTATTAGGACTACTATCTTGCTAAGGGAAAATGGCAAGCTTATATAGATGGTGGAAGGAGAGTTGAGATCCCTATAATTGTGGGATTGGCCCTATCCTCAAGGAAGCTTCCATGATAGGTGGAAAACCACTCCCCCTACATGGAGATCCAGAGCCAAACCTCCCAACTCATTTTAGAGACTCGTTCAGGAATTTGTTGGAATCAAACTTCCGCCATTTATTTTTAAAAAACAATCCTTATTAAGCTTGGCGCGAGCAAGACACTTGGGACAGAGCGCCAATTAGCGCGCCCTCTTTGGTGGATTTTCCCCATTGGCGCGAGGGCTGAACTGGCTAGTCGCGCCAAGGCCAAAAGATCAGTTTTTATGGTTTTTCAAAGGAAAATTTCTTCAAAGGGATGATTATCCTTGTAAAGGGGGATGCCATGAAAGTGGTTTCAGGTTATGTCACTGCTCACAGGTCATGGGAAAGGCCCTCCAATGTGCGGGACGGGGGATTGCAAGGACGGTGGCAAATTACTGTGTAACAAATTCCCCCTAAAGCATGAGTCCTGAAAGAGAGAGAGGGGTGAAATGCTTTATGAGAACGTGCCCAACTGAAAACACTACCGTCGGAAAAGCTACGTAGCCAAATACAACTGATATCTCAAATACATGATATGTGGTATGGGCCCAGCCATCCATAACAGAGTATACAATAATCAGGATCCAAGGTATGGATGCAGCCATCCAGAAAGGATCAATAAGAAGACTCAGGTATGGTCGCATCCATCCAATCAATGAGTCATGTAACCAATCATGATAATCCACAAAATCCGCAGCCTGGATTCACAAAACCCAGGGTCTTGCACTCCATCTCGAACCGCACAGAGTACAAGTCCTAGCATGTGAATATGTGAGCTGAATTCGAACATGCAAGAACATCATCTGATTACCAGCCAATGATGAAAGTCGTTAACAAACGCGAGAGGAACCACCAATAACGACGATGACCCTCAAGGTACTATAGGTAAAATCCATGGAATGTGAACAGTGAGCTGGCGTTGAACACTGACAGAATCATTCGATCGAAGGCCAATGATGAAAACCTTGCATCGAATGCGAAGAACCTGCCATTGAGGCATGCAGGCTCCAAGGTACCGGAAGGGAGTCTCCGAATTAGCTTCCTGGATAATGAGCTGAAGTCGACAGGAAGTGACCTTGATCGAAGGTGGACCATAATGTTTCCCACATCATCGACATGAGACAGAGGAATATAATGTTTGTGAATCAGGATCAGATGAGAATCAGAAGAGGGTGGAAAAACTGCAGAGGTCAACTTCTCTTGAACATATCGGTGGCACGACACTGGATTTGGCAGTATTTGACATCGAAAGATCTGAGGTCATAACGACAAGGCAAAGAGCAGATGAGAGGTCAAAAATGATAACCTAAACCCATGGAGGAAAGCAGAAAACGAGATGAGATGTCCCCAACCCGACATGAATGCAGACAAGTGCCATGTTCAAGAGCAACATACTGCTGACACGACGATGATACTGGTTTCATTTTCCCCACCATTTCTGGCGAGTACCCCAATTATTTTTGAAAACAAGCTTGAAGGGGATAGCATATTCTTGTGATATAAGTTCTTCCTTCGGAAAAATCCAACCTAGTACATTTAACGAGCCCTAGGAAGGAGAAACTCGAGTATCGTCATTACGACGGAATCCGATGTCATCAAGTTTTAAAGAGTCTGAAAAAGGAAGAACTCAGTGTCTTTTCATGTTTAGAGAGTTTGAAAAGATAGCGGAAAAGTAAACTCCATCAGTCCCTTTTTCGTATATAGTTCCTCAGATCCGAAAAGGTAGAAAACTACGTCTCAGAAAACCTCCTAGTCGCGATAGGCTAGGGTATTCCTTTTTCGTAAATAATCTATCCCAACCCGAAAAAGGGTTAAACATATACTGGGTAGATGTCGTTTCGCAGCCAATTTAACGAGATCAAAACGACAAGTGACTTGGAAATATTTTCATGTTTAGAGAGTCAAAAAAGAGCTGAAAGATGACTCCAGTAGTGACTTTTTCGTGTTTTTACCGAGTCCGAAAAAGTATAAAATACAACTCATATCGTCATCCTAGTTGCGTGAAAACCTGTTGCTGCACAAGAAAGCAAGCGTAAAACCCATTTTTCGAAAAAATATAATAAAATAATGGAAAAATAAGCTTCAAAACCTAATTTTATCTTGAAAAGTTATAAATATGACAAAATTAGTAAAAACATATTTACTTTTACTTTTTATCTCTTGTGGAGAGCAACAGTGAGTTTTTTCTGTTTGAACTTGCGGCGATGATTGTGGACGATCCAGTGCATCATTTTTGTTCTCGTTTGTTCCAGGTAAGAGGCACTTCCCTTAGCCATGTTTTAATCCATTTTTAATAGAATTCCACTGTGATTTTGGATCCCTGAGGGGATATTCGCAATTTTAGGGCTCACCCAATTGGCCCGGGTATCGGGCATGGACCCACGCCAATTGGCTCCTTTTTGCAAAGGGGTCGCACCATTTGGCGCGATTGTCAGCAAAACAGTCGCGCCATTGGCGCAACCTAAATTTCCGCTCAATTTTTACAAAAAATGAACCAATCAACTGGATTTTTTAGTGTTCAAGGGATCTAATGAAGTGTTTGTGACCATTTTGGTGCAGATACACAGTCACAATGGTAATCGAATGGAAAGAAAGGGAGCATAGTGAAGAAGATGAAATGGCCATGGAGAACGAGGCATGTATGAACGCTCTCCGAGATTGTGGCTTTAAAAAGTTCTTCTTAACACCATGTCTCATGGCACAACCTGAATTGTTGCAGTACTTAATCAGTATCTGGGATGAGAACGAAGAGAAGTTTAGGCTTCGAGACCAAGTATTGGAGCTCGAAATATCTGATGTTTACTTCATAACTGGACTGTCTCGCAGAGGTCCAGTCCCAATCTTGACAAGTACTAGGCCATCTGGTGAAAAAATTTTAATGGTAATGGAAAGAGTGTGCCCAGGGGCACGAACCGGATCAGGCAGCGGGAAGGTAAACATCCACACGGTTCCCGATCTAGCACTCAGGGTAGTGCTCCATACCATTATACGGGATACGGGATTGCAGGCACCACATGAGGCTACTAAAACACAGCTCCTCCTAGCATCAGAATGCATGAACCCGACACTATTCGATTGGGCCATTGCCATAACGATGAATATCAAACGGCAGTTGACGAAGTGTAAGAAGACCAAACTGAAGAAGTTTGGGTATGGATCTATCTTGGTATCGTTCATCCTCGAACGGTTACCAATCTTCCAGGGCCAGGGAACGATTGTCACCGAGCCACCGTTGAGAGAGCCACGGATGGCTCGATGGGCAGCACTCATGCCCAGATCAGGAGGGGGCCAGCAAATGTCATGGAGGCCCGAGTTCTTTGTATGGCTTCGGCGACAGTTGATCGTCGTAGAGGACTGGCCCTATGCCAGTACTAACTTCACGGGAGACCCAGATCTTCCACTTCCGGAGGGAGAAGACTGGGATGAGGAGCTGGGTAATATTCCTTTTGATTTTGCGTATTTTATGATTTTTTTTGGTATACATGCACGTTCTAACAAAAATCCTATGTGTATGCATATGTTGGCCTAGAGAGGCCAGCCGGGATGTCGCTGATCGCATGGAGGACCCCGCTTGCCTATGACCATCAAAGCGAGGGTGGCGAGGGGAGTGAGCTAGTTCAGAACTTGGAGGGAATCGCCTGTGGGATCCCATGTTATGCTCGCCTATCAGATGTCCCATTGGCTTATCAGAGGCACACCATGGGGGTGCCTAGTCGCCTTCATCGTTTACTGAGGCGATTGGTGCGGAAAGTGACATGCTACCATGAGCACCACACTGATTAGTCATCTAGGCTTTTCATTTGCACATTTTTGAGAGACATTTTGTCTCCGGCTATTATTAAAACAGACATGTATATTTTTTATTTTATGTGATGCACACAAACTGCAAACATTTCGACATATATATATATATATATATATATATATTTCTGGATGGATCTTTTTCACATATGATGATGTTTTTACAAGTTACGTAAATGTCTATCTAAAACCATGTTAGCTACTGCATCTGTTAACGCATTCATGTGTCTGGGTATGTGTTGATATGTAATGTAATCAAAATTTCTTTCCGGTAAACGAATACGTAGATACAGTCGTAAAATGGATGGGTTTCTAACTGAGTAATGACCATTGAGTTGTAATACTACAAGCTGTGAGTCCAGATATACAAGTAATGCACGAATACCGAAGTTAACAGCCTCGTTTAACAATTCCAAAACGGCATTATATTCCGCGACATTATTTGTGGTAGGCCCTAGAAAAACACCTTGTAAATTGACTAACTCACCAGCAGGATCGTAGATTACCCAGGCTGCTAAGGACAGATTCCTGGTATTGCGGGAGGCACCATCCGCGAAACCGACAAAAGGAGTAATAGACATCTCCATAATCAGGAAGACCCAATCAGCAGAAAGACGCTTACAAAGCACACCACACCACACATGCACAAAAATGAAATCACTCACTTATGTACACACACCACACCAAAATAATTCAAGCGTAGTACTTCTTGAGGTACAGCCTATTTCTAGGCTGCGCCAGAGGAATACCTTCATAGTCGATTAGCTCATAGGCCCCATTTTTTAATACTCGCTTGACGATATAGGGCCCATGCCATATGGGCTGGAATTTTCCTGCTCCAATTTTATCGTGTGCTTGGTCGTATAAGAGGATGAGGTCCCCTTCGATGAAAGAACGTGGAGAAACCGATTGATCAAAATGGGCTTTAACCCACTTTTTCTGTGCTTCGATAACCAAAGCAACCAAGCGGCGGGTTTCATCCAGTTGTTCCAGATACAGGAGACATTCTTCCTCGGGGGAAGTGTCGGGTAGTAATTCCATAGCCAACTTCAGCGAAGGGATCTCACATTCAACCGGAAGAGTTGCTTCCAGACCATACACCAGCTGGAAAGGTGTGAATCCGGTTGCACTCTTTACAGACATTCGATAGGCCCAGAGAGCTGAGAACAATTGGAGATGCCAATTTGATTTATGAATACCAATTGTTCGTTGAAGCATCGTGACAAGTACTTTATTCACAGCCTCAACCTGGCCATTCGTCTGGGGGTAGTATGGCGTTGAGCTGTCATGACGCAAGCCCAACTTCGATGTTAGCTCTGCCATCATGTAGTCCCGAAAATGAGTGCCATGATCGGTGAAAATGGCTTGAGGAACTCCGAAACGCGTAATTACATGGTTGAAAATGAATTGAACGGTTGTCTTACCGTCGGCAGCTAATGTAGGCATCGCCTCGACCCACTTAGTGAAGTAGTCCACAGCAACGATTATATAAGCATGCCCCCCGGCTGAGTGAGGGTTACATGTCATAAAATCTATGCCCCATTTGGCAAAAGGGCCTACGGTAATAACAGGATGCAAAGGTAGGGTGGCGCACGCATCTTGCGTTGAAAGATCCGGCATGCATGACATTTTCGAACTGCAACAATACAGTCCTTGAATATAGACAGCCAGAAGTAACCCGCACGCAGAATCTTCTGGGCGGTAGCATATCCGGACATGTGATCGCCACAGGCGCCACTGTGACAGTCATTTAGGACTTTCTCAACCTCTTCCAGGGTCAAGCATCGGCGAAGCACAGAATCAACTCCGACACGATACAAGGTATCTCCGATAATGCGATATGGTTGAGATTGATGCCGAACGCGACGTCGAGCATCCTTCGTCAACTCGGACCAGAAAGTGGATGTCTGAAGGTACACGATGATGTCACCATACCATGGATCATGAGTGTTGATAAGAAAGAGATTTTCATCCGGGATGTGATCCTCAGATTGGGATGGAACGGAGTCTGTCGGGAGAGAGCAGATAAGATCAGCAAAAACCAATGATTTTGTCGATTCGGCGGTGGTGAACTCAAAATTGAACTCCTGAAGGATGACAATCCATTTGGAGTACTTGCCCCCCAGCAATTGTTGAGACAAGATGTATGTCATGGGGTTGCAGTCGAAAATCGCGGTTACGGTACGCAACAGGATGTAATGGCGGAATCGCTGAATGGCCTAGACCGTGGCAAGTGCCAACTTCTCGACGTGGGCATATCACGTTTCAGTGTCAAGAAGATTCCGAGACAGATAGTAAACCACATGTTCATTTCCATCATCATCATCATGTACTAGAACCATGGCTATCGTGCTAAAAGCGGCAACCAAATAAAGGGTGAAATCACGATGATAGTCAGGAGGACGTATTAACGGAGCATTGACGAGCAACGTTTTAAGTTTATCGAAGGATTGCTGGGCAATCTCATCCCAATGGAAGGGAACGTCCTGTTTCAAAAGTCATGTAAAACCCTTGGCCACTTCTGCATAGTTCATAATAAAGCGACATAAGAAGTTGGCTTTCCCCTGTAGACTCTGAAGTTGATGCAATGAGGATGGGGATGGGAGGTTAACGATGGCCTCGACCTTGAGGGGGTCAAGGCGAATTCCGTCTTTGGAGACGATGAATCCCAAAAGACGACTAGAATATACACAGAAGATGCACTTGTCAGGATTGAGCCTAATATTGTAATGTCTGCAGCGGAGAAAAAGCTGGCGGAGGTGTTCAGGATGGTCCTCACACCGAGCTGAATGAGCCGGAAAATCGTCTAGATATGGCTGAAAAATGTGACGTATGTCATGAAAAGCATAAGACATAGCACGCTGGAAGGTGGCTCCAGCGTTTTTTAAGTCGAACGGGAGCTTCTTGTAAGTGAAAGTGCCCCACAGACAGACAAAGGCGGTCTTATGTTGATTAGCGGGTAAAATATTAATTTGATTGTAACCCGAGAAGCCGTCCATGAGGGAATAGATCTCACTCCCCGCACAGTCATTGATGATCTGATCTATAAAGGGAGTGGGATAATTGTCCTTAGGACAAGCCCAATTAATGTTTCGGTAGTCAACACAGACCCGTATAGTGCCCTGCTTCTTATCTACAGGGACAATATTAGAAACCCATTCTGCGAGGGGAATTGGATATATGAAGCTCGCGTTAAGAAGTTTTTCAACTTCTGCCTTTATAGCTGTGGCTTTTCGGGGATGCACTGGGCGCAGACGCTGACGCACGGGTTTCGCACCTGGATAGGTGGGAATTTCATGCACGAATATACTGGGATCAATCCCAAGCATCTCTTCATAGGACCATGCGAAAACATCTCTAAATTCGCGAAAAAAAGGCTCGCCTATACTTGTATCTCTTCGGGAGAACAAGTAACTCCCACGTGAATTTTCTTGACTACCCCCAGTTTAACGGAGATGTCAATAAGCATGGTTTGTGTGATGTTACTCATATTTCCCTCCGAAAGAACCTCGTGAGTCAATATCAGTGTTTGAAGAGGCAGAGTGGGAACCTGAGACGCGAAGCACTCTAGACAATTAGACATTTCCCCCAGGCCGAGCATGAACGAGGAACAATGATGTCCATCACTCCATGGCAGATCTTCAAGAGACATCTTTTCAACGATAGCTTCATCATAGGGGAAGACTTCCCTTAAAGGATCGGGCAAATCTGCATCATCGAGCCAAGGGGATTAAGAATATACATCTAGAGCCATGCTCAAAGGAGCATGTTCAGAAGGAGGAGGATCTGATGCAACGACGATCTCGCAATAATTTATTTCAACTGGAGTCAAAGGCATCGATTCTCCGAAAGAGGTCACCTGTTCAGGCGAAGGGAAGATCCAAGGGTCGTCTGACCTAGAGATCATGTTAACTTGAACGGTGTGCAGTGGTGGCGCGGGAAAAATACCCATGAGAACGGGGTCCTTGAAAAGACCGGGTCCTACACTGTCGGGGGGATTGGGAATTTGATCCATGTAAGGTACGTTATTCTCGGAGGATGAGATGAAGAAAGACAACTGGTCGACAGTGATAATTTTTCCCTCATTAGGAAGCTTCAGAAGCCGGAAGAGGGTGGACGGAACGCATAGCATGGCATGAGTCCAGCTGCGACCAAGAAGAAGATTGTAGTTGAGCTTGGCTTCAACCACTTCTACT
Source organism: Pinus albicaulis (assembly GCA_034641835.2). NCBI lineage: Eukaryota > Viridiplantae > Streptophyta > Pinopsida > Pinales > Pinaceae > Pinus > Pinus albicaulis. Next base: position 118,027,241 of record CM076577.1, on the reverse strand, counting down.
TCTACGTTGACTGTCTTACCCTATAACGTGATCGGTAAACTCTCGAGAACACCCAAGGGTTTTGATTCCCTACCATCAAATGCCTCTAAGGAATTGGGGGATGAAGCAAGAGCTGGAGAGCCAATGGCCTTCCAGCAGGAAGATGACATAACAAAGGTGGAAGCACCTTCGTCTACAACAGCTCTGTGGATGTTGAGGCCGTTGATACCGACTTGTATAATGAGATCAATTTGATGCGGAAGTTGGGGGACAAAATTTTCCAGGTCGAAGGTGAGAAGAATAGAATCAGCGGGATCAATTCCACCGATTGCGGACAACAGATCTTTCCGTTGCGATGAGAAAATTTGAAGCACTTCCAACGCAGACATTGCGGAAGGCGCCTGTGCCAAATCCTCAACAATGCTGTAGTGCTGAGCGCGACATGGGTGTTTGGATTATAGGAAGATTTTCGTAGAATACCTTTGGAAGGTGGCCTTACAACGGGTTCAGCGCTGGGCTTCTCAATTTCTAAAGGACCAGAGATAGGTGGGAGAGGTGGGCCATCAACGACTTCCTTCCTAGCTTCTTGGCGTGATCGAGCATAATCCTTCGAACGCGTAGCAATCAAAACAGGTGCAACACCATTCATCATAAAAACTTGGGACCCAAATGGTGCAGACGGTGAAGGTTGCTCGACCATCTGGGTCTGCTGAGATGAGAATGGTTCTTTGAGAACTACCAGAGTCCCTTTAGAGCCTTTCAGAAGTTGACTAACCTTAGATCGTCTAGGACAATCTTTGGTGTAGTGTTCTCCTTCACAGATCAGGCATGGGTACTTCTGTTTGCATTGGGAACCATCGTCAACACGAGTTTTAGAAGAATCTAGTTTTGGGGCATCAGGTTTGGATTTTCCTTTGCCCTTCTTCTTCCCTTTGGAGGCCTTTTCCACAGGATTGGCCTGAACGACATTGAACTCCACAGTCTTACCAGAATCTGGAGGAACGGGAAGAGCATAATTATTGGAAGAATTTGACTTCTGCTTCCCATTAGAGGACTTCTGAGAAGTCTGAGAAACGGAACCAATAACACCATCCACCAATGGGGTAGCTGGTGCTTTAGAGGTCCGTGGCCGCAGGGCATCAGTCAAGATATCATATAGCGTGCCAAATTGAGAGTACACCAAATCAAGGTACTGGGCATGAGCGATGGCTTGTTCTTCAGTCACACAGGCCCTCATAGCAATATCTTGAGCAATCTTGTTAACAAATGAGGTAGTGAACCAATGAGTTAGAAGCTGATTAGGAATATCAAACTTGATCAGTCGACGACGACGTCGCCACTCATGAATGTGATCAGATATGTGGGTGGCTTTATCCTGCTTCAGAGAAGTCAGGAGATGCGTCTCGACTTCGTAGCGAACCGGTAACTGGAAATGTGTCAGAAAAGCCATAGATAATGTATTAAAGTCTCGAAAGATACAGTGTGGTAGTTCTATGTACCACTTAGCAGCAACACTGGTAAGAGTACATTGGAAGAGACGTAGACGAATCGAATCATGCACCCAAGAGTTCGAAGAACACCACAGATGGTAGGTCATGACATGAGCTTGGGGGTCCTCTCCAGCTTTACCCTCAAATTTAGGACAGTCACCAGTGACCTTGGTCGGAACCGGAGGCCAATATGGATTGTGAAGAATCAAATCATTGGTCAATTTAGATACATCTCGTAATTCCAACGTGGCAAGTAAAGGTAACTGAGGATTGAAAGACATACCAGGCCCTCAGCAAGGACTTGTACCTGTACTCCATCCTGGTTGAGCATAACTTTTCCCCCATTGGTTCTGTCCCGGAGGATTCTGACCATAGGGGATGTAAGCCATATAATTGGGTTGATACAGCTGCTGATAACCAATGTAAGGGGGTTGATAACTAGGGTACTGACCCTGATTATATGTAGGCCCCGTTTGAGTAGTGTATGGATTTGACTGCTGGGTATAGTTATAGCCTGGTTGTTGAAGGCAATAACCAGAACCTTGGGGCAGGTTGTAAACCGGTCGAGACTGACCTTGAATGTAATAACTGTCTTGGGGTCGAGCGGGCTGTTGGTAAGTGGGACCCTACTGAGCCTGATAAGTTGGGCGCACAGGTGGATTCGGCTGCGGCACAGAATAAATCGGCTGTTGAGCAGGGTTGACTGGATGTGCAGGTTGGCCTGGTTGAACAGGTTGACCTGGTTGAGTGGGCTGCCCTGGTTGAACAGGTTGACCTGGCTGGTGAAGGATACCAGGTTGCCCCGACTGAGCCGGTTGGCCTGATGGCGGGATGGGGCCAGGTTGTGCCTGATAACCAAGTTGACCTGTGGCAGGACCATAAGATGGCCCTGGCTGCGCAACATTCGGACCAATAGGAAACTGAGGTTGCACCATAGGTTGGGAAGGGTGGACTTGCCCCCCAAGACAGTACAACGGTCCAGGTTGATACCCCGATTGACCTGTGGGTCCTTGAGGTTTCCCTGGTTGGACCACAGAGTGAGGCTGTAAAGGTTGACCTTGAGGGTTGTAGGATTGTCCTTGCGGACCGTACAACAACCCCTGTTGGCCCGAAGGTTGGCCCTGTAAGGGTTTTCCTTGCGATTCATATAGATAACCAAGTTGGCCCGAAGGTTGGCCCTGGAAGGGTTGTCCTTGCGGGTTAGAAAGTTGCCCAGCTTGGGCAGATAGAAAACCATGAACATACTGATAAGCCTCCGGAGCAGGAAAACGTAGAGGGTTACCCTGCTCATCATACTGATATGGAAAAACATAGATAGGGTTACCATCCAGTCCATAATGGGAAAAATAAAGACGGTTGGGATCTTGGGAGGATTGACCAACCTCGGAGTTTGACGGCTGTAAGGACAACCGATACTCCTCGGGAGAGATATTATCTGGAATAGCAGATGCTATGTAGATGTCTTCAGGAAGTGACGAGGTCCTAATGGACTGAGTAGTGACAGCGGGCGTAGATGCAGCTACGCAGACAGTAGGCCTGACAGGTACTGATGTGACTTGAGGAGATGACATGAGAGGTGTCGATGGCGACATCCCTAACGAAGGAATAACCAGCCTCGTGGACGGAGTCGATGCTCCCATGGAGGCCACAACGGCCACAATCTGACTTAAGGACCTATATCCCGCTGGAAGCGAAGGACCAGGTGAAGACATGACAGAAGACTCGGGGTTGTTTTCTGGAAAAAGCTGGTAATCTTCACCAGATGTAGGAATTTCCTCACTTGGAGAAGGACTGGGTGAGTCCATATCTGACCCTGCCGCTAGATCTTCCAAAAGACGGCGAGGACTAGGAGGTATAATGGCAGCCAAGAAAGGTGATCCCTATGTAAGAGGAGGTAAATATTCCCCTACTCCAAATCCAAACCAAGCGTTGGATAAGGGCCAATTGAACTCAACTGGTCCACCAAAGGGAAGCTCAGATATGACCGGTCCCCCGTCGGGAAACTCAGATACAATAGGGACACGCAGTGACGTAGGTCTCTAGTTACGAAAACAACAAAACACAACAATTTTCCTACCTCAAGTCCCCAGTGGAGTCGCCAGTTTGTTGGAGAGGTAAATCCCCTCTGCGGACAGAGGCGATCCCTACTAGCCCAGATCGGGTCTAGTAACAATCAGACACGCAGTGACGCAGGTCTCTAGTTACGAAAACGACAAAACACAACGAGTTGCCTACCTCAGGTCCTGCGCAATGGTCGTCAAAGAAAGGATGATGCTTCCTGTCCTCCGCTTTGGTAGATCACAATCATTCCGCTTAACATGTCCGAACACCTGCACACATGCGAAGAAACACATCGATACACAGCATATAATCTAAATCTTGTAACCATACATCAGTTAGAGAGGATGTAATTCATTGCATCACAGACAAAGACACATGAATGAAACCATAATAAAAGTCGCTTATCATTAATAATAACAAAGGAAAGATACAACCCAAAGCTCTAACGTTGGATCTTCCTTCGGCGGGGTCGACAGCGGAGCACGTCTCAATGAAGCTCGTCGGAAATGGGACAAAGCTCTCTCTCTCTTCGGCTTGGCTCTCAAAGGCTGTCTAGCGATAGTCTCCTTGCTATAAGTTCAGCTCTTCTCTAGTGCTATTAGGACTACTAGCTTGCTAAGGGAAAATGGCAAGCTTATATAGATGGTGGAAGGGGAGTTGAGATCCCTACAATTGTGGGATTGGCCCTATCCTCAAGGAAGCTTCCATGATAGGTGGAAAACCACTTCCCCTGCATGGAGATTCGGAGCCAAACCTCCCAACTCATTTTAGAGACTCATTCAGGAATTTGTTGAAATCAAACTTCCGCCATTTATTTTTAAAAAACAATCCTTATTAAGCTTGGCATGAGCAAGACACTGGGACAGAGCGCCAGTTGGCGCACCATCTTTGGTGGATTTTCCCCATTGACGCGAGTGCTGAAATGGCTAGTCGCGCCAAGGCCAAAAGATCAGTTTTTAGGGTTTTTCAAAGGAAACTTTCTTCAGAGGGATGATTGTCCTTGTAAAGGGGGATGCCATGAAAGTGGTTTCAGGTTATGTCACTGCTCACAAGTCACAAGAAAGGCCCTCCAATGTGCGGGACAGGGGATTGCAGGGACGTGACAAATTACTGTGTAACACTTGGGTTTTGAGTTTTGTTTTGGATTTTGGAAAATTGATTGTATTCAAAATGTCTATTGGGCAATGGAGTCAAAATATAACTGGATAATTGCATCAATTTTTTACAGAGTAAACATAGGGAAATCTAGGAATATTTACTGGATCTTTTGAATTTATAAATGTATTTATGACAGAAATATGAAAGTATTCAGCATAACTAAAGAGAAATTAAGAATTCTTTAGTTTGGCCTTTAGTGGAAAACATTATGATTGAAAACGCAGCCAGAATAAGGTACTAAAAATTAAATCCTATTCATCGCGCTTTTTGCTTTACAATTAGAATTCAGATGATTACAATGAAAGATGACAATGAAATATAATAACAGAAGAAAAACATCACCAATATTTAAGCCACAAGAATCCTGTGAATGGTCTGATTATTATTGATGCTCCAGTGCTTTGAAAAATCTTACAGTACTCTAAAAGACAAAAATAGTTCTGATCTCAATCAATCGACATTTGATACTTCCAAAATTGAAGTATTTATATAAAAATAAAAACAAATTACAATCAATGCATGTGTGACAAGGCAACCTATAATTTCTGAAAATGAACTAAAAGGAAAGAAATCGATATAAAAGGAGTGCATCTGCATTTATGGCCCTGTTTCTGTTGGAAAAGTGTTGCTGAGTCACCACCTTTTTAGGACTGCACTGGCAAAACTGATTGTTGTGCTCGTGAAACCGAGTGTTGTGCTGGCGAAATCTGTTGTATGAACGCCCTTTTCTTGTCTTGACCCGTGGTATCTATTTGCTACCCGAGTCCTTTATGCTGTGTTTAACCCTATTTATTCAAAAAATGGCACACAAAACGCATATGCCCAGACCTAAAATCCTTTAGATTTCATCTCAAAACCATGTCGCATCCGCGCCAACATCGCATTTCGCGATTTTAAAATTTTCTTTAGCACTTATCTTCTAAGACTTGCGATGTGCGCTATGCGATCGAGTCCCACCTGACATCGCACATCGCACTTCGATGAATTTAACATGAAACCTTTGCACTATCTTTTAAAACTTGTGATTTGCGAATGCGATTGGGTCCCACCTGGCGTCGCACATCGCACTTCGACGAATTTAACTCTTACCTTCGCACTTATTCTTTAAACTCTAATATGCGCAATTGCGATCAGGTTATATCGCAAGTTAAAATAATTAACTTGTGAGCGCCATGTGTGTTATCCTCCTAAGCTTGCAACGTGCGGTATGCGATCGCATCGCAACTTAAACAAAATAACTTGCGAGCGCTTTAAAAGGTAAGTTATAAAATGTGCGAAATGCGATGTGCTAGACGCTAGAAAGTGAAAAAAGGAGAAAGGTGAGGAAAATGTGAAATACAAAGGTTTGCATGCGGATTTGGTAATGTATAAAGGTTGGATGGGTCCCACCAAATCGCATCAGCAGAGTTTTATGTTTCGGAGATGAATTAAGAAGAAAAGGTTAAAACTTGTGGGATGCGAAGTGCGAGCAAGAGGTAAGGTTTATGGTATAGTGTTGTATAACACAACTGTTTGATGGGCGGGCGGTAGCTGCGGGAAGTGGTAAGTCTTATATGATACGACTTTTAGTGGGTGGGTGGAGTTGTAGCATTAAGACTTTGGACTTAGATATTAGTGGGTTTATAAAGGGATAAGTCCGAAACGTTATGTATGTGGGTCTAGGGGTTTAAATGGGATTTAGGGCGTTGGAGTCCAGAGTTAGGAAAAATGAAGGGTAGGAAGAAGGTAGATGGAATGAATGGGGGAAGTATGGAGTTTGCTCACCATCACACTTAATCAACAACACTTTCCTCTTGCAACTGAGCTGAAAAGGCGGATAGATTCATTTGATGCTCTTGATAGTCAGGATTTCCCTTTTTTCCTGAAAAAAATGATAGCCAGGGAATATTATTTTCAGTATGAGAGACCTGAGAAATAATCAATCACCTTGTGATCCTATATATTATACGACCCTAACGGACTCAAAAAGAGTCACATACTAACCCAAAGTTAGTTTACTGACCCGAAGTCAGTTTAGAGGTAAGAACCTCATCAGACTTGATCCCAGATCAAGGTGTTGGACACATGCCATCCTAGACATAGAGAGTACGACAATCTACGATGCGTCCACCGGTCTTGCTATTAGTCTCTATCCACATTTCCCACCTCATTGGCCAAATGAGAGGTACTACCCATGAGTCTGAAACACCATGGGTAGGATGTGTGCGAGGCATAAATCAAAGAGAGGTGAACCAACTCAATATCATAACAGTGGGGAAGAAGCACAACAAGGTTCGAAAAGCCTAGCCCTGTGTGTGCTTATAGCTCCAAGAAGCTATCCCCAAGCCCTCCTGGAGCTCCCAGAGCTCATAGTCCAACTCAAGCAGGACCCTCGTAATAGGGTCTTTCTACGATTCCAAGCTTCTCACCGAAGGTTAGGAACTTCACCTTCCCCAGGGGTTTCGTGAGAATATCCACGACCTACTCATCAGTTCCTATATGATCGAGCCTTACGGTGCCTCGATGTACCATATATCGGATAAAGTGGTACCTGATATTAATATGCTTGGATCAATCGTGGAACACGAGATTCTCAAAAAGACGAATCCCACTCTGTTTATCACAAAGGATAACGGTGGTATCTAGCACACGCCCAAATAGCTCACTGAAGAGCTTTCACAACCAAACAACTTCGCAACATGCAATACTCGCTGCAATGTTTTCAGCCTCAACGATGCTCAAAGCCACTGAAAGAAGAACCCAAGGTGAAACAACATCCAGATGTGCTCTTGCGATCCACCACACTGCCAGCCTAATAGGCATAAGTATATCCATGGAGTCTCAAACTCCTGGTAGTGTATCTCAACCCATGGTTGATTGTGCCCCAAGGATATCTCAATAGATTCTTGGCACCAATCTAGTGAATGTGATGAGGCTCAACCATATGTTGACTCAAAGTGTTCACTGTAAAACATACGTCCAGATGGGAGTTCACTAAGAACATCAGGGGCCCCATGAGTTGTTGATACTCGGTAAGATTTCCCAGCTCGAGCCCAACAACGTTTCCACACAACTTCTTAAAGTTGAGTTCCATTGGTGTCGACACAAACTTACAATCCACCATACCAAATCTCTCGAGCAGCTTCACGACATATTTTCCTTGAGAAAGGAAAATCTCGCTTGGCCTTTGCCAAAACTCCAAGCCTAGGAAGTAGTGCATCAGTCCTAGGTCTTTCATCTCAAACTCAGAAGCTAGCTCCCTCTTACATTGATGAATGAGAGGGTCATCACATGTCAGGAAAAGATCGTCCACATAAAGAACTAGAATGAGAGGTCATTCTCTATCAACCTTAAAGTCAAGGTTTGGACCAACATTACTTCGAGTGAAGCCCAACTTCATCAAGTAGTTATCTATCCTCTCATACCAAGCCCTAGGGGATTGCTTCAACCCACAGAGGGCTTTCTTCAACCTACATACATAGGTTTCTCTATCTCGGACTTCGAACCACAGAGGTTGCTCCACATACACCTCTTCCTTTATAGAACCATGCAAAAAAGCGATCTTCACATCCATCTGTTGGAGACTCCATCCTTATGTTGTAGCAAGGGCAATGATAGATTATATGGTGGTATAGCAGGCCACAGGTGCAAATATATCATCATAATCTATGCCTTCCTTTTGAGAGAAGCCTCGGGCAAAAATTCTTTCCTTGTAATTTTTAGCATTACCATCAAATCCATGCTTGATCTTATAGAGCCATTTTGAGGTGACAATAGATTTGTCCTCCGGTCTCAAGACCACTTCCCAGACATCATTTTTCATAATGGACTCATATTATTCGTGCATAGCATCCTTCCAAACTTGATGTTTTATGGCTTCTTTAAATGATCCAGGCTCAGATTGTACTATTGTACTCATGGCTGCTAGATACCCTTGGTATCTATTCGGCTTCTTGCTTTCACGAAATGTCCCCCTTGGGGAAATATGGCTCTCAGCATCTGCAAGAGTATCCTTGAGCCATGAGGATCTTTTCTTATTTGAAGAAGGTGGATCAATAAGATCCATAGGTCCTTCAACATCGGGCATCGATTCATCCTTTAGCTCTTCCTGCTTCCCAGCTTCTTCATCTTCTTTGTCTTCCTTGAAGCTAGGAAGATTTCTCACTTTCTTGAGGGCAACATCTTCATCAAAGGTGACATCGTGGCATATATCCACTTCTCTTTGACCAGGCACATAGATTCTATATGCCTTCAAAGTTTCATTGTAGCCCACAAACATTCCCTTCTTTCCAGAAGCATCCAGCTTGCTTCTCTTTTCTTTCGGCATATGAAAGTAAACCGGACAACCAAAAAATCTAAAATGAGAAACATCAGGTTTCTTACCAGAGAAGACTTCTTCGAGAGTTTTGGAGCCCAGAGCAGAATGTAGGCATATATTTTGAACGTACATAGCAGCGTTCACAGCTTCTCCCCATAGAAACTTCGGAAGACCTTGGTCACATAGCATGGTGCGGGCAGCTTCCAAAATGGTCATGTTCTTTCTTTCAGCAACACCATTTTTCTCAAGAGTATACACAGTTGTGGTCTCCCTCTTAATGCCAGCTTCTATGCAAAAGTCATTGAATTCATTTGACTCATACTCGGTCCCATTTTTTGTCCTCAAAACTTTGATTCTCTTCTCGGTTTTATTTTCCACCAAGGCCTTGAAGGTACGAAACCATTTGAATGCTTCGTCCTTCTTCTTCAAGAAATATATCTAGGTCTTGCGGGAGAAGTCATCTGTAAAAGTCATGTAATAGGAACATCCTCCCAAGGATGTCACGGGCATCATACCAGATAAATCAGAATGAATCAACTGCAAGATATCAGTTGTCTTTGTGATGCTTGAGGGGAATGGTCCCCTTGTATGCTTCCCTTCGGCACAACCCTGACATATACCTTCATGATCATATTTAAATTCGGGCATCCCTGTCACCACCTTCCTTGCTTTGGGAAGGGATTTATAATGAAGGTGTGCAAACCTCTGGTGCCATAACTTTGTTTGAAGAGTTGAATCACACGACATAGCCCCCAATGGACTTCCTCCAACCTAGTAGAGTGTATCAACTCTAAAACCAATAGTAATAACTTCCTTGAAGTTCTTCTTCCAGATACGTACCTTTCCATCCATGAATGCCACCTTGAACCCTTTGTCTTCCATTACCGAAATAGACAAAAGGTTCTTCTTCAAATCAGGTACGTACAATACATCTTGTAAGTGAAGGACTTGACCTTGAGATAGATGGAGGGTCACAGTCCCTGTCCCTTTCACGGGATAGGTGGCATTATCTCCAAGGATAATTTATAGATTTGTATCCTTCTCAATCCAATCAGAGAGGTTTTCTTTATAACCAGAGAGGTGACTTGAAGCACCACTATCAATCAACCATAAATCCAGGGTGTCAGGAGGAGATGCAACAGAGAGGGCAGATACAAGAATAAATTCATTTCTCTCATTATCAACAACATTAGACTCATCGTACCTAGAATTTCTTGACCACTTGAAAGATTTCCCATTTCCACTACGATCAGAGGGAGCCTTCCTTTTTCCTTGGAACCTGTTGTTCCTTTGATTGCTATTCCCCCTGGAGTTGTTGTTGTCAACATCCCTGGGAGAGTCCCTTCTATTAGGGCACTCTCTTGCATAGTGACCAAACTTGTTACAAGTGTAACATCTTCCCTTCCTTCCATTCAACCCTGCTCTTCCATGGTTTTGATTTCTTGGACTTTCATTGTTCCTCTTCTTTGCATGAGCAGTGAAGGTAATAGGGTCACCTCCATTTCCATTAGAGGGATGATCTCTCTCCATCATTCTTGTTTCCTCTGAGTGCATTTCATCAATATTTCATCAAAATTAGGAATCACATTATTATTAAGAATAATGGTATTGAATACATACCAATCACGAGGGAGACCTCCAAGCGCAATGAGAACCATCTCTTGATCAACTATTTCTTCTCCAATAGCTATAAGATTGTTCCTGATTTCACTGAGCCTCATAAAATAGGATTGAATGGATTCATCCTTGCCCTTCTTGATATTCTTCATTTGATTCTTGAAGAAAAGAACTTGATTAGCATTGCTAGCCCTGAACATGCTAACCAGCTTATCATACATCTCTTTAGATGTGCTCATCTAAAAAATGTAATCAACCAAGTGCTTGTGAATAGAATCCTAGATAATCATCTTTGCTTTGATTTCCCCCTTTCTATACTTCGTCTTTGTGGCAATAACTAAATTTGATGGAGGCTCTTGAATCTTCCCCTGCACATAGTCCATGACATCTTGATCTTCTAATGCCAAATCCAAGGACATCTTCCATGCACAATAATCAAAATTATCATGCAAATTATCATCAGACTTGAAACCCTTATAGGTTGAGGAGGCCATCATTGTCCTTAATAGGATTTCTTCTCACACTAGCTTGGGCTTTGTCTTCACCTTAGCTCTGATACCATGTTAAATTTAGATAGACATGGAGTGTTCTATGCTTAATGCAAATTTACTTCAATCTTTCTTAGGCACGATCCAATTTAGCAATCACATAAACATGAAAGTAAAATGCTGATAAAACACAATAATAGATCAATAGAAGGCAAGCCAATAATATAGATAAGATTTTACAATTCTTCTTGTCCAACAAGGATATAGGATATAGTGTGTTACGACAGTCAACAGGATGCATCAGCCAACAAAGTCTTTCTTAGATCAACCAACCCTCCAAGTGTCACACACACAACCTTCAAAGACAGCTCATCACAAGTCAACATTGGTCAACCAAAAGTCAATGCAGAAAAGTCAACAGAAAGTCAATGTTGCATATTAGGGCTTCGATCAAGTGCCTAATAGTACGACCTCCAAAAATCGGATTTTCAGCAAAGTTTGGAGGTCAAACGGTCAAGGGTTTACCATGGTCAACATTGATCAACACTCAGCAAAACAACCCTAAACAGATCCGCAGATTTTCCCCAACTTCATCTCCACACGTGTGAAGGAAAGAGGCCTCCAAAGGCTATCGAACCAATCAAATCACAATGAGAGAATGTGTGATGAGTTGATGAGCAAATGACCTCCAAGTATCTCCAATTTATATCCATTAGTGAGGGTGTGTGACACATCTATTAGGCTTGTGAACCTACATTACAAATCTGGCTGACCTTGCACATGTGTGGAAAATAAATTCAAAATATATGTTCTGCTCATCTAAACAAGATGATCCTTAGATCAATCTTGCACCTCTCCAAAAGAGGAATCCAACAAAAATATGATCATCATCATACAAGCAGTGCAACATGGAGTTTGGACCTAGTTGCCCAAAAATAAACAAATTTAGACAGGCAGGAACGTGTTTTTGAATTTATGGCCACGCATGTGCAAATTGTCAAGGTCAGCGACATATTTATGTAGGCTCATGAAGCCCAAGAGACATGTCACTTCACCCTCAACGATTTGTATAAATAAGAGAGGGCCTCTAACCTCATTTGGCATCTCACTCACTCACACATCCTTCTCTCTCCTCATTTGATTGATTCGTACAATTTATTGGTCATCTCTTTTCCTCACACGCATGGCAACAAAAGGACGAATTGTAGGACAAAGTACAAGGCCGAAATTTCAAAGACTTAAAGGTTTGACCAACGTTGACTGGAGGTGGTTTGACCTACTTTGACTTGGGTTTTTGTATCAGAATTTCATTTTTGGTAGGCTGCACATATTGGCTTACGAACCGAGGCATTTTGTTGACTTTGACCAAAAACCAATCGCAAGGTTGACCACAAAGTTGACCGCATTTGACCACTGTTTTCATGACTGTTTTGGGTTGTATTTGACCACCTTTGAAGGCCAAGTTTGAATGGGTAGGACTAAGCTACATTGAGGACAATTTGCTGCTACTTTAACCTACTATTGACTTTTTGGTTAGGGCATATTTTGACTGGAGATTTGACAAGGCTTTTTGACTTCGATTTGGCAAGTCAATTTTGACTTTTGTACTCTCTCTCTCCGCCGAACATTTTGATATAATAATAAGAAGAATTGATCAAAGGGTTTTCCCCATCTTGGGGCTTTTCTGTGGCATTCGCCAAATCTGGTGTCCTCTTGTCTTGGCTTGCCTTTTGCATTTATGTTTCATGTTCTTTCATCATTTACTATCATATGATAATGGCTAATGTGATTGCGAATGGATTACTGGACTAATAAATTAATGAAGTAAATGACCTAAGCAAAGTAACATGTAACATACAACTTGAGTGGGCCTAATGGTTAAGAGCAGGGGTTTCCTCCTAAGAGGTCACATGTTCAAAACTAGAGGGGGTAGAGTACGCATGACTTCATAGACTTAGCAGTTAAACCACTACGCAAAGGTAGATCCCTTGTCCCACAAACATGGAGTCTCATACACCAATTTGGTGTCTAACTTAACTCTAACCTTAAAATTAGATAATAATATAATAACTGTGACCTTAAAATTGAATAATAATTTAATACCTTAAAATTAGATATGACCTTAAAATTAGATAATAATTTCATAGCTACGAACGAAAGTGTTCTTTTCTAATTTAACCCATTTCCTTGAGAGGTGTGAGCGTATGGTTCACCTAATATTGGTAAGGTTTGAGTTTTCGTTGGGTTGGACAAAAGGTATAAAATCCTTCTCCATACTAATTTCGCCGAGTTAACCCCGAGCAAAAGTTCCCAACACTATTCATTGGTTGCCCAATCTCGTAATAGGCTTCATTTCATTCTAGCACTAAGACCCTCTTTTTGTTTAAGGTATTTCTCCCCAGCCTTCACTAATTTCGCCGAGCTAACCCCGAGCAAAAGTTCCCAACACTATTCATTGGTTGCCCAATCCGAAAACTTTACTTTTCTGTCTATAAAATTAGATCGGGCATACCCTAACGTCTCAAAGAGGGACGCCGGGCAGAAGATCGAGCGAGGCAAAAATGTCGTACTTGCTACCCCATTTGCACTCCGGGTGGGCAGTGGATCAGGCCATTCTAGCCGAGGAGGAGCGTCTCGTCGTCATTCGCTTCGGCCATGACTGGGACGAAACATGTATGCAGGTGAGTACTTATTTTTTTTTTTTCTAAATATATCGCTTGCACAGGATTCGAATAACTTGTGCTGTAATTAATTATGAGTCCTGGAATGATTTTTCAATGCAGATGGACGAAGTGCTGTCATCTGTTGCAGAAACAATCAAGAATTTCGCAGTGATATACCTGGTGGACATAACGGAGGTGCCTGATTTCAACACCATGTACGAACTGTATGACCCGTCTACCGTCATGTTTTTCTTCCGCAATAAGCATATAATGATCGATTTGGGAACTGGGAACAACAATAAAATCAACTGGGCTATGAAGGACAAGCAGGAGTTCATTGATATCATTGAGACCGTGTACAGAGGGGCCAGGAAGGGCAGGGGTCTGGTCATTGCCCCCAAGGATTATTCTACCAAGTACCGATACTAGGTAGATAACAGAAATTGTATTCTATTTCATATGCTGAACTGGGTTTTCTTTAATTTTATGGATGGATGGAACAAAGCGGGTCGGGTTTCTTTGGGACTGAGCCCCGCTGAGTCAAAATTAACACGTAAACCTAAGTAGATATGCTGTTATAGACATATAAATTGTTGAAATAGTCTGGTTATTTGTGTTTGACCTATGAAATGGTTCATTACTAGAATTTTATTTGATGTATAGCATACTATTGTCTGTTGTAATGGTTTATTATGCTGATAATCCACTTATGCACTGGGTCACGAAATTCTGATAAATTATAGTAAGCTCCCTATGGCATATTTCTACTATCGTGGATATGTAGAGAGATAGGCCATGGTTTCCTGGCGATAGAAAATGGTTTTTTTTGTTTTTGTTCTTGTTCACATTTTATGATACAATCCTGTATAAGTTCAATATAAAATTCTGGAAATATTTAGAACAAATCCTAGGAAATTGTAATGAAGCTTTTTTCAGTAGGGCAAAATTATCTACCTCAGTCATCCTGTCCGACAGGTTGGGCAGGAAATTGTAATGGCACTTTTTTCAGTAGGGCAAAATTATCTACCTCAGTCATTGTGTACGACAGGTTGGGCAGGTAAACTCCCTACGACGTATTTTAACCAGCTTGGATACGTAGACAGACATAGACTATTGATTCTGGGCGGTAGAAAATGGATTTTTTTGTTGGTTTACATTTTATGATACATCCCTGTATAAGTTCAATGTCAAATACTGGAAATGGTTAGCCGAAATCCTAAGGGAATTGGAATGACACATTTTCGAGTAGCAAAAATTATTCACTTCAGAGTTATCCTGTTGAAGAGGTAAGGCAGGTTGGAACCAGATAAATTATATGATTCCAACCTGCCCAACCTGTCACTGCATAGTTCTATAAATTACAGTGTCAATAGTCCCAACTTGTTACTTCTAGCTTCTGGGCAGGATATCTGAAAGGTGGATTATTTTTGCCTTTCAGTAATGTGTCTTTATGTTATCAGCCTTTTTCCACATATTCAATGAGTTGCTGAAAATTTGAAAGTGTCTGTTGAGTCTGATTATCATCCAATTTCTTTATTTAATAGGACATAGCTGATTTGCAGAATCTACTTTTGATCATGCCCGATGCACATTTCATCCCTAAAAGTACAAGTATAACCAGATCCATCAACAAACCCTTTTCAGTATTGGTATTGGTATTGGTTTTGTTGTATTTGTTAATACAGTAAATAAACCAGAATAGTTAGTGAGTTGAATCATTTATTGGAATAAGTCTTAAGGTCTCATGATGTTCTGTTTTGGTTTTCTTTTTATTACATTTAAAGACAAACCTAGATGATATTGGCTAATTTTTATGCATCAATTTCTCGCTTATTGTCTAAATTAAATTCTCAGTTGTTACTTTTTCTAGAACATGATCTTCACCAAACAAATTATATTGAATATAATATATTATATTATATTATCTGACCAAATGCTCTCCTAACATGATCCGAACCTGTAACAACCTATGTTGCTAACCTTCAAAGTTCAAACCCTTGCATAAACAGGCTTTTTGTAGCCAGGATGTCTTGCAACTTTGTATTATATGAAGACTTTCATCCCAAACATCATCAGAAGTCTGCACAGACCTCCTAAAGACATCTCTGATCTCATCTTCCTCTAGTCTTCTGGACCCCTAGGTTGCTTGATGCCAATGTTGGATCCTCTTCCACACGCTTCTCTCTTTCATGCCCTTCAGATATTAGGATTCAGCACAAGGGTAAAATTGTAAGAATTAACAAGACACACAAGATATACAAACCAATTAATCAATTATGTATTTCAGGAGGTGAGGAGAAAGAAAAGAGTGTTGAGACTCTGGAGTCTGATAGTGTATCCACTGTGTTTGATGGGTTTTAGATATTTATGTTTTTATGAAGTTGGGAAAAATATAATTGAATGTGCAAGTGTTTTCAAATTTTCCATTTTTTAGTTTGGATCATAGTCTTATAATAAGGTGTTAGTTTTGGTGGATGCTTTCTTTTCATTAATTGGTGGTGGTAAAATGGACTGTGCATGTTCACTGAAGCAGGGGTCTAGAACATTTAAGCCTCTGATTATACATTGGATGCATGTGGAAAGGGGCTGATAAAAAAGGCTTGAAAAGGATGGAAAAGTTACTGATAGAAAAAAAGCTTGGAAAGGATGGAAAAGTTACTGATTACAATTTGCTGGATAAGAGTTGGTGCAAACAAATTTTGTATTTATAAAAGTATCCAAGTTGAAGACCTATGTTTCATGGGGACCGGATCCCCCCAATAAAACCGGTGTACGTTCCTGTGCTTTGGGGACTTGTTGAATTATAGGAACATTCCAGACTTCTGGGGGCTTCACTGGGAACTTGGGGACCTGTTAGCTGTCCCCAAGACATTGGGAAGATTTCAGGCATGTTCCAGACAAATTTCAGGGATGTCATGGACAGATTTCAGGATTTTTTTTGAAGATGTTAGGGATAATCCAGGCATATATATCTTTGGTTTTGACAATCACGAACATTGATGATATGATATGATATCTTCAATTTGGGTTTTACATGAATTAGATATGATATCTTCAGTGACAAAATGACATCAAGCAAAGCCTCCATGTCAAAACAGCATGAAATGAAACATTTTGAAGGGCTGATCCTTGTGGTTATTGTTCTTGTTCTTTCTCATTTTTTGGGTCATCTCAGCTTTTATATATTGTACATGGGTTTTCAAGAGTCATTCAAGTCCCACCCTCCCAAACTCAAGCATTGTGAAAAAAATTAGATAGTAGTAACTTGGATTGAGTACTAAATGTTTGAATAAATTCCTATTCAATCACCTTCTTAATCGTAAATATGAATCTAATCTCTATTCAGATTCAAGATATTTTATAGTGGTTTTTGACATAAATGTAAAAGTCCGGAAAACCTATTGTGAAGGTAATGGCTTTTTTTGTTTAACATGATTGTCATCAAGAAATATGCAAAAATAAATTTCTCTTGACCTCCGAGATACACTATAGCATCTAGAATTGATAATCAATTAAAATGAATTGAAACCTTTGCTTTAAACTTTGAGTTCTATGCTATTTTTAAAAATTGTTCTCTGTTGTTGCACGAAGTCTGTTTTCATAACCATTTTTTCTAAAATTTGTGTTTCTGCAAACCATTTTTCTTTCCCTCTTTAACTCACAATTATCTTGATCTATTTTTTTTGTAAGCTTCGCAGGACTACATCTTCATCATGTCCAATATATCACCCCGATTGTGGCGGGGATTTGAACCGGTGACTTCACATCAAGGAGTGCCTTAACAAAGCACCCAATCACTGTCTATCCAAGACCCCGTGGACTATCCTGATCTAAATTAACTCATAACAAACTTGCACCAATCTTTTGCACTCAAAGCTGCATACATTCAACCCACTATTTGCCCTAGCTCACTTCTCATCCCATTTCCTTTGTTGAATTGTATCTGCTTCAAAACATTTGTGTTAGTTTCTGTGTTTGTTGCTCAGCAGTTGTACTGTTCAGCATGGCACACTCACCAGTTTTAGCAGATCTGTACAGCCTTGGTTTGTGTTCACAGTTTGGGCAGTGATAATTGAGAGTGCAGTATTGACGAGGAGTGCAACAGTGGGTATGTAGGTTGAGGTAAAGGTGCATGCATGGGCAAGCCATCGAGAACTACAGTTGGATTTTCTTTATTTAGACACTGCTGTTCTGTTTTAGATTGGCATTTTCCATATCAAGAGAAAGCAAATGTGTTAGAAAGTCTTCCAAATTTAGAGCAGGGGCTATTTTTAATCCCTATCCTTTTCTTAACCAATAAAAGATATGCAGGTTGGGGTGTTAATTCATTCAGTTTTGAGCTATTGCTGTGTATTTCTTCTTCTGGATTTTGTAGAAGACAGATGTGGTTGAGAGTTCAGATTTGTAATTGCTTTCATAATTTTTCGAATTTTGTTTGTAGATCTCGTTTCTTCATCCACTCTTTTAATAGGTTTTTGTTTTTTTGTTACCTAGATTTTGTATGGGAGTATAGGTTTACTTATGATGTGCTGAAAATTCTCCATGGTATCAGAGTTGGTTTGAAGTCTTTCTCAAATTTGTGTATGGACAATGCTGCTACCAATGAGAGAGAGTTGGAGTGTTTTAGTGGGCGTGATGTCCTAGCCTTGGTGATTGGTGCTGATTTATGTTTGAGATAGACACTAAGGGTTGTGATAGGTTGTTGAGTGTCATACCTTAATTTTCCAGGGATCGGAGTGTTGTTTATGCTTGAGAGAAGTGATCTGCATCTGTGATAGGTTGGTGTTCTGATTTTCTTTTTGGGTTGATCTGTTTGGTTGAGTTGTGTTCCATGAACGGCTAGTGTTGGTCCAAGATTGTGTGATTGGTTAGAAGGTGCTGCAAAATTCAGTCCTTGTATTGCAGATTAGGGATGCTGTTGGAGGAGGATGATCTATGGTGTTTTGTTAAGGGGAAGGATATAGTGCCTACCGATCCCAAACAGTTGGCTGAACACTACAAAAGGAGGCTAAAGAAAAGAGAATCATCCCTGATTCTTTGAAGGATTATTTTATCCCTTACACAGTGGAGAAGAGGACAACAAATGAGATGTATGGTGCCTTAATTATTCTTTGCCAAAGTGAATATTTCATGCAAGATGCTTCTGAAGAAAAAGCTTTTTGCGATATGCATGAGTGACATAAACACGGTGGCTAGCTACTTTATGAAGATCATTGAGTTGACAAATTAGCTTGTTGCTCTTGGGATGAAAACTGAGAATGAGTTGGTGCTTAGAGCACCATTATAGGATCTCTTCATCTTTGGAGCCTTTTGTTTATGTTATGTGCTTACAATAAGTTGCCGATCTTTGAGAAGCTTTGGGATGATTTCATCTAGGAGGAAAAATGTCAGAGATTGTTTCAGCTAGTATGGAGGAGATGCATAACTTAGCCTTCATTAGGGAAATGAGGTAAGGTGGTAAGAAAGGAGGACTTGAGAGGGGTCAAAAGGGGAAAAATGAAGAACCATTTTCTTCGAGTTGGGTTAAGAAAGATTTGAGTCATGTGAAGTGTTTCAAGTACCACAATATGGGCCACTATGCATCTTAGTGTCTTGAGGAAAAGGTGGTTAAAGGTAAGCAACATAGTAGAACTCGCTTGTAGGGAGTGCAAAAGCTTTTAGAGTGGAGAGTTAGCATCCAAGCTTTATGGTTTTATGCCTTTCCATTGATACCTTTTTGTGTAGGGTGTGGTATGTGGGTAGTGGAACATCCATAAACATTAAGGAGGCTTTCAGCAAACTTCAATAGCAAGAGGTAGGTATGTAGGTCAAGTTGGGTGATGATGCCACTTATCTAGTTAGGAGGGTGTAATTTGTCTCATCGTGCATGCATTTAGGGGGTGTTCTTGAGCTAGGTGATCTCTTGTATGTTCCTAGTTTAACAAGGAAGCATCCTTCAATTTTACCATCACCAATGTGAGATGTGTTGCTAAGTTTCATGATAAGCAAGTTGTTTGTGATCCTGGTTGAGTATTTTCTTGTAGTAGTCTTCCCATTATTCCTACGATGCTAGGTGAAATTTGGACTGAATATAATAGGTTTTGATTGAGACAAAATCATCCTTAATATGAAAGTACTTTGAGCACAACACAAACCAACAAGTAGAAAACCCTAAGGCAGCTCATTTTGCAACAATATGGGGTTACAATCCAAGTTATGTGACAATGTATAGATTGATTCTCCAATCCTATGGTTCCAACATTTGAATCATCACGTAATTTGATAAATGAATCATGTACAAAGCCCATTGTAGATATGGGCTATGTTCAATACTTTACAAGAAATTCATATACCAGGGAACAAGGTATAAAATGTTGACATCGTGACTGATAAACTTTGCAGGCATTACTAGTAGATATAGAACACCAGAATCACCTGTCATAACCATTAAGCAACAATTGAATTCATGACAATATCGATAACACCCTTTTGTAGCAACCAATCTCATGTCATTATAAACAATGCCATTATGCAACAATTACTCATGCCAATGTCAACGACCTTCATAACTCAATTGCGAAAGGTCATGCTATACCCTAATAGTGATCTATACACAATTAATCCTAAACACCAAAGAATACCACATGCAATAAAATGTAGGTAGTATAAATTATGATAGTGGACAATGCCAGTAACCTCCCTGCACATGCAACAAAACCCTAGGGCAAGACTAAACAACAAGGCTTAGTCTCAAACCTCCATCAATCACCTAGCAACTTATATTCCAACAAATGTTTATACATATTAGATTATTTTTGACCAATTACATTAGGCAAAAGTTGTTGGGGCAGATTCCATTAGGATGTCTATCTTGTTTCAACCCTGAACAATCAATATTGCATGTAGTACATTTAAGCAACTTTGGAAGTATAACAGTGCAGTGTTGATTTAAATATCCTAGAGGTTCAGTGTCCTTGGAATAATTAGATGATAGTTATACATTTTCTTCTTTCGTGGCTAATCACATTGGATACAATAATGTACTCATGTGCACCAAGGAATAAGAATATCGATCATAGCTTTTACAACCAAAACAAAAACCACCTTCCAAAGAGGCATATGCAACAATCCAAAAGGATTTTGAGTTTAACTTCATATGCAAGAGCTCATGAATATAGATCATTTTATTCAATTCCCATCTCTAGTAGACTTCAAGTCATAAACATCTACCATCAATCAAATGCCCAAATGTAGACCTTTCTTGCACTTGAATTTTGAACCAGTGTTGTGAACAACTCGATAACATCCCGATTTTATCTCAAAATCATGATTTTTTGGCCTAGCTGATGTTTGCTGATTTTTAAAACTAGTTTTATGGTATCTTAATTTTGCCAATGTTTTGCCGATTTTTACCGATATTTTCCCGATTTTTTGGTTTCTTGGACCCTTGCCAATTTTATCCCGATGCTGATGTTCGCAACATTGGAAATTTCAACCATTTGGTATGATGTTGTTTACTAAGGATCGTTGACGAGACTACACGTGCAAAGATCATTTTGTAAGCTTTGACTTCACTTTTATGCTCCCCGAAGAAGCGATGGTGGTTGAAGACCTAAGAAACCAGATTCGTCCTCCCCCCATGCCCCAAATCCCATGTGTTAGACACGATTCTCTAGGGACATGTGTCCGATTAGTGGCTCGAGCATGCGAATAAGATTCGTGCAGCCAGCGTGTCCCGATTTTGGGACTCATGTTCCTCTAGAAAAGCATGTCGTGGGTCTTTAAAGGCCTAATTTGGGACACTTTCTCCTCATTCTTGTGTCTTTCTCTTGTTGTGGGTGTTTGGGAGTGAGTAGCAAAGGGTTTAGGAGTATTTTAGAGGTGATTCAAGCAACATACAAGTGCATTTTTTCTTTTTTCTTTTTACAACATTCATAGCTCAATCAAGGGCTGCAGGGAAGGGGCAAAAGAAGGGGAAGAATGTCCCCTCCTGTTCCTGTT
Organism: Pinus albicaulis; assembly: GCA_034641835.2. NCBI lineage: Eukaryota > Viridiplantae > Streptophyta > Pinopsida > Pinales > Pinaceae > Pinus > Pinus albicaulis. Next base: position 118,005,508 of record CM076577.1, on the reverse strand, counting down.
TCATCAGGGTTTGCAAGTGTTCCCTCTATTGGAAGCGGGGTTGCAACAACAACTAAAATGTTGAGGGGATAATAAATTTAGAAAGACTACAGGCTCAATAAAGTAAATATCCCTTGTGGAAGTATGTCACAAGAGATCGAGGACCAAACAACAAGTTAAAGGGAGGAGGCAATGTATCTTGGACATGCAGCTACTACAACAATCAATTCAAGAGCACTTATTTTCGTGTGAAAGCTCATTTTTTGGGCTTACCAGGTTGTGGAATTAGAGCAAGTGCAAATGTGTCTGTAGTTAAGAGGAAAGATGTGGAAAAAGAGGTCAATGCTAGTGTGGCAAGGGTGGATGCATCATCTTAAAAAAACAAGAATGAGGATCCCCTTTAATTCTTAAGGAAAAACAACAAAAAATTTCCATTTGAGAGCTTTAGTGGGGATTTAGTTCAAGCTTAAAAAAGAAAGGTAGTGGCACTTGGTCTAATGGACAAGATATTTCAGAAAGAGAGATGGGAAGAGTTTGATATCACCATTGCCTTTGTTTGCTATTTGAACTTCATATCATTTAATGTTGCATGATCACATTTATTTATTGAGATGTGTCAAGCTCTAACTCAAGGGGCTCCATCAGGATGTGCCTCCTGGGTCAAAGAAGCTTAGGACCACATTGTTGACTAAGGCAAAGAAAGAAGTGGACAAAATGCTTGAGCCTTTTAAATCAACATGGCCAACATCTCGGGTTAGTATTGTTTCTGATGGATGGATAGATCTAGCACGCCACTCACTCATAAACTTCATGGTGTCTTTCTTGAATGAACTAGTTTTCTTGAAATTAGTGGATGCACTTTGAAAATACAATGATGCACAATATATGGGTGAGTTGTTCATTAAAGTTGTTGAAGATGTAGGTGTTGATTCTTGTGTGCAAATCATTACAAATAATGCACCTGTTTACAAGGTTGTTGACATGATTGTGGAAGCTAAATATCCACAGGTATTTTGGACACCTTGCATTGTCCATTCCTTGAATTTTAACACTTAAAACTATTGCTTTTGATGTGCCTTGGATTGGAAGTGTTATTGAGGATGCAAGACGTATCCGCAACTTTGTGCAAAATCATACTAATGCCCTCACAATCTATAAGAAGTGCACCCATCTATCATTGTTGAAGATTGCAGATACACGATTTACCTCTTCATTTATCATGTTGAAGACGTTGAGGCAGGTCAAAACCGCTCTTGGGGCCATGGTTATTTCAAAGTTTTGGTCTTTTTGGAGAAAGACAGATCAAGTAGCCTCAAAAAGAGTCACGGACACATTGTTAGATGATGCTTGGTGGGAGAGGGTAGATCTCACTATTAAGATCATGTACCCTATCATTGCTTTGCTACGATTTGTAGATACAGACCAACCTGGAGAGATTTATGAGGGATGGGATTCGATGATTGAGTCCGTGAGGACTTATTTTACAGATTGAGTGCCATGAGTATGAGACATCATTGGAGGCCTTCTTCACCACCATACAAAATATTCTTGTCAGCATGTGGGAAAAGAATTGCACACCTTTGAATTGTTTGGCTCACTCGTTGAAATCCAAAATACTACAACCATGAGTGGCTGAATGGTGGACCTTTCCGCAGATTCCCTCCTCACATGGATGGTGAAATTTCACAGGGGAGGAAGGATGCATCGAGGTGGATAGTTCTGGATAGAGCATTTCTTGATGAGGTGGATATTTCAGGATAGAGCATTTCTTGATGAGGTGGATATTTCAAGATAGAGCATCCCTTGATGAGGCGGAGGATGCCTTTGTAGAGTTTTCCACCGCATTGGGCGATTTGTAGGCTATGATGTGATTAGAGACAAGGGGGCTAAGAAGCCCTATTCTTGGTGGGAAACTCATGGGGCTCCTCTACAACAGTTAGACATGAGGCTCCTCTCGTAGGTTACTTCATCCTCTTGTTGCGAGAGGAATTGGAGCACATATGGGAATTTGTATAGTGTGAAGAAGAGGAGGCTTGAGTAGTTCAGGGCAGAGACAATGGTGTATGTGCACACCAACCTTTATCTTATTTATAGACAGAGGGATGAGTGATTGAAGGGAAAGACAATGATGTGGGATGCATTTCTTGATGATATGGCTTTGGACAACAATGTTGAGTTGGCATTGTCCAACTTGGATTTTAATGAGCTAGTGCTAGAGCCTGCCACTTTTGATGATGGTGATGCTCTTGAGGGGTCATCCTCCACACCAACAGATGCAGAGATTACATTGGATACAGAGGAGGATGCAAAGGAGAGTAGTGGTGACCATGATAGTGATTCTGATTTTGATGATGATGATCGATGAGCTACCTACTACCTTGTAGTTGTTTTGTATTTGCTATTTCTATTTACCATTGACATATCATGCTCTATCTAAATAAATGAACTCATGAATGTCCAAACTTCAATGAATGATAAGCTACTACATCATTAAGGTGTATTGAAAAAGTGTAAATCAATGTGGGTCTCCTAAGCTATGCAAGAAAAAAGGATAAATCATTAAAGTAAAAGGTGCACTAGAGAGGTGGAAAATGCAAGTGGAAGAAAGAGTGTTAACTCTTGCTTCCTTGATAGCTCTATCTTCTCATTTATAACACTTAAAGATGTTGGACATCCTTCAGTTGGTACCATGGCTATGGCCATCTCTCTTGAAGTCTTGACCATTCCATGACCACCTTTCTTACATGCATCTATGGATTGGGATCTACTTGTGAAATTTCCTTTCCCTTGGGGTAGAAGCACCTAATAGAGTTAATGGCATGATCATCCCTAACCCATGTGTCTTATCTTGGTTATAAATCTTAAGGTAGAAATACATTCGAAGGCAAAAATTGTGTGAACTATTTTTGTGCCCTTAACATTGAATATGGCCCACGATGATAGTTCAGTGGGTTTTATCCCTAATGGTGTTGATCTGACTTGCTCTAAAGGGTATGTTTTAGGTGGTTCATTACAAATGCAACAGAGATCCATTGAAGGATGGCTTGACACCTCTACAACACCACTCATAGGAAATCCAACCCAGTTTTGAGAGCACGTATGACTTTGCAGCACCAACGTTGCTCTCATGAGATGAATGTTGGGCTTTGAGGAGTCTCCACATGGTTGCTACCTTTTGCTAGACCTCCATTAGCTAAAACACGGATCTAAGAAGCAAAGCAATTGGATTGATTGATGATGTGCCCAGATGGAAACATGACACCCCTAGGTTGGCCTTGATAATGTTTGGTGGATGTTGCCTTGTTCCAAAGGCCAGATGATGATGGAGACCATTGAGATGGTTTGGGAAGGATGGCACACCATGCCTAGTTGCCAATGCTTGCCCCTGAGGTTGCCATGTCATCCAAACATGCCCTAGAAGGGTGATGTAAGCCTCCTTTATGATGACACCATGGTGTAGGAGGTATTACTTGGAGATGTACCCATGCACTTTGATGATGTAACTTGAAGTGAGGAGCACTCTTGGACCTATTTTTCCACTTGATTGATGGAGATGTCCATTATTGGAGGGCGATGTCATGCTGGAAATGATCTCGCAAAAGTGGGTGGTGGTGAATTTGCCTCCTTGCTTGAATAGTGATCAATATTTGGGAGAAATGGTGTAGACCAAAATGAACCCTAAAGTTTTCTTGGATGCTTAATTTTGAGCCCATTTGTTCAACACAAATGGACATGTGGGTCTCATGTGTCCAATATGTGTAAGATACATGTCTAGGAAAGGACTCGTATTCCAGGGATGCCAAATATGTGGGACGTATGCACCCACATGTATAACACACAAATATGGGATATGAGGTGGTACAGGGGTGTATCCTATTCTTTGGATTACAACTGAACTCACAACAATTACTGTTGTTACTGTTGATTTTCCGTTGTTAGTATTAGTATCTCTGTATTGGTTTCAGACTTCATATCAATTTTGAAGTGTGAGATATCTGCTGTGAGTCTCTTCCGCCATTAAAAATCGAAGTTCAAGTTAGGTTCATAACAAGGTCAAACTCTAACTTGGGAGTTTACACATGAGTTTTATGTATCCGATTCATAGAATTCAGTACACCTTCAATTGCATTAACATGGATGATGAACAAATAATTGAAATACATAATTCCAATATGACTCTAGTGTGTGAAATTTAAATGTCTTATGTCTAGATTTCACCATTTATGTGCAAAATTTTCACTGCTAAAAAGAACCATCAGATCCTGAAACTCATAATATTTTTTGTTCTTGTCTATCGCTTTTTTGAATTATTCTGTGATTCGTATCTCTGTCCTTGTACTGCAGTTGGTGAACTGTAATAATTGTTAAGTGAATGTGGAACTCTCCATTGTTCAAATCAAGATAAAACAACTGTTCTAGAGCAATATTTTTAACTATATGATACACAAGGAAAATGACTGAATTATCAACTCAACCCCCTGCCAAAGACATTTTGTTTCTTCTGGAAAACATCAACCCTAACAATAATGGGATCAGACCCCCTGCCCTGGTAGTAGCTAATGGGATCACAATTTTGCATGCATGTTCATAAACGAGTCTCTTTTTCAGAGATGATTTTAACTAACATAAAGCCTATCGTCAAAGCTCTGACCCTTTGATGATGGCAAAGGTGTTGATTTCTTGATTCACTTTGGCAGTAGTGCTAACATGTCTTTATGCCTTGTCAACCTAGCAGGAAACATCGAAGGAAAAGCCTTGTTTTTATTCTTTGTTAATCTTGTAGGAAACATCCAAAGGAAAGCCTCATGCACAACATTATGCATTGTTCTAAGTTCATTTGAAATGTTTCGAAAGGAATTACGCAGAGAGTTATGTTGAATAGATTATATAACCACGTATACAAAGTACATGACCCATTGTATGTGACAACTAAAAACATAGAATTACTACTGTATAATATATGTAGCAGATTCTTACAAGCACCAAGTTGCTCGTTCCTGCAAACTAGAGACCACAATCATTGCCATATCTCAAAGAATATCAAAAAGTTTGGAATTCTTTTATTGAAAGATGATTACATTGTTACAAATGAATATAATTTTGAATGGAATTTTGCTTACAAAATCTTCCAATAGGAGCTTATCTTGTCACATCTTCAACTTTTTTCTGATGCAAAATTAATCTTTGTATAGACAAATGATAAGAGAGGCTCATGTAATATTGAGCCTTCATCTATCTACTTTTTGTGGTTGGAAGGTGGGCAAAATTACTGCATTGTTCACCCTCACACCACAACAGACCCAACCTACAATTCAAATGAATCAATACAATGAATCAAGCCGAGGTGTTCAAACTATGACTCCATAATATTACAATTTCTAATAAATTCATTAGAGTAATCTACATATTTTTTCCAGAAAGGTTTTAACTTGGGAAATACAATGTGTATCCATGGTTTTGCCTGGCCATTATAGTGAATTACAACAGCTGTTTGGAGAAAGTCTCGATTGCTTGTAGATTGATAGCCCAATCCAAGCATGTGCCAAGAAGGGTCAATGAGATGAACGTGACCATTAAATGCAATTAATGCAAGTGGTAAAGTGCCCAAATGCTAGCATGTTAATTTTGAATTTAGATTCTACAAAATAAGAATAAGCATTTTTAACAATTGTAGAATTTGAAAGCTAATAAATTTACAAGAACTATTGACCATTGAAGAACAACATTTTGAAATCAAATTGGATTAGGTTCAATTATCAACTTACTTCTTTAAGCCAATAATGATAAATGTATTTGATATTTGTCCTTCTCTAGGCTTGCAGATCAAATACCTTCATACCATATACCCATGCACGTTGGTTTGCATTGAAATTGCTTGCTACAAGAGGATGAGAGAAATTGAGATAAATTCAGAAACTCTTTGACCTCGCCAAGATTCAGAACCTTTGCATTGCAAACAGATTCCAACGTTGGAAACCGGTTGAAGAACAAATATGCTAGGCAATTGCATCTGAGAAACTTGATGTAATGGAAAAGCCCAAGGATTTCCTTGAATATTTCAGCATTTTTACTTTTGGTACTTGCATACATGTCCAAAGCTCCATACTCTCCTCCAAATATCGACATTGGATTCCTCTTCAATAGATATATTGCCAACTCAACATCCCTTAGTAGTAGCAATAATGTAGAGCAACCACCCACCATCTTCTGCACCCACCATTGTCCAAGTAACCACATCTAGTTAATGGATTTTTTCAAACACATGCTATGCATAAACTAGATTCCCACACTTAACATACATGGTCACAATTTCGATACCCACAATATGAGCATAGTCTAACTTATAGACGAAAGAGCCTTTTTTAACTAGAATCCAACGATTCAATTCCAAACAAGATTGTGTTTTTGTTGTTGTTTAAAATACATTTTTGAATGCATAATTAGATTCAACACTCTGAAAAACACCTGGAGCACTCAAATTCTACAGATTAATCAACTTAAACTTGAGTTTCTAAAAATCTTTGTGAGTTTTGGTTAAAATTAACTAAAAAAAATGCTCTGAAAAAAGTCTTTTTGGTGTAGCATTGCTGCACCTTTACCCACACTTTGCATATGAATTCTTGTTACATGCATGTGTCCAAAACAGTGGAATCACTCATGTGAAAATTAATTACATTATATCACAACTATGGTTATAAACCAAAACAAAAATGTTCGCTTAATGAATTTTACCTATGCTCGTGATTTTGATCTAAAACATTATGTCGACAAATATTAATTTCGGCCCCACGCTTATCACCAATGCAACTTTATCATTGATCTACCTGCAACCATTTAATCCTTCGGTTATCGCACTCTGACGAGTACGATACTCTACCACCATTTAATGTGCGAAATGAGTGGTTTGAACTTGCAATGTGGCACCTCCACTTTATCTCACATCCTTTCAACAATTACTGTTTACCACTTTGAACCCGCACGAAATCTGCTCACTGTTTTATCAAACCCACTTCACGTTTATGCTTTGACTCATGGTTCTAGACAGAATTTGGGGTTCCAAAACTGTGTGGTTTCGACATCAAAACTTATTTTTCAAAGCGGATAGTTCAAAACAATCACTCTGTCCTTAAACTAATCCACCTTTAACCTTCAAATGTGACAGAGACCATCTTCGATCCCGATCCAAATATCCTAGTAGCTATTGCTAGCATGAACATGCATGTGACAACAGTTTTGTCTGAGAATGTTCATTGTAATAGAAATCGATCAGATAAACAACTGTGCTCCATCTAGACATACCTCTTTACAACATGCAGGCTCAACCTAATGGCATCGTTTTGTGAACATCAAGAAATTGGGTTCATAAGACACACATGTCTGTCACACACCATCAATTGCTCCAGGCTAAAACACACATCAATTCTACTCAGCTTTTAATTCACCAATCCAGTAATATCACAATTTCTCTCTGCTCGCTATCCTCTACTTTGATGCTGCCTGATTTCACCTGCATACATATATCATGCAGAAACACACTGATATATACATAGGATTTATAATCTATCATACAGTACACACCAAATATTTACACAATTTCTCTTATGGCCTGATTTTCTATATCAGTGGCCTCTATCTCTCTATGCCCATAAGCTGCACAATCCAAACCTTTTTTCTACCTATCTAAAACCTGAATCTCTTCCCTTTATGCCTTGAGGGTTACAATTATATACAAAATATTCTATGAACCAATTCTGGCTTAGATCCTTGATAATTTCAACTAATCCTTGAGAATCCTCTCAATTCCATAAATCATGAATTAATTCATAATTTAAGACACTCTACAATTAATTTGAAAATCTCTCAATTCCTATGAGCTCTCAACTCTCCTAATTCTCTCATGTTCTCCAACATTTGAGAACATTTGCAATTATGCTCACAATATTATTTAAATCACTCAAAACATTTAAAATTACACTTAGAGAACCAACTCTCTTGAAAACATAAGATCTCCCAAGTCTCCCAAATAACTAATGACATTTGAGCAGGATGCTCCTACATCTGACTCTCCATGTAGAAAAGTTTCATAGACTCTTGTCTATGAGGTCTGTTGTTTTTTTGTAATAATACAATAGCCACAAGTCTTAATGACTTGCTACCTCCATGATTCCAAACTCTGTTCTCCAGTGTTTTCCTTGCTTCTTTCAACTGTTGTTTAAATATTCTGCTGTCTTTCCTTGCTTCTCCTGGTTGCCATACCTTCATTTGCAACACTCCATTGGCTTTTCCTTCAATGTTTGTTAAAATCTAGCTTTTCATCCACCTGATTCTTTATCTGCAACTCCTTTCCTTATGTTCATTTCCTGTAAGCTTCATCAAATTCTCTATTTCTTTATCCAAATTACTTCACTGTTGTTGTCCTTTCCCTTGTGTATGAGTTTCAAAACTCTTGCTGCTTTCTTTTTCTTCAACTTCTGCAAATATTGTTGTAGATATTGCTGCCTCCCAAACATCCTGAATATATGTAAAGATATTACTCTCTGCAACATCCAATTGTTGTTTTGCAAATTTACTTCCAAAAAGTAAATTGCTCTTCAGTTCTCTGCCTGTATTAACATTTTCTTCCATTGCTGCAGATCCTTTGTAGTTTTCATTAAGTTCTTTCTTCTCTACTGGTGCTTTTAGCCAATTCTCCAGTAACTTCAGTTCTTTCTCCCATTCATTAACCAACTGTACATTTGTTTTTTCTTGACTATCTTCATTAGATAACATAGCCTTATCCCTCATCAGAATACAATTATGATCTTGTTTCTTTGAAATGTTTGTGTACATTTCTCTTTTTTCCTTCATCTTTATGACAGCTTCCAGTGACTGTCTATCACCTGCAAAATCTTCAAAACCTACAATCACACTCAAATTTTCAGTTTTAAAATCACAAGACCCAAGAGTCTTGTTTGATGATTCTGTCATCAAATCTCTTTTCTGTTCCAAGTCTTCTATATGACCTAGAAAATCTTCAATGGTCTTCACCTCAACTTCCTCAAGCATAGCATTTAAGTACTTGTTATCCTTTGCTTCTTCTTTTTGCTTTTGGTCATCATTGTGAGCCAAACTTCCTCTGTTTTCAACTTTAGCATTATGCTGGACATTAATATGTTCCTGTAATTGTGTATGAGCTTCCTCGTGTAATTGACATTATCTGCAAACATACACAAATTGTCAATTTCAAAATCATAAATCTCATTTGACTCAATTGATGATTCAAACATCATTGCTCCATCTTCAAGTTCAAAAGAAACTTGTCCTTCTCCAGCAACTTCTCTTTGTTGTAGCTTCACTCCTTTGAGTTGTTTTGTCCTCAATTGAACATCTATAATCTGCTTAAGTTTCATTTATTTTTTAGGTTCCTTGAGCCATCTGTCCAAGCACTCTGTTTCCATGTGAGATCTTTCCAACATTTCATCACAATCTTCGTTCTCAGTTTCACTTTTCTTTTGGCAGTCTTCTTGAGTTATCCTGTTTTCGGTGTCATCACATTGCAAAATTATTTTATCAATTTCATAAAAAAAATTCATTTGTTTACCTCCTTGGAATATCACTATAGTATTTTCATTATGCTTCTGCTCCATAACAACTTTACTTGGTTGTCTTACACCAAACAGAAATTCATCTATGAATTCTTTCTGTTGCAATAAATCAATGTTTTCCTTCTCTAAAAGGCATTCTCCATCATACTTCACCTCAAGAGCTTTATTCAATTTTGTGACAATTTCACCAGACTGTCCATTATCTCTCGCACATCCTGCAAACACTTACAAACTATGAGTTTTAAAAACACAAGGCTCCATAGCCTCATTTGCTTCCCTTGTCAACATCTCTCCGAATTTTTCTGGACTATTCCAATAGTCCATGGAACCTTTCTCATTGTCCTCTTCACTCAGAATTTCACCCTGTTCTGGTTTACAAATGGAAACTTCCATTTCTGACTTTGTTTCTCTGAGTTTTTCAACCAACCACTTCACTTGTTTCTGTCTTAGCCTTCTCTGTAACTTAGACCATTTCATTGTCTTTTTCCTTAAGACCCAACCTTGTCTTTGGTTTTCCTCTAGCAGCGTTGTTAACACATCGAGTTTTTTGTTTATCTCAGCCAACTCCTTGTCAAGCTCCTCTTGACTCATTCGGTTTTTACAGATTGTTTTAGCACCCTTTTCCTTCACCTTGTAGCCATCTTCTGAACCTTCTCTATGACTTCCCATAGCCATCTTTACTTCTGTGTGAGCTTGTAAATTTATGTAGATGTTCTATGCTTGATGCAACTTTACTTTTATCAACAACAATCACATGAATTTACAAGTAAAATGCAGATAGAACATACCAGTGATCCTTTAGAAGACAAGTTAGAAACATATAAAGGTGATGGTGCGTTACGCGGTCAACAGGATGCTTCAACCAACAAAGACTTCACGGTCAGCCAACCCAGCATGTGTCACAACAGTCCTCAAAATAGTCACACGGTCAACTTAGAAGTCAACCTCAGAAAAGTCAACGTTGCTAAGAAAAGTCAACGCAGGGCAGCGACACTAAAAGTCAACGCATCTCAACTTCTGGTCAACCTTTGACCTCGATTTCTGTGCCAAAGAGTATGGCCTCCTTAGATCGAAGTCTCCAAAATTCAGCCTAATCGGACCATGCATTGACCAAAGTCAACGCTGGTCAAACTTCCCCAGAAACCCTAACTGTAGATTTCTGGCTGCAGTGAAATTCGTCCTTCTTGCTGTGGTAAACTTCGACCTTCTTTCCCACGTGTGAGATGAACCTGCTTCTCAGATGCTCATATAAGAGGAGGAGATGTGTGATGAGATGAGTGGAAAAATGCTCCAACGTTGACCCTATAAATACCAATCATGAGGTGTTTGTGACACATCTGCTAGGGGTAAAAACCTTAAGGTTGACCTGCACTTAAATTTATTATAGATAATAAATTCAAAATAAATGTTCTGCTCATCAGATTAAAATCAATTTTAGATCGATTTTACACCTCTCTGAAAGAAGAATCCAATACAAATATTGGAATCTTCTTCTGAGCATCACAAGATGGAGTTTGGACCTAGTTGTCCAAATTTAACACTCCCTCTCAACTAGGGAGAACTCCATCCACCAGTGTAATCAAACATCGTGCGCCATCCTGCCGTAACTTGCTTTGTTGGCCTCTTTACTTCAGAACAGTAGTGGGTCAGTCACAAAGACATCATCCCCTGGCTGACAGATTCAGCCTAGAGGTCCAAAACCTCTATTAGACTCAAAGAGTCTCATACCAACCCGAAGTTGGTTTACCTTACCCGAAGTCAATTGGAGGTCCAAAACCTCACTATACTTGATCCCAGATCAAGTGGTTGGATCGTGCCATCCTAAATAGAGAGTACGGCAATCTCTGATGCGTCCATCAGTCTTTGCTACTAGTCTCTAGATTTTCCCACCTCATTGGCCAAATGAGAGGTACTTCCCATGATCCATGAAATCAATTGGTAGGATGCATACGGGGCACAGATAATGAGAGGTGAACCAACTCAAACATCATAACAGTGGGGAAGAAGCACTACAAGGTTCGGCAAGCCTAGCCCCGCGAGTGCTTATAGCTCTGAGAAACTATCCCCAAAGCCCCCCAGAGCTCCCAGAGCTCATCGTCCAACAGGACCCACATCATAGGGTCGTTCCATGATACCAAGACTCTCACGTAAGGTTAGGAACTTGACCTTCCCCAGGGGCTTTGTGAGAATATCCGCGACCTGCTCATAAGTTCCTATATGATCGAGCCTTACGGCGCCTCAGTGTACCATATCCCGGATATAGTGGTATCGGATATCAATATGTTTGGATCGATCGTGGAACACTGGATTCTCGGACAAGAGAATCCCACTCTGGTTATCACAGAGTATCACGGTGGTATCTAGCACATGTCCAAACAACTCACTAAAGAGTTTTCGCAACCAAACTGCTTCACAACAGGCCATACATGCTGCAATGTATTCGGCCTCAGCGGTGCTCAAAGCCACCGACTTCTGCTTCCTGCTCAACCATGAGATCGAAGCAGAACTAAGATTGAAGCAGCATCCCGATGTGCTCTTACGATCCACCACACTGCCAGCCCAATCGACATCAGTATATATAAGGAGTGTCACGCTCTCGACAGTGTATCTCAGCCCATGGTTTATTGTGCCTCGAAGGTATCTTAGAAGATTCCTGGCACCAACCCAGCGAAAGTGATGAGGCTCAACCATCTGTTCACTCAAAGTGTTCATTGCAAAACATATATCTGGATGGGTGTTCACTAAGAACATTAGGGCGCCTACGAGTTGACGATACTCAGTAGGATTTGACAATACGGGCCAAGCAGCGCTGCCACTCAACTTCTTGAAGTTGAGTTCCATTGGTGTTGACACGGACTTGCAGTCCACCATACCAAATCTTTCCAAAAGCTTCACAATGTATTTTCCTTGAGAAAGGAAAATCTTGCCAGGTCTCTGCTAGACCTCCAGGCCTAGGAAATAGTGCATTAGTCATAGGTCCTTCATCTCGAACTCAGCAGCGAGCTCCTTCTTGCATTAATGAATGAGAGGGTCATCACCTGTCAGGAAGAGGTCGTCCACATACAACACCAGAATGAGAGGCTTCCCCTGGACAACCTTGAAGTAAAGGTTTGGATCAACATTACTTCGAGTGAAGCCTAGCTTCATCAAGTAGCTATCTATCCTCTCATACCAAGCTCTGGGTGCTCGCTTCAACCCATAGAGGGCTTTCTTCAACCTGTAGACATGGGTGTCTTGATCCTGGACTTCAAACCCCAGAGGTTGTTCTACATACACCTCTTCCTTTATTGCACCATGCAAAAAAGCGGTCTTGACATCCATCTGATGAAGACTCCATCCTTGCGTAGTAGCAAGGGCTATGATTGATCGAATGGTGGTATATCGTGCCACAGGTGCAAATATGTCATCAAAGTCTATTCCTTCCTTTTGAGAGAAGCCACGGGCAACAAATCTTGCCTTGAACTATTCAGCACTTCCATCAGATCCATGCTTGATCTTGTAGAGCCATTTCGCGGTGACAACTGATTTTCCCTTCGGTCTTGGAACCACATCCCAAACATCATTCTTCATTATGGACTCATATTCTTCGTGCATAGCATCCTTCCAGACTTGATGCTTTACAGCTTCCTCAAAAGATCCATGTTCATATTGTACAATATTACTCATGGTAGCAAGATACCCTTGGTATCTACACAGCTTCTTGCTTTCTCGGAATGTCCCCCTCGGGGCAGCGTGTCCCTCAACATCTTCGAGAGTGTCCCTGAGCCATGATGGTCTCTTTCTCAGTGAAGGAGATGGATCGATTGGGTGCATTGGTCCTTTAGCGTCAGGCATTGTCTCATCCTGCGGTTCTTCTTGATTGCCATGCCTTGCTTCATGATTTTCCTCAGATCTCGGAAGATCTACTACTTTCTTCAGGGAAGCATCTTCGTCAAAAGTGACATCATGGCATATCTCTACTTCCCTTTGACAGGTACATAGACTCTATAGGCCTTAGAAGTTTCGCTGTAGCCCACAAATATTCCTTTCTTCCCAGAAGCATCTAGCTTACTTCTCTTTTCTTTTGGCACATGAAAATAAACAGGACATCCAAAAACTATAAAATGTGAGAAGTTAGGTTTCTTACCACTGAAAACCTATTCGGGAGTTTTGGAGTCCAGAGCAGAATGAGGGCATCAGTTTTGAATGTATACAGCAGTATTCGCAACTTCTCCCCACAGAAACTTTGGTAGACCTTGGTCACATAGCATGGCACGGGCAACTTCCACAATGGTCCTGTTCTTTCGTTCAACAACGCCATTATGCTTAGGAGTATAGGCAGTAGTGGTCTCCCTCTTAATGCCAGCTTCTCTGCAGAAATCCTTGAACTCATTTGACTCATATTCAGTGCCATTGTCGGTCCTCAAAATCTTGATCTTCTTCCCTGTCATATTTTCCACCAAGGCTTTGAAGGTACGGAACCACATTAAAGCCTCATCCTTCTTCTTCAAGAAGTATATCCAGGGTTTGCGGGAGAAGTCATCAGTGAATGTCATATAGTAAGAACATCCTCCCGGGGATGTCACGGGTAGCATACCAGATAGATCAGAATGGACTAGTTGCAAAATATCAGATGTCTTTGTGACACTTGAGGGGAAATGTCCCCTTGTATGCTTTTCTTCGGCACAACCCTTACATTCATCTTCATGATTATTTCCAAATTCAGGCATCCCTGTCACCACCTTCTTTGCTTCAGGAAGGGCCTTGTAATGAAGGTGTCCAAACCTCCGGTGCCACAGTTCAGTTTGTCGGATAATATCACATGTCATAGCTCCCAGTGGACTTCCTCCAACCTGGTAGAGTGTTCCAACTCTAAAACCAATCACGATAGCTTCCTTGATATTCTTCTTCCACATGTGCACCTTTCCATCAGTGAATGCCACATTGAAACCTTTGTCTTCCATGGCTGATATAGACACAAGGTTCTTCTTCAATTTTGGTACATAGAGTACATCCTGTAAATGTAGGACTTGTCCTTGAGACAAGTGGAGGGTCATATAGCCTCCCCGTCCTTTTCATTTATTATGTGGCAATACCCTCCCAAAGATAATTTCCGCATTAGTATCCTCCTTAACCATGTCGAAAGTGCTTCCTTGAAGAAAGTGCTTCCTTGGAACCTGATGTGTCTTGAGGCACCACTATCTATCAACCGTACATCCATAGTGTCGGAGTGTTGGGCGGGGATGCTGCAGAGAGGGCAGACACAAGAATGTATTCATTTATTTTATCAACAACATTTGACTCTCTACACTGAGTTTATAGACCTTTTGAAAGGTTGATTGTTTCCACCAGAGGGAGCCTTCCTCTTTCCTTTGGACCTGTTGTTTCTTTGATTTCCATTCCTCTGGTTGTTGTTGTTGTCATCACTATCAGGAGAATCCTTCTTGAAAGGACATTCTCTAGCATGATGACTTGGCCTATGACAAGTGAAACACTTGCCCTTCTTTCCTTGGGCCCCTGCTCTTCCTTTGTTCTTTGAACCACCAGAGTTCTTATTTTTAGAATGAGCAGCGTAGGCAGTGTTTCTGTCATTTTCGTATTCCTTCATTCTTGTCTCTTCTTGCATGCATATTGACAGTAGCTTATCAAAGTTAGGAATTGTATTATTATTGAGAGTGGTAGTGTTGAATAATTTCCATTCATATGGGAGCCCTCCAAGTGTGGATAATACCATGATACCATCTCACGATCAGCTATTGTCTCCCCAATAGCCAACATATTTTTCTTGATCTCGGTCAGTTTCAGAAAGTATGTTTGGATAGACTCATCCCTGCCTTTCTTCAGATTCTTCAAATGATTCTTGAAGAATAGCACTTGGTTTGCATTGTTTACTTTGAACATTTCTATCAGCTTATCATACATCTCTTTGGATGTGCCTAACTTAGATATGTAGGAACCCAGACTTTTATATATGGATTCCCTGATCATTAGCTTTTCTTTGATCTCCCTCTTCTTATACTTGGTTTTAGCAGTAACAGTAGCAGTGGATGGAGGTTCTTGTATCTTAACTAGTACATATTCCATGAGATCATGGTCTTCTAATTCGAGATCTAATATCATCTTCCAAGCATGGAAGTCATCTCTTCCAGTCAGCTTGTCATCATCCTTGAAACCATAACTTGTCGAACCCATTTTTCTCTTTTGGTGATTGCTATAAGTTAGGGCTTGTCTTCACCTCAGCTCTGATACCATGTAAATTTATGTAGATGTTCTATTCTTGATGCAAATTTACTTTTATCAACAACAATCACATGAATTTACAAGTAAAATGTAGATAGAACATACCAGTGATCCTTTAGAAGACAAGTCAAAAATAGATAAAGGTGGTGGTGCATTACGACGGTCAACATGATGCTTCAACCAAAAAATACTTCATGGTCAGCCAACCCATCATGTGTCACAACGGTCCTCAAAATAGTCACATGGTAAACTTAGAAGTCAACCTTAGAAAAGTCAACGTTGTCCCAGAAAAGTCAACACAGGGAAGTAGCACTAAAAGTCAATGTATCTCAACTTTTGGTCAACCTTTGACCTCGATTTCCATGCCAAAGAGTATGGCCTCCTTAGATTGAAGTCTCCTCTAAAATTCAGCCCAATCGGACCATGCGTTGACCAAAGTCAATGCTGGTCAAACTTCCCCAGATACCCTAACCGCAGATTTTTGGTTGCAATAAATTTCGTCCTTCTTGTTGCGGTAAAATTCTTCCTTATTTCTGCAGTAAAATTCATCCTTCTTGCTCCTTAGATGCTCGTATAAGAGGAGGAGATGTGTGTTGAGATCAGTGGAAAATGCTCCAACATTGACCTTATAAATACCAATCATGAGAGGTGTGTGACACATCTGCTGGGGGTAAAAACCTTAAGGCCTACCTGCACTTCAATTTATTATAAATAATAAATTCAAAATAAATGTTCTGCTCATCAGATTAAAATCAATTTTAGATCGATTTTACACCTCTCTGAAAGAGGAATCCAATAAAAATATTGGAATCTTCATCTGAGCATCACAAGATGGAGTTTGGACTTAGTTGTCCAAATTTAACACTCCCTCTGAACTAGGGAGAACTCCATCCACCAGTGCAATCAAACATCGTGCGTCATCCCGCCGTAACTTGCTTTGTTGGCCTCTTTATTTCAGAACAGTAGTGGGTCAGTCACAAAGACATCATCCCTCGGCTGGCAGATTCAACCCAGAGGTCCAAAACCTCTAGCAGACTCAAAGAGTCTCATACCAACCCGAAGTTGGTTTACCTGACCCGAAGTCAGGTGGAGGTTCGAAACCTCACTATACTTGATCCCAGATCAATTGGTTGGACCATGCCATCCTAGATGGAGAGTACGACAATCTCTGATGCGTCCATCAGTCTTTGTTACTAGTCTCTAGCTTTTCCCACCTCATTGGCCAAATGAGAGGTACTTCCCATGAGCCCTGAACTCAATGGGTAGGATGCATACAGGAGACAGATAATGAGAGGTGAACCAACTCAAACATCATAATGGTGGGGCAAAAGCACTACAAGGTTCGACAAGCCTAGCCCCGTGAGTGCTTATAGCTCTGAGAAGCTATCCCCAAAGCCCCCTAGAGCTCCTAGAGCTCATCGTCCAACAGGACCCACATCATAGGGTCGTTCCACGATACCAAGACTCTCACGGAAGGTTAGGAACTTGACCTTCCCTAGGGGCTTAGTGAGAATATCCACGACCTGCTCATCAGTTTCTATTTATCGAGCCTTACGGCGCCTCGCTATACCATATCCTAGATAAAGTGGTACTTGATATCAATATGTTTGGATCGATCATGGAATACGAGATTCTTGGACAAGCGAATCCCACTCTGGTTATCACAGAGTATCACGGTGGTATCTAGCACATGTCCAAACAACTCACTAAAGAGCTTTCGCAACCAAACTGCTTCACAACAGGCCATACTTGCTGCAATGTATTCGGCCTCAGTGGTGCTTAAAGCCATCGACTTCTGCTTCCTGCTCATCCATGAGATCGAAGCAGAACCAAAATTGAAGCAACATCCTGATGTGCTCTTACGATCCACCACACTGCCAGCCGAATCGACATCAGTATATCCAAGGAGTGTCACGCTCCCGACAGTGTATCTCAGCGCATGGTTTATCGTGCCTCGAAGGTATCTCAGAAGATTCCTGGCACCAACCCAGTGAAAGTGATGATGCTCAACCATCTGTTGACTCAAAGTGTTCACTGCAAAACATATATTTGGACAGGAGTTCACTAAGAACATTAGGGCCCCTACGAGTTGACGATACTCCAGTAGGATTTGACAATACAGGCCCTGCAGCGCTGCCACTCAACTTCTTGAAGTTGAGTTCCATTGGTGTTGACATGGACTTGCATTCCACCATACCAAATCTTTCCAGAAGCTTCACAATGTATTTTCCTTGAGAAAGGAAAATCTCGCCAGGTCTCTGCCAGACCTCCAGGCATAGGAAATAGTGCATCAGTCATAGGTCCTTCATCTCGAACTCAGCAACGAGCTCCCTCTTGCATTGATGAATGAGAGGGTCAACATCTGTCAGGAAGAGGTCGTCCACATACAACACTCGAATGAGAGGCTTCCCCTAGACAACCTTGAAGTAAAGGTTTGGATCAACATTACTTCGAGTGAAGCCCAATTTCATCAAGTAGCTATCTATCCTCTCGTACCAAGCTCTGGGTGTTTGCTTCAACCCATAGAGGGATTTCTTCAACCTATAGACATGGGTGTCCCGATCTTGGACTTCAGACCCCAGAGGTTGTTCTACATACACCTCTTCCTTTATTGCACCATGCAAAAAAGCGGTCTTGACATCCATCTGATGAAGACTCCATCCTTGCGTAGCAGCAAGGGCTATATGATTGATCGAATGGTGGTATATCGTGCCACAGGTGCAAATATGTCATCATAGTCTATTCCTTCCTTTTGAGAGAAGCCACGGGCAACAAATCTTGCCTTGAACTTTTCAACGCTTCCATCAGATCCATGCTTGATCTTGTAGAGCCATTTCGCGGTGACAACTGATTTGTCCTTCGGTCTTGGAACCACATCTCAGACATCATTCTTCATTATGGACTCATATTCTTCGTGCATAGCATCCTTCCAGACTTGATGCTTTACGACTTCCTCAAAAGATCCAGGTTCAGATTGTACAATAGTACTCATGGCAGCCAGATACCCTTGGTATCTACACGGCTTCTTGCTTTCTCGGAATGTCCCCCTCGGGGTAGCATGTCCCTCAGCGTCTTCAAGAGTGTCCCTGAGCCATGATGGTCTCTTTCTCAGTGAAGGAGATGGATTGATTGGGTCCATTGGTCCTTCAACGTCAGGCATTTTCTCATCCTACGGTTCTTCTTGATTTCTAGGCCTTGCTTCATGATTTTCCTCATATCTCGGAAGATCTACTACTTTCTTCAGGGAAGCATCTTCGTCAAAAGTGACATCATGGCATATCTCTACTTCCCTTTGACTAGGTACATAGACTCTTAGGCCTTAGAAGTTTCGCTGTAGCCCACAAATATTCCTTTCTTCCTAGAAGCATCCAGCTTACTTCTCTTTTCTTTTGTCACATGAAAATAAACAGGACATCCAAAAACTATAAAATGTGAGATGTCAGGTTTCTTACTAGTGAAAACCTCTTCGGGAGTTTTGGAGTCCAGAGTGGAATGAGGGCATTAGTTTTGAATGTATACAGTAGTATTCACAACGTCTCCCCACAGAAACTTCGGTAGACTTTGGTCACATAGCATGGCATGGGCAGCTTCCACAATGGTCTTGTTCTTTCGTTCAACAACGCCATTCTGCTCAGGAGTATAGGAAGTAGTGGTCTCCCTCTTAATGCCAGCTTGTCTGCAGAAATCCTTGAACTCATTTGACTCATATTCAGTGCCATTGTCGGTCCTCAAAATCTTGATCTTCTTCCCTGTCATATTTTTCACCAAGGCTTTGAAGGTACGAAACCACATGAAAGCCTCATCCTTTTTCTTCAAGAAGTATATCCAGGGTTTGCGGGAGAAGTCATCAGTGAATTTCATATAGTAAGAACATCCTCCCAGGGATGTCACAGGTAGCATACCAGATAGATTAGAATGGACCAATTGCAAAATATCAGATGTCTTTGTGACACTTGAGGGGAAAGGTGCCCTTGTATGCTTTCCTTCGGCACAACCCTTACATACACCTTCATGATTATTTCCAAATTCAGGCATCCCTGTCACCACCTTCTTTGCTTCGGGAAGGGCCTTGTAATGAAGGTGTCCAAACCTCCAGTGCCACAGTTCAGTTTGTCGGATAGTATCATATGTCATAGCTCCCAGTGGACTTCCTCCAACCTGGTAGAGTGTTCCAACTCTAAAACCAATTACGATAGCTTCCTTGAGATTCTTCTTCCACATGCGCACCTTTCCATCAGTGAATGCCACATTGAAACCTTTGTCTTCCATGGCTGATATAGACACAAGGTTCTTCTTCAATTTTGGTACATAGAGTACATCTTGCAAATGTAGGACTTGTCCTTGAAACAAGTGGAGGATCACAGTCCTTGTCCCTTTCACGGGATATGTGGCATTATCTCCAAGGATAATTTCCAGATTAGTATCCTTCTCAACCATGTCATAAAGTGCTTCCTTGAACCCAGTTATGTGTCTTGAGGCACCACTATCTATCAGCCATACATCCATAGTGTCGGGCGGGGATGCAACAGAGAGGGCAGATACAAGAATGTATTCATTTATTTTATCAACAACATTTGACTCCTCATACCTGGAGTTTCTAGACCTTTTGAAAGGTTGATTGTTTCCGCCAGAGGGAGCCTTCCTCTTTCCTTTGGACCTGTTGTTTCTTTGATTTCCATTCCTTCGGTTGTTGTTATCATCACTATCGGGAGAATCCTTCTTGAAAGGACATTCTCTAGCATGATGACCTGGCCTATGACAAGTGAAACACTTGCCCTTCTTTCCTTGGGCCCCTACTCTTCCTTTGTTCTTTGAACCACCAGAGTTCTTCTTTCTAGAATGAGCAGCGTAGGCAGCATTTTTGTCATTTTCGTATTCCTTCATTCTTGTCTCTTCTTGCATGCATCTTGATAGTAGTCAAAGTTAGGAATTGTATTATTATTGAGAATGGTAGTGTTGAATACTTTCCATTCATATGGGAGCCCTCCAAGTGCGGTGAGTACCATCTCACGATTAGCTATTGTCTCCCCTATAGCCAGCAGATTGTTCCTGATCTCGGTCAGTTTCAGAAAGCATGTTTGGACAGACTCATCCCTGCCTTTCTTCAGATTCTTCAATTGATTCTTGAAGAATACCACCTGGTTTGCATTGTTTACTTTGAACATTTGTATCAGCTTATCATACATCTCTTTGGATGTGCCTAGCTCATATATGTAGGCAACCAGACTTTTATGTATGGATTCCCTGATCATTAGCTTTGCTTTGATCTCCCCCTTCTTATACTTGGTTTTGGCAACAATAGTAGCAGTGGTTGAAGGTTCTTGTATCTTACCCAATACATAGTCCATGAGATCATGGTCTTCTAATTTGAGATCTAATATCATCTTCCAAGCATGGAAGTCACCCCTTCTAGTCAACTTGTCATCCTCCTTGAAGCCATAACTTGTGGAACCCATTTTTCTCAGTTGGTGATTGCTATAAGTTAGGGCTTGTCTTCACCTCACCTCTGATACCATGTAAATTTATGTAGATGTTCTATGCTTGATGCAACTTTACTTTTATCAACAACAATCACATGAATTTACAAGTAAAATGCAAATAGATTTTACCAGTGATCCTTTAGAAGACAAGTCAGAAATAGATAAAGGTGATGGTGCGTTACGACGGTCAACATGATGCTTCAACCAACAAATACTTCACGGTCAGCCAACCCAGCTTGTGTCACAACAGTCCTCAAAATAGTCACACGGTCAACTCATAAGTCAACCTCAGAAAAGTCAACGTTGCCCAGAAAAATTAACGTAGGGCAACAACACTAAAATTCAACACAGCTCAACTTCTGGTCAACATTTGACCTCGATTTTTGTGCCAAAGAGTATGACCTCCTTAGATCGAAGTATCCTCCAAAATTCAACGCAATCGGACCATGCATTGACCAAAGTCAACGTTGGTCAAACTTCCCCAATAACCCTAACTGCAGATTTCTGGCTGCAGTGAAATTCGTCCTTCTTGCTGTGGTAAACTTCAACCTTCTTGCTGCGGTGAACTTCGACCTTATTTCCCACGTGTGAGATGAACCTGCTTCTCAGATGCTCGTATAAGAGGAGGAGATGTGTGATGAGATGAGTGGAAAAATGCTCCAATGTTGACCCTATAAATACCAATCATGAGAAGTGTGTGACACATCTGCTGGGGGTAAAAACCTTAAAGCCGACCTGCACTTAAATTTATTATAAATAATAAATTCAAAATAAATGTTCTGCTCATCAGATTAAAATCAATTTTAGATCGATTTTACACCTCTCTGAAAGAGGAATCCAATACAAATATTGGAATCTTCATCTGAGCATCACAAGATGGAGTTTGGACCTAGTTGTCCAAATTTAACAGAGCTTCTACACTTGCAACCGATCAACTTCCTTCTGAGTTGATATTCTTACCAAACTTCTCCTCTATCTGGTTTCCAAGTCCTCTTTTCCTTAGAACTTGCACTGAGCAATCTTGCTCTCTTTCTGGTTGCTACACCCACTTCTCTTAAGGACTCCTTTGTCCCTATCTATTCCAAGCCTCAGTTGGAATAAGGTTCTGCTACAATCTCTATGAATTTCCAAAAGTTCTTCCTACAGTTTTACTGCTGTAGTCTTGTGCCAAAATTTGCCATTCATTCAACTGTTGCAAACTTTCATACCTTTGTAATTAAATTGCCTCAGCTGGTTGTCTCCTGCAAACATGTAACTTTTCACTCCCTCGATCTGTTTCAATCTGTAAAATATCATTAATTTAATAAAAACTTATGCATACCATTTTTCACATCACCTGTCTTTAGGATTTCCTTATTTGTTGGTTTTTACCATTCTTGTAAATCTGGTTCTGTAATTTCGTCTCCATGCGTCCACTGTGCATTCTTTCAACATACAGCGGCTGCCACAATAATCAATCCTGAATGGAGCTTCTCCATATCTCGATCAAACTTCAATCCAAATTAATTTGGATCTCATTCCAGCAATATCCAATCATAACACTGTTCATAATTCTGTGTTAATATTTTGAATTTCAACAATACAATATCCATCTATGATCAATCTTCATCATACTTGTTCTTCTTCAAACTTTCTATGGCTGCAATAACTCACTATCTTGAAGCAAATATCAAATTTGAAACATACCTCGCTCTACTGCACGCATAATCCCTTTCTGCTTTACTATGATCACCTTCAAAATGCATACACCTCTAGGCTTGTAAGAACAAACTCACTTCTGGCTCTTTCCCTTTTTACCAGAATCACCCGCGATGTGCTTTCAACACATTTCCATTCTGGACAAATCTAATCAGTGATGCTCATAATCACGTTCTCGAATTTTTAAAGAAAGTGAATCCCGACCTTGAAGAAGAGAAGTGTATTCGACTTCTATCTTAATCTTCTTGTTTTCCTTCACTTAGCATAGAACATCCAATGAAAACAAAAAGAAGTCGACCGCTGCTTTTGCTTTCTCATTCGCTGAACTGCTTTCAAGATTGACTTTTCTACTCGGTAATTACATGTACTCGAAAATCTCACGAGCTAATTAATTCTAATTCTCACCGAATTCAACTCTGATACCACAAATGGTTTAACATCGCTGCACCTTTACCCACAGTTTGCATATGAATTCATGTCACATGCATGCGTCCAAAACAGTGGAATCACTCATGCGGAAATTAATTACCTTATATCACAACTATGGTTATAAACCATAACAAAAATGTCCGCTTAATGAATTTGATCTATGCTCGTGATTTTGATCTAAAACCTTATGCCGACAAATATTAATTTCGGCCCCACGCTTATCACCAATGCAACTTTATCATTGAGCTACCCGCAACCATTTAATCCTTCGGTTATCGCACTCTGACGAGTACGATACTCTACCACCATTTAATGTGTGAAATGAGTGGTTTGAACTTGCAATGTGGCACCTCCACGTTATCTCGCATCCTTTCAACAATTACTGTTTACCACTTTGAACCCGTGTGAAATCCGCTCACTGATTTATCAAACCCACTTCACGTTTCTGCTTTGACTCATGGTTCCAGACATAATTTGGGGTTCCAAAACTGTGTGGTTCCGGCATCAAAAAAACTTATTTTTCAAAGCGGATAGTTCAAAACAATCACTCCGTCCTTGCACTGATCCGCCTTTAACCTTCAAATGTGACAGAGACCATCTTCGATCCTGATCCAAATATCCCAGTAGTTGTTGCTAGCACGAACATGCATGTGACAACAATTTTGTCCGGGAATGTTCATTGTAATAGAAATCGATTAGATAAACAACTGTGCTCCATCTAGACATACCTCTTTACAACACGCAGGCTCACCCTAACACCATCATTTTGTGAACGTCAAGAAATTGGGTTCATAAGACACACAAATATGTCTGTCACACACGATCAATTGCTCCAGGGTAAAATGCACATCAATTCTACTCATCTTTTAATTCACCAATCCAGTAATATCACAATTTCTCTCTGCTCGCTATCCTCTGCTTTGATGTTGCCTGATTTCACTTGCATACATATATCATGCAGAAACACTCTGATATATACATAGGATTTATAATCTATCATATAGTACACACTATATAACTCAAAAATTGAATTCTTGGTATTAATAATCAAATATTTACATTGAATTTCTCTTTTGACCCGATTTTCTATATCAATGGCCTCTATCTCTCTATGCCCGTAGGCTGCACAATCCAAACCTTTTTTCTACCTATCTAAAACTTGAATCTCTCCCTTTTATGCCTTGAGGGTTACAATTATATACAAAATATTCTATGAACCAATTCTGGCTCAGATCCTTGATAATTTCAACTAATCCCTAAGAATCTCTCAATCCCATAAATCATGAACTAATTCCTAATTAAGATCTACAATTAATTTCCAAATCTCTCAATTCCTATGAGCTCTCAACTCTCCTAATTCTCTCACGTTCTCCAACATTCGAGAACATTTGCAATTATGCTCACAATATTATTTAAATCACTCAAAACATTTAAAATTACAGTTAGAGAACCAACTCTCTTGAAAACATAAGATCTCCCAAGTCTCCCAAATAACTAATGACATTTGAGCAGGATGCTCCTGCATCACTTTTCGTTTATAAGTTAAACTACCACAAAATATGTATTGATCTCAACTACTACTAGTTTATGTGGCATGGACCAG
The DNA here is from genome assembly GCA_034641835.2 of Pinus albicaulis. Lineage (NCBI taxonomy): Eukaryota > Viridiplantae > Streptophyta > Pinopsida > Pinales > Pinaceae > Pinus > Pinus albicaulis. The sequence continues at coordinate 117,980,516 of CM076577.1, read as the reverse complement.
TTTGCTAACTAGCAGTGCTTTATTGTTAATGCACCACCACAATAGGCCAACTAGGCCTCGTAGTGCCAAGGTTCCCTTTTGTATCTTCCAAGTTTCCCTCCAATCTGGAAAACTCAACATTGATAGAAGGACTTCTTGAATTATGTGGAGCTTGATTAGTATCTCCAAGCAAATTCAATTTCTCCATATCCATGTACATCGAAATCAAATCTTCGACCTCAGTGGTGTCATCAAAGACCGTGGAAATGGGAAAAACCATCAAAACTAAGATTGCCATCATACATGATATTGTCTGGAAAAAGAAATGAAATTTCTATTTGAGCCTTGCGATGGCCTCCTCTCCAAGGTGGAACCTATAACATTCTATTAACACTAGTACTAAAATAATCTAAAGGAACTAGATTCCTCGAGGGATTTGTAACATTGACAGTACTAGAGGAGCTCACATGTTCTCGCTTAGACACGCCCATAGCCATTGAATTCCCTAGACAATGGGCTCGAATAGTGGATAAAACCTTCAAGGAAGTTAATAAACCTGGGAAAGGAATCTTTGTCTATGGGATTCCCAATGAAGTGTGGATGCACATTCTCACTTGCTTCAATATGAGGGTCCTATTTTCCATAATGCAAACCTTTCCCACTATACACATAGCCTACAATCACAACATTTCCCTTGATGACCACAATTTACTGAGACATTTTGTCAAACACTTGGCGTACAACATTTAAATGCTTGCATTTGAAAAATATATCCATGAGGCAATTCCTGCACATTGACATTCAACAAATTCTCTTCTATTTATATAACCATGCATACTCTAAAATGGTTGTAGAGATCCCGACAATCATTACATTCCATGTAATCACATCCCTTCCCACCATATTTTCAAACACTTACATAGTTGCAAGGAAACTAGCCACAAGAATATTTGTCTCAAACATGCCTCTAATTATGTAACCATGAATTGACCTACCTATGTGTAGAGCACCCAACATAACACATATAAGGATGTAATATCCAAAATGGAAAAATAACGGTAATAACAAACCAAAAGATATTAAGGAGTCAACAAAACAGAAACTGATATCAAAATACCAACGAAGCCATAAAATACTGTTGAGCCATTTTATCAATTTGCTAGAAACGAGTACAATGGAGGTGCTGGAATGAAGGCACCTGGGCTTGCTCAAGGAAAGCTAGAGAAGCCCTCTGAATCAATGTTGAAATCCCCCACTGATGGTACGCTGTATGGCTATAGCTCTACGTTGCAATCTACTAGAAATGCTGCTGCTGCTCTTGAAGAAATGCCGCTAGGGCTTGCTACACTAAGAAAATTCTGGGACTTTAACCCCAGACTCTACTCAAGAAACCCACAAAAACCCATGAAGGAATTGGCCAAATGTTGACCACAAAATTTTGGCCCTATTTTCCCTAGCTCCCTTAGATGTTGGCTGAGTTAGGATCTCTATTTGACATCTCAAATCTTCCCATAATTTTTTTCCAAATTAAACAATTTTTTTCCAAATTAAACTTGGCTTCTCCTCAATAAACTCAGAAAAACCCAGAAAGGGTTTGCCCAAAGCTTGACCCTGAAAATTGGCCCTCTTGGGCTTGGCTCACTTCGTTGCTAGGTAAATTGATCCTCCTGTAAATCCTGCTATTGAAAGTTTCCAAAATGCCACAAAAATCCCTGTTAGGAAGCTTCAAGCCTCCTCACCAAATCTCAGCTGCAACTCCCTCTCTTCTCACCTCCTGGAACAACAAAATCCTCTCCGCACTGCGTCCTCCCCTACGCAGTCTCGTCCTCTGTGCAGTTCAGAGCTGGCTACGCTTCCCCCTGATGCTGCTGATGGAAATTCTCCTCACAAGGTGTGGAACTCCTCTCCTGAGCAGACACTCGAAGTACCACGAGGTAGAGGTTGAGATCTCCGCTTGAAGATCTCGTGTGCTAAACAACACTATAGACTTGACTCTCCGACTCAAGCGTGCTCTATCAAAATGACAAGAAAACAGTTGAATGAATGAATGCCGAATGAGCCTTCCCTTCTTCATTTTATCCATTGAGGCCCAACGTATACCTTGGGTCCCACCTTGACCCGCGCTGCGTCTCCCTGGCCAATCACGTGCTGCCTTCCTCTAGCCAATCTCACACTGTCCTTTTTGTGCCTCTTCTACGCTGCCACCTAAGGCCAACTCGACCCTGCCACTAGAGACACAATTTTCCCTTAGGGACTTTAGGAAAAGACTTTATTTGGCCTATGTATTAATTGTGAGTCCCCTACCCACTTTATTTCCAGCCAACATTAGGATTTGCCAAAATTAATGAAAATTAATATCCCAATTAGCTGACTGCTAATTTGGAGATATTACAAAGAAGCACATATAAGTACACTGTGCATGGTGACCATGTTGGCCTTTAAATTTGTTAGATATATTTGAAAAAATATCTCCAATGCTTCCTATTCAAATCCATTTGAAGAGTAGGAACCAATCATGGCATTCCATGAGCATGCCTTTCTTTTAGACATTTTGTAAAATAATTCGCAAACTTGTTCATAATTTTACCCTTGTTCTTCGTCTTTGCCTGTGTAGGCCTAATGTTGCACCTTAGACTCTAATACCACTTGTAACGCCCCCAATGCTTCTGTTGGGTGATGCCACTCACACAAATACCAACATTTTCAACATAACCGTAAAAATATGCATAATTTAACCAGAACATAAATACATGGGAATAGTAAAGCCAAAAATAATAAAAAATCAAACAACACAATGAAATACATGCCAAATCTATGAAAGAAGCACATGGAAGATTTTTTTTCCACTTATCTCATAAATTTTCCAGCTTACTGCGAACCTCAGACATTCCTCCAAACCACAGATTGTGTGGCTCTAGTTTTCTTAGCAACCAGTCACCCTTGAGTTGGGGCCACGACTACACTCGGCATCGACTTCTCGAGCCAGGTACACGCCTCGTACAAAACATGAGAGCCAAGGTACCAAACCTGGCAACCTCCAACCAACAAGTTCACATCCCCCCATCAACCTCAATATTGACTGACCACTGATGTTCTAGAGTTTCGTGGATTCAGAAGTTTTGCTGCCCTCACAGGTCTTCAAGTACCCTTACAAACCCTCACACAACCAATGAACCAAACTTGGTAGCCTCCAACAACCATGCTCACATCCCCCATCAACCCCTTTCTTAGATGGCCAAGGATGTTCCAAAGTCCCATGGCTCCAAGAGTTCTGCTACCCTCTTGGGTCTTTTGAGTAGCCTTACATGCTCTCATCCAGGGACTCTTGTCCCTTCTTGATTCTCACTGAATAGGGGAAAACACCTTTTTATAAACATGTTTCCTAGTTACCTTTTTTATAATATGTTTTACCATCAGGGTACCCTTTTGTCGTGGAGGCTCGACCCACATACTCTTTGTCCCTTAGTCTATAGCAAAATGACAAGTCAGCTAAAATTCGATGTCATCCTGGCATTATCATCACACATGCTCACTGGCCTCATTTCTCAAGTGCTTTTGCCTTAAATTCATAAGTATGCTGGCCCACAGACCTAATATATCATACATACACAGGCACACAGGCCTCAATGGAACTCATCTCACCAGCCTAATAATATGTGTTCTTTGCCCCAATTAGGCTCATTGGCCTTAAAACATATTAGTGCCTTGGCCCACTAGCCTAACATGGTCTTTACATATAGAGGCATGCAAACCAGAATATAATTCTGGCTCACCAACGTATTGAACATTCCGGATCACCAACCCAAGAGTCACATGTGCATGTGCATTACAATTTGAGGTCTAGGTCCGGGGTGTTATAAGGGAGATATAAGCAAGAATTGGAAATTGTTAAAATTGGCAACTAGGGCCAAACTCCACTTTGCACTAATCATATGATAGAGATGATATTTTTGTTGGATTCCTCTTTCGGAGAGGTGAAAGATTGATCTAAAGATCATCTTGTTTGGATGAGCAGAAGTTGGATTTTGAATTTATTTCTCACACGTGCAAATTTTCAAGGTTGACCATAATTCTTATGTAGGCTCACAAGCCCCAAAATATGTGTCTCCTCCCCTCACTAATGGATATAAAAAGGAGAGACTCAAACCTCATTTGGACATCATCTTATCTCACATTCTCTCTTCTTCTCATTGGTTCGTACAACCTCAATAAGACATTCTCTCTCCTCCGAATGTGTGAAAGGGCAGCTGCAATTTTCAGACTGTTTTAGGGTTTCTGCAACAACGTTGACCAACGTTGACCTTGGGTCAACTCTCATACTTTGACTTCGATTTTTGGGACAAAATCCAAGTTTGGGAGGTCGAGTTTGGTGGCATGAAAATCGAGGAAATCTGGGCTGTTTGACTGCAACGTTGATCATACCTTTGACCGCAGATTTGACCAGTGCGTTGACCAAGTTTGAACAAGAATTTCAGGGTTGTTTTGGGCTGACTTTCACTGTTCTTTGAGGTTGAGTTTGACTGGGTTTGAATGAGCTCCATTGTGGAATATTGCTGGTTTGACTAGCGTTGACTTTGCTGGCTAGGGCATCTTGTTGACTGCAGTAAATTGTACTTTCTCTCTCTCTGCTGAAATTGAAAAATAATAAGAAGATTTGATCAAAGGTTTTTCCCTTGGCATCCGCGAAAATTATTATGTCCTCTTGCCTTGGCTTGTATTATGGTTATTTGTTTATGTGCTATCAACATTTAATGTCAATGTTAATGTGATTGCTAAACAGGAAATTGAATTGGGCTAATAAGAAAGATTGAAGTAAATTGCTCTAAGGATAGAACATACCATCGTTAACTAAAATTACATGGTATCGGAGCTGAGGTGAAGAAAAAAGCCCAAGCAAGAGTGAGAAGAGCAATCATTGAAAGTTGATTAGACAAGGACAAGGGTCAATGACTTCCTCATCATACTTCAAGTATGATGACAAGTTCAATGATAAGTCTGATTATCATGCTTGGAAAATGTCTTTGGATTGGACATTGGAGGAACAAGATGTGATGGATTATGTGCAGGGAAAGATCATTGAGCCTCCATCAAATGCACTGGCTACCACTAAAACAAAGTACAATAAAGGGGAAAACATGGCGAAGAAGATCATCAGGGATTCTATTCAGAAGCACTTGGTTGCTTATATCTCCGAGCTGGGCACATCTAAGGAGATGTATGATAAGTTGGTTAGCATGTTCAGGGCTAACAATGCTAATCAAGTTCTCTTTTTGAAGAGCAAGTTGAAGGACATCAAGATGGACAAGGGAGAGTCCATCCAATTCTACTTCATGAGGATCACCGAAATCAAGAATGATCTCTTATCAATTGGGGAGGTCATAGCTGACCGAGAGATCACTCTCATTTCTCTTGGAGGTCTTCATTGGGCATGGTATGTATTCAATACCACTATTCTCAATAATAATATAATTCCTAATTTTGATGAATTTTTGACAAGATGCACTCAAGAAGAGACAAGGATGATGGAGAGATACAAACCCTCAAATGGAAACAGAAGTGAACCCACTGCCTTCACCGCTCATGCAAAGAAGAAGAATATTGCTGGTCCAAGAAATCAATGTCAAGGAAGAGCGTGTTGTAAAGTATAACTAGGTTCGGTCTTCATATTGACTATGTAATATGTATTTATGTAATGAAGAAGAAAAAGATAATAAAATGTATTTTTGTTATGCTTGCTTCATGGGTTTCATGAGCAAGGTTTTCATTATAGGTCAAAAGACTTCTTCTTGATGTCTTTTAGAGATTTGTCATCTTGTCATAAATGTACTAATTAAGAGTCATGTATATGAAGAGTCTAGTCAAAAAAGTATGCCTCAAGACCTTGTCATATAACCTTGAAGAAATGGCTCAAGTATGATGCAAGCACTACTTATCAAACCAACCTCTAAGACAACCTTCATCACGCTGGAAGATAAGCTCTACAAGTCGGTATACATGTAGTGAACATGTCGGCCTACCCACAGTTTGTAAGGCCAGCCTAAATCCCCAAAAGAAGTACACTATATAAAGGAAATATATGCGGCTCATTTGGTAATATGAATTCAGACAAGTCTTAGATCAATTCGATGATATACATTTGTTGTAATTTCGAGGATAGAACTGGGTCTAGAGCAAAGAAAGAAGATGGAGTAATACACATCCACGAAGCTACAAGACTGTGTTAAAGTGCGAAATTGCAGGACTGTATCTAGTAGGAAGTTTTAGGACTAAGGTTAATATGAAGTTGCAGGTCTAAGACTAGTGTGGAATAACATAATTACAGTGAAGTTCGAAGTTATATAAGCGCTGCTCAGTGAAGTATACAAGGCAGGAAAAGGGATATATTTACAGTGCAAAGAAGACATGTTATAAGTTCAGTCTAGGGCTGCATGTAAAGGATTCGTACAAAAGTATGTACCACTATCCTGGGTACAAAGAAAGATAAGAATAAGCCTAGAAGAATATAAGGCCGAGTCAAGTAATCTAAGGAGATACCAAGTACTAGAGACCGAGTTCTCTAAGGTTGGTGCAGAAAGGAGGGATCGGCTCAAGGATTTAATGAAGAAGCAATGACAAAGTCTTGGAGACATACAAAGGTCAAGGGTTTGTGTCATGGTTATCGTACTTGTCATCTGAAAGTCTATAATAATAATTTCTTGTGGGTTTTCCTCTCCAAGAGGGAGAGGTTTTGGCCCTGGCTTGAAGAGCCTAAATTTGTGTCTGTTGTGTTTTGATAATTGACTTGATGGAAGACATAATAAGCTAAGAAGAAAATACATAAGTAAAAGAAGTAAGCTCACAAGTAATTATCAAGTAGAGAATTTTAATTAAACATTTCCTTACCAATTTTTCAACAAAGTGGGACCCAAATGAAGGAAAGGTAGATGTTACAATTGTAACAGGTTTGGTCACTATGCTAGAGAGTGTCCCAATAAAAGGGACTCACCCCGAGATGATGACTACAACAACAATAACAACTTCATGGGAAATGGAAATCAAAGGAACAAGAAGTTCAACAACAAAGGAAAGAGAAAGGCTCCCTCTGATCGAAATGGAAATGGAAATGGTCAACCCTTCAAGAGGTCAATGAAATCTAGGTATGATGAATCTAATGTTGTTTATAACAAGAAAAATGAATATATTATTATATCCGACCTCTTTGCTGCATCTCCTCCCGACACCTTGGATAACTGGTTGATTGATAGTGGTGCCTCAAGGCACTTCACTGGATATAAATATGCCCTCTCAAATTTGATTGAAAATGATACTAATTTGGAAATTATCCTTGGAGACAATGCCACCTGTCCCGTGAAAGGGACATGGACTGTGACGCTTCATCTAAATCAAGGTGAAGTCCTTCGTTTGCAAGATGTGTTGTATGTACTTGACTTGAAGAAGAATCTAGTGTCTATCTCGGCAATGGAAGAGAAAGGATTCAACGTGGCATTCATTAATGGAAAGGTATGCATTTGGAAGAGGAATTTCAAAGAAGCATTTACTCTTGGTTTCAGGGTTGATACACTTTATCAGGTTGGAGGAAGTCCGTTGGGAGGCATGACATGTAACACAACTCTTCAATCCGAGCTATGGAACCTAAGGTTTGCACACCTTTATTATAAATCCCTTCCCGAAGCAAGGAAGGTTGTCACAGGTATGCCCAATTTCAAAGATGATCATGAAGGTGTATGTCAGGGTTGTGCCGAAGGAAATCATACAAGGGGACCATTCCCCTCAAGTAAATCCACAACTTCTGATGTTCTACAATTGATTCATTCTGATCTATCTGGTATGTTGCCCGTAACATCCTTGGGAGGATGCCTATATTATGTCACCTTTATAGATGACTTATCTCGCAAAACTTGGATATACTTCTTGCAGAAAAAGGACGAAGTATTCAAATGGTTCCACACCTTCAAGGCCTTGGTTGAAAATCAAACAGGGAAGAAGATACAATTTTTGAGGACCGATAATGGAACCGAATATGAGTCAAATGAGTTAAATGGCTATTGCAAGGAAGATGGCATTAAGAGGGAGACCACTACTGCATATACTCCCGAACAAAATGGAGGTTCCAAAAGAAATAATCGAACCATTCTTGAAGCTGCCCATACCAGGCTTCATGACCAAGGTCTTCCAAAGTTCCTATGGGGAGAAGTTTCCAACATCGATGTGTATGTTCAAAATAGATGCCCAAATCAAGCATTGGACTCCAAAACTCCCGAAGAAGTTTTCACTGGTAAGGAACCCGGTGTTTCTCATTTAGAATTTTTGGAAGTCCCGTATATTTTCATGTGCCGAAAGAAAAGAGGAGCAAATTGGATGCTTCTAGAAAGAAGGGAACGTTTGTGGGCTACAGTAAAACTTAGAAGACATATAGAATCTATGTGCCTGGTCAAAGAGAAGTAGAGATATGTCATGATGTCACCTTCGACGAAGATGCTGCCTTTAGCAAGGTTAGAGATCTCCCTATCTCAAAGGAAGACAAAGAAGAAGAAGCAGGAAAGCAGGAAGAATCAAAGGATGAACAAATTCCTAATGTTGAAGGTCCGATGGATCCTATAGATCCACCTTCTTCAAATAAAAGAAGACCCTCATGGCTTAGAGACACCCTCGAAGATGTCGAGAGACATATTTCTCCAAGGGGAACATTTCGTGAAAGTAAGAAGCCGAATAGGTACCAAGGATACTTAGTATCCATGCGCACCATTGTACAATCTGAGCCTGGAACGTTTGAAGAAGCCATAAAGCACCAAGTTTGGAAGGATGCAATGAACGAAGAATATGAACCAATCATGAAAAATGATGTCTAGGATGTGGTTCTTAGACCGAAGGACAAATTTGTTGTCACCTCGAAATGGCTCTACGAGATCAAGCATGGTGCTGATGGAAGCGCTGAAAAATACAAGGCAATATTTGTTGCCCGAGGATTCTGGTAGAAATAAGGTATATATTATGATGAACTATTTTCACTTGTTGCTCACTATACCACCATTTGTTCGATCATTGCCCTTGTTGCATCGCAAGGATGGAGTCTACATCAGATGGATGTCAAGACTGCCTTCTTACATGGATCGATCAAGGAAGAGGTCTATGTGGAACAACCTTTGGGGTTCGAAGTTCAAGATAGAGATACACATGTATGCAGGTTGAAGAAAGCCCTCTATGGGTTGAAGCAATCCCCCAGGGCTTGGTATGAGAGGATCGATAACTAATTGATGAAGTTGGGCTTTACTCGAAGTGATGCTGATCCAAACCTTTACTTTAAGGTTGATAATGACAAGCCACTCATTCTGGTTCTTTATGTGGACAATCTCTTGCTGACATGTGTAGACCCTCTTATTCATCAATGTAAGAGGGAGTTGGCTTCTGAGTTCGAAATGAAGGACCTAGGAGTGATGCACTACTTCCTAGACTTGGAGGTCTGGCAAAAGCCAGGTGAGATTTTCCTTTCTCAAGGAAAATATATTGTGAAGTTGCTGGAAAGATTTGGGATGGTGGACTGCAAGTTTGTGACTACTCCGATGGAACTCAATTTTAAGAAGTTGTGTGGAAGTGCTGCTGGGCCCGATTTGGGAAATCATACCGAATATCGTCAACTCGTAGGGGCCCTGATGTTCATAGTGAACTCACATCCGGACATGTTTTGCAATGAACACATCGAGTCAATATATGGTCAAGCCTCATCACATTCACTGGATTGGTGCCAAGAATCTCTTGAGATATCTCTGGGGCACAATCAACCATGGACTGAGATACACTACTGGGAGTATGAGGCTCGATGGATATACTGATGCTGAGTGGGAAGGTAGTGTGGTGGATCATAAAAGCACATATGGATGTTGCTTCACCCTAGGTTATGCTTCGATCTCCTGGATGAGAAAGAAGCAGAAATCAGTTGCTTTGAGCACCACTGAGGCCAGATACATTACAAAAAGTATGGCATGTTGTGAAGTTGTTTGGTTGAGGAAGCTCTTCAGTGAGCTGTTTGGGCATGTGATGGATACCACCATGATCCTTTGTGACAACCAAAGTGGGATTCGACTTTCAGAGAATCCCATGTTCCACGACCGCTCCAAGCAATTGATATCAAGTACCACTTTATCCGGGATATGGTACAATGAGGCACCGTAAGGCTCCATCACATTGGGACTGATGAGCAGGTCACAGATATTCTCACGAAGCCCCTGGGGAAGGTCAAATTATTAACCTTCCCTGAGAAGCTTGGAATCGTGGATAGACCCTCTTATGAGGGTCCTGCTTGAGTTGGACTTTAAGCTCTGGGAGCTCCAGGGGGCTTGGGGATATCTTCTTGGAGCTATAAGCAACCATAGGGCTAGGTTCACCTTACCTTTGTTGGTGTGCTATTTCCCCACCATTATGATATTGATTTGGTTCACCCTCTCTTGATCTATGCCTCGCATACATCCTATCCATGTAGTCTGAGACTCATGGGAAGTACCTCTCATCTAGCCAATGAGTTGGGAAATGAGGATAGAGACCATAGCATTATCGATGAATGCTTCGTGTATTTCCATACTCTCTATGTCTAGGATGGGTTGTGTCCAACACCTTGATCTGGGATCAAGTCTGGTTGAGGTTTTTACCTCTAAAATGACTTCGGGTCAGTGGTGAGTGGCAAGGTCTTGCGACTCACTCTCGATCAAATCTTCTTCATTATTTCTTCATGATTCATCAGAGCAGAGCCGACAAAGTACAAGGACATAGGATGACACATGATGATGAGATGGTACATGATGACAATATTACACATGTTGACAGATGGATTAACGAGTGGAGTTCTCCCTAGTTGAGAGGGAGTGTTAAAATTGGAAACTATGGCCAAAATCCACTTTGCATTCCTCTTTCGAAGAGGTGCAAAAGTTGGATTTTGAATTTATTTCTCACACATGTGCAAATTGTCAAGGTCGGCCATAATTGTTATGTAGGCTCACGAGCCCCAAAAGATTTGTCTCCACCCCTCACTAATGGATATAAAAAGGAGAAACTCAAACCTCATTTGGACATCGTCTCATCTCACATTCTCTCTCCTTCTCATTGGTTCGTACAACCTCAATAAGACATTCTCTCTCCTCTGCACGTGTGAAAGGGTAGCTGCAATTTTCAGACTGTTTTAGGGTTTCTGCAACAATGTTGACTAGTGTTGACCTTGGGTCAACTCTCATAATTTGACTTCGATTTTTGGGACAAAATCCAAGTTTGGGAGATCGAGTTTGGTGGCACAAAAATCGAGGAAATCTGGGCTGTTTGACTGCAGCGTTAACCATAGATTTGACCAGTGCATTGACCAGGTTTGACCAAGAATTTCAGGATTGTTTTGGGCTGAATTTGAATTTTCTTTGAGGCCGAGTTTGACTGGGTGTGATCGAGCTCCATTGGGGAATATTTCTGGTTTGACCAACATTGAATTTTCTGGCTAGGGAATCCTATAGACTGCTGTAGATTTTACTTTCTCTCTTTGCTGAAATTGAAGAGTAATAAGAAGATTTGATCAAAGGGTTTTCCCCACATTGGGGTTTTTCCCTGGCATCCGCCAAAATTATTGTGTCCACTTGTCTTGGCTTGTCTTCTGGTTATTTGTTTCTGTTCAATCAACATTCACTGTCAATGTTAATGTGATTGCTTAACAGGAAATTGAATTGAGCTAACAAGAAAGATTGAAGTAAATTTCTCTAAGCATAGAACATACCATCGTTAACTAAAATTAACAGAAACACACTAGATAATTTTGTCAAAGCTTTAGAAGCCACCAAACAAGATAGATACATTTCCTATGCTCACATCTGTGTTTATATAAATATCTTAGAGCATTTATCGAAATATGTTAATATCTATTACCAAGATGAATTATTGAAACAAACCCTGGATTATGAACACATACCATTCTAATGTCGACGATGCCAGGAATATGAACATCTCTATCACAATTTACCACTTGTAGGTCCTGCCTCACTACCCGATCAAATCCAGGTCTCAAATTCAGAGAGTTTCATGAAGAGAGTAGGTATACACCACTGATATAATTAACGCTAGCTACCACTACACCTTGGTAAATCTCGTTCTCTTAGAAAGAGATTTGACCCTATTGTGTCCCTTGATACCTCAAGTCCCTCCTCAAATCAGTCTCCCCCCACCCCCTGATATGGAAAGGCAAACTCAGCAGCAACCAAAGGCTCGACCGAAAATACCTCGAATCCACTTGCAACTCCTACCAATCCTATGACTCATACGTTGAATTCTAGGGGCCCTACCCCTATACATACTGTTGATGACACTAAGGAGATGGATTTGGACTCTATAGATCTTCCCAATATCACCAAATTTAGGAAAGAAAAATGTCCCAATTCCATCTTAGAAAATTAAGTAAAAATTCTAAGCAAAGCCATTCTCAAATCACAACAACAAGCTCAGAAATCCTACACAAGGAAACTCCCGGCCAACTTGTTGGGGGTGCATGCCCAACTTATTAAAGAACTAGAAAGAATCCACAAGGATGAGACAAAAAAGATAGGAATCTAATCAACATATCCCAGAGGAATTAGGATACATTTTATTTAACTCAAGTAGGATCAAGCTAATATCAGAGGTATTTCCCTTGAATTACGCCTCCTTATGATGATAAACCCTTGAAATATCAACGACATCAATTACAAAGGAAAACAAAGGCTCCTCAAAGACAAATAGATTTTGGAACATTTCGACTTTCTAATGATCCAAGAAACCAAAACTTCTGAAGATGTCATCAATAAATTTACAAAAAAATGGGGTAGAAGATGTCATTTAGTTGTTATGGATGCCCATGGTCAATCGAGTGGTCTAGCCATTATATGGAATTCAAAAGAGCTTGTCATTCTCAACATGTTTTCCATATTCAAAATTCTTATGGTTCACTCCCAACTCATCATATCAGTTGATACCTGCCTTTTGTATAATGTATATGGTCCCTTGTTGCTTAGAGAAAAGGAGATTTTCCTCTTCGCCCTTCGACAAACCAAGCTTCTCATTAGCCCAACCTCTGGACATTGGGTGGGGAGTTCAATTTGATAAAGTCACCAGCAGAAAAGAAAGTAGGAAATCGTAAGCTCGAGGTAGAAGAAAATATTTTCTAGGACATCATGAATCAATACCATCTGTTAGATTTTACCACTATCAATGGGACTTATACATGGAATAACCGTCATGGGGGAGATCAAAAAATTACCTTGAAGTGAGACCAATTCCTGATCTCATAAAGCATCATGAGTAGGGATATCTTCATGTAGGCTTTCATCCTCCCCAACCATGGTTTAGACCATTGGCCAATCAAGCTCAATATTGAAATCAAAGAAAAACCAAAATACAAATTGTTCCATTTGGAATGTTTCTGGTTTTAGCACCTAGAGTTTTAGTCAATCATTCAAGAACGATGGGCAGACTTTCCCCTTATAAAATGATCAACTATGTATCAACTTTAGAAAAAAATACAACACATAAAAAGCTAGCTCAAAACTTGGAACAAAGCGATATTTGGCAATATTTTATAAGAAAAACAAGATCTAAGAGTGTAGATGGAAAATATCCAGCGAGAAGCCATTCTACATGGAAGATCCACCAACCTAATATAGGAGGAAGGCCACTCACTATCTCAGCTTGAAGAGCAACAAAAGCAAGAAGAAATTTTATGGGAACATAAATCCAAAATATGATGGTTGAAAGAGGGAGAAAGGAACATTGCCTTCTTCCATAACTCGATGCTTCAACGTCATCATTGCAATTGTATATCCTCTTTTTGAAAGCAAGATGGTTCACAATATAATATCATCAAGACATGGCCTAAGAACTAATCAACTATTTCAAAGACATCTTAATTGATCAAAAGCCAAATAAAACAAAAGCCATCTGGAAAATCACAAAGCATATTCCCACCCTTGTCACGAAGGAAAAAAATGAGGCACTCCTGTGAGAAATCACCATTGACAAAGTGGAATACGTGGTGAAGTCCATGCCTGGCAAAAAAACTCAGACCCTTGACAACTTCACCACCAAGTTTTTCCAAGTTTGTTGGTCCATCATTGACAGAGACCTTTGGGAAGCTATGGCAGAATCTAGGAAATCGAAGACCATTTTGGAATCCTTAGATGCAACTTTCCTTACTTTTGTTCTTGAAAATGACAGGGTCAAGGATCCAAGTGGCTTCATACTCATAGCTCTAGCCCATTGTTAGTCGTTTCAAGCCCATTCTTCGAAGGCTAATCTCAACAGAGCAAATTGGCTGTGTGGAAGGGAAACAAATCTTGGATGGAATCACGATTGAACATGAAATCATCTACTCTCTAAAATCCACCAAAAACCCAAGCATGCTACTCAAGTTACATCTCTCAAAAGCTTTTTCCAAGCTTGATTATCATTATCTCTTCAAAATTCTTCTTGCTTTTGGCTTTGATGGAAAATAGATTTACTAGATCAAGAATCTTGTTACCTTAGCCTTTTTTTTCCATCTCACTCAACTGATCCCCCAATGATCCTTTTAAGGCCTCTTGAGGTATAAGGTAGGGATACCCCCTCTCCATGTTTCTCTTCATTTTAGCACCAGAGGGCCTTAGCTAAGCCCTGAAGATAACCATTATAGAAAAAAAGATAAAAGGCTTGAGACTGTTAGGGGAGTACCTCCCTTTCTCACATTAGCAATTTGTAGATGGCACATTGGGAATGGGTGTTCCAATGGTCCAGGAAACTAAAGGACTTTGTCAAATATTGGAGGACTTTGTCAGTGCATTAAGTATTGAAATCAATAGAGCCAAATCACAATATTCTTCTTTAATAACTCACTTGCAATTCAGAGACACATTTCTCAAATTCTTGGTTTTAAAATCAGCAAGCTATCATCCAAGTACTTAGGCATCCACCTGGTCAACAACTCTGTCAGCACAACCTATTAGAAAACCTCATTACAAAAATCAACAATAAACCCACATGTTGGACCTTTCACTTACTCTATATAGCAGGTAAACTCGTTCTTCTCAAATCAGTTTTGCAAGCTCTTTCCACGTACCTCTACTAAACTCTTATGGATCCTTCTTGTAAGTTTTTGTAGATGTTATATGCTTCATGCAACTTTATTTTTCCTCCCAATATCATACAACAATCACATAAACAATAAAGTAAAATGTTGATAGAACATACGAGTAGATCGACAGAAGACAAGCCAGAAATATATAAGTGTGTTGGTGTGTTACGGCGGTCAACAGGATGCTTCAACCAACAAAGTCTCAATATGGTCAGCCAACCAGCAATGTCACACAACCCTCTAGGACAACCAAAACGGTTAACTCAAAAGTCAACCCAAAATTCAAAGCTGTCAGTCAACGATCAACACAAACGAGAGCAGCAGCTAGGTCAACGCAACAAAGTGAAAGTCAACGTCTAGCCTCGAGAATAGTGCCAAAAAATTCATATTTGAAAGATCAAAATTTTGGGAGAGTTTCAGGTCCATTTGACCTTGCGTTGACCAAAGTCAACACTGGTCAAAGTTGCTGCATAAACCTTAGGCCGAAAACAGAAAAGTGCAGCTGCTGAAATTTTCCCACGTGTGGAGAGAAGAGCCTCCAAGGTCATTGAGCCAATCAGATGAGGAGAGAGAAATGTGTAAGGATGAGATGAGTGAAAATGTCCTCCAACATTGACCAATTTATATCCATCAGTGAGGGTGTGTGACAGAACTGCTGGGCACAAAACCTTAAGGCTGACCTGCACATATTTTGAATAAATTCAAAATAAATGTTCTACTCATCGGATTAAGATGATCTTTAGATCGATCTTGCACCTCTCCTAAAGAGGAGTCAAATACAAATATTGGCATCTTCATCTGAGCATCACAACATGGAGTTTGGACCTAGTTGTCCAAAATTAACACCCCCTCTCAACTAGGGAGAACTCCATCCACCTGTGCAATCCAAACATCGTGCGTCATCTCGCCGTAACTTGCTTTGCTGGTTTCTTTATTTTAGAACAGAAGTGGGTCAGTCACAAAGACATCATTCCCGGCTGACAGAGTTAGTCCAGAGGCCTGAAACCTTTACTGGACTCACAAAGAGTCTCATACCAACCCCAAGTTGGTTTACCTGACCCGAAGTCTGTTGGAGGTCCAAAACCTCACTCTACTTGATCCCAGATCAAGGGGTTGGACCGTGCCATCCTAGATAGAGAGTACGACAATATCTGATGCGTCCATCAGTCTTTGCTACTAGTCTCTAGATTTTCCCACCTCACTGGCCAAATGAGAGGTACTTCTCATGAGCCTTGAACTCAATGGGTAGGATGCATATGGGGCACATGTAATGAGAGGTGAACCAACTCAATCATCACAACGGTGGGGCAGAAGCACACCAACAAGGTTCGGCAAGCCTAGCCCTGTGGTTGCTTATAGCTCTGAGAAGCTATCTCCAAAGCCACCCAGAGCTCCCAGGGCTCATCATCCAACATGGCCCTCAGCATAGGGTTGTTACATGATACCAAGATTCTCACGGAAGGTTAGGAACTTGACCTTCCCTAGGGGCTTTGTGAGAATATCCGTGACTTACTCATCAATTCCTATATGATCGAGCCTTACGGCGCCTCGTTGTACCATATCCCAGATAAAGTGGTACGTGATATCAATATGCTTGGATCGATCATGGAACACGGGATTCTCGGACAACCGAATCCCACTTTGGTTATCACAGAGTATCACGGTGGTATCTAGCACATTCTCTAACAACTCAATGAAGAGCTTTCACAACCAAACTACTTCACAATAGGCCATACTCGCTACAATGTATTCGGCCTCTGCGGTGCTCAAATCCATCGACTTCTACTTCCTGCTCATCCATGATATCGAAGCAGAACCAAGTCTGAAGCAACATCCTGATGTGCTCTTACGATCCACCACACTGCCAGCCCAATCGAAATTAGTATATCCATTAAGTGTCACGCTCTCGGCAGTGTATTTCAGCCCATGGTTTATCGTGCCCCGAAGATATCTCAATATATTCTTGGCACCAACCCAGTGAGTGTGATGAGGCTCAACCATATGTTGACTCGAAGTGTTCACTGAAAAACATATGTCCAGACGGGTGTTCACTAAGAACATCAAGGCCCCTACGAGTTGACGATACTCAGTAGGATTTGCTAGCACGGGCCCAACAACATTGCCAGTCAACTTCTTAAGGTTGAGCTCCATCAGTGTTGACACGAACTTACAGTCCACGATACCAAATATTTCCAGAAGCTTCAAAATGTATTTTCCTTGAGAAAGGAAAATCTCGTCAGGTCTCTGCCCCAACTCCAGACCTAGGAAGTAATGCATCAATCCTAGATCCTTCATCTCAAACTCAGCAACGAGCTCCCTCTTGCACTGTTGAATGAGAGGGTCAGCACCTGTCAGGAAGAGGTCGTCCACATACATCACCAGAATGAGAGGCTTTTCTCTACCAACCTTGAAGTAAAGGTTTGAATTGACATTACTATGGGTGAAGCCCAACTTTATCAGGTAGCTATATATCCTCTCATACCAAGCTCTGGGTGCTTGCTTCAACCCATAAAGGGCTTTCTTCAACCTGCAGACATGGGTGTACCGATCCTGGACTTCGAACCCTAGAGGTTGCTCCACATACACCTCTTCCTTTATCGCATCATGCAGAAATGCAGTCTTCACATCCATATGGTGAAGACTCCATCCTTGTGTAGCAACAAGGGCTATAATAAATCAGATGGTGGTATATCAGGCCACAGGTGCAAATATGTCATAACAGTCTATGCCTTATTTTTGAGAGAATCCATGGGCAACGAATCTTGCCTTGAAATTTTTATCACTCCCATCAAATCCATGCTTGATCTTGTAGAGCCATTTAGAGGTGACAACTGCTTTGTCCTTAGGTCTTGGAACCCCATCCCAGACATCATTCTTCATTATGGACTCATACTCTTCGTGCATAGCATCCTTCCAGACTTGATGCTTTACGGATTCCTCAAAAGATCCAGGGTCAGATTGTACAGTAGTACTCATGGTTGCTAGATACCCTTGCTATATATTCAGCTTCTTTCTTTCACGGAATGTCCCCCTTGGGGCCATATGTCCCCCAGCATCCTCGAGAGTGTCCCTGAGCCATGATGGTCTCTTCCTCATCGAAGGAGGTGGATCAATCGGGTCCATCGGTCCTTCAACATCGGGCTTCGTCTCATCCTTTGGTTCTTCTTGATTTCCAGGCCTTGCTTCATGATCTTCCTCAGATCTCGAAAGATTGACTACTTTCCTCAGGGAAGCATCTTCGTCAAAGGTGACATCGTGGCATATCTCCACTTCCATTTGACCAGACACATAGACTCTATAGGCCTTTGAATTTTCGCTGTAGCCCACAAACATTCCCTTCTTCCCAGAAGCATCCAACTTGCTCCTCTTCTCTTTTATCACATGAAAATAGACAGGACATCCAAAAACTCTGGAATGTGAGACGTCAAGTTTCTTACCAGAGAAAACCTCTTTGGGAGTTTTGGAGTCCAGAGCGGAATGCAAGCATCGGTTTTGTATGTACACAACAATGTTCGCAGCTTCTCCCCACAGAAAATTCGGTAGACCTTGGTCACATAGCATGGCACAAGCAACTTCCACAATGGTCCTGTTATTTCGTTCAACAACGCCATTCTTCTCAAGAGTGTAGAAAGTTGTGGTCTCCCTCTTGATGCCAGCGTCTCTGGAAAAGTTCTTGAACCCGTTCATCTCATATTCAGTGCCATTATCGGTCCTCAATATCTTGATATTCTTCCTTGTCAGATTTTCCACCAAGGCTTTGAAAGTACAGAACCACATGAAAGCCTCATCCTTCATTTTCAAGAAGTATATCTAGGTTTTGCGTGAGAAGTCATCTATGAATGTCATATAATAAGAACATCCTCCCAAGGATTTCACGGGCAACATCCTAGACAGATCAAAATGTATCAATTGCAAGACATCAGATGTCTTTGTGACAGTTGAGGGGAAAGGTCCCCTTGTATGCTTTCCTTTGGCACAACCCTGACATACACCTTCATGATTATTTGAGAACTCGGGCATCCCCATAACCACCTTCCTTGCTTCGGGAAGGGCCTTGTAGTAAAGGTGTCCAAACCTCCGGTGCCATAGTTCATTCTGTTGGATAGTATCACATGTCATCGCTCCCAGTGGAATTCCTCCAACCTGGTAGAGTTTATCAACTCTAAACCCAATCGTGATAGCTTCCTTGAAACTCTTCTTCCAAATACGCACCTTCCCATCAATGAATGCCACATTGAAACCTTTGTCTTCCATGGCTGATATAGACACAAGGTTCTTCTTCAAATCAGGTACATAGAGTACCTCCTGCAAGCGGAGGAGTTGACCTTGAGACAAGTGGAGGGTCACAGTCCCTGTCCCTTTCACGGGATATGTGGCATTATCTCCAAGGATAATTTCTAGATTAGTATCCTTCTCAACCATATCAGAAAGTGCTTCCTTGAACCAAGTGATGTGCCTTGAGGCACCACTATCTATCAACCAGAAATCCATAGTGTCGGGAGGAGATGCAACAGAGAGGGAAGATACAAGAATGAATTCATTTCTTTTATCAACAACATTTGATTCCTCATACCTAGAATTTCTTGACCTTTTGAAAGGTTGGCCATTTCCGCCAGAGGGATCCTTCCTCTTCCCCTTGAACCTGTTGTTACTTTGATTTCCATTCCTCTGGTTGTTGTTGTTGTCATCATCATCATAAGGAGAATCCTTCTTGAAAGGGTATTCTCTAGCATAGTGACCTGGCTTGTGACAAGTGTAACACTTTCCGTTCTTTCCTTGGGCCCCTGCTTTTGATTTGTTCCTTGGACCACTAAAGTTCTTCTTTCTAGAATGAGAAGCGAAGGCAACATTTCCTTCATTTTTGTATTCCTTCATTCTTGTCTCTTCTTGTACGCATCTCAATAGTACTTCGTCAAAGTCAGGTATCACATTGTTATTGAGAATGGTAGTGTTTAACACATGCCATTCGGATGAGAGACCTCCAAGTGCGATGAGTACCATCTCTCGATCAACTATTGTCTCCCCAATAGCCAGCAGGTTGTTCCTGATCTCGGCCAGGTTCGGAAAATATGATTGAACAGACTCCTCCCCGCCTTTCTTCATATTCTTCAATTGATTCTTGAAGAATAGGACTTGATTTGCATTTTTGGCCTTGAACATATTGACCAACTTATCATACATCTCCCTGGATGTGCCCAACTCAGAGATGTAGTTAACCAGACTCTAATGAATGAGTCCCTTATCATCAACTTTGCTTTGATTTCCCCCTTCTTGTACTTTGGTTTGGCAACAACAGCTGTAGTGGATGGAGGATCTTGGATTTTACCCTACACATAGTCCATGACATCTTGGTCTTCCAAGTTAAGATTCAATGTCATCTTCCAAGCATGGAAGTCATCCTTCCTAGTCAATTTGTCATCAGCCTTAAAGCCATTGTATTTTGAGGAACCCATGCTCTTCTTCGGTGATTGCTGCAAACTAGGGCTTTGTCTTCACCTCAACTTCGATACCATGTAAGTTTTTGCAGATGTTCTATGCTTGATGCAACTTTACTTTTCCTCCCAATATCAGACAACAATCACATAAACAATAAAGTAAAATGCTGATAGAACATACTAATAGATCGACATAACACAAGCCAGAAATATATATGTGTGTTGGTGCGTTATGACGGTCAACAGGATGCTTCAATCAACAAAGTCTCAATATGGTCAGCCAAACAACAATGTCACACAACCCTCTAGGACAACCAAAACGGTCAACTCAAAAGTCAACACAGTCAGTCTACGGTCAATGCAAACAGCAGCAGCTAGGTCAACGCAACAAAGTCAAAGTCAACGTATAGCCTTGGGAATAGTGCCAAAAAATGCGGATTTGAAAGATCAAAATTTTGGGAGAGTATCAAGTCTGTTTGACCTTGCGTTGACCAAAGTCAACGCTGGTCAAAATTGCTGCAAAAGCCCTAGGCCGAAAAAAAAAGTGCAGTTGCTGAAATTTTCCCATGTGTGGAGAGAAGAGCCTCCAAGGTCATCGAACCAATCAGCTGAGGAGAGAGAAATGTGTGAGGATGAGATGAGTGAAAATTTCCTCCAACGCTGACCAATTTATATCCATCAGTGAGGGTGTGTGACACAATTGCTGGGGCACAAAACCTTAAGGCCGACCTGTACATATTTTGAATAAATTCAAAATAAATGTTCTACTCATCGGATTAAGATGATATTTAGATCGATCTTGCACCTCTTCGAAAGAGGAGTCAAATAAAAATATTTGCATCTTCATCTGAGCATCACAACATGGAGTTTGGACCTAGTTGTCCAAAATTAACACCTCTTCTATCCTCAACCCCATTCATAATATTTAATGTTCCTTCATCTGGTGTGAGGTCAAATTGTAGAGAAAATGGGCCCTTGTAGCGTGGGACAAGCTATGCAAACCGAAGCTACATGAAGGCCTCACACTGAGAGATCCATCAACAATAGCGACAATACTAGGAGCTAAAATTTGGTGGCAGTGGATTCACAATGGCTCTAATCTTTAGAAACAAATTTGGAATAGAAAATATGCTAGAAATATTCTTGTTAAGTAACTCATGCACACTTCCTTCTCCAAATCCATATTTTCCATTTGGAACTTGGTAAAAAAAGGCATGCACCTAGTTCATCAACATTGTTTTTGGGAGATCAAAGATGGAAAATTATCCTTGTTCTGGGCTAACTTCTAAAAACATCTTCCTAAGCTTCAAGATCAAAAGGAATTAGAACTTCTCCAACTCAATATCACTGGGCTATGCCTGTAAAGAGTCAAATATTATTGGATCCCCACATTAGCAGCTAAGAATGGAAACAATGGTTGCCCCTGGACCCCAAGCCCATTGTCAATATGTAGATAGAATTTTGGAAACAAATAATGCAACAACACATCCCCATCTCAACTCAAGGGTACAAATTAAAATGGGGATATGGTTCAAGCAATGTTTTTTCTATGGAAGTAGTTTACCAAAGTCTTTCCAAAGCTGTTATCTAGAACAATATTGGAAAAGAAAAATATGGCCCAACGTCTTGATCTTTCTATGGATTTTGGTTCATGAAAAAACACTAACATGGGATAATCTCCAAGAGTGAAAACACTCAGGTCCTTCTCGCTTCCATCTATGCTTAAGGCCATCAAAAAATTGGGAGCATGTTTTTAATGCCTTCCCCTACTCTTGCCACCTCTCATAGGTCTTGGAATCAAGTATGAAAAAATCAAAGAGAGACTTAACAAGCATTTGCAAGACCATAGAGAGATAGAGAGTCCAAGGTTTTGCAATCCAATCATGAATAGTGTCTAGACCCTTCTACCTGGCTTACTTCACTAGGCCATCTAGAAGGAAAGAAATAGTCACATTTTCTAAGACTACTCTATGAGGCATGATTTTCTTTGGCCCATAGTTCAAAATAACATCAAGGAAAAAATAGTCACTCAAGCATGGAATGAGCATGATTAGCAAGCCATTGGTGAGGAAGCTCTAATTATACAAACCTGAGATCTAAACACAGGACCCTTGACATCTTCACCCTACCATCATTCAACCCCTTTCTCGTCCCTCTCTTAGAACCCCCCCTCCCTTCGACTTTCTCAAACTAAATTTTGATGATGCTTCCAAAGGAAATCCGAGGGTCATTAGTTTTAGAGGAATATTTCGAGATCACTTGGGAATGCCAATACATATCTATGTTTAGCCTTTGGGGCATAACATGAACACAGTTGAATTCAAAACCTTAGAGGAAGGTCTCAAGACAACCCGAAGACAAGGCTTCTTCAAACTCCTAATTGAAGGGGACTCCCAACTTATCATAACCATGATCGGTAAATTACTTAATGGATCTCCTATGAACAAAGTGTCTTGCGGTTGGAAACTATAAAGTATTATTTCCCTGGTAGCCTCACTCCTATTAATCCCAACAATCATTCCTTCTAATTTCAGACACACATGTAAAAACATAGGGTATAAACTCACCAATTATGGTTGTTCCACCAAAGATGAAAATTTCTCGACCCCGTGATACTATATGGAAGATTCTCCAATCAAACATGATTGTTGGGCCCAAGTGCAACATGATTAAACCTCCTCAAATGGGGTGTAAGATGCACAAGAGGGTGGATATGGGTTGTTACTCTCCCACCAAGATACATGACTAGGGGATGTGACAACACACCCCAATATTGGTTTGTAAAGTCCATGCAATAGGCATGGGAGTTGTATCACACTTTGAGAGCTTGCCGTTCATTCCACCATTTGTTGCTCGATGTGACACTCAATCTTCCAACCCTATTTTGTATTTGCAATAGCCCACAACTCACTCGTGAATATTTCATTTTTCTCTGCTTCATTAATTTGACATTCACTCCAGGGAAAGCCAACGCAATTATCTTTGACACTCTGCTCGACATCTTTATTATGCCTTGGTTAGTGAGCAATTTTTGGAATTTTTTTAATTCTCACTAGCCCATCATTTTTGGGTTCACGACGACTTGTTTGTTGCCAACATCTCCTACTTCATAGCCAAGTCGAAGGAGGAAATAATTGAGCTCGAATGTGCATTCCTCCGTTTCTCCACTCATTGTTCCAATTATGGAACACATTCATGCTACTCTTACTAGGTTTATTGTCTACTCTTCTCGACATTTTCTTTTAATTCTCACCGTGGTCGTTTTGTGTGGTCAATAGTTCTCTATAACAATACTAGTGCAAGGCTTGCCCCTAGGTGTGGGTCAAATAGCTCCTTGTCATTCTTTGATAATTCTTTCAAGGGTGGGAGCCTCACCCCCCTCTCCAAGTCATCCGACTCTTTACTCCATCCCTCACGATTCTCTAAGAGGTATGACCCCGGGCCAACTACTTTCATTTTTCTATGGCCTCCCATTCTCATTTCAACTAGCAAGATATGGCACATCAACATGCATGGGTCCATCAGGGTGCAACTTATTACTAGGATTGTGGATGAACCAAGGCCCAAATAAGAGAGAAAATATCAAAACAGTTTTTAGAACTGTCCCCACAACCCATTCAAGATGAATTGATTTAAGTGGAATGAGGATTGGAAGATGAATGATACACCCTAACTGAATTTCAAGTGTTAGCCGAGGTTGCAAAGTGGGTACCTAACGCTAGTCACACCAAGGGAAAACACAAACAATATATGTACTCTATGGACATCTATTAATAGAAATGCAACCAAAGAAGACATGATTCCATCCCTGGATCGCATGGAAACCATGGATAGAAGGCTTGGACATATTGAAAGACAAATGGGCCTTCTTCCAAATCTAGGTTACTCTCCTAAGAACAAGAAGGAGCCCATCTAAGTAGCCTAGCCATTTACTCTAGTCACCCCTCCTGATGGTTTTTTCATTTAGTTTGTTAGTCCATATGCATCATTTTGTATGTATTAGTTTATTACATGCCCTAGAGGCGCATTTACAATTTTTAGACTTCTAGACATAGTTGACAAGGTCAAATTTTGGAATAAAACCCTTTTGAAAATTTTGAATTTATGTATTTTGTTAGGATTTTCCAATGGTAGACTGCATTAATACTAAACCATAACCCTTTCCTAATAGGAAATACAAATTTTAACTTCACCCAAAAAAAAAAAATATTAACATATTCGATAAAACTTACTCATTGTAAATGATAACATTGTAATGTGACATATTTGTGAAGATTTTAGTCAATACTACATGATATTGATGACTTATAAATTATACTTAATTAATAAAAAAATAATTTTACCTTATTCTTGATAAAGTTTATATTCTTCATTATACTTATATCTATAACTTTAGATAATCCTCAAAGATTTATGAAACAACTCTTTTCTTGTGAATCAATCTACTATAGCTATGACACAATGTCTTATTATAATGCAACCTCGTAACAATGAAAAAAGAATTCCAATTCTTATTTTTTTATGTTGAGAAATTATAATTTAAATATTATTGTGTCTAGAGACCCTCTATAACTCAATATAGGGGAGATGTTCTAATGGTGCTTTAGATCAAGGATTATATAAAATAATAATAATAATAGAATATAATATATTTTCGATTAAAAAATTAATAAAAAATAAAAAATAAATAAATCAATTTAACTCAATTTACTATAATGTAATCTTATTTTTATTAATAAAATTATAAACACTTTTACTTTAAAAGAGAAAAAAAATACAATATAATCTTACATTAAAATAAATTTAAATAATAATAAATTATATTCAAAGAAGGCAAGAAAAAGAGACCATTGCAGTTGGGTCAAAACAACATGCAATATGGAGTATTTTCAGAGCATACTCCAAGAGATAATAACTCTAGGAGGAAGAGGTGGAAGGCACATTTTACTTCCCCATATAATGTTTGGCATATTTTGATGAGTGCTGCACTTTATTCTTATCTGAGGAACAAGTAGAATGTTCATTCTAACCCAATTAGAAAGGATGATGAAGCTCATGTTGTGTGAGGAACGTTCAAGGAAGAGAGGGAAAAATCGTTCAAGTTTATCAGAAGAAATGGGTCATCCATGTGAGCACAATAATCGAGATAAAGTGAATGGTACAATTGTTAATTGTGGCGTTCAACTATCCAAGGTTTTTGTGACAAATTGCATAATGATAGAAAATATCTTTTAGAGAGGGAGAAGAGAAGAGTTGCACATAAAGGAAAGGGAAAATTTACTGCAGATGATGTTGCTCAACCTCCTTAGGATGTTGATTATTTTTTTCCTCTTTTATGGCATACCAGTTTCAGGCTTTAGTGCAAAGTAGAACTAAAATTATGGTGATTTTTTTGGGTAATAATTGTTTTAAATTTGGTAGGTCTCAATGATCTTTTCTATTTTTAATAACGACTTTCATTGTTTATTAAGAAAAAATATCATAATATTTCAAAACATATATAATTAATAAACACCTCAAAATTTAATAAATATACAATTATAAATAAGAATATTTTTAAATATCGAAATATGAAAAATATATAAAATATAAATAATAGTTATAAATTAAGATATATTTTATCATATGAATTAAAATAAAGATTCATATTCATAATCATTATATTTATCCCCGATGGGGTGATAAACGAGGCACACGAGGCACCACGTGGTCCATGATGGTTAACAATTGGCAACTAGGTCAAGGGTCGACCTCCCCGCCCTCTCATTTGACCTCGCATACAAGGGAGAGTTATGGCGTTCCCGTGAAATCCTCTAGTGCCTTGACCAACGCAGAAGGTATAGTTCTAAGGCCAAGGATAGTTGACGAAGACTTCATTTGCATTTTGTTTCGGCTTCATGCTCTTTGCTGGTTCTCTGCTTGTCGACGAAGGAAGCGTCACAGTCTCTATGGGAATGGTGATGCCCCCAGAAACGATGCTCCTTCCCAGGATTTTGCTATGAAAATTGGTCACTTTCCTGTTCCAGGGGTGTTATTATGTGTTTCTATGTGAACGTGGAGTGTGGTTTCCGGCGAAGCCGACTATTTGGAGCTTCTAGTTTATATGGGAATTGGTGTTTTCAGGTTATTGGTCCATCGAAGGTCGGAGTGGGCAGTGTAGGCCGTATTGCGCCTAGGAGTGGTGGCGTTTTTGTAGGTGGCGCTCCTTCTTCGACTCCTGGGCCCACAATTGGGTTGCTTTTCTATTTCGTGTGAGGTTTTCTATGTCTTCGGGGGTGAAGGGAGTAAGGTTCTTGGAGGTTGAAGTGGTACATTTTAGCTGGTGCGGTTGGGGGGGGGTGTTCCTCAGAGTGTATTGGGAAATTACATGTTTCCTTTGAACCTCCTACTTTCCAATTATCCAAATTTCAGTAATTATATGTGTGAGAGCTGGGGGTGGTACGACCGGTGGGGTGGTAGGTTACTTGCAGCTATGTGGCACTATTTTGTGGAGGGTGGTGCGAGTTTACAACCCAGGTTGGTGGTTTCAGAATTGGGTGAGGTGGGCCTGGTGGGTGGGGGATGGGCACGCCTGGAAGGCTGCCGACAATGTTGCACTCCAGTATCCTGCATTGCTAGTGGCGTTGTTGGTCCAACTAAGATGTGCCCAGCTCCGCGAAGAGGGTGGTACTCCTTCCCACCAAATCCCAACTCGACAAGGGGACCCAGAAGTTAAATTGTAGCCCATGGACCTGGGGGTGGAGGTATTTGGGGCTCGTCGGTGTGGTAAGACAATGGGGTTCTCTTGGCGGATGGTGGCTAGTGTGTAGGGTGGTCGTGGGCATGGCAGCTTGACGAAGGGTTGCAGGGGTCGATTAACGCAACCACAATCGAGGGGCGGGGCGCAGTGCCGTGGCGACACAAGATGACAAGGGGATGCAGGGCATTCAGTTCCTAGTTCAAGGGAAATTTGACATTGCTGTCTGAAAAATTGTCGAGAGTTGATACAATCCCTACTGGAGCCGTTAGAAACTGCAGAACGGATCCGAAGGGAGGAACATGCTGAACTTGTAGCTACCTTGGAAAAAATGCACTACTTTCAATGCCACTTTCGAGAATGAATTGTGGTGGTCTGGGGAGGACAAAACCTACAAACAGAGAAGGTGGAGAAGGTGGAATCCTAGATGGCTCACTTCGAAGAGCATGTCCAATGTTAATTTCAACCTCCGCCTCCTCTTGGTACAACCCCGGACAACCCAACCTCAATCACGTCAGATGACTAGCATGATTACATGTGTTCTCTTTGTGTTACTTGTCTTCTGGTGTCTTTGGCCATTTATGTTATGGGCGATGTCCTTAGTTTACATTTTGTTATTTTGTCATATGTTTCATGCGATGGTAAACAAACCTGGTCGGGGTGAAACTACCTGTTTTTTTTTGGTACTCCTGACGTATATTTTTTTTGAAGAATGAATAGAATATCGACTTACAAATTTTTTTTATTATATTTAAAAAAATCATTTAAATTTGTTTAATGACTATACTATCCTAGATCCATCTTAATTCTGAGGTATCAAGTCTCTTTTCAATGTAAAAGAGGTTTGCATCTCAAGAGATGTATTAATAAAATGTTTGATTGCTAATTATAATTATAATTATTATTAATTTAATTTAATTTTTAATTTTAATTTATTTTATTTTGATAGAGTCAAAATGTTAAATAAGACATTACAACAAATCCACTGGGTTGGAGAGTGTATCTTAGTGAAATAATAACTTAATGTTTACGATAAACTCTTTTTTAAAGTTTTCTATATATAAAAGCAATGCTAGGCATATCACATTAAAAAATTATAAAACGTGTTAAAAAATGTGAAATGCATATATATGTAATTATATGTATTACTATAATTTTAATAAAATTATACACACACACAATTTTAGACAATTGAAGATATCTCGGGTGGTTGGGCATAATGGTTGTTATCTTCCCCACATAGGTTCAAATCCCTGCTAGTGACTTGATGAAAATTATTGTAATGGCTTGATGCTTATAAATGTTGTTGTATTGGCTTCGTGTCTTGAACTCTTAAGTGAGTATTTTTTTGGGCTTTCCTAGTACTAGAAACCTCACTCTAGCCTCCGTCTAAGAGGGAGGTTGATTTATTTCCTCGGGAAAAAAATAAAAATTATATATATATATATAATTTTCTGTGTATTATTGATAAATACCATCGTAGATCTATCTTAAATCTAACTCTAATTCAAATTTAAGATGGATCCATATTAGTAATACAATAAAAATTAATCTTTTATAGTTTTTTTTGTGGAGTTGAAATTTGTATTACCTGCTAACATTGTGCTACAATTTATTATTGATTTGGTCCAACATTGGACAATACTAAACAAATACAAGAATTCAAACTTTTTAAAAGTTTTTCAGTCCAAAATCTAACCCTGTGAGTTATATCTTGAAGTCTAAAAACAATAGTTGGGCCTCAAGGCCCTGTACTAAACCGATGCATGCAAAAATTATGCATAAATATTAACAAACTAACAAAAAAAATCATTAAGAGGAGTGATCAAAGTCACTGGCTTCTACTTGGATGGGCTCCTTGTTGCTACCAGGAAAGAAACTTGGTTATGGAGCATGGACCATATTTTCAATGTGCCCAAGCCTTCTATCCATGGTTGTCAGTTGTCTTTGCATGCACTCTAGGAGTAGCATCATGTCTTCTCTGGTGGAATTTCTATCAAGGAGAACCTTGTCGAGGAGGAATTTAAGGTGACAATAGATGTCCGTAGTATACATATATTGGTTGTATCTGCCCCTGGTGTGACCAACAATAAGTAAACACTTTGCAACTTCAGTTAGCACTTCTGATTCGGTGAGGGTGCATCATCCATATGCCAATTCTAGTTCCACTTGAGTTAGTTCATCTTCAATGAGTTGCAGGATTAATTCTTGAAACCTAGTGTAACACCCCCTCCTAACCCCAGAACCCCACTAGAGTCAGAAGGGGATAGTCACTTAGCAGATCCAATTCTGAAGGTGCAGTTATGGGAAGGGGACCTAACATTTTCGATTTTTTATAACTTTATTAAAACTTCCATTAGACGACATCGTTTCCTCTGTCTCGTCGAGATGATTCCAACAATATGAAATTTTCCTCAATCCGACTTATAGATTGAGAGTTATGCCCTCTTAAAGATAGACCTTTGTTTACCTTGCCACATCACCTTGGCTTCCATGTGGAAACCACTCAGTGGCCCACGTGGTAGGTGACTGGGTAGTGTGTCACCATGGACAAGCCATGTGGTGGGTGGGATAAACGACTAGTCAGAAGTTGACATGTTCCTCTACATGCATTTTATTTTAATTTTTGGGCTTGACCCTTGACCTCCGACCTATGTCGGGGTCGACCCTCCTCCTCTTGGCGCAATAACATGCTGATTGGGGTCATCCTAACCCCCGAATTCACCTACATCCCGAACCCTCCTAAGTTGTCGAATCCCGCCAACTACGCAGTCATCCCGCCTTAGGTAAGGGTGGAGACCCGTCGGGGTCCAACCCCCCTGGCCGACCTTCCAACCTCCAAAGTGTGGGTCCCAAAACTTAACTTTAAGTCATTTTTCAATGTCTTAGCAGAGCTTCCAAAGGTCGGTTTCTTCCATGATTTTTCTGGTTTTTCTTAAGCTTTTCAAGTGTTGGTTCCAACACTTGCTTGGCAGTGAATTGATGCCCAAGTTATGCTCAGGGATATTGAGCATAACTTGGGCATCAATTTATTGATGGAATGATGCCAAAAATAAAGCATTTTCAAGAGAAAATATTTCTCGAAACACTGAGAGTTGTAACAACTCATAGCAACAAAAAAACTTCTCTTCCTCAAGCTCAATCAATCCTCCTAGCTGGGTATAACTAAACCAGGTTTACAACGAATACACATATATAAATTAATCTTCACATAACACATAATTACAAGGGATGGCAACCAACCTCCTTCCCTTCAGTTCTGCAAGACAAATAGGCACATTAACACCATGCTAACTTGTTCAATAACACAGCCCACCATCAACATGATTTCAAATCATTCATGTATAATCATAAAAGTAGTGCAACTCTAGAATTATCATAGTGAAATATTCCCTACATATAGTACATTAGTATAAAATCACACATCTCATGCATTGATGCTTCCACATCTTTGTGTAACTTGTAATAGGAAATTTACACATAGTAGACCTACACAACACTCGTAAGATAATGTAATAGACAAAATCATATCACTGCCACAATAAAGATATGAATGTTGACTATTGCATGAACATAACCCTTTCAACCACATGTTCTAGTGCTTTAATAACATGAACCATGAAACGTGAAGTTAATAACAATACTCCGGGCCAACAATGCAATGTATTCTAGACCCACCTTCTAACACATACAATCTATCAAGGTTATCAACCCAGATTTCATTACTATTACAACAACAAGAAAACACATGGAATAAAACATTTATCTATGAGAAATATGAACTATTTATGCGACAACAAAGATGCAATGTTACGTTAAGTTCAGGAACATAAACTAATTCATTGAAGCCTATGATACGATACATCCACCGTACCAAAATATAAGGCTTATTTAGGCCCGAATTTCGATAAAATGGAAATGTAGTCCCAATGACCTGGGCATACATTATTGAATTGGCTTATAAGGCAACCACATGAAGTAACGATCAATAAGGACCAGAGAGGAAAAATCATTAACATTGTTACATAGGAACATGATTACTGCTAATAAGAGCCTATAACAAAACAATAAACATGCCATTGTAAATATGAATGGATCTCCATGCTTCTTATTGTCAAAAAGGTGATCAACACACATATAATTTTCAATAAAACCTTGGCTGAGCATCATTGATGGGTCCCATCAATAGGTATATTATAAGGCCATTTTTCCATCTTCCAGCCTATAAATTCTTCTTTTCTCACATTAATTAACATCTCTTTGGCTATAATGTGCTTAGTAGGAAGACTAAAGGGTGTTTTTCATACCTCTTGGCCTAATGTGGTTAATGTGCAAAAAAAGAGTATTTTTGAGTGCATTCACTATGCAGAGGCACGTTGGAGGAATGTAGAGGAGACGTAGGAGGCTTCTCCCCTACATTTACTCCCCTTCAACTCTACTTGATCCATAGATTCACTCGTCAAAAACTCGAGGTCTACTAAAAGTCATTGAACTCAAGTAATTGCAAGCATCTAGGGGATCTAGATCCACTTTTCTCGAGATTTTGGAGGGAAGCAATCCTCTTTCCAAGGAGGCTGCCCCTTAGTCATATTTTTATAAATCAAAAAGCCTAAGGGATCACTAGGATTGGAACTTTTGGAGCAAGGAGAGCTACTAAGAGGCATGTGCTCAATATTTTAATTTCCAATTTATTTGAATGATGTATTTGAACTCCATCTTATGTTAATAAAATGTATATTATTGCTTCACATCTGAGTTTGTTGCAAAGGGTTGAGTCCCCTTGGGTTAGGGCCCAACCTAGAGGCTCCAACATCTCTTTATGTATCTTGTTTATGGATTATTTTGGTAGCAACATTTCCTTCTTTGTTTGAGTAGAAGTTTACTTGCTAGAAAAATTGTGGTTGCAAACCTTATTACCACCTCTATTGTAGGAAGTGTGGTTGAGGAGTCTACAACAACAAGCCAAAAAATATTTGGTTTCCTTCCTTTTCAAATTGCTAGGCCTTAGCTCATTTTATCTTGCATACTTCGTTTCTGCAATCGAGGAGTTAAAATAATCTCTCTCAAGATTTCATGTATGTAGGTTAGATGCATGTTGTAAGGTGAATTAGTTCTTAATGAAATAATTTCCCTCTTTGTTTGATTTCATAAAATTTGACCCATCCTTTCTTGCTTAGTTTGTTTTGCTGCAATTTTATCGTTAGTTTGGCATTATTTTTAAGAACAAGAAGGGATTTATTGTTGGTCTGTAGGTACTACCAGTGGCTTGCAGGGTTGGCACACTCATCCTAAATCTCTTTTTTCACCATCAACCTCTTGCTTGACAACTCACATTGCGCTCAAAACTCTGCCACCGAGACTACATTTCTAGGTCATTGAAGGACACCATGAGCATTTGATTTTGTGCAATATGGGACTCTGAGGCGTGCTAAGCTTGGAAAATGCCTCACATAGCCTTCATACACCTTTTCCGTGCCTACGTATTTTGATGATCCATTCAGTGATATAGTGCATCATGTAGTGGGGGCATTGGACCCTGATTTCTAGAGTATTGTTATCCCATCTAATGAGAACCTCTTGGAAACCATGACCTCTTATTGGTCATGATCAGGTGTTCGGAGAAAATTTCCTTGTCTTGTGTCAAGCTCCTTAAAAAATGAAACAATCTCTTCAGAGCAAAGTTCCTTGGATTGTGTCAAGCTCCTTAAAAAATGAAACAATCTCTTCAGAGCAAAGTTCCTTGGATTGTGTCAAGCTCCTTAAAAAATCAAGCAAGCTCTTCAGAGAAAAGTTCCTTGTCTTGTGTCAAGCTCCTTAAAAAATGAAATAAGCTCTTCGTAGAAAATTTCTTTGTCTTGTGTCAAGCTCCTTAAAAAATGAAACAAGCTCTTCAAATCAAAGTTCATTTTCTTGTGTCAATATCCTTAAAAAATGAAACAATCTATTCAGAGCAGAGTTCATTTTCTTGTGTCAAGCTCCTTAAAAAATGAAACAAGCTATTCGGAGCAGAGTTCCTTTTCTTGTGTCAAGGTCCTTAAAAAATTAAACAAGCTCTTTGGAGCATAGTTCATTCTCTTGTGTCAAGCTCGTTAAAGAATGAAATGAAGTGTCATGAGGATAGTTCTTTTACTGTGTCAACCTTGTTAAAAATGAAACAAATCCCCTTTCAATTCGAGTCTTTGATTAGATCTCGTAAAATCCTAGTCGAGTCTTTCACTTGATCTCGTAAATGAACCTTCATTCCATCCACTTGTTGGTAACCAGAAGTACACTTAGGTGAATGAGATGAAGCTTGGGGGGAATGTACCTCAGATTGAATCATTATGTTGCGGGCATGAAAAATTATTCCAAGCATAGTTTGTCTCCGTTTCAAGCTTGTGTAAAAATGAAACCAGTTTCAAGCATAGTTTTTCCACATGTTTCAAGTTTGTGTAAAAAATGAAACAAATTTCAAGCATAGTTTCCCATGTTTCAAGCTTTTGTAAAAATGAATCCATTCTCATCCTAATTTCAAGCATAGTTTCCCATGTTTCAAGCTTGTGTAAAAATGAAACCATTCTCATCCTACCTCTTGTGATTTCCATTTTATCAGCTTGTTTTTCCAGATGAACCTTGGTTTTCTCATTTCATCGTTACCATCTGCTTGACCGATCATACACTCTCACTTGGTTGTTTTACTCTTGCTTGGGGAACCACTGCGATGTATGGTCTTGTTAGCCAACCTCTTGACCTTTACTTGTTTTGAGCAGTTCCACCATTACCGGAACTAGTTGTTTCCCTTTATACCACTCGTTCCTCCAGGGGGAGTCAACTTTAAGCTCTTTTCCAACTCTCGAAAAATGAAAAGATTGCCGAGTACTTGTCATTTCAAAATCGTTAAAGTAAATGAATTGATGTGGTCTCAGTATGCATTTACCCCTTTTTCAGGCTGAGATTAATTATTTACGACAAAGGAATACCTTGATCAAACATGGTCAAGAGGTTCTCTTGGATATTTTTTTCTACCTTTTTAGATTTGTGGACGATTTACGAAAAGAGACATGATGGAGTTTTATTTTTCATTTATTTTTCAAACTCCCTAAAAATGAAAAAGACACTGAGTTGTTCTTCCGTTAGACTCGTAAAAATTAAGCGGCGAAAGACTTTTCACCATGATAGGACCGAGTTCCTCCTTCCTAGGGTTCGTTAAAATTACTAGGATGGATTCCTTCAAATAATGGACTTACATGATCAGCATATGCTATCCTCTTCATGCTGGCTATCAAAAATAAATAGGTACTTATTAGCAATAACGGGGGAAAATTGAAAGTGGAACATCCTTTGTATTAGGCATCTTGTCGCTCTTGAACATGACACTCATTTTCATTTCTTGTCGGGTTGGGGATATCCTTCATTCGTCACTTGCCTTCCTGGGTTTGGTAATTCCATTTTACTCTCATTCGATCGCCATTTCTGTGATCAGGATATCTGATCCCTTTTGAGTCAAATGCTGCCACATTCCAGAGTCGTGTCTCCAATATGTTCAATATAAGTCCCTTCTATCAAAATAAAACGTCCTCTGCTTATCTAATCCTCTCTACAATAATCATGAATCACTCCTATTGTCTTGAGATATCCTTTGTTTCATGTCGATGATGTGGGAATCATCATGGCCCTCCTTCGATGGATCACTTCCTATCGACTTCAGCTCATTATCTGGGAAGATGATTTAGAAACTCCTTTTCAGTACCTTGGAACTTGCATGCCTCAATGAAAAGTTCTTCGCGTTCGACGATAGGTTCACCTCATTGGCCTTAGATCGAATGATTCTACAAGTATTCGACCTCAACACATTTATTCATACTTGTAGATTGTGTTGTTGTACCTTGAGGGACATTTTCATTATTGGTGGTTTCTCTCGTTCCTGTTAATTGTTTTTATCATTGAATGGTAATCAGTTGCCATTGCTACCATGTTCGACATTAGTGCATATATTCACATGATTAGATTCATACATTGGGTAGATCGAGTGTTGTGTAACCAGCTCCAAAAAGAGAAGAAAAGAGATATAAACGCCTTAGAAATGAGCGACTTCGAGGGGGCAACCTCCAATACATTACATAAATGAACAATTCTTGGATGATCCAATTTACAAAACGTCCTTTCTATATATAGGAGTCCATGGGGCCATAATGTAATCCTAGTGGGCCACAATGTAATCCTAGCCGACCTAACAATAATAATTTAAGGGCACAATAATAATAAAAATGGGGGTTACAAGGGTACAATAATAACAATAAGGGGGTTACACTAATAACAATAAGGGACTATACTAGTAATATAGGGACCTAACATGCCCCTTTCCTTCAAAAAAGTGTTGTCCTCAACGCTTGAGTAGCTCTAGGTGCTTTTGTATAAACTTCTCATCCTCCCATGTAGAATCTTCAGTGGGTAAGTTCTTCCACTTGATGAGATACTCTGAAATTGATCGATTCCGTAGCTGTCGAGTTCTTGTTTCCGTGACCACTTCAGGTTCCAATATTATTTTTCCTTCCTCATCGAGTTCTGGAAATATTGTTTGAACTAGAAGATTTTCACCTATAACCTTCTTTAAGCATGAAACATGGAAAACTGGATGTACTCGCGAAGAAGCAGGAAGCTCCAATTTGTATGCCATAGTACCAATATTTTGCAACATCTTGTAAGGACCATAGTACTTTGGCGATAATTTATTATCCTTCTTAGCTTGCTTGAGGGACATTTGTTTGTATGGTTGTAGCAGTAAAAATACCCAATCTCCTACATCAAAACTTCTCTCGCTGCGATGTTGATCTGCCTGTTGTTTCATTCGATTTTGTGCCAAATTCAGGTTATCCTTTAAGAGTTGGAGAACTTCTTGTTGATGCTCGATGTGATCTTCCACTGCTTGAACCTTCGAACTTTCCCTTAAAGATGATGTGATGGATGGTGGATGATATCCATAAAGTGCCATAAATGGGGTCATTTTTGCTGCAGTATGGAAGGAAGTGTTATACCACCATTCAGCAAGAGGTAACCACTTGACCCATTGTGTTTGTTTATCGGATACAAAACAACGAAGATATCCTTCCAAACATTTATTTACTATCTCAGTTTGACCATCAGATTGAGGATGATAAGATGAGCTATGAGCTAATTGAGTACCCAAACAAGAAGATAACTCCGTCCAAAAATTTCCAGTAAAAATGGGATCTCTGTCGCTCACAATAACCCTTGGGCTTCCATGTAGCTTTTGAATTCTGTCCATAAATGTAGTAACAACTGTACTTGCTTTAAATGGATGAGATAATGCACAAAAGTGTGCATACTTGGTAAGTCTATCAACTACCACCATGATGACACTCTTTCCTTCGAACTTAGGTAAACCTGTGATAAAATCCATTGAAATCTCCTCCCAACGTTGACTTGGAATGGATAAAGGTTGTAGAAGTCTTGGGGTCTTAATTGTTTCCATTTTATTTTGCTGGCAAACCAAACATTCCGCCACAAACTTTTGAATATCAGATTTAAGGCTATCCCAAAAAAATTCTTTCTTCACCCTGTGGTAAGTTTCTAAAAATCCTGAGTGTCCTCCTAAAGGA
This sequence comes from Pinus albicaulis, assembly GCA_034641835.2. Classification (NCBI taxonomy): domain Eukaryota; kingdom Viridiplantae; phylum Streptophyta; class Pinopsida; order Pinales; family Pinaceae; genus Pinus; species Pinus albicaulis. The sequence goes on along the minus strand of CM076577.1, from coordinate 117,943,664 downwards.
GAAGTGTGCAATTCCAGAAGAATCTTTTGTTTTAGTTGGGAATTATTACAAAGATATAAGTGATTTTTGTACCATAAGGAATCATTTTTCCAACTAAATGTATCAGATGTACTAGGATCTTGCTGCAACTTTTGAATGAGTGTCCATACATCTTTGTCCTTCTTCCATTCATCTCTTGCTTCAGTTATCCAATCTGGTTGGATAATAGAAATGGCACAAAGCAATGCTTCCACCTCTTCATTCTTTCTTGAGAGTGCATCTGCAACAACATTAAGCTTTCCTTTTTTGTATATTATTTCAAAGTCATAACCCAACATCTTTGTGACCCATTTTTGCTGCTCTTCTAACGATAGTCTTTGTTCCAAAAAGTGTTTAAGACTATCATGATCAGTTTTGACCTTGAAGTGTCTTCCCATTAGGTAAGTTCGCCATTTCTTTAGTGCATGCAGTATTGCTAACATTTCCTTCTCATAAATAGGTTTTTGTAAATACTTTCCTTTGATTCGACGACTTTCAAAAGCAATGGGTCTTCCTTCCTGCATTAAAACTGCACCAATTCCATTTCCTGAGGCATCACATTCCACAATAAAGGTTTTTGTGAAGTCTGGTGTAGCTAAGACCGGTGCTAGGCACATTGCCTCTTTAAGATGATCAAAGGCCTTAGTTGCTTCAGGAGTCCATGAAAATGCATCTTTCTTCAATAATGTTGTTAGAGGTGCTGCTATTCTCCCATAATTCTTAACAAACTTGCGATAATACCCTGTTAACCCGAGAAATCCTCGCAACCGCTTTATGGTTGTGGGGACTTTCCATTCCTTAATGGCTTTAATTTTGTTAGGGTCTACTTTAACACCCTCGTGAGATACAATATGACCCAGATATTCCACCTCTTGTACTCCAAAGAAACATTTGATTTTTTTGCATATAATTGTTTCTCCTGCAATAGTTTGAGCACCCTGTCAACATGTTCAACATGATCCTTCCAAGACCTGCTATATATTAGTATATCATCAAAAAATACTAGCACAAATTTTCTAAGGAAGAGTTTGAAAATGGAATTCATCAACCCTTGAAATGTAGAAGGTGCATTGGTAAGGCCAAAAGGCATGACCAAAAATTCATAATGACCCTCATGAGTTCGAAATGCTGTTTTTGGAATATCTTCAGTCTTCATTCTAATTTGATGATATCCTGAACGAAGATCCAACTTGGTAAAATAAATTGCTCCATGTAATTCATCCTATAATTCATCAATCACAGGAATGGGAAATTTGTCTTTAATGGTGAGCTTATTGAGCTCCCTATAATTTGGACACATTCGCCATGATCCATCCTTCTTGTGTACCAATACTACAGGAGCAGAGAAAGAACTTTGACTAGGTTGAATTATACCCGCCTCCAACATTTCTGCAATCATACGTTCAATTTCGCTCTTTTGGAAGTAAGGATATCTATAAGGCCTGATGTTTTGAGGAACACTTCCTGGAATCAAATGAATAGCATGATCATGATCATGAATAGGTGGGAGTCCTTTGGGAGTTTCAAACACCTTGGAATGATTGTCCAAGACTTGTTGGAGATCTGCAGAAATAGATGATTTTGATGTTGGAACTTTTAGTGAGCATAATTGTGCAATTACGCCTCGTTGTTCTTTCTTTAGAAGCTTTGTCATGACATTAGAGCTTATTATCCTTCCTGGCTTCCTCGCAATACCCCGTAATTCGACTTCCTTTCCTTCTGAAAAAAATTTCAAGAAAAGTTCTTGAAAATTAAAAGCTACCGTCCCCAAAGATTGTAACCATTGTACTCCTAGTACAACATCAGCACCTCCCATAGGAATGGCAAGCATTGGACTAGTCAATACATATTCCCCCATGGTTAGCTCGATATTATGGCATTTTCCAGAGCAATTTATAGTTCCTCCATTTGCAACCATCACTTGACATTCTGGTGCTGGGTATAGGAAACAATTTAATTCCTTGGCTACCTTACAATGAATAAAATTATGGGTGCTAACTGAATCAATCAACACTATTACCTTTTTCTTCTTGATATGTCCTTCTATCTTGAGAGTTTGAGGAGTGGTAATTCCTGCCAGTGCATTACACGATATGGTCGGATTCATTTCTTCCTCTTTTAGGGCTGGTTCCTGGTGTATATCCTCTTCTTGTTCATTTTATTCTTCTTCTTCACAATCTATGTAAAATAATTTCTTCTCAGCACACTTATGACCTTTAGTGTATTTTCTATCACAACTGTAGCAAAGCCCTTTTGCTCTTTTTTCTTCCAATTGTTGTGGTGTCAACCTTGTAGGTTGTGGAAATCTAGGCGCAGCAACACTTCCTTCTTTATAGAATTGAGTGGTAGGCTTCCTTGTCGCCATAATTTTACATTCAACTTTTCTTGCCAACCTGAATGCCTTCTCCAATGAATCAGGTTCCAAAACGCGAACTTCATGTTCGATGTTATCCTTTAAAGTGCCTAGGAAGAGATCAATCCTGTGTCCCTCTGGAATATCAGTTACCCTTATATTCAATTTTTGGAAGTCCTCAATGTGCTGCCCCACTAAACCCTTTTGTTTGAGATTTATCAATTGGTTAAAGAAGGTGTTTCTCTTTGTATCCTCATAATGTGCTATCATTTCCTCTGTAAAAATTGACCAAGTGACAATTTTTTTACGGGAGCAAAGCCATCGATACCATACAAATGTATTTTGTTCTAAATGTAAAGTTGCAATGCGTACCTTTGTGTGTTTTGCACGTTATGGAGATCAAAATATTGCTCCATCTGTAGTATCCATGTTACAAGATCCTTTCCATCAAACTTCCTCATATCCATTTTTGGAATATGGTGTTTCTTCCCGCCAACATTAGAGTTTATGAAATCACGATTAACATTTATTTTGTTCTCATCATGAGGTTCTTCTACTATATTTCCGCCATTAGGAATCATTTCTTATTTTAAGCTTGTCATCAAGCCTTCCATGTATGATTTTAGATCATTCTTCATGTTTTCCATGTTGTCTTTCATGTCATCCATCTTAGCTTCCATGCCCACTTCCATGCCATCCATCTTAGCTTCCACACCATCCATCTTAGCTTCCATGCCTTTCTTCAAACCGTCCATCTTCACTTCCACGCCTTTCTTCAAAACTTCCATTTCATTTTTTGTTGCTCTTTGCGAGAGTGAAATCTGTTGCACTTGCTCTTGTAATTTTGATAGATCATGTTGCAATTCTTCATCTTCATGAGTCATAGTAGAGCCTTCTGAAGGCTTAATGGGTGTTGAATTCTTTTTAGGGGCCATTTTAGAATCCAATATTGATATCTATTCTACAAGATTCCCTTGCAATCAATTCAACTTGATTCTTCAAACAAGACTTATGCAATTCGGAAAAAAAATACACACCTTTTACTAGCTTTTAGGAGATCGATATTGAAATTGAATTATCTCTGTAATTGAAAATCTTAGATATCTGAAATTCAGCCCTGTAGTAGCCCTCTGAAGCTTCTTTCAAATGCCACAGGTCTGACCTGATTTGGATTCTCCAAGACAAAGTTGTGTCCAATCTCCCACAATGACCTAATTCTGGACTGGTTCAGTAGAGCGAACTTGTACGACTTACCACGTGTCACTGTTTTGTCCTTTGTCTCTGAAATTTATAGCCAAGAAACTACAGGCCGTGTACTTGCGACCACTTTTTACGGCACTCCAATCCGATCCCCAGAGAGAGAGTTATTGAAATTTTCCCACGATAATCTCTTTGAGATGAAATTCAGGAGCCTGAAAAAGCACTACCTTCCACAGATCATATTTCCAAAAATATTGCGAACCAAGCTCTGAAATTTTTTGACGAATTTCCTCAGGATTTTAGCTTCGCACCATATGAATTTCAGATTCTGAACCTTCGTATAAAAATAGTTATAGCGAAAATGCCACGATTACCTGTTTAGGAGCCTGAAAAAAGACCTAACTTCCACAGATGATATCTCCAAAAATATTGCGAACCAAGCTCTAAATTTTTATGAAATATTCCTCAGGATGTCGGCTTCGTACCCTAAAAATTTCAGCTTCTAAAACTTTGTAGAAAAAAAGTTATAGCAAAAATGCCACGATGACCAGTTTGGAGCAGCGAAACCCTAGAATCCAAAGCTCTGATACCAAATGTTGTGTAACTAGCTCCAAAAAGAGAAGAAAAGAGATATAAACGCCTTAGAAATGAGCCACTTCGAGGGGGAAACCTCCAATACATTACATAAATGAACAATTCTTGGATGATACAATTTACAAAACCTCCTTTTTATATATAGGATTCCATGGGGCCATAATGTAATCCTAGTGGGCCACAATGTAATCCTAGCCGACCTAACAATAATAATTTAAGGGCACAATAATAACAAAATGGGGGTTACAAGGGTACAATAATAACAATAAGGGGGTTACACTAACAAAAATAAGGGACTATACTAGTAATATAGGGACCTAACATCGAGATTTGCGACAAAGACCCTGGATCAAATTTGTTATTATCCAGGATGCATGGAGTTATTGAGTATTCATGATCGTACACATGATCCTTTTTATATGGATAGTTGTGACCAGAATGTGGATCCATTTCCATGATCTCCTTTAGACGGATGGTTGCGACCATGCCGTGGGTTCATGTGTTATTTGACGCCTATTCAAAGATATGTTATTAGGCATATTCATATCAAAGATTTTATATATTGTATTCTGTTTGATTTGCCAGGTTTCTTGGTGGTTTTCTGAGTCGTTGCCTTGGTTTGTAAAGCATTTCACCCATCACTCCTGGTTCCATCTTCATGCTTTAAGGGGCATATGTTACACAATAATTTGTCACCCTATTCACTTCCCGTCCCCGATCCTGAAGTGCCTTGTGATGAATATTGTGCGGTATATCCACCTTAGAAAAATACATCAAGATATCCTTTAAAGACTAAAAGAAAGTTGCCTTGAAGAATTCCCGAAGAAGCTTAGCTCAAACCCTAAATTTCTGTTTCAACACTTTTCTCTAGTTACCTGCCTGTGCTGATGGCAGGCTTCCCATTCTAGCCTAGCGATGTTAGCGTTCTTATGACTGGAAAAATTGCGTAGAACCCTTTCTGGCAGTGTTTCCTCAAATGGAGGAGAAGCTTCAACCTCTAGAAGTTTCCAGCACAACGAGCTGGATATTGTTCGGTGGAGATAGGGTCAAGCTCTCTCATTTGGAGTTGTTGATATTATAAATGGGGGATTATCCCTTGAAAAATGGACCTTCCTCCTTCTTACATGGGCTCCTAACTCCCTCTCCCTTCCTATAAATTGATATCCATCCATCCACTACTGGTTGGTCATTATTGGGTTGGTCTGATCATTAATCCTTTGCATCCCCTTGTTGTGTTAATGCATAAATTTCCATTCGGGAGAAGAATCGCTGAAGAGCCTCGGTTTGGAATCATATTACACCAATGGGAGGCCTCCAACATCAACGCCACGATTGTAATCTTCCAATTTTATATTATCAATAATACATCTAGTGTTTCACTTTCTATATTTATTTGGATATCCATATAATTAGCCTAATTCCCCTTGATATGTCAGGTAGTTGATATTCAATGTATGCTTTGTATTGGATCACGTTTTTTGTTTTCTCTTGATCACTCGCAGGCATTCAAACACCACTAGGAGCGAGGATCGAGCCTGAAGGATCGTGGATCAAGGCCTTCATCAAAGGGTTGAGCATAACATCAGGAAGAGGTAGGACCTTTTCCCATTCTCATCCTGCTTTGAATATTAGCTAAGAAAGTGTCCATTAGACAGTCTTGTAAGTTGCTAGACCCACTCTAGGTATAGATAAATCGCCTCTGTCCGCAGAGGGGATTGTCTTCACAACAGAGGGAGACCTTTTACTTTGAGAAGCAAGCATACCTCTTCTTGGTCGGCTTTGTAACTAATAGAGGTTCGAGCCATACCAGTAAGAAAAGGATGAGTCAAGGATTCCTTGCTATAGGTAGGATTAAGGCCTTATGGAAGGTGCAGTCAGTTGAGAAATATAGGGGCCAACAAGTTGGGTGATTTTTCTTGCTTTTGATAACTACTTGTAATATATTTTTACGTATGATTAACTTCTTATTTTACTTGATTATATTTAGTTTTCTTTTCATCAAACAACTACCAAACCATAAAGAACAATAAGACAAGAGGACACAAAAACATAGGTGATCATCTAGGGCCAAAACCTCTCTAGTTGAGAGGAAAAACCATAAGAATTAATCTCTTCTTATAAACCTTTAATTGACGAATTCCAATACCTATGACCCTTGACCAATACCTACAAGATCAAATCAAATCTATCTTGATTTACAACAACTTCTGCAATTTCGATCCCCAACAAATTCTTCTACAACTTCGAATTGCATAGTAAATTCTTCTGCCACTTCGACCTTCCCAACAAATTCTTCTGCAACTTCAACCTGCCCAACATATTGTTTTGCAAATTTGACCTTCCCAGTAAACTCTTCTACAACTTCGACCTTTCCAACATTTTTTCTTCAAAAACCCAAGATCTTGCATGACATGCAATTATGGTATATTATTCTTTCTTTCTTCTTCACTTGAGATGTTTCTCTCTCCTAAAGAACTCGACCTGCAAATTATACATTCTTGGTGCCCTAACTCAGCGTCTACAACTCGGTCTTTTCTGTTGCAATAGATGACCTAGTTCCTTCATACGTGTGGAGAGAATTAGCCTAGAAACAATACAAATAACTTGTCCTTCTTTTCCTCACACATTTTTATTTCTTGTGATTAAAATTGTGTGATAAAATAGAATGCTCCAAGGGAGGTCGAAGTCTCCCTTATATATAGGTCTTCTACAAGGTCAAATTTCTCGTTTTAGGCTGACTTGATCACTTGTGTAGGCTGCCTTGATATTTGAAACTTAACATGGTCTTGGAGGGTCCTTTGACTCTAAATAAATTATTTTTACAATATGTAACATGTGCAAGAAGGGTCTTTCATACATGACAATGTCTCTCTTGACTTGAAGACTCGATGAAAATCCATAGAATCTCTTAATGGGATCTTGAACTATAAAATAAATTTCCTTGAGCATGAAACCCATGCCTCAAGAATAACAATAATAAATTTATTTTTCTCATTACATCAAATAAATAAAATCATGATTACATATGATATTATGAAGACCAAACCTAGTTACATATTTCAACACTCCCTCTTAACTATGGATGTATTCATAATCCATACAAGGTACTTGGACATTCTCAATCTAAATAATTCTCATAAAAAGAGTCGAATTGGTAACCCATCTGTCTATCATCATACCAACCAGCATTGTCACATATCAATTACTTGACTAACAAATATATCTCTCCACAAGATCAGAGCACAATTCTGGTAAGGCCAATGAATGATAGACACCATCATCATTACCTCTCATGGAACATACCCCACCTAGGTGTTCAAAGGGCATGTCCTTCTAGGACTATTCTTACCTTGGATTACCAGTCCTCAAATAATATTGGTCCTTTATGACTATTCTTATCTTGGATTCCATACCTCATCCTCAAAGAGTATAGGATACCATATACTTACCCAATTCTCCATTCTTTCACAAAATGAAGACAAGAATGATTTGTATTTCTCTCCCTTTTACTTAGGGAAGATATGCCCATTCCTATAAAAGGAATGTACCCAGGTTCCCTCTTAACCAGGGACTTGTTTCCAACAATAACTTTCTTCTCTTTGGTGGATATCATGGGACTTTTAGCTGTTGGTAGAGTTCCTCCTTTCGAAGTCATGAATTTTATTTTCATCATTATGGAGCCTTCATCTTGTATGGCATCATCCATACATCAATTTCCTTAACAAACCATGTCATTTATGTCATCCTTTTCATCAGAAAGTGATATTCTAGTCCCCATCTGGCTCTTCTTCATACATCTACCTCTTCCAAGTCATGTTCTCCTTAGGATCTTCCATCCAAACACATGAGTGTGAGTTGTAGGTGACATATACAACTCTCTTTTGATAGCCCTGTATCAACCCATCTAGATGTTGTTCAGAAATTAAAAAACGAACTTCAAGCAAAGTTACCTTTTTGTGATGGCATTTCATCATGACATCTGCTTGCTTGCAACATCAACATATTACATATTCGCAAACACATCTCCAATAATTTCAATGTCAAGGGTCTCCTTTCTTTACAGACCCTATCAGGGACTTCATACCCTCTCTATGGATATGCCATGGCCAATTATTCTAGTCATTGGATGTTGATTTATGTGATTATAGTTGCATATTTCATGATCTTATATTTATTTCTTCACATATTACTTCCTAGGAACTTCCATCCATAGTTCCTTCATCTTTGTCAATCACCTCATTTTTCATATGAGGACATATTAAGTTGATTTCATCTTCTCAATATGTGAACCATGCATTCATGCATCTTTTAAAAGGAAGATATCCCTCTTCTTCGATCATGCTCATGATGTAGAGAATTTACCCATGCAACCATATGACGACATGACTCAATAAAATACATGCATACATACCTCTTTCCTTCTTTTGGTGATATAGGCTTCCTTTAGCAACTTCCTTTCCTTACTTGAATTTTCTTCAACCACGTTGCATTCTTTTGTCATCATACCACCATCCTTAATGAATCCCAGATAAGATGAAATTATCAGCGAGACACTTTCTTTTCCCAAGAGAGGTGAACCTTCTAATGAAAATTCCAACAAAGTATCTTTATTATCCTCGTCATATAAATTCCACTTCCCAATGATGATGATGATGAATGATGAACTCTTTCTATATTCTAGACGACTTTCTTCTATCCATAAGTACCACTTATGATTTCAATGAGGTTTCCAAGAGTTACTTCCTTCCTATGATGAGTTTTATAACCATGTAGACTTCTACTTCAGCTATCTTTCAGGATTCTATAATGATGTCATGATCTCTTTATTTAATAGTATGTTATCATGATGTCATCCTCTAAATTGATGCATCCTATTATGCTTATAATTTTTCCTACCATGATAGCTATACTCTACAAAACTGAAAAGAACTTAGTGAAGGAGGTTATCTTAGTCATAGTAGAGATCTCCCACTTCCTCCTTCTTTGATTTCTTCTTCTCGGGTTCTTCCACTTCTTCGGTGATAGGAGCTTCTTACCTTCCTCTTTTGTTGTTGTCCTTCTTGAATTTAGGACAGTTTCTTTTTTAGTGCCCATATTCATGATAACCATAACATTGGATCTTCGACATATCCTTGTTATTATTTTTCTGAGGACCAAATTTTCCTTTCCTCCTAGCCATGGCAGCAAATTCTTGAACTTGCTCGTTTGATCCTACATCGCTTTTTTCCTTAAATATGGTTTGTTCAATCTTAAACAACGACCAAATTTCACTGAGTGGTGTAGCTTCCTTCTTTCCATAGACGATTGATGTAAAGTTTCCCCATTTCTTTGGTTCTGCATTGAGCACTATGGTGATCATTTCTTTATCTAACATTATTTATCCCAAATATTGTAGTTGGTCTCTTGATCTGAATATGGGAAAAATAGTTATTGATATGCTAGCTCCCTCATCAGTATTAAAAATGTGTGATTATGATCGTCTCATGTTAACCACTTGTGAAGGGGTTTATGTGTGTAGTTTCATGTGTTTTTGATGATCAAATTATGAGTTAATTAACTTTTAAAAAACTCATATACAACAAATGAGATGCAGAAACATAACTCACAACAATCACATACCACAATGGATGATAATGGAGTTTACCCCTCTTGGGCTACATCTCCATGGATCTAATTTAACTAGTTAGGGCCTCTTATGATTATGAATCAAATGTCTGATTACAAGCACTTGTGGTGATCCAATGGATTTTCTAACTGCTCCATTGGCTTCAGAAGACATAAAAACCCCAAAAATTACTATTCAATATCTGAATTTGGTTATCGGCTGATCTAGGCTTGACCTCCCATCATGGTGGCCATGGGCTTGTTTAATCTCCAAAGTGACAAAATCACCTTCAAATTTGCTCCAACGTCTCTAAAAACTGTACCAATGTGTTCAGAACATCAAATACATCTAAAAATGACTGTTCATTAACTCCATTTGGCCTTTAGCTGATCTGGGCATGGCCTGCCCTCTTGGTGGCCCTGGGCTTCAAAATTCTTCAAGTGACCAAAAACACCTGTATATTTGTTCCTTTGTATCCACAAGTTGTTCCAATGGATTCATAGCATGAAAATCTACTAGGAATGACTATTCTTGAGCCAAAAATTGGTCGAAAATTGCTCAAGATAAGGTTCATTCAATTTTCCCCAAGATTTTGCCTTTAAATATGGAGAACTGTTAGTTAAATCTGCCAAACTTGGAAAATCCGCCGAAACTGGGGCATCCGTGAAAAATCCATCGAATTAATTAAGGATTAATTAAAGCTTAATTGCAGATTAGTATGAGGTTAACTGCGCGCTTATCCCATTTAATTCAGGCGCTTGTGCGTGGTCATGTGGTGAGGTCTTATGGGAGGAGGGTTGGCCCCCTCCTTCCCGCCATCGGTCAAACACATGAAAGTCAAATGCCAATTCTCTACCAAGGTTTATCAAGGAAAAATCTTAAGCTCATTGGTAATGGGCGGTAGTAGCTGGGGGGAGGTTACGGGGTCGAACCCCGACCTTTGCCCCTCCATACATTTGTTTTGCAATGTTAATAAACCCACGAAATTTGTGCCATTCAAACCTTTGTTAACGCCATCGAACTTTAGCATATAAAAATATATGCCACATATAATATATGCTGCCCACTATTAAATACAAACCTTTACATTGTCAAAGTATCCAAACCATTCAGACTATGGTTTTCCCACCATATAAAATGCCCACCGTAATATATTAAACCTTTGAATAATGCCTCCAATATATAAAATATGCGGATTATTGCAATGTTTACATACGCTCCACCATGTGATATGCTTTGGAATTTAGAACTATGGTTTGGATATAAAAATAAATGTGGAATTAATATAATGTTTGGATAAAAATAATATATATATATATATAATAATTCATCACGAACCCACCTTCAACCTTAGAGGATAGTGGGAAAATTTCACCTTCACAAACCAAACTGGAGAATCCAATTGTGACACTTGTCACAGTCCCATTGGAAAAAAACTGAAGAAGATTCCTGGAATTCTGACTGGGCTGCTATGTCATCAACCTGTACCTATTCTGCAATTTTTAAATTTTTTTTTCCTATTTTGAACGACAATCAATAGACCATAACTTCTTCATCCGAACTCGGTTTTAGACGAAACAAGTTGCGTTGGATTCCTGGCGACATGCCAGTCGCTATCATTCTAGTTTGGTGCAATTCTGAGCAATTTCATTTTTGAGAAATTTTTTGCCCTTGATCCAGATTCCAATCATCTATTATTTTTTATACCCTCATAAAGTAAGAGGATATTCCATCTACCTTTGAGATCTTCATTTTGTATAAATAGTAGATCAAAGATATCACTTCTCCAACAGTACTTATAGAGAACAATTCTACTATCTTCTTGTATATTTCTTTTCATGTCTCTAACTTTGTTACATATGGAATGAGGGGATCTTTGATGGATTCTATGTGAATCCTTTGAGCCATTATTTCCCCTTTCACATAATTTTCTAGAGCTTTATATTATTTCTTTGGAGGCTTAGTGATTTATCCCTTAACATGTTTAACGACTTCATTTTCTATGAGGATTAAATCTGTCCTCTTTTTCCATGTAAGAAAGTTTGATAACCCAACCAATTTGTTGCTTTCCTTGCAAAATTAAGTCATTTTAACAGATTCAGATATATATATATATATATATAAAGATACTTACATGTGAAGATACTCCTTGATGACAATATCTTCAAGTTGGTGCCTTATTGATTTTGATGAAGATGTTGATAACATAAGATGTATTTTTGATGAAGATGTATTCCTTCAAAAGAGATATTTGGCTCAAAGAGAGGGAGATCACCTTGATTCCTTGATGATGATGAAAATGCTTCTTCTTTCTTCCTCGAATGATAATGTAGAGTGTGGTGGCCTTCCCAAGATACTTCAAATGTAGAGTCTTTATTTGATTGAATATTGTAAACTTCCCAAGAATGATTTAATTGGAGAAAAATTCTTTGGATGATTTAGGGTTTTGAGGTCTCCTTCTTCTTGTTGCTTCCAAATCGTATGATCATTGAGTAGTACTTCTTAATGATTCTTAATTTATTCAGCCCTTATGAATCCCTTCTTAATGATTCAATGTTCTTGATGTTTCCTTAATGATCTTCTTGTGCTTTGGCCCTTTAGTATCCTTCTTTATTTTGGCTTTCCTTGATGTAGTCACCTTAGCCCTGATACAATGTTGAGAAATATAGGGCGCAACAATTTGGGTGATTTCTCTTTCTTTTGGTAACTGCTTGTTATATATTTTTACTTAACTTAATTAGCTTCTTCTTTTACTTGATTATATTTAACGATATTTTCATCAAACGACTACCAAACCATAAACAACAATAAGACAAGAGTACACGAAATGTCGGCCATCAGCCAGGGCCAAAACCTCTCCAAATGAGAGGAAAACCCACAAGAATTCTTCTCTTGTTATATACCTTCAATTGAATAATTCCAAGACATATTACCCTTGACCAAGACCCTCCAAGACAAAGTCAAATATATCTCTTTCCAAAAACTTCTGCAATTTCGATCCCCAACAAATTCTTCTACAACTTCGGCTTGCCCTGTAAATTCTTCTGCAGAAACCCTATATCCTGCACAATAGGATATTATGGTAGATTCTTCCTTCTTTCTTCTTCAGTTGAGATTATTCTTCGAAATAACTTGACTTGCAAATTATACCCTTTTGGTGCCCTAACTCAGTTTTTTTGTTGCAATATATGACCTAGTTCCTTCGCACATGTTGAGAGAATTAGCCCATAAACAATCCAAATATCTTATCCTTATCTTCTCCCTTCCTCCTTCTTTTCCTCTCAATTTTTCTTTCTTTTGATCAAAATTGTGTGAGAAAATTGAATGCTCCAAGTGAGGTCGAAGTCCCCCTTATATATAGTTCTTCTACAAGGTCGAATTGCTCCTTTTAGGTCGACTCTGATCACTTGTGTAGGTCAACTTGATATTTTAAAATTTACAAGGTCTTGGAGGGTCCTTTGACTCTAAATAAATTCTTTTTTTAACATTTAACATGCCCAAGAAGGGTCTTTCATACATGAAAATGACTCTCTTGACTTGTAGACTCAATGACAAGCCCTATAATTTCTCAATGGGAGCTTGACCAACAAAAAAAATTTCCTTGAGCATGAAGCCCATGCCTCTAGAATAAAAATAATAAATTTAGTTTTCTCATTACATCAAATAAATAAAATCATGATTACATATGTCATTATGAAGATTGAACCTAGTTACATATTTCAACACGGTCTTGCTCCATCAATATGGTTTTTCATTTTGTCCGGTGGCACTATGTTATGCTTCAATATAGTTTGATTTTCTATTGAGATGAACCTTAATGTATGCCATGAATATTGTATGCATATACAAGAAAAAAAAATCAACTGAAATAAGATAACCAACAAATATAAATGAGTGTAATTGGTGCAAAGTAAGTAAGAAAACAAATGAATTCATTTTCCTATGGAGGTCCAATGCCTTTTCCTTTTGAGGTTTTCCAATTCCCATGCAATGTTAATCAACCTCATGAACAATGTTTTCAAAGACTTCCTTGATCGCTTTGTATCGAGATTTTGTGGTCTAGGTCAAAAATGGAAATACTATGTCGTGGGAAACAATATTGTTGTTTTCACAGGCCAGGGAAGAAATGAAAATATTGTGTTTTGGGAAGCAATATTGTCATTTTCACAGGCCTAAATTATGATGCAGGAGCATTAGATGAAGAGGAAAATACTTTGTATTTTAAACTTAGGGGTTTTTAAGTTTCTAGAGGGGTTAGGTTTTTATGGATGATTTGAGTGGGTTTTAAATATTTTTAATTAAATATTGTAAATAATTGAGAATATGAGAGGATTGGTCAGTTGAGGATGTAAAGGGATGAGAGATTTTTCTAAATATTAATTTAGAAATTAGTTTCATTAATTTTGGGTGAGAGAGGATCCTTAGGGATTCAAGAGCGATTTTAGGATTTGTTGAGATATTTGGGGGTTTGTTGAGTGATTAAAGGGATGAGAACCAAAATTGGTTCTATTAAAATTGTATAAATTATCAAGCCTCAAAGGCATTGAGATCAGAGAAAAAGTGTGAGAATAGAGTAGGGTTTCTACTTGCAAGCCTTCGGGCAGATTGTAAAAGGGCCAATGATTGGGAAATCAGGCCAAGGAAGGAGATTGTATTGTAAGTATTGGGTGTGTTAATACAACATTTTATTTTTTTTGAAGTGTATGTCCATTATTGAGTTTGTGTAAGATTGAATTTGTGTGTTCAATGAATGAAAGGAAATTCAATCCTTTTTAAATTATGGAATATTAATGTTGTAAGGGAATTGTGTTTTAGTCCCTGCGAAAGAAGTTCAACTTTTGCAGAATCTCATTAAGACTGTTGATAAAGTCGACTGGATCAACTAGGCTCGATCTTTGATTGTTAGCTACGGTGGCAGAGAGGGTGTTCTCGCCTTCCTGGTTTCGATTGGTCTATATACACTGGGTTAAGGGAAACGAATTTGATCCACGGGTTTGTTGAATGAATTGTATGTGTTGACCTGTGGAAGGTTTCTGCAAGAACAATGAGGTTTGTAAAGAATGCAGTGTTACTGCAGCAACTGGTCATGAATTTACTTTCTGCGCTAATCTCTAATTGGTGAAGTGATGTCTCAATTATTGAGTAAAGCGTAGGAAATGTTCAGATTGATATTTTCATATCGGAGAAATCGATTTCATTGTTTGTATAGCGCCTTGGTTAATTTACAGGTTGTAATATTTAGAATATATACCATGTTGAAGATCCATATTCTTAATGGGAGAAAGTGTATGATGGAACTATTCATATTAATCTGCGAATCCATTAGTCAATTGATACATCCAGTGGGTGAACGCATAGTTTGAAAGCGTTGATAGAACACTGTTCACATAAATTGTAAATGGCCAACGATATTACATGGAATCGATTTATTATAATTTGAAGGTGAAGTTAGTAAATGCGTGAGAAGCTGGCTTCTGAATCTAACACTGCTCACGATTTGTTAATTAACAATGACAATTCTCTGTGTAAAGGATCGAATAGCAAGTTCCACTTCAGCGCTGGGGAATTTAAATAAGAAGTCGATTGGAAGTTGACGTTGAGTAGAATCAATATAACTCTGATGGAGGGAGCAATTATGCGATGGGAGGAAATCTGCAGAGAACGAATCAATGGATTTGTTGAAGAAGAAACACGTCAAAATTAAAACGCCTTTTTGGATCAGAATGGAAACAAGTCCAGAGGAATCGGTATGTAAGTATTTGGTTGTGTAAATCCTATTTGTATATATATAATGCTGTGGTTGGCGTGCAGTGAAAACGCAGAATGGAGGAAGATGATTTCCCAGAATTATAATCATGGAGTAAGTAAGGTGCATGTATACCGGAATCGAGGTTTGTCTCCTTAAATTCTTGGCAATTGGGTTTATAAAGTTGTTTGATAATTGAATGTATAATTCCATATGGGGTGGATTGATTAACCCATATCCAGTTTGTTAGAGAAGCAAGGGCGCACATATATATTTATGGAATCCAATTACATGCAGATTGGGGATAGTAGAAGGAGAATTGGATTGGTATCGGTACTCTGATTTTTAATTTGAATTGAATTATGAGAAGTGTTGATTTGTGGGTTTCATAACCTGTATTAGATAGAAGCTTCCGCAAATGAAAAAGTGTGAAATTGCCCAGATTGAAGGTTTGGTTGGAAATTTATTTGAGATGCATTTTGTATATGCATAGTTTTTAGAGATTCTGGGAATTGTAGGGTTGGCCCTGCATCAAATTATCATTCAAGTACATTTGGTTGTAAAATGAGATAACCCTCTCAAATTAAGGAGGTTTCCCCCTCAAAGTGGATCATTATCTTATAAATAATTTGATTAGATTTATTTGGATCTTAACAATTGAAACAAACTGAACTAGGTCAACTCCCATCATCCTAAAAGAATATTGAAGAAAGAGTAACATCATACTAAACTCCCTCTATCTGATAGAACCCAACAACCTTATCCCTATACTCAAAAACACTCCCATAAATTTTAATCATGCAATCATCCTCAATGTCATCCTCCATCAAGGTATCACACCTCTCCTCTTTAAGACAAATAGAAAATCATGGATGGAATAAACCAATGAAATATGACTAGCATATATCCTAGGAGGTATCATCAAGCTCATTGAATATATGGGTGCTTCTACATTCTCTCGAGCCTCCTAAAAACTAGAAGGCTCATCTAGTGTCTCACCAAAATGTACAAGTTCCAGTAGATCAACAAGTAACAATGGACACCCTATCTCACCCCTCTAGAAATGTCCTAATGCTATATATACTATGATAATTGATGGTGCATTGCTAACTATCAAATTCAATTGTTCACTATACATTTGTCATATAATAAACTAAAATAATATTATTATAAAAAACCAAAATGAAACATCACTAAACTCAATAAAATCACCTAAAGGCACATATAAGGAAATGGATCCAACCCCTCTCAAAATATAAGTAAAATTATCACCAAGATGCACACTCATGCCTCCCTGTTTCTCCTAAAACTTATCAAATATATACATGTCATATGGCATATGTCTTGAAGATTTGTTATCCACTCACCATACCACACTAGACACAATAAATAATACAAGCAAAAGGTCATGGAAAAGGTAGTATTAAATTTAGATGAATCCTCCTCTACACTTGCTACATTCCCAACTACAACTAATTTCACTCCCTTTACCATCTTCTTCAAGAGACACTTGCTGGAATAATGCGTCATCTCGAGACATTAGAAACAAATCATCTGACTCAAGTCATTATTTCTTATATTTGTACCTTCCTTCTTCTTGTGGCCTTTCTTACTATCCTTCTTAAACTTCCTAACGAGACCAATCTCATCTACTTCCCCTTTTTTCATTGAATAAGATTGCAATTTGATTTCTCCTTGCTCAAGATCAATCCAAATATTTGTGAACTTTGGCAAAGTATATTGAGCCCAAACACCCTAATAATAGGCATAAATGAAGGATTGTTAGTAGGGTGGGTTTAGATAAATAGTAAGTTAACTAATAGGAGAGGAGTTTTTAAATCTGGTCAAAACTTTATGGAAGCATTATGATGGAAGTGCAAGAGAATCAACAAGCATTCAATTTGCCTCTAATCTGAAGGAGATTAATAAAAAGGCCACACCATCATGGGCATTTGCTAAGAAAATCAAGGGCTAACAAGATTTTATAGAAATATAAGGTATTATTGCAAACTTACTCTACGAAAATATGTATTAATGAGGAGGCAAGAAAAAAATGAAAATCGACGAAACAACAAAGGATGAAACGACTCGCCTGACATAAGGAAGGCGAGGAGGAAATTGTTGGTAGAAAAAGAACCAACATGGAGACTTAAAATTAGAGTTGTATGAATGGCCCAAGGAGATGAGAATACGAAATTCTTCCATAATTATGCCAACCATAGGAAAAAATATTAATACCATATAGGATATGGCAAAAGAAGATGGCTCAAATGCTCAAAATTTTCAAGACATTCCAAAGCTAGGAGTAACCCATTTTGAAGGCATTTACAAATCACTTAACATAATAAGCATAGCATAGGTTGTAAAGAGGACATGGTTTTTTCCTAGATTCATTATAAATGAAGACAACGAGAGGTTGATCATGGAGCCAATATCCAAGGAGGAACTTCAAATAGTCATGCACAACTTCCAAAAGGAAAAAAGTATCAGGCCATATGGTTGGACAATAGAATTCTTTCTAGGTTTCTATGATATAATTGAGCATTACAACAAATCCATTTAATTAGATTACTCTTTAGCTCCCTTTTTTTGCTTCCACTGAATATTTAGTGTATTTGTATCCACCTTTTTGAAAAATCTGATGTTATTTATCGAGATGGCGCTATTTTTGGATTTTTTTTCACCGATCACAGCTAGTCAGCACTAAATATCGACGAGTTTAGCGCTGACATAAACACCCACTTTAACCTCTTCTTTAGGTATTAATGTAGCTTCATGTATAGCTTCTTGTGTAATGTCCTATTTTTCTCCTTGTTATGGCATTTTTTTAACATCCACTTTAGATTCCTTTTTAGCTTTTGTTTTAGCTTCCTATTTAACGTCCTATTTTCTCCTAGTTATGGAATTGTTTTTAGCATCCACTTTAGCTTCCTTTTTAGATTCATGTATAACTTCCTATTTTTATTCTGTAGAAAATTTGAATAACTGATATATTATTCACCGAGATTCTCCTGATCACACACTATTTTAGCTTCATGCATAATACAGAATCTCTTCTACCATTGATCATCACATGTGGAAATAAAATCAATTGCATGCATACAATAAAACCACAAACAATATCACATATGAACACAGTATTTAATGGGAAAGCTTAAAGCTGAAAACCCCAACTATCTGTATATTATATGTCATGGAGATCATGTAACAATCATAGTACAAAACTCCTCACAAGCTCTCATGCACACCCTCAATTGCTACACACTATCAAGCTAGATCTAGCAAAACACATGCTCCAATCTTTTGCCACTTGATAGCCAACCTCTATTGCGTTTTAAATGCTATGGGATGGCTTCATTAAATAGATAAACCACCTGGCTTGAACTGCGCAATCCTCATGGGCTACTCCACCTATCTGTGTGTTGCAAATAGCAACTGTATAGTCACAATAGATAGTTAACCTGCTCTTTCACCTATTTCTGCACTGGTCTCCACTGAAACTGTCCATGCACTGAAGTTAACTGATGCATTCTTTAGTTGATTAATGAGTTTATAATTAGTGAATTAATTAATAATAAATTCACACCACTCTCACTAATTGTATCAATTAGTTAAACTGAATACAAATAGCTCAACTATGTTTAGATTAGTTAAACTGAATACAACTCCACTAACTTCCTCATTCAACTCCACCAAACTCTGTCACATGAGTTCTAACTGAAGTATCCATGCAATAGCTCCACTTAACCCTCAGGAATAGCGTAATTCCTTCTGTCAGCTCCTGTGCCACATCTCTGCACTTAACTGAAGTGCTCCAAGAGAATAAGATAATGTTTATAGTCCAAATATTATTAAGAGCTAATAATATTCGACATATCTATTTTTAGACTGGCAATCTAAAAATAGATTCCGCCCAATATGTCTAAAAATAGAAGTCCATCTATTTTTTCCGACTTGACCAACCATCCACAAATAGCATCTTGTAACTCATAGAACATGATCCATATGTCTAAAAATAGACATAGTCTAAAAATAGACTTTGCGCCAAAAATAGCCTGCGGGCCCACTTAGTGAAGGCGACTCCTTTCCACTAAGCTCATCATCTTGTTGCAATCTCAACACTCCCTCTCAAAAAGATATGGATTATCTGCAACCCCTATCCTGCCCCTGTGGTATTCGAATTTGCTCCTGGTGAGCGCCTTCGTCAAGATATCAGCATCCTGATCCTCCGTAGGAATGTATGAAAGTAACATGATCTTCCACTGCACATAATCTCTGATATGATGATACCGGATGTCAATGTGTTTATATATATCATGAAATACTGGATTAACCAAGAGTTTGATGCAACTCTAATTATCACAATAAATCACAATAGGCTCTAAGTGTGAACCGAACAACCCGACCAGGATCTTCCTCATCCATATAGCCTCGCATGCAGCCAAACTTGCTGCCATATACTCGGCCTCTACTGAAATGAGTGCCATGGTTCTCTGCTTCCTGCTGTACCAAGAAACTGCTGTCAACCCGATATTGAAAATCCCTCCAGATGTGCTCTTTCTGTCCGTTGGGCTCCCTGCCCAATCTGCATCCGTGAAGCCACATAGCTTCACCTCATCCGACTGTCTGTACCACAATCCATATCCCGATGTGCCTATGAGATATGTGCCTCTGAGAGATCTCATTACATGCTTCCCCGCCTTCCAAAAGAGCTTGGTAGGCTTAACCATAGCTTGTGAAAGCTGGTTAACAGCATAGCATATGTCGGGTCGTGTATTGACCAGATACATAAGCGACCCCACCAACTGTTGATAAACAGTGGCATCTACTACCTCCATTGAAGTAGCACCCTCCTTCCTCCAACCACCAGGAAGAGGAGTATCAACAGGCTTGCAGCCATGCATGTTGAACTTCTCCAGTATCTCCCGGGCATACTTATCCTGAGAAACAAACAGTCCATCACTGCGCTGCCAAATTTCCAATCCCAGGAAATAATGAAGGAGGCCCAAGTCCTTCATCTCAAACTCTTTTGTAAGATCATCCTTGCATGAGAGTATCAACATCTCATCACCTGTCAAAATCAAATCATCTACATAAAGTACAATGATCAACAACTTACCCTCCACCACAATCTGGTATAGGTTAGGATCCGCCTCACTCTTGGAGAATCCAAGTCCGGTGAAATAACTGTCTATCCGTGTGTACCAAGCACGAGGTGCTTGTTTCAACCCATACAACGCTCTCTTGAGCTTGCACACATGCGACTCGCTGCTGAAGATCTCGAAACCTTCGGGCTGCTCTATGTACACCTCCTCCTCAATCACCCCATTGAGGAACGCAGTCTTCACATCCATCTGATGAATGTGCCACCCCATCTGCGCTGAGAGAGCAAGAATCGTCCGTATGGAAGAATACCTTGCGACAGGTGCAAAGGTCTCCTCATAATCGATCCCCTCTATCTGTGAGAAGCCTCTGGCAACAAATCTTGCCTTGTACTTCTCCACACTCCCGTCAGCTGCCTGCTTCACTTTGTAGATCCATCTCGAACCCACCACTGATTTCCCCTCCGGCCTCGGGACAATCTCCCATGCATTGTTTCTGACAATCGAATCATACTCTTCCACCATGGCATCTACCCATGCGGGATCCTCCACAGCTTCCTCGAAAGAGGATGGCTCCGTCACGATACACTTGCTCATAAGAGCCATGTATCCAGTATACCGGTCAGGTGACTGTCTCTGTCTGCGCTGTGATGTAGGTGCTCCTACAACCTTCTTTGCATCTTGAGCCAGTCGCTCAGCTTCTGTAGTGCGCTTCCGCCCTCTGATGGTTGGCGCTGCCTGAGTGGTCTCTTCCACTCCATGAACCTCATCTTGTGGCTGATCCACATCCCGAGACTCATCCTTAGGAACTAATAGCTCCTCATCTGCATGCAAGTGTGGCTCCCTCTCAAGCGAACACTTCATGGCTTTCTCCTCATGAAATTTGATATCCCGTCGCACAACAGTATTGAGATTGTCTGGAAAAACACACGATAGTTGTGGGGCGTATTAGTGTACCCCAAAAATATCCCAACCTCTGTAGTCGGCTCCAGCTTCTTCCGGCATCCTTCGTCACATGAATGTAAACAGGTGAACCAAAAATCCTCAAATGGGAAATATCAAGCTTCTTACCCAGAAAATGCCTCCTCGGGTGTACTCATGCCAAGTATCCTGTGAGGACAACGGTTTTGCACATATACTGCAGTATTGCATGCCTCAGCCCACAAGTGTATGGGTAGGCCCTGATCATGCAACATCGCTCGTGCAACACCCACGATCATTCTGTTCTTCCGCTCAGCAACCCCGTTCTGCTGTGGGTTATTAGGTGCTATGAGCTCTCTTCGAATTCCTTCTGTGCTGCAAAAGTCCTTGAATTCGCCAGAGATGAATTCACCACCATTGTCGCTCCTTAGAGCCTTCACCTGCTTCCCCGATTCTTTCTCAACCAATGCCTTGAACTCACAGAAATTTGAGTATGTCTCGCTCTTCTTCTTCATGAATAAAATCCAACACTTACGAGAAAAATCATCAACAAATATCACATAATACCTGTGCTTTGCTGTCGAAGCTACTGAGAAAGGTCCACACACGTCTGTGTGAATTCTCTCAAGGATCGTCGTGGCATGACTATCCTTCTCGTGAAATGTGTCTTTCACAAATTTTCCCAAGGTACACCCCTTGCACTGATCTCACTGCGCAAGAGTGCCTTTAGGAAGCCCAGTAGAAATCTGCTGCAGTATCTTCAAAGCTCCATGGTGAAGGTGGCCCAATCTTCGGTGCCACAACTCGCCATCATCCTGGCTCACCACTCCTTCTGCCTTGCCTGCCATTGCTGCGCAGCCATCTACCTGCAATTGATAAAGGTTCTTAACTCGAACCCCTATCCTCCGGGTCTCACCAGTTGCCTTACTGCGCAGGAAAGCCTTTCCATCGCTAAAGACAACATCATATCCCTTGTCTTCTAACATCGCCACAGAGATAAGATTCTTCTTCAATCCTGGAACATGCATCACTTCCTTCAATACGAAGGGTTTACCAGACTCCCTCTCAAAGGAAATGGTACCGATACGGGTCGCACTGTATCTATCATCATCGCCCATCTCGATGTGCACTCCAAGATCTTTCTCATCCGCATCAAGAACAAATCTCTATCTCCCGTCATGTGAAAAGACGCACCACTCGTCAAGAAAACCACACTGATCCCATCACACTTGAAACCAAGCATGCGATCAACGAAAAATCCAGTTCAAACTGCGAGGCTAAGGCCTCTCCAGCTGCAGATCCAACAGCCTACTTACTTTTCTTCTTCTGTGGACAATTAGTGGCATAATGTCTGTATTGGTGACAGTGAAAGCACTTCACCTTGGACAAGTCCTACTTCTTGCCTTTCGCACCTAATACCTAATGAGAAGCTTTCTTGCTCTTCCCCTTCTTTGCTTTGCTAAAACATAGTGCAATTTTCTCATAGAGTTCCTCGATGAAGATCCACCTCGGTACTCCGCCTTATCTCCTTGCACAAGATCCTACCAAAGTCGCTCCCATCCTGGCAATTTCTCCCAACCACTGATGTAGAGTCCCGATAGGAATGCCAACTCTCTGGAGCCCAAGGAGAGCCAAGCTCACCAAGTCCTCATCATCACCAGAACCCCCACACTTCCCCCACTATCCCCGCTGGTGAACTTCGTGAGGTACTTGGGCATACTGTCGCTTTTTATCTTTATGTTTCGAGTTCAATATCCTTGAGCCAACTTCCTCTCGGGGTCGCTCCCGCTTTGAATAAATCACAAGGCTTTCCACATCAGGAATGGAGAAGCCTTACCATGAAGGCTGGACACTATGTGATCCTTCACACCCTCCAACAGAATCCTTCGACACTTTGCTGTCTTCTTTTGCCATGTGTCAAGTACGGCAACATCAATAGAAGTAGGCTTTGGGACTTTAGCATCTATGAACTCCTTCAACCCATTGTCATCTAGCACCACCTCCATCTTGTCCTTCCATGCAATATAATTCGAGCTGCCCTCAAGGGCATACTCCAATCGCAATCCGTTGAAAGACATCTCAACTTCGACACCAAGAAAACACTGCTGCAAATTCGAATTCCACCAGCACAAAACTCAACCGCTTCAATGCTTTGCAATTTCTCCAATGATCAATATCGCTTTGATACCATGTAGAAAATTTGAATAACTGATATATTATTCACCGAGATTCTCCTGATCACACACTATTTTAGCTTCATGCATAATACAAAATCTCTTCTACCATTGATCATCACATGCGGAAATAAAATCAATTGCATGCATACATTAAAACCACAAACAATCTCACATATGAACACAGTATTTAATGGGAAAGCTTAAAGCTGAAAACCCCCAACTATCTGTATATTATATGTCATGGAGATCATGTAACAATCATAGTACAAAAACTCCTCACAAGCTCTCATGCACACCCTCAATTGCTACACACTATCAAGCTAGATCTAGCAAAACACATGCTCCAATATTTTTCCAGTTGATAGCCAGCCTTTATTGCATTTTCAATGCTATGGGATGGCTTCATTAAATAGATAAACCACCTGGCTTGTACTACGCAATCCTCATGGGCTTCTCCACCTATCTCTGTGTTGCAAATAGCAACAGCATAGTCACAACTGATAGTTAACATGTTCTTTCACCTATCTCTGCACTGGTCTCCACTGAAATTGTCCATGCACTGAAGTTAACTGATGCATTCTTTAGTTGATTTATGAGTTTATAATTAGTGAATTAATTAATAATTAATTCACACCACTCTCACTAATTGTATCAATTAGTTAAACTGAATACAAATAGCTCAACTATGTTTAGATTAGTTAAACCGAATACAACTCCACTAACTTCCTCAATCAACTCCACCAAACTCTGTCACATGAGTTCTAACTGAAGTATCCATGCAATAGCTCCACTTAACCCTCAGGAATAGCGTAATTCCTTCTGTCAGCTCCTGTGCCACATCTGTGCACTTAACTGAAGTACTCCAAGAGAATAAGATAATGTTTATAGTCCAAATATTATTAAGAGCTAATAATATTCGACATATCTATTTTTAGACTGGCAATCTAAAAATAGATTCCGCCCAATATGTCTAAAAATAGAAGTCCATCTATTTTTTCCCGACTTGACCAACCATCCACAAATAGCATCCTGCAACTCATAGAACATGATCCATATGTCTAAAAATAGACATAGTCTAAAAATAGACTTTGCGCCAAAAATAGCCTGCGGGCCCACTTAGTGAAGGCGACTCCTTTCCACTAAGCTCATCATCTTGTTGCAATCTCAACATCTTCCTCATTTCTTGTAAAATATTTCCTTGAAACTCTCTCATTCAAATCACATGATATCTATATAAAGAGGTTAATTTTCTATCCTTGTGATGAAATTCAAACATACATACATTACTTATATGCTCTTCTATGTGAAGTGGTCTGATATTTGTAAGATCTACTCATTACATTTATGATATGAAATAAGTGATTAGAGATCTTCTCAATATACTTATGATATGAAGTAATAGGTTCAACATTCACTCATAATACTTATGATTTGAAGTCTGATATCAATGGAATATATATTGGTTTTAGATCTGATATATTTTTATGATATATGTGGCATATATATTAGTTCGAGATCTAATCTATTTCTTTGAGGTCTGTGGCATATATATTGGTTCGAGATATAATCTATTTCAATGAGATATGTGGCATATATATTGGTTTTATATATGATCTATTTATCTAAGAGTTGTGGCATTTATATTGGTTAGAGATATCATATATTATGTGGTATAGTGATAGGATCAACCTTGCATTTGTGATCTTGTTGGAAGACTTCATGAAGAGGATTTTAGCACTTGTGGAAGCCATCTTGTGGTCTTGATCTAACGTTGAAGGATATCTCTAAGGAAAGGAATATATTCCTTTTGTAGAAATTGGTACCACCATTCAAAGGGTTCTGTTAAATGTCTCCAAACCAGGCTTTCCCCTAAAGATAATTGCATGCAAATAGGGTCCTTTAAACCTAGACCCCCTTCCTCTTTTGAGATTTCAACTGTGCTCCAATTAACTAAGTTGATTTTTTTTTCCATTTTTTTTCCACCTTTCCTCATAAAATTTCATATACACCTACCAATATGATCCAAGATTCCTTTAGGTTTAGGCAAAGAGGATTGAGCCCCGAAATATATACAAAGTAGACAAGGTGGATTTTATTAAGACCACTTTGCTAGAAAAATTTAGCCAACTTGCACCCTGGAAACCATTTTATTTTGAATTTTTGAAACTATGTTATGTCAGTATTTGGTAGTGGTCCCTTTCAGAGATACTGGAATACCAAGGTATTTAAAAGTCTTCTGATCCTTTTCACAACTCGAGCCTAAGATACTAGAGAATTAATTGAGATTTTGAGGAGCGCAATACCATCCATAAATTATACATAATTATACATTAAATAACCATAGAATATAACCTTGCATCAGGTTTGACAAATAACAATGCCAGTTGAAGCAAAACCTATACAAAAATTTCACATATTGCAAGTTGAAACAAAACTTGGAATGTTATATGAAATGATGAAAATGGAAAAAAAAAATCTTGATTTAATTTTCCCTTGAATTAAATTAGGATAAAATTGTAATTCCACATCACAAGACAACTTGAGCGAGTTAACTAAGTTAGTTTGACTTCGTTGGTACAGTTAATTTGAGTTTAGGGCATAATTTGAGTCATGTATAGTGGTTCATATTTTTTAGGGGCCTAGGTTGAGTTTATTTTGAGTTGTAATTAATTAATTCAGTAAAATTGAATTAAATTCAGTTAAACTTATTCCAACTGTTGCAGGAACTAGTGGCAGGTTAAGTAGCGAGGTATTTACTCTGTGATAAACTAGATAACTGATAAATCATCCATAATTAACTAATTCATGTGTGATCTATGAGTTACCCAATTGAGATTGGAGTTCAAGGGAAGTGTACTATCAGTTGTATAATTATCCAAGTTGTACAGGTGGTGCATGCAGTCAGAGAAGGGCCTATAGCAATTGTGTAGTTATGGATGAGGAATTTCGCTAAATAATAGGGGCTAATTTCAAAGGAAATAACACAAGGAAATACAGACTTGGGTAAGCATAAATTTGGTTAAGTATTGACCAGAGCAGGATTGTGAAGCAGTGAGATAGATTGTATAACTAGTGTAGAGATTGTTCAGGCTTGAACAAGAATTGTATTTCTCCTCTATTTTCTTATTAACACAATACATACAGGAAGGGGTTTTGAGTAGTTGTTTTCCCCTTGATATATCCTCATGTATGTGTGTTAAATTATGATGCATGCTTTTGATATTTCTTCTCAATCGTGAATTGCTTTTCGCATATGAGTAGACAAGATTTGAGTCTTATGTTTTAGAAAATTTCATGAGCAGTATTGAATATACACCATAATTTCTACATGCTATCAGAGCTGAAATAAAAATAGAAGAGAATAATTCAAAGTTGGCCTTACAAGTGAATTAAATTTGCAGTATAATTCTTTAGCGCTAGCAGGATGGCATTCTATGGCTTGAGACTCGAGTATGCCCTTCAAGGCATATCGAATTACATTGCTTGGAAGGACGGGATGGAGATAATGCTGGAATATAATCAGAATTCATAGATCATAATATCTCGTAGCCTCAAACATCTAATGCTAAAGATATAACAATGTGGATAAGTGTGTATCAAGATCCAGGAGGATCATCCTGTAGGATGTGAGAGACCACATAGTCTTGGAACTACATTGTAAAGAGACTCCCTTTGCTATGTGGAAGACTCTCAATGAGCTATTCGGAAATAACAGTGAAGCCAAGAAACTTGAACTGATGAAGAAATTGAGGATTGAAGATAAAGGGTATGAGGTAGTCTTCAGAGATGGGAAAGCCTACCTCAAGCATTTTTCTTCATGTCAAATCAATAAATTTGGTTTGAGGATCGAGATCCTCTACACGTTACAGGAAGATGCATGTACAACCTTGAGGAGAAAGGTAAGGATTAGAGATTTTTTGGTTGATAGGGAGTATAATTTAGCTCTCAAGAGTAAGCCTTAGCCAGTTGGAAGTTGGGCTGACCAGGAGGATGATGATGAAGAGGATCAGTCAGATACCTCCAGGTGTGAGGTCGAGCGATTTGAAGCAATAGTCCCAAGATTTGTATAAATTTAGGCAGGTTCCATTGAGGTGTTTTTTTCTCATGGATAAATACCTTGCTACAGGGGCCCATAATATTCAATAGTAGGAGGATCAATGTAATTCATATACTGAGGAGTGCAGATCAATTTTGACAACAAAGTAGGTGGCTCAGTAGCAGAGTCAACAACAACATAGTTTTCCTAGTAGACAATTGCAGATTGATTCAATGATTATTCTCAGTTGTAGATGTTGCGGTAGCAGTGTAACACCCTCCTCCCACATCTACCCAAGTAATTGGCCAACCGGGGTAAACATGTGATGAAGAGTTACTATGATATGATTCAACTCCCTATATATATGTTAAGGAAGTGGAACTGACAGAACACAAATAACTTGACCTTCTACACATGCAACAGAACCCCTAGGAGCCATCCAACCCATCCAGGTGACCATCCCCTGAGACAAACTGAAATTTTACTGTATTAAAGCATTAGTTGATTCCATGACAGGTGCATGCATGCGAATAGGACCCTCCAATCTCTCCCACAACAAGGAATGGATGCGACTTGGTACTTTTCCAGGTATTTTTGTGCCAACGACTTCGTATTTTGTGCCACTTTTCAGGGCCAGGACTTAGGCCACTGCTAAGAACTCCATGAAACTTCTAGAAATGAAAAGTAATAGTGAAACAATGACACATATGCAAATACTTGAACAAGGACTTGAATAAAACACTACTAGCCATGAAAAATATATCTTCAAACATGTCGCAAAGATGCATTATACAGGTTTAAACAACATATATGAGCATAAGGGTCTCACACTTATTTGAGAATCGCTAAGAAGCATTGATACCTCATCACAATAACTGCATTACCATGTATTAAGCCATATATTTATTGTACATTCATGAATTAATCAAAACCTGAGGAGAGCCATACATTATCACTTTCATAAAACTCACTCATAACCAACATATAACCAACAGAAATATCAAGGATATAATAGCCATATAATCCACATATAAGCAAGTATATTTACCCATAAAATACCAAGGAGAAATAGCTCTTATTTATTATTTCATAGGCTGATGAGGTATGGGACTTCCACGAACCACCAAAACATAGGCTAGGCTTAATTAAATATTTCTTTCAGCCAGTCACCCCCATGCCATATTCCAAGCATGAATGTGGGATCTCATAAAACAAATACATCAAAACCAAACCAATGAACCTAGAGGAAAAACCACCTCATCCCTCAACCAATGATTGCACCTCACGGTCAGACATCACTAACCATCACCATATTTTTCTCTACCCAAGTTTTCCAGGGATCAAAACGTTTGTTCCAACTAGGGCTTCGAGGACTAGTAACTCAACCCACAGTTGTCATCGGACTTCCAGAGTGTTTTTCCAACTAGGGCTTCCAGGACTAGTAACTCAACCCACCAAGGGATTCCAAATCATTTTTCCAACCAAGGCTTACAGGACTAGTAACTCAACCCAAGTTGTTACATGGCTTCTAGAGCGTTTTTCCAACCAAGGCTTCTAGAAACTAATAACTCAACCCACAACCAAAGGCACATGAAAACCAACCAGAAAACAAAAGTAAACCCACAACACCATGGATATATAGGAAATAGCAAGGATAGGCAAAAACATTATCAATCCAAGAAATCCTCCATGCCAATGATAGATCACAACCAAATAACCACATGCATATGCCATGCATGCCAAAAATAGTAAGGATATCATACATGCAACTCGATACCTACAAGCATAATCCATAGTATTTTTTGATCTCGATGTCCTATTGAAATTTATTGCACCTTATTGATCCAAATCCCAAGTGTGCCACACTCCTCCAAGAGTGCTCCAAGAAAACTCTAAGTGTCCAAGCATATGAGAGAGAGAATAGAAGAGTAAGCTTCATTCTATAACTTACAAAAGGTTACCAACTGATCATTCAAAGCCTTTTTATCAATGAGGCCTCTGTTTTCTTCATTTTCCATTATTTTCCTTCATTTTCCTCCTCACATGAAACCTGTGACAATTCACCTTCCTTTTCTCCTATTTTCCATTATTTTCATAAATAAAATGCTAATTAATGCCTCATGACTTTCCAAATCCTTTTCCAATTTCCTTTAGCCATAATAAACCAAATGAACACCCACTAGGATTTTTTTCTCACCATTCATCTTGGAATATGTGTCCCATGACCTTGGTCTTATATATATATATATATATATATTTTTTTTTTTTACAAGAATTTTTTACTAGGGTTGTTACATAACCCTCCCCCTTGGGGGAACACCGACCTCGGTGTTCTATGAAATCTACAACCAACGTATTTCACATGGAGCTTTATCACTTAGCTCATTGTAGTATTTACAATGATCAACCTATTGAGAAGAAAACCAACATGAAAACATATCAACCATAATGGCATGACACCATACATTACAATATTTACAATAACAAACACACATACTTATACACATTTTCTTCAACTAGTAAATAACCATACTATTTATGGAGCTTTATAATACAACTCAGTACAATATTTAAAATAATATACACATATGCACATTTTCTAAACCAACAAAATAAAAGGACAAGATTCATGTATCAACAAATAGGGAATTCATAGGCTCACACCTCCACCCTCAAGAGTAGTACCAGGATTCACTTCCTTCCAAGGAATTCCATAATCCACTTCCTAAGTGAAATTTGCATCCAATTTCCAACGCCACAATCATGTGTGTGAATTGTCCTATCAATGAAAAATTACTAGCTCATTGTTCTAGGGCACACTCCCAGTGTGCATCTGATTCCATCTAACAATGCTAATGATAAAAAAAAATCATCCCCGCCCTTCCCTTCTTTGCTACACAGTCCCTAGGGAATTATGGTCACCCCCTTCCATGTAGTCATACACCTTCCAAGTTTTGAGGGCATCCCCTTCTTTGCAACACAATCCCGCGGGCGACTCCTCCCTTGGAAAGGCTTTATCGCATTAGAAGGTCCAAAAGTCAAGGCATATAGTTGCCTCAAAACCATCATACCAGTCATAGCATTCTCATGGAAATCAATGGAAAAAATTGGGTACCAGTGTCCCATAATGTCCCTGCTCCTGAAGTGTTTTACCAACATATTTTTTCTTGTTCCAATCCATTTTTTTGTCATTGAATTCTTGCAGTCAGTTCCAATCACCCAACTGGGAATTTCCATGCTCCATGTAACAAGCACATAATTCCATTAGACTAAAAAAGAATTGAAATAAACTCAAATCATACCTCATTGGTAGCTCATCAATAAGGTACACTTGCAATCCTGTTGGCTTCCTATCACAACAAGTCAAACTAGTTGTTCGATCAATCATCATGTATAAACACATAAAATCTAGTTAGATCAAAATGCAACCATCATAAATCAAAATCATATATTACATGTAACTGTCATAAACTAGAGTCATAGACCACACGTAATAATCATGAGTCAGAATCACAAATCACACGTATAATAAAATTGCTATAAAATATTGATACTTATCCTTTTATTGATCCTTAACTTCTACCATTATGCTTTGTCCTATCCATACCCACATCAAATCGGTTTCCACACCCGACAAACACACATTTCCTTCTCTTCAACCACATACACATACACATAGTTTGCATCACACACATGCAACCACACACGACATACCTATAGAAATTCTTGTAGATTCAAACTGCTAATTGTAATTTTCCAAAACAATAGACTCGAGCCTACTCTACCAATTGTGGAAACTAATTTAAACGATTGTGAAATAATGAAGCATACAAGAGAAAGAATTCAATCAACATATTACACAATGATTTCTTGGGGAAAGCCATAGCTAAAAACCACTCTATCTGTATTTTGCATTAGTCAGAAAATATGAGAAGATTAAAATACTTTTGTCAAGCCTGAGAAACCTTTGCACTATCTCTATCTGTCTCATTGCTTCCTAGACAAGCTTAGGCCAATACTTAACCCAGGTCCCTATTTCCTTGCATTGTTTCATTCGGTAATCATCCCCTATTAATTAGGGAAATCCCTATCCAATAATGTGCAATCCATCTAGGGCCTTACTCTTACTGCATGCACCACCTGTACAATTTGGATGATTATATAATTGATAGTACACTTACCTTGAAATCCAATCTTAATTGGGTAAATCTAAGTTCACACATGCATGGGTTATTTATTCCTGATCTATTTGTTCTATGGTTGATCACTAAGTATCGTTCACTTTCCCCTTCCAGACTTTGACCTTCCACTAGCTCCTCCAACTGTTGGAACTAGTTAACCTGAATTTTTATTTATAACTAGAATGGTTATATTTTATTTATTATAAAAACTAGTTGGGTCGGGGCCAAATCAACCATCGTTAAAAGATAACTAGCCAGCTTCCCGTTACATGATAATAAACAATTCAAGGAATGCAGATTTGTGAAGGATTTACATCGTTTATGCTGAGATCACCTTGTGGGAGAAGGCATCCTTTTTTTGCATTGATATCAGCTTCTTTGTTTGAACCTCTGAGGATGTGGAAGAATCGGAAAGAAGAGAAGTCAACCAGGATGAAATTCAGTCTTCGAAGGATCTTTTTTAGTACTAAATTATTGAATTGATCTTCCGAGTGGAGAATTTTTATCAAGATTTCAGATTCTCTAAAGGCTTGAAAATCTCTAATGCCTTTCTCACGAGAAATTTGGCAGGATTTTAACAGACCAAGAATTTCTGCTTGGTTATTTGTTTGCTGCCCAAGACCTCAGCTAAAACTATCTCTTCTTGTGTTGTCTGAAGAGTATAGCACACCTCCTACACCTGTGGTCCCGGGGTTTCCTTTGGAGGCTCCATCGAAGAAGATCGTTGATTTTCTCTGCTTCCTTCACCATACTTGGAATATTTTGTTGAGTCCCTTAAATTTCATCCTGGATTGGTGAAGGGTCTAACTGAGATTTGTTTTATGTATTGAAAAACAAATGTTCCCATCCATTTATTTTCTTTAGGGAGGAGAGAGATGTCGATTTTATGGTCTTTATTAAAAATGGTTTCAAGGAGGAGAGCTTTGGATTTGGCAGCAATCGTAGAGGGGGTGCAAGAAGTATTGTTAAAAATATGTTCGTTTCTTGCAAGCCAGATTTTACAGAAGATATACTTGGGGATGGTGAGCCAAACTCGAAACCAAAGGGACTGGCTGGAGATAGCCTAAGGGTAGGGATCCTTCCATGTTGAAAATAAATCCACAACAGATATTTGGAGAGGAGCTGTGGCATTGAGTCATTGGAGGATAAAATTCCACACTTCTTTGGCGAAGAAGCAGTCCACAAAGAGATGATCTGTGGTTTCGAGTGCATTCCTGCAGAGTGCACATCTATGAGAGCCTACACTACTTTTTTTTATCATCTTTTCCCCTGTCAAAATCATTTTTGTGCATTAGGACCCATAAGAAAAAAAATGATTTTGGGGAAGCCCATGGAGTCCCACACCTGTTTCCAAAATATTGAAGGTTGATTCATCTCTCGCTGTGATTGTAGAAGCAGAAAACCTTGCGCAAGAGTGTAGGTTCTAGAGATACCCCAGCCCCAAGAATCAAAAGCATGCTTTTGGACCAGAGCAACATCACTTAACTTTTCCCTATGAATATTTTGTTGCAGTTGCAGATGCACCAGAATTCTGGTAAAGGCCCATGATTGGCAGTTTCCTGTCTCATCCCACTCAGAAATTTCGTCAAGTCTGTGTATACCTTGCTGAGACATCCATTCGTGGATCTCTTTAAGATCTTCAAAGTTGGCAAGAGGTGAGTGACCCATGATGCAATATTTCCACAACTTAGTTTTATTTCTGTTGCCAGGAATGTGATAGAGATGTTTCTAGAGAAATTCGATCCCTCTCCTATAGAGGTTACATACCAACGATCCTTTCAAAGTGTTGTCTGCCTGCAAATTTCTAAGGGAGGCTCCTTTAACGTGTTTTTTCCTTAGAATCTGACTTACAGGATGATTTGGCTCTGCGTGTAATTTCCACAGAATTTTGTAGCCAAGTGAAATGTTGGCGTGGGAGGGGTCTCTGATCTGAAGACCGCCATCCCGGGTAGGGAGTTTCAACAAGTCCCAATTAACTAAATGGAATCTCCTCTGGTTTCCTTTTCCTCCTTTCCTTATAAAATCGTGGATTAGATTTGAGATTTGATCAGTGGTGGTCTTGGGCACCAGCAGAAATGAGGATTGATAAATTGGTAAGGTGAAGAGAACAGACTTGATGAGGATAATTTTTCCACTGTTCGTGAGCCAGTGGCCTCCCCAGGAGACGATTTTTTCCCACTGATAACTTCTACCCACAAAGAGCTCTTGTTTATTCCAAGATTTAGTGGCAACCAAAAATATTTGATTTTCTCCTAGCGTATGTAGCGAATAAAGCCCTATTAGGAGGGAGTCATCAGTGAAGAAGGCATGGTTAATGGGCTCCAACCTGTTCAGAATTATTAATCCTGGAACAATCCCTGCAGATTTTTCGACTGAAATTTTCTTGCTGAGCGCGTCAGCCATGAGAATATACAATAATGGGGAGAGAGGGCAGCCTTGCCTTAATCCCCTCATGGCTTGAAAATAGCTGGTTAGTCTTCCATTGACTAGCGGTGCTATCCAAGGCTTATATGTACAAGCTTTGATCTAATTGACAAACTCAGGGGATAAGCAAAAGGAGAGAAGGACCCTGTAGAGGAAGGATAGGTTGACCCTATCAAAGGCATTTTCCATATCAAGCTTGATCAACATCCCTTTATCCTTCCTTTGATATATGAAGTGCATTTATTCTTGCACCTGAATGACATTGTCCAGGATATGTCTGCCTTTGAAAAACCCTCCTTGAGATATGGAGATGAGGTTCCTAAGCAACGGTTTGATTTTGTTGGCAAGAAGCTTGGCAATGATTTTATACAAAGCATTACAGAGAGAGATAGGTCTGAATATTTCAAAGGAACCAAGATTCACTTCTTTCGGAATTAGAGCTAAGAAGGTGGATTTAATGCCTCCCCACACCTTGGATTTTTTCAGAAATCCTTTTATCATTCTCAACAAATCAAATTTGATAATGTCCCAATAGATTCTGTAGAAGTGGATTGATAATCCGTCGGGTCCAAGGGCCTTGTCGGGTTCCATTGACCAAATGACATTGCAGATTTCATCATCAGTAAAAGGCTTGGTGAGGGCTAAGTTGTCATCTCTGTTAACCAGTGAGGGGATGTGGGAGAGGAAATCCAATATGTTCTCTTCGCTTCCATATCTCCCTTTACTATAAAGGTTTTAGAAATGAGACTCAAAAAAATATTTGATTTGATCGAAGCCTTTGCAGACCAACCCTTCAGTGGTTGTAATTTCCGAGATATGATTGTGGGACAAGCGAGCTCTGTATTGGCAGTGGAAGTAAGAAGTATTTCGATCTCCTAATTTCAACCATAGGCTACGAGAATTAATTCTCCAATATTCCTCTTCAATGCGGAAGAAGCGGTAGGAGTTCCTTTGGGCGGTTTGTTCCTTTGCAAGCTCCGCAAAAGTGATGTATTTTCTTTCCAATTCCATTTGCAGATCCTCCAACAACTGGACTGCTTCCTTTCTCTAGCTGATTGGGGTATTAGTGGGCTTTTTGATCCACTCTTTCAAAGTTTGCTTTGTGGCCTTTATTTTATGCTCCCACACATAACTTGGGGATCCAGTGACAGAAATGGACCAAGCCAAGCGGATAGTGTCAAAGAACCCTTCTCTATCAATCCAAAGAGGACTGAACCTGAAAGGAATCAGGCCCAATATTTCTTCCTCTTCCAAGAGTAGAAGAATAGGCTTATGATCCGAGGTCAGCTTAGGGAGGATTTTGGAGGAGACGAGTCTCTTTTCCAACAACAACAAACTCTAGACCAGGAACCTATCCAAATGAGCAGAAATATTCTCTTCCCCAAATCTATTATTGAACCAATTATAGAGTCCTCTCGTGGGTTTGAATTCCATGAGGTCCCATTAATGAACAAGGTCTTCAACCAATAGGAGCATTTGGTCCCTACTGCAGCTTCCTCCTATATTCTCTTTCGTGTCCAGAACAATGTTTAAATCTCCAGCTAAAATGATGTTCTTGGAAGAGTGGAGATCTAAAAAGGTAGAGAGGGTTTTCCAACATTCTCTATTTTCGGCATAGAGCACCAGAACGTAAAGATTGAAAAGAGAAAAGGTTAAATTACTTGTGTAATTCCTGATCTCGGTGAAAATCCAGCGCTGGGTCTCGAAGGAGTTTTCCAGTTGAAATTGGTCCTCCGACCACAAAGTAGAAATTCCACCTGAGGAGCCCCTTGCACTTACTATCTTTCCTGTGTTCTTCTTCCAGTTCGAATTGCTTTTATCAAGAAGGGTGTGCCCATCGATTTTAGTCTCTTGGAGCATGAGGATTTTTGGAGGGTCCATTTTCAGAAGGTCTTTGACGGCTTCAGCTTTTGATGGGTTTCGCCTCTGCAATTCCAAGAGAATAATCACATTATTTATTAATGGAGGGGTTGGGCACTCTTCCCTTGGGAGGCCTTGTTCCGGTGTTCCTCCCAATGGACCTCTCGATTGTGGGTTGACTTTCTTGTGTTTTTTTCCTTTTTTCCTCTTCCTCCCTTGCTTCTTTATGTGATTTTCTTCCAACTCTTTTCGAGGGCCTCCCAAAGGTCTCGTCCTCCGAGGAGCAGGAGGTTTTCGTTGTCTTCTTTCTGGTTATTTCTGTATATGAGAGGGGGGAGGAGGTGACTGGGATTTCTCCGGGGAGGACTATTTCTCTATTGTATTTTTCAGAAGTGGGGAGAATGGGTTGTTCCCTTCTGCCTAAAGTTGTTTCTAGAGGGTCTGCTGAGATGTTATTCTCTTCCATAGGATTGGCTACTACCGATGAGGGAATGGAGTTCCCTACCCCAAGAGCATGCTCTGCTGTTGGGGATTTGATCCCTTTTGTTACCCCTTTTCCTCTGGGTTTTGACGAGGATGCTTTCTGAACTAGGGTCCATTTCTCTCCTTTCGAGTTCTCACTTTATTCTTCAACCTTATTTTTACAATGCCTTGCGAAATAGCCATAGCCATGATAATTCCTGCATTTAAAATGGATTTGTTTGTAATCCAATTCCTGGATATGGGTCCAATCTACAACTGTAATTTTAATAGCTTCCGATAGCCCAACTTATAAGTCTACCTCTATGCATATGCGTGCATATGAGTATTGATATTTTTTTACTGCTTGGTCAATGTATTTTCCAAGAGTGTTTCCAATGGTTTGGAGGGACTTTTGATTCTAGCAGTCCAGATGAAGGTGGGGGAGACACACCCATACTGGGACAACTGAAGGCACGTCTTGGGTAGGATCGAAATCGGGCATCCATTTATTTAAATATAGACCTTGAGGACCCATGAAATATGACCCATTTCTGAAAATGAGGCTTCTGTCTTCCGCATTTTCGAACACAAAAACGAAGAATCCTTTTCCAACGAAGTGGATTTTGATGCCTTTTGATACTTGATGAGTCTAGTTTCTCTGTACCCAGTCTTCCACGACTTTGGGAGATGGCCAAAGACCAGTAAAATTACCTATGATCCCTCTTTCTGCGAGATTCAAAGCAGACCTACAAGTTTCCTCGACTGGAAGAGCCACTGAAGGGATGCTATCCATTTTCTTAACAAATTTCTGTTACGAATCAGATAGGGGACGTTTATTGCTTGAAGCTACCAACTTCTTGAACACAGTCACTTCCGGAGGTGGAGGAAGGGGGTCAGATCCCCCTCTTGAAGAAATGGCGGCTGGGAGCCTCTACTAGGTTAGAGGATGTGCACGCAATAGAGTTTCAAATGCCAGTGGGAAAAAAAAATCAACAAAAAATAATCCGCGATTAGTTAACCTGAATTTAACTCAGATAAACTGAATTAATTAATTACAAATCAAAATAAATTCAACCAGGGCTCCTAAAAAAGTAGGAACCACTCTATATGTCTCAAGTTATACCCTCAACTCAAATTAACTGAACCAAATAATTCAAACTAACATAGTTAACTTGTACAAGTTGTTATGAGATGTGGAATTACAATTTTATTCTAATTTAATTCAAGGGAAAATTAAATTAGAATCTTTCTTGGTGCCATTTTCTATCACCCCCTCAGAAAGAAAGGGATTATTAGATACCCCGATCTTGCCTCTATGGAACTCGAATTTTCATCGTGATAGTGCCTTCGTCAATATTTCTGCATCTTGTTCCTTTGTAGGAATGTACTCTAGCGTCATGATCCGCTTCTGCGCACAATCTCTGAGATGGAGGTCCAAGATGTCGATATGATTGAATCTATCATGAAAAACTGGATTAATTGAGAGTTTGATTCAAATCTGGTTGTCACACTAAATCATTGTAGGATCCATTTGCTAACCAAACGCTACAAGGAAAATATCCTCTAGCGGATGTTTTTGAGGAAGTCCTTAAAAAAATAACCTAGATATCCATTTGTAGTGGAGGTAACTAGAGGACGTTGTCGGGTGGAGGCTTTTGTGGATGTTTTTTTTGCGATGCGTTTCTAATCATAACAAGCACCAATGTGTTTTATGAAAAGCGCACTGATGCGTACTATCAAATGGCACACCAAGACACTGTGCTCTCCGTACAAACCGACCCGGTGCATCTCAGTACTCTAGCGCACTGGTGTGTACTATCAAATAGAACATTGAGACACTGTTCTCTACGTACAAACTGGCCTGATGCATCTTAGTAATCCAGCACATCGTAACGAAGTGTGATGCGCCATTGATAAAATCTCCCAGTGCGTCTCATAATCAAGCGCATCGAAAAAGGGTTAATTTAAAAAAAATTACCGGCCGTAGAAATCCTCATTTTTACTTGTTCAGTGCTCTAGAGCTCTCAAGCACCAGTGTGAGTTTTTCTTCTTTGAGGCACCCTACCATTGGTGTTCCCATTGCCCGCATTTCGTCCATCCATTTCTCACTGTGTGGAGTTCAAATTTTCGAAAACGGTGGGAAAATTTGTTTTTTAGTATTCCTCAGCAAAGATGCCTCCTCGATGCGCAAATGTGTAGGTAATCTACTTGGTTCTCAATAAATTAACCTTTTAGGGGATTAATTTCTCAAATTCACTTAAAATTTACTGTTTAATAAATAAATAAATAAATATATATATATATATATATATATATATATATATATAGATACGTGGTGAGTTCGATCCGTTCGCGGTGCTTCCTGTAAATTTACAAGCCGCACCACGAACGTTGTTAACGGAAATCACACCGGGTTCTAGCACAGTACTGAGAAAATGCGCACCATTGTAACACTAAAATAGTATGGTGCGTGTTGGTTGTCGTTCGCACCGACAATATACAATTTTTAAAAATAACACACCATGTACGGTTTTACGGCGGTGCAGTCGTTTGTTGGACCACACCGGTAATTATGTACTGCTATCGGGTGGTGCGTTGACCAAACTAACTACCTCGGGGCAGATAGTTTGGTCAACACACCGCACAAAAAATATTTTCTGTATGTACGATGCGCAAAATTTTTTCATGCACACCGTGGGCGGTACGGGATAAATAAGTACACACCAGTAACGGTGCGTGACTATTTTTTTGGGCGCATCGAGTGTTTTTTTTTCAATAAAATTTATATAAATTTATATATTTGTAAATACATTTATGATTTAATAAAAAAATGTATTTAATATGTGAATCATTCAACGACGTCAATGAAGAGAGCAAAGGGAACAACAAGAGCATATGGACGACCATTATAACATGATTCAGCAGTGGGAGGCACGAGAGAGGGAGAGAATTTTGTACCCTTGCCCTATTACGACACCCATCCAGTTGCTCTTAAGGGAGGCAGGCCTCCTCAAGTTCTACGAGGAGGATACATCCCTGAAGGGGCACAGTAGTTTATTGGGACAACTGATCTACAGGTGGGATGCCCATCGACAGGCTTTCCAAGTCGGTCTTGGCCAATTGTACAAGCCCATTGAGGAGGGAATTTATTTTATTACTAGTCTATCTAGGAGAGGGCAAGATTTTCCCCAGTTCCCACATGTCCCCGTCGATTATGCAACATGGAGTTAGTTGGCATACTCCCAGAGGTACATTAGGGACGATATACTTTCTCTTGCAGATTTTCAGGTGTCCGGTGGTTAGTTGCGCATTAATTCATTTGGTCCAGAGGAGTTGAGGTGCTTCTCACTACTACTGACGACCATTGCACATTATACTAGTGATAAGCAACACATTAGTTTCCTGCTTTTATTTTATGTTGATTCTTAATTCTAGAAGCCACAACTTGTGAGATGATCTGCCATTTTTTTGCAGCATTTTTGTATAGCATTAGAGAGATGTCATTCTCAGGCATGTGGGAGGTTGAACTTCCCTTTTTCTTCAGAGTTATTTTGTTTATTTTTTGAGAGGTTTCTGGAGATGAGGCCTACTTTTGTTCGGAAGCCTCGCAAGCCGATTTTGCATGTACGGATGCAGATGTGGGGCAAGATGATGCCCACAAGGGACCTGTCTGACTATCTGGCCAAGATATTTAGTGATGCACTGGACCTACTAGCAAGTTTTGATGATCACTTGTTCGTGATGGTGTCGTGTCCGTACATGGGTTTGGATTGCTGAGGGTGTACCAACATCCTCTTCACACATGTTGAGCCACCGGATGCTAGAGGTAATATTAGTGTTTAAAAAAAATTAATATAGTTTCATTTTATTGTCTTAATTAATTAATTAGAATAAAATTTATTCTAACACGTTTTATTAATTTTTTTAATGAAATTATCCAATTATTGTTGTGTACTATATATTTTGTAGATATTGGCACATTCGTTGGGGACATGATTCCACCCCCACTGCATGATCCTGTAGATCATGATGAAGAGATGGCGGAGGCCATGGATTAGGGTGACAGACTTGATCCATGGGTGCAGATACTCGCGGGGATGCGGCGTAGGGCGGACATCCAATTTAGGATGGAGTTGGGCAACCGACTGTTT
Organism: Pinus albicaulis; assembly: GCA_034641835.2. Taxonomy (NCBI): domain Eukaryota; kingdom Viridiplantae; phylum Streptophyta; class Pinopsida; order Pinales; family Pinaceae; genus Pinus; species Pinus albicaulis. The sequence continues at coordinate 117,902,834 of CM076577.1, read as the reverse complement.
CGACTCCTAGTTGATGAGGGAGTTCACCCTACTACGTTTAGAGAGATCCAGGCTGATTGTAGGCTCATGGAGATCTGGAGAGACATGCCCCGTGATATGATGACCGTTATGAGTCATATTGTTGGAGCTTACAGGCCACTGGCGGCTAGGAGGGATAGGCGTCGTGGAGATGCACGACAGAGTAGCTCATCAAATGATCATGATCACGATCATGAGGGGAGTGATCATCATTCTAGTACTCCACCTCCTCCTCCTTCACCTTGCGCCAGAGATGAGCAGCCAACATCGAATCCTGATCAGCATGCATCTTCTGAGCAGTCACCATGTTAGCAGGCACCTAGTCTTGAGCAGACAGGGCCATCGACTGAGCAGACACCTGATCTTGAGCAGGCAGGTCCATCTGAGGAGGTACCATCCACTGAGCAGGATGCACCATCGACTCATCAGCAAACACCTCCTAAGAAGAATGCACCATCTGATCAATAGGCACCTCCTAAGCAGACTACACCATCTGATCAGCAGGCACCTCCTGAGCAGATTGCACCATTTGATCAGCAGGCACCTCCGGAGCAGGTACAATCCATCTGAGCATGAGGCTGCACCATCGACTTAGCAGGCCTCGACTATTACTAGTTATAGTATTGATGTAGTACCACCAAATATTTGACATTTATATGCAGTTCTATTACAGTTGCATATTTTTGATATTATATAGTTATATATATGTGTGTGTGTGTGTGTATTTTATGCTCATGTTGATGTACTTTATTTACATGTTGGTGTTCATCATGATGTGTATATTTTTAGGTAATGTTAGATATGTTCATTTAATGTGCTTGCAGATAGATGTGTATGTGATAGTAGTTATTTGACATGAGATGTATATTTGATGTTTGTGTTGTGACGATGTTATACAATGCTTGTGTTTTGTTAGATGATCGCGATCACGATGATTAGATGATGCTAGAGAATTTGAATGTGTATTTTAGAATATGATGTTTATACGATGGTTATCATGATCACGATGTTTATTTTTAATATTAAATCATGATATTTATTAAATATTATGTATTGGTAATTGTAATTGTAATTGTATGTATTATGATTGTAATTGTAATTGTATGTAAAATTGTAAAATTGTTATCATAATCGTAATTGAAATATTAATTGTAATTGTATGTAAAATTCTAAAATTGTAATTGTAATTGTAATTTTATGTAAAATATTTGTAAAATTGCAATTGTATTGTGAAATTGTAAAATTGTAATTGTATGTATTGTCATGATTCAATTTTATTAAAATTGTAAAATTTGTTTGTAAATTTGCAAATTTGTAAAATTAAATTTGTAACTGTATGCATCGTGATTGTAATTCTATTTTTAATTGTAATTGTATGTAAAATATTTGTAAATTGTAATTGTATTGTAATTGTATTTTTAAATGTTTGTAATTGTAATTTTAATTGTGGTTGCATGTAAAATTGTAATTGTATTGTGAAATTTTAAAATTGTAATTGTAATTATATGTATTGTCATGATTTAATTTTATTAAAATTGTAAAATTTGTAAAATTTTAGAATTGTAAATTAATTGTGAATTACCGTAAGTAAAATTTATACCGTACATATTGTTAAATTACCATAATTGTAAATTTGTAAATTTGTATCAATATAAATAATTGTAAAATAATAAATCAAGAATAATATGAATTTTTGTAACATAATAAAGCTTATAAAATAATGCAAATAAATTCATGTTTAGAATTATCATTATTTTATTACGATCTTACATACCAAAAATAACAGTATACATTAATACATTTTTAAAAAATTTGAAGATATCACACGCACACCCATATATATACGGTGCATTTATTTAAGTAATGATATAGTGAAAAACCATTTAAAGAAATCAAGTAGTTGTATTATTTTACGAATTGACATAAAAAAAAGAACTTGATACAGTGCAAAGTTTTCAAGATAAACATAATTGCAAATTATCAAGTGAAATGATTTTAACATTAACACAATGCAAAACAATTAATCCAAAATATATATTATAATGTTTCGAAAAAAAGATTCTTAGTTATACGGTTAAGTCCTCTTCTTTATAAAAACCCATCTTAAATAGTATAAATGATGAAATAACACATGTACCATATCACTCTCTGTTCTCATGATCACCCTCATTATCTTCCAGCTCATTTGGCACAATAACACTATTGTTCTCAAAAATATGTTTTGATCTAGGGTCATGTCTCAATACGAACCACCAATTTCTATCCAACACATCTGGGTAAAAAAACACTCGATTGCACTGTTTGGGGAAAACATAAGGCTCCTTAGCTGCATCCCACATCTTTCTAGAGTTGATACATATAATCCTACTATCGCGATATTCCTTTACATTATTCCAATCAAAGGTGTCCCACCACTTGCACCTAAAAATAACATATTGGAAAGAAGACAAGTCCACTTCAGTGATCTCTTGTATCTTTTTGACGTAACCTAACGTTCCTCGTACTAGGTTTTGATCACAGTGTTTAGCTTGATTAATTGATCAAACTCGACTTCCAGTCCAAAATCTTGTGTCATGTGTCCATCATCGGAATTTTTTGTGTGAAAATGGTGTCCATATGCCCACATAGATGGGAAAAAATGCACCTATAAAAAAGTTAAAAAATTATAGTGTCATGTGTTTAATAAACCAACTATTAATATATAAAATATAGATGTTACATTTCAAAGGTGCATTATTAAGTTTACAATGTACATAAATAGATTATTACTGAGTTACTGGACCCAATCCATAAGTTTAGCGCATCCTCTTCGACACGTGGGTAACGACCGGTTGCACTGTATTTCTCTCTGACTTGGTCAGCAACCCAACTGTTGGGGCATATAATTGGTATATTTTATTTTAAATGATCAGGATAAGACACGCTTCTACCATTCAACCTTCTGAATTCTTTCCTGTCACTATCTCATTTCATCCTCTTTTGTTTGTATAATGCAACCCACGGTTGTGTCACTTCGGAATTGTAAAGAACGAATTTATTGATTGCTTCAATTTATGCATTTTCCGATGAAATAAAACCGACATATAGTACATATGAGATCAAAATATACATTATATCGAAGTTCAACGTGAATATTTACTTTGTGTAAATTTGAAAAATGATAAGTCGCTTACTCTTTATCAAACCCTTTTTTCCATTTGTTTGGAGAAGCTCCCCTTATCTTTTGTCTTCATCCCTTTCATCGTCCCAAATCACCTTACCTGGTCTGTTGTCAATCTGCTTGATTTACTCACTGGAATAATAGAAAGACTCATACGATATGTACCCCTCTCTGATAGATCCCTCGGGTTTTTCCCTTTGTCGAATAAAACCTTCCAATTTCTTCATGTACCTCTCTAAGAAGAACATCCAACGAGAAGAAACCACCCCAACTAATTCAACCTCATCTACTAGGTGGATTAGAAGATGAACCTGCAAGTCCATGAAACTCGTCGACAGTTCCTTCTCAAGCATACAAACAATCTCAACTATCTCTTGATGCCACCGTGGAATGCTAGCCACATGAATCTCCTTTGACGTGATCCAACATATAAATGTAGATAATTTAGATATGACACGTCCTAGATCTGTGGGGAAGTCATCTTTCACACACCCACACATGAAAAAAGGATAATAACACTGCAAAGTTATAAACACATGCAATAATATACAAAAGTAGTTATGTTTTATGATCTATGCATGGGATAAAATTTATTAATATAACAAATAATAAAATCATGCTTTTGACATTATACGTACTCTTAGAAGATTCAAATGGTCATGCGATTTCAACCCCGACAAATGGTCTTCCACGGTGAAGTAGTGCCGTAGTGAAGGCCCTTATAAAGATGACACCCTCACACCCATCATAACTTCATTTGCCAAAGAAAGATCCTCTTTTTTTTTTTAATCCATGGGACATCACCTTCTTTGAAATACCAATTAGAGGGACCAACCTTTGATCATGTACTTTTTAATCGTCTTGGCTAATGTTTCTTTTTATTTTTTGAAGTAATAAGATCTTTCCTAACAACCGATATGTCACTTTGTTTCGATGATATGTGTCTCCATCAAGAAGATGATTTTTTAAAAAATATATGCATGGGATCTAATAAATGGGTAATCTTAATATGCTCCCAATTTGGGAGGTTATAAAATATATATTTCCTTTTCATCCCAATGGGAAATTTCTCAACATAGGCGTCGAAGAATTCTGGATCATCGAACATAGGCTCCCCATTCGAATCGAACATTTCTATGAGCTCCTTCTCCTTCTCTCTCTCATATTCTCTAAACCATTCAGCTGGTGTCATTATTGCAGGCCTTTGGGTTCTCTCTCGTTTACCATTGAAATTAGATGTTGCTATTCTGTAAGGGTGTTCTTCTTGGAGGAATACCCTGGAGCAGTCACACATTGGATTTCGGAGGTCGTTGGACCATCTAGATTTCAAATAATGTACACAACATTTACATACATAATACCCTTTTGTTACAAGACCTGCGAAATTATTGTATACAATATGCATGTCACGTTAAAGAATATCATGAAGATCAGAACAATTAAAGCGAATTAAATAATTAATATGCGAAATAATATTGTTACGTGTATAAAAAAATCAATAAACATGTAATTTACCAGATCAAACTCCTAAGCCTAGATAATCATGTGTCGTGTAAGCAAATATGCATTACAACGTAAAAATCCTCTCTGTTGCGATGGGTCTTGATACATCGTATACATTTATCCCATCCCATAATTCCTTCAATTCATCTACGAGTGGTTGTAAGTAGATCATTCCATATTGTTCACTTGTCTTCTACCAGGGACTATGAGAGCCAACATAAGATGTCCGTTCTTCACGGACAACCATGGGGGGATATTGATATTGATGACTACTATAGGCCAAATAGAATAGTTGGTGTTCTGGAGGGAATATGGGTTGACACAATCCATGGCTATGCTGAGTCGTAGACTTCGTACTTCATCCTTGAATTTTTCAGGCCATGTATCCTCTATATGCTTCATGGCTATTAAGTTTGTTGGGATTCACATAACTCCCAACTCACTTTTGTGTGAGGCATGCCATCCCTACAACATAGCTAATTATTTGCAAAAAAAGAGCCTTTGAATCCTTGGGATTATAGGTATGTGCTTCAATATCTTAAAAGGAGGACCACATGATTTACCCTTCTTTTTTTATTTATCATACCTTTCGTGCCCACATTTCGGACATATCTCATTGTCTGCATATTCTCCTCTATATAGAATACAATCATTTGGACATGCATGATATGATATTTATTCAACACCTAACATTTTCAAAAATTTATTTACCTCTTTGCAGCTACCGAGCAAGACATTATCACTCAGAAGAAGTTTATCTTTGAATAAACTGTAGTTGGTCATGGACAATATTAAATGTACATTAATGCTGATAATTATTAACGTTCATAAATTTGACCATTTGTAATGTTGATTGTGTGACAAGATTTATCAAAATATAAGGGACTTGATGGTCCATTACCTCAAAATTTCTGAGAAACATGCATTCGACAAGTCAAGCTTTGCTTTCAAGTTGTATAGTAACATCGTTGTCCCCAACTGGGTATAATTTGATTGACCGCCAGGTCCAAAGAGAGGGGTGGTGGAAGCAAATTTAGGCTTTCGAAAAAGGTATCAACAATATGAGCATCATCCCCTAGCTGATCATCTTTATGGAATGCATCTAACAACATTGTCTCCATGGCAGTCATATCCCTTAAGTAATCATCCATACCAACGTCTATTTGATTGCCTCCATTTCCAGCTTGTGAAGAACTACTATTGTTGTAGTCATTCCTAATTAGTGAATATAGATGTAGTGGGAATTAAACAGGTGGTTGATTCAACCATTCTTGGTATCGTTCCTCTTTGAGTTTTTCTCTTAATTCAACCTTCTCTTGATTTGACATTGTTGTGGGGTGCAACATAAGGAGGTAGGTAGGTCGGTCATCGTCACTATAATCCTAATAATTTAAAAATATATATTTGAACATGATTAGTACAAAATTGATAATATCAATTAGTAAGCACGCCAATGCATGATTAATTGGTTTGACGTTGAAATAATTACATTAGACCAAATAATTATTATTACCATCATTGTCCCAGGATTGTGGCTAGAAGATGGCATGTTACAATTGGCAGGGTGAAGCAGCTGTCCATTTTCATCTAGCAACCGCGCCTTGCGGTATGATGCTCCTGATAAGAGCTTCCGACATTTTGGAACTGTTTGAATATTTTGTGCATCTGAACTCGATTCTGAATCTGCATGAACCTGCAAATTTGTATACATTAATTTTATTTAGCTGATTGACATGGATAAAATAAATAAATTCAATTAGATAATGAAAATATAAATAAAATATGAAGTAATTACGTCTGGAGATGGATAGGGAGAACTCCACGATGGAATTTGAGAAATATTATGGAACGAGTTGGATTTTGAAGAATTTTCCATTTGATATAGTTATGAGATTTTCTCCCTGCATTTGAGAAAAATCAATAATACATTTTTGTGTACATACCTAAAAGTAATTTCGGTACCTTAAAAAATGAGTTATTGTTATCGGTGCTACTGTATAGTTAACCTCATGGGTGCGGTTTTATTACCCGACGCACTGGTGCTGTTAGTTAACAAACACACTGAATATCAGGGAAAAAAAGCGCAAATTTATTGTTTTGAAGTGAAAAAAAATTGGTAAATTGAAAAATGAGCAGGAAATGATTTTCGGAAATCTAATTTCATAAAAAATTTCTTTAAATAGTAAAAACTATTCATTATTTCATTATTTTTCAAAAATTTTAGGGAGGGATTTGCATGAGAGACATACCTAGAGCAAGAGAGAATGAAAGCACTGTGGAGCAAAAAAATATTTTCGAACAACAACACTATTTAGAGAATCAGAATTTGAAACATCTGATGATTCACACAAAAATCTTGTAGTATAGTAAAAATTTTAAATTTTACTGTGATAATTGTTTTTTTTACAGTTTATGTTATATTTAATACATGCATGGTAAAAATTTTAAATTTTGTTATGCATTTTACTAATAAAATAATTTACAATCTCTATTCCTATTTACATTTAATTAAAATTCAAGAAAAAACAAAAAAATCCATTATTATGTTGAACCCTTGCTTCTTGTTTATGTGACTTCACAATTAGGGCTTTTCATTTTAGATTTATAGGGTTTGTATTACTATATATATAGGCATATAACATCTAACCTGTGGGACCACTTGCAGAGTCGGATCCCAATCCCTGTCGACCCTTGCACGATTTAAAAAAAATAGATTTTGTTAATCGGTGCACACTGTTTAAAATAGAACACATGTGCACAATTGTAGTATAGCGCACTAGGCGCGTATTGACAAAAAACACTGTTTTATAAAAAACATTTTTTTATTAATTTATGTTTATGTTAATCAATGCTCCAGTATTAATATAATGCATCGGGTCTCCTTGTTGACAAAGAGCACCATATGGTGTTTCTACTGTATTGGCGGTGCGTTTATAAGAACCTACCGCACCGCGTTCGGTGCGTAATTTACGAAAGGTGGACCGTTTTCTTGAAATATTTTTTTTTTACCTGAAAAGTATGTGATTTATTTATAAAATATATTAATGAATGGTATAGGTTTCATATTTATAAATAAATGGCTGACAAGATTTCAAGTAACAAAAATACTGATAGCACATCCAAAAAAGAAAAAAAGACAAGTTCTTTGTAAATTCTTTACAAAAATACTATTTTTGAACTATATGTAAATTTAACTAATATGTATTGTTTAGTGTGTATCACGCAGAGGCACAAAATGATGAAGCTCGATAATATTGTTTCTGATCTAAGATCAGAAGAGAGTAAAATCTTGATGTAAAAATTGCAGAAGGATGAATCAGGTGAATGAAAAAATACTATCGATCCAATATGAGTTTCTTTTTTGAATTTTCATTAATAATATAATTAAAAATTTTAGATAACATGTTTCAAAAAATCAATTAATTCACATATGTTTAATATTCTACAAGGACCAACAACGAAGAAAAATAATGTTGTTCTAAGAAAAGAAAAGAAAAACAGGACATGCAAATGAAAATGAATTTCTCCTTAGCTCATTTGGAGTGGTGTTGGAGGTTAACGAAAGGGGGGGGGGGCAAACTTTTACAAAACTTTGAGGGATCTAGTGGAACGAATGTATCGACGTTATTTCCACTTACAATACAAAAATAAATTCAATGATTCCAAGAAACAAATTTTATTTAAACTACATGATGAGTTTCCAAAGAATTGGTCAATGAGACATGTCAGACTTTTAATAGCAAAAACATACAATAACAAAAAAGAAGGATTGAAAAAGTAATATTCATTTAAATGTTTTTTTCTAGAATTATATGTATATATTACTACAAAGAAATCCTTTATAAATATCACTTTTTCTATATTTAGATTTCATATATCGATATAAAAATCAAATAGTTTATTGCCATGTTACATTTTTAGGAAGATCATGAAAATCTCAAAGGATGAATGAGCTGATATCAAAAATATGCCAGTAGGAATGTCCAAAAAGGTGTACAAGGAGATGGTCAAAGAAATGGACGTAATTTCATCACACGAGAAGCCATCTCAACAACAACGTGCTTGAAATGTAATATGTAATCATTGAATTTTTCGATCAGGTACGATAAATAAATAATTTAGCATTAAATATTGTTTTTCAAGTATTTTCTTGCAGAAAAGAAAAGAAAATGGAACCCATTCAACACATAAAACAGGACGAAAAGGAAGAAAATGGTTGATATCTATGCGTGTGAGTAATTGCTACTTCCTTATAACAACTTAAATAGATTTCATTTTTGTATATTTAAAGTTGTTTTACAACAATCATCATTGAATGTCTTCAAATAGGTGCTAACATACAAAGAAGAACCATCAGAAGAATTGATTGACATTGAGTTAAATATGGGTTGTCAATATATGTTGGTATATCAAAAATCAATTGTGGAATTTGTAAGCATATTTCTTGTTTTACTTAGCTCCGTCTATAATTAATAGAACACAATTTATTATTATTATTAAATCTATGGTTTTTTATGGGGTATAAGAATTGCAGGAAACAAAGTATGGAACTGCGCCAATAAATGAATCGTTGAAAGATGGCATGAAATTTCGTTTTGAAAGAATGTGCATAGTTCACAAGTCAATTCTTTCTATGGTACATTTATTTTCAATTTACATTGATGTATATTATTTAATATTGCAATTTTCATTATTCTCACCAATGTATATACACTCATTACACTTTATTTTTATGTTTGTAGATGGAACTTGAAGAAGAATAAAACAATCAACACAATGAAAAAAACATTCCTCCAAATAACCCAAGTCATGGAAGTAGCTCGAGCAATGACAACAATTCCAACAAAGAATGATGATCAATATGTTTGGATATCAAAGCAAGGCATTGTATTTTTTGAAATATTTTTCTGTGAAATCATACATTTTGTTTAATGTAATGGACATATTGTCCCAATTGAAATACAAAGGGATACCAATAAATGTCCAATTTTGTATGACAAAGAGTGTCTTATATATATATATATATATATATATATATATATATATATATATAATGTGTTTTAATTTATTCTATTGAGTTCTCCATTTTCGCTGTGAAATGTTACACCATTGATTAAATATATGGATGATTAAATATTATAATGAAGATATGCAAAATATGATGATATGATACAACAAATTCATCCAAACATCACATTCAAATGCACTAATGAAAATTTAATTGATATGAATACTGTTATAAGATATGTGTCGACTTTTGATGAATAACGAATTTAAAAATCACAATAATTGCACTGTCACAGGTCAATGTTTCTAAAAAATAGAAAATGAACATAGGTGCGTTTGTATGATACTAAGCACCAGTGTGTTTCTACGACCTATGGGCACTGGACCAAATACCAATACCAATTATAATACCCAGTGTGAGTTATCGACAACTACCACTCGGGCAGGTGGATAGGTGGTGCATGCACTAGTATGGTTTGCCTTTAATACGCCAGTGCATTTTTATAACTTAACGGCCCTATGCGTTTTAACACCTAAAAAACCTGGTGCATTTTTACATCTTAACAGTGTTGATGCATGCACCTTCTATCGGACCGGTGCTTCTTTGTGGGTTACACGCACCGAGCGGTTGCTAAATGCACCGGGGCTTCCGAAATTTGTTTTCCATCCCGATGCTTTGTATATTTATAGTATCAGTGCTTACAGGGTAAAACACATTAATTATTTCGCACATGATGCACGCATTGATGAGAAAAACATCCATAAAACCTTGGGCTGACCAATTTTTTTTAGTTGTGTTGCAGTTCCGTTGAAGCTCCATCAAAACCTCCGTTACCAAAAAAAAATGTTGTAGAAAATGTTTTTTTGACAATTTTGGCCAATTTTATAACACTAAAAACCTCCTTTATAACCTCCACTAGAGAGTCTTTTCCTTGTATTTAAACAACCCAACAAGGATCTTCCTCATCCAGATAGCCTCACAAGCTGCTTGACTAGTGGCCATGCACTCTGCTTCTATTGAACAGAGGGCAACTGATCTCCACTTATTGTTGAACTAAGAAACTGTTGCTAACCCAATACTAAATATTCCTCCTAATGCGATCTTTTTGTCAGATGGAATCGTTGCCCAATCTACAACTATGAATCCTTGAAGCTTCACTCCTTCTGTCCACCTGTACCAAAGACCAAACTTAGTGGTGCCTCTCAGGTATCTAAACACATGTTTGGTTACCTTCCAATAGAGTTTGGTCTCCTTAACCATTGTTTTACTAAGCTAGTTAACCACATAACACATGTTCAATCATGTGTTCACTAAGTACATAAGTGAACCCAAAATATTCCCGTAAATGGTAGCTTATACCAGTTTGCCTGAAGTAGCATCTTCCTTCCTCCAATTCCTTGCTAGAGGAGTCTCCATGGGTTTGTTTCTCTCCATGTGAAACTTTTTCAGTATTACGTTGGCATACTTTCCCTGAGAGACAAACAATTTCTCATCTCCTTGCCAAAGTTCCAAAGCAAGGAAATAATGCATGAGCCCCATGTCTTTCATCTCGAATTCTCTTGCCAAATCTTCTTTGCAATATTTTTTTAGCTTCTCATCACCTCTTAGAATTAAATCATTGACATATAATACTATAATAAATAATTTACATTCAACCACAATATGGTAAAGGTTTGCATCTGCTTCACTTTTGGTGAAGCCTAACCCGATGAAATAGTTGTCGATCCTGGTGTACCAGGAACAAGGTGCTTATTTAAGTCCATACATCACTCGCTTGAGTCTGCACACATGTGACTCTATATCAAAGGTCTCAATTCCTTCCAGTTTCTCTATGAACACCTCTTCCTTAATCACTCCGTTGAGGAAATTTGTCTTTACATCCATATGATGTATCCTCCATCCCATCTGCGCTGAAAGTGCTAGAATAGATTTTATTGAAGAGTCCCTTGATACTGGATAAAAGGTATCCTCATAATAAATTTCCTCTGCCTGAGAGCATCCTTGGCCACAAATCTATCCTTGTATTTCTCGATAATCCCATATGTTGCTTGCTTCACCTTGTATATCCACCTAGATCCTACGACAGACTTTTCCTCTGGTCTTGGGAAAACTTCCCATTCATTGTTCCTGATAATGGAGTCATACTCCTCTACCATGGCATCCACCCATACTAGTTTTCACATTGGTTCCTTGAGTGAGGATAGATTATTCACTACATTATCACTCATCAGAATCATGTATCTAGTGTATCGATATGGTGACCTCCTCTGCTTGCGCTATGATGTGGGTGTTCCCACATTCTCTCTAGCATCATGCATCAACCTTTGAGCCTCTCTGGTGCACTTCCTTCCATCTCTGGATGTCTCTGCATGAGTGGGTGCTTCCACTCTTTGCTCCTCTACATGTGGTTGCTCCACATCATTATGAATTTCTTCCTTTGGAGCTAAAGTATCCTCTTCTCCATGCAACTGAAGCTCCCTCTCAAGGGAAGTTATCATGGCCTTCTCTTCATTGAATTTCACATCTCTACAAACGATTGTCATCCTATGAGATGGCAGGTGCACCTGATAGTTGTGAGGTGTATCAGTGTACCCCACAAATATGCCCAACTCAATTGTTGGTTCTAGATTTTTCCATGCATCCTTGGAAACATGACAGTATCCTGATGAACCAAAGATTCTTAGGTACACTACATCTGGTTTCTTACCTAAAAAAACTTCTTCCATTGTACTCATCCCAATAATTTGATGAGGACTCATGTTCTACACATATATCATTGTATTGCATGCTTTCACCCACAAGTGCAATGGTAGGCCCTGATCATGCAACATCGCTCGTGCAACTCCCACAATACTTATGTTATTTATTTCTACAACCCCATTTTGTTGTGGGTTATGGGGTGTTAGTAACTCTCGTCGAAAGCCTTTTTATGCACCTTAGTTTTTTAACTCATTCGACACATATTATCCACTGTTATCGCTTCTGAGAGCCTTCACTTTCCTGCCTACGTTTTTCTCAACAAGTGATTTTAACTCATAAAATTTTGGGAAAATCTGGTCTTTATTTTGCATGAATAATATCCAACACTTACGTGAGAAATAATCTACAAAGATCACATAATACCTGTGCTTGTCCATGGAGGATGTCAAAAACGGTCCACACACATTTGAGTGAACTCTTTCAAGGATCGATTGCACTCGACTGTCCTTATCATGAAAGGTGGATTTGGTGTAATTCCCCAATGTACACCCTTTGCATGTATCACAATGCTCTAGTGCACCCTTGGGAAGTCCTGTAGAAATATGATACATGATCTTCAAATCTCTATGGTGTAGATGGCCCAATATTCTATTACATAACTCATTGATGTCTCAGCTCTGCACCTTATCTTCTTTCATGATCTAAGAAACACAATCTTCTACACCCAATTTGTAGAGGTTCTTCACCCGAACCCTGATCTTCTTCACCTATCTCATGGATATGTGATGAAGGAATGCCTTTCATTTGCTAAATATTACATCGTAGCGATGATCTTCCAACATAGAAACTGAAACTATATTCTTATTCAAACTCGGAACATACATGACATCTTTCAATGCGAGAGGAGAACAAAAATCACTCTTAAAAGTAATAGTATCGATGTCGGTCACACTATACCTTCCATCATCTCCCATCTCGATGTGCATCTGGAGGTATTTCTCCTCCAAGTCGTTGAAGAACACTTTTTTTCTGGTCATATGGAATGAAGCTCCATTATCCAGGTACCAAACACTACCCATCATTGATGACACCATGCATGCGACGACGGTGAAATCCAAATCGAATTGTGAAGCAATATATTCACCTATCGCTCCTCTTGAGGGATTCTTGTCGGCCTTATTATGCGAAACATTTTTGGCGTAGTGTCCCAGCTCGTGACAGTGAAAACAATTAATATTCGACAAGTCCTTCTTCTTTCCTACCTGACCATAATATGATTTGGAATGGGATGCCTTCCCTTTCCCTTTCTTTGAATTTCCAGCAAAGGTACAATTCTCCTCATCATCATGCTTGGATGTGGATCCATCTCTGGTGCTCACCGAATCTCTTCCTGCACCAAGTCGGACCACAAACGCTCCCACTTGGGTAGCTTCTCCCTCCCATTTAATGAATCTTAGTAGTTGTGCCAACTCTTGGGAAGTCCTAGAAGTGCTAGGTTGATCGCATCATCTTCACCAACTGTAACACCAACACTTCCAGGCTCATCCCAACATTGGGTGAACTTGGTCAGGTACTTTGGTATAATATCGCCCTTATCGATCTTGATTTTCCGGAGCATGTACTTCAGTACCAGCTTCCCATGGTCACTATTATTTTGAAACAAATATTTCAAGGCCTTCCACATTCCATATGGAGTTTCCTTTCCATGGAGGTTTGAGAAAATATGATCTCGAACTCCTTCCAATATAATCCTTCTCTCCTTTGCTACATTCTTCTTCCAGGTCGCCATATCTTGAGCATCAGTTGTTGGAGTCTTAAGAATATCATTGTTTATGAACTCCTTCAGTCTATTATCTTCCAAAACTACTTCCATCCTTTCCTTCCAATATATGTAATTCGAGCTTCCCTCAAGGTCATACTCAAGTCTCAATCCATAGAACGACATCATGCTAACCCTGAAGAATGATACTGGCAATTCGATTCACCTGAATGTTGAACCCTTGGTTAAACTGAGAGGGGGGGGGTGAATCAGTTTAATGCAGTCATGGTCTTGTAAATATTTCTTTTACACTTATTTACATCTTCAATTCATGATCAACTTAATATACAATGGAACAACAATCTTAATAAGTGAGCAGCAGGTATTAAGCAGATTAAATACATAATATCAACACATAATCATCATGCACATAGACAATAGATATAAGTGGAAACCCATAAGGGAGAAAACCACATCTTATTATTGTTGTGATGCAAAAGCAAGCTCCAACTCTCTCTCACCACTGATTTTCTGTAGGCTCCAACCTACAGGAGGCTACTACCTCAATTTTTCAAGCTACAACTTGCAAGGAAGCTCCAACTCCCATCTATTTTCTGTAGGCTACAACCTACAGGAGGCTCCTACCTCAGCCAGCTACAACTGGACATATATCAAGCTATAAATTGATATGGAAGCACCAAATTCCTCATTGTACAATAAAATCATATGCTGTTTTACCTGGATATCAACTCTGTTTTTCTCCTTCTTTACTGCTGTCCTTCCAGCCTTCAAATTTTCTTTATATCATCTCTAGATCTTCACAACTCCTCTCTCTGCTCCTTCTTCTTCTTACATTCTCTCATCTCTTTCTCCGTTCTCTCTCTTCTTATGCATATGCTGGTAACATTATTTATAGAGATCACCTCATAACTGTTTGCATTCCACAGGGAATTCGAAATGAACAGGTATGACTCTTTGCCTTCCCCCTTCTCATTTTCTTGTCCAGCGCATTTATGATAATACAACAGAATGTATACATTTGTGTATTACAGTGGAGTTTTTCTTTTCCTACGAATATTTTCCTTTGCATCACATACAATAAAAATAATCAATTCATTTACATTGACAGTTAGAACAAATATGTCTTGCTTAACCCATTCAGCTCTTGGCTCGCTGTGTATTTGTCTTTTTGCTGATGTCACTGTCTTTTCAGATTCTGCTATTCATATTCTATCTCTGTTGCATAATTACCCTATTTCTTCCGTTATCTGTGTCTTTTGTGCTGCGTTCACCCACACTGCATAAAAATTTAACCTTAACACCGATTTGTCACATATTCTAAAAGCAGAATTCTTTCACGCTTTACCTTGGATTTTTATCCTTTAATTAACATTATCCATCACGACATGTTAATAATACCATTAACTATGACTTTGGTTAAGACCCATCATAACCAATTACATTAAAACGATGCATTCCACTCTATAATCATATAACCTTTAATATATAAAACATTTGTAAAGGTTTATCTTTCCGCCAGTCTTGCACGTATACCGATGCCACATCCCCGATTAAATGACTGTTTTTGATCCTATTTGCAATCCGACGGTCTTCATCATATTGAAAATCTCAAAGTTTATTACCCTTACATACTTTGGTTAAATGTACCACAGTGCCATCATATGAATACACTCGGATCCCACATGACTGTATCGCTACTTCGCATCACAACTTCTATAACTTACGAGTTCTTATCACATAAGCATCGCTGATTGCGATATGCAATAGCATCGCATCACATCTATCCATCGCATCACAAATTATATAACTTACAAATTCTTATTACATAAGCATTGCCTATTGCGATATGCGAAAGCATCGCATCGCATCCATCGCATCGCAACTATCGATCACATCGCAAATTCTCTAGGTTTATTACCCGACTTAACATAAGTCATAAATACAATATAACTTGCCCTTCCATACTTTGGTTTAAACACAATATATCAAAATTACAATATATATCCAGGCCCACAGATTTCCTAACGGTCAATCTCACTTTTCAAAAAAAATTCTATGGTTATAAACCATGATAAACCCAATGGTAATAACTTCATATGCGGAAGCTTTTATATCAATTTTTAAACAAACCATAATAGAACCCATTCATTTATCTTCCGACTATACCAAATCGACTTTGGATAAATATACCAAAGTACCAACATGTATTAACACATCTGTCAACTATCACACCTTGGTTTAATCGTATTTATGAGTTTACTTTGGTTAAAACCCAAAGCACCAAAATAATATTATATTCAGGTCCCACAACATATACAACTTACATATTCATTTGTGCAGTCCAATCTCTATCTTCCATTTAACTGCTCCAGATCCGACGAACATCGCTCGATATCGCGCTCCAAATAGCACGATGCGTAAAAATTTAGAACTTACATGAAATAGGTGGTATTTCTTTGCGATGTGTCGCTTCTGGAGGTCTTTTGCGTTCATTTCAGTTTTTACCACTTACCACTTTGAATGCACGCGAATACCACCGTCGGTTCATGAAACCACTCACACTGTTTATGAACACCTGTTTCAATCGTATCCACTTGTTTCTTCATACATTCCGCATTTCGCCTTTCATACATTCCTTCAGATCCAACGGTTGTTGTGCTCTCATTTCATTCCACTCCACTGTTCCATAAGTTATGCTGATAACCAAAGATTTTTTCTTCTGCCACTATTTCATTGAATGTTTACTTTTTAAACACATAGTCTCATAACTTCCCTTTGAATTTGCCCAATTCATCTACAAACATATATATTGTGCCAAACCCTGATTCTCACTCGAGTTAAAACCGAATCAAGCATTCAATCAATGAATTTGGAACCTGTTATCTGTATTAACAGTAAATATTTACATTGTAGTTCTTTTCTGGCCTGATATTCTAATCAGTGGCCTTTCTGTCTAAACCCTCCTCTTGTAGCCTCTGCCACTTTACTTTCTTTCTCTGCAACAATTCTATCTGAATCTGATCTGCTCCCTTTTCTTGGTGCTGCTCCTTTGTGCTCCTCTGGGAGTGTGACAGTTCTATCTGATATGAGACTGGGAGTGTGACAAAATATTATATAATAGATGCCCCCTAAAGCATGAAGTCATAATGGAAAGTGATGGATGAAGTGCTTTAAACGAAAAGGCAAAGACTTAGAGAACCACCATCAGGAGACCTGCAAATCAAACATAACACAATATATCTGACATCTTTGATGTAAGTATTCCTAAAGTGTAGGCATATAACAATTCTTGGATCCAAGACATGAATGCATCCATCCGAATAGAAAGGATCATGTTTTCAATCATGAATACTTAATAACTCCACGCAACCTGGATTTATCAAATGAAACCCAAGGTCTCACCTCTACCTCGTTCCAACCAAAGTACAAATCTCACCATGTGAATAGATGGTTCAAAGTCGAACATGGTAGAAACCACCTGATTACTGGTCAATGATGTAAACCGTTAACAGGCACAAGAGAAACCACCAATGATGATGATGGATCTCAAGGTACAACAACACAATCCACAAGTGTGAACAATGAAGCTAAATTCGAACACTTGCAGAATCATTCAATCAAAGGCTAGTGAAGTGAACCTATCATCGAATGCAAAGAACCTGCCATTGAGGCATGAAAGCTCCAAGGTACCAAAAGGGAGTTACTAGACCATCTCCCCAGATAATGAGTTGGATTCGACAGGAAGTGATCCGTCGAAGGAGGGCCATAATGTTTCCCACATCATCGACACAAAACATAGGATTTTGAAAATTTGGTAAGAGTGATTTAGGATTGAAGCAGAGAAATTCAAACGGGGTATAAGTGGTTTGAATTTACAGGTAGGACTTATCTTGAACATATCGGTGACAAAATTCTCAAATTTTGCAAAATTTGACTCAAAATAGGATTAGAGGTCATTGTGACAAAAGATATAATCGAATGAGGGGCAAATATATTTCCCAAATCCAGTAAGACAAGTGACAAAGTGAGGATGTTCCAAACCTGAGACAAGATACAAATAAGTGTCATGTTCAAGAGTGACACACTACCTTTGATACCAAATACATGATATATGTGAGTCTTTTCATTTCCCCCCACTATTTCTAGCAAGTACTTCTTTATTTTTAATCTCAAGCTTGAAGAGGATTGGCATATGCTTGTCGTATAAGTTCATCCTTCGAATGAATCCATTCTAGTATTTTTAAAGAGCCATAGGAAGGAGTAACTTGGTTTCATCATGGTGACAAGTCATTAATCCATTTAGTTTTATGATTCTGACAGAGGGGTAACTCGACATCTTTTTCATGTTAAGAGAGTTTTAAAAAGAGGTGAAAAGAAAACTCAAGATATCCCTTTTCGTAGATAATCTCTTGAATACAAAAAGGTAGAAAACTCTAGATATCCCTTTTCATAGATAGTCTCTTGAATCCGAAAAGGTAGAAAAAATACTCAAGAGAACCTCTTATCCATGTTTGAATAAGGTATTCCTTTTTTGTAGCTAGTCTATCTCAGTCTCGAAAAGGGTTAAACTTATACTGAGTAGACATATTTTCATTTACTTTTACGAGTTCGAAAGGAAAATTGCTCGACAATATTTTCATATTTTGGGAGTCTGAAAAAGAGCTAAAAGAGGACTCCTCCTAGAGGAATGAGTGGTATAAAAGGCAGTAACTAGTTTCGATGATGATGGAACTGCTCAAAAGCTCAAAACATGTATAGGTTAAGAGGTTGGCTAGTAATACCACTCATCACAGCGGTTCCCTAGGAAAGGGTAAAACAACCAAGTGAGAGTGTATGATCGGCCAAGCATATGGTGAGGATGGAATGAGAAAACCAAGGCTCATCTGGAAAGAACAAGCCGATAAAAATGGAAATCACAAGAGGTATAATGAGAATGGTTTCATTTTTACACAAGCTTGAAACATGGGAAACTATGCTTGATATAAGTTTGCATGCCCCCAACATAATGACTCAATTCGAGGTACTTACCCCAAAAGCTTCATTTCCTTCACCTAATTTTACTATTGGTTACTAACAGGTGGATAGAATGAAGGTTCATTTACGAGATCAAGTGAAATACTCGACTAGGAATTTACGAGATCTAATCAAAGACTCAAATTAGAAGGGGATTTATTTCATTTTTTAAAGGGCTTGACACAGGAAAAGAACTATGCTCATAGGGACCTATTTCATTTTGTAATGAGGTTGAAATAATAAAAGAACTATCCACATAGGAACTTGTTTCATTTTTTAACGAGGTTGACACAGTAAAAGAACTATCCTCATAGGAACCTGCTTCATTTTTTAACGAGGTTGACACATTAAAAGAATTATCATCATAAGGACATGTTTCATTTTTTAACGAGGTTGACATAGTAAAAGAATTATCCTCATAGGAAATTGTTTCATTTTTTAATGAGGTTGACACAGTAAAAGAACTATCCTCATGACACCTTATTTCATTTTTTAACAAGCTTGACACAAGACAAGGAACTATGATCTGGTACTTTATTTCATTTTTTAACGAGCTTGACACAAGACAAGGAACTATGATCTAGACATCTTGATCATGGCCCATAATAGGTCATAGCTTCCAACAGGTTCTTATAAGATGGGAGAACAACACTCTAGAAGGGATACATATCAAGGGATCTAATGGAAAGATCAAGATCCAATACCCCCAGTACATGATGCACTATATCACTGACTAGATCATCAATAGACGCAGGAATGGAACATGTTGCCACATAATTAACCTGTGGTGGGGAATATACCACTTTCATATAAGGACCATTTAGGGATGTTGGTTGGAAGCTAAATTAGGACCAATGAATGAAAGTTGATTAATGGTCACTATTCTTCCTTCATGTGGGAAACACATCACATGAAAGAGAGAAGAGACAAATGCTCCCATGACATAAACATAATCATTCCCAAGGATTAAATTAAAATCCAAATGGCTTTGGACAACCATTACATCTATATAGATTATTTTTCTTCCTAAAGTAATTGGAAGCTTAGGAAGGATCCCTAACAGTTGACTGGTTCCTCTGTTAAAATCCAACAGATTTTGGGTAACGGGCACAAGGTGAAAAGAACCTAAATATTTCCAAGTAGTTGAGGAAAAAATACTAACAAATGTGCCTTCATCTATGATTGTTCCAGGTACGGGTATATTATAATCTTGTACTGTGATCTGAAAGGGCACGTAAGAAGGAAGACGATATCCTATCAGTCGAATCCAATCAAAATAAGTGACCATACTACTTGGAGGGGGTGTCGTGGGAAAGAGAGAACTTCCCCATTGTTTTATGGAAATGGGAGGATATACCCCCTATACCTTGGGAACTATATGATTTACCTCTAGTTAATTTGAATCTGAAGAAACAAGAAGAAGATGAGCGATATGAAGTTCACTGTCTATGGGAAAGGTACGATCAACTGAAGGTGCAATCAAGTTAAACATCTTCTCAACCAATGGTTGGTCGAGAACGGACTCATGGGATTCACTTTCTAAGAGAGTGGGATTGACTAGAGATGAATCTTGGTCAATCACTTCATCAACTAGTGGAGGATCAAGGGAAAACTTGTTATAACCAATTGGAAAACGAGGCTGAGAAGTCATAAGGTTTTCCAACACTTTTGAGGCTTCATCCATATAAGTACAATGGTGAATAAGATGATTCCCTTCACATAACCTACAGGGAAATTTTACTTTACCATTTTCCCATGGACCTTACTATCATTAGTTGAAGGTTTATCACCAGCATGATCTACAAAGGTTGATGACAAAGGCCTATTTGAGCCTGTGTACCACACTTCTAATACCTTGGATATACCAAGAAAATATCTAAGAAGGTGGCCCCCCTTACATAACCTAAAAGGGAACTTCACTTTGTAGGGTTAATTGGAAGGTTTGTCCACATTGGTTGCATATTTTATAGAAATTTGTAGAAAAATATCTAATACATGTAGAAATTATGTCACCGGATTTATCTGATCTTGTGATGTACTAAAACAAGATATTGAAACCTTCTACAATATTTTGGAAATACAAAACACGATCGCTCAAGCACATGCACGTAATATAAATAAGTAAATCAATCACACAACATAAGATGTATCTTGGGGAAAGCAATTGCTAAAAACCTTGCTATCTGTATATTGTATAAAGTCAAGGAATAATGAAACAATACAATGTGTTCTTGCTTATAAGAATCTCAAACACTCTACCAATTGTCTCACACTGATCTAGGCAAAATTGGATAGACACATAGCCAATTCTCAGCCTTCCTTCAGCCTTCCTTGCTCATGCAATTCCTAAATAATTAGGCACCTATTAAATAGGAAAATGAGCCTTCCTTGATTGCACAATCCATCATGGCATCATCATGACTTTATAATTGCACCCAGGAAATTTTATATAAATACAATTTATAGTTATGTTCCCTTTAACCTCTATCTCAACTGGGTCTTCCTCAAAACTAACATCCATGCAACTATTAATAGTGAATTATGAGTTATCTCATTGATCACTACTTGTGAATGAAATCTAATTTAATTGAATGGATCTCTCACTAGCTCATCACTCAGTTAGAACTAATTAAACTGATTTTAACTCAATTAATTGAGTTAACTGATTCACACATGCACCCCACTAGTGCATTAACTACAATTGGACCCAAAAAATAGTAGGATCACTCTACTTGTGAATTAAATATAATTTAATTCACTAGACCTCTCACTTTCTCATCACTCAATTAGAACTAGTTAAATTGATTTTAACTCGATTAATTTAGTCAACTGATTCACAGTTGCACCCCACTAGTGCATTAACTGCAACTGGACCCCCAAAATAGTAGGATCACTCTACATGCCTCATCTTAAACCCTTAACTCGAATTTCCTAAGCTAACTCAGTCATCATGACTTAGTTAACTGATACAAGTTGTTATGAGATGAAATTACAGTTTATTGTCCAATTTATTTAAGGGAAAAATAAATTAGACCCCAAATTCGTCACCAGTGTGCATCAGAAATCCCTCATCACTGTGCATCATAATCTCCTCACCAATGTGCATCATAATTTCCTCACCAATGTGCATCAGAAATTCCTCAACAGTGTGCATCAGAATTTCCTCACCAATGTGGGTGCATTTTCTTGTTGAATTTCAACACTCCCTCTCAACAAGAAAGGGATTATTAGCTACCCCAATCATGCCTCTGTGGTATTCAAATTTTCTCTTTTCCAGCACCTTCGTCAAGATATCTGTATCCTGATTCTCTGTGGGAATTTACTGCAACAACATAATGCACCTCTGAACACAATCTCTTAGATGGTGATACCAAATATCAATATGCTTGGACCTATCATGGAATACTGGATTAACCAAGAGTTTAATGCAACTTTGGTTATCACAATGTATCATCGCCAAATCCATCTGATGACCGAACAAACCAAAAATTATCTTCCTCATCTAGATGGTCTCGCATGCATCTTGACTAGTTGTCATGTACTCTGCCTCTGCTGAATTGAGTGCAATTGATCTATGTTTCTTGTTGTACCAAGAAAATATTGATGATCCTATGTTGAAGATTCCCCCTGATGTGCTCTTCTTCCCATGAAATGTTTCTGATAATGAAGTCATACTTCTCAACCATGGCATCAACCCATACCAGTTGTTGCACTACTTCCTTGAAAGAGGATGGTTCTGTCACAATACATTCACTCATAAGAGCCATGTATCCAGTATACCTGTCTGGGGACCTTCTCTGTCTGTTTTTTGATGTAGGTGCACCTACATTCTCTGTCGCATCTAGCATCAATCTGGTAGCCTATCTGGTGTTCTTCCTACAACTTTTGGTGGATGGCTCTACATGAGTGGTTTCTTCCACTCTTTGATCATCTGCTTGTTGTTGATCCACATCTCGAGGTTCATCCTTTGGAAGTAAGAGTTCCTTTTTTGCATGCAATTCAAGCTCCCTCTCAAGGGGCAATCACATGGCCTTCTCTTCATCAAATTTCACCTTCACCTTCTTCCCTGTGTCTTTCTCTACAAGTTTTTTGAACTCACAAAACTTGGAGAACATCTGATCTTTATTTTGCATGAATAAAAATCCAACACTTTCTAGAAAAATCATCAACAAAAATCACATAATACCTGTGCTTTGTTGTGGAATCTGTTGAGAATGGTCCACACACATCTGAGTGAACTATCTCAAGGATTCTCGTCGCTCGTCTTTCCTTATCGTGAAAGGTGGAATTTGTATATTTCCCCATAGTAGAAGGTTTGTCATTGGTTTTCTTCAAGGCTCCATTGATCAATGAGTAAGACCTAGACATTATCTCAGTGATACATCTTGTGTTTTATAATCATTTGAATCTTTTTCTAAGGAAGAAACCCTAGTTCTCATTTCAAACCTAATCCCTAGACTGTTATATATTCCCCTATATATTTTTCATATCCCTATTCCCTAAAGAAATATCATTCCTAATACCTATAAATCTTAGGGTTTTCAATAACCTGGGCTCCCTTACATATTCCCATTTCCTTCATTTCCCCACACCTCCATTCACTTCACACTCCTTCATTTCATTCATCATCTCCCTAGGGTTTTGACACCAAATACATCATGGCAACCTAACAAAAGTGAAATTAGCAAGCCTAAGAGGGTTGATTTGGGCACATTGGCACATACCTATCAGAGAGGTCATAGGCACATGTTTGATTCACTTGGAGTGAAAGGGGCCATGCCTTCTTCATCAACACAACAGGTAGATAAATGTAAGGAAAAGGCAAAAGAGACAAACATTGATGATGAGGAGGGAAAACATGAGACAAAGCATGACTTTCAGTTGATTTACCTAGGTGAGGAAGTTGAAGACAAAATCACCAATGCAGCAATTAAAGGCAAAGAGGCAAATATTAGTGAACTTGAAACTAATCTTGAGAGGGCCAAGTATGTGATTGATTTCCTTGAGCAATAAAATCAACAGTTGAAGACCAAGCAGGACATCAGTGAGGTGAAATATATCAAAGCACAAAGAGAGGCAGAAAAGGATAAAGCCTTACTGGAGGAAACATTGGAAATGTTTGGTGAACCTAATGATGAGGATGATCAGCCTCCAAGAAAGAGACCAAGGACTAGAGGGCTGAAAAGAGCTCTAGCCCTAGAAATACAAAGGGAAGCTACGCTAGCATACCAACTCACACCAAATGAACAAATTGCCCTAGAAATCAGCAAGGACAAGGAACCATGGCTTGATAGAGCTAATCTACATTTGGAAAGGTTGCTAGAGAAGGACAACAAGGACGATGAATTGTTGAGGACAAGGTTCAAACTTCATGCATGGAAAGAGAGCATTGCATTGGCCAAGCTCAAAAGAGGCAATGCTAAAATTGAAAATTTTACCAAGCAAGGAGATAAAGAGAAGTTAGATATAATTGCTGAGGTGTCACTCCATGCCTAAAACACTTGATGAGCAGGTACCCTGACAATTTTGACAAAATTTTGGCACACTTTGCACTGTTGTTCATTTTTGTATTTTTGGGTATTTTTGCATACAGAAAATTTTCCAAAGGCACAACGACCTGGACGCTACGATCTTTTTTGGGGCCTTCAAATGACAAATGGCCACCACCATCATGTTAATATTGATGAGGACATCAACCCTAGAAAGTTTCAGAGTTTTTGGAGGAGAAATGATCCATGAAAAGTGCCAAAAACCATCAAAGTTTCATGTTTCTACCTCCAAATCTGCCTGGTCGCTGCGTGTTTACCACTCTTGGGAGAACAGGTTTTTGACAAGGAAAATGAGCACCATTTTGAAACTTGGAGGTATTTTTGGAAAATAGACTCAAAGGGATTTCGAATGAGCTATCATGGAGCTGATTTGGACACCAGGAAGGCACTCAAAACCAGCCTTGAACAAAGGTCAATTTTTATGCCTCGAAGCTACGCGTTTGCCAAGGAAATTGCATTTTTCATAATCTTCAGCAATTTTTTATTTTCACTCCAGTTTGAATTTTACCTTGGGAAATGAGGAAATTACTTATGTAAATGGTCAATATGAATGTAAATATCATGTTTTTACTCTTATCTAGGGTAAGTACATTCGGTAATTCAATCAGTTGAGTTGTAAAGAATCAGTTCATTAGAGATAGGAATTAGTCACTTTTCTCATCCTATACTCTAGCTATCAGTCCAGTTTTTTGTGTAATATCTCCCTCGCCTCATGGATTCGACCCCTATGGATGAGTGGAGGTGGTTTTGAGGTCTATATAGCTCAGAACTTCACAGGAGTCAAGGGTTGGAATCATTTTCATTTTGCTTTGTGGATCAAGAAGACTTTGTATTCAATTTTGGCCATTAATACAAGAGGAGTTGCAGCTATATTTATGGATACCTGTGGTATTAAATTTCCTTCATTTTTTCCTCTTTAGTTACATATGTGTGAATGTATTGTTCATTTCCTTTCCATTTCTCTGATATGATCTTTTATAAGTGTGAGATCCAGAATTCATGCTAGTCATGCTCTGTTATGGGTAACTGATCATAATTTGTTTCATGTCTTCTATCTGAGAGAAATTCATCTTATATGCTTCCCTCGTCCTTCTTTAATTTTATGAACCATCCCATAACCATTTGCCTCAAGTGATTGACATTGTACCTACCTTGCCCCATTCATCCCTGCAACCCTTTTTGTCTCTTGCCCTGACCTACCATTTCCTTGATCTAATTTCATTATCTACTGATTTACCCAACCAAACCAAAAATCAAAACAACCCCTTGTACTCATTATCTAGCCTAAAAACCCTAATTGCTCCAGCCCTCCTAGCTGTGACCCTTTTTGTAGAGAGCCCTCTCCAACTTGATATGGCTATCTATGAAGTTAAAAGCTTGGTTTGTGGTTACCACTATTGGGATTCCTTCCTCAGCCTTGGGAATCTAGTGGAGTGATAACATACTGGCGCCGTTGCCGGGGAATGAAAAGAAATCTTCCCTGTGAAAGAATGAAAAAGATTATATATGATTGTTGATGGTGAACAACGATTAGGCACAAGAAGGTTGTGCTTCATTCACCTGGCGAATCCAGTGTCGAATAATCCATAGATTCATAATTCCTATGGCGAATCCACTCTTCAAAAAATGGTAGTCTAAAAATATTCTTAGTGAACTCATTGTTGTCAAAATGGACTTGATTTCTCGAAGGTATGCTCCTATGAATCGAGCTCATATTCCCGATTTTCCGAACAGTATTCCTTGTATAGATTGGCAATCAGTACTGTCAAAATTTAAGGGTTAGGACGATGAAGATCCTAGTTTACATTTGGTCAAATTTAATTTGCATATTCATAGACTAAATATTGAGTTTCCTGAAGATTGTCTGATGAATATTTTTATGGCTACCTTGAAGGAAAAAGCTAGATCATGGTATGAGAGTCTACCACCTACTAGTTTATATTCTCTAAAGGACTTTCATTCAGTTTTATTTCAAAATTATCGAAGCTCTAATTCTTTCATGTCAATGATTTATATTTTTTGTGAGATCTCTGATAATTTCATTGAGTTTATTGAAAATTTGTATGGGAATGAAGAGTGTCTAGACGATGAGCTCATAGAATACCTTCATGATTTTTCTTCCCAACAAGAATCAACAGTTTCCTCCTTGGATGAAGAGATCCTTGAACCTTTGTATGATAACAATTTTCATCACCAACAAGAATCAGTAGCTCCCTCCTTAGATGAGATAGACTAGGACCAAGAAAGAGAAGTGCCAATTCCTGATCCTGAAAATGAAAATCACCAAATCAATGTAAATTGCTTTAGAAATCAGTTTTCTCCTTTATCTAAAGATGAGATAGATCAGCTCCTGAACAATCATATTACAACCCAAGCGAATGTAGATTTTCATCTCTTACAGTGTTCACACAGTCAAGAATGTGTGATTGAAGCATATTCCATTATTGAAAATGAAAGTCTAGGTTTGAATGATGATAGTAATGAGACTAATGAAGCCATACCGAGAGTTTTTGTGAGTAAACTAATTTATGATGATGATTCCTTGTAAGGAGATCAACTAGTAGATACTGTTGTTTTTCATGAAGATGATAGGGTTGTCATGTTTGATAATCTTGAAGAATGTTTCTTATTTAAGGATGACTTAGACTATGAATTTGAGGAGTATGAACTAGAGAGAGACAAGATGCTAGAGATTGAGTCAAAATTTCTCATGCTTGAGGAATTTACAACCAATAATCAGATAGCAGAAGGTTATGCTTCCCTATGCCTTCCTATCGATCAACAACCAAGTGTTATTTTAGATCAGAATGAAGGGAGTACTTGTATTTTTGCCGTTGAATCTCAAGACAAGGTAATGCTTCAGGATTTTCAAGATCCCTTCGGTAGTATTTTGCAATCATTGAAGAAGATGAATGTTCTTTTTTTTGTCAGCATAAGCCTTGGTTTCAGTTTCTATAATTAGTTGCCTACATGTACATCATTCTGCCTGCTCGAGGAAAGTGAGAGCATAACTTCAGTAAGTAGCCATCTCCTAGGTTGGTTACATTGGAAGGATCATTTCACCAAGTTATCAATTGTGCAGCAGAATAGAGTAGGTTGGTATCATTTCAGTTTGATTTTATTTTATTTTCAACAAGTGATGACAGAATTCATCAAGGTTTGAAGCCTGAGGTGAAGGCCCTAAGGCTTTGATGATCTATTAGTGTGGGTTGAAGATTGCAGTATGTTTTTAGTTTCAGTTTTAGTTTCATTTTACAGGTTGGACTCCATTCCCCAATGGACAAGGCACTAATCTACAAATTCAGAGATCTGCGGTTCTTGGCACCTCCAAGGAGCTACCATCCCCAGCTGGAGCCGATGTTAGCACTAGTATTTACATCCCACCCATCCCGCCTTATTTTACTTTGATTTCACCTCATCTCCGTCATTATCATTGACCTCGCTTTGTTTCTTAACCATTTTTCCCAAGGGTGCCCAAGTCATCATTGTTCACAAGCACCAAACCCTAATTTCTTGTCCTACTGAGCTAGGGTTTGTTATGGAAATGAGACATTTGAGTAGAGGAGGCATAAGGTAGGTCATATCATTAAGTATGAGGTCATTTCAGCTCATAAACATCATGTCTCCATCATTTTTTGAGAATTCATTCGAAGAGTCAAGTCATTTTCCATTCATAGGGTCATTTTTTCTTCAAACTGTGTTTCTGACCAAAAAAAGATGAATTTGAAAAAAGTAAGAGCAGTTTTTGTCCATCATAGTTCAAGGAATAAAAACCTCCTCATATTTTACACATGTGTCATAGTTTTAGTGAAATGTCAAAAACACAGGTGCCACAGGAGAGTTTTTGCACTTCTAGAGTTACCTTGGGAAAATCAAGTTTTATCATAGCTAAAGTGTCCCAATCACCTGCTTGATAATTACAATTATAACTAGACAAAGAGAGCTTTCCAGAGGGCTATCCTGAGCTCAATTTGGAGTTGATTAAGGCCTCCAAAAGTTCCCTGCAACAACACTCTGAATTTATACACCCTCATTCATCACGCTTTGACCAGTCTTGGGAAAATCAATTTTTGACAAGGAAAAAAAACTCCAATAAGAAAAAAAAAGGGCGATTTGGAAATGAGACAGGATAATATTTCCAAAGAGCTATCCTAGGCCCAATTTAGACGTCAGGAAGGCCTCCAAATATGGTCTGCAAAAAGGTTCTGCACGTTGGAGAGGGGTCGCTGCGCGTTTGCTCCTGATGTTGCGTGTTTGCTCAGAAAGACAAAAAATTGTATTACAACCTCCCCCTCCATCAGCCAATTCTAGAACTCTGCATAGGTTTTCTTCAAGTCTCCATTGATCACTGAGTAAGCCTTAGACATTATATTAGTGATACATCTTGTGTTTTATAATCATTTGAAGCTTTTTCTAAGGAAGAAACCCTATTTCTCATTTCAAACCTAATCCCTAAACTGTTATATATTACCCTATATATTTTTCATATCCCTATTCCCTAAAGCAATACCATTCCTAATACCTCTAAATCCTAGGGTTTTCACTAACCTAAGCTCCCTTACATAGTACCATTTCCTTCATTTCCCCACGCCTCCATTCACTTCACACTCCATTTCATTCATCATATTCCTAGGGTTTTGACACCAAATACATCATGGCAACCTAACAGAGGTGAAATTAGCAAGCCTAAGAGGGCTGATTTGGGCACATTGGAATATACCTATCAGAGAGGTCATAGGCACGTGTTTTCTTCACTTGGAGTGAAAGGGGCCATGCCTACTTCATCATCAAAGTCGGTAGATAAAGGTAAGGAAAAGGAAAAATAGCCAAACATTGATGATGAGGAGGGAAAACATGAGATAGAGCATGAATTTCAGTTGATTGACCTAGGTGAGGAAGTTGAAGACAAAATCACCAATGTAGAAATTAAAGGCAAAGAGGCAAATATTAGTGAACATGAAACTAATCTTGAGAGGGCCAAGTATGTGATTGATTTCTTTGAGTAATAAAATCAGTAGTTGAAGACCAAGCAGGCCATCAATGAGGTGAAATATATCAAAGCACAAAGAGAGGCAGAAAAAGCTAAAGCCTTACTGGAGGAAAAATTTGAAAGGTTTGTTGAACATGATGATGAGGAGGATTCGCCTCCAAGACAGAGACCAAGGACTATAGGGATGAAAAGAGCTCTAGCCCTAGAAAGAAAAAGGGAAGCTGAGCTAGCAGACCAACTCACACAAAATGAACAACTTGCCTTAGAAATGAGCAAGGACAGGGAACCATGGCTTGATAGAACCAATCTACATTTGGAGAGGTTGCTAGAGAAGGCCAACAAGGACAATGAGTTGTTGAGGTCAAGGGTCAAACTTCATGCACAAAAAGAGAGAATTGCATTGGCCAAGCTCAAAAGAGTCAATGATAAAATTGAAAATTTGACCAAGAAAGGTGAGAAAGAGAAGTTAGATATACTTGTTGAGGTGTCACTCCATGCCTCAAACACTTGATGGGAAAGTACACTCACAATTTTGACAAAATTTTGAACACTTTTCACTTTTTTTCATTTCTGTATTTTTGGGTATTTTTGCACATATAAAATTTCCCAAAGGCGCAGCGACCTGGACGCTACGATCTTTTTTGGGGCCTCCAAATAACAAATGGCCACCACCATCATGTTCATATTGATGGGGACATCAACCCTAGAAATTTTCAGAGTTTTTGGAGGAGAACTCGTCCATCAAAAGTGCCAAAAACCATCAAATTTTCATGTTTCTGCCTCCAAATCTGCTTGGTTGTTGCGCGTTTACCAGTCTTGGGAGAACAGGTTTCTGACAAGAAAAATGAGCACCATTTTGAAAACTAGAGGTATTTTTGGAAACTAAGCTCAAAGGGATTTCCAATGAGCTATCATGGAGCTGATTTGGACACCGGTAAGGCACTCAAAACCTACCTTTAATGGAGGTCAATTTTTCTTCCTAAACGCTACGCGTTTGACAAGGAAATTGCATTTTTCATAGTCTTCAACAATTTTTTGATTTTCACTCCAGTTTTACTTTTACCTTGGGAAATGAGGAAATTACATATGTAAA
Organism: Pinus albicaulis; assembly: GCA_034641835.2. Lineage (NCBI taxonomy): Eukaryota > Viridiplantae > Streptophyta > Pinopsida > Pinales > Pinaceae > Pinus > Pinus albicaulis. The sequence goes on along the minus strand of CM076577.1, from coordinate 117,872,020 downwards.
TGGTCAAGATGAATGTAAATATCATGTTTTTACTTTTATCTAGGGTAATTACATTAGGTAAGTCAATCAGTTGAGTTGTAATGAATCAGTTCATTAGAGATAGGAATGAGTCACTTTTCTCATCCTACACTCTAGCTATTAGTTCAAATTTTTGTGTAATATCTCCCTCACCTCATGGATTCGACCCCTTTGGATGAGTGGAGGTGGTTTTCAGGTCTATTTAGCTCAAATCTTCACAGGAGTCAAGGGTTGGAATCAATTTCATTTTGCTTTGTGGATCAAGAAGACTTTGTATTCAGTTTTGTCCATTAATACAAGAGGAGTTGCAGCTATATTTATGGGATACCTGTGGTATTAAATTTCCTTCATTGTTTCCTCTTTATTTACATATGTGTGAATGTATTGTTCATTTCCTTTCCATTTCTATGATATGATCTTTTATAAGTGTGAGATTCAGAATTCTAGCTAGTCATGCTCTGTTTTGGATAACTAGTCATATTTTGTTTCATGTATTATGTCTGAGATAAATTCATCTTCTATGCTTCCCTCAACCTTCTTAAATTTTCTAAACCATCCCATAACCATTTGCCTCAAGTCATTGACATTGTACCTACCTTTCCCCATTCATCCCTGCAACCCTTTTTGTCTCTTACCCTGGCATAGCCTTTCCTTGATCTATTTTCATTATCTACTGATTTACCCAACCAAACCAAAAATCAAAACAACCCCTTGTACTCATTATCTAACCTAAAAACCCTAATTTCTCCATCCCTCCTGGATGTGACCCTTTTTGGAGAGATCCCTCTCCGGCTTGATAGGGCTAGCTATCAAGTCAAAAGCTTGGTCTCTGGTTACCTTTGTTGTGATTCCTTCCTCAGCCTTGGGAATCTGGTGGAGTGATAACACAACCTTTTCATGTTTCTCTCTGCGCAAGTGTACCCTTTGGAAGCCCTGTATAAATTTGTTGCATGATCCTCAAAGCATTGTGGTATAGATAACCCATCCTCCTGTGTCATAACTCATCGATAGACTAGGTTACCACCTCATATGCTTTACTGCTCAATGTTGTGCAACCATCTACATAAAGTTTGTAGAGGTTCTTCACACGAACCCCAACATTCTTTACCTATCCTCTGGCTTTGTGACAAAGGAAAAAATTTGCTTCACTAAAATCTGCATCATACCCACGATCCTCCAACATGGCAACTGAAACCAAATTCTTCTTTAAACCTGGTACATGTATGACATCTTTTAGTATGAGGGGTTTACATAACTCTCTCTAGAAAGTAACTATACCAATCTTGGTAGCGCTATACCTCTTGCCAACACCCATATCGATGTGCATTTGAATATCCTTCTCCTCCAAGCTACTAAAGAATTATTTGTTTCTAGTCATGTGGAAAGATGCTCCACTATCCAATTACCACATAGATCCCATTACAATTGATGCCATGCATGTGATGAGAGAGAATTCTAGCTGAAACTATGAGGCCAAAGCTTCACCCGTTGCAGCTCCCAGAGCCTTCTTGTTCTTCTTCTTCTTTTGTGGACAATTTTTGGCATAGTGTCCATGATCATGATAGTTGAAACATTCCACCTTTGAAATGTCTCGTTTCTTGCCTTCTTTGTCGGTCTCAAATTTGGATTGGGACTTCTTCTTCCCTTTCCCTTTCTTTGCCTTGCCAGTTAAGGCACAATTTTCCTCATCATAAGTCTTGGATGAGGACCCATCCCTGGTAGGTTACCGAAATTCTTCGTGTACCAAATCCAACCATAGTCACTCTCACTTTGGTAGCAAATCCCTCCCATTCAAAGAGTCCTGGTAACTATGAAAGCTCTTAGGAAGGCCTAGAATTGTTAGGCTCACCAAGTCATCATCAACCAAAATAATCACAACACTTCCAAGCTCATCTCGAAATTGATTGAACTTGGCTAAGTATTTCTGGATTGTGTCGCCCTTCTCCATTTTGATTTTCCTAAGCTTTTCCTTGAGTAACAATTTCCTGTGGTCACTGCTGCTTTGAAACAAATCTATCAAGTCCTTCCACATAGCATGTGGAGTTTTATTTCCATGGAGACTCGAGACAATATGATCTCGAACTCCCTCTAATAATATCCTCCTTGCCTTTGCACCATTCTTCTTCCATGTTTCATGTTGTGCAGCATTGGTTGGACGAGATGAGGAATATCAACGTCAATGAATCCCTTTAGTCTGTTGTCCTCCAATACTGCATCTATCCTATCCTTCAATGGAATATAGTTTGAATTTCCCTCGAGTGCATATTCGAGTCTCAAGCCAATGAAGGACATCTTGGTCAGCTGCTAGGTACCAAAGAATGAATCTACAAATTTGAATATTGTTCAACACAAACTTAATTTCTTCTCTTTTATTGTGATTCATGGCATTCTGATACCATGTAGAAATTTATAGAAGAATCGATAATACATGTAGAAATTCTATCACTGGATTCAATCCGATCTTGTGATGTACTAAAACAATATACTAAATCCTTCTACAATATTTGCAGAGTACAAAACACAATCGCTCAATCACATGCAAGTAAGAGAAAGAAGTAAATCAATCGCACAACACAAGATGTATCTTGGGGAAAGAAACTGTTAAACCCCGCTATTTGTATATTATATAAAATCAAGGAATCATGAAACAATACAATGCTTCCTTTCTCATAAGAATCTCCCACACTCTACCAATTGTCTCACACTGATCTAGGAAAATTAGGACAGACACATAGCCAATTCTCATCCTTCCTTCAACCTGCCTTTCTCACGTAATTCCTAAAGAATTAGGCCCCTATTAAATAGGAAAACCAACCTTCCTTGAATGCACAATCCATCATGGCATCCTCATGACTTTATAATTTCACTCGAGAAATTTTGTATAAACACAAATGATAGTTATGTTCCCTTTAATCTCTATCTCAACTAGGTCTTCCTCAAAACTGACATGCATGCAACTATTAATAGTGAATTATCAGTTATCTAATTGATCACTACTTGTGAATTAAATCTAATTTTATTCACTGGACCTCTCATTAGCTCATCACTCAGTTAGAACTAGTTAAACTAATTTTAACTCAATTAATTGAGTTAACTTATTCACACCTACACCCCACTAGTGCATTAACTGCAACTGGACCCCCAAAATAGTAGGATCACTCTACATGCCTCATCCTAGACCCTCAACTCAAATTTTCTTATCTAACTTAATCATCATGACTTATTTAACTGATACAAGTTGTTATGAGATGAAATTACAATTTATTATCCAATTTATTTAAGGGAAAATTAAATTAGATGCCCCACATTCCTCACCAATGTGCATCAAAAATCCCTCACTAGTGTGCATCAAAATTTCCTCACCAATGTGCATCAGAAATCCCTCACTAGTGTGCATCAAAATTTCATCACCAATGTGCATCATAAGTTCCTCACCAATGTGCATCAAAAATTCCTCACTAGTGTGCATCAAAATTTCTTCACCAATGTGGGTGCATTTTCTTGTTGAATTTCAACATCTGTAGCAATGGTTGCTTGGTTGGCCCCTTGCATATTTTCTTCTTCTTCTTCAAAATTTTATTCTTCTTCTCAGCTTCCTGGTTACTAAATCAATAATTTCACTAGGCGAAGAGGAAGAATGGGACGAAGAAACAACAGGTGAAGAAGGCAAAGGGTCAACTTTAGGATCAACATGATGTTGATGTTTTTTAGGTGGAGGAGAACTCAGTTGAGAAGAATTTTGGACATTTGGAACCATAGGGGTCAAAAATAACCAAACAAGAAAACTAATGGTAAATCTGGGAAGGGGAAACGTTGTTATATAAGGAGCACTAATATTTCGAAGAGGAGGAAAAGGACGAGGATTCCTGTTAGAGGGGTTTCCTTGAATGGTAGACTCAGAAACAATTTCTGTTAGTATCAATCTAAGATCTACCAAGGAGGTGTTACACAAAGAGGATGTTATTCCATGATCAATAAATTAATTTTAGAAATTAACAACAAAAATAAATCAAAGAGGGGAATATAGACATAAATGTTTACCAAGCAACTGTGAACTGCAATATACACCTTGGGCTACCAAAGACTTAACGTGTGGTAGCCAGTCTCCCCAAATCATGTGTCCAATGTATCATGGTATACAAGGTGAAAAACTTGGTTACCTATGGATGGATAACAACCTGTAGGGTACTCCCAAACTATACTCGACGGTACGTGGGAGTGCAGTCCATAGTAGTGTTGTATAATGCATAATTGTTCGATGAGAGCATTACCATATAATTTTCATGCATGGAGCATCGTCCGATATACCCAAATGTACATGGATAATGATCATATACACTTATGTACGTTTAACAATATTTCACCCCCAGGACGCAATGCTGGAAAACACCAACAGATCCTACGTTTAACGACGTCGAAACACGTATCTAGCTTAGATCTCTATATGTTTGCGTTAATGGTCCAAATTATCCTTATGTTAATTGAGATGAATTTTAAAGTTGATCTTGAATTATGTTTTGGTTTCAAGGCTCAAAACTCGATGTCACCTGAACACACCTACGATGCAACTAATATGAAAAAAATACTCTTTTCATTTTCAATGAAAGTTATCTAGTGTAGGGAAGAAGTGCAAGAATTGATGCAACAATAAAATATGCATCCAACAAGGGCTTCCTAACGAGATCTTCCAACTTCAGAATTCCAATGCAACAACCAAAACGTAAATGAATTTTAATTCACTAAATATCTCCTATATGAATTTTTTCTTTTTAAATGAATGAGTATGCACTTATCAAAATTCAACGCCAAGCAATGTAATTTATGATCAATGAAAATCTCAAATACAACTTTCCAGTGCAATGTAATCTAATGAAATTTCCAGAGGTAATGATCAACTTTGAGATGAAGGCTTAACAAATGAAAATGAAATTTCTTTTCTAGTTTTCAAAAAAATGCTTATCATATAGAAAATCAATTATTCCCTCAACACATGCAACCAGTAGAACAACATATTTCATTTACCTAAAGAACTAAAGACTCAACCAAAGTTTGTTTTCACTAATTTAACATGGAACGGAATCTTGCAAACCATTAATAAATTGACAAGAATAAGTCAAAATTCAATGCCAACAGAGGAGGAGAAAACTTTAGAGATCAAGACATTCTAGATCTTCTGACAAAACCCATAAGAAATCTCAATTTTTCGAACCACCGTGGGCAGAAAATGGAAGACAGGGTCTTAAGCGTGACTTTAAGTAGCCAAATCCTCGCTGACAACACTCTATTTTTCAAAGAAAACGCGTTGGGTAAGAGAAACTTAGGAAAATAAAAATAAAAAATTGAACATAGATCCATATTTGACACTCTAAACAACACACGACTCAGAATGCAAATCCATAATCAATTAAAGTGATGGATCACTAGGAGGTTGGCCAAAGTTAACAAAAGAGACCAAAAACAAAAGGAGGTTTGAAGGGTTATATACTCCCCAACGGAGTCGCCAATTTTTTGTTTAGGCAATCCTTTATGCGGACATAAACAATCCCTGTAGTCCTATGGGAGGATCTAGCAACAATAGAAGACAATTACATGTAATTTTTCCTAATTCATACTAGAAAATGTAAAGGATGATAGATATCCTACCTTCCGCTGATGTTAATACCCTTGATGTCGACCTTGACTCTTTTGTTTCCAAGCTCACAATCTTATCTTTTCTGTTGTAGACGAGTGCCTACAAGAAATATCAAGTGGAGACAACAAACACATGCGAAGCATAACACTTTCTAATACAAATTATGTAATAAATCAAGGAGTATTACAATAAATGGAAAATATTTGAAGCATTTATGGAAATAAAACATATATTGTATTATAAATAGATGGAAAATGGAGCATTACAACCAATGAAGCCTTGATGTTGGAAGCCTCCTTCAAGTGAGATTCCAAGTCCAAGCCTTAGCCTTCAGACGCCTTTCTCCTTTTCAAATGGGAGACATTTGGGCATAATTCATCACTAGTTAGGATGGAAACCCTCCCTTAATGGGTAGTGGGAATTTAATTTATAGGTAAGGAGAGGGAGTTGAGGATCCATGAAAAGAGGGATGAGTTCCACATCTCAAGGGATAGATCCATGGAAGGAGGATCTAGGGCTAGGAATGGGAGGTATCGTTCCAATCTTCATCTACCCGAAACCATGTCGTCATTCTCGAGCTTTCTAGTAAGATAAGATTCTCCTTCATTTTGGGAAAAACTTCCTTAAGAGGATCAACGCGGTTTTGCCTTATTAAATTTGTGCTGGCAACACGAAGCGTGTATAATGCCAAAAGTTATCAGCACGAGACACTAGTTATGCAAATGTGTTGGGCTTGCAAACACATTCTTAAAAATTATTCCAAGGCAAGTTTTATTCCTTTTCTTCAAGGATATTCTTCTGATTACCACAAACATGTTTCATGTTAAATACATTGTTTGCGGCGACTTTCATCACTTTGTGAAACTTGAGACATTAACGACACAAAGTGTGACACTTCAATATACGAGACTGGGAGTGTGACAAAATATTGTGTAACACTATATAAATGCTTCCTAGACAAGCCTAGGACAATAACTAACCAAATTTTTTCTTGTCAAAGTCCCTATTTCCTTGTGTTGTTTACTTGGGTAATTAGCCCCTATTAATTAGGGAAATCCCCATCCAATACTGCACAATACATCTAGGGCCTTCCTCTGACCGCATGCACCACTTGTACACTTTGGATGATTATACAATTGATAGTACACTACCCTTGAACTATAATCTCAACTAGGTAACTCTCAATTCACACATGCATGAGTTATTTATGGTTGATCTATTAATTCTTTGTTTGATCACTGAGTGTGGATCATGTTCCACTTCCACACTTTGACCTTCCACTAGTTACTCCAACAATTGGAAATAGTTAAACTGAATTTAGCGTAGATAAACTTAATTAATTAATTACAACTCAAAATAAACTCAACTTGGGCTCCTAAACAATAGGAACCACTCTACACGATTCAAGTTATACCCTCAAATCAAATTAACTAAACCAAGTCAAACTAACTTAGTTAACTCGTACAAGTTGTCACGAGATGTGGAATTACAATTTTATTCTAATTTAATTCAAGGGAAAATTAATTTGGAATCTTTGTTGGTGCCATTTTCAACAATACATCGCCATATAATACATGCACCTACACCTGACATACAACACATACACCTACACCCAGTGATCTATGCAACACAATACATACATCTACACCTAGTAATCAACGCAACACAATACATACACCTACACCCAGTGTTTGACGCAACACAATACATACACCTACACCCGACGTACAAAAAAACACATATGTATACATATACAGAGTGAAACACAAAGAATACACATATCACGACACCACGAATACATAATGCACATACCTAGTACCGCATTTGTACAACACAAAATGTTCAACATGCACACAATACGACATGTGCACAACACAACATGTACGACATGCACACAATACCACATGTACAACATGTAGATAGTACCACCTGCACAACATGTACATAGTCCCACATGTACATCGCATCACCTGCACAATGTGTACACAACACCACATGTACACCACACCACCTGCACAACGTGTACACAACACCACATGTACAACATGTACACAACACGACATGCACACAACACCACATGTACAATCATGCACACAAAACCATAGGTACATAGAATTTCATATACAACATGTACATATCACCATATGTACACATCACTGCATATACAACATGTGCACAACACCATATGCATACAACACTGCATATCTATCATGCGCATAATACAATATTCACACAACACCGCATATCCAACATGTGCATGATACGATATGTACACAACACGACATATACAACATGTATATATCACCATCTATACCCAACACTACATATGAAATATAACAACATATATACACAACATCATATGCACACAACATCACAGGTGCAACATGTACAACAGTAGTACTTCACATCTAGAGACCACACACTAACTCTACCAAGAAAACTTGCTTCAAGTGTCTCTCCACTATTCATACATGCTTTAGCATACCGCAGATCACACTGATTTCATTCCGTTGATGTACCCATTAGCATTACCTGCCATAACATAGAAATATATGTAATATAATCATATAATATCAATTCATTCCCACATGATACTAACCTTATATATTTGTCATGGTTATTCTCTCCACTTGATTCCTCATAATCCAAGAACCTCTTCATGAAATTTGTCTGCATAAGCAATCATTCGTCTACAAGAATGATCATTGATGACCCTGTCAGACAATGACATACATACATATAAACATCATCATAAAATAATCATGATCCCTCATGACCCTATCAGAAAACTGCATACATACATAAATATATATATATATATATATATATATATACATGTGAACACTAGCAAAAAAAAATACTAACGACCCTGCCAGTCAATGATATACATACATACATACTGTTAGCGCTAGAATTAGCATTTGGATTGTGACAAGCGCCTGAACAAACACATCTTAAGCTCAAGGGATTTTCTTATAATTTGATTTAGTTTTTTGGAAAATGGTTGAAACTCACACACACTGAAAGGGGTTTTGAGCAGATAAGAATCTCTCACACATATGAGGGCACTGGAGCATGATGTGGTAGCAAGGTTGATTTTGTAGCTTGGTGGTTAGAATAGTGGAAGATAAACAGTGGATATATAAAACAAAAGCCCATTGCTAAGAAGAAAGGGTGACACAAATTCTAGATCTGAAATGTATAGTGAAGGAATTTTTTTAAAATACTTACAAGAATCTCACTATGCATTTAAGAATCCCATTACAAGGAATTCTTCCAACTAACATGACCTCATGAATCAGGAATTCTTGATAAATTAAGACCGAAAAAAAAAAATATTAATCATGCACGCTAGATCAAAAGACTTATAATAACATGAAACGAGATTTAATTCAACCTCAAGGAATGCTTATGAACAATCTTCAATTCATATTGAATCAAGAAAGCTTGAAACAAGACTTACAAAAATAGATCAATATGTCTAAGAGGTTCACAAGACTGATAAAAGCATGAGATAGAACTTTTATAATAAATCTGGAAAGATAGATAAGATATGTAAAAGAAGAAAGGGAAACAATACACACATCACATAATTTCTGAGTCCTCAAGAGTGCATCTAGATATATTATAAACTCAAAATATACAACACAGTATACAATAAGATGAACGACCAAAACCCATTTTATTCCTTGCTTTACATAGTATATATATAAAAAGGGAGTTCTATTAAAGCCTCCAAAAAAAGTGTAATTATGTTTTAGAGACTTTATTACAATCCTCTACGTATAGTAGAGATTATCTTAAACATAACAAAAAGTAGACTGAAATATAAATGAAGACAAAACATAACACTATGGAGCTTGAAATTGTTGAGTTGAGGTGGCTGGGTGCTCCTCGTTTTCTGGTAAAATGCCACCACAAAAAGTGTAACTGCCAACTGGAAAGGACACCTAGACCTTTATCTGCAAAAGTGTAGGAATAACCAACTGAAACTAACATCTGTAAGGTAGATTGACTGGATGACACTTGGAAAAATACCATTATCATTGAGGTTGCATTCACTTTATCACTACTTAGTGTCATTATTTCGAAACCAGAACCAAAAAACAACCTTTTCTCCTTCTTATGCAAAATCCGAAAATAATAGCTACTTTCTGGGTTTGCTTGTAAAACCAGATTTTCTGGAAAAGGTAGCTATTACGGAAAATTCTGTAGATAAGCCAAAATGATATGATTCTTCATATTTTCATTGTTTTAGATATTCAATCATTAAATATGTAGCATAGAAGCAAAAATACTAATAGCTTCTGCCTTAGTGACCCTCTTATTTGGCTTTCTCTTCTGTACTTGCTTTTTTCTTCTGATCCTTCTTTAAAAACTGATACCATCCTGCTGCTTGGAAATGTGAATTTGCACTGTGATCAATGAAACGGGCATTGGTTGGTTCTGAATGGTTCACCTTACCACCCTTACCGATTCTGTTAACAACTATCTTAACCAGTAATGCACAACTCTAAAACAAGGAACAACAACCTTCCACAAAGCCCTCACTGCTGGCACTCGGTAAAAAATTGTTTTGCTGGAGGATAAGAAACTGTTTGTTGTAGATTTCATGAGGGTAAATGGAAACAGAGCTTTGCATGCCCTAAATCACGGTGAGAGAGAGAGAGAGAGTGACACAAAATCAAATGATTTAAATGTTTGGTGACAACTCATTTCACCAAACCTTTCATTCCATCACATTATTAACTAAAATAGCCAACTCCTTTTAATGAATCCTCCAATTAGAAATAGCCACCTTTAATCAAGGTAATACCTCTTATTTTAGCAGACCTTCAATATTTAAAGACCAGTATCTTTTCACCTGAGTAATGTCTCTTTTAACTCCTTGTACAAATTTTGTAGGAAATAGCTACTTACTGGGTTTCTTGTAAAACCAGATTTTATGAAGAAAATAGATGCCTTTCTAGAAAAGATAGATATTCCTGTATTATTCCTAAAACAACTGATGACTCTAAAATTTTGTCCTTAGCCTTGGATAGAAAATATCATGGTGAATGAATAAGACTTCTCAAGCTAAACCCATGACCTTAACTACTCAAAGTAGTTAAAAGACTTATTTAAAGAAACTTTACCCTAATAACTCTATGACACAAACAAACTATTGGACTCAAAATTCTTTTGGATTTTTTAAAAAAAGGATAAAAACTAATACACTTTTTAACCCTCCAGGACCTTCAACCATAAGTTAAGAGAAAAGAGAGGATCAAAGACACAACTATAATAGTGACCAGACTTTGAAAAATTACAGTGCTAATAGTGGCTCCTGTTGGGGATGAAGTCCTCCCTATGAGGCTTCAAGGACCATAGATCTAGTGCCTTAAACTCTCGGGACTTTTAAAATTCTAGAAGCTAATGAAAAAAACTGAATTTTATTGACTGAACTGAAAACTAACTCTATTTACAAACACAAATACCATTGGGCATGGAGTCTTATTGAAACAACACTTCGGATATTTACAATGGAAAGATTGACTGACTCAACAAACGAAGAACTTTTTGAGATAATGACCATTGACTAGACCTCCAATTAACTGATCATCATCTAAATGATTCGGCAGAAATGTGTTATTTTCTAGAACTCGAGCAATTTTGAATGGCCTAAACCACAAGTTGTCAAACTTACCATGTTTTCCATGGTATTCTCTTCTTACATCCCAGCGCAATACCAAATAATTTGCTTGGAATACCTGTTGTTTTTCTATTTTTTCAAAGACAAATTTTAATTTGGCTCTATACTTATGTGCTTTATCCATCAGGGATTCCCAGATTTGATGAGCTTCTATTAGTTATAGCATCCTTCTCTGAATGGGAATTGAATTATCAATTTCATCTTGTAAAAATTTCATAACAGGAAGGGCCAGCTGTAATGGCATCACAACATCAGTACCATAAACAAGTTGAAAGGGAGAAAATACAATTGATATTTTTCTACTCACTCTATCTTCCCAAAGAGCATGAACTAGCTGAGTATCCCAATTTCTTTTGTTATCTATCATCATCTTCTTTATTATTCTTACCAGGCTTTTATTCGATGACTCAGCTAACCCATTACCTTGGGGGTAATAAGGTGTAGAATGAGTCAAATAAATGTTATACTTCTGACATAAATTGTTCATCTTGGAAGTTTTGAAAGCCATTGCATTGTCAGTCACCAACTTTTGAGGGCAGCCAAATCTAGACATAATATTTTCCAACAAAAAATTAATTATTGTTGTGTCAGTGGTGTTTCTGGTTGGAATGGCCTCAATCCACTTGGTGAAATAGTACGTGGCTGTAAGAATCCACTTGTGTTGTCTTGATGATGGTGGGTGAATCTCACCAATGAAGTCTAGCCCCCAATGTTGGAAAGGAGCATATGCTAAAATGGGAATGAGAGGTAGTGGGAGCAACTTTTGTTTACCGACAAACTTTTGACACTCAGTGAAAGCTCTGAATTTAGAAAAAACATCAGAGAAAATAGTTTGCCAATAATAACCAGCTCTTAGAATTTTATTTGCGGTATATTTCTAGTATAAATGACCACCACACACCCCTGCATGTATCTCTACCACAACTTTCTAAGCTTCAGCTTCATCTACACATCTCAACAAAACTCCTACAGGGTCTTTCCAGTAAAGATGATTTTCCATTATGCAATACTTGACAGCCTTTAGTTTAAAAGCCCTTCTCTTTGATTTTTCCATTTCTAGAGGACAAATGAGATTTAATAAAAAGTACACTATGTAATTATACCAATTGGAATAGAAGAGTTCAGGATAATCAGATATACCTTATTTATTTGTTTCTTCAACTACCTCCATGTTCAAATTTAGAGATTTGAAATTTGATTTTGCCATAAAGTGGGTTAAGCCCTATCCCTTTATCAACTTAGTAGGTCTGATTTTAATGTCAAATTCTAGAATCTTTGTTAACCATATTCTCCTCCTACTATATGTGTCTAGCTGCAGCAATACATCCTTGACAACAATATTTGGCACAAAAGAAATGACTTTAGAATGCATAACATAAACTTGAAAAGACTTCAAAGCCTTCACCAGTGCATATGCCTATTTTTCAACCAAGTTGTACTTGAACTCATCATCTCTTAATGTGTAGATGAAAAAATAAATTGGCTACTCCAAGCCTTCCTTGTTCTTTTGAAGTAAAATTGTTGTAATAGTTTCCTCAGAAGCATATGAAAAATTCAGAAAATCCTTCTCAAAATCAGGGTTGATTAACATTGGGGCTTCATTCAAGGTAGATTTGATTCCTAAGAAATATTTTTTTCTTCATCTTGCCACCTGAACTCTGCTGTTGAATAATCACACACCATTAACACACAAATTTATGCCCAAACACAGTCATGGCGGAAAAGGCTTCAACCTCACAGCTTCCTCACATATTTTCTCATTATTAAAAGAATGTAGTATTACAATTAAATAGATCAGGAGACAGTGTCTCAAGATAGTGCATTCTATCTTGAACACTTTTGGTTGAGACAATTTCTCAACCATTCACACACCAATCTAGGAGCTACCTAAACTAACTCCTAACTTAGAGGAACAACCCAATCTAGAAAGTTAGGCATAAATTCCTAACTTTTAATATTTAATTTATTAATTTATTTTGGATTCATTATTGTTTTATGAGAGAGGCTAAAATTCCCCCCTTCAATGATAAATCCAAAATAATAACGAGGAACCATCTTCTAAGTTCTCATGTTGATCCTCAAAAACATTGCCTGAAAAACCGCCAAAGTTGGATGTTGAAAAACCTGCAATATGAAGATACCATGAGTTAGCTGCATGCCCGATTCATTTCTGAATTTTGCTTGACAACTCCATCACGTGCCAATTTGCAAAAGGATTCATCTGTCCTTTGCATGAAATCAGCATCCTTTGTCCACTGACAAAATTTTTTGAACACCCACTGGCTGATGATGTCAAAAATAGCTCACTATTGCTTTTGGTGTGTTGAAAAATACTAACTGTTGTTGTGTTGTCAACTGCCCATTGGTGAATTTTTTGATGCCCACTGGCTGCTGACGATGCCCACTAGCTTCTTTTGTTGGTTTTGTCGATACTTTCAATCTGAAAACCACTGTCAATTTCATTGACATTTTCCCCCCTTTGTCAGCTCAAAAGAGAGACAATCCTTCGCAAATTATTCTTTAACTCCCCTCTTCAAGTGTACAAGTGTTGCACTGGTGTACTCCCCCGTTCAACTGCATGAGAGTACCATCTTCCTTTCACTGTCGGCTGCACTATGTGTGATTGTATTCGGTTGTAGAATTGAGACAATATTTTGACTGTGGATGACCATTCCCAAGGATCGATCCACTCATAATGTATATTCAATATGGCTGATTGTTGTTGGTTGCAACATTTCTCTGATGAATGATTTGGCTAGCCACAAGGGCGACAAGGATGGAGATCAAAACATTGATCTTCCATATGACCAGTTCTTTGACAATGAGGACATTTCGGTTTGACTTCAACTGCGGGTTGCGTGCATTTATGTTTGTCTACAACTTTCTCAGAACTTGTTGAGGTGATTTGTTCAAGAAATCCTGCACTAATGAACTTAATTGGCTTGGAATAATCTGGGATATGCATGTTGGCATCATATTTGACATATCCTAAGACTTTTCGACTTTTGTTACTTTGGATTTCTTCCCATGGCTTGATGATGGGCTTGGAATAAAGTTGAACTAGAACAATTTCGACACTTGAAGATGTTTGGATGAATGACTTATCATCTGGATGGTTCAAATACTTGGAAGCCTCACTCTTCTCTTGCAACTCATTTCTTTGTAGTTGCGACTCCTGTTGAAGAAACTCAATCGTTTCATTTGTATGTTGTATATTCCGTGAAAGATCAGCAAGAATGTCTTTTTTGATTTGCACCATGTCTTCAGCACTTGAGATGATCAAATTGTGAAGAACTTATAACAACTAGATGTGTTTCGCCATCTGAACTCGCTCTCTTGAATTCAGGCTCGCTTGTTGTAGATGTCGTGCTTTTAACAGTCTCACTTGATTTTGTTACTTGAATGACAGGGTCGCTTGGTGTGTTGCTTGAATGGCACACTCGCTTGATTTGTTGCTTATTGCGCTTTCTTTAAACACTTGCTAGAGTTGTAGAACTTGTTTGTTTGAACTCTTGAATTTACGCTCGCTTGATGATGATCGATTTTCTTGAATGCTCACTTGACTTGCTTGATTAATTCACGCTCACTTGAATTAATACTCACACTCGCTTGCAGAAGATGTGAACTTGTTTGTTTTAGAGTTAAAAATTGCGCACTTGATGTACTCACTTGATTTTTCTTTAAAGGAAGGGCGTCAAACACAATTTTGCTGATAAATTCAATGGCTTTTTCCAAGAATCTACACAGTTCAAGTCTTCATCCTTCATTTTACACCATTAATATCAGGCCTAAAAGTACTACGCTCCGATACCACATGTTGAATAATCACACACGATTAACACACATAAAAGCATACAAATTTATACCCAAACACAATCATGGCAGAAAAGGCTTCAGCCTCATGGCTTCCTCACATATTTTCTCATTATTAAAAGAATGTAGTATTACAATTAAATAGATCAGGAGAAAGTGTCTCAAGATAGTGTGTTCTATCTTGAACACTTTTGTTGAGACAATTTCTCAACCATTCAAACACCAATCTAGGAACTACCTAAACTAACTCCTAACTTAGAGGAACAACCCAATATAGAGAGTTAGGCATAAATTCCTAACTTTTAATATTTAATTTATTAATTTATTTTGGATTCATTATTGTTTTATGAGAGAGGCTACATCTGCATCTTTCCTCAACAAGACATTTATATGTTTAATTAATTCTGACAAGTTTGGAAAAAAACACCTCATAAAATTAATCTTACCCAAAAATGATTGTAACACTTTCTTATTTCTGGGTAAACCTATTTTCTGTATAGCTTCAACTCTCCCTAGGTCAATGCACATACCATTTTGTATTACTATATGCCCCAACAGTTTTCCTTATTGAACAATTAAGCATGATTTCTTTGGGTTTAAATAGAAACCAAATTTTCCACACTTATCAAACACTTGCTGCAAATGTTTTAAATTATCATGATCAGATTTTGAAAAGACTGTTATGCCATCCAAATAAATGACAACAAATCTGTCATTTTCTCCTGCAAAGGCAATGTCCATTGCCAGCTGCACCTGCATTCATTAAACCGAAAGGCATCCTATTGTACATAAAAGTTCCCCAGGGTGTATTAAAGGTTGTTTTCTCCCTGTCTTGTTTGTCAGCTGAAATTTGATTGTATCCTGAAAAATCCATCTATCATTGACAACCTCTTTGAGCCTACAACCTTCTGCAAAATATGGTTCATTTTGGGTAAAGGATATTTATCCCTCAGTGAACACTTGTTCAAATTGTGAAAATCAACACAAATTCAGATTTCTCCATTATTTTTTCGAACCAGGACTATATTAGCTACCCAATTGGAAAATCTTAAAGGCAAAATTATTTTGGCTTCCCACATTTTTCTGATTTCTTTTTCAATAATAGCGAGCAACATAGGATTGATATGCCTTATCTTCTGTACCACAGGTTTTTCTTCTAATTTAAGAGGGATTTTATGCTCCATTATACTTTTTTCATATGCTCCATTATACTTTCTACATACTCTTCAACAACTTGACATATTTAGTTCTAGTTTCTTGAGGAAGAAATTTAGAAACTTTAACATATCTAGTTGATTTTTAGTACCAATATTTCAATCAACTGTACTCTCTCCATTTGTCTTACTATCAGGCTTTAAAAAGACATCATTATTGTCAAACAACCTCTCCAAAGGAACCAAGCCTTTAGGAATGAAGTTTGTTTTTAGATCAATAATGTATTTTCCATCTATGGTATTTTTGAATGGCTTGATGTTCTGACTTCCAGCTATGTCTTGTTCATTGTCAATCTGAATGTCTGAAAAATCCTCCACACATTCCAAGAATTTCTGAATTTCTTTATCATCTTCAAGTACTTACCAGTATTTGTTGTCAGGAATGGAAGGTCTATTTTTAATTTGAATACCATATGTTGCTTTATCATCAAGCTGAATCTTAAAATTGATAGCAACAATGGCCAATGAATCTGCCATTTCATTTTCCTCTTTGGAAACAAAATTCAAATTTAATGTTGAAAAATAATGTTCAATCAAATCCCACAGTTCGTTTCTATAATTCTTCAATTTTGAAATTTTTACTTGAGAATTATCTCTCACCTGCTGTACCATCAACTCTAAATCACCAAAAACAATCAATTGTTCAACTCCCAAATATTTTGTTGCCTTCACTCCCAGAATCAATGCTTCATACTCAACAGTGTTATTAGTAGTGAAAAATTGTATTTTGTATGATAAACTCACTATCTTATGAGTGAGATAAATAATAACTACACCAACCCCTGATCCCTCTTTTGATGAGGCTCCATCAAAACACAATTTCTAGATATGTCTTGCTTCTAAATTATGCTCTTTTGTGACTTGCAAATGATGTTTTTTTATTGATTTCAGGCTTAAAATTGATGTCATCAGCAGCAAGGTGTAAAATGGATGACCCTAAATTTTTCTTCTCTACATATATAAGATGATTTAAGGGATTTTTCTGATCACTTATGATATAATCCATTTGTGTTTCCCAATACAATCTCCTAAATTATCCTCCAAATACTGGGATTGTGGCATATGTCATATCCATTTGAAGAGTGCCTCCCAGCTTTTTGGACCAAGATCTAGAAAGTAGCATTCCAAATCTAGATGGTATGTTAGCAACCACTATGTCCATCACTAGACTATTCATGGGGAGATGGGTAAGAGAAACCAAGTCTTTGATCACTCCTAAACACTTGACCCTTTTGGAGTCAAAAGTGTAGAGGTCATGGTATTGTTAAGTGATTTCCAGTCCTAATTCATCCATCACTTTCTTAGGCATCAGATTGTGAGAGGCCCCAAAATCTAATAGGCAGTTATGCAACAATTTGTTATGAATGTTGAGTGAAAGATAGAAAGGTGGAGAATTATCATCATTTCAATCTTGGAAATGGATGCCCAACTAAATGGTAGGATGTTCATCCTCAAGGTTGACAGAATCATGAGCAAGAGATGGTTGTAACAGATTTTTAAATGACTCTCTGTAGGCTAGATTTTTCAACAATTCAAGGAGTGGAAACAGAATTTTGATTTTATTCAATTGTGACTTGAAACTGAAATTGAGTGGAGTTAAATATTTATTTTATGCGGAAGTTTTAAGGATTGGGGCAATTTTTGGTGATGGAGGAACATCATTAACCTTTTCCTTTTGTTTGGTAGCATGTTTTTCGGCATCTTGTTTTTGTTGAGGTTGTTGGAAACCACTTTTGGCCTCAAAGGATAATTTCTTATCTGATTTTCAGGCTGCTTTTTCTCATTTTGAACATGAATATGAGTGTCTTCATCATATGAAAATATATTTATCCTAGACTGATCTTCATAAGTGTAGATACCAACCCTATAATTTACTAGATGAGTGCTAGGCTTTAAATATATATATATATATATATATATATATATATATATATATATACACACACACACACACAGTAACTAGGAAATGAACCATAATCATAAAAGTTTGAAACTCAGTAAAATTAAATAATGTATATCAAGTCCATCAATTTAACTTCATAACACATACATATATTTAACTTGATTATCGGCACAATGAAACCATCATAATTAAAAACAATATAATTAACACATGTACCGTTCACCCTTGGATGAGAACCAAACTTGACTTGCCACTACTTGAGCTCCCTTGTTGTTGTCTACCTCCAAGCCTGAAGGTTGTCGTGCTTAATCTGAATGTAATGACCCACCGGTTGACCTCCAAACGTACTCCTTGGGTACTCTCCTTCCCCACGGACTCCCCGAGTTGCAATGCGGTTGTACAATGAAGGAATGTGCTAGCTGATAGAGATGAGCCACTCTTGGCTCAAGAGTCCCCTCTCTATAATACTCTACCTCACCAAAATCAACTATAGCTCGTAACCACTCAAAATGACATAATCTCCTCCATCCAACAATAGGGTAAACAAAAAAGGTATTTTTCCCTTCCATTTCCCTTTCTTTTATAGAAGGTTTCATAAGTGACACTTGGAATTTCATGCATAAATAATTATTTTTTTATTACCCCAAAATTTGATTATTCACCCACCCATGTGTCACCCTCTCATCAAGACTCTCCAAAATAATTTACTTAATTATTCATTTAAAAATAATATTTCCCTCAACCCAACAAGGTTTCCTATTTCTTCTCCTAGTTGTCTCTTGATTCCCCCTTTTTACTCCTTAATTTGTGTTTATTACTGAAGTTAATTGATGATTCTCAAATTTGGTCCCCTAACTACCTCAATTTTCCCTTTTGATGAATATTCTTATGTTGGATTTTGCCACATGGAAGTTCTCTAAATTTCTCAAATTTTAATTTATTAATCTTATTTTAATTCACCACCCTCTTCTCTTAATGAAGTTTTTAATAAATCTTTATACTTAACTCTATGTCCCTCTTTCCCCCTTTTGCCTAATTAAGTCTTATGTATTTAATATTTTGTTTTAACATGGAAAGGGTAGAGCTATCATGGTAAAATATTTTATCTCTTCCTATTCCTCCCTTACCCTAAGTTTTATTCTTGATTTAATTCCTTTCGTTCTAACATCATATGTCACTTGATATGAATTAGTTGGATTTTCCTATATTGATTATATTTATTAGTTTATTTAATGATGTCGAGGGTTTCAAGTTGGTCATTCCCTTCAAGAACTTCCATTCGAAGTTCCAAGGGTGCTATGCCTAAGAATTTATTTACGATGCCAAGGGTGCCAAGTCGGTCGTGCCCTTCAAGAATTTCTCTTGAGATTCCAAGGGTGCCACACCACTTGCCCTTAAAGTATCCAGTGGTTATGAGGGGAAATTAAATGTGCAACACTAGAGACCCCTATCATCTCGTATGTTGCATGCTATAGTGAGACTAATGGTGCTGGGGATCAAGGAATCTGCCTTGACACGCGCCCCCCAAAAAATCCTCCTGAGCGAACCAATTTGGGACTTGCCCTCACGACATCGTGATCTTCAAGGCGAAGGTATATCGACCTTTCCAGCCTAAGTCACGACGGGAGTGCTAGCGAGTGAGATCAGGAACACTGTTCCACCCCTCCAATGTTGTTCCATCTAATTGTACAACCCCATCACCCATATGTGGGTCATTCGTCCAAGCAACTAACATGTTCCTGCAACCAATGACATATCATCAGAGTATACGTAATATATATAACAAGTTTCAAGCTGAACTTAGAATTTAAAAGACAAAATATTCATTTCTATCAAACCAGATGTTATCCACTCATCACATGCAAGTGCCTCTGGTGGTTTCTTTTCATACTCAATAATCATCAGTAACAAAGTTCTCAGTGTTAGTCATTATCATAGTATAAACATCATCATGACCTAGTCATTCACATCATTGTTTATTTTGAATCAGAACTAATGTAAGTAGCTACATATGGGACACATCCATCATGTTTATCATAATCATAACATCAATGGTCAAATAACATATCCATCAAATACATTATCATCATAACATCAGTAGAAAACATATCTGTCCATAAAATATATCATTATCATGATATCAATAGAGAACCTGCATATCCATTAATGCTACAATCATATCAATAAATAACATGCATATCCATAAATGCTATCATCATCACAGTATCAATAAAGAACATACAAACCATCAAATCCACTAATAATAGAGTCATGTGTCTGGATCCTCAACCTAAGGTCCTCAAAGAATAAAGTATGAAGGATCAGTGTCCATCAACCAAAGTGGGGCACTACATTAATAATGGACTTCGCCCCGAAGTCCTTGGATTAGGAAAGGAAATTAAGACAGGTATGCATATCCTTAATAACCTCTATTAAAATCTTGCTATCCTCATTGTGACAAGTATCCTCAATTTTTAAATCAAGCAATTTCTCCCTGATTTTTGTCCATTAAGGAATACCGAAATATTTGAGGATCATACTTAAAACATATTCCATCTTCTTTATGGTTCCCTTTATGCAAGTAATAGAAACATCATATTTACTTGTTAACTTTGATTACCTCCTCTATATAGTGTTTAAATGGTCTTGGGTGATTATGTGTCGCATGCTTTGACAATCAAGCCCCACCATTATATTTTATCATTCTTGATGCCAATGCTTTTAGGGCACACAACGTCATTCAATAATGTATAATATGTGTATGGATATGCCTAATACATTACATCAATATTCATTTTGTAACAAATGTGGACTATTTGGGAACTATTAGTTCGTATAAACACCATCCCCAAGTAAGTTAACAAAATATCTACAACCTATATATGTTTATTTCTCATATATTAACACAATTGATTTCTTATGAAATTAAAATGATCATAGTTATATATGTTTAACATCTATCACCATGAAATATCTCACAAGAGAATTTACAATTAGTGAGTGACCATTAACTCAAACCACATGTGTAATGAACCTATGTCAAGGTGCATCAATTCTTCTTGTGAATTAGTCTCAACTACATCACTTACACCACTTAGGTTTAATTAATAAAATGGCTTTTAGGCTAGGAATCGTCACATAGTAGATATCCTTTAACATGATATCATTAATATCATTATATGATAAAGCTCCAATAAAAATAAATAAAACCATACAAGTATATGATAGGCTCCAAAAACTAGCACTCAATATCAACCTATATCAAATTAGTAATAGTCCTTTTGAATTTCTTAGTTGTCACATATTTGAACCTAAGAGTATTGTAATTATCAATTTCAATGTGTCTAATCATCATTGTCTCAACAATCACCTAAGCTAAAATCCTTCATGTATCACATGCATGGCACGTCTCTACCGTGCAATTGTTGAATAATAAGCAATTGCATGTTCCCTCTTCTTCTCCCATAAAGGAATCAACATGAAAATTTAATTCCATACATTTATTCCCTGACGTGTGTATATATGTGTGTGTGTGTGTGTGTGTGTATGTATGTATAATGTAAGTAATCTCTGAGTCATTATTGGATCCATCAACATGTCCCTAGGTGTTCCAAATCACTTGTGATGGCTAAGCATTCGAAAAACCACTATGTCATGAACCATATTGTTTTATAGTAAAGGGGTATGATCATATGAGATTGGCTAACTAGGTGAATAATCATGCACATGAACACATACTTATGGCCTTCCTTTGGCAAAGTATTTGGTAAAACTATATAATTACTAAAAACCTAATATAAGAAAAGCGATAGACTGTCAAACAAGATTACTCAAGATGAAAGGATGAAACACGCTTGTTACTGGTCTTGTCATTATTTTGTCCCAAATATGAAATGAAACTCTAACCCTCAAGAGTTCTTGTTCAATTTTAGGTGGATGATTCATCCTAGAAGGAGTCGCCTCCAAGTAATCTTTAGGTTGACATATTTTCCATCATATTCTTAGGTCATCATACTCTATTTCCATGGGCTCTAGACTCAATAATTGTTTCAATATTATCTATTGCTATTAATCTATTGGTATTGGATTCCTGCGTGAATGACTATCTTGTGGCAATTTTTTTTTCTTTCCAAGTTTTTGCAAAGCTATATCTTTACTTGGAGTATCCTTAGCAAGTATCTATATTTGGGCACTGGTCTTATTTTTCTATATTTGTGGTTGCATATGCTTATTGAGCTTGTAATTTTAATTGACATCATATGTTTGAAGTATTAAATCCTAGAAAATTGACTTGCTAGCTTTGAGCTAGCTGAACCTTAGACATTTTTAGAGCCCACCCCCTTTCGCTTCGCTAAGAGTAAGACTAGAGGGAGGAGTTGAGAATTTAGTGACGGCCTCAACTCGAAACTCGCCCCTAAGACCACACCAAGTGAAGTTAAGGACTTTCTCCACGACAATCCCAGGTATGGATTAAGGCGGCAACATTTTTGGCACCGTTGCCAGGGACAAGTTATTTAGACCCAAAATATGACATTCCTACTTTATTTCGTCTTAGAAGTTGGTTTATGTCCAAGTGGCGACTCCACTAGATCTAAATACTGCAAGTTATTCTACTAGGAGAAATCCAAGTAACTTTCTTAACCCCATCCTTGAACCTAAAAGGGCTTATAGGAAGAGGTTAAACAAGCTCTTTTCCAGTAGGTTCCTTGCTAATCTTGGACAGGAAGCACATTCTGACATCCATATCTTGTTTGAAGCTAACATTGACCAAGTAGTCATAGAATGGATGATGTGTACAACCCTATTGATTTTTCTAACATCCAAGGTTAGCCTCGTGTCTTGCCCAAAAAGGCCATTGAGAAGTTTCCTACTTCCCAAGGAAACAATGCCATAAGTGCCAAGATACATATAAGGAATTTCAACATTTGTGTGGCCAAGTGGCGTAGCAGGAAAAATTCCAACCAAGAAGATTTAAAGATCAAGCTATTTTTACTTTCACTGGAAGAGGATGCCATGGATTGGTTCCTAGAACACAATGTCAATACTTTCACAACCCTTGATGAAGTAATAAATTTTTTTCAAAAAGAAGTGGGAGGAAAGGAAAGATGATCGCCATCTCTTCACTTCATTAAATGGAATTAAAAAGAGTAAGAACGAAACAATGGCTGAGTTCAACAAAAGATTCAATGATGTAGTCAAATGTTTTCTCCTAGACATTAAGCCCCCTAAGAAGAATATCCCCATCTCATAATAGAGTCTTTTAACACTAAATATCAATGTAAGCTATGGATTAAAGAGCCCTGCTACCTTAAGGGAAATTCAAGCTGCAAAAAAAAAGATAGATAAATTCAAAATAACATCTGGAAAGTCAGATATCCCAGGATTCATAAGAGGAAAATTGCAATATTGCGAGAAGAATACTGAGATTGCAGATTGTGTGACAAGGAGAAGAGCATCAAATGTAATTGATATGTAGAAGTAAGTAGTTCAGAGGTTGTGAGGACTTGATAATACTTGAGGGAAAATCTAATGTTGTAATCTGTTTGTCACTCGAGAATAATGATATTAGTTATTGGATGATTTATATTTCTTTCTTCTATTTCTATTATTTTCCCCTCGCTGCAATTACCTTGTGGTTTAGAGTTGGGTTCTCTTTCCTATTGTTGCACCAAAAGGAAGCGTATACATCTCATTCAAATGATTTGTATTGATTGTGACCTCAAGAAATTTGAGATGAATAAATAAAAGTAAGTGGCAACTCTAATGGAAGTTTTTTTCAAGCTATTGAAGGAAATGTGTCTTTAGACGCAGGAAGATTGACATTATAACTTAGGTAATTTGAAAATTTCCTATCAGTATGACTGGGACCCTATTGTAAGTAATTGGGTGACCATGGCATAATATTTTGCATGCAAATTTTAGATATCATTGGGGAATGGGGAATTATGGTATCACATTTAATGTGGGTTTGGAAGGCAGGCTACAGCTTGTTGGACATTGTGAAGTAGATTTGGCATGTGATGGTAATGCTCACAAACCAACATCATGATATTGTTTCATGTTGAAAAAAGATGTGGTTTCACAAACTTGCAAGGAGCAGTCACAAGATCTCTTTCGAAAGATAAAATGTCCACCACCAATTGGATGAATGGAAAACTGGGTGTATTTGCCGCAAGGAAACCCAAATTCGAACCTTGCACAGACTTCTCAACCTCCATTCTTAACAACAAGAATTGAAGAAGTGATGACCGATAAGAGGTTTTCTACCAATTACTCTGCTAGCTCAGAATCTTCTATTAGTCCACTCAACATCGTATCAGCAATGAGCACCTTCAACATGATGCAATTAGATTCCACTTAACATTTCAAATGATTTAGGTAGAAGTATTAGGAATCGATAGACAATTTTTTTTAACATATATGTGGGATATGAAAATAAATAGGTTATTAATCATTTGAATACACTCCAGAAATGAAAAAATAAAACTGTAAAACAAAACATTATGGTGATCTGTATGTAATTCTGCAAGTATATACAGAGAAATTGGAACGAAACTATTTTAAATTATTCATTCTCCGGCTACCTCTATTTGAATACTTTGTTTTCATATTTTCCCTATTTTCTATTTAGCTATTCAGATGTTGTTTAAATATTTCTGAATTAAGTATCCATCTTTACCACAATTGACCACAATTGTAGAGCATTGATGTTCACTACTGTTTCACGCCCTCAACTACTAGAAATTGAGGACATGACCTTTTTTGTATTCCCCCTTTATGGTGGGATTGGTCTACTGATTGGAGCATTAGTAATTGACCTCCTCTTCTTCTTCTTTTTGTTTCCTTAAAGAAACAGCAATGCCCCCTTCAAGGTGGACATGCCAAGAATGGTTTGACATGGGCTTTATTTAATTGTTTTATCAAGTTGGGAAGTTCAACCCATTCAAATGATTACAAGTAATCATCCTAAATGCAGAAAGAGCATCCTAAGAACTGAAATGTTTATTGGTATTAAATTTATAACAAAAATCTGAGTAGGTGGATCAACAGTTAGTGAAATAATAATGAAAATACCAGACGATGGAAAACTGAACTTACCAGCTAAGCAATTTGAAAGATGGTGAATGTGAGAAGATGATGAGTTCGCCTGAGAAAATTGAACTATGAAGAGAAGCAATCGACCCATACTCAAAAGGGTGGATGCTGAGAGAAGGGTCTATGCTAGTTTGTCACTACTGCTCACTGGGTCAAAGGAGTTAGGCGCGCTTTTGCACATGGAATGTATGTTTCTTGCTGACAACTGTTAAAACATTGGCCTGAGAGAATTAACTCTATATGTATATTTAATTCCAGAGATCATATTATTTATCCCGATCGCTTATAATCCGGCGATCATCTTTTGAAATTGAAACCCTACGGCATGAAATTTAAGACAACTGCAGATCTGATATTACGATTTCTAGTTTCTGCCAGTTCATTTTGATACTGTGCATGGAAGAGTTGCACCACGACCTTGTCATTCATTTAAAATAATAAGCCAAACAACTCGTGAAAAACCTTGAGAAGGAACAAACTTCCCTAATTTAATGAACTGTCAGTGCATTGTCTCGTGGCTCAGCAACACAAATTTTTGCATTAATGAGTAAGAATTATCAACGAGAAAAGTCTTGACTCGATCCATTTCATTAATTAGAAAAACATACAGAGTTTTATTTATGTAATCAGAGGTTTATAATAGATCCAAATTTCGAACTGTTACAGGTCTGCAACTAGGTCGAAGTCTGAAGCTTCTCAGGTCTGTAATCTTGACCGAATTCTGAAATCTGAGCTTTAGAAATGCAGACATCCGAGCCCTAACCTTTGTGGTAAGGTGAGAGGATCAACAATATGACCCAGGTTCCTACACGAGCTTATGATGATCTGAGTTCCTAATGGTGATCCGAGTTCTCTCTGCTATGCTAGGTTGAGTTCCCTGAGGTATGGTTATGTGTACAAGAGCTTGTGGGACATGCTATGAGCGGTGCAACTGCGTACCACCTGGACAAAGTGGGAACCAAGAGCTTTGCGGTGCCTGCTATGCCAACATTACCACTCCTCACAACAGAACCAAGTGTTCTTAATTCAAAATATCTCAAAGGATCTAAATGCTCTGTGTATTTTGGAGAAAATGTTAGCTATCCTTGTGTCGCACTGTGCTAATGTACATATGAATGTGCTCCCTCACTTTTATATACTAGATCTTGATATAAGAGGGTAATAGTGTAATTGTGGGAATTATGGTTGAAATTTTATCACCGATCATAATAGTAACAAGTTTTCCATATATATAAATATTGTTTATCAAAGTGATAAATAAAAAAAATTGATTGAGGATGGACTCGTTGAAGGGATTACCTATTAAATGATGATATTAAAAAAAATTAATAATAAATAAATAATGAATGGAAAAAGTTGTGAAGTGATGGTATATATCTAGCATATAATGTGATTATTGGAAGATAGCATAGGCCTTGTCTGTGTTATCTAGTGAAGGCCTCACAAGCATGGTGGAAAGGTGGATATTTAGAAAAAAACATGGAACTAGCTGCCAAGTGAAAATGATTTGACACTGTCAAATGAAAATATTTCTCATAAAATTACTGAAATTTGTGCAATTTTCAAGTATATTGCCACCTACTTTAACCAAACATTTGGACAAAAGATAATTAAACTTACGAAATGGTCGGGTTCTTAATTTATTCGTAATATCAAGCAGCATGCCTTTCATGGCCAACTGAACTAGTTTGAATAGATAATTTGAGGTTCAAGATAAGAAGCATGTGATGCTTTACATAAAGTTGAACTAATTTGAATAGATAATTTGAAGTTCAGGATGAGAAGCATGTGACGCTTTACTGTTCTATGTAGGAATGAGAAAGAATGACATCAGAAGAGTTTATTTAACCTCGAAGTATCAAAATAAAATAAAATTTTCAATTTCGATTTCTTAAGAGCGTCAAAATTCGACTGTAAGGGAGGATTTCAAGGGCTTCATTGTAATACTCACAATATTTAGAAATGACTGACAGGACATTGGTGCAGCACCAACAGGACTGTTGCCAGAAGTCCGTTATGCAGAGCTTTTTTAACAACCCAGCAACATGTGGCATCCATTCCATCACACAATCAATGTTGGTTAACCAGAAATCGCTGAGTTCTCCTTCATCCTCTTCATAGGAAAGTATTTGCATAGATTCTTCAATGTCGAACCGCATAGACTGGACTTGAACGAGTTTTGATAGAATGGATTTCATTGTGACCTTAAATGGTGTGATTTTATCCCCAACCCTTGACCTTAGAAATCGACTATATGTACAGTAAAATCTGATAGAGTGAGCATGAGAAGACAATTGAAGCAAATATCTGCTTGCCAATCTACAATGACTTAAGTCAGAAGCATCATAAAATGAATTTCATCATGGTGCTAGTGATGGTTATAGATGGATTCATAACGGCATAATAGATTTTGATTTTTGTCATAGAATCAATCATAATCAAAAAGGTTTCTAAGTCCACAAAGACTACAAAACTCATGGCTCACAAAAAAATAATACAAGGAAAACCTTAAAATTTATGGGCCTATAGGTCCTAGAGGTTGAACCTTTGCTCTGATACCAAGTGTAGAGACCAACCCTATAATTTACTAGATGAGCGCTAGGCTTTAATTTTTTTTTTTTTTTTTTTTTTACACAGTAACTAGGAAATGAACCATAATCATACAAGTTTGAAACTCAGTAAAATTAAATCACGTATATCAAGTCCATAAATTTAACTTCATAACACATACATATATTTAACTTTATTATAGGCACAATGAAATCATCATAATTAAAAACAATATAACTAACACATGTACCGTTCACCCTTGGATGAGAACCAAACTTGACTTGCCGCTACTTGACCTCCCTTGTTGTTGTCTACCTCCAAGCCTGAAGGTTGTCATGCTTAATCCAAATGTAATGACCCACCGGTTGACCTCCCAGCCTACTCCTTGGTTACTCTCCTTCGCCGCGGACCCCCCAAGCTGCAATGGGGTTGTACAACGAAGGAATGTGCTAGTTGATAGAGATGAGCTCCTCTTGGCTCAAGAGTCCCCTCTCTATAATACTCTACCTCACCAAACTCAACTATAGCTCGTAACCACTCAAAATGACATAATCTCCTCCATCCAAAAATAAGGTAAACAAAAAAAGGTATTTTTCCCTTCCATTTCCCCTTTTATAGAAGGTTTCATAGGTGACACTTGGAATTTCATGCATAAATAATTATTTTTTTATTACCCCAAAATTTGATTATTCACCCACCCACGTGTCACCCTCTCATCAAGACTCTCCAAAATAATTTACTTAATTATTCATTTAAAAATAATATTTCCCTCAACCCAACAAGGTTTCCTATTTCTTCTCCTAGTTGTCTCTTGATTCCCCCTTTTTACTCCTTAATTTGTGTTTATTATTGAAGTTAATTGATGATTCTCAGATTTGGTCCCCTAACTACTTCAATTTTCCCTTTTGATGAATATTCTTATGTTGGCTTTTTCCACATGGAAGTTCTCTAAATTTCTCAAATTTTAATTTATTAATCTTATTTTAATTCACCATCCTCTTCTCTTAATGAAGTTTTTAATAAATCTTTATACTTAACTCTATGTCCCTCTTTCCCCTTTTTGCCTAATTAAGTCTTATATATTTAATATTTTGTTTTAACATGGAAGGGGTAGAGTTATCATAGTAAAATATTTTATCTCTTCTTATTCCTCCCTTACCCTAAGTTTCATTTTTAATTTAATTCCTTTGGTTCTAACATCATGTCACTTGATATGAATTAGTTGGATTTTCATATATTGATTATATTGATTAGTTTCTTTAATGATGTCGAGGGTGTCAAGTTGGTCGTGCCCTTCAAGAAATTCCATTCGAAGTTCCAAGGGTTCCATGCCTAAGAATTTATTTCTGATGCCAAGGGTGCCAAGTCGGTCGTGCCCTTCAAGAATTTCTCTTGAAATTCCAAGGGTGCCACACCACTTGCCCTTCAAGTATCCAGTGGTTACGAGGGGAAATTATATGTGCAACACCAGAGACCCCTATCATCTCGTATGTTGCCTGCTATAGTGAGACTAATGGTGATGGGGATCAAGGAATGCACCTTGATGCGTGCCCCCCCAGAAAATCCTCGTGAGTGAACCAAATTTGGGACCTACCCTCACGACATCGTGATCTTCAAGGTGAAGGTATTTCGACTTTTCCAGCCTAAGTCACGACGGGAGTGCTAGCGGGTGAGATCATGAACACTGTTCCACCCCTCCCATGTTGTTCCATTCAATTGTACAACCCCATCACCCATATGTGAATCATTTGGCCAAGCAACTAACATGTTCCTGCAACCACTAACATATCATCAAATTATATGTAATATATATAACAAGTTTCAAACTGAACTTAGAATTTCAAAGACAAAATATTAATTTCTATCAAACCAGATGTTATCCACTCATCATATGCGAGTGCCTCTGGTGGTTTCCTATCATACTCAATAATCATCAGTAACAAAGTTCTCAGTGTTAGTCATTATCATAATAGAAACATCATCATGACCTATTCATTCACATTATTGTTTATTTTGAATCAGAACTAATGTAAGTAGCTACATATGGGACACATCCCTCATGTTTATCATAATCATAACATCAATGGTAAATTAACATATCCATCAAAGGCATTATCATCGTAACATCAATAGAAAACATATCTATCCATAAAATCTATCATCATCATGATATCAATAGAGAACCTGCATATCCATTAATGCTACAATCATATCAATAAAGAACATGCATATCCATAAATGTTATCATCATCATAGTATCAATAAAGACATACATAACCATCACATCCACTAATAATAGAGTCATGTGTCCGGATCCTCAACCTGAGTTCCTCAAATAATAAAGTATGAAGGATCAGTGTCTATCAACCAAAGTGGGGTACTACAATACTCTTGCAAAGTCAAACAAGTTGAAGTGATGTCTCCCCAACAAGATTTATATCTTCATCCTCCTCTTCTTGTTCTTGTTGATTCTCTTCAGCAAAATTATTCAGTGTAGGCTGAACATTTTGATCATCAGGATTTATTCTTGGGCGTTGTAAAAATTTGTGTGGCTGAAAGGGTCTCCTAAAAGGAGCCTAATTTATGTTCCCTTAATTTTGAATCGGCCTAACAGTAAGCATCTTTTCTAACTCCATTTTTGTCATTTTGGAAGCAAGATCTTTAAACAAATTAGAAATTTGATAAAGCTTTTCTTCAGCTGTGAAATTTTTAGAGGAGGAAGATGATGCCTCTTTTCATTTTCTTTTGTTCTTTCTCTCCCCTTCCCCTCTTCAATTTTTAGTTTTTTTTGAGGCCATAAGATTAGACCGCACTCCAATAGAAGCCTCTCGCATACCCACCAATTTTTGTGGCTTCGCCTCTCAACCACAGCAAACTTCTGAGTTCAAGGCATTGGAAAAGGATATCATGGTTGTGGTTTCAAGAGGTTTGACTTCTGCGTAACTTTTCGACAGACTTTATTGAATCTCTTTGTAAAGTATGGTAATGATTCACCGCCTTCTTATTCAAAGCTCCAAACCTGGTAAAGGTGTTACGCAATCCTTACTTTAACCCCATTTAATATCACTACTACATTTGGCGGAAATTTCGACACTTGGTTCCGACGCTTTTGACCAAATGTTGGAAATTTCCCCAAATTTTTTCCATCCCGCCCGAAACCGTCGCTATACCGACGTTTATAGAAAAGTGTCGCAATACCGACACTTAGAAAAGTGTCGCAATTGCGACGTTTGGAGGAAGACGTTGCAATTGCGACACTATGGCCCAAAGTGTCGCTATTGCGACGACTGCCTCCAAACGTCGCAAGTGTGACACAATGCCTAAGTGTCACAATTATGACATTTGGAGGCACCCATCGCAATAGCGATGTTTTTTCTGCCGTCGGTATAACGACACTTATATGCGCGCTACATAAAAATGATTTTATTGTTTCGTATCCGTCACAATAACTACATTAACGTCTGATATCACGCACGCATTCGCCCTCCTCTCTTGCAGAACAACATTCGATCTCAGCATTTTCCCTCAGCGTTCGCCCTCAGCTCTTGCAAAATGGTAAGTTCTTACTGCAGGCCCTTCCTCCTATAGTAGGGTTGACTCTATTTGGGTTTTTTTGGTCAATTCCATTGGATTGTGTTAGGCTGTAGGGTTCTCTCTAGATGTCAAGAATCAAGATTCAATACCCTCTATTAACTTCATCACCCAATACAGTATTTAAATTTTTCCCAAAGAAACGCTTATTAATTTGGCAGCCATTATTTCTCCCTGCTTTAAAAACCCTACATTTAAATGAAAACAAGCATTGCATTTCAACTACAAAAATCTATTAGTGTTCAAATGTACATGTGTGCTACATTAACGTCCGATATCACGCGCGCATTCGCCCTCCGCTCTTGCAGAACATTATTTCAACTCTACAGTAATAGAATTCGCCCCCGCATTCGCCTAAGCTCGTAAAGCATTCGCCCTCAGCATTCGCCCTGAGCTCTTGCAGAACAACATTCGCCCTGCATTCGCCCTCAGCTCTTGCAGAACAGCGTTCACCTTGCATTCGCCCTTAGCTCTTGCAGAACAACATTGGCCCTCAGCTCTTGCAGAACAACATTCGCCCTCAACTCTTGCAAAATGGTAAGTTCTTACTGCAGGCCCTTCCTCCTATAGTAGGGTTGACTCTATTTGGGATTTTTTGGTCAATTACATTGGATTGTGTTAGGCTGTAGGGTTCTCTCTAGATGTCAAGAATCAAGATTCAATACCCTCTATTATCTTCATCACCCAATACAAGATTTAAATTTTTCCCAAAGAAACGCTTATTAATTTGGCAGCCATTATTTCTCCCTGCTTTAAAAACCCTACATTTAAATGAAAACAAGCATTGCATTTCAACTACAAAAATCTTTTAGTGTTAAAATGTACATGTGTGCATCACTTGTGTAGGGTATTCCTTTTCCACTTTCACATTATCCAAGAATGTGTGCAGTATAGTTCATATTTTTTGTGATTTAGATTATCTTGAAAAAGGAAAGGTAAATTATTTCCCATGGAAAAAGAAGGTTTTCCTTTTTTACTACTGGAAATGGTACAACAAAGTTCCATTTCTACCCGAAACTCCTATGAAACAGGAACCAAATAAAGGCCATGTCCTCAATGGACATCATTTGGCTTTGAAAATGGCCATCGCACCGTGTTGTTTCTTATATTACATCACGATAGTTTCTTAGGTCATTTCTTGTTTCTTGAGATGAAAAAAAACCAAAGAAATTGTGAAGATACTTTCAAGAAATAAATGACCATTTCTCAATCATATCTCAACTGTTTTTTATTTTATTCAGTGGTTTCTTACTTTGAGAGAAATTTGACACTTTTATAAGGAATATAACATAAAAACACAAAATGGGAAGGAATTGATGAGGTAGATGACCTTTAGTTGTTTTCAATTAAGAATTGATAATACATGATGCATGTTCTGTACTACAAACTAGATTCCTTCCTGGAGTTAGGACACAGAGTATTGAATCAAAGTTGTAGTTTCTAACTTCTTGTATTGGTTCATCAATCTTGAAATTCAAACATTGTATGTCTTCATTGCTTCATGTTTGAATAATTTTCATTATATCATACAATAGGAAATTAGGAATTATGATTATTATTACTTTATGGATCTGTTAAGTTACTTTTAAGTTTGCATGGTTTAGTGTGAAATTATTCTAGTGTGCCCCTAGACCCAGGTGAAGGAATTCCAAGGACTGAGAACCCTAGTTTTTAAATGGTATAGTTTCTTATACCCAAAAACCCCTCAACGTCAATTCTTATTAGTTCTTAACAATAGTGTTGTAAACAATTTGAGAATTGATATAGAAAAATCTCGCACTTCTCAAGATAAAGTCCTAAAGCTAAAGTGTGATACCATGTGTAATTCAATAGCCCCATTGTCACCTCACCAACCTCTTTTCACTTTGGGCTAGCTCTCCTCCAACTCAAGGGGGGTTATCCCTAGTAGATGTTAGGGATCTAATGGCCCAACCAAACCAAGTCAAGAGCCCCCTAACTCTCTATGTTTACTACTATCAATCAAAATATTGAACAATAGGGTCGGACATGCATCCTGAAGATAAAATTGCCAGGGTATTTTTGGGTAATTTCAAAGGGAAAGTCCCCAAACACATATAATCAAGGAATTATAACGTGATTTCAAACATTAAATATCAACAAAATCGTTTAAAGGACATTGAAAGGAAAAAGGTGATGGAAGATAGAAAGTGCCTTACTTAAATGCTCTAAGGATTTTTCAATAGTTGCTCCAAAAGCTTCACTTCAAGGCCCTTCAAGATCGTCTCCAACAATGCTATACCATCAGCTTCAACAATGTTGCTCCAAAAATGTACTCAAGGTCTTCACAACAATTTTACTAGAAGTTGCTCCAACAATATATTCAATAAGGTCTTCATTGTCAACTCATCTCTTGTTTGGGTGCCTTAATGTGCAATGACATGTTTCCAGGACTGAATTCAATGCAAGGCATATTTGAAACTCTAACTCTGTCTTCTGGTGTCTTATTAGAAATTATTTCGGTTTTCATTTTGTGTTTTCAAGTTAGATATTGTTTTCAAGTTTTTACATTTATAATTTTATTGCAATGTGGCAGACTGATCAGAGCAGTGCAGGAACAACCCCGAGACGGGATGATCGCGGAAAGAGGCCAGCGGAAGAACATGTAAAGTGCCAGCATTTCTCTATCTTCGGGTATTTTAGTTATTTACATAATTGAAATAATATTAATTTTGTTCAAATATGCAGACACCTAGCCATGGTACGCCTGATGATTCCCTCTTTGAGGAAGAGCTTTCTTCATCCCTATCTCCAGTGTTCTTGTTGCGAAAAAAAGGCACGAGATGCAAGGTCGGAATTTAATACTTTGATAGACGCGCCTCAAACACCTGAAACAGAAGAGAAGATAAAACAACTTATGAGCCAGCTAGAAAGATATCAGGTAATAATAAAAAGTCAAAAGGATATTTTTTTTGTTCTGCATGAGATGAATTGTGATATTTTGATTTTTAATTTTTACATTGACTAAACTAACAAAAAGTTCTTTTGTATGTAGCGTTTTCTGGCATTTGCTGAACCCGGTGTTGGTGGTAGTGGGACACAAAGGCAAGAGATTTCCCAACAACCCTCTCGTACACCTTCTACTCCTTTAGGTGCTAGCCAAGAAACACACCCTGCCCAAGCAGACACCCAGCCAACCGCTGAACGTGTTGGCAATGATGAGGCCGATATGGCCAACTACATTATTGCGTTTCCTGGAGCTACACGTGTCAGCTCCACAGGGACCATTAATGGCACGTTGTTGGTGAACGATGAGGGTGTCCCTATAAAGCATGTACAACTCCCACGTAAATTTTAATATTTTAACTATTTCATGTACTTTATCTAAAACATATTTATCATGATTTTTATTTTTAAATTAATGATAATATCTTCTTCTTCTTTTTTGTGTAGGAAACAATGAGTTCTACAGGTTTCTGGAGAGCCATGCGTTGGTAATTTTTGGCCCAACCATATGCACAGGGTGGAATTCCCAGAATTCCAACCTGAAAAAAGAACTTCTAGATTATCTAGAAGCCCTTTTTGGGGTTGGCACATTTGACAGAACAGCGGTGGCTCGGGTAGCCGGCAAATATTTGAAATATACCAGGGACACCTATAGGACGCAATTGCAATTTAACCCTAGATATGAGCGTCCTCTCACAGTTCCAGAGAGTGAGTGGAGAGCACTCATCCATGACTGAAAAGAGAAAAGGGCAAAGAAAGAAGGAAAAATGCCAACTGGACCCGCAAGGTAAATTACAACTTTAATTCAATAGCTTTAATTTTCTCTATGTCTAAAATAAAAGTGTGCTACGTCATATCTGACTTCAATCTTTTGATGCTAGGTTGCCTGACACCTCAAAGGAAACAAAATCTAGGATTGAAAAAAAGGGCCATCACAAGCTAGGCTAGGGCGGCTACTTGAAATTAGCCGTAAGAATTGTAATTAAGTAGCTAAACATCTTATAATTAATTGTATCGCCTTCCAACGTTTTTGTAATCCTATCAAATATGATTAAAAATACACAATCATATGTAATGTAGGGTGATGAATTCGGAACAGAAACTACAGAGGAAGATAAAGATATCGCTTTCCATTTCGGCTATCAAGCCATAGTTGAACGTCGCAAAAGATTGGGGCAGGTCCCAAGATCTAGAATGCCTGATAAGGTAAAACATTAACCTTTCAATATGTTTGTTTTTGTCCATAAATTTAATGTCTAACAACTTTGTTTAAATCAGGGGAGCAGCACTACCGACGAGGCAAATAACCCAGTTTTAGAGCCAGATGTAGATGATCCTCACGTGCAACCTGATCATTGTAGTGGGGACCAGGTCGACAATGCTACTATCAGTGAGGGCCGTGACGGTAATTAATTTCCACTTATAATTTTTTCTAATTATACCTTGATGGTTGTCCTTATAACGTTTTTTGTTTAAATGACAGAATGTTTCCCTTGAGGATCTTACCACCAGAGAGGAAGACAGGGCAACAGTCCCAACGGCGACAACTGGTGCACCAGGTAAATAATCTCATTGCAATTTTTTTTATTAATATTATCGAACTAGTTCAATGATATTTAAAAACTGACAATTAAAATTTAATATTATCTGTTTTTGTAGGCGATGCCCCGTCACTGGATGAGACCAGACATCGTGACTACGAAACTAGGTCAACGACGACAACTGGTGCACCAGGTAAATACTCTCATTGCAATTTTTTTTATTAATATTACCGAACTAGTTCAATGATATTTAAAAACCGACAATTAAAATTTAATATTATCTGTTTTTGTAGGTGATGCCCCGTCACTGGATGAGACCAGACATCGTGACTACGCAAATAGGTCAGCGGCGACAACTGGTGCACCAGGTAAATAATCTCATTGCAATTTTTTTTATTAATATTACTGAACTAGTTCAATGATATTTAAAAACTGACAATTAAAATTTAATATTATCTGTTTTTGTAGGTGATGCCCCGTCACTGGATGAGACCAGACATGGTGACTACGCAACTAGGTCAGCAGTGCGGGTCGAAAGGCACGAAACAGGAGCAAAGCATGATGATATTGATGATGTAATTAGGAGCTTTAGAAATAGGAAGAAGAAAAAGAAAATTCGATAATGTAAAATATTGTATTATTATAAGACAAACGTTACCATAATTGGAACGTTTTTTGCGTTATATAAAAAACTCATTTATCATACTATTTTTATGTCAAGCATTAATTGCAATGTTTCCTTGCGTACTTTTTGTTGAATTGTTTTTTTATTAGTTATTGAATTTTTTTTTATGCTCATGAAAGTAAAAAATGAAATATAGATTGGGTATTGGGGAATTGAGAGTGATGTGAGGGGGGGGGAGGGGCCATAAGAGCTTCCACCTTCACGTGGTTGGCCCTGTTTAGTAGAGAATAATTTATTGGAGCGATTTAATCTTAATCTTGGAGCAAACCTCCCTTGATCCAGCGTAGCAACAAAAAAGTCACTGTTGACTTAGTTGCCACTCTTTCAGATCGTGGGAGGCTTGTTCCAAGTTCATGCGACTCCAATAAATTGTTCTTGAAACGAAGAGGAGCTTATTCAGGTATGTTTTGACATTTTCAACATATGTTCTAACATTATCATAAGAATGCATCTTAGAGTAAAAAATGCTACATCAATTACTTGTATTTATTGTATAGATAATGATGGATTTTGATTGACTTGGCAGTGCAGGTACAAATCCTCTTGCATCATGAGCAATACAACTTGTCAACCAAGGTCATGTCCAGGATATTTTTGCTTGTGCACTTGACCAGGTTCGTAATGTCACATTTTGTAAGTTCCTTTACAGTTCATAATTCAATATTAAGCTTGTTCATGATTATTATCTAGGTTTTTTGCATGTGTTTTTTCATCTATTTGATTGTAAGCAACTCTGCATGTTTCCTGTTGTTCACTATGATTTCTCCCATTACCACTCCCAGGATGAATCTGAATTTATTGTTACATAGGTTACTTTATTTTTACTATGATTTCTCCATTTACGATTTCATAGGTTACATCATGGAAAGTTGTCAATCTCAGGTTGGTGATGAGCTTTATTTCTCTAGATTTGGGGCTTTTCTGATATTTTCTCCCTCATGTCATTCCTGCATCACCTCGTTGTTTGAGCATGCCAATTGTCTACCACTTGTACCAATTGGCACATGTCAATCTCTGAGTGGTGCCACATTTCACCTATTTTCAATGAGAGTTTAGGGTT
Source organism: Pinus albicaulis (assembly GCA_034641835.2). NCBI lineage: Eukaryota > Viridiplantae > Streptophyta > Pinopsida > Pinales > Pinaceae > Pinus > Pinus albicaulis. The sequence goes on along the minus strand of CM076577.1, from coordinate 117,834,262 downwards.
TCTCTAACATAGCTTCAGAAATCCGATTCAGTGCCTGCTTGAATATCGTCACATAATACTCATGGTTTGGATTGATGAGCATGTTCTGAATGGTTGTTTGATTCATAAGAACCACCCATATAGTCATCTTGAGATATTTCAGAAGTTTTCTCGGGTTTCCTTTTTCACCGTTTCTAGTGGGTGGGATGGTGTGGGGTGATCCATCAATACCGGTGCTCTTGTAGTAGGGAATTTTTTTTTGGGGATATAAAGGAGCATTTGATGTAGATATCCCATTGGATGCATTCATAGATGGGCACGAGAGGTCAAGAATTTAAATTAAAAATATGCAACCTCTAGCATGGCAACCTGAAGGCCGCGAGAGACACCGGTTAAAGATTGTTTTGTGCTGGCCTTAATATAGTCGTGATTTCTTTCTATTATCTTAATGCAAATATATAGTCCGGTCTCATTAAAATGAGGATTGTGGTTATATTTCTCTTTGGTTGTTTCTCTCTTAATGCTCCAAAAGTTGCCAAAAGTTGCGATAGTTTTTTAGTTTGCCTGTTACAACTTAAAAGTGGTTTTTAGCAATGGGAGTCATGTTTTTTAAGGTTCATACTAATATGAAGATCTTGTAATTCTATATTCAGCATAAGAGAAGATGGCCTCTGCTTTGGGCCGTATGACAACAATTGCCACATCTACCTCATTGGGTAACAATGGAAAGGGGAAGAAGTTGGGTGCAATGTTTGATAATTATGGCAGACAATTGTCTTCTCTTTCAGTTTTTTCACCCATTTCCTTTAATCGCTCAAGCAGAAGAGGGACTCTGAGATTACGCGACATAGAGAAGGTAGTTAATACAAGAGCTATGGAAAAGGAGTTGTACTTCAACAAGGATGGCTCAGTGACAAAAAAATTGCAGGTCAGAGAAAAAATTATGTTTAAAGGAAGGTCACATGCACGTGAAACTTCACTGCGGTGGATCTTTCCTTGTCCACTTATATTCAATTTTAATGTGTTATTTTAATTTTTCATGGAGGGTTGTTTTGGCATATGGTCTGGCATTCAATTTCACACTTACTGAAAGCATTGTCAATTTGTCTTGCAGGCAGTGTGAACAAACTTGTTGATCTTGTTGGAGTCACCCTTGGGGCGAAGGGAAAAATGTTGTCTTGGAGAGCAAGCATGGTTCTCCGAAAATAGTTAATGATGGTGTGACAGTAGCTAAGGAGGTAATTTGTAGATATGTGCTCTGGTTTTCTTTTTAACGTTGTATTAGTTCCCCCTCTTAAATGTCTTAGATTTGGTAGGCATAATTTGAAAACTCAAAGGTGAAAGGAAACATATTTGTTACCCAATGGTCTACTTGGCCTATGGACTAGCCACATTAGAGTAATGCATAAATATTTTCACAACAATAAAAGGAAAGGGTTATGGTTGAGTCAAATTTTATTGTTATTTACAGTGTAATGAAATGTATCTCAATGCTATGGTTTTGGCCTTTTTATTGGTTGAATTAGAGGACCCAGTTGAAAATATTGGGGCCAAGTTGGTAAGGCAAGCTGCAGAAAAGACAAATGATTTAGTTGGGGATGGAACCACAACATTTGTTGTTCTTGCACATGTTGGAATATTGAAAAATTCCAGAACAATGAATGGAGAATAAATCTCCCTTCCTCTAACACAGAGAAAATAAAAATTTCTTTGACAGGAGACAGAGTTTCAACACTTTGAAAACAAACTTCTATTCCCTTCAATAACTCAAAAAAAAACTATTACACTTCTTCCTCACTGAGAGGGATTACAAAATTATGACTGCTACAAAATGCAGTGCATAAAACCAACTCACTGTCTGTTCAAAACAAACATACTCTGTCTCTAAAACACTCTGTTGTGTTTTTCACTTTCGCACTGTTGTGCATACACACTTAAAAAGTTACACTCGGTCTTTCACTTTTTACACACTGCTATGTAATAAAAAATTTACGTATTTTCTATAAAAAAAACTACCAAGATTTTTTGTCCTTTTTATTTTTATATGTCGTAACATATAAAACATATTATAATAGACCCTCTTTTTAAAAAAATAAAATAAAAACTAAATTCTATGGCCCACCTTTCATTTCGCATATGATATATATATAACATATGTTTAAAACATATGTATATATTAAAGCATACATAAAATTAAATTATCAAAACATTAAAGAACCCTTTCCGTCGAACTTCAAAAGTCTGAATAGATTGAATTTCAAACCAAATTCGCGTTCCAAAATGGGATGTTGACGTCTGCCTAATTTTAACTCGAATTCTCAATCCAATGTGCCCTATAAAAAATTCGGGTCCGGTTTTTAGGTTTTCAGATTCCCTTCAATTTCATGCGATCCAATATTAATGCTCCACGTGTCCTCCTTTTGAATTTACAAAACTGGGGGGTAAATTTCTATTTGTTTAATTTTTGGTTGGTGAATTGCGTTAATGTGGTTGTTGTGTTTAAATACAATCCTGTACAGAAATATGGTTGCGGCCGTCTACAAAAAAAACTTGCAGGAATTTTAAATGTTGAATTAAATTTCTGGATTATGTAGAAGTTCAAAGAGTGACATAATCCCTTCCTCGCAACTAATTTATAAGATAGTGGAAAGTATGGTGAGAGGAAAATGGTGGGATTTACAATCAACCATATTCACTTTGAAAACAATGGGGAATTAAGAGACCATTATACCTAACAAGTCCTTATAAATATTGAAGTCGAGGCACAAATACATGACAACAACCTTTATATGAGAATTATTTTATTTGAGTAAGGGAATAGTAGTTGTAACTTAAGGTTGCAACAATGGTTCCATAAAACAATTACTTGTATCCGACTGCAGTAACTATGGATTAAAGTTGCAACAACTATGGCTTGAGGTTGCAGAAGTTGTAACTTGGGGATGCAACATTTGCGACTTAGAATAAAACACATTATATATATATATATATATATATATATATATATATAAAGAGATTATTATACCTGAAAAATACTTGTCAATATTGAAGTTGAGGCATCGATACACGGTAACAATCTTTATACGGGAATTATTTTATTTGAATAAGGGAACAATAGCTATAACTTAAGGTTGTAACAACGGTTCCATAGAACATTTGCTTGTATCTATTTGCAGTAACTATGCGTTAAAGTTGCGCCAACTATGGCTTGAGGTTGTAGGAGTTGTGGCTTGGGGATACGATATCCGCGACTTAGAATAAAAAATATTATATATGAAAGAAAGTATATATATTAATAGATCATTATACGTAACAAGTCCTTGTAAATATTGAAGTTTACGCATAGAGACACGACAACAACCTTTATACAAGAATTATTTTATTTGAGTAATGGAACAACAACAGTAACTTAAGGTTGCAACAATGGTTACATAAAACTATTGCTTATATCTAGTTGTAGTAATTGGGTGTTAAAGTTACAATAGCTATGCCTATGACTTAGAATAAAACAAATTATATATAAAATAATATATATATATATATATATAGAGAGAGAGAGAGAGAGAGAGAGAGAGAGAGATTAGAAAATATATTACAACAATATTTATTTAACTAGTATGTTAAAAAAATAAAATTTAATCGGTCGCAGGTGTGGGGGCATCTGGAAAGGTATGGATACCAATCCATTTAGAATATAAATGGCATAAACACCCAAATCTGTGATTAGTTTTTGAATATGGAAGATGAAAAACAAGAGATACATGCCTAAACAAATTAAGAAATGCTACTATTTTTATCACTCACGCATTTACATATGCTATTGTCTACGCACCTTCTATTGGTGGATGATGTTATCCTATTTCTTGCAGGATATAGTAGATAGGACTAGTATGTGAAGACTCATTAGAGCTCTAAAATAATTTTGGGTTTCATTTGGAATATAAGTAAACCTACTCAAGTCTACCGTCACTTTCAATGATTTGGAAGATATGTTAGAAAAAACAATCAACCAAGTGCACCCATTTGAAATACTTGGGATTTATGTTAAGATTTAATGACTATAGGTATGGAGATTGGTTCTTTCCATATCAAAAGGTGGGAAAAATAATCACAATATGGTTATCCTTGGGTGGCACATTAACCTTAGTAGTGTCCATACCAGGATATTGGCGTTCCCTAGCTTATATTCTTGTTGGTATCTTGGGAAATATTAGAAAAAAATGCTTTCATTTTATCTAGAAGGAAAGGAAAAGCAAAGGAGGCATCCCTATAGTAAAATGGAAATGGATTTCCAAGCCAAAAATCACATGATTCGTTGGATACTAAAGAATATTCATCATTTTTGGAAAGAATTATTTTCCAAGAGTCTTTGGAGAATCATAAAAAATTTAGGCTTGTGGCAGGATGTAATAAAATCAAAGTAAATAGGAAAAATTTCATATAAGGATAAATTTTACAAAAGTTCCAACAGTTCTTCCCACCATTTATCTTCCGGTATTCTGGTCCGTTGAAGTTTTATCAATGATTCAACAGCCTCAGTATATCTGAAAAAGGTAGGCTGAATTGGAAACAAATGCTTTACTTCATGCTCAAGATAAAATTAATTTTCCAATCTGTCATGAAGATTTTTTCCTGTTGGCAATGCTGCTTCTGATGTACTGGTTGAAGAATTGGCCTGATTGTCAACATACTTGTCCAATTTTTCAACATAGCTTTCAAGGTCCATTAGTTTATCCTCTGAAACTATAGGACTGAGCAATCCTTTTTTCAACAAAATATCAAATCTTTCTCTGAAGGAAATGATTTCTTCTTGCATATCTGAGCACCTTCGTTCTAGATTCTGCATAAGGGTTCTCTTAGTAAAAACTCTTTTTATTTCCAAAATTGTTTCGGTCCTGTCCTGAATACCAAGTTCTGCAAGTTGGTGTCTGGTTTGAGTGTTTAGAAACTGTATGAGTTGATTGGCTTCCTCAGGCCTATTTCCCAATTCTTCTCTTGTACTTTGAACTTCTTCTATAACCAATTTGACTAAATCATTATGTTCATACATAATCTGAATTGAAGACCAAACATCCTTTATTGATTGGATAATGTTGTCCCAAAGAATTTCATTTATTTCCTTTAAAGGTTTCTCCAATGTGAGATCCTTTTCCAATGCTTTAACCAATTTTTCTAATCTTTTGACCTCTCTTGTTTTATCAGCAACACTCATTTTTGAGAGATCATATCTTTGTTCTAAATTAGTAATTTGTAACTTTGTGTGCTAGAGTTTTGTTACTTGAAGTTTCAATTCATTCATTGACTTTATTAATTCTTCAGAACTAAAATTGGAAGTATTTACCTGTGATAGCTCTCTTGGCTGACCTGTTGTGGATGTACCTGTACCTGTAATTGCCTCTGTTTTTTATGCTGGAATAGTAGACTGCTTGTTCTTTAATGCCTGTTCAAGCTCTTTTTCTGTTTCATTTATTTGCTCATTCAGTTTCAAAAGCAAGTCCATCATTTCTTCTTTAGAATTTTTCTTTATCATCTCTTCAGTTTGTGGATGTCTTGAAGTTGGCAATTTCAACTTCTTTCTCAAAGCTGCAATATCATCATCTTTTTTCTTGATTAGGGCCTCTATACCTTTGACATCTTTAGGATTGTGACCCAGTCCAATGATTATTTCCTCAAATGTCTTTATCCTGTTTTCTTTGGCCTGAGAAGAGGCTTTTTCAAGCTACAATTGTGCATTAGTGTTCTCCAAAGAATCCTGCAACTTCTGAGTTGCCATTGCTTTATCGGTCAGAGTAGAATAGATCATTTCACCAGTCTACTTATGTAACTCAATCTGATCTAAAGGATGCATATCCTTTGCTAAGACTTCAAAATTTGTTCTAATATAATCTGCAGCTGTTTGAGGCTGCTGCACTTTTGGTTTGAAGTGACTCATTATCATTTTGCCTTGCTGAATGTCATATGCTGACATCAATCTTTCTTGATTCTTAGGAGCCATCTTCAAATATTGATTGTAAACCTGGAGTCATAGTGGATCATTCCTGGTTTTTATATTGATAAAGGTTTTCTTTATATCTCCTACATCTTTAACTGGTGGTTTGAAAGAAGGTATTTCAACACTCTGTTTCTTTTGCAGCTCTTTTCTCTGTAAAGTAGTGGATGCCCCACTGAATGTACCTATTTGTTGACTATCCAAATCTTCTCTCTGGCTATCAGGAATTTCCTGAACAAAATCTACTTCTGGAAGAGGATTTAATTTTTTTCTTTTAGCATGAGGTTGTTCTGAAGATCCACCAACAGGGGTAGCAACTTCAGCATCTCTCTTCTTGCCTTTTTCTATATTGATAGGAGTTTGTAAAATTGAAATTTCCGGCTCATTGATCTGAATAGGAGGAATTTGTACTTGACCCTATTCTTTAGAAGTCTCAGGTTGCTCTGTCATTGTGAATTTTTCAAATACTTGTATGTCAGGCTCCTTTTCTTTTCCTTTAGATTGTACTGTGGCCAATGCACTGATCTCCTGTAAATTTTGCTGAGAAGTCCCTGCAGAAGAAGGACCAATACCTGGTATTTGCACCTGTCCAAAAGAGTCTAGGTCAAGTATTTTCTCAAGGTCTTTCATTACATTTTCAACATTGACCTACTCACTATCCTGTTATACCAATGTTCCTTCCATCCATTCATCCATATTGGCATATTGTTCAATTTCTGGGATTTTGTGATGAATGTATGGTGATAGTTTATTTTTCATTCTTCTATCACAGATAAAGCTATTTGGGTCATAAGGCACCCAGTAAAATTTTTTTTGTAATCTGAGATATTCTTCTAAGATTCTTTCTTCTTCCTTTCCAGCATCTCTAGAGTTAATTGACTTTTGATCCTGAGTTGAGCCTTTTTCTTTGCATTGTAGAAATGAACTATATCTGAGTTAATCATCTGCCTGAAATACTCTAGTGCAAAGAGTCTCATGGGGACATATTTGGGCAACTTGAATGGGCACAATTCACATCCATATATTCTGATCTCAGTGTGATTTTGATACAAGTACTAGTCACCTACCCTATATTGTTTTGAGAGCTGTAGAATTTTCTTGATTTCATTATTGACTCTAGGAGGAGAAACTCCTGTTAACAAAGTGGTTGAAGGGTGTACAAATAGGTCAATAAACTCATTATAGGAGTAAGGAGAATCAGAGGAATTATGGGTGATGGCAGACCAAAATATCATAGACCTAGGATTTCCTTTGGCATCAAGTTTCTGAACATGGAAAGGGAAACTTTCTGATTGGTAATAAATCATGAGATGATATATAACAGAAGAATATTTGAACACTTTTTCATTCTCAAATCTCATGAACTGATCATGGATTTTATCAGCAATGTAAGATGCAAAATCATACTTGACAGCAGGGGACTGTCCAGGGGTAAATATAGACAACAATACTAGGGTTAATTGATTAACATATTCACTAGTATTGAAACCCATGATAAAGGATATCATATTCAGAATAAGCCTGCCCACATCAGTGAAAAAAGTATAACCATAGGGGGGAGAGCCTTTGGGCTGATGCTCTGGTAACATGAAGGTTTGACAAATGCGATTTAACTCTTCATGGGACAAATTGGCAGAATTTTCAAGTAATTCTCCCATGGACAGGGGAGTGAGGGCTTGACCAGGTTGAAATTGCAGCATTTCATTTATTGACTGAGTAGTGATTGGGAAAAGGATGTTCTGACTCAGGGACAAAACTTCTCTTTGATTGGGGTCATAGTTTGCATGGCAGTAATGAATTAACTCAGGAAAAATATGGATTGAGGGGAGAAGATACATGGGGAGATTGGATTCCCATAATCCAATAATATCAGAACCGTTTATAAAGTTATCTCTGCAGCGGCAAAAGGTTCGAAGAGGATTATCACTAAGAACGAGGTCTTTAATTTGAAAATCTCTATCTGCTAGGGGCAGATAGTCTAAATCTCTGTGAGGGGCATTCAAAGGTGTGACGTTCAAAGCCACTAGAACCTCCATTTCTGTTCTTGTGGATTCAGAAATGAATTTCAGGTTTTTGTGAAGAACAAACACAATTACAAGTTTTGGGAATGCAATTTACAATTCTGGGGATTGAACAAGACCAAATTGAACTATGTTTCTGTCTTTCGTGCGGAATTTAAAACAAAAGCTAGGATTTCACAGAGTTTTAACGGGAATTGGGGTAAATACTTCTTTTTGGGAGATGAACAGTGATTAAATAGGTACAGGCTATGGCGTACGAACTCTGGATTACTGGTATGCAATTGTCTTCAGCAAAATACAGTTGATGGCGCTTGACAGTTTGTTTTTGAAATTCTCTGCATGAGACTTTGGTCGTTCACAGAATAATGAAAATGACGCAAGAAAAATTGTTTTATTCACAAAGTCCAAAGGGTGACAGGGTTTTTTTTTATTTATTTAATGGATGACGTCAGCAGGTACGGAGGATGAGTCACGGGAGGCAAGCGGTAAGCGGTTTCCATCGCACCGCTTTTGCGGAAAAGTGGTTTTGGGCGGAGGGCGAGCGATTCCATAGAATGATTGACGCGTGGCATGGCACTGTTTGAAAACCGTCGGGCCATCGCGCGTTATTGTTCGGACGCAGATGGCTAGCGATATCATTAATAACCATTGATCTCAGATGGGCTGATCGAACGACGATGGGGACGTGGAAGTGACGGGGATTTAATATGGAGGGCCCGATGCAATTAAACGTTAATTAATCTCATCGGGGGGAATCTGATTGGCGGAGTTAATTAATCGTGAGGATTAATCAATTTGTTTATAAAAATACAGGAAAGTGATCGGGAAATGATTTAACCAAGGTTAGCGGTTAAGGGAGGTATTGGGGATTTTATAAAGGGTTTATAGTTTAACCTTGGGAAAGGGAGTCGGGCGATTTAAATGCACAGGGGAAGAATTATTTTTGTATTAAAACACGTAATAAAACATGTTTTAATTATTTTTTCAATATAGTTTTATTATATGATAATTAAATCAGATTAATCTAATTACCATAGGGGGCGGAATTTAATATTACGATATATTTAGCCAAAGGGGGCATAAAGTGGGTTTTTAATTTAAACATGTGGGAATAAATAACTTTGGCTAAAATTTATTAATGGGTTTTTGGGGATATTATATAAAAAGGAGTTATATATAATAGGAGAAGGTTATTTTTGTAAGGATTTAATATATAAAATCAATGTTAATATGACAAGGGGACAATGTAAACTCAAAATACATTAATATAACTAAGAAAGTGAAGATTTAAAAGCAAATTGCATTATAATCACTTCATCACTTAGACTTAGAATAAAATGTGATTTTGAGGGTTTTTTATGAAATAATGCATAATTTTCCTAAGTAAAATGAGATTTTACTTAGGAAAAGATGTTTAGAAATGAGTGAATGTTATGAAGAATGACTTCAAGTCAAAAGATAGTACAATTTCCTCTTGCTTAGGAGAAGGAAGATTTTCAAAGAATTCTTTAGGATTTCAGAAATTGTATGACTGAATTTGAGAATGCAAAAGTTTAATTTCATTTTCATAATTTTCAGAAATTATCTCGAACACATATTTTCAGTTTGGGAGAATATTTTCTTGATTTCAAAAGAAGAAATAAATCTCTTAAAAAATCCTCATCAAGTTGAAGTTCTAATATCTCATCCCTCAAAATAGCTAGTGATTGTTTTCTGAAATTATCATAATTATCATCATACTGATCATGTAAGTCTAAAAAATCTTCTGAGAACCTTGATTTTCTTAGGAATAGGTCATTTTGTAATAGCTTGCATCTTTTGAGGCTCCAAATTCACTCCTTCCTTTAAAAAAATATGAACCAAATACTCGAATTCTTATTTCCCAAAAGCACATTTGGATATTTTACATAAAAATGATTGTTCTCAATAATTTATATAACTTTTCCACATGTTTAGTGTGGTATTCCCATGATTTATTATAAATATGTGTATTATCAAAGAAAACCAACACAAATTTTATAAGATGGGATCAAACAAAATTGTTCTTAAGTCGAGCCCGCCGGACTTCAAACGACGATAAACCATAATTCAAACCAAATTCGTGTTCCAAAATATCCTGCTGACGTCGGTCAATTTTGTGACGCGAAAACCAATTGAATTCCGCCCTAATCTTTTTCGGGTCCAAAGTTGGGTTGGCGTACGGAGGGAGAGTTGTGATGCGAATTTCTTATCAAATTCGCCCTAATCTTTTTCGGGTCCGGATTTCCACTGCGCGAGTGGCCCAAACAAAGATCCACTCCTATCAATTTCTGCCATGTGTCCTCAATCAAATGTTGCCCTGTTCCTGGATGCGGGTGCATTCGATGGCGTTTAGGGCGATGGGACATGGATGTGGCGATTTCATATCAATCACATTAAGATTTAACGTTGTTCAATTAAGTTCCAAGGTTTTCACATCAAATCGCATTAAGTTTTAACACTGTTCAAGATCGGACCTCCACTCCCGTTAGCGATTCTGCATGCTCCAATATGATCCGGCCTTTGGCTCTCATTAATGATCAGAGATTAATTATGACGAGCTTCCTTCGATTGCATTGATAAAATGGCATTTCGCTATGGTTTTTCAGACGAGCCGGTTGCTAGGTTACACTGCTTGCTCACTGTGACGAGAAGTAGAAGTGGCCAGCTGAATTGCTTCTTAGACCTTGCTGCATATCTGCATTTCTCTCAGTCTGGTCCTTGTCTGTCTTCCTCTGTTTCTTGGAATTCTTCTTCTCTGTCTCCTCTTGTGCCCACTGCTGAGACTACACCCATGCCTCGCCTGCGTCATAGGATGCGTTGCCACAGGGGGAGCACTAGAGGTCAACCCCTGCGCGCTCCCTCCAGCCCCTCAACTGAGTCGTCTTCCGAGTCCAGTGATTATCACGCAAGTCGCTATCCAGATACTAGAAGTGGGCGAGGTCGGGTTGTAGGATCTGGCCACCGTATGGGCTCCCCTGCTCCACATTTCCCCAGCGCTTCACTTTCTCCCACGACGTGCACTGCGCATTTTTCCTTTAATTTCTCTCTGAACCGCCCACGCATCACAACGAAAATTACTGTGGTTTTCTGGGAGGAGGCCCAGATGGAAGAAAAATGCACCTGTCCGGCAGGAATGAGCTCAGACAAAGCCGGCCAGCATTCGGGCCTTCAGGAGGGGAGCGGTGGCATGACTGTGGAGGTAGCACCTAGTGATCCTGGACCTTCCGAAGGATGGTGCCGAATCGTCGAGGAGCCGGAGGAGTAGTTTGGTTAATTTGTTTTTCTTGCTTCGCGGCCCACTTAATTGTGCTGCTTTTAGATTATATTACTGTGCTGGACCTCTGTAATATTTATGGATTCTGTAAACATTCAAGACTGGTTTCCCCGTATGAGGGAAGTCTTCTTAATTTTTTGATGACAAATTTGCCATGTGTTTGGGCAATGTTTTTGACTTCGGTGTAATTTTATTCCCGCTGTTAATAGATTAACTTTACTTAGAAAAAAAAATGTTGCCCTGTTTCTATTTTAATCCTGTTTTTTGAAATACAGAGCCATGTTTATATGATTTTTTATAGTCGAAGCGCTGCAGGGTGGTTTATTATATTAATATTTCACGGTCGAATTATGTTCATAACAATTGGAAAAAAAATGTTGCCCTGTTTCTATTTTAAACATGTTTTTTGAAATACAAAGCCATGTTTATATGGTCTATGTATTATACTCTTTCTCTGTATATCTACAGGAACCTTTTTGCTATGAACAGGGTGGATGCTGTAGCGGGCTACTAATGGAAACAAGCGAGCCTGAACCTTACATCTCGGATGCAATAGATGGTTACCAATACTCCTCACATGATTAGCGTTTTTCTCTGTTCAAGGATTTTGGGTACTTTAATTTGTATTTGGAACAATGGACGTCGGTACTCTATCTGTTGCTTTACTATTCTACATACTGCCATTTCACTTTCTTATAGATGCCTCGGGCATATTTGGATGCTTTCTCAGATTTGTCAATAATCTCCATGTGGACCGTTACTGGGTTTTATATCATGTCCCTGTATGTGACATGGGGTATTTTTCTATCATTGTCTAGGGTGGGACTTCCACTTTTCTCGATGGATATTTGGGTTCCAATCTTCAGATGTGAAAATGTAATGACTTCATGGACTGTTTTACTTCATATAATATATTCAAAACAACGTTTTTTCTCTTGTGAAAAAAAAAAGATTAATGTTTATCACTCTGCCTTCAAAACTAGTGATGCTGGTTTATTGATATGGTTTGATGGTCTTTTTATATTTTGGACATATCACACTCACATGATTAGCGTTTTTCTCTGTTCAAGTATTTTGGGTACTTTAATTTGTATTTGGAACAATGGACGTCGGTACTCTATCTGTTGCTTTACTATTCTACATACTGCTATTTTACTTTCTTATAGATGCCTCGGGCATATTTGGATGCTTTCTCAGATTGTCGATAATCTCCATGTGGACCGTTACTGGGTTTTATATCAAGTCCCCGTATGTGACATGGGGTATTTTTCTATCACTGTCTGGGGTGGGACTTCCACTTTTCTGGATGGATATTTGGGTTCCAATCTTCAGATGTGAAATGTAATGACTTCATGGACTGTTTTACTTCATATAATATATTCAAAACAACGTTTTTTCTCTTGTGAAAAAAAAATGATTAATGTTTATCACTCTGGCTTCAAAACTAGCGATGCTGGTCTATGTTGCTGGTTTATTGATATGGTCTGATGGTCTTTTTATATTTTGGACATATCACACTCCTCACATGATTAGCGTTTTTCTCTGTTCAAGGATTTTTGGTACTTTAATTTGTATTTGGAACAATGGACGTCGGTACTCTATCTGTTGCTTTACTATTCTACATACCGCTATTTCACTTTCTTATAGATGCCTCGGGCATATTTGGATGCTTTCTCAGATTGTCGATAATCTCCATGTGGACCGTTACTGGGTTTTATATCAAGTCCCTGTATGTGACATGGGGTATTTTCTATCATTGTCTAGGGTGGGACTTCCACTTTTCTGGATGGATATTTGGGTTCCAATCTTCAGATGTGAAAATGTAATGACTTCATGGACTATTTTACTTCATATAATATATTCAAAACAACATTTTTTCTCTTGTGAAAAAAAAATGATTGTTTATAGTCGAAGCACTGCAGGGTGGTTTATTATATTAATATTTCACGGTCATTGGAACGCCCACAATTCATAACAAATATTGGAGATTTATTGTCCTGTTTTAAAGTTTCATTTTTTTTTTTAAATTGAACCCGTCGTCGGTATACCGACACCTTGTAAGCATCGGAATTGCGATAGCTTAAAAACGTCAGACCATATTTCGCCGGAATTGCGACAGTTTACAAATGTCGGAAGAGCGACGTTCAAAACGTCGGACCACATTTCGTCAGAATTGCAACAGTTTACAAACGTCGGAAGAGCGACGTTCAAAAATTCGGACCACATTTCGTCAGAATTGCGACAGTTTCCAAACGTCGGAAGAGCGACGTTCAAAACGTCGGACCACATTTCGTTGGAATTGCGACAGTTTACAAACGTCGGAAGAGCGACGTTAAAAACGTCGGACCACATTTCGTCGGAAGTGCGACAGTTTACAAACGTCGGAAGCGCGACAGTTTGGGAAATGTCGGAAGAGCGACGCTTGTTTGGAAGCCACGGAAAAAGTGTCGGTAGTGCGACACTTTGTAAATGCGTCGGAATTGTGACGGCATGGCAAACCACGCTTTGCCCGTCCTCGAACTGTCGCTCTTGCGACGACTATGTGTCGGAATAGCGACGATTTGGCCGTCGGATATTGCGCCAAATTTTCTAGTGTATAAACACTTCCTCCAAAGCATCTATACCTTTTATTGAAATTGGTGGAAAATTTATGAACCACTTACGAGCTTCTCCATCCAAGCTCTGAACAAAGAGTCTTGACTAGACATATACATGTTCAATGTTTATGTTATCTGCATAACTGTAAAAGGAAACTAGGTGTTCTTCAACAGATACTCGTTCTCCCTCTCCCGTGTATTTTGGAAAATATTTTAGATAATCCCCTTGAGAAAGAGGATGCAAAGGTTGAGGAAGAGCGAGTGGTGCATATCTTGCAACAACAATCTACTGCATCCTTGTAGGAGCAGGATGAGTCATGACTTGTTGAGGTAAAAATAGTGGAAAATTTGCTAATGCAGAATTCTGAATGCTGGAAATTTCAGTTTTTGGAGTTTGTACCTGTTTTGGAATTGAAGAAGATTGAAATTCTTGGGTTGTTTTTTCAGGCTTGGGAGCTAAAAACAATGGATTTTCAAAGAAATGGACATTATAAGGCTTCATTTCAAGCTCTCCAGGAGAATAATTTTCATATGTAGATTCTTGAAGCCTTGGGGCAACTTCAACCTTGTCCTTCTGAGCTAAAAATTTAGAGAGATTAAAGTTCAAATTTTCAGGAAGGTTACCTCCTCCTTGATGAGAATTAGATGAGCCAATAAATTTGTTTTGAGACAAAGGAAAATAATCTTGTTGTGGGCTAAAATAGGATTGATATTCAAGATGATTTTGAAGAAAACTCAAAAAAAAATTAATATCTTCTTTAGTTAAAATAGCTCTATCTAGGAAGGGTGCAATTTCCAACACTTGTTCTAATTCCCATTCTCTCGGCACAAAGGTTTCTGATTTTTGGTTTTCTTCACTGACACCTAAAACCTATGATGTATCTTCTTTCACTGGAATAATACTTTTTTTTTTAATTTACTAAGTGGTGAATGAGAGATAATTTCAGCTGAATCTAGGCTAACATCATCTACTTTGTCTTTTATGGAAGCAATTTCAACTTGAAATATTTCAGAAGATTCTTTTGAAACTGAAACTTCTTTAGGTTCTAAGATAGATGATGGTGCCTTTTCTTTTGGAATGTATTTTGAATGCACTTTTTTCACTAAACGTGATGTATCTTCAGTTGATTTCTATTTCCCTCTTGCACCCTTTGTGATCTTCTCTAGGTCAGAAACTGGAATCACATGAGGTGATCTCTGATTTCTTCTTCTTGTGGTAGGCGGTCTTGAAACCACTCGTCCTCTTTGTGGAGTTGCCAGGTGAACCAATTACAATCAGAAAGAGTGACTAGTCTTTATTCACCTTTAAAAACTAGTACTAGGCATTCATGAAAAAACTTCGGGAGAACACTGAGTTCAGAATCTTTGTCTCCTAGGAGATGCACCAAAAGATGTTATCGCTAGAATTGGCACTTGGATGGTGAGAATCACTTGACCAGACACATCTTAATCTAAAGGGATTTTCTTATAATTTGATTGCGTTTTTTGGAAAGTTGATGAAACTCACACACACTGAAAGGGTTTTTCACTAGGTAATAATCTCTCACACATATGAGGGCACTGGTGCATGATGTGGTAGAATGGTTGAGTTTGTATCTTGATGGTTAGAATAATGGAATATAAACAGTGGATATGTAAAACAGAAGCCCACTGCTAAGAGGAAAGGGTGACACAAATTCTAGATCTGAAATGTATAGTGAATGAATGCTTTTAAAAGAATTACAAGAATCTCACTCTACATTTAAGAATCCTATTACAATGAATTCTTCCAACTAACATGATCTCATGAATTAGGAATGCTTGATAAATAAATAGTGACAAAAAAAAATTAATCATGCATGCTAGATCAAAAGAATTATAATAATATGAAACATGATTTAATTCAACCTCAAGGAATGCTTATGAAAATCACCAATTCATATTGAATCAGGAAAGCTTGAAACAAGACTTTAAAAAATAGATCAATATATCTAAGATGTTCACAAGACTAATAAAAGCATGAGATAGAACTTTTATAATAAATCTCGAAAGAGATATAAGATATGTAAAAGCAGAAAGGGAAATAATACACGCATCACACAATTTATGAGTCCTCAAGAGTGCATCTGGATATATTATAAACTCAAAATATACAACACAATATACAATAAGATGAACAACCAAAACCCCTTTTCTTCCTTGCTTTACATAGTATATATATAAAAAAATGAGTTTTGTTAAAGCCTCCAAAAAAAGTGTAATTCTGTTTCAGATACTTTATTACAATCCTCTATGTATAGTAGAGCTTATCTTAAACATAACAAAAAGTAGACTGAAATATAAATGAAGATAGAACATAACAGTATGGAGCTCAAAATGGCTGAGTTGAGGTGGTTGGGTGCTCCTCATTTTCTGGATAAATGCCTCCACAAAAACTGCAACTGCCAACTGAAAAGGACACCTGGAACTTTATATGCAAAAGTGTAGGAATAACCAACTGAAACTGACATCTGGAAGGTAGCTTGAATGGATGACACTTGGAAAAACACCATTACCATTGAGGTTGCATTCACTTTATCACTACTTAGTGTCATTATTTCGAAACCAAAACCAAAAAGAAACCTTTTCTCCTTCTTATGCAAAATCTGAAAATAATAGCTACTTTCTGGGTTTGCTTGTAAAACCAGATTTTCTGGAAAAGGTAGCTATTACGGAAAATTTTGTAGATAAGCCAAAATGATATGATTCTTCAGATTTTCATTGTTTTAGATATTAAATCATTAAATATCTAGTATAGAATCAAAAATCGTAATAACTTCTACCTTAGTGACCCTCTTATTTGGCTTTCTCTTCTGTACTTGCTTTTTTCTTATGACCCTTATTTAAAAACCGATACCATCCTGCTGCTTGGAATGGTGGCTTTGCATGGTGATCAAAAAAACAGGTATTGGCCAGTTCTGAACGGTTCACCTTACCACCCTTACCAATTATGTTAACAACTATCTTAACCAGTAATGCACAACTGTAAAACAAGGAACAACAACCTTCCACAAAGCCCTGACTGCTAGCACTCGGTAAAAAAAAATTTTGCTAGAGCATAAGAAAATGTTTGTTGTAGATTTCACGAGGGTAAATGGAAAGAGAGCTCTGAATGCCCTAAATCATGGTGAGAGAGAGTGTGACACGAAATCAAATGATTTAAATGTTTGGTGCCAACTCATTTCACCAAACCTTTCATTCCATCACATTATTAACTAAAATATCCAACTCCTTTTAATGAATCCTCCAATTAGAAATAACCACATTTCATCAAGGTAAGACCTCTTGTTTTAGCAGACCTTCAATATTCAAAGAGCAGTATCTTTTCACCTGAGTAATGCCTCTTTTAACTCCTTGTACGAATTTTGCAGAAAATAGATACTTACTGGGTTTCTTGTAAAACTTGATTTTCTGAAGAAAATAATTGCCTTTCTAGAAAAGATAGTTATTCATGTGTTATTCCTAAAGCAACTGATTACTCTGACATTTTTTCCTTAGCGGATAGAAAATATCATGGTGAATAAATGAGACTTCTCAAGCTAAACCCATGACCTTAACTACTCAAAGCAGTTAAAAGACTTATTTAAAGAAACTTTACCCTAATAACTCTATGACACAAACAAACTATTGGACTCAAAATTATTTTGTATTTTGTTAAAAAAGGATAAAAAATAATACACATTTTAACCTCCAGGACCTTCAACCATAGGTTAAGAGACAAGAGAGGATCAAAGACACAAATATAATAGTGACCAGACTTCGAAAAATTGTAGTGCTAACACATACATATATGCATATGTAAACATAAACATAATCATAGTCACAACACACTTACCAAATATCGTAAGGTCAAGGTTAAGAGAACTTCATTTATCTATGTACAACATTGAGAACCACAGTTCCCAACTTATCCAAGGCATTTAACGCCTCAAATACCTTTACTTTACCTTACACAATTACCTTTCTCATAACTTCTCTACCATCGTCCATTTATCCTAATGAACCCCACCAATCCAACTGATTGTCATACTATTTCCTTAAACTACCCTTACTCATGCACCGAGCTTCATTCAAGCCTTACGTTACCTATTGGGTACCACATAGCTCTCCCCGAGCTCCATCAAATTTCCTCTTTCCCAACCAATTCCCAAGACCCAAAAACATAAAAGGTAAGAGCTAGAATAACAAGAAGAAAACCATGAAAACCAATCACAATATGACACCGCAAACAAAGTGGCAAGGCCTTTCACTAAACATAAACAAAACTGCAAATCAAGCGCAAACAAATCATAAAATACCAAAAGCACCAGACTGAAAACAAATACCGTGACTCAATCAACATGGTTCCTAGTGCTTCCAAAGGAAATATCAGCCCGAGTCTTCTTCAAGGTTTCATGGAAGTCTCTTTCCATGCAATCCCCTGCATCATACTACCATAAACACATAAGTTTCAGTGCATAATTAAATATAGCAATATACTAGCTATCTTACCTTGAAGTGTCAAGCACGTTGCCTTGTAGCTTAACACACATGTCAACCACATGTTCCAAAGATCAAGACAACATATCTATCAATTTGAAATCAACCTTTACCAAGTCTAACAACCATGTCATAATCAACAGTCAACTCACATTCATCAATCATAATACATAACGCTACAACTATTACCTACTTACACTCAAGTATATATCAGTTGTCTCAACACATATGTGTTAGTACAAGCATCTTAAAACAATATCATTTCTTCATGCAATCTTACATACACATACTCATATCATGCAATTAATAAAACATTCAAATAACATATAGACAACATAATAGATAGAAAACCCTCGAACACCAATATACGACATAATGAAACAGTCAAGCACCAAGTATACGACATAGGAAAACTCATACCTTAATGTATCTCACGGGAGGTTATCTTGTCTGCATAATCAAACTATATTAGCCCAATATAACCTCTCAAAATATCAACTCAACCATAAATAAGGTCATGATATCCATAACGGTAACTATCTAACATGTTCACATCATAAACTCATAAACAATTTTCATTCATGCATAACAATCACATGTGCACATTCAGTCTATATTAGTACAACACAATATCAAAAATATATCGACCCATACATGAATGTAATAACCCTAACCATCTGCATAGGCAAATCCAAATTAGAATGATACATATAACATCAAGATCCTAAGTACAATTACCATAACCCTCATGCATATAACGATAACACATATAACAATAAGTTACTATTGTTCATGACTAACTGACACATGTACATATGATCACATTGATTAACTATCATTTATCATACATTAACCATAATAAAAATATAATGACAAGAATATAAGTAACCCTAATGCTTCTAATAATCCATTAACTAACATATATGCATGAAAAACATACAATACATGTATGACAGTCCACTCTTACCCCAAAGTCTAGTCTTGCAACCTCGCTCTAATAGTTTGCATCTCCTACTCTATCTAACCAACATATCAACATCATATTTTATCAACAACATCATGATGAAATAACTACATACAATGACCTAACAATGCATATCTAACCTATTATGCATGGATAACCATAACCATAAAATTGCATGGACAACAACATATAGACACGGACATGCATAACAAATGCATAACCGACATACATGCATGATGACCACATCCAGTCAACAACATCATCAACTTTCAACATGGACACACCACTGCAACTATGAGCAATGCCATGCATATGCAACAAGAAAATAGGCCACAAGCATAAGTAACATATATGCAATCGACATGTATGCATGACAAACATCCATTCCAAGTGTTGAACCATGCTTTGATACCATTTTGTAACATCGGCCTCCCACATCTACCCAAGTAACCGACCAATCGGGGTAAACATGTGACAAATAGTTACTATGATATGATTCAACTCCCTATATCTCAGTTAAGGAAGTGGAACCGACAGAACACAACCAACCTGGCCTTCTACACATGTAATAGAACCCCCTAGGATCCATCCAACCCATCTAGATGACAAACCCCAGAGACAAACTGACATTTTACTGCATTAAAGCCTCATGCGCTTCCATGATAGGGGTGTGCATGTTAATGGGACCATACATTTTGTTATGAAACCAGCTCCAAAAATAAAATAAAATAGAGATCCATGCCTTAGAAATAAGCCACTTTGAGGGAGAAACCTCCTTTACATTTCATAAATGAAAAATTCTTGGATGATGAAAATGACAAAACCTCCTTTCTGTATATAGGAGTCCATGGAGTCACAATATAATCCTAGCCGACCTAACAATAATAATGTAAGGGCTCAATAATAACAATATGAGGGCTACATGGGTACAACAATAACAATAAGGGGGCTACACTATCAACAATATGGGGATACACTAGTATTATAGCGATCTAACACGCCCCTCTCCTTCAAACAAGTGTTGCCCTCAACGCTTGATTATTTCTGGATGCTTATGTATAAAATTCTCATCCTCCCACATGGAATCTTCAACGTTTAAGTTCTCCCACTTGATGAGATACTCTGAAATTGATCGATTTGATAGTTTTCGAGTTCTTGTTTTTGTGACTGCTTCAGAACTTCTTTTGATGCGATGTTGATCTTCCTATTGTTTCATTCGATTTTGCACCAAAGTTAGGTTATCCTTTGAGAGTTGGAGAAATTGTTGTTGATGCTCGATGTGATCTTGTACTACTTTATTATCCATATTAGATTTCATTTTATCCTTCAAATCATCCAACTAAGCCTCCATTTTTTCTTTTAAACCATCTATGTCATCTTTGATTTCTCTTTGTAAGATTGAAATTTGTTGCACTTGGTACCCTAATTTTGATATCTCATATTGCAATTCTTCCTCTTCATGCGTCATATTAGAGCTTTCTGAGGGCTTAATGGGTGTGGAATTATTTTTGGGAGGCATTATAGAACCTAATACTGATAAAAATACTTCAATATGCCCTCGAAATCACTTCAAACTGCTTTTTCAAATAAACGTTGTACAATTTTAAAAAACAAATACATGCCTTTTTCTTTCTTTTTAGGAGGTCAATATTGAAGTTGAATTATCTCTATGATTTTAGATCTTCAATATTTTAAATTTGGTCCATTAGTAGCCCTATGAATCTTCTTTCAAATTCCACAAGTCTAACCTAATTTTTATGCTTCAAGATAAAGTTATGCCCAATCTCCCACAATGACCTAATTATGGACTGGTTCAATAGAGAGAACTTGTATGGTGTGCCATGTGTCATTGTTTCCTCCTTCAGCTCTGAAATTGATAAACATGAAACTAAAATCTGTGTAATTTCGACCACTTTTTACAGAATTCCAACCTAATGCTCAGAGAAAGAGTTATGACGATTTTCCCAAGGTCACCTCTTTTAGATGAAATTTAGGAGCCTGAAAAAACCCCAACTTCCACAGTTTAATGTATCGGAAAATATTGTGAACCAAGATCTGAAATTTTTACACGAAGTTCCTCAGGATTTTGGCTTCTCTTGGTAAAAATTTCAGCTTTTGAACCTTCGTAGAAAAATAGTTATAGCGAAAATGCCACGATGTCCTATTTGGAGCAATGAAACCCTAGAATCCAAAGCTCTGATAACAAATGTTATGAAACCAGCTCCATAAATAGAAGAAAAGAGAGATCAACGCCTTAGAAATAAGCCACTTTGAGGGGGAAACCTCCTTTACATTACATAAATGAAAAATTCTTGGATGATACAAATGACAATACCTCATTTCTATATATAGGAGTCCACGGGGTCATAATATAATCCTATCTGACCTAAAAATAATAATGTAAGGGCACAATAATAATAATATGGGGGCTACATGGGTACAACGATAATAATAAGGGGGCTACACTAACAATAATAAGGGGATACACTAGTATTATAGGGATCTAACACATTTTCTCCCACAGCAAGGCATTCCTGTGACTAGGGACTTTTCAAGGTGTTTATGTTCCAATGGCTTCGAATTTTGTGCCACTTTTTCAAGGCCAAGACTCAGTTCATTGCCAAGAAATCCATGAAAAATCCAGAAATGAAAAGTAAAATCGAAACAATGATACAGATGCAAATACTTGAACAAGGACTTGACTGGACCCCTACTAGCCATGACATACATTTCTTCAAACATGTCACAAAGAGGCATTCTACAGGTTTAAACAACATATCTGAGCATAGGGGTCTCACACTTATTCGAGAATCACTAAGAAGCACTGATGCCTCATCAAAATAACTGTTGTTTACCATCTATTAATCCATATATTCATTGTACATTTAGGGAGTAATCAAAGTATGATGAGAGCCATACATTATCACTATCATGAAAATCACTCATAACTGACATATAACCAACAGAAATATCAAGGGTATAACAGCCATATAATCAACATATAAAAAATTATAGTTACCCATAAAATACCAAGGAGAAAGAGCTCTTATTAATGATTGCATAGGCTGACCAAGTATGGGACTTTGATGAACCATTCTACCATAGATTAGGTTGAACCAAATCTTTCTTTTAGCTTGTCAACCTAGTGCCATATTCCAAGCATGAATGTGGGATCTCATAAAACAAATCAATCAAAACCAAACCAAGGCTTCCATAGGTCAAACCACCTAAACCCTCCACTAGTGATTCCACCTCATGGTCGTACATCACTATCCATCACCAGATTGGTCTCTACCCAAGTTTTCCAGGTATCTATATCATTTGTTCCAACCAGGGCACCTAAGACTAGTAACTCAACCCATGGTTGATGTTGGGCTTCCAAATCGTTTTTCCAACCAGGGCTTCTAGGACTAGTAACTCAACCCACCAAGGGCTTCCAGAGTTTTTTTCCAACCAAGGCTTCTAGGACTAGTAACTCGACCCAAGCTAATACAGGGCTTTCAGAGCATTTTTCCATCCAAGGCTTTCAAGAACTAATAACTCAACCCACAACCAAAGGCACATGAAAACCAACCAGAAAATAAAATTAAACCCACAACACCATGTCTATCCAGGAAATAGAAAGGCTAGGAAAAACCACTGTCAATCCAAGCAAACCTTCATGTCAATGACAGATCATACCTAAATAACCACATACATATTTCATGCATGCCAAAACTAGTAAGGAGATCATACATGCAACTCGGTACTTGAAATAAAAATCCATTGTATTTTTTGATCTCGATGTCCTCTTATGATTTCCTTCTTTTCTTTTGTCTTCTTGCTCTAAATCCCAAGTGTGCCACGCTTCTCCAAGACTGCTCCAAGAAAACTCTAAGTGTCCAAGAGTATGAGAGAGAGAATAGAAGAGATAGCTTCATGCTAGAACTGACAAAATGTTACCAACTGATCCTCAGAAGCCTTTTTATCAATGATGCCTCTATTTTCTTCATTTTCCATTAGATTCCTTTATTTTCCTTCTCACGTGAAATTTGTGACCTTTCACCTTCCTTTTCTCTTATTTTCCATTATTTTCATAAATAAAATTCCAATTAATGCCTCATGCCTTTCCAAATCCTTCGCCATTTCCTTTGCCAATTTCCTTTAGCCATAATAAACCAAATGAACACCCACTAAGATGTTTTTCCCACCATTCGGCTTGGAATACATGTCCCATGACCTTGGTCTTATATATATATATATATATATATATATATATATATATATATATATATATATATATATATATATATATATATATATATATATATATATATATGATTTTTTTACCAGGGTTGTTACAAGTAGCAACAATAGTGAGAGGTGTTGCATGCAATAGATTATAAAGATGTTGGATCGGGATAGATGTGAATCCCTTTCTTGTTGAGAGAGAGTGTTGAAAATGGCAACAAGAAAATCTTGATTTAATTTTCCCTTTAATTATATTAGGAGAAAATTGTAATTATGTATCACAAGACAACTTGAATGAGTTAACTAAGTTATTTTGACTTAGTTGATTCAGTTAATTCGAGTTGAGGGCATAACTTGAGTCATGTAGAGTGGTTCCTACTTTTTAGGATCCTAGGTTGAGTTTATTTTGAGTTCTAATTAATTAATTTAATAAAACTAATTTAAAGTCAGTTAAACTAGTTCCAACTGTTGTAGTAACTAATGGGAGGTCAAATAGTGGGGTGCATACTATATAATCAACCAGTTAATTGATAAATCAACCATAATTAACTCATACATGTGTGATATACAAGCTACCTAGTTGAGATTGGATTTCAAGGGAAATGTACTATCATTTTTATAATTATCCAAGTTGTACATGTGGTGCATGTAGTTAGAGAAGGGCCTATGGGGATTGTGCAGTTATGGATGAGGAATTTCCCTAAAAAATAGGGGTTAATTCCAAAGGAAACAATGCAAGGAAATATGGAATGGGCAAGTATAAATTTTTTTAAGTATTGACAAGAGCAGGCTTGTGAAGTAGTGTGGTAGATTATACTAATGCAGATATTGTTCAGGATTGAACAAGCATTGTATTTCTCCTCTATTTTCTGATTAATGGAATATAGATAGGAATGGATTTTGAGTAATGGATTTCCCCTAGATATATCCTTTTTTATTTGTGTT
This sequence comes from Pinus albicaulis, assembly GCA_034641835.2. Taxonomy (NCBI): domain Eukaryota; kingdom Viridiplantae; phylum Streptophyta; class Pinopsida; order Pinales; family Pinaceae; genus Pinus; species Pinus albicaulis. The sequence continues at coordinate 117,809,745 of CM076577.1, read as the reverse complement.
AAATTATGATGTATGCTTTTGATATTGCTTCTCAATCGTGAATTTCTTTCTGCAGATGAGTATAGTAGATTTGAGTCTTATGTTTTAGAACATTTCATGAGCAGTATTGAATCTACATTAATTTCTACATGAAATATGAAGCGGAATTATTTAAGGATCAAAGTAAACATATAATAATTCAAAAATGTGTAAAATAATTAAATAAACAGTCTACAATTTGAATCAATCAGATTGGCCAACAAATGAAGCCTTCGCATGCATTTTAGTGAAGCAAGGAAATTTTAGCCTACTTCACAAAAATACATGTTGAGCCTTCATTACAAAGAAAAATTGAAATATTCATATTGGAGAGTACTTTTTTCTCATATATCGTACTTATAAGACCTCCCTTCCTTGATCCTTCTAATGAAAAGTACCCTAAACTAAGAGGATTCAAGAGCCTACACGATATTCTAATCCTTTAAGCCACACCCAGTGACTGTGGGAAGGTTGTATAAGAGGTGTTACATATGTTTTAGGGAGGGAAATACCTCTGTTTAAACAAAGTCGACGTCTATGGTTTACACAACCTTTGAGGAAGGTAATTGCTCTTATAAAATGCTAGTGATCGGCAATGATTTCTATGTAACATTAATTTTGCACATAGATATTTCTGTTGTGCAAGAATATGCCCAATTGGATCAATTTTGTAGGGTTAAAGTCAAGGTTTGTGTGCCTCAAATAAATGCACACCAACACCTGTACTTAATTTACTGTGTGATAATGATCATTCCAGCCTAAATATAAAAATAAAAATAAAAAATTATGAAACATATCATAGTCATTTTCATAAAGGAAATGTTATACACTGAAATCCAAGTTTGTCGGAATAGAAATTGATCATATCTGCCAACGATCATAGTTGGAACACATATAAAATCTTAATAAAAACTAATTACACTCTTGGTAATGAAATTTTAAATGGGGCATTATTGGAAAATTCCTAACCTTAGGATATAACCTTGCATCATTTCTGAAAAATATCCTACATAACTATGTTTCTCATTTAAACACAACTTTCACATAAGGCAAGTCGAAGCAAAACTTAGAATGTTGTATGAAATATGAAGTATAAATATTTAAGGTCAAAGTAAATATATAATAATGTAAAATGTGTAAAATAATTAAGTAAACAATATACAATTTGAATCAATTAAATTGGCCAATAAATGAAGTCAATGCGTGTATTTTAGTGAAGCAAAGAAATTTTGGCCTGCTTCACAAAAATGCATGCCCAACCTTCATTTCAAGGGAAAATTGAATGATTCAACTTAGAGAGTTTTTTTTACTCATAATTAAAATTAATACAATTAAATTTTCTAATTTAGTGATTTGAAGGTCGAAGTTAATGTAAATGAAAGTGCTGGAGAAATTGTAGTTCACATTGTCTCCCCAAAATTGTCGACAACTTGTGAACAACAGAAACTTACTAGAAGAAAATTATTGTGTAAAACTAGTAATTAAATAGTATACAATTTGAATCAATAAAATTGGCCAAAAGATGAAGTCAGGGCATGAATTTTATTTAATTCACAAAAAAAAACGCCAACCTTCATTTCAAGGCCAAATTGAATGATTCAACTTTGAGAATAGTTTTTTAATCATGGATAGCATTAATACAATTAAAAAAAATTATTTTTTCACATATATATTTATGTTGTTCAATAATACTCCAAATTTCATGGATTTCATAGAGTAAAAGGTGGGGTTTGTGTGCCCCAAATAAATGCACACCAAGAATGTTTGGGAACAAGAGGATGAACTAAGAAAAATCAAATTTTAATTTTAATAGTTCAAACTTGTAGTTTCTTGATTAAAACCCTATAAGTAAGCTTTGATGACCTCATTTTAGTACTAATTAGGTTTAAATGTTGCTAAGTGATATATATAGATATGGAACTTAGGGTTTGAAAAGTTTATTTTAGGGTTTTTCTATATTGTATATATTTTTTAGGGTTTTAAGTTTAAGATTAGGTCAAGTGACCTAGCTAGGGTTTGAAGATAAATAGGTAAGGAAAATGGAGACAAATAGGATTAGTTCTTATTTTTTGTTTGGAAATAAATTATATCTAATGTTTTAATGACATTCATTGATTTAAAAAGTCCTAAAAATGAATTCCCAACACAAATGAAAATGGTGACTAGAATTATATGGTTTAAGAGAATACAGGAATTTATGGGGTTCACTATCAACTAGGGCTTTTCTACTAGAATCCAGTAATTAAGATCAACCCAGGTGCTAACATACCATGATAATACCTCAAGAAAATACCTAGCATTTCAATGTTAAACAAATATTAAAATATGAAAACTTAAACCAATCTCAGAAAAACACATAGTACCTCATAAACCAACAAATTTCAACATCGTGAGCATCAATTCCACAACATTACCACTCTTCCTCAATAGTATAATTCCAAACAATAAAAATAAAAAGGTAAAATAGAGTGAACTCCTTCTTCTTGTCACCAATGTGTTGCGATTTACAAATTATAAGTCTCTTCCTATTTACACATGACCTAAGAGACCTTTGAAATGTGTAGGGAACATTCCTCCCCACATAGCGTGAAGTACATCCTCATAAAATTTGGGTGGAAAAGAACTCATCCTCATTAAATTTTTGTTGTGCGTGAATGCTCCAAATTGGATTGATTTTATAGGGTAAAAGGCATGGATTGTGTGCCTCAAATAAACACACACCATGACCTGTAATTGATTTGCAGTGCAATAATGACCATTCCATCCTAAATATACAAACATTCTCTACAACAAATCATACTCATTATCCTAAAATAAATCTTACTCACTAAATTCCAAGTCTGCCAATGTATCAATTCATCATATTTGTTAGTGTTCAAGTCGGGAAAAATATTCACTCCCGGGCCAAACCAATTACACTTTTGGTAATGAAAATTAAAATGGGACATGATTGGACAATACCTAACCTTAGGATATAACATTTCATCACATCTGAAAAATATCGTACATAACTAGATGTTTCTAACATATAAACAACTTTCACATAAGGCAAGTCGAAGAAAAACCTAGAATGTTGTATGAAATCTGAATTATAAATATTTAAGCTCAAAGTAAATAAATAACAATGTAAAAATGTGTAAAATCATTAAATAAACAATCTACAATTTTAATCAATCATATTGGCCAATTAATGAAGCTTGGGCCTGCATTTTAGTGAAGCAAGATAATTTTGGATTGCTTCACAAAAATGCACAATCGACCTTAATTTCAAGGCCAAATTGAATGATTCAACTTGGAGAGTATATTTCTACACATAAGTAACATTAACACAATTAAAGTTTTCCATTTTATTGGTATAAAGGTTGAATTTAGTGTAAATTAAAGTGTTGCAACAATCGCAGTTCACAATGTCACCCCAAAAGTGTCAACGATTTGTGAACAACAAAAACTTACTGGAACCGAATTAATGTGTAAAATTAGTAATTAAATAGTATACAATTCGAATCAATCATATTGGCCAAGAAATGAAGCTTGGGTGTGCATTTTAGTGAAGCAAAGCAATTTTGTCCTACTTCACAAAATTGCACACCCAACCTTCATTTCAAGGCCAATTTGACTCATTCAACTTGGAGAGTATTTTTTCACTCATATAGTAACATTAATACAATTAAATATTTTTAACTTTTCACATATATATTTTTTTCGTTCAATAATACTCCAAATTGCTTGGATTTCATAGGGTAAAAGGCAAGGTTTGTGTGCCTCATATAAATGCACACCATGAATGTTTCGGAACAAGGGGATGGACTAAGAAAAATCAAACTTGAATTTTAATAATTTAAAATTTTAGTTTATTGGTTAAAACCCTATAAGTAAGGTTGGATGACTTCATTTTAGTAGTAATTTGGTTTAAATGTTTCCAAAGGATAGATAAAGAGATATAATCACTTAAGGTTTGCAGGGTCTATTTTAGGGTTTTTCTATATTGTACATTTTTTTAGGGTTTTAAGTTTAAGATTAGGTCAAGTGACCTAGTTAGGTTTTGAAGATAAACATGTAAGGAGAATGGAAATGGTGACTGTAATTCTAGGGTGTAAGAGAATGAAGGAACTTATGGGATTCATTATCAACTAGAGCCTTTCAACTAGCATTCAATATTTAACATCCACTTGGGTCTTGACATGCCATGATAATACCTCAAGAAAATACATAATATTTTAATGTTAAACAAATATTAAAAGATGAAAAATTAAAACCAATATAAGAAAAACAAATGGTACCTCATAAACCAACAAATTTTATCATCATGAGTGTTACACCATTTTTTGGTCATCTAACCTATTATCATTAGATGGACCCAAGTACACCATGTAAGACCAATTTTACCCTAAGTAAAATTGCTTTCACTATGTAAAATAACTTAATAAAACACATTTATTAGGTTGTTTATGGTCTAAAAAGGAAACCCCAAAGGGAAATATTAAACAAATCTATATTTGTTTGATTTTCCTCATGGAATAATTAATTAAACAATAATTTAATTATTATTCCTGGTCATATTTAACCCAAAACAAGGAAATCAATTAGATAAATCCTTATTTATCTTATTATTTTCTAGGAATAATTATTTAAACCTTATTTAAATAATATTTCTTGTTAAATATGACTAAATCATTTATAAATAATTAAATAAATCATTATTTATTTAATTATCATTCAACCACTTCCTTAAAATAATAAATAAATCATTTATTTATTTATTATTTACAAATAAAGGGATTTGACCCAAGTCAAATACCTTTTCCCTCCAACAAATATAATAAAAAATTCCATAAAAGGTGGATCTAGATTTGGTTAATATTATTTTAATCATGCACCAAGATCTAGAATGACCCAATATTTTGTTATAAATAGAAGGGTTTTCCCATTCATTTGTCACCTTTTGTTGCCTATTAGATCACTCTGGATCTATACTCTTGGTCTGACTTCGAGCCATTATCATTGTCACGTTCTCCATTATTTTCTTTGTGAGCTCCCTTTGAGTTCTATGTTTGTCTAGGTTCTCTACACCAACAAGAGAGAGAAATGCTAGATCTGAAGTGTTGAGGACTTTCAAGAACCCATCCCATTGAGGAGAATTGGAAACACCTTTCTTGTTTTCCTCCTAGGTGCCCTTAATATAAAATTCTAAAAAACATATTATTCTTGTCTTTTCTATTGGATGCATGGAGCAAAACCTTATTTTTTACTACTTAATGTCTTTTTATGCATAGATCTGGATTTTTGCAGCATTTGTCTTTATCAACTAACTACAGATCTGAAGATATTGGCAGCCATATTTGATGTTAGGGCTATAAGTTATGCATAGCTAAAGTGGTCTTTTTTCGTACACTTTGACAAAAGATTCATACTAACAATTGGCGACTCCACATGGGTTTTCAATTACGACCGCTGTCGTTTTTCATATTCCTGCATATCCAGCTGCTTCAAACCCTAGGGTTTCTTTTTAGATTTTTATTTTTTCTATTTTATGTCATTTTTTCCCTATAAAACCCTCAAACATTACAATTTCTAACTTCTGTGTGTTTCTGGCCCTATTGCGTAGGTAACAGACATCAGTCGCAACTAAGACGGCAACTTTTTCTGAAATATGCGCCGAGACACCCGGAGTTGTAGGTCACACTTTTTGGCCCAGAACCTGTGACCTGGACTGCAGGACACACTTTTCAGCCCAGAATCTGCGACCTGGATAGAAAACAGGTCAGAACCTGCGACCTGCACTTTTTTCTGCAATTTTTCAGCAATTTTTTGGGGTTTGTCTGAAGCTTCTGTCAGGGTTTTCTGGCCTCTGTCTCAGCCCGTTTAGACCTGTTTCTGATCTGTTTTACTCAACTAAGTGGGAATCTAGCCCCTTAGGGCTTTAGTACCCTCCACTTTTTGTGGAAGAGTTTTAGTTGTTTCAGACGTCTGAATTTTCAGAGTTTCAGCCTTTTTCTTTTCAGATCTGATACCTCACTTTCAGATCCCTTTTAGATCAGCTCTTCCCCCTTTCAAATCACCTCATATAGTTTTGCTTGGGTTTGCCTCTAGGGTCACCTCCTTGTCCCTTCTACCTTTAGCTGATTTCCTCCTTTTTTGGTGCAAAAAGAACTCTGCTCTCCGCCTTGTTGTTTTCTTTTCACACCTCTTTCCTTAAAGCAGATGGACCCCATCCCCTGTGCCTCCCGACCTTAGATCTATTGGCCCTTCTTTAGTGTGTTTTGACTATATTTTTTCCCTCTTTTAGACTAGCTTTGGGAGACCCGCCTTCTTGGGTTAGATCAATGCATAGTTAGCTTTTAATTTTCTGTTATTTCAGCATTATATACAGTTCTCTACAGATTTATTTTCAGATATGCAGCACACTTTTTTCTTTTACTCTCAAAACTTCTGGGTTTAAAAATTAAAATTAACACACGCCACACACTGACCCTAAGTGAAGAAGAGCCTGGTTAACACCGCCAGGCAAAGACTTTAAAATCAATTGACATTGCACCTCTCTGCCCTTGTTTCAACATTGTCATCACTTGATTCTGCACCTCCCTGCCTTTGTCGGTTATTCTTCTTCCCTTTGTGTCGTCATCATTGCGCCCCCAAGGCATATATCCCGGAGACTTCTTGGCCTTCACCCTCAGTTTCCGGTTGGTCGACTTGCTCCTTCCCGCTGTCGTCAAGTTAGTCCTCCCCCGAGTCTGCACTCCGACTCCTCTTCTGATTCTTTGGGTTCTCCCCCTACTTCTAGTTCTCCCCCTGTTACCTTCACCATGTCTGGTCCAGGGCCTAACGCTAGAGGCAACCTCGGCCCTAATTTTGGGACTGTTACTAATGGAACCGCCACGGGAACTACCTCGACTATCCCTTTTCTCCCCTATATGGCAGGTCTCAGTCTCCCCGATTTCAATCAGTTAATCAATGATCCTATCTGCCACGATGTTGGTTGGCCTGCTATGCCAACCAAGCTCCCCTCCGACATTCCCAAGTTCGAAGGCCTTGCTGGAGAAGATCCCTCCAACCATATCCGATCTTTCCACACGTGGTGTTCATCCAATTCCATTGCTAATGATTCCATCTGTCTTAGATTATTCCAACGCACGCTTACAGGCGAGGCTTCTAAATGGTATGTTGATCAGACCGCCTCTTCCCATACCACCCTTGTGACCATTTCCCAAGCCTTCTTATCTTATTTCCAGCTCCCTCTCCGATACGACACTGGTACCGAACTCTTAACTTCCTTCTGTCAATCATCTACGACCCACCTTTCCACTCATGTCCAGGAATGGCGGAGAAGAAGGAGCTTATGTCGAGCTCCCACCTTTGAATATCGGGTCTACATGGACTGGTTCCTTCGATCTCTCTTACCTGCCATTGGCAAAGATGTCGCATCCCAGTTCCCTCAAACTAAAGAAGCTGCCCTCCAAATGGCCTTGAAATATGACCTCATCTATGCTCAATCCGGTTCTGTTTATACCGTCCTTCCTGACCTCCCCAGACTCGGTGGCGCTAATGCCCCGGGGGCATCTCACTCTGCCGACGGTATCATTGGAGCTCTTTCACATCCATATGCTCAACCTCCTATGGGCTATGGTTTCCCTCCGGGAGGGGCCAGCACCTCTAGCACTTTTCCCCCTCCAGGTAGCATGTATCCGGGATACGACATGCCTCCTCCTTTTTCCCAACCTCCTGCTTACCTCAATGTTTCCGAACCTAACCATTATCCTTATCCACAGCCTAGTGCCCTAGCTCCTCCAGCATTTGCACCTCCACCTCCCTTGCCTTCTTAACCCCAGCAACAGCAACTACCAACCCCCCCCCCCCCCCCCCCGGGGGCAAGTATTTGCACAGTAGGGCGCGACTAATCCTCCTTCTTCTCAAAGAAAGAGGAAAGGCAATCAAAATCAACCTGCCCCTAGTAATCATGGACCCAGTCCCTCAGGTATTGACTCTAACACTGCTAACCAGCAACAGGGCACTCAGCCCGAGCTGGACAGTCCTCTTCGCACAAATAAGCTTTGTTCATGTTGCGGTGTTTACAGTCATTACACTCATGATTGTCCCCTATTACCATAGGTGCGGCAGATGTGGGAGTCTCAGGCTACATTGCGAGCACAGCATGCCTCCCCTATTGTTCCCCCCAATGCGGCTACTTCTCAAACAGTTGTGTTTACCGATCCTTTCCCTCAGCAAGGATTCGTGGCTACCCAACCACCACACGCACCAGTAACAACTCAACCTTCCCCTTTTGGTTCCTCTGATTACCAGATTCTCATGATGAACTTTGACCAACCTCTAACCGTCGACCTTAACCTTCAAACTCGATCTCGTCAGTACCCCAAGCCTCCCGCACTGTCTGTTCCCGAGTCACCTTCTTCAGGTCCTACAGAGCCTCTTTTGACACCAAATGGTCCTTTGCAGATCCCTCAGCCCAAAGTTGAGGTGCCAAAATTTGAGGTTTATACCAAGGTTCCTAAGGGCCCATTATGTCGAAATGCTGCTTCTGGTCGAGCTGCTCATTCGTATAACATAGTAGATGATTTGGCGCAGTCTCCTGCTGCCATTTCAACACTGGAACTCCTCCAGTCGTGTCCTTCTCAAAGGAAGGCTCTACTATCTGCCATGGGTGTTGTAGATCCTGCTGATGACCAATTGATTGTTTTCGACGCCCGTCAGTCAGACCATCCTCCCCTTCCTGCTTCCGTTGCTTTCCAAATCCCATTCAAAATCTGGAACGCTAACGTGTCTCGGTGTATTATTGATGAGGGGGCATATACCTGTGTGATGTCTGCTTCGGTTTGGAAACAACTCGGATCTCTTGAGCTAGCCCCTTCCACAATCACCCTTCGTGCATGGGATGGCCACGCCTCCCAGCCCATTGGCCTATTTCGTAATTGTCCTATCACTCTTGCGGGCAAGATTGTTTGCGTTGACATTGAAATCATCGACGCCCCTCTTGATTATAACATTCTTTTGGGGCGTAGCTACACCTATGCCATGTCTGTTTTCCTATCCGCTGTCCACTGCAAGATGTTTTTCCCTCACAATGGAAAGATAGTCACCATTGAACTGTTGACATATCATGAGCCAAAATCTCAGAACTCCCCTGAGTTGACCATCTCTTCTGTAGCCAATAAGAAAACCGTCGATTCTTTGACTAGTGTCTCCCCCGGCATCTACAAAGACTCCTCCTTGCTTGGAACCTTCCCTGGTATTCCTCCTCACCCTTTCTCTGATCCCAGCTTAGCGAATGTTTGCATGATGCAATCGTCTCCGGCTGATCTTAAGCAGCCTGCTTTGGCTAGTCAACAACCTCAACCTCGCCCACCGCAACCTGCTCCTAGCCCTTTGCCTCAGCTAGCCAGACCTCTTCCTTCTGGCCCTTCTCCTACAGCTGGTACCCATGAGCCTCTCTACCCTCCTGGGTCAGTTCCACCAGGTCTCAACCATCTTGGAGTCATCCCTCTTGGCCATTACCCCGCTGGTCAGATACCTTTCCTTACTCCCCCTCCCGGAGTTTATTCGGTCTCCATCATAGCCACCCTCTCCCTCCCCAATTTGACCCTGGGAATACTTGTCTGGTACCTTGAACCTCCAGCTGCTACCCCACCAAGTCACCCCAAATCGTACCTTTCTTTGACACCGGTTCAACCGGTTCCCCTAGCTTCTTTCGTCGCTACAGTGCCACCCGTACCTCAACAGGACCCTTCTCCTGTTGTGACAGCTATGGGAAAGAAAGGCAAAGCTCACACGAGGGCATCCAAAGACAAGGCCACCCTGACTAACCCTACCCCTCCTCCACCCACCAAGCCTTGTGTCTTGTGTGATGTCGTCGATCATGCCACCCATACTTGTCCCAAGTTGCCCCGTATTAAACCCATGGTTAAAGTCACTTTTCCTGAGTCTACAGTCCCTGAACCCTCTGTCTCTTCCTCGTCCGCAGCCAAGAACCCAAAGACTCTTCGCACCAACAAACCCTGTGCTTTGTGTGGTGTCCATGGCCATTATTCCCACCATTTTCCTCACCTGACGCATTACCGAGCCTCTTTAGAGGTCATTCACGAGTATGAGGTTGAAAAAAATCAATCTGCCTCTCCCATCCTCGCGCAGTATGCGTCAGGTCAGCTCGAGGATACCCCTGCTACCATTGACATTCCCCCCCCTGATGTTGAGATGACGGAACCTGCCGCCCCCATCCTCTACCTATCATCATCCGTGCGACCCTCAGAGTACATTCCCTCTGAATCCCCTCCTTTTGTTTCACTTGCTCTCCCTTCAACGACATTCTTGGGCTCCACATCATTTGACCATCTTTTTACCTGTTCTTCTTTCATCCCCCGTGACGATTCGTATGTGAGCCTCTCTTCCCATGATGATGATTTAGGTAGCTTTACAGCGTCATGTGGTTTCCCTGACCTTTTCTTTCCCACCCATAACCGAGATGATACCATCCGTATCTATGATGTTCTCTGCAGCATGAGCACCAGCTATCCCTCCCATAGCCCTCATACATCACCCTCTAGTCGGTTTATGAGTCATAACCATCCTATCCAGACTACTCCCTCCCATAGTTTTCGTTTGATGTCTACTCTGCACTCACGCTGCCATCATTGTTCTTCCCCCTACCATTTATTGTCTTTTGACACTCTTCCGTAGGACCTCCCGTCCACACCCTATATCGGCTACGTCGATGGTGCAAGTCGCTATTCCCGGAATCTAGCCTCGGTAGCTTGGGCCATCTTTACCCCCTTGCATACCCTCGTTCTCTCCAATGGGGTCTGCATTGGTGCTGCCACCAATAATTAGGTCGAATATGATGCAGTGCGTGGTCTTTTAGTCGATGCCCTCTCTCATCGCATCCTCCATCTGCATGTCCGTTTAGATTCCCTGCTTCTTGTCATGCAACTCAATGGTGTCTAGATCCACAATCGGTATCCGAGTCCCTTTGAATTGGAGGCCTGGTCGACAATGTCGCTCTACAAACTCCATGATGTTCTGCCCCTGTGGTAACACTGGCTGCGTATTTCCCACCATCCCAAGTGGTAGTAGACCAGTCAGGAAATATAGATCCTGGACTGTCAACTCGATCCTGTGCCCCTGCACTATAAATACCTCATGATCTGGATCCCAATAACTGACAATCCGTGATCCGGATTTATGCAGGAACGCAACAGAATAAACATATAACCATAAATACAGAGATGCAGCGGAAATAACACTTCATTTCATTAATATCAAAGAACTTAAATTTGCTTACAGACAAAATGGAAATAAAACTAGCTAGGGCGCTGGTAGCTATCTCTGAGAAGAGATGTGGCGGCTACAGGCCTCTGAACTGTGTTACAATGAGGCTCGAGGGCCTATTTATCATTTAGAAACAATGAGAAATCCTAAACAGCCAAAACCCTAACCCTAGGAGATGAAGCGCCAAAACTATGGGCCCCGCTTGGGTAAATTGGTGTTTCAACTTCCCAGGGGCGTAACTTTGGCATACGATCTCCGTTTGACGCGTACCATACCTCGTTAGAAAGATCTATCCGAGGACTACAAATTTGAAACGGGCAACATCGGTCCATGGACCCATGTTGCCCTCCGTTTTCCCAAAAAACGTCGTTTAGGGCCTCAAAACGGCTCCGGAAGTTTAGGACCCGAAAAACTGCTAAAAATAGTAAACTGTGCCGAAACTGAAAAACTGAAATAGACAATGGTGGAGCCTCAAGTGGAATAGGCGGGTGACCACCAATATCCACCTGGATCATTCCTCCCCCCTTAGGAAGCAATGGTCCCCATTGCGTTAAGTTCCTCCATGAGATGAGGAAATTTCTGCTGAACTTGGTCCCTGGTGAACCACTTTCCTTGGTGCAGGAGTTGGCCAGCCTTGACAACCCGATATAGTTGGATCTTCTGCTGGCGAGTGTTCTTGATTTGCATGTCCATGATGCAATCTGTGGTGGCCTGTTCCATGCAGTCTGGATTTAACTCAGTTGGTGTGAGTTGTTCTGCAATGTCCGAGGTGTCCAGTAGAGGTGGGAAGTAAGGACGAAGGCGATCCACATTGAAGACTGGGTGCAGACCAAGGAATGGTGGAACACTGAGCTCGAATGCATTGTTCCCTACAGCCTTGGTGATGGTGTACGGCCCGTATCGGAGCGGGCGAAGCTTGCGGTGGGGTCCAGTGAGGCGCTCCTTCTGCAAATGTAGCCATACTTTGTCACCCACCTGGAAGTTGTGTGGCACCCGGTGTTGATCATGGCGTTGCTTGTACTTGGCATTGGCTCTGTCCAACATATCATGAACCTGTTGGCGGATGTGTTGAATGCGCTCGATGAAGCTACTGGCTTTGTCAACTTCAGACTGGACATGAGCTGAATTGGCCTGAGCAGCTGCAAATGGCATGGCTACGTCAATGGGGCATAGTGGCTGGAATCCCAAGCCCACCTGAAAGGGGCTATGGTCGATTGAACTGTGGAGAGCCCGATTATAACTATGTTGTACATAAGGGAGGCTCTCGTCCCATGTGCGTGGATGCTTTGAATTGTACATGCGCAGAATGTGTACAATCATTCTGTCGACGACCTCTGTCTGGCCATCTGTTTGGGGATGGAAAGCTGTGGACTTGGTGAGCTTGGTATCCAACATCGACCAGAGGCTGGACCAAAATGTGCTGAGGAACCTGCTATCCCGATCTGATATGATAGACTGTGGGATCCCAAAGTGCAACCACACTCGTTCAAAGAAGAGTTTAGCAGTGGCTTCTGCTGTGATATTCTTCTTGCAGGCCGCCATAATGGCCATCTTCGAGAATCTGTCGACGACCACAAAAACACAGTCATTTCCCTGCTTAGTAGAAGGCAGGCCCGACATGTAATCCATGGAGATGGATTCCCAAGGTCGATTAGGGGTAGGTAGAGGAGTATATAGGCCTTGCTTCTTGATGGTCGGTTTGGCAATGGCACAAGCAGTGCAGGATCTGATGTGCTTCTCGACATCCTTTCGAAGGTTCGGCCAATAGAAATACTTCTGTAGTATTGCTACCGTTTTCTCGACCCCGAAATGCCCAGCGACTCGACTGTAGTGTGCTTCCCATATCATCTTGGCACGCTCGCTTGAAGGAACACAAAGGTGTCCCATGTGACATAAAAGTGCATCTTGGAGGTGAAAATTTGGAACTTGCGTACCCCCCAAGAGTGCCTTGCAAGTTTGGCTGAATTCTGGGTCACTCTCATAGAGAAGCGGCCAATCAGAAGTCTCGTGCCCACAAGAGTTGAGCACAGTGGTGAGCGCCAGGACTCATTGCTCACCGAGGCAACCTGCAAAACCTCTAAAGTACCTTTCTTATACTTGATGTCAAATGAAACTGCTGCGTACACGTGCACCACCGATGGCGATCATTCGCAACTTCCTTGCAGCCCATTAAATCGGCAGGGTCCGGGTCCTGGCGGGATGATCGTTTCCTTCGGGGTATCGGTAATGCTTTCCATCACGACAAGTCTGCACAATGAGCACATTTCTTTAATACATGTGGGGTACTATGAATCGTGCGTCGACAATGTCTTCACCGTGAAATGCCACCGGATGTCCCCCGTTGAGGAAGACCGCCCAGTACAGGGGCCGGCAGGCATCCGTCTCGATTCAAAATGGTTGTTGTCCGTGTGGCGAGCATCAAAGGCACGAGGCGGTTTTTCGCCCGTGAACGCTCGTCGAGCCCGACCAGTACCCACTTTCGCTCCTCCTCGCACTCGACCTGGCGTCGCCAAGTGACATGAGAGAATCCCAACACGAATCTACGGTAGAAATTAGCAAGACCCAGAAAGCTGCGAAGCTCTGTTATAGTAGTCGGGGCTGGCCAATCCCGAATGACTTGGATCTTGGCTGGATCCACATGTACCCCCCTTTCATCAATAATGTATCCCAGATATTGAACCTGGGTCATGCCAAACGTGCACTTCTTCAAATTGGCACACAACTTGTGTTGCCGCAGTGTTTGGAGGACTTCCGAGCTGATGTAAGAAGGGTGTTTTCCCAAGTCCTGGCCGAAGATCGCAATGCTCATCCACACACACCACCACAAATGAGCCAGTGAATGGCTGGAAGATGTCATCCATCATCCTCATGAAGGTGGCGGGAGCATTCGTCAACCCGAAAGGCATGACCACTATTTCAAAAGTATTTTTGGGTTTGAAGGGGTGCCTTTCCATACACTTGAGGGGGTTCAACTCCGTACCGGGTGATACCGCACTGTGTCGATTCTACGAAATATTTTTGCATCCTTGTGTCAGTCCGTAAGGTCACTGAACCGTGGGATTGGGCAAATTTGCTCCTGACAAAGGATCTGCTTTCCCGCCGCCCGACAGTCACGCGTAGTCTCCATGTCCCATCCTTTCTTCTCGTACCAACACGACGGCAAGCCTCCTGTCAGTAAGTAAATGAACCTAACACGTCCGACAGAGACCTTCTCACAATGGGGCTTCTCGAATCATTTCTTGATTTCATCATTCTCCAGAACAGAGCGTCGATAGATCGGTCCATTGGGTAGCGGTGCACCTGGGGTCAGATCAATCGGGTGCTTGACCTGACAGTGCAGAGGAACCCCTGTGGGTGAGGTGAATATGTCTCCGTACTCCTCCACAACCTTATCCATTTGTTGTTGTTGTGCAGAGGAGCCCTGTCTGGAGGTCGTGGCCACAGTCTTCTTCTTGCCCTGGGGGCGGATCATCAGGAAAACGAATTTCCTTGTTTGGGAAATGAGCTTACTGCATTGTTTTGCAGTAACCAAAGAGATAGCGGCAGGAGGTGGTACCTCTGGTATTCTGTACAACTTATTTCCCAAAGTAACAATAACAGCACGAGGCCGAGACTCATACACAGCATGACGCTTCCACAAGTATGGTTGTCCTACTAATACATCAGAAACATCAATAGGAGCAACGTCACATAATACCTCATCCGTGAAGGGCTTGATGCTATAGGGAAGGCGACACTGCCGGCTGACGCGGAGATCTCGTCCTTGGTGAAGCCACCCGATGGTGTATGGATGTGGATGAGCTGTGGTCGGCAAGCCCAACCGCTTCACGGCGTCTGCTGAAATGAGGTTATTTTGGCTCCCATTGTCGACAATGAACTGTACCGGGGATCCCTTTACCCACATCCGAGAGTGGAAGAGACTTTCCTCCTCCTCTGGATCTTCCAGTTCCTCCTTTTGGATCTTTGCAGTGGCAACAGTGGCGTTGGGCTCCGCATCAATAATCTGTTTCCTTTTTTCATTCGCCTTTTCAGGTTCTGATTCGGAGTCAGAGCATGCATCTGACTCAGAAGCCCTCATCTCGGCCACTAGCGACTGCTTGGCCCGACACTCACTTGTGTTGTGAGTGGAGCTCTTATGGAACTCACACCACTTTCCCGTGTCCTTCTTTGGCTTTGCGGTGCTGTTCTTTTCTTGTGGCTTCGATGAGTTTTCTTTAGCCACCATGCCTTGGCTTGGTCCTTTGTTCTGCGGTTTGGAAGCACCTTTCCCTTGCTTTTGATTCGCAGATCCAAAGTCTCGCTTCTTCTGCTTGAATTTTTGCTCAATCTTGGCAGCATACCGGTATGCCGTACCAAGCGAGGAGATGTCAAGGAACTCCATTTCCTCTTGAATGTATTTGTGCAGACAGCTGCGATACTTTAGCACCAGATGTTTCTCTGAATCTTTGATACCCAACTTTGTGCGCAGGGTATGGAACAGATTCGTCAGCTCATGCACATCTTGATCCCTTTGTTGTCGCGGCGTGGTCCATTGTATGTACTTGTCCTCATAGCTCCCCACGGGATAGTACTGTTCCTTGATGGCGTCTCGGAAAGAATTCCAAGTTGGTACGGCCGAGAACAGAGAGGGTTCTGTCTGGTCCTTGTTCTCACAGTAGGTTTCCCACCAGTCCTTAACATGGGGGGTAGCTTCGAGGAGTGCAAAAATAATCTTCTCCCGGTCTGAAAAGTCATGAACAGAGAAATATCCTTCTAATAGATTCAACCATCTATCTACGGCATCTGCGTCTATTTGACCCCCAAATATGGGAATGTCAAAATTTACTTGTACCTTAAAGGGAGTCGCAACTCCAGAGTGGCTGCTGGATGCAGATGCGCCGCCGGTGGGTAGCCGTTGAAGGATCTGAACAAAGTTATCCATCATTACGTTCCTTTGTTTTTCGAGGGCCTCCTCGAGCAATATTTTGATAGGATCTCCTGCTCCCTCATCTTTCTTTTCGTCCCCCATGGGCGTCCGTCGAGGTTTGCGAGGCTGATCTTGCAAACGTTCCACCAGATCGAGCCCTAGCTCCTTATACCCCGACCTCGTTGGGGACATGCAAAGAAGGATCGAGAAAAAGCAGACCCCTCTGATACCACTGATCCGGATTTATGCAGGAACGCAACATAATAAACATATAACCATAAATACAGAGATGCAGCGGAAATAACACTTCATTTCATTAATATCAAAGAACTGAAATTTGCTTACACACAAAATGGAAATAAAACTAGCTAGGGCGCTGGTAGCTATCTCTGAGAAGAGATGTGGCGGCTACAGGCCTCTGAACTGAGTTACAATGAGGCTCGAGGGCC
Source organism: Pinus albicaulis (assembly GCA_034641835.2). Taxonomy (NCBI): domain Eukaryota; kingdom Viridiplantae; phylum Streptophyta; class Pinopsida; order Pinales; family Pinaceae; genus Pinus; species Pinus albicaulis. The sequence goes on along the minus strand of CM076577.1, from coordinate 117,793,098 downwards.
TATTTATCATTTAGAAACAATGGGAAATCCTAAACAGCCAAAACCCCAACCCTAGGAGATGAAGCGCCAAAACTATGGGCCCCGTTTGGGTAAATTGGTGTTTCAACTTCCCAGGGGCGTAACTTTGGCATACGATCTCCGTTTGACGCATACCATACCTCGTTAGAAAGATCTATCCGAGGACTACAAATTTGGAATGGGCAACATCGGTCCATGGACCCATGTTGCCCTCCGTTTTCCAAAAAACGTCGTTTAGGGCCTCAAAACGGCTCCGGAAGTTTAGGACCCGAAAAACTGCTAAAAATAGTAAACTGTGCCGAAACTGAAAAACTGAAATAGACAATGGTGGAGCCCCAAGTGGAATAGGCGGGTGACCACCAATATCCACCTGGATCAATCCGGGCCAATAAGGGCTCCCCAACTCTCATCAACAGGTTCTCCACAAACTTCATAACCCCAAACCTGGCCAATGCACGATGGACACCCTGATCCCCTTGGATCTCCACTCGTAATGTGCCCAAGTCCCTCTCTCTCCAGTTGATCCGTATCTCTGCCATATCTGCACAAAAACATGATATTTGTCAGTATACTGATAGGAAAAATTGTATCCAAGCACAAAAACCCAAATCTCAACCCACAACAGCACTGAAATCCCCTCCATCTGATAGGTTGCACTTTTTGGCCAAATCCTGGGACAGGTCGCACTTTTCAGGCCAAAACTTGCTTCCCAGGTCGCAATTTTTAGCCAAAATAGTGCGACCCGGTTGTGAAGATGAGGGAGAGGTTGTTCCTGAGATTTAGGACCCTAATCTGAACTTTCAATCCATCAAAAATAAAGAGTAGGATTAGGCCTCTTACCTGCAACTGACGGATCTCGATTCCAACGGTCGGTTGTCCGCTATGATCGCTGCAAGATTTAGGGCCTTCCCTCCTCTCTACATTCACCACAGCTCCACAAGTAAATGAGTGCATTTGGAGGGAAAATGCCTTATTAGAAGAGAAACGCCCGATTTTTCTTTTGCCTGCTGCGGCCCAACCGTAGCTCCGTTTGACAAACCGTCTGCACCGTTGGAAATCTCTCACTGAGCACTCAAATGGATATCTGTTAGTTTTTCATGATTTTATACTTCACATGAACACATTTTGTCCATGAAGGGTCTATTCACCTCTCCTCCTAATCAGATTTCCTCACTTACAACACTTGTACTCGGGGCACCACTTTGCCTCCATACTTATCCTTGTTCGTGTTGATTTTCTTCATGAGCTACCCTCTTGTACTCATGTTTTTATGGTCCCCCATTGGACCTTTACTGTGTGGTAGCACCATCGAGTCGCCCTTGTTTAGATCATCCGAGTTGAGTCATCATTGCATTCATGGAGTCTATCTCGAGTCCCTTTGTATCCCGATATAGTCCTCCATCCTTCATTGCTTGGTCTCTCTCTCGTGTCGCACATTATGGCCTTCAGTCCCACTGTCCCCTATCCCTCATGATATTGTGCTAGTCGCTGCCAAGTCATTCATGCCCTTTATGCTCTAACAAGGGAAGTTGTTCATTCGCTACTCAGTATCCCCCATTTCATCATCATCATTGGTATTAGTCTGTCAGTCGCTCTAATATTTTCTCTCGTGCCTTAGTTGAGGATCCCTTATTGCCTCACCTATGGCGGACCTCCTTCTGTCGACCTCAACTCATTCATTCCAGAAGACAAGTCTAGAGGGCGGTGTACCTTGGTTCCAGCTTCCATTTTTGTTCGGTGCCTCGGATTAGGCGAAGGGATTTCTCATTACCCTTTGAATTGATTGTTTCTCAGCTCCAGCTCCTTTCAGCATGATCGAGATCCATATACTTGATGGTTCAGTGATGCAGTAGCAGATATCGGTGATTCTCGGGTGTGTGTGAGATGTCTCAAACCTCATGAGGGGGTGGCCCTGCAGGTAGCCCCCCACATGCCTGGATGACCTCTTCATCGCCACCTTTGATGTAGCTCCATATATTTGATGATTTCGGCCTTAGCCGCTTGCAGCGCCTCTTTGATTTGCATGTATCAGTCAGATTTTTCGAACCCTTCCCCATTGATAGGGGGAATTTGGGTTGTACTTGTATCTCATGTACTCATATATTATTGTATAAGTCCTGGCTGTTATCCCAAGCACAGCATGTATGTGGGATTTATCATTATTTCTCTTATCTGGCTCATGTTTATGCGAGCATGTACTTTACAGTTCGGTCCCTTGTTTACTTGACACACTATTATTTTGTACTTTGTCTCGGCGGGCATATGTATGCCTCCCCCGCCGCCTTTAGCACAGGTACCCTCTCATAAAAAGAGACTTGTTTCACCTGTAAGTCTCATCTCCTCAGGGTCTAGTTCTTTAGCACATCAGACTACCTTACGTTTCTCTCTCTGACTTCCATTTTGATGTCTGGTGATTGAGTTCTTACAACATGCTTCGGTCATACGATTTGCTCCTAACACTCGCACGCTGGGGGGCAATCTGTTACACCATTTTTTGGTCATCTAACCTATTATCATTAGATGGACCCAAGTACACCATGTAATACCAATTTTACCCTAAGTAAAATTGCTTTCACTATGTAAAATAACTTAATAAAACACATTTATTAGGTTGTTTATGGTCTAAATAGGAAACCCCAAAAGGAAATATTAAACAAATCTATATTTGTTTGATTTTCTTCATGGAATAATTAATTAAACAATAATTTAATTATTATTCCTGGTCATATTTAACCCAAAACAAGGAAATCAATTAGATAAATCCTTATTTATCTTATTATTTTCTAGGAATAATTATTTAAACCTTATTTAAATAATATTCCTTGTTAAATATGACTAAATCATTTATAAATAATTAAATAAATCATTATTTATTTAATTATCATTCAACCACTTCCTTAAAATAATAAATAGATCACTTATTTATTTATTATTTACAAATAAAGGGATTTGACCCAAGTCAAATACCTTTTCCCTCCAACAAATATAATAAAATATTCCATAAAAGGTGGATCTAGATTTGGTTAATATTATTTTAATCATGCACCAAGATCTAGAATGACCCAATATTTTGTTATAAATAGAAGGGTTTTCCCATCCATTTGTCACCTTTTGTTGCCTATTAGATCACTCTGGATCTATACTCTTGGTCTGAATTTGAGCCATTATCATTGTCACGTTCTCCATTATTTGCTTTGTGAGCTCCCTTTGAGTTCTATGTTTGTCTGGGTTCTCTACACCAACAAGAGAGAGAAATGCTAGATCTGAAGTGCTGAGGACTTTCAAGAACCCATCCCATTGAGGAGAATTGGAAACACCTTTCTTGTTTTCCTCCCAGGTGCCCTTAATATAAAATTCTTTAAAACATATTATTCTTGTATTGTCTATTGGATGCATGGAGAAAAACCTTATTTTTTACTACTTAATGTCTTTTTATGCATAGATCTGGATTTGTGCAGCATTTGTCTTGATCAACTAACTGCAGATCTGAAGATATTGGCAGCCATATTTGATGTTAGGGCTATAAGTTATGCGTAGCTAAAGTGGTATTTTTTCGTACACTTCGACAAAAGATTCATACTAACAATGAGCATCAATTCCACAATAGTGCTACTCTTCCTCAATAGTAGTAGAATTCCAAACAAGAAAAATCAAAAGGTAAAAGATAGTGAACTCCTTCCTCTTGTCACCAATGTGTTACGATTTACAAATTAGAAGTCTCTTCCTCTTTATACATGAACTAAGAGACCTTTGAAATGTGTGGGGAACATGCCTCCCCACATAGCATGAAGCACATCCTCATTAAATTCATATTGTGCATGAATACTCCAAATTGGATTGATTTTATAGGGTAAAAGGCAGGGATTATGTGCCTCAAATAAATGCACATCAGGACTTGTAATTAATTAGCAATGCAATAATTATCATTCCATCCTAAAGATACAAAAATTTTCTAAAACATATCATACTTATTATCCTAAAAGAATTATTACTCACTAAAATCCAAGTATGCCAATGTAGCAATACATCATATTTGCCAATGTTCTAGTTGGAAGAAATATGCACTTCCAAGTCAAATCAATTACACTCTTCGTAATGAAATTTGAAATAGAACATGATTGGACAATACCTAACCTTAGGATATAACCTTGCATCATGTCTAACAAATCTCCTACATAACTATGTTTCCACTTGTACACAACTTTTACATAACGCAAGTCAAAGTAAAACTTAGAATGTTGTATGAAATCTGAAGTATAAATATTTAAGCTCAAAGTAAAGATATAAAAATATAAAGTGTGTAAAATCATTTAATAAACAATCTACAATTTTAATCAATCGGATTGGCCAATAAATGAAGCCTAGGCGTGCATCTTAGTGAAGCAAGGCAATTTTGGCCTGCTTCACAAAAATGCACGCCCAACCTTCATTTCAAGGCCAAATTGAATGATTCAAATTGGAGAGTATTTTTTTACTCATAAGTAACATCAATGCAATTAAAGTTTTCTAATTTAGTGATATGAAGGTTGAATTTAATGTAAATAAAAGTACTGCAACAATCACAGTTCACGGTGTCACCCCAAAAGTGTCAACAAATTGTGAAGAACATAAACTTACTGAAAGAAAATTAGTGTGTTAAAATAGTAAATAAATATTATACAATTTTAATCAATCAAATTTGCCAACAAATGAATCTTGGGCGTGCATTTTAGTGAAGCAAGGTAATTTTAGCCTACTTCACAAAAATTCACTCCCAACCTGCATTTCAAAGCTAAATTGAATGATTCAACTTGGGGAGTATTTTTTTACTCATAGGTAACATTAATTCAATTATATATTTTTAATGTTACACATATATATTTATGTTGTTCAAAAATACTCCAAATTGCATGTATTTCATAGGGGTAAAAGGTAGGGTTTGCGTGCCTCAAATAAATGCACACGAGGAATGTTTAGGAACAAGGGGATGGAGTAAGAAAAATCAAACTTGAATTTTAATAGTTGAAATTTGTAGTTTCTTGGTTAAAACCCTATAAGTAAGGTTCGATGAGCTTATTTTAGTAGTAATTAGGTTTAAATTTTCCCAAGGGATAGATAAAGAGAGAACACCTAGGGTTTTCAGGGTCTATTTTAGGGTTTTTCTATATTGTACATATTTTTAGGGTTTTAAGTTTAAGATTACTTCAAGTGACCTAGTTAGGAAATTTACTATAAAAAGGTTTGGGTACATTTTTAATGCAAAAAGTACATTTAATATCATTTCTCAATAAGTAGTTGCATGATGGAAATTTGGTCCATTCTACTTATGAGAAAGAAGTGGTGTCCATCTTACATACCATCAAAATATTGCAACTCTATTTTTAAAGGTGTTATTTTTAATAAACCATATCTTATATCTAAATATTAAATTTTAATTTTTCATTTTGTGTCTGAGAACAAATATGAGTAAAGGAGCAAAGTTAAAGCATCTTATAAACAATTATATTCATTTAATAAAAATTTATTTTTCTTTATAAAAGTGATTTATTGAATAAATAAATTTAAAAAAAAAAAAACCTCATTTATGTGTCCACTCCTCACGGATTATTCAGTTTGCATTCCTCATCGTTTATTCAATGTGAATTCTTGAATTAAGCGTGCATTCCTCACAGTTTATTTAGTGTGAATTCTTGCATTCACTGTGCATTCAATTGGTGTGCCTTGAACCTAGACAACGATGGCCTCAATTGAAACATGGATGTCCTCTTCCCCGCAAATAGTTGACACACATGGTTCCCAGGAGAAGTTCACTGTCGAAAAATTCAAAGAGGATGTCGATACATGGACAGATATAAAAAAATTCCACCAGGTATGTGATCCAGGTGGATATTTTTTTCCACCCACCTATTCCACCTAGACCTCCAGTCAGCTTCATCAGTTTCCTTTTTTATAGCAGCATTTACTATTTTTAGCAGTTTTTCAGGTCTTGAATTTTTGGAGTGTTTTTTACCCCCTAAACGAAATTTTTTGAGGTCTACAGCAGGTTGATAGCCATAGGCAAGGGCATGCAAAAAAAATTGTTTTACTCATAGATATCTTTCGAATGCTATATCGTACACACCAATCGACGAAAATATGACCAACTTACGACCCCGAGAAGTTGGTTTCCCAACTAACCCCAACAGGGCCCACAAACTCTTAGTGTTTCATCTCTTGGGGTTAGGGTTTTGGTTTTTTAGGGTTTTCCTATGTTATTAAATAATAAAAATGCCCTTGATCCTCATTGTAACATAGTTTAGAGGCCTGTAGCCACCACATATCTTCTCAGAGATAAGCTACCAGCGCCCTAGCTAGTTTATTTCCATTATGTCTATAAGAATATTTCAGATATTTGATATTAATGAAAGGAATTGTTATTTATATTGCATCTCTATGTTTATGCATTTTATTTTTTTTCTGCATAAGTCTGGAACAGTGGTATCAGAGTGGTCTACTCTTTCTCGATCCTTCTTTGCATGTCCCCAATGAGGTCGGGGTATAAGGAGTTAGGGCTCGATCTGGTTGAACCTTTTCAAGATCAACCTCGCAAACCCTAATGGTCGCCGATGGGGAAAGAAAAGAAATATGAGGGAGCAGGATATCATATAAAAATATTGCTCAAGGAGGCCCTCGAGAAAAAAAGGAACACGATGATGGATAACTTTTCCCAGATCCTTCAATGACTGCCCACCATCGGTGCATCTGCATCCAGCAACCACTCTGGAGGCGCCACTCCTTATAAGGTACAAGTAAACTTTAACATTCCCATATTTGAGGGCCAAATAGATACATACATCGTATATAGATGGTTGAATCTATTAGAAGTATATTTCTCGGTTCGTGACTTTTCCAACCAGGAAAATATTACTTTTGCACTCCTCAAAGCCACCCCTCGTGACAAGGACTAGTGGGAAACCTACTGTGAGAAAAAGGATGAGAGGGAACCCTCTCTGTTCTCGGCTGCACCCACTTTGGATTCATTCTGTGATGCCATCAAGGAACAATATTATCTCGTGGGGATATATGAGGACAAGTACATACAATGGACTACGTTGCGGCAGCAAAGGGATCAAAATTTGCATGAGCTGAAAAATATGTTTCATACCCTGCACACAAATTTGGGTATCAAAGATTCAAAGAAACATTTGTTGAAGTACTGTAGTTGTCTGCACATATACATTCATGAGGAAATGGAGTTCATCGACATCTCCTCGCTTGGTGCATCATACTAGTATGCTACCAATATTGAGTATAAATTCAAATAGAAGAAGCAAGACTTTGGATCTGTGAATCAGATGCAAGGGAAAGGTGCTCCCAAAACCATAGAACAAAGGAAAATTCCAAGGAGGTGTGGTCCAGGACAACCCGCCAAAGATGCAAGAAAATAATACCACCCTGAAGCCAAAGAAGGACACAAGAAAGTGGTGTGTTTTCCATAAGAGCTCCACTCACAACATAAGTGAGTGTCGGTCCAAGCAGTAACTGGTCGCCGAGTTGAAGGATTTTGAATCGAATGCATGATCTGAATCTGAATCGGAACCCGACAGGGGGAATGAAAAATTGAATCCGATTATCGATGCAGAGCCCAACACCAGCGTTGCCACCACAAAGATCCAGAAGGAGGAACCAAAAGATCCAGAGGAGGGGGAGCGCCTCTTCCATTCCCAAATGTGGGTAAAGGTTTCCCCATTGTAGTTCATTTTCGATAACGAGAGCCAAAAGAACCTCATTTTAGTAGAGGTCGTGAAGTGGTTGGGCTTGCCGACCACAACACACCCATAGTCGTACACCATTAGGTGGCTTAACCAACGACAGGATCTTCGCGTCAGCCAACAGTACCACCTTCCCTACAGCATCAAGCCCTTCACAGATGAGGTATTATGTGACATTTGTCCTCTTGATGTTTGTGATGTATTATTAGTCCAACCATACTTGTCGAAGTGACATGTTGTGTATAAGTCTAGGCCATGCATTACTATTGTTACTTTAGGCAGTAAGTTGTACAGGATACCGGTGGTAGCACCGCCTACCACCATCTCTTTGGTTATTGCAAACCAATGCAGTAAGCTCATTTCCGAAAACGGGAAATTTATTTTCCTGATTATCTACTCTCAAGGAAAGAAGAATAATGTGGCCATGACCCCTAGACAGGACTCCTCCACATGACAACAACATATGGACAAAGTCGTGGAGGAGTACGGGGACATCTTCACCTCACTCGCAGGGGTGCCTCTGCACTGTCAATTCAAGCACTTCGTTTATTTGACCCCAGGTGTGTTGCTTCCCAATGGACCATTCTATCGATGCTTTTTTCTAGAGAACGAAGAAATAAAGAGGCAGATTCAGGATCTGCTACAGAAAGGTCACATCTGGCCGAATTCATCGCCCTATGGGAGCCCGATCATGTTGGTGCAAAATAAGGATGGGACTTGGAGACTATGTATTGACTATCAGGTGCTGAACAAGATCATTTTCCAGAATAGGTACCTAATTCCACATATTGATGACCTTCTAGACCAGCTCACGGGGGGGATATTTTAGCGAGATCGACTTGAATTCCAGGTATAACCAGGTACCAATCGAACCCTCCAATGTGTGGAAGTATGCCTTCAAAGCCATGGAGGGCCTTTTTGGATGGTTGGTCATGCCTTTTGGCAAGACGAATGCTCCAACAACCTTCATGAGGCTAATGGATTACATCTTATGGCCATTCACCAACTCATTTTTGGTGGTGTGCTCGGATGGCATCCTGATCTTCAACCAAACTTGGGAAGAGGACCTCCACCACATCCGACAAGTCCTCCAAACACTGCAACAACACAAGTTGTGTGCCAGTTTGGATAAGTGCACTTTTGGCATGAACCAGGTTTAGTATCTGGGATACATTATTGACAAGCAAGGTGTGCATGTGGATCCAACCAAGATCCAATTCATTCGGGATTGGCCAGCCCCAACCACTCTAACAGAGCTTCGCAGCTTTCTGGGTCTTGCCAATTTCTACTACAGGTTCGTGTTGGTATTTTCTCATATCACTTGACCCTTGAGTCAAATCACCAAGGGAGGAGAGAAAGCGGAATTATTTTGATCTGAATCTCAACAGAAGCCGTTCGTAGAGTTTAAACATCTTATATGCTTTGCATCAGTGCTCACATTACCATAATTGCAACAACCATTTGAGATCGAGACAAATGCCTCTAACTATTGTATTGGGGCAGTTCTTACTCAACAGGGGCATCCAATGGCATATCACAGTGAGACACTTTTTTACACAGTCTATAAGTATCCCACTTATGACAAAGAGATATATTCCATTGTATAGGCTTGCCGACAATGGAAGCATTACATTTCGGGGAAGGAAACGGTCATCCACATAGACCACTGATCCTCGTAGTTCATACTGACACACGGAAAGTTGTAGAAGGATCGCCATCAGAACTGGTCCACATGCCTATAATAGTTTCATTTGAACATCAAGTATAAGAAGTGCATAACCAATAATGTCTCAGATAACCTCAACCAACCACTGATCATCTCACTAACCACCGTTCTCAACTCTTGTGGGCACAAGACGTTCGACTGGTCACTTCTCTACAAAAGCAATCCAAAATTTAGCCACATATACAAGACACTCTTTGATGGTAAGCAAGTTCCAAATTTTCACCTCCATGATGCACTGTTATGTCACCTGGGACACCTTTGTGTTCCTTCAAGTGAGCATGCCGAGATGGTTTTGGAAGCGCATTACAGTCGGGCCATTGGGTATTTTAGGGTCGAGAAAATAGTGGCAGTACTACAAAATTATTTCTATTGGCCGAACCTTCGATAGGATGTCCGGAAGTACATCAGATCCTGCACTGCCTGCACCATTTCCAAACCGACCATCAAGAAGCAAGGAATTTATACTCCGCTACCTACCCCTAGTCGACCATGGGAATCCATATCCATGGATTACATGTTGGGCCTTCCTTATACTAAGCATGGCAATGACTATGTTTTTGTGGTAGTCGACAGATTCTCAAAGATGGCCTTTATGACGTCTTGCAAGAATAATATCACAACAGAAGCCATTGTTAAACTCTTCTTTGAATGAGTTTGGGTACACTTTGGGATCCAATATTCTATCATCCCAGATTGGGATAACATGTTCCTCGGTACATTTAGGTCTAGCCTCTAGTGGATGTTAGACACCAAGCTCACCAAGTCCACAACTTTCCATCCCCAAACTAATGGACAAACAAAGGTCGTCAATGGGATGATCGTACACATTCTGCGCATGCACAACTCAAATCATCCACACACATGGGATGAGATTCTCCCCTATATACAATGCAGCTATAAAAAGGTTCTCCACACCTCAACCGGACACAGCCCCTTTCAGGTGGGCTTGGGATTCCAGCCACTATGTCCCATTGACGTAACCATGCAATTTGCAGCTACTCACGTAGATTTGTCTCATGTCCAGTCTGAAGCTAAAAAAGCGAACAAATTCATTGAGCGCATTTAGCACATCCACCAACAGGTTCATGACATATGTTGGCTCCTTGTAATTTGCAAGATTGGCAAGAAAAAGTAGCAGGGAACCACATCAAACCACTTTGGAGTCCAAGGACCTAGCCTTCCTGGGCTCAAAGAGGGCTCTCTTTATGTTTATAATTAACTGATTTATCTTTATGCTTATGTTTTTCTGATCTTAGTCTAGTTATGAAGTTCTAGGGTTGTTTGTTTTGATTGATTGATTGAGTGATCAATTGTAGGTTGGACAGATAGAATGTGGGAAGCTTAATACATTGAGCTATGGAGTCATACAATTTTTTAATGTACATCGACTCTTGAAGGGTTTTCATGGGGAAAGCCAAGTATATCAAATGGATCTTCTTAGTTAAGATGAATAATGAAATGAGAGCAAGTTTGTGAATTCAGTAAAACTAAAGGGCAATTAAGAATCCTTTAACTATACTTCAACAAGAAAAGCCTTTGAGATAATTTTTTAAGAGAAACTAAAGAGCAGGACACCCATGAATTATTTTAGCTAAATTTTACTAAGAAAACCTTAAGACAACAATCCAGTAATATTAAAGAGCAGGACACTCCTGAATTCTTTATTTACTACTTTCAGATAGAGAAAACTTTCAAAATAACATTTCAGTGAAATTAAAGAGCAAGACATCCCTGAACTCTTTAACTAAACTTCAAAGAATTTCTTTAAGATAAATAGTTTGAGAGAAACTAAAGAGCGAGACACCCCTAAATTCTTTAGCTAAACTTTACTAAGAAAACCTCAAGACAACAAGCCAAGTGAAACTAAAGAGCAGGACAGCCTTGAATTCTTTAATCAGACTTTGCAAATGAAAACATAAAGATAATAATAATAGACAGAGTTAAGGTGCCCAAACAACATATCCCAATCTAAAATTTATGTTCTATTATCAAAGAAATTGATGTATAATATGGTAAACAAAGGAGAAACAATGAAAAAGAGGGATAACATCACCACAAACATAGCTCAAGAATCTTTTGAACGTGCTTGTATTACTGATGTCCAAGACAGTTACAATGCTCCAATGCAATAATCCTTGCAACTCAGATTCTGATCAAAATCCAGCCTAGCAGCCAACTAACCAACCAACCAACGACCATAATGAAGAGTACATGCAGTATTTAACTGCAGATGAGGAGGTTGCCCTAATCTAGGGTGAAATATTTGTATTTACTAAGGAATAAATGATGTTTGAAAATTTAAGGCATGCAAGTCCCAATGCCAAAATATATCTGACTGACCTACTGTAGTAATAACTTTCTAATTTACTGCTCAGCTAACCTTAAGATATTTTTGACTATTTTCCTTTAACATTTAAATTTTTCAATAACTTCTGAGTTGCTAAAAATATCTTTGACTGAAACATTTAACTGAGGTAGCTTATTAAATCAAAATTGGGTTGTAGGTGGTAAATGTGATTTGAAGAAGTAATTGTTGAGTGCCTTAGTCATTTGACTCTGTTTTCTTCGCTAATTTATCCTCTGAGTTGTATTTAAACCTTCAAACTGTCATTATCTGTATCTTTTGTCTATTTTCTTTCACTGCTTCTGTTGTCATTGAAATCTCTTCTTTAACCTTTCTTATCTGCTTTTTGTCTTAACTCTGTCTTTTCACCTTTTCTTTCATCTTTTAACCTTTGACCGATCTTTACCTGTGCCTTTATAATTTTCATCTCTACGCAGCCACTGTAAACCTCCTTTATTTTCGTTACCATGTCCTTTGAATAACTCTCGCTATCTTTGGAGTAATTGCATGATCATTAATGGTCATGATCCATTGTTGCTTCTGATTAATCTTGCGCTCCTAATCCTTTAATAAATCAAGCTCTTAGATCGTCACCTAGAGAACTTATTTTGAATATTTTTTGGAATTTAGAACCGCAATATGATTATTGCTCTTTCTGATTCATCGATCACCTGCAAAATAAAAACAATTTATTAATAAAAATGAGATCCTACGGGATGGGGAGCAATGGTGGCTCGCAGGTAGTAGGAAAATTCCTGGACAGAGTCCGGATAATGGAGGCTTTTGGTCTTTGTGTTTGGTTATGGCCTTTCCGGGTCGTTTAGAAGTGTTGCAGGGGTTTATATGGTGGCTTGGGGCTTATAGCAGTGACGTAGTGCTTCAACATGTTTGAATGGAGTCGGCGGTTTTGAATTTGAACCAGAGGGTGATTTCCATTATACACAGAAGGCGGTTTTGTGGTTTTCGCACGGTGCATTGACAGTTTGTGGTTTTGGTTGGAGGGAATGCGATAAGATGGAGGAGCGACACATTGAGGAAAGGACGGGTGCGAAAATCGCCCATTTCGCAAGCTCCCAAGGTGTTGAAAGGGTGGGATTTTGGGTGTGTCATAGGGCACGATGGTCGTTGGATCGTGAGGTCGAGATCCGACGGTGGTCGAGTGAGCAAGGGTCGTGAGTTAGTTAGGATGGTGGGGCCGGGACTTTGAATGCGATGGCAGGTTAGAATGTTAGCACGGGGCTTTTACAAAGCGGGGCCCGAGGTAGAGTATTCAAGGCAGAGGTGCTTTAATATATGGGTGGGGGCTAGGGTTATATGAGAGCGGAGGTTTAAGGTTTAGAGCAGGGTTTTAAATATAAAGAGGTCGGGTCTTTTAAAAAAACAGGTTTTATTTAAAAGGGTGGGTCCCGAATAAAATTAAATTTATTTTAAAACATTGTAAAAATGGGTTTTTTACACTGTTTTGATGGAAGAAGGGGAATGAATGAAGGGGAGAGGTTTTCAGCAATGGGGGTGGGGTTTTAGGTAGGGAAAGGGGTAAGAAAAATGGATTTAGGGTCAAGCACGGAATTTCAAATTAAGGGAATGATCTGAATAGGTAAAGTGAGACATAATGAATAAGTTAAATGAAGATAATGAAGGAAGTGAGATTTCTAAAAATAAATGATAGTCAGGGAATGTTATTTTCAGCACACTATAGAAAATCCATAGTCATCTAGTGATACTGTAGAATACAGGAGACTAACAGTGGCTCCAGCTAGGGAGGGCAACTTCTTTAGGAGGTGTCAAGAACATTTATAGATCAGTAGTTTTTTTGTATTGGGCTTATTTTCATTCTGTAATTGTTGATCTTCTGCAATTTTTTGTGACTTTGGCCTTTAGAAATTAAACATCATGCTTCCTGCAAAGTAATTCTGCCTACCCGTTCTTATATTCTATCATTTTTTCTTCATTTCTTAGGTGCATTTAGACTTGCAAACCTTGACATCATTTTTCTTTTGAAAAGCAAACTATCTATTTCTACCCTTATAACTTCCAAAGGATCAGATTAGAATGATGAGATCTTTTATTTTCTACCTAACTACTTATCTGTCAAGATTAAACAGTTTGACAGATTTTTACTCACTAACTATCAATATGAAATTTAAAGCTTGAAAGAATCAAGATTAAACAGTTTGATCAACATGGATTGTGGCATTTTTTGACAAGCTGCACACAATATTATTTTGCAAAAAGTAAACTAAACAGAGGGTTTGGATCTTGAATCCTTCATTTATCACTCATCCCTCACTTTTTGTATTGGTTTCAGATTTATTCTTTTGAAACCAATGTCTTTTTCTACCTATTTACTGATAAACCAAGTTTAACCAGTTTGGCAAATCTTCATTTTCTAACTTATTAGCAAAAATTCAAAATTTGTACAATCAAGATCAGGTTGTATGATTGAACAAGACTTTTTCAAAAGTAGTGGCATTTTAACTTGCACACTTTTAGAACTATTGATTTTTTGATATGGGGCTTACCTTCTTCTTTTTATCTACTCTCTTTTCTTCTTTTTTGTTTCTTTTCTTTCTCTCTTTTTTGGATCATTTTTTTTTTTGAGATTTTGTCTAAGAAATGTTATATACAATGAAGAAAACTTAAACTGAGAATTTTTTTTTTTAATAAAATAATTCTTGAGCATCCTACCATTGACAGAAACTCCAAACAACTCTGTTCCATCCATTTCTTGTAAAAAGAATGCATTATTACCTCTTTCAGAATTAATGATGAATGGACATTTCCATAGATTATCAAATTTTCCATGTTTTCCTTTGTCCTCTCTTCTTGAATCCCACTTCAACACTTTGTCTACAATGTTAAAATCATTTTCCTTGGTCGTTTTTTCAAATAGTTTATTGATTTTTTCTTGCATTAGTTGTGTTTTGTTGTATACTCCTTCTTTGGTTTGCTACAACTGAATAGTTTGATTTATTCTTCTTTGTATATCATTCTCTTCAGACTGCACCTCCTGAATGAGCTTCATTACTCGCACTCCCAAGGTTGTTGGGAAGACTACATCTGTTCCATAGACTAGCTGATAGGGTGACATATCAATTCACTTCTTATTTGTTAGCCTGTCTGCCCATAGTGCATGTACCAACTTGTTGTGCCATGATTTCTTGTTTTCCTCCAGCAACGTTTTAATGATGTTCACCAGACTTTTGTTTGAGGATTCAGCCAACCCATTACCTTGAGCATAATAAGTTGTAGAATGACCGAAAGTAATGTGATATATGTGGCAAAATCCACCATTTTCTTGGATTTGAAGGCAGCAGCATTGTCAGTAATGATTTTCCTAGGACAGCCAAACCTAGATAAAATGTTGTTTTCAAGGAATCTGATAATTACTGAGTCGATGGCAGTCCTGGAAGGAATGGCTTATATCCACTTAGTGAAATAGTCAGTTGCAGTAAGGATTCATTTATGCTGGGAAGAGGAGGCAGGGTGGATTTCTCCAATGAAATCTAGACCCCATTGATGAAAAGGAGCTTCAACAGAGATTGGTTGTAATGGCAAAGGTAGCAGCTTTCTTTTTCCCTCAAAGATTTAGCATTTATGACAAGCCACTACCATTTTGTGGATGTCTTGGAAGAGGGTAGGCCAATAAAAACCAGCCCTAAGGATTTTATTTACAGTGGTCTTCCAATAGAGGTGACCTCCACATTCTCCTTCATGAAACTCATGCGTAATCCTATTTTCATATTCTTCAGGCAAACATTTAAGCAATACACCACCAGAATTTTTCCAATATAAAACTTTGTTTAGAATGCAGAAATTTACAGCCTTTAGTTTTAAGAATCTGGCCTTTGTTTTGGACAAACCAGGAGGAGCATTTAAGTTAAAAAGCACATATAATATATCAGCATACCAGGGTGAGTTCAGAAATTCTTCCTCAATAGGTGGAGTCGCCAGCTCCTCTTGTTCATCCAATGGGTGAATCATATTGATGTCTAGTGCTTGAAAATTTGTTTCAACCATTAATTTAGCTAGTCCTTGTCCTTTGATTAACTTGGTGGGTTTGATTTCCATATCATTTTCTAAGATGACAAAAATCCACTTACCTCTTTTTCCATCAGGATCTTGTGTTAGGATGTCTTTAACCACTGTGTGAGGAACAAATGCAATGATGGAATGCAAAATATAGACTCTAAAATATTTTAGTGCTTTGACCAAGGCAAAATCCTGATTTTCCATGATGTTATATTCAAAGGTGAATCTCTTAGAGCTTGGGTGAAGAAACCTATGGGTTGCTCCTATCCTTTTATATTTTTCTGCAGTAATACAGTAGCAACTATGTGTTCTGATGCAAAAGAAAATATAAAGAAATTCTTGGTAAAATCAAGGCTGATCAGAACTGGTGTTTGTGTAAGAGCTTGCTTCACCAAGTCAAAATATTGCTTTGCTTCTTTGGTCCATTTGACTCTTGATTCTCTTCTGAGCATGTTAGTGATGTTTCTTAGGGGTTCTGTAAGGTTTGGTATGAACCTTCTTAGGAAATTTATATTTCCAATGAAATATTGTAGCTCTTTGATGTTCCTTGGATGACTGAATTGCAATATTCCCTCAATCCTCTTTGGGTCAATCTTGATCCCTTTTTCAGATATAATGTAGCCTAGAAGCTTCCCTTCTCAAAGGCCAAACAAATTTTTCTTGGGATTTAAAGACAGACCATACTTTCTGCACTTTTCGAAGACCTTTATCAAATGGGCTAGATGTTCTTCATCGATTTTTAAATAGACTGTTATGTCATCAAGATATATTACAATGAAGTAGCCTATTTCTTCTAGGAAAGCAATATCCATTGCTCCAGCATTCATTAACCTAAAAGGCATTTTAACATACATGAAGGTGCCCCAAGGTGTAGTAAAATTTGTCTTATGTTGATCATCTGGATGTGCCAGCACCTGATTGTACCCTGAAAAGCCATCAAGCAGAGATATCCTTTTGGAGCCTGCTACCCTTTGCAATATGTGATCCATTTTTGGTAGAGGGTAGTTGTCCTTTAGGGATGATTTATTCAAATTTCTGAAGTATATGCAGAGTCTAATTTCTCATGTCTTCTTCCTCACTAATACAAGGCTTGAAACCCATTCTGAGTACCTAAGAGGGACTATTATTCCAGCATCATACATTTTCTTTATCTCTTTCTCAACCAGTGGCATTTGGACAGGGTTTATTCTGCGTAATTTCTGTTTAAAGGGATTTTGGCTCTCTTTGAGTGGGATATTGTGCTGGATGATATCAGTATCATAGGACTTCAAGTCTTCATAGCTCCAAGAAAACACATCACTAAATTCTTTGAATAGCTCAATATATTTTTGTTTTATAGGAGCTGATAGTGTCTTTAACAGTTCTACCATTTTGGGCTCTTGCTCACTGCCTATATTGCACTCTTCTACATTTCCTTCAGTGGATTCCATCTAAATTAGCTTCTTAACAACATAAAATCAAAAAATTCTTCTAGAGGTACCAGCCCTTTTGGCAAGGTATTATCTCTGAACTGCAGCACTTCAAAGTCTTCTTTTTCTGGATCTGAACACTGCTCTGTCTCACATGGGTCATATTTTGCTAACAGATTTATATCAACATCATAAGGGGGCTCTTTTTTGTATGTTTTTTCCTCAACAAAGCAGTCTTATTTATGATCTGAGCTTGAATTTGGCATTTCAAACTCATTTCTAGACTGTAGAATATCTTCAATCTATTTTTCACCCTCAAAAACTCGCTAATATTTTATATTATCGGGGACTACTGGTCTATATTTGACTTTTACTGTGTATTTTTTTTTATGATGAGGTTGTTGACAAGTACTGGATGCAAATGCTAGTCCATTGGCAAGGATATTTTGATTTCTTGGGTTGAAGGCAAGATCATATTCTTTGAATGTTTTTAGGAGGTCAAGGGCATCGTTCCTGTATGCTCTTAATCTAGGATGTTTAGCTGAATATTCTCCTTTAATTTGCCTAATGACTAGCTCGAAATCCCCATGGACAGAGATCTTCTTGGCTCCTAATTTCTTTAGTAATTGTAGCCCTAGAAGGAGTGCCTCATATTCTGCCGTGTTATTTGTACATTGGAAGTTCAGTTTATATGAATGACCTTCTGCGCGGTTTTTCTTAGTGTTGTGAACCTAAACACCTGCTCCTAAACTAGTTTTACCACAAGACCCATCAAATCTCATGCTCCATAGAGGTTCATATTCAGACTTATGGTCGCCATTATGTTGTTTTTTGTCTATTTTGCCTGACTGTTCTTATTTTTCTCCCTTTTCTTCAGTTGTTTGTTCATTTATTGCTACTTGTTAAATAATATTTTCATCATTGTAGAGGATAAATGAATCATGGTCTGTGTGGATAGAATAGAGAGGGGAGTTATCAGGCTTTTCTTGACTGCTAACCATGTATGTCATATGAGTATCCCTATATAATATTCTTGGTTGACTAAACACTAGTATGGTAGCATAGGCCATGTCCATTTGGACGGTACCCTGAATTTTGGCTCTCCATGATCGTGATAGAAGCATGCCATACTTACGGGGAATTTCAGCCACTACAATATCCATTACCAGGCTTTTTGCTTGTATTTGTGCTAAATTGACACAAAGATCTTTGATCAGGCCTAGACTATTGATTTTACTAGAGTTAAAAGAGTACAAGTCTTTGTATGGTCTAGTTATCTCAAGGCCTAGTCTTTCGATAACTACCTTTGGCATGAGGTTATGAGAAGCTCCTGAATCTAACATGTCAATATGGAGGATTTTATCATGGATGTTCAAAATGACATAAAATGGAGGAACACCTCCCTCTTGAAATTTTCCTTCTACTTTAGGTCCAAACAAAAGTTCAGGTTTTTCATCATTTAAATTCACAGAATAAACATTTTCTCCTATATTTAAAGCTTTCAAAACTTGGGATCTATATACATTTTGGCCAACTAATTCAATAAGAGGTATGGAGATTTTTATCTTGGCAATTTCATTCTCAATACTGAAGGGTGTTTGTGTTTTTGGCAGATTTAAATCAATTTTATGAGACATTGTTTTTGCAGCAATTTCAGATTGTTGATTTGTATTGGGGATCTCGGTTAAATAAGTTTTGTTAGGGCTACTAGTTAATTTACTAGTGCTTCTTTCTGGGTTGCTTTTGTTTTTATTTTTCTCAGAACTTTTAGCCACTATGTTTGAAGTTTATGTTGTCTTTTTAAGATCAGTTTCATGGGTCTTCCTAGCAGAAATTTTAGGATTATTTCTCTTGGGAGAATCTTGGGTTTTCTTGCTTCTGAGGTCATACTGCCTATGCACTTCCATGATGACATTTTCGAAGCCTTGTTTATAGTCTTTGGATTCTAGGCATTCTCCTTCATTTTGCGTTGGGGAAAACATGCCTTGTTCTTCCTCAGTGAGGAAAACAGTATCCTCATTATTAACTCCCATTAGATTGATTTGACCTTGTTATGGTTCTTCAATCACCCCTTCATCCTCATCAACATAGTTTTATTGGAAAGGAGGCATGATTTGCTGGTCAGGTTCCCTCTATTCTCTCTGTCTTATTTGAGGGGGGTTTCTCATAAAGTTTTGGTTTTGGTTATAGTTTCTATTCTGAGGAGTTGCTTGGTTTTCTCTAGGGAAATCTCTCTCATTCATGTTTATTTTCTCCATCATCCTATCCATATTTCTAACTAAGTTATCAATCTTAGTATCATATGTGGAGGCTACAGCCTCTTCCTTATATGTGACACTTTTTTCTTTTTTCATTCTAGCCCTCTTGGCAATCAGATTTTCCTCTACACTTACTGCATCCCTCTACATATCTTCTAATGTAAGAGGGTCCCTTTCTCTTAGTTGGTAAGCCATCTCTGAGTCAAAACCATCTGGAAATTTCATTAGGGATAGACCTTGTGGGGGTTTTATGTGAGGAGGGAGGGCGTTATATGCACTATTGAACCTAGCGCAGTAATCTTGGACACTTTCTCCCACGTTTCTCTTTATGTTTTCATATTCTGATAAGATTTGGAGAGGGTTCTTCTTGACTTCCCATTTATTTAGGAACAGTTGATGAAAAGCAGGGAGGTCATGTATACTATTAGGGGTTAGGCCTTTAAACCATTTTCTTGCTTCTCCCCCTAGGCTTTGAGCAAACATTCTTAGTTTAACAGTTTCATCATCTCTTTCTTGTCTGTCAAAATAGTCATCCATTCTATCCACATGTTGTTGAGCAGTTGTAGCACTACTTGCATCAAATAAAGGGATTTTGGACTGATATTCCTGTGGTAGAACTACTAAATGCAATGGTAGGACTAATGGGGCATACCAGGTTGCCATGGTTGGTGGTTGGGGAAACAAAGGGGGGTTAACAAGTTGAGGGTTGACAAAAGGAGGTGGAGGGTTAGATGGAGGAAGGTGAACAACGGGTGTATGAATGGGGTTTGAAGTTAGTACAACGGGATTTTGCTGTAACATGGATGGGTCTAAAATTATGTACGTTATCCAACTCTGGGATTTAGTCTGAGGCAAGCTTTGTTCCAGGGGTGAGCCATATAGGATATCCTTCAAGTTTTTAAGGTTTTCAGGTAAGGAACTTTCTTTTTGAATAGGTCTACTAATAGTTGAAATTTTAGATCGAGGAGATTTCCTTAGGATGTGCTCTGGATTAGCAAATTGCAGGAGGGTTTGGGTCTGGATGGGATCTGGTACAGATTATTCTAGAAGCAAGACCTTGGACCCAAGTTTCAAAGATTTTGAAAGTTTTATAATAGTTTTCCAAACCAATTTGTGAAAGAAATACTTTATTCACAAAGTATTTTTACTGGGTTCTATTTGTGGTTTGATGATATCAGGATTTCTCAATAATTTCCCAGTGAAGTCTATAGAAAACCAGTGGAGTCGACAGGCCTACTGAAAACTAGTGGAGTCTCCAGGTGGATGATTTTAACTGTCTTGAGGTTGGCTGTTGTCCACCATCAGCAACCAGATACCAGTCTTGGGTAACACTTGAGTCATCTAAATTTGAATGGGGTTTTCTAAGTTCTTTAGGAAATATTAAGCTATTTTAATAAGTCAGGTCCCCAGTATGGTCGCCATCATGTTGGCTCCTTGTAATTTGCAATATTGGCAAGAAAAAGTAGCAGGGAACCACATCAAACCAATTTCGAGTCCAAGGACCTAGCCTTCCTGGGCTCAGATAGCGTTATCTTTATGTTTATAATTAACTGATTTATCTTTATGCTTATGTTTTCTGATCTTAGGCTAATTATGAAGTTCTAAGGTTGTTTATTTTGATTGATTGATTGAGTGATCGATTGTAGGTTAGATAGATAGAATGTGGGAAGCTTAATCATTTGGGCTATGGAGTCATAAAAAAATTTAATTGTACATCAACTCTTCAAGGGTTTTCATAGGGAAAGCTAACTATATCAAATGGATCTTCTTAGGTAAGATGGATAATGAAATGACAACAAGTTTTTGAATTCAGTAAAACTAAAGGGAAATTAAGAATCCCTTAACTATACTTCAACAAGAAAAGCCTTTGAGATAATTGTTTAAGAGAAACTAAAGAGAAATACACCCCTGAATTCTTTATTTACTACTTTCAGATAGAGAAAAAATTGAAGATAACAGTTCAATGAAATTAAAGAGAAGGACGCCCCTGAATTCTTTAGCTAAACTTCAAAGAAGGTCTTTAAGATAAATAGTTTGAGAGAAACTAAAAAGCAGGACACCCCTGAATAATTTAGCTAAACTTTACTAAGAAAACCTCAAGACAACAAGCCAAGTGAAACTAAGGAGCAGGACACCCCTGAATTCTTTAATCAAACTTTGTATATGAAAACATAAAGATAATAATAACAGACAGAGTTAAGGTGCCCAAACAACATATCTCAATCTAAAATTTATGTTCTATTATCAAAGAAATAGATGTACAATATGGTAAAAAAATGAGAAACAGTGACAAAGAGGGATAACATCACCATTAACATAGCTCAAGAATCCTGTGAATGTGCTTGTATTACTGATCTCCAAGACAGTTACAATGCTCCAGTGCAATAAACTCAAAGTCTGATCAAAATCCAGCCTAGCAGCCAACTAACCAACCAACCAACGACCATAATGAAGAATACATGCAGTATTTAACTGTAGATGAGGAGGTTTCCCTAATCTAGGGTGATAGATTTTTATTTACTACAGAATAAATGATGTTTGACAATTTAGGCCATGTAAGGCCCAATGCCAAAATATCTCTGACTGGACTACTGTAGTAATAAGTTTCTAATTTACTATTGAGTTAACCTTAATATATTTTTGACTATTTTCCTTTAACATTTAACTTGTTCAATAACTTCTGAGCTGCTAAAAATATCTCTGACTGACACATTTAAGTAAGGTAGCTTACTAAATCAAAATTGGGTTGTAGGTGGCAAATGTGATTTGAGGAAATGATTTGTAACGTGGGGCTTTTACAATGCGGGGCCCGGGGTATAGTATTTAAGGCGAAGGTGCTTTAATATATGGGTGGGGTCCTTGGTTATATGAGAGCAGAGGTTTAAGGTTTAGAGCAGGGTTTTTAAATATAAAGGGGTCGGGTATTTTAAACAAACAGGTTTTATTTAAAGGGTGGGTCCCGAATAAAATAAAATTTATTTTAAAACAATGTAAAAGTGGGTTTTCTACATTGTTTTGATGGAAGAAGGGGAATGAATGAAGGGGAGAGGTTTTCAGCAATGGGGGTGGGGTTTTAGGTAGGGAAAGGGTAAGAAAAATGGATTTAGGGTTAAACATGGAATTTCAGAGAAAGATAATGATCTGAATAGGTAAAGTGAGAGATAATGAATAGGTTAATTGAAGATAATGAAGGCAGTGAGATTTATGAAAATAAATGATAGTCAGGGAATTTTATTTTCAGCAGACTATAGAAAATCCATAGTCATCTAATGATACTATAGAATACAAGAGACTAAAAACATATTGGACAGAGCTAATGCTAAGTACAAGCAGCGACATGATCATCATCGGGTGCGATGCAACTTCCAGGTAGGCGACAAAGTGTGGCTAGATTTGCAGAAGGAGTGCCTTGCTGGACCCCACCGCAAGCTTCACCTGCTCTGATATGGGCCATACACCATCGCCAAGGTTGTAGGAGACAATGAATTCAATCCCGGTATTCCACCATTCCTTGGTCTGCACCCAGTGTTCAATGTGGACCGCCTTCGGCTCTACTTTCCACCTCTATTGGACACATTCAACGTGGCAAAACAACTCACACCAACAGAGTTAAACTCAGATGGCATGGAACAAGCTACAACTGATCAGATCATGGACACATAGATAAAGAACACTTGCCAGCAGAGGATCCAACTATATCGAGTTGTCAAAGCAGACCAACTCCTCCACCAGGGCAAGTGGTTCACCAGGGACCAGATTCAATAGAAATATACTCACCTCATGGAGACTCTGCACACAATGGGGGTAGTTGCTTCCTAAGGGGTAGGAATGATCTAGGTGGATATTGGTGGCCACCCACCTATTCCATATAGAGCTCTAGTCAATTTCATCAGTTTCTTTTTTATAGAAACATTTAATTTTTTTAGAAGTTTTTCGGGTCCTTAATTTCCGAAACAGTTTATGTTGGAAATACTGAGAGGGGGGGTGAATCAGTATTCCTTTTAATTAGAGCATTATTTAATATTCAATTATTATCAATGTTTGTGAAATTATAGCAGCAAACAAAAGGAACACAAATGCACACATTTTTTAAGGTGGAAACCCACTCCGGGACAAAATCCACCTAATGCTTTTCTAATAATTCTTTAATATTCAACTCCAATTGAAAATAAAGCTCCAACTTCCTAGAATCTAGAAAATCATTCTTCTCCAGCTCCCACTGGATGGACACTCCAATGCCTGAGATTCTTCAGTATTCAACTGAACGGATTCCCCAACACCCAATGAGCTACAACTCATCTTAGCACCACCCTACCACTCTATAGAATAATAAAAGAAGAATGGACTCCCGTACCAGGGAAAATGGTCCAATTTACAATGATATAGAATGATGTAGAAGAATAAGACACACTATAACATAACCCCAACTATGACACAACTACCTAATGATGATCCTAGACCACCTGACAATGCCTCTTCAACTCTTGACAGATAGACACTAGTGCAATTTGTACAATAATGTATTTACAATGACTTAGTACAATGATACATTTACAATGATTGTATGCAGTGTTGCCCACTTGAAGACTTCATGTGATGAACTTATTGCTATTGTTATGCACCTTGGTTTTTGCTCTTGTCATGCTACCCTCTTCTGCACCTTGCTTTGCTTTGCTTCCCTAGAAAGTTTGGTCCTTTGCAACCCTTGACAACACATGATCTAGGTTTTTCTTTTCCTTCTAGGAGCTCGATATTGAATCTGGTGTATCTCTGTTATTTCAGATCCCCAAAATTTGATTTTTGGTCCTGCAGTAGTCCTTTGAGTCATCTTTCCAATGCCACATGTATGACCCAATTTGGATTCTTCAAGAGAGAGTTATACCCAATATATCACAATGCCCTAATTATGTATTTTTTCAGAAGAGAGAACTTGTACGACGTGCCACATATCACTATTCCTTCATTTGGCTCATAAATTGATAGACAAAAAACTACAGTATATGCACTATCTGCTACTTTTTTATGGAATTCCAATCTGATACTCAGAGAGAGTGTTATGACAATTTTACCAAGGTCACTTCTTTGAGATGAATTTCAGGAGCCTGAAAAAACACTGACTTCCACAGATCATATCTCCAAAAATGTTGCACATCTTGATCTGAAATTTTCTCAGAAGCTTCCTTGGGATTTAGGCTTCACCTCATAAAAATTTCAGCTTTTGAACCTTCTTAGAAAAAATTTAGAGTGAAAATGCCACGATGACCTGTTTCAGATGGCGAAATCCCCTGCATAAGGAGGAAATGAGGATCACAATTTATATAAATGCTTAGGTTGAGAGGGGCTTCAACAAGTGAACGTAGGAGGGATTTTAGGAGCTTAAAAAATATTAATTATGACTTTTCAATGACCCATTCCACAACCCTATGGGGTTTTATCCCACTAACTGGGGGTATAAACTTCAAACATGAATATCTCTCAAACCGTGAAGAATTACGTGGCATGCCATATATCAACGGAAACATATCGACAAGTAGAAACCATAAAAAGCATTCTTGAACCAGAATATAGTAATTTTGTAGTAAAAATTCCCATGCAATATTGGGTTAGCCCCTAAAGCTTCTTGGGTTGACATCAATTACAACCATTGATCAACAATCTCCCCCTTTGGCATTGATGGCAACACAAGTACTCCCCATGCGATCATGACATCTCTTCCTACAACATTATCTCCCCCTTTGACATCAATGGCAAAGGGTAACTCCCCCTGAAACACAACCATCTTGCGGACCTGTACACACTTCCACTCCCCCTGACACACAACCATCCTGCAGACCTGTAATCTAATGAGAACTTGGGAGAATACCAAGCTTCTAACGAATATATTCAAATGCTTCACGAGGTAAAGGTTTAGTCAAAATATCAGCATTTGTTCCTTTGTACAAACATACTCAAGTTTGATATTCTTTTCAGTGACTTTTTCTCTAACAAAATGATATTTGATCAGAATGTGTTTTGTTTTTGAATGCATGATAGGATTCTTGGAGATGTTGATGGCACTAGTGTTGTCACATAATATGGGAATAGGCTCACTGAATTGTATTTGAAGATCTTTCAAAGTTTGTTTCAT
The DNA here is from genome assembly GCA_034641835.2 of Pinus albicaulis. Taxonomy (NCBI): domain Eukaryota; kingdom Viridiplantae; phylum Streptophyta; class Pinopsida; order Pinales; family Pinaceae; genus Pinus; species Pinus albicaulis. Next base: position 117,767,454 of record CM076577.1, on the reverse strand, counting down.
CCAAAGGACTTGAGTACAACATGATGCTGCTGCAATGTATTCTGCTTCCGCTATAGATAACGAGATTGAGGTTTTATTTTTTCTCAACCATGATACGAGACAACCACCTAGATAGAATGTTGCTCCACTAGTACTCTTACGATCATCAACGCTTCCTGCCCAATCTGCATCTGTAAAGGCTTGAATAATGAGGTTTTTACCCTTGGGATACCACAAGCCATATTCTTCTGTGCCCTTTAGATATCGACGAATTCTTTTGACGGAAATAATATGTGATTCTTTTGGTGCTGCTTGGAATCTTGCTACTTGTCCAACTACTTGCATAAAATCTGGCTGAGAGGCTGTTACATATAGAAGACTACCAATCATAGATCTGTACAACTTCTGATCCACATCCTTAGATGAGTCATCTATGCTCAATTTGCAACCTGTTACCATCGGAGTAAGGAGGGGTTTGCAATCTTCCATTTTGAATTTCTTGAGCATTTCCTTGATGTACTTGGCTTGACATATAAATATTCCTTTCTCTTGCTGAGATATTTGAAGCCCTAAGAATTATGTCAACTCACCAAGTAAATACATCTCGAACTCACTTTGCATCTTTGTAGCAAATTTATTACTTAGTCAATCATCATTGCTACCAAATATTATATCATCCACATATACCTCAACGATTGTTAAATTATCTTTATCTATTTGTACATAAAGATTGCTATCAACAGTACCTTTCTTGAACCCTTGTTGACGTAGATATCCATCAAGACGAGTATACCCTGCTCTGGGAGCCTGATTGAGACCATATAGAGCCTTATTTAACCTGCAAACATAGTCCTCTTTTTCTGATAGTATAAAAGCTTCAGGTTGTTCGATGTAAACTTCTTCTTATACTTCTCCATTCAGAAATGCTGACTTAAGATCCGTTTGGTAGACTTTGATTTTTCTTGAACATGCATAGGTGAGAAACATTCGGGTGGCTTCCATTCTGGCAACTGGTGCAAATGTTTCATCGAAATCAATTTATTCCACTTGTGCATAGCCTTTGCAAACCAATCTTGCTTTGTTTCTGGTAACCTACCCATATTCATTCAATTTGTTCCTGAACACCATTTAGTCCCAATGACATTTTTATCTTTTGGTCGTGGAACTAATTCCCAGGTGTTATTCTTCTCAATTTGAACCATTTCTTCATTCATCACTGCTACCCAATGTTCATTTTGGCTGGCATCCTCAAAACTACTAGGCTCAAAGGTTGCTAGAAAAGCAATGTGAGCTTGTTGTGATGAACGAAGTTGTCGACCTTCATTTATGTCACCAATGATTTCATTTGATGGATGGTTCTTTTGAATCCATTCTTTTATTCTCCTTGGAGGAGCTTCTTGTTGTTGTTCTGGTATATCTTGATGATCATTGTTTACTTCTTCCTCGTTGATAGTTGCTTCTTGTTCTACAATTTTATCTGTGTCTTTTTCAGCCTCTGTCTCAAGTTTCAAAGATTCTAGATCCTCATCATTATTCGCTAGAACACCATCTTCGTCAAATGTAACATTTATGCTCTCCACTATCTGTTTTCGTCTTAGATTATAGCATTTATAGGCCTTTATTTTGCGTGAGTAACCAACAAAGATACCTTCATCAACACGTGATTCAAACTTACCCAAATTTTGATCTTCTCTTTTGATATAACATTTTCTTCCAAAGATTCTGAAATATTTTACATTAGCTAGTTTTCCTTTCCATAATTCATATGGAGTCTTGTTGCAATTATTTCTGAGAAGACTTCGGTTGATAATGAAGACTGTCGTATCAATTTCTTGAACCCGGAATTTTTCATCCAATTTTGAGTCCTTCAACATTGTTCTACCCATTTCCTGTACAGTTCTATTCTTTCTTTCAGCAACTCCATTTTGCTGAGGTGTTCATGCTATTGAAAATTGCCTTTTTATTCCATTTTCGTCACAATATTGCTGAAATAATTTGGAAGTGAATTCTCCACCATTATCTGATCTTAAACACTTTATTTTCAAATTAGTTTCATTTTCAACCAACTCCTTGTAGATCTTAAAGCACTCAAATGCTTCAGATTTTTTCTTTAGGAAACTGACGGCTATCATCCTGGTATAGTCATCTATCATTAACATGAAATATAATTCTCCATCTAAGCCTTTTGTTCTCACAGGACCACATAGATCAGTATGTATAAATTCCAATGGATGTGATGCAAAGTGTTCTTTTGTTTTAAATTGGACTTTTGTCTGCTTGCCATGCCGACATGCCTCACATAGTGTGTTGGAAGGTTTTGAGATTTTCGGCATTTCTCGTACTGCTTCCTTTTTTCTTATCCTGACAATATTGTCAAAGTTTATGTGACCCATTTGTTTGTGCCATAACCAACTTTCATATTCTTTAGCTAGTAGAAATGCTTTAGTTTCTTCATCCAGAACATATATGTCGTTTGGAGCTCGACTTGCTGTAGCCACAATTTTACCATACCTGCCTTTCCTGATTTCACATTTTGTGGAGTTGAATAGCATTGTGTGTCCTTGATCACACATTTGTCCAACACTGAGCAGATTTTGATTCATGTTTTCAACCAATATAACATTCTTGGCTATAACATCTTTGCTTTCGAGAGTGACAGTACCTAATCCTATAACATTTGAAGATCCATCATTTCCAAAGGATATGGTTCCATCCTTCTTCTCTTTCAGAGATACAAATTTCCTTCTATCTCTAGTCATATGCATTGAGCAACCGCTGTCAACATACCACGCATATTTTTTGTTTTGAGCCTTGAGAGTGAGAGCAGAATTATCAGTCTTCTTCTTCTTCCATGTTTGTTCATTCTTTGGCTTCGAAGATTCTTCTAGAGGATTTTCAAGTCTGAAGTCTTTGGCTATGTGTCCAAAGTTCTGACATTTGTAACATTCCATATTATTTCTTAAATGTTCAAATCTATTGATGTTTCGTTGAGCCCTGGGGGGTTCATATTTGAAGGATATCCTGGAATTGTATTGGTTCCTAGGCTACATGTGACATTCTACAGCTTTATGACCAGATTTTCCACATGAATAACAATAGCCATGAAAAATATTTTGGTGCCTAGATGGAAATCTTCGTCGAGGAATCATCTTCCAAGGATGTGCTTGCGAATCTTGTCCAATGAAGTCTACATGTATGCCAGGTCTCATAGGTTCATTGTATTTTGTTGTAGAAGGTCCTTCTTCTTCTTCTTTGTAACTGAGGCCAATTCTGTCGTTGTAAGATCGATGATTGTTGATGAGTTCTTCCAATGCCCTTGAGCTATTGCAATAGTTTTGGACAATTTTTCCCTTCTTTTCTTCCTTACGCAGCGAGACTACTTTGGCTTCTAATGCTTCCCTTTCTTGGTTGCTTTCTTCCAACTTCTTTTGAAGTGACGCCTCAATACATTTGTGTTCTTCAACTTCAATTTTAAGACCTTGAACTTGTTCTTCAAGATTATTGGAATGGATATTCTCAGCATTGAGCTCTTTTATAAGCTTGATGCCTCCTCATAAAATTATTCTATGGTAAACCCTTCTTCTTCATTGTTTGATACTTCTTGTTTATTGTGCTTGGCCATAAACAATACTTTCTCATTGGCTTCTTCTTTTTTGTCACTTTCTTCATCGAATGATGAGCTATCTTCTTTAGAGAGAAAGTTCCTTTTGGATCCTTTCTTTTTGCCTTGCTTGTTGAATTTCTTAAAGCCTTTCTTTCCTTTTGAGTTTCCATCACGTTTGTTTCAACATTTTGCTGCGAAATTCCCAACCTCACCACAACCGAAACATATCAATGGAAGTTTACCTTTGAATTTTCCCTTACTAGTTTTTAGTTTTCTCGTAAAGTAAGCATATTCTTCATCTGAAAGACCTTCTCCATCATCTCCCTTTTCTTCACACTTGCAGGTGCATGTCATTTCAATTGAAGGTTGTTTATCCTTATTGGTTTTCTTAGATGCAACGAACGCAGTTTATAGATTTGAAGTACCCTCTTCTTCATCAAGTCTCATTTCATATGCTATGAGAACTCCATGTAATTCCTCTTTCCTGAGTTTGTCCAGATTTGCACTGTATTCTAAGACCGATACCTTTGGGTTGAATCTCCCTAGTAACGTTCTAAGAATATTCCGTAAAATATTCTTCTCGTCAACTGGCTCTCTCAATCCTCCAGAGTATTGGTTATTCCATCAACGTATTGGAAGTATGCAGCAATGTTGCAATCTTCTTTCATTCTGAGTTGCTCAAATTTTTCTCTATAGATTTGAAGCTTTGCTTCTTTGACATTTGAGTCACCTGCATATATATTCTCAAGCTTGTCCCATAAATTTTTGGTGGTTTTACAACCCAACACCTTATGATAAGCATATTCAGTAAGTCCACTGATAATAATATTCTTTGATTTTGCATCATTTACCAAATTCTTCTTACCTTTTTCATCCGCGGTTGATGTAAATCCATTTTGAATAGTGTCCCATACTTCGTAACCTTGCGCCAAGAGATAGACCTCCATTCTTCCTTTCTATAGTGCATAAATATTTTCATTGAATAGAGGTACACCATTCTTGGTATGCTCCATGACCTCCTTCCAGCTATTAAACTATTATTGAAGGAACCAAGCTCTGATACCAATTGTTGGAAATATTGAGAGGGGGGGTGAATCAGTATTCCTTTCAATTAGAGCATTAGTTAATCTTCAATTATTATCAGTGTTTATACAATGATAGCAACAAACAAAAGGAACACAAATTCACATATTTTTTAAGGTGGAAACCCACTCCGGGACAAAAACCACCTAATGCTTTTCTAATAATTCTTTAATATTCAACTCCAATTGAAAATAAAGCTCCAACTTCCTAGAATCTATAAAAGCATTCTTCTCCATCTCCCACTGGATGGACGCTCCAACGCCCGAGATTCTTCAGTAGTCAACTGAACGGATTCCCCAACACCCAATGAGCTACAACTCACCGTAGCACCACCCTACCACCCTATAGAAGAATAAAAGAAGAATGGACTCCGTACCAGGGAAAATGGTCCACTTTACAACGATATAGAATGATGTAGAAGAAGAAGACACACTATAACATAACCCCAACTATGACACAACCACCTAATGATGATCCTAGACCACCTGACACTACCTCTTCAACTCTTGACAGATAGACGTTAGTGCAATTTGTACAATAATGTATTTATAATGACTTAGTACAATGATACCTTTACAATGATTGTATGCAGTGCTGCCCACTTGAAGACTTCATGTGATGAACTTATTGTTGCTGTTATTCACCTTGGTTTCTACTCTTATCATGCTACCCTCTGCTGCACCTTGCTTTTCTTTGCTTCCCTAGAAAGTCTGGTCCTTTGCAGCCCTTGACAACACATGATATAGCTTTTTCTTTACCTTCTAGGAGCTCGATATTGAATCTATTGTATCTCTGTTATTTCAAATCCCCAATATCTGATTTTCGGTCCGGCATTAGTCCTCTGAGTCGTCTTTCCAATGACACAGGTCTGACCCAATTTGGATTCTTCAAGAGAGAGTTATACCCAATATCTCACAATGCCCTAATTATGGATTTTTCAGCAGAGCGAACTTGTATGGCGTGCCACGTATCATTGTTCCTTCATTTGGCTCTGAAATTGATAGAGAGAAAACTAAATTCTATGCACTATCTTCCACTTTTTATGGAATTCTAATATAATACTCAGAGAGAGAGTTATGACGATTTTACCAAGGTCACTTCTTTGAGATGAATTTCAGGAGCCTGCAAAAACACTAACTTCCACAGATCATATCTCCGAAAATATTGCGCACCTTGATCTTAAATTTTCACAGAAGCTTCCTCAGGATTTAGGCTTCACCTCCTAAAAATTTCAGCTTCTGAAACTTCGTATAAAAAAAATTTAGAGTGAAAATTCCACGATGACCTGTTTCAGATGGCGAAATCCCTTGCATAAGGAGGAAATGAGGATCACAATTTATAGATGCTTAGGTTGAGAGGGGATTCAACAAGTGAACATGGGAGGGATTTTAAGAGCTTAAAAAATATTAATTATGACTTTTCAATGACCCATGCCACAACCCTATGGGGTTTTAGCCCACTAGTTGGGGGTATAAACTTCAAACATGAATATCTCTCAAACCGTGAAGAATTACGTGGTGCTCCATATATCAACGGAAACATCTGAACAAGTAGAAATCATCAAAATCATTATTGAACCAGAATATAGTAATTTGGTAGGTCAAAATTCCCATGCAATATTGGGTTAGCCCTTGGTGCTACTTGGGTTGACATCAATGACAACCACTGATCAACAGTTTCAACCCCCTAAACGACATTTTTTGAGATCTGAAATAGTCTCATAGACATAGGCATGGGTCCACATGTATGGTATTATGGAAAACTTGTAGTACATGGAGAGATCTTTCTGATGATATATCATACGCGCCAAACAGAGATAATATGACTAGGTTACGACCCCGGGAAGTTGGCTGCCCAACAGGACCCACAAATTCTTGGTGTTTCATCTCCTGGGTTAGGGTTTTGGTTTTTTAGGGTTTTCCTATGTTGTTCAATAATAAAAAGGCCCTTGAGCCTCATTGTATCATATTTTAGAGGCTTGTATCTGCCACATCTCTTCTCAAAGATAAGCTACAACGCCCTAGCTAGTTTATTTCCATTCTATCTGTAAGCATATTTCAGTTATTTGATATTAATGAAAAGAAGTGTTATTTATGTTACATATCTGTTTTTATGTGTATTTTTGTATTTTATTGTGTTCATGCATAAGTCCAGATCAGTATGCTAGATATCCTGAGAAAAGCAGAGGTTTATAAATTTATATTTGGACAGTTTAATTTCCAAAATGATGATATAGATGAGGCCATAGAAAATTGTGATGATAAAGTCGTGGAATTAAAAATATTTGGGAAAAGGATTTACCTAAACCATGATTTGGTTGTAAGAGAAACAAACATTTTGTTAGCACTAAAAATGTTAATGGTGTAATCGCCATTGTGTCACTGTTTTCAAAAATTTTAATGTCCTAGTCCATGTCCAAGTTTGATTTGTTTCCAACAAAGGTGAAAAAGAGTCCCAAAATCAAGGTACTTTTAAGTGAATAGGCGTCATTAGTGTTTTAGAGTCATAAAATAAGTTGAAATCACTATTTTAACTTATGATAGTGTTGAAGGCTAGCCATTGTTTGGATAATAAAGTTACAGTCACCTTGTTTTGAATAATAGCTACCTCTGTTGTGATTTCATTTTCAAAACAGTAATGCAATAAAGGGCAACTATTTCTCATAAATGAAAGTCATATATTCCACAGAGTGAAAAGCGGAGTTATTTCACTAATATTTTGGTTATCTCAATAAAGAGGCTACAGGTAAACAGAGACCACTCCTCCAGCAAGCAGTCTCAATTTTCAAAGTAGGAAAATCAAGGCTTCATGGACAGTATTGCAACTATATTTATTTAAAAGAAAAGCGTTGCCAGAAGAAAACAGATTAAACAATAGAGTGGGAGATCTGGATAAGAGCAAGCAGTGAAGACCGTTAGATCTAGGCATAGATCAATGATGGAGGTTAAATCGCAAACAGAGCGATTTCGCACATCGGCAATTATTATGTTTATGTTTTAAGACTTCGCAAGTTAAATGATATATCTTGCGATGTGGGGATGAGGATGGCCACGTGTCGCTACAGCGCTCCAGCGCATATCGCATATGATACAAGATAACGTTAATGAAGGAGAGGTAATTACTTAAAACTTCTGATGTGCGATTTGTGGGCAACCCCACTATTTGTTATCCCACGTCACCTCCATTCTCATTGCACATCGCACTTCGCTAGTTTTAACATTTAACTCTTGTTTCTCATAATAAAACTTGCGATGTGCGATTTGTGGTATTGTCTGGGCCCCACCTTCCGCCTCATTGCACATCACACTTCACCAGTTTTAACACTTAACTTCTGCATTTCATAATAAAACTTCTTATGTGTGTTCTGTGATCGGTCCCACTTCTTTGCCACGACATCACCCCATTGCAAAATCACATTTTTCCTATTTTTGTCTTAAGTTTAAACGCTTTGATCTCGATTTGCGATTGTGATATATATCTAAAAGGTTTTTCTCCCCCCGCTTATCATTTATTCCGCTCCATGTCTCCCCTATCAATTAAACCTTTTTCAAAGGGTTTCTTTGTAATTTCTCATAAAATGAACCTTCGCCATTCTATCCAAAAAAAATCCGTTTTTTTGCCATTACAAAGGGATTTCCACCAAAAAAGGAGAAGAACAATGAAACAACGGCATAGTTTCTCTGAAACATTTTTCTATCACTACTCTCAATACCAGCACATTTCTACTAGGCACCAGGCAGCATTCAAGGAACATTGACATACCATTTTCACTGTTGTTTACCCTTTTTATGGAGTTGGTTGCACCAGAATAAAAGAGGATTCTTCCCATAAACTGCCACATCATACAAACCACTTCAAATTGTTAGCCTTGATGCTGTTATTTTCATTATGTCATAGCACTTTGTATTAAAGTTTTAGGATAAGCCTCATCTCTTGCACGAGAATCGTAATAACTTTTGGGAACAGGTTTAATCCTTTTGTGGAGATGACAATTTATTATTTTTGTATATATGTGATAAACTGCTATGTAAAAAGGGTTGGTTGATGGTTTTATAATTTGACTCATATGATCTATAATCTTTTTGTGAATGAAATGGAATGATACTATTGAGGACTTATTACCAATTTTCTGTGTGTGTTGTCTACTTTACTTGTGTTCCCATATCTCCTTTCTTTTAGTTTTAGTTTGCAAACCAATATGTTGTTATGGATATTTATCAGTCTCTTAAACATGCTATCTGTTTTATTAGTTTTTTGTTAGTCTCACACAGTGAGAATTCCTGGTAAAATATACATTGTAACAGTGAAGGAGCATCATTCATGATAGTTTTTCTTCATGATATTTCTATGAGAATCTTGTCACACTAGAAATAGATTTCCCTCAATGGAATATTTTCAAACTACTACTTTTGTGAATTTCTACTAAATGCAGTAGATTTATGTTTCACAGACCTATTGTTTCCTCACATCTCATAGTTTCCTCTCTTCATAAGCTACAAAATTTCACTCTGCTACCACATCAGATTCCAATACCCTCATTAGTAGAATCATGGATTTGACTAAAATATCTTTTCAATGAATCGGATTTTATACCATTTACCAACCCCATAAAATAAATCATTCCATGTAGAGTGCCGATTCCAGCGCCAACACATTCCATGTAGAGTGGGAGAAATATTTAACTCCAAGAAAACCCCTAAGCTAGAAAAGATTTAAATGTCCAGTAAAATAAGTAGGATAAATTATTTGTTCTGAGGAATGGATTAGAAATGTGAGATTTTCCCCAAGGACTATAAAAATCCTTGATTCAAGTTATCCTTTGGAAAATTATGAATCATCATAAGCATTATATTTTCGGTGACTGCATGAGGATATTTATTCTTTAGGTTGAAGACAAGGCCATATATGTCCCTCATCTGTTGGCTAAAAAATCACATTATGCCGTGTAAGAAAGTAAAATTAAGAAGGTTAATTTCAATTTCTTAGATTAATTTCCAGATCGGTATCAGTCGCCACAAAGGTGCCTATCGGGATTGCATCAAAAATGGTTGCGGGGGTGGAGACCGTTTGGGGTGATGGATCTCGAGAGTTGGATGATTGAACTGGGGTTGATGCTAGAGTTTCATGTGGTATAGTTGAGGGTGTCTGCATTCCTTTCTCAAACACCTCCACTACCGCAATTCATGTTGGAACATTTTTCTCGTCTTCTGTTAAGTCGACAAGCTGAGTATACTGCAATGTTTTGGTCCTTTTTCCTTTTGGGGTCAAGATAGGCGATTTAGTGGATTTATTTTTGCGTAGGGTGGTAAGGGTTGGTTGGGATTGTGAATGGAGGGTCATGAAGGGAATGGATGTGAAAATGAGTGTTATGATAATGGGTGGAAATTTTTTGAACGTTTGAAATTCATTAAATGAAGGAAATTGAGTGCTTACGACTATGATGCTTACCATTGTTTTTGTTGAGTTCTTGGATCTTCGTCTCAAACTTCTTAATTACTGGATGTAGTTGGATCTGTGCGAGCTGCTACGTTGCATCCACCTTTGTTTCTCCTAGTATTGGTTATGGGACCATACCCTGAAAAAAATAGACATGTCAATTTTCCTAAACTTCCCCTATCACTCTTGGCCATGATCATGACTTCATTATGGAAAGCCTTTGTAGTTAACCTAAACCTCTGTGGCCTTTTGTAAAAAGTCTTCGCGCTTACATAGTTAGGTCTTAGCCACGTGTTTCCATGGGAGATACTAAACCATACTTGTTCTGAGTACTCATCCAGGAGGACTCTTTGTATTCTCTCCTCTATGACAATGACGTCGAGCATTTTCTTGTACCAACCCGTGAAGGAAGCCTCATTGATTTCTTTGTTGCTAGGGTACCTTGAGACTCTCCACTGCATGTACCTTAGTGAAAATGGTTGTTATTTAGTTATCTCTACGATTTTTCTATCCTCTGGTGGACACCACTTCCACATAGCTAATGCTACAATGAGATATCCATAAATAAATCATGTGGCTCGCCTAGAGTTGTCTTCACAAGCTTCAAATAGCTCATGGAGGAGAAATGTACACCAGTTGAGTTGCGCTTCTTCCACACAATGCTCCGCAATTGATATTGTGTCTAAAATGCATTCTCCTTTAGTGTAATTCCTCATTATTTTGCCTGCAATTAAATAATGAGAAAACTTGATGTTGGGATGACTGATTGGCTTTATTTTTGCTCCTTTTCCTCCTCTTTTGGATGCATACTTCTTGTAATAGTTTTGGTCCCTAACCTTCTTCGACCTCTTGGATGTATTCGGGAAACTTGTTGTCACGTCACTTCTTGATGTTGAGAGCCCTATAAGTCGGTGAATGTCTTCCACATGGATCTTTATTTCTCAGTCAAGCCACAGGGAACCACCATCAATTCTATTGACCAAGAGCTTTGTGCATTGCACCGTTGTCCCCTGTGCTCCAAAGACTGGTAAGCTCTGTAGGTGAAATATTTTTGACCTTTGGATGCCTTGAAAATTCTTGTGGACTCGCACTACCTCGCTACCATCCTCTTTGATGTAATTCTCTATATACACCTGTCTCTTAAGGTCTAAAATTGGAAAGAATCTCTAAAATCCGTGTCAAACAATCTCGCATTATCATAATTGCCTATGATGGGTTCTAGATTCTTAAATCTTGGATCAAATTCTGGTTTGACCACTCAGATGAAAGCCTTCATCATCCTTTCTCTTCTCTGGTAAAATTTTGTCACTGCTGGTCTAAGCTTTTCTATTATGTTGCTACTAACGGTTATGGAGACTTCGTTGTTGTCCTCCAAGGCTATGCTTTTCAGCTCTCTAGTTCTGTAGAAATTATATAAATGATATGTTATACATCCGAGATTCTCTTGATAACAGACTATTTCACTTCATGCACAATACAGAATCTCTTCTACCATTGATCATTAATTGCGGAAATAAAATCAATTGCATGCGCACATTAAAACCATAAACATTCACACATATGAACACAGTATTTTATGGGAAAGCTTAAAGCTGAAAACCCCCAACTATCTGTATATTATATGTCATAGATATCATGTAACAATCATCATACGAATCTCCTCACAAGCTCTCAGTACAATCTCCAATTGCTACACACTAATCAGGTTCGATCTAGCAAATCTCATACTCCAATCTCTGCCACCTGCTAGCCTGCCTCTATTGCACAATCACTGCTGAAGAATGGCTCTGAATGAACTTGAATTGGTACCGCCTTGCTCACGCAATCCTAATTGGCATCTCCAACCACTGTGTCTTGCAAATCATGCAACACTATAGTCACAACTGATAGTCACACTGCTCTTTCACCTACCTCTTCACTAGTCTCCACTGAAACTGTCCATGCAATGTAGTTAACTGATGTATTATTTAGTTGATTAATGAGTTAATAATTAGTGAATTAATTAATAATTAATTCACACCACTCTCACTAGTGTATCAATCAGTTAGACTAGATACAACTTAAACTCAATATGTTTAACACGGTTAAACGACCCAAACTCACGACTACCTCAGTACTCGGGTGTTTGATTAAGGTGAGTTCTAAGCAAGTCTCCATGGAAATAGCTCCAGTAAACCCTCGGGAATAGCGTAATTCCTTCTGTCAACTGATGTGCCACATCTGTGCACTTAACTGAAGTGCTCCAAGAGAATAAGATAATGTTTAGAGTCCAAATGTTATTAAGAGCTAATAATATTCGACATATCTATTTTCAAGTGACGATCTAAAAAATATATTCATACGATATGTCCAAAAATAGAAGTCCATATATTGCACTTTTTTCCAACTTGACCAACCATCCACAAATAGCATCTTCACAACTCATGAAATTGATCGACATGTCTAAAAATAGACTTGCGCCAAAAAATAGCCTGCGGGCCCACTTAGTGGCGACTCTTTTCACTAAGCTCATCATCTTGTTGAAATCTCAACCTCCCTTTCAAAAATATAGAATTATACGCACGATCCTTCTCTGGTATTCGAATTTTCTCCTGGTGAGCGCCTTCGTCGAGATATCGACCTCACGATCCTCCATAAGAATGTATGAAAGTAACATGATCTTCTGCTGCACACAATCTCTGATATGATGATACCGGATGTCAATGTGTTTAGATATATCATGAAATATTGGATTAACCAAGAGCTTGATGCAACTCTGATTATCACAATAAATCACAGTAGGCTCTAAGTGTGAACCGAACAACCCGACCAGGATCTTCCTCATCCATATAGCCTCGCATGCAGCCAAACTCGCTGCCATATACTCGGCCTCTGCTGAAATGAGTGCCACAGATCTCTGTTTCCTGCTGTACCAAGAAACTGTTGTCGACTCAATACTGAAAATCCCTCCAGATGTGCTCTTTTTGTCTGTTGGGCTCCCTGTCCAATCTGCATCCGTGAAGCCACACAACTTCACCTCATCCAATTGTCTATACCATAATCCATATCTCGATGTGCCTCTAATATATCTCAGTACATGTTTGCATGCCTTCCAAAGAGCTTGGTAGGCTTAACCATAGCTTGTGAAAGTTGGTTAACGGCGTAGCATATGTCGAGTCGTGTATTGACTAGATACAAGCGACCCACAGCTGTCGATAAACGGTAGCATCCACTACCTACAATGGAGATGTAACATCCTCTTTCCTCCATCCACCAAGAAGAGGAGTGTCAATAGGCTTGCAGCCATGCATTTTGAACTTCTCCAGTATCTCATGGGAATACTTGCCTTGAGACACCAACAATCCATCAACTGCAGCTGCCATTTAATCCGGAAAATAATGAAGGAGGCCCAAGTCCTTCATCTCAAACTCTTTTGCAAGATCATCCTTGCATGAGAGTATCAACAGCTCATCACCTGTCAAAATCAAATCATCTACATAAAGTACAATGATCGGCAACTTACCCTCCACCACAATCTAGTATAGGTTTGGATCCGCCTCACTCTTGGAGAATCCAAGTCTGGTGAAATAACTGTCTATCCGTGTGTACCAAGCACGAGGTGCTTGTTTCAACCCATACAACGCTCTCTTGAGCCTGCACACATGCGACTCGCTGCTGAAGATCTCAAAAGCTTCAGGCTACTCTATGTACACCTCCTCCTCAATCACTCCGTTGAGGAACGCAGTATTCAAATCCATCTGATGAATGTGCCACCCCATCTGTGCTGAGAGAGCAAGAATCATCCATATGGAAGAATACCTTGTGACAGGTGCAAAGGTTTCCTCATAATCGATCCCCTCAATCCGTGAGAAGCCTCGGGCAACAAATCTTGCCTTGTACTTTCCACACTCCCGTCAGCTGCTTGCTTCACTTTGTAGATCCATCTTGAACCTACCACTGATTTCCCTTCCGACCTTGGGACAATCTCCCATGCACTGTTTCTGACAATCGAATCATACTCTTCCACCATGGCATCTACCCATGCGGGGTCCTCCACAGCTTCCTCAAAAGAGGATGGCTCTGTCGCGACACATTTCCTCACAAGAGCCATGTATTACAGTGTATCGGTCGAGGTGACATTTTATGTATGCCTTGTGATGTAGTTCTCCTACAATCTTCTCTGCATCTGAATCGGTCGCTCGACACGGCAGGTGCGCTTAGCCCCTCTGATGTTTGGCGTTGCATGAGTGGTTTCTTCCACTCCATGAACCTCCTCTTGTGGCTGATCCACATCCTGAGGCTCATCCTTAGGAACTAGTAGCTCCTCATCTGCATGCAAGTGTGGCTCCCTCTCGAGCGAACACTTCATGGCTTTCTCCTCATGAAATTTGATATCCCGTCGGACAAGAGTCTTGCGACTGTCTGGAACATACACACAATAGTTGTGGGGTGTATCAGTGTACCCCAAAAATATCCCAACCTCTGCGGTCAGCTCTAGCTTCTTCCTGGCATCCTTCGTCACATGAATGTAAATAGGTGAACCAAAAATCCTCAAATGGGAAATATCAGGCCTCTTACCAGGAAACGCCTCCTCGAGTGTACTCATGCCAAGTATCTTATGAGGACAACGGTTCTCCACATATATTGCAGTATTGCATGCCTCTGCCCACAAGTGAATGGGTAGGCCCTGATCATGCAACATCGCCCGTGCAGAACCCACGATTGTTCTGTTCTTATGCTGAGCTACCTCGTTCTGCTGTGGGTTATGAGGTGCTATGAGCTCTCTTTGATTTCCTTCTGCGCTGCAAAAGTCCTTGAATTTTCCAGAGATGAATTCACCACCATTGTTGCTCCTAAGAGCCTTCACCTGCTTCCCCGATTCCTTCTCGGCCCCGTGCCTTGAAATCACAGAATTTTGAGTATGTCTCGCTCTTCTTCTGCATGAAGAAGATCCAACACTTCCGAGAAAAATCATCAACAAATATCACATAGTACCTGTGCTTTGCTGTCGAAGCTACTGAGAAAGGTCCACACACGTCTGTGTGAATTCTCTCAAGGATCGCCGTGGCGCGACTATCCTTCTCGTGAAAGGTGGCTTTCACAAATTTTCCCAAAGTACATCCCTTGCACTGATATGACTGCGCAAGTGTACCTTTGGGAAGCCTGGTAGAAATCTGCTGCAAAATTTTCAAAGCACCATGGTGAAGATGGCCCAATCTCCTGTGCCATAGCTCACCCTCATCCCGGCTCACCACTCCTTCTACCTTGCCTGCCATTGTTGCGCAACCATCTACCTGCAACTGATAAAGGTTCTTAACTCGAACCCCTATCCTCTGGGTTTCACCAATTTCCTTACTGCGCAGGAAAGCCTTTCCCTCACTAAAGACAACATTATATCCCTTGTCTTCCAACATGGCCACGGAGATAAGATTCTTCTTCAATCCTGGAACATGTATCACTTCCTTCAATACGAAGGGTTTACCAGATTCCCTCTCAAGGTAAATGGTACCGATACTGGTCGCACTGTATCTACCATCATCGCCAATCTCGATGTGCACTCCAAGATCTTTCTCATCCAGATCAGTAAACAAATATTTGTCTCTAGTCATGTGAAAAGATGCACCATTGTCAAGAAACCACACTGAACCCATCATAATTGAGACTAAGCATGCGATCAGCGAAAAATCTAGCTCAAACTACGAGGCTAAGGCCTCTCCAGCTGCAGATCCAGAAGCCTGCTTATTTTTCTTCTTCTGTGGAAAATTTGTGGCGTAATGTTCGTGTTGGTGACAATGAAAGCACTTCACCTTGGACATGTCCTGTTTCTTGCGTTTCGCACCGGATTGAGAAGCATTGTTCTTGCTCTTCCCCTTCCTTGATTTGGTAGCCAAAGCGCAATTTTCTTCATCTTTATTCTTCGATGAAGATCCATCCCTGGTAATCCGCCTTATCTCCTCTTGCACAAGATCCGACCAAAGTCGCTCCCATCCTGGCAATTTCTCCCGACCATTGACAGAGTCCTGATAGGAATGCCAACTCTTCGGAAGCCCAAGAAGATCCAAGATCACCAAGTCCTCGTCATCTACAGTAATCCCCACACATCCCAGCTCATCCCTGCACTATACAAACTTTATGAGTTACTTGGGCATATTGTTGCCTTTCTCCATTTTTATGTTCCTGAGTTTATCCTTAAGCGCCAACTTCCTCTGATCACTCTTGCTTTGGAATAAATCTGTCAAAGCTTTCCACATCAAGAATGGAGAAGCCTTACCATGAAGGCTGGACACTATGTGATCCTTCACACCTTCCAACAGAATACTTCGACATTTTGTTGTCTTCTTTTGCCATGCGTCAAGTGCGGCAGCATCGCTAGAAGCAGGTTTTGGAATTTCTGCATCTATGAACTCCTTCAACCCATTGTCATCCAGCACTGCCTCCATCTTGTCCTTCCATGCAATATAATTCAAGCTTCCCTCAAGGAGATCTCCAATCGCGATCGGGTTGAAAGACATCTCAACTTCAACACTAAGAAAACACTGCTGCAAATTTGAATTCCACCAGCACAAAACTCAATCGCTTCAATGTTTTGCAATTGCTCCAATGATCAATATCGCTCTGATACCATGTAGAAATTATATAACTGATATGTTATACATCTGAGATTCTCCTGATCACACACTATTTGAATTCATGCACAATACATAATCTCTTCTACCATTTATCATTAATTGCGGAAATAAAATCAATTGCATGAGCACATTAAAACCATAAACATTCACACATATGAACACAGCATTTTATGGGAAAGCTTAAAGATGAAAACCCCCAACTATCTGTATATTATATGTCATAGAGATCATGTAACAATCATCATACAAAGCTCCTCACAAGCTCTCAGTACAATCTCCAATTGCTACACACTAATCAGGTCCGATCTAGCAAATCTCATGCTCCAATCTCTGCCACCTGCTAGCCTGCCTCTACTGCGCAATCACTGCTGAAGAATGGCTCTGAATGAACTCGAATTGGTCCAGCCTTGCTCACGCAATCCTTATTGGCATATCCAACCACTGTGTCTTGAAAATCATGCAACACTATAGTCACAACTGATAGTCACACTGCTCTTTCACCTACCTCTTCACTGGTCTCCACTGAAACTGTCCATGCACTGTAGTTAACTGATGTATTATTTAGTTGATTAATGAGTTAATAATTAGTGAATTAATTAATATTCACACCACTCTCACTAGTGTATCAATCAGTTAGACTAGATACAACTAGCTCAACTATGTTTAACTCAATTAAAATGAACACAACTCCACCAAACTCTATCACATGAGTTCTAACTGAAGTATCCATGCAATAGCTCTACTTAACCCTCAGGAATAGCGTAATTCCTTTTGTCAGCTCATGTGCCACATCTATGCACTTAACTGAAGTGCTCCAAGAGAATAAGATAATGTTTATACTCCAAATATTATTAAGAGCTAATAATATTCGACATATCTATTTTTAGACTGGCAATCTAAAAATAGATTCCACCCAATATGTCTAAAAATAGAAGTCCATCTATTTTTCCAACTTGACCAAACATCCACAAATAGCATCCTGCAACTCATAGAATATGATCGACATGTCTAAAAATAGACATAGTCTAAAAATAGACTTGCGCCAGAAATAGCCTGCGGGCCCACTTAGTGAAGGCGACTCTTTTCACTAAGCTCATCATCTTGTTGCAATCTCAACAAGTTCTTCTTTCTTCCATGCAAAATAATTAGTGGCTTTGACGTGACGGAAGTTGATGAGACTTGGCAACTAATTATTTCGTAGATTCCCCCCATGGCTTCAATCATGTGGACGGTTAATTAGGGTGAGGTGCCTTTGAATTTACTGACGCTGGCCTTGGGATTTGGATGGACATGATGGGAAATTATTATGGCTTGATGGGGAAAATTTATTGCGAATTGATGTTTCTATTACGGGAAATATTTTCCGAATTTTGACTAAAGATACAAACTGACACCTACTTGATGTACAATTATTATGAAATGACGGAGGACTTTTATGACTTGTACGGTATCCCCCCGACCGTAATTTTTTGTGGTGTGGCATAACTCATCTCGCAACTATGTGACTCGTAGGCGGACTATTATTCACAACTTAGATACCCGCAACCAGGTGACTTGTAGGCAGACTATTATTCGCAACTTATATACCTGCAATTGGCATGACCACTCATGCTAATGACGAGAACTATCTTTACCTATCCTACATTCTTCTCTCGACTGCGAGAGTTTATTGGAAATCAAATTTAAAAGAATTTATTCATGGAAGGGTTTTAGGCGTGCGTTGTTCACCCAACCTGGTAGTACAATAACATCAAGTTGCGTGAGCTTTACAGCTCTTTATTCTCGTATCTCTATAACATAAAAGGGTCCCAAACAATGCATCTGTAGTTTTCCCAAGAATTTTTGAAATTTTTTGTCACACATCAGCACGAGGCCCCCTACCATAAACCTTTTCTATTTGATATGGTGATCATGACAAGTATTTTGACATTTTTTCTCAACTAACTGATGAAAATACGATAGGAATCTGGCCTCTTATAGCTCCCACATTTGTTCTAGTCGTTCCGCCAGTGATTTCTCCTCCAACATATGTGATTCCTTTGTGATAAACAAGCTTGGGACTACGAATTCCACTGGGACGACTGCTTATCTTTCATAGACCAGATGGAATGGCGTCTAGTTGTGTAATATTTTGACAGTGGTTCGATAAGCCCATAATGTGACTGGAACTATTTCATCCCACTCATCCCAATTGGTGGAACACACCTTTGTCAGCCTCTTTTCCAGGATCTTATTAAATTCCTCCACTGTCCCAATTGCTTTTAGGCGGTATGGGTTGCTCTTATGATGTTGAATCATAAATTTCTGTAATAGATATTGGACTTTATCATTAATGAAATGGGTCCCTTGATCACTTGTCAAACTCCTCGGGCAGTCAAACCTACTGATGATATTTTCAAAAATGAATCTTGTTGTAGTGTCAGTCGTGTAATCCTTTACAAGTGTGGCGTCAACCCATCTGGTTAAATATACTTTTTTCGTTTTGATGTACCTTGCCTGTGAGTGCCATTTCTTTGTCAATTTCCCATTTTTCAAATGGGTTTATTGACCTTACTAGTTGTAATGGAAGTTCATCCTTGTGTGATGGCTTTCCAACTCGCTGACATGCATCACATTTATTTACGTAGTCCTTTGCATCTTTATATACGGTGGGCCACCATAACCCTACTTGCAGAATCTTCCTTGCGATTTGCTTTCCGCCAACGTGTCTAGTGAGCCCTAGTATTGAACCAATAATGCTACAACTCGGCTACCCTACTTCACTTTATCAACCTGGGGTTCATAAAAAACTTGGAGGTGACAGTGCTATATACACAACAGATGCATTCTACTCATGTCATCCTCTTCTAAGCTCTACGAAAGGGTGTTATTTATAGGGTTTCTAGATGAAGTCTGTCACACTTCTGAATTTAGACCTAGGGCTACAAATGATTCAAAGCCACTACTCTATCAACAAGCAAATAACTATTCTACAGCAAGAAATTACATCTAACTACTTTGCAATGAAACAAATCTACACATTAAGCTATGATAAGAAATGGAAGCAAACTAGGCATCTTGCATGAAGTAAATTGTTGAATTGAAATTGCATAAAGGAAACTAACCTAATCACACTTTGTTGGGACAAATGGATAAACACACTATGTCTACTCTATGTTCTATGTATCATGCAGCTACTCATGAATTAACTATGCTTGTAAATGCATTGTTTTGTAGCTAGGAGGAAAAAGTCCTAAGGTGGCTTATGGAAGGCTTGAACTCATGGGTGCAAGGCTAAAGGTGTCTAAGTGGTTTTCGCAGGTCTGGATGAGGTTGATGGTGGTTTATGGGCTTAAGGAGGGGCCCACTAGGGCTACTACAAGTGCTGCTATAGTTTTCCTGTAGTGATACAGGAAAGTCTCGGATTGCTACACAAAACAGTCTAAGGGCAATCCAAGGCCAAAAATGGGTGATAAAAGTGTAGGGAAGTTGGAGTGAAGGTGGGTTTGGATGAGTGGAAGGTGGCCCACCCCTTCGCCGAGCTCAAAACCTCTTGAGAGGTCTGTCTTGCACCTCTAGGGTTTTCTCACGATGTGAAGATGGAAAATCTGAAAAAGGGCTGATGGCAATTTTGATGAACAAAAGACTAATGAAGGGTGAGAAATGAAGCTGAAGGTGTTGGTGAAGTCATAATTTGTTGTGCTACTTGAACCTACAAGAAAAATACCTATTCATACAATAAATATGGACGAATTCATGCTAAAGGAAATGGAAAAGATGAGTTGAATTTGGAAAGCAAATCTACTTTAGCCTACAAACGGAGATCTAACACAGCATTCTAAACATATTCATGTAACTACAACAACCTAACTATTCATTCCAAGAAATCATAAACTAAAAAGTAATTTTTGCCTGTAGAGAAGGTCTACCCTCCTCAAGCTCCAATGAAAGAGAAGAGAGAGGGAGGCTTGACACACAAATTTCTGAGTTTATAACCTACTCTACCAACATGTAAGCAAGCTAAATCTACAGCAAAAGCCAAATGGAAGCATACTAAAAACAATGAATTGAAATGCAATCAAACTAGCTAAATACTCATAAGCAAAACTAGCTAAAATGACATAAAAGTAAAGAATGAATACACAAGAGAGACTAAGGCCAATGGATTGGGCCCTAACCCACAAGCCTATACCTATGAAACTAGATCAGTGAAGCACAATCTGAATACTCATTTTATTGCAGAAGATAGTCTCGTTACATCAACATGAAAGTCTCAAAAACCTATTACAAGAGCTAAGAGCCTATTAGCTTCCTTCAAAGTTTGAATCCTAATGAGCTCTTGCTCAGCCCTGTTTAACCTAGAGAGTAGCTACCAACAACTCCCTGAAAATTTGGTGATGTGTCCACTTTGACTGCAAGTGAAGTGTAGCTTTGGTGCACTTGATCTTGAGTTTTCTTGGCTACCATTGATTTCAAGTTGTTGGAGGTAATCTCGAGGATCCCTTGGTTTCCTTTGATTTCGAGTTGTTGGAGGGAATCTCGAGGATCCCTTGACTGCCTTTAGGAGTTAAGGAGGTGGAAAATCCCCCTAGAATATCTCCTTGTTGTCTACTCCGAGCTTTGATGGAAAAATATTCATAAAAAATGCAATATCTTCATGATTTTCCTGCATTTAACTCATGTTAGGCATTTGAAGTATGACAAGCCTCAATCACCATCTACACTAGCAACATAAGACCATAATATAATTAAAATACAATAAAAAGAGACTTAATAAGGCAAAAAGGTGACAATTAACCCCTCCAAATGTACCTAATGATGGAGCTCATCATCGCAACCTCCCAAATGGTTGCTCATCATCTGAGCAACTTAGTCCTCCTTCTACATTTCTTTCAAATCTTTGATGGACCCTCTCACTTCACAAGGAAGAAGTGTTGGAGTCCCTTCAAGAGGGTAAAAACCATCATTCTTTTCTGCTTCCTCTCATTCTCTATTCTACTCATCTTGGTCCTTTCCATCACTCAGCCCCAGTAGCAAGGGTGGATTGAGCTTCAAACCAAGCCACTAAATCTTTCTGGCCTGCATTTCCCTCTTGTATAGTTGTGATATTTCCAAGGCACCTCTCAATCTTTCTGGTGTGTGGTACTCCATGTTTCTAAGGCTGTGAGGGAGGTTGTTCCATCTCCTTTGGCCAGCCATTATGCACTCATCTCCCAACAGCCTCAAAACATCATCAAAGTGAGCCATGGCTTGAGCTTGTGTGTGGAGGTATTTTTTTGCAAGTGCGTGATCCTTTTATATATTAAGATGGTTGTTAATGACTCCCCTAGGGCTAAATAGTTCTACCCTAATGTGTAAGGGTTCTCTATTTTCTCTCCTTGTAACCCTTCTCATTTCTTGTGCTCTCGTCTCTTCATTAACCATCCATTATGCCAATTCCATTAATTGTATGTCTCCCATCCTAGGATTGGGGTCCCAAATGTTCAAGTTTATCAACACAAGGTTATGCATGTAGAACTCTGCCAATTTTTCCTTGTCTGCCATATTTGATTGGTTGAAAAAGTCAATGAACTATCTGTAGTTCTGAAAAGGTAAGGATCCATGGGAGGCTAATGTTTTGATTTGAAATAGGAGCCACTGCTCCTTGAGGTAAAATGCATAGGAATCTGATGGATATCTATGTTGAATGGCCTCTATGCACAAATCTGCCATGGTGGCCATTTGTTTGTCCTTTTGTTGAAGCTGCTTCTACAATGCTACATTCTCTGCTTGGGCCTTCTGAAGCTGCTCTTTCAAAATTGATTCCCTGAGCCTAACATCAGAAAAATCCTTCCCCAACTTAGCCACGTTTCCCTCCATGACCCATATGTAATGCACACCTTTATATGTGGTAAGCTTAATCTAATGATGAGTGTGTTCCCTCTCCCCTTCTAACTGATAAAATAAAGGCACTGTGAAATTTTGAGGAATTAATTTGCCCCCCTCAATGTATGTGTAGTAGGATCTTAGATTGGGTTGAGGGCGAGGGTTTGGCACTACTGCTACATCTTTGAGGACCAATTTTGGTGAGGTGTACTCTTCCTTGTCATATTTTCCTCCCACTTTTTCATCTTGTTCTTCCTCTTATGCCTTGTCTTCAACTTCTTTGACCTCTTTCCCATTTATGGTTGTATTTTCTTCCTCAACCAAGGCCTTTTCCTCTAATTACGGGCATACTGGAGTTTCCTATAGAAAAAATAGAGTTTCCTGTAGCAAACTCTGTTTTGCTTGCTGGAGACCCTATTTTTCTCGTTTTTCTCTCTTTCAGTCCTTGGAGGGTCTGTGGGGGTTGCATGGGGTGCCAACCTTGTTGAGTGTCTCCTAATGTATGTTACAAGGGTCCTTACTGGTGACGTGACCTCTTGCACCCTTCCTTCCTCTAATATTATTTAATCATATTTCTTTAGTGATTCCTCAATGGAAATAGGGCTCTTGGTGGGAATCTGTGGTTTCCCTTGCCTCACCCTTTGACTCTTCATAGTCCTGAAATACATAGGTGTTTGCCTCTTCCTTTTTTTTTTGACAGGTGTGCTCAAAGTGGGTAGGGTAGCAGCCACTTACTGATCTATAATGTCTGGTGAAATGTTGGTGTCTTGAGGGGAGGTTTCACTGACTAAGATAGGGTTCAATCCTTTCTTTTCCTCGGTCTTTTCTTCCTCCTTCCCCTCAACTTTTTCTTTCTATGTTTCTACTGTCTCTATATTTTCTACTTCAATCTCCATCCCTTATTTTTCTTCCTCATCTTCTACCTCCTCTTCTTCTTCTTCTACCTCCCTCTCTCTAAGGTTAGAAGCAGAGGTTTGCCACGTTTGGGTAGCTATGAAGGATTCACTATCCATGTATATGAAAGAAGACCAGGATACAGGTAGGTTTAATCTTCTCAAAGCATCATTCACTATAAGTTTTATGAGGCCATGACGGGCCAAGTGTTGGTATTTTCTTTTCCTCACCTTATTTCTCATGTCATTTATGGAGTTTAGGAGGAAATGAGGGATTCTTAATATCTTTTCTAGAGGAGGTTCTCCTTGAAATCAAAGTTCATTCAAAAATCTGAAATGATACACATAGACCACACTAAGTCTGCCCTCACAAGAAATGAACTTCATGATATGGAAGGCCACTTCATCCTAGGGGTATGGAAGTAATTTCTCTTATCACTCCATTTTTTTCATCAATATATTCTTCTCCTGGTAGAAAGAAGCTCTTCTTGGTTGCAGTGCTAGGCATTCTTTCCTTAACCCATTTGACTCCTAAGGGAAAATTTGTAACTCTGCTTATGAGTTCAAGTGATAGTGTGATGGCTAGGCCTTTAACCATAGTGGTGCCTCTCTCCTCTTAAGTGTGATTGCAGAGCCACTGCAAATTCTCGAGCTATCTCTTCATCAAAACCTTTCAAAATCTTAAATAACCCTAGCCATTGGTGATTTCTGAAGATTTCCATGACTTGAGGATGTTGCATAATTCTCTTAATATCAGTGGGCTCCCTTCTATTGAATCCCCCTCCCATTTTAATGGTTGTGATATGAAGGTGATGAGGTGTTTGAGAGCTATGTGAAGATGTCTTGGAGATGGAGGTCTTTAAACAAATGCAAATTTTTACCCTTTAATTGCCAAATTTAACTCGATGTGCATAAATTTCACGGATAAACCTCAGTGTTGGAGGATGGAAACCACCAACCTTTTCCCTCTAGTTTTTTTTCTTGAGATATGGTGGCTTTGGGAAGAAATTTCATCCACAGGTTACTCTTTGTTTCCCTTTGTGCCCTTGATGATATGCCTCTGAAGTTGCCTGTAGCAAATCTTTGTTTCGTGTAGCACGATGGTGCATGCAAGCTCTAATCTCGATGTTTCTCTCCTGATGGCTCTCAAAGCTCTCCTGCTCTATCTTCTCTTTTAAATGCTCAGTGAAATGGTGAAAATGAGACAAAACTCACATTTATGGCATTTTTAACTAAATTTGGAGCGATGTGTTGACTCGTACTTAACACAAGTTTTCCTGTTTGAGACCGTTGGTCCCACTCCAATTAATGATTGTTGAGCCTTGTAATCAACTTCTTCATACCCATTCACTCCCTCTTGACTTGATTTGACTTACCCAGGTGGAATGTACTCTAACTCTTCCTCCAGTTAACTTTACGAAGGTGGCCAAGTTAACTGGCCAACTTTTTGCCTTTTAAGTTTCTAAAACTTGACATTAAACCATTTGGTCATTATGAATGCATAGTGAGAGGTGAAGGGCCATACCTGAGCCTACCTGGTGCTGAATGAGCTGGTGCAAGGAGCTGGAGCTGGTGGTTGTAGCCATGATCTCTTCTTTGCTGTATTTTTACTTTCTTATTTATTTTCCGAGTGAGCAGCTTTTTCTAAGTGAGTTACTTGTCTTTTCTAAGTGATATGCTTATTTTTTTTTGTTTTTTTTCTTCTTGCAGGCGTTGCATGGAGGTATTTAGGTGACATGGTCAGTGTGCTTTCCCCCTTGGATTCTGTTGGTGGTATTTTGGAGTCATCCTCATCAACTTTTCTTTATCTTTTGGCCTTGTTGTGTGACACACATATTTGCTACAGGAAACTTTCCAATTCCTGTACTAGTATTTTCCTTGCTTCTTCTTGCTTCAGTTTACTCAGAAGTGGAGGGAAATGGTTCATGGAGGATATGAATGGAGTCATATAATGAATGGAGTTGAGGATAGTTGAGTGAAGAGGTCTCATGCCAAGTTCCAGATGATCTAGCTGCTAATGGTGCAACATAAGGTTTAGAGAGTGAATCATTGTGCATGGAGTGAAATAAGGGGTTGGGAATGGTAGATATAGGAAAAAAATAAATTATCATGCTCTCCTTGAAGTTCATAAATCCTTGAGAGAGCTTCTTCCTTCATGAATGAGTATCCCATAGCATTTACAGGAGTTTCATGTAGTGCTACAGGTATCCTGTAGCTACTGGATTTGCTTGTAGCAATTACAATTAGGAGAAAAAAAATGAAATTTTTGCCTATCTGAGGGGTGAAATGGATGAAGGGGTGTATGTTGGAGTGGCTAATGGAGTGTGAAAGCAGAGGAGAAGGATAAATGAAGAGCAAATGCTCCTCTGGATCCCAAAAACCATCTTTGATCAATAGCCTGCAAAACAGAAAAACAAATGAGTGCATAGGTATTTTTCCTTCTTTTTCCTTTTTTTTGTTTCTTTATTTCCTCATTTTTCTTATTCTTCTTTTTTTTTGAAGCAAAGTGGATTTCCATAGAGGTTTTCAACCCACATGCATGCCTTGGGTGCCTCAAAGAGGTTTTCACCCAAGGATCTTTTATTTTCTGTTTTTTCTTTTTTCTCTCTTTCTTTTTTGCTTCAGGATTGCCTCATGGAGGTTTTCAACCCTAGAGTAGGCCTTGGGAGCCTCAGAGAGGTTTTCACCCTTGCCTCTTTATTTTTCTTTTTTCTTTTTTTAAGAGGGGGAGGCACTGGAAACTATGGAGTCTCCCATTACATACACCTCTCTATTTATTGAATTTATAAATTCTTCCCTAGACAGGGGCTTTTTGTAAACCTTAAGCTTGTAACCATTGACAAGTAGGGGAATTCCTTCCTCATATATGGTTATGATCTGAACTGCGCCATTATCATAACATTTTTCCACTTTGTAAGGTCCCAACCATCTTTTCATTAGTTTGCCTTTGAAATCCTTAAACCTTGAGTCATACAACAACGCCCAATCTCCTTCTTGAAAGGTCTCTTCCTTAATGTACCTGTCATGCCAGACCTTCCTTTGTAGCTGAATCACTTCTGTGTGAAGGAGTGCTTACATCGTGAACTCATCCAATCCATTCAATTGCAGCAACCTCTCTTGTTGGGAATTTTATATATCTAGGTCTATCTCAGCTTCCATCCTTAAGGCGTTGAACTCAAATTCAATTGAAAGCAGAGCTTTCTTGCCATAGACCAGGTCATAAGGAGTGAACCCTGTTGTTGTTTTCCAAGTAGTGTTTTAGGCCCAAGTAGCTTCTACCAATATGTCCGCCCAATATTTTTTGTTGCTGCTCACAACCTTGGTGAGGGTATTCTCCAAGGCTCTGTTGGTTACTTCCACTTGGCCATTTTCTTGAGGGTGGTAAGCAGTGGAAGTCTTATGCTTTATATTATGCCTCCTCAGAAGATTCTCAATGAGATGAGATGTGAATTGTTCCCCTAATCAGTGACTACCTCTCTGGGGTATCCAAATTTGTATAACACATTCTCTCTCAGAAATTCTACTACTTTCTCCTTGGTTGCCACCTTCACAGCTTTTTTTTCAGCCCACTTTGTCAGGTAGTCAGTGCAAAGTATGATATATTTTTTTTCTAGCAAGATGGTGGATCAATAGGTCCAATGAATTCCATGCCCCACTTGTCAAATGGCTCAAGGGCCACCTGAGGGTGCAAAGGCATCTCATCCCTCTGTGTAGGTTTCCCCATCCTTTGGCACTAGTCACACCTGCAAGTGTATCTTTTGGCATCCTAGTGAAGGGTAGGCCAATAGTAACATGCCTACAAAACTTTGAAGGCAGTCCTTTTTGCATCAAAATGGCCTCCACAAGGGATATCATGACATGCAGAGAGGATATCAAAACCTTCTTCCTCCATCACACATATTTTGAGAATTTTTTCAGGGCCTATCTTGAAGATATTTCCCCCAATCCATGTGAAAGGGGCGCTTTTTCTAATGATCTTGCTTTTCTCCTTGAATGAGAGGTTAGGAGGGAACTTTTCAGCAACCAAGTAGTTAGCTATGTCAGAAAACCATGGCCAGAGTGTTGATATAGCGAAGATAAGTTCATCTGGCAGATGGTCATCCACCATTCCTTCTTCATCTGCAGATAGATATAACCTGGATAAAAAATCTGCAACAACAATCTCCTTTCTAGTTTTATCAACAATGGTTAGGTGAAATTGTTGTAATAGTAACAACCATCTAATTATTCTAGCATTAACATTTGGTTTGTTCATTAAATATTTGATGGTTGCATGGTCAGTGCGTAGAAAGCTCTAATTACTGTGACATAATGTCTAAATTTGTTTAAAGCATGGACAATGGCTAACATCTCCTTCTCTATGACAGTTTAATTGAGTTCGGCCTTGGACAAGTTCTTACTAGTGAAATAGATTGCATAAGGTGATTTGTCTTCTAACTTCCCCAATGCTACCCCCACAGCTTTGTCTGATGCATCGATGTGGATGTGGAAAGGCAAAGTACAATTTGAACCTCGAATAATGGGGGCAGTAGTCAACTTTCCCTTAATGAACTCAAAATCTTCTTGACAAAGACTGGACCAAGTAAACTCAGAATATTTGGCCAACAAACCAAATAGTGGCGAGGACAACTTGCTTAAATCTTTGATGGACCTTCTATAATAGCCATCTAACCCCAAGAAAATCCTGACATCTCTCTGCTTTTGAGGAGAAGGTACCCTTTTGATGATGGTGATTTTGTTTGGGTCCAATTGTATTCCTGCTTGGGAGATTGAGTGCCCCAATACAACTCCTACTCTTTTTCAAGAATTCACACTTTTATGGGCTCGGGGAGAGATGCATCTCAATGCATATTCTCAGCAATTTTCCCAAATTGGAGATAGCTTCCTGGAAGTCATCCCCATAGGGTGTGAAATCATCCATGTAGATTTCAACTAAGTCATGAATTAGCTAAAAGAAAATGCTCAAGACAACTCTTTTGAAGGTAGTTGGGGCATTGCACAACCCAAAGAGTAGGACTTGTTAAGAAAAGGTACCCCAAGGGCATGTGAAAGTGTTCTTGTCCTGGTCTTTAGGGCTGATTTGGACCTGGTTATACCCACTGAACCCATCTAAGAAGGAAAATAATTTATTTATTTTAAGGCCAATTAGGACTTGGTCTAAAGGGAAAAGGAAAGTGGTCCTTCTTGGTGGCTTTGTTGAGTCACCTGATAATCAACACAGATTCACCATTTTCCATTATTCTTCGGGACTAGGACAAGAGCAGATACCCACTCACTGTCTGATATAAGCTAAATGAAACATGCATCCAACAATTTTTGTAGTTCTTCCTTGACTATTTCTTTTAGATCTGGGTTCATCTACCTTTGGGGTTGGCGCACAGGCTTGCATCCTTCCTTAATGTAAATATGATTTATGCATACTGAGGGATGTACCCCTATCATGTACTTGTAATCCCAAGAAAATGCATCTATTTTTTCTTTCAAAAGCTGGCATACCTACTTTTCTTCTTTATTTGAGAGGTTTGAGTTAATTTTCAAATATTTGGATGGGCCAAACTCCACAACCTTGGTGGTTTCAAAAGTTGAATCAACTAAGTGCAATTCCATCCAAGGGTGACTTTTAGATTCCTTGACTAGGTTTTCAAGCAGGCTATTTGTGGGGGGCTGGTTTTGAATGACATGGTCGATGATTACATCTTCATCAAGCTACCCCCCTCTAAGAACATCATCTATGGTACAAATGGCGGTAGTGTTTTATACCTCATCTTCTTCATCCTCCAACCATATAGGTAGATCATGATCAATGGAAGGTTGGGTTGGAGGATATAATACCAACTATTTAGACAAGGGCCCATTCTTAATGGTCAATTTTCTAGCCCAACAGCTAATATAAGCATCGGCAATGGCTAACCAAGGTCTCCCTAAGATGAGAGGATATACATTGAACTTGGTTTTTGGCTGCAGAACCAGGAAATCTGTAGGATACTCCCAAGATTCAATTGAAACCATAACATCCTCAACAATTCCTTCTGGAGTTACTGTGGACCGATCTACAAGTTGCAGAATTGTTGTGGTTTTCCTCAAAGTCCCTTGGAGGTTGAGTTTCAACATAGTTTCCTTGGTCATAACATTGATGGAAACCCCAAGATCAATCAGATTATTGGGGACTATGACACCATCTATGTGCACATCTACAAATGGACTGCCAGGGTCCAGGTACTTTGGAAAGATCACCCTTCCCAACATTAATTTGGACAACTATCCTACTGCATTGATGGTGGGGGTATCTTTCTTCTTTCTCCCATGTTTCTTGAAGCACTTTTCCTTGATGAGCCCATTGTAAACATGGTCATCCTTAATGGCCTGGAGAATGGGTATCTTTACACAAAAAATTTTCAGTTCTCCCAGAAGTTTGGTCTCCTCTGGGGTGTGCTGAGTGGAATGGATCAAACGCTTAGGAAAAGGAGGTTGTTGGATCTGAGTGTTACTTTCTTCCTTTTCCTCCTCAACCTCTACAGGTGGAGATGGAGGATGGTTTTCTGGGAGTATTCTTCCTGGCCTGAGATCAATATCATGTATCTCCACAGCATAAGTTGGATAGGATGTCTCTCCACTATAAACCTATTGTGCATGTCTGTTGTTTGGGTTCAGATTGGGTTGTGCAGTCATCTGCAGCAGCTTGGGTGGAGCAGCATGAGTAAGCTGAGGTTTAGGTTGGGTTGGAGGCATTAGAGCAGGTGGTTTATTATTTTGAGGCCTCCACCCTTGGGATGGGTTTTTCCACTGAGGTTGATGAGGAACATATTGCTGAAATGGTTCGTCCATAGGCTGAGGATGATATGGAGGGTTGTAAGGCCAAGTAGGAGGTGTAGGCCAAGATGGAGGAGTGGGGGTGTACCAAGATTGCACATGTGCATTCCGATTATTGTGATAGTAAAAATAAGGTGCGCCTTGCATACCCTGTTGATATGAACTAGGGCCTTTAGGCCTTCTCTGGATGATGAAACAAAGTCGCTCTGGTCCTACTTCCCCACCTTGATATACAACTTTGAGTCCAGGTAAAGAGAGACACTTTTCTGTGGCATGATTCTCCTCACAGACTAAGAAAACCTCTATGAAATTTAATGGAAATTCATTTCTAGGGTGTATGTGGTTCTTTCTATTGCCTCTTGCTTCCTCTTGACTTGCATTGTGTCCATTTGCAAGGAAAAGGTGTGCAGCATATCACTCTTTAAGTCCTCCATCATATTTCAAATCTCATGCTTGATGGAGGTGGAAGAGGAAGGGGTATGTTTGTACTTTGGCTAGCTCTTCCTTTCTTCCTAGCTGCCCTATAATGGTTCCTGAAGACAATTTTGATTGTGTCATAAGGAAATTGGTAGATATCTCCTCCTGATAACATATTGAGGGTTTCTATCACCTCCTCCCTGATCCCTCAGATAAGTACTAGTTTAAGTGATTCGGGATCAAGGGTACAGTTGGATATCATATAGTTTAACTGAAACCTATCTTCATAGTCCTCTAGGGATTCATCAGGCCCTAGAGTCATCTTGAATATATCATCTTTTGTTTCCTTGGACCTACAGTAGTCCTTGTACTTGTTGTTCAAGGCCTTTTTCATCTGTACCCAGGTAGTGATGTTGTTCCCAGGTACACCCATGAACCAGCACAAGGTTACATCCTTAAGGGTAGATGGCAATAGCTTCAGCGTTTGATCATCTGAGGCATAGTCATAGGTCCTATAGACAACAAAAAATTCAAACATGAAATGTGTTAGGATCTTCAAAGGTAAGTCCATGGAAGTGTGGAAGGGCTGAGGGGCTAATGTTCTTCATTTTAGTTTCACCATCTGCCTCTCTAATGGGAAAGGCTCCCTGGGATTTAGTTTCAGCCATGGTTTGAATAGGTGAATCAGGTTCCTCTGGTGAAACAATATCTTCTTCTTCTCGAATAGGTTCTTCAAAAATTTTAGAAGGCTCACCTATGGTCTGTTCAACCTCATAGCCACTGAAGAAGAATGAAGGGTGACTATGTGGTGATGTGGAGGTTTTAGGTAAAAAATTTCCTTGAGTATCCCTACTCCTACGAGGCATGAAAATCATATTTTTTTGTATTTTTCAATATTTTTGAAACAATATGTAAAACTTAAAGCAGAAAAGAATGCTAAAACAACATCAAAGCATCTACTAGACACCTCCCCGACAATGGCGCCAAAAAGTGGTGAGCCCTGGTATTGCACCAAGAATGTTGCAACTCCCAGAGGCTGCCCTACTTTACTTTATAAACCCGGGGTTCGTACAAACTTGGAGGTGACAATGCTATATACACAATAGATGCATTCTACTCATGTCATCCTCTTCTGAGCTCTACAAAAGGGTGTTATTTCTATGGTCTCTGGATGAAGTTTGGCACACTTCTGAATTTATACCTAGAGTTAAAAATGATTCAAAGCCACTACTCTATCAGCAAGAAAAGAACTATTCTACAGCAAGAAAGTACATCTAACTACTCTGCATTGAAATAAATCTACACATTAAGATATAATAATAAATGGAAGCAAAATAGGCATCTTGCATGAAGTAAATTGCTGAATTGAAATTGCATAAAGGAAACTAACATAATCACACTTTGTTGGGCCAAATGTCTAAACACACTCTATCTACTCTATGATATATCTATCATTCTTTTAATCATGCAGCTACTCATGACCTAATTATGATTGAAAATGCATTGTTTTGTAGCTAGGAGTAGAAAGCACTAAGGTGGCTTATGGAAGTCTTGAACTCATGGGTGCAAGGCTGAAGGTGTCTGGGTGGTTTTGGCAGTTCTGGATGAGGTGGATGGTGGTTTCTAGGCTGAAGGAGGGTCCCACTGGTGCTGCTACAAGTGTTGCTACAGGAAAGTCCTGAAATGCTATAGGAAACAATATGAGGGCAATTTGAGGCCAAAAATGGGTGATAAAAGTGTAGGGAAGGTGGGTTTGGATGAGTGGAAGGTGGCCCACCCCTTGGCAAAGATCAGAACCTCTTGAGAGGCATGTCTTGCACCTCTAGAGTTTTCTCACGGTGTGAAGATGTAAAAAATTTGAAACAGGGCTGATGGTGATTTTGATGAACATAAGGCTGATGAAGGGTGAGAAATGAAGTTGAAGGTGCTGGTGAAGTCCTCCTTTGTTGTGCTACTTTAACCTACAAACAAACTACTTGTTCATGCAATAAATATGGACAAATTCATGCTAAAGAAAATGGAAAATATGAGTTTAATTTGGAAAGTGAATCTACTTTAGCCTACAAACAAAAATCTAACACAACATTCTAAACATATTCATGGAACTACAACAACCTAACTATTCATTCCAAGAAATTGTATACAAAAAAGTTAATTTTGGCTTGTGGAGAAGGTCTACCCTCCTCAAGCTCCAATGAATGAGATGAGAGAGGGAGGCTTGACACACAAATTTATGAGTTTATAACCTTCTCTACCAACATGTAAGCAAGCTAAATCTACAACAAAAGACAAATGGAAGCAAACTAAAAACAATGAATTGAAATGCAAGAAAACTAGCTAAATACTCATAAGCAAAACTAGATAAAATGACATAAAAGTAAAGAATGAATACACAAGAGAGACTAAGGCCAGTGGATTATACCCTAATCTGCAATCCTAGCCCTCTAAAACTAGATCAGTGAAGCACAATCTGAATACTAATTTTATTGCAGAAGATAGTCTCATTACATCAACACGAAAGTCTCAAAAACCTATTACAGGAGCTAAGAGCCTATTAGCTTCCTTCAAAGTTTGAATCCTATTGAGCTCTTGCTCAACTCCATTTAACCTAGATGATAGCTACCAACAGCTCCCTAAATAGTAGGTGATGTGTCCACTTTGACTGCAAGTGAAGTGTAGCTTTGGTGCACTTCATCTTGATTTTTATTGGTTGCCTTTGATTTCGAGCTATTGGAGGGAACCTCGAGGATCCCTTTGCTACCTTTGGGAGTTAAGGAGGCGGAAAATCCCCCTAGAATCTCTCCTTGCTATCTACTCCGAGCTTTAATGGAAAAATCTTCATAAAAAATGCAATATCTTCGTGATTTTCATGCATTTAACTCATGTTAGGAATTCAAAGTATGACAAGCCTCAATCACCATCTACACTAGCAACATAAGACCATAATATAATTAAAATGCAAGAAAAAGAGACTTAATAAGGAAAAAAGGTGACAATTAACCCCTCCAAATGTACCTAATGATGGAGCTCATCAGTGTCCTCCCGCAACCCCATTATGTCCTTCCCATAAAATTGCTTCCATTATGTCTAGCCCCAATTTATATATTTGGCCTACAATTAGTTGGTACTCCACAACTCTTACCACCAATTTCTTATGTTGGACTATTGTGTAGTTCTTTAGACATCTTCCTGTAACCAAAAATGTTGTGATTTCCTCTAGGTAGTTTGATATAGCCTCAACTCAGAATAGATCCGCGTCTGGTAGTTGATCATCTACGGGCCCTCCATTTTCCCCTGATTCCAGCCTTGAAAAGTGATCGGGTCCAACATTCAGCCTACCTGGTTTAACGATAACCTCAAATGTGAATTCTTGGAATAAAAACAGCCATCTGTAGATCCTCCCTTCTAGTACCAGTTTTTTCACCAGATAATTTAGTGCTGGATGATTTGTAACGAATTTGAATGGTCCTCCCAGTAAGTAGTGGAGTAATTTTTGCAACGAATACACCATTTCGAGTGCCCGTCTTTCGGTGGTAATGTAGTTCCTCTCCACAGTTGATAATTTCCTGCTAGTGAAGTAAATAGGATGATCTAAATTTGTTTCTCTAGGTTGGGCCAATACTGCCCCTAGTGTAATGCTTGAAGCATCAATATGCACATGAAACTATTTATCCCAATTTGGATATACCAAGATTGGTGCACTTGCCAATTTTTCCTTCTGTATGTTTAGTGCTTCGTTGTATTCCTCAGTCCAGTGGAATTGTTATGTCTTTTTCAATAGCTTTTCCATTGTGGTTGTAATATGGGTGTAGTTGTGAATGAAACTCCTGTAGTAGCCAGTGTGCCCAATACTGATCTTAATTGCTTGATGTTCTCCGGTGGATCCATGTTGACAATAGCCATAACATTAGCAGGGTCCACACATACCCCATATTTGCATACGATGTGGCCTAGCAAGATTTCGAAGGGGACATCAAAGATGCATTTATTTACATTCAAGGATATATGTAGCTATCTACACTGATCAAACACTATGCGGAGAAACCTTGCATGCTTTTTCAGTAAGTTGTACACAATCCAATCATCCATATAGACTTCTAAGAACCTATGAATATATTCTCTAAACGCTGCTATGACTATCTGCGAGAACATTGCTGGTGCATTCTTCAAGTTGAAGGGAATCACATGATAGGCATATGAGCCCCATTATTCCATGAATGTAGTTTTCTTCTTTTCTTCCTCAACTATCCTCACCTCGTGATACCCGAAGAATCCATCTGTGAAGGAATAATCTTCATTCCCTATTGCATTGTCCAAAACCTCATCACTGAAGGGTGTAGGGAATGGGTCATGCACACATGCATTGCTAAAAATGCAGTAGTCAACACATACCCTTATTTATGATTCATCCTTCTTATTCTGAATAACAATCAGGATAACCCATTCTACTTCCTCCACTGGAAATAGTTGTCCTCCCTCCAACATTTTATCAATCTCCCCTTTTAACTTCTATTTTACCCATGGGTTCAACTAATAAGGTTTGTGTTTCATTGGTCTGGCATTTGGCTTAAGCATGATTCTCATTTCTTCCAGGTCTCCCTTTATCCCCTTTAACTCTACAACAGACAAAGGGAGCAAGTCTTTATACTCTGTCAATAGATAGAAAATATCCTTTGTAGTCTCTTCATCCCAATAGTCCTCTATGGATGCCAATTTGGGCTTCTCCTTGCTCCCAGTATCGTGCTTCTTAATCTTCAATGGCAGAAAATGGAGCCCTTCTGTGACTGGTCCATCCTTGAGCCTTCGTTCTCCTTCCTTCTCTTCAAATTACAAGTGCTTTAGGTCTTGTTAGAACAGGGTCTCCTACAAAGCTACGAATCTGGTCCATTTTTTATATTTTTTATTATATTTATTCTAACGCAGGGGTTTTGGGGTGGGTCAAAGCCCCTAATGCATTGTAAGTAGGTCAAGGGTATACCAAGAGTCCGCAAACCATGGTTTTCGGACCATTGGATGCGTAGGCTAAAGTAGTATAAATAGTTGAACCTTTTTGAGTCGATAGGTAGAGAATGAATAGATATTGAAGCAAAGTACGACTTGCTAGATCTTGGTTGGGTTGTTTTGGGTTAGGACTCCTACTGGCTGTGTGCCCGGAGATCCTCTATCCTATTGTGTGCGGACCCTGCTGGCTGTGTGCACAGGTGGTATTTGGGGAATGTATGAAGATTTTGATACATAATATATGCGAAGTATTGCTGAACCATCTGATGTTATCTGGATCTGTTCTTTTATGATTAATGTGAACTAATATTATCTGATTAAGCTGTGAACTTGTCTGTTTTATCTCTATGATATAAAAGTCTTTGCATTTAGTATGTTACTATCATAATACTGTAATTTCACTTGTTGATTACATCTATGTTAATGAACGCGAACTCTCTGTGTGACATTAGTGGCTGCAATTATGTTGTTTTATGGTTATAATTGATGATGTGCACGTGGATGCGAGACCGCTAGAGCAGATCTGATAAGAAATATAGTCTGGTTACGTATGGAATCACCCTTATGTGTAGATTTGATAATTGCAAGCCTGCATTATTACCTTCTCTCTCTCTCAGGGTGCGGAAACCAGGTTCCAACACCCTCCCATACTGCTTCGGGTGAGACTTTGACCTACGCAAGCAGGCCACTGCCGAAAGGGCCAGTAGTATAGGGGTTTGTTGGCAAACCTTCACCTTCGAACCTAGGTCAAGACCCCTTAAAGCCAACAAATGGGTTCGTTTCCAGGACCGAGAGCATTTTGAGGGAGATATCTTGTAATCCCAAGGCTATATTGGAAACCTGAAAAGAAAGAAATCGACGAAGGGTTTGAATCCAAGTTCAGGAATTCACTATAAAATAAAATCGCAGTGCGAACTTAACTGCAAAGGAGTGGAAAAATAAGTACATTTTCTTGGAGATCTACGAGATTTTCTTCGTAAATTTTGCAATCGAGTTGTAAGAGTGGCTCGCAAGACTGGTCGATTTTCAGAAGTGTTGGAAGGATGAACGGGTCGCACAATGGACTCCAGGACTGATCCAACAATTGGAGAAGACTGATAATACCATTACTCACACTTGGATCATTTGGTGCACAGTGTGGTAGGAGGATTTGTGACTGAATTTGCAATCGATCAATTTGTGTCCTACTCAGAAGCAGAGTGGAGGTTCTTCAAGGGTTTCCGGGTTAAGTTTCTAAAAAATTTGTCGTTATGATTAATATTTTATTGTGCGAAAATAGTATCCTATGTAGCCATACTGAGTGAATGAGCTCCGATCAAAGTCAGGGTACAACGCGCAGCGGTAAGTACTACAGAACTAATCAAGAGGGAGATCGGTCTGTCTACAGTCTAGTGACTAATTTTGCTACACATAGCACTCCATCAACACTATCTTCGAGTCCGTGCAGGGGCAAGAACTCTCCTCCGCCACCACTGGAAGACGATATGACTTCACAAATGAAGTTACCCACCTTCAAGGGTGTGGGGGACGAAGATATGGATTGGTTCTGGTTTGTCGCAGGGTCTGTATGGACTACACAGAATGTAGTAAGCGATGTTGTGAAAAGAGCGCAACTATCTCTTGCTTTTGAAGGAAGGGCCCTGGACTGGTACATGGGATACCTAGACCAGCATGTGAACACAAGCATTGAGGACATTAAGAACACCTTAAAGCAACAGTTCAAGAAGCCTAAGGCCTACGCCCAGATAGTGAACAACCTGAAAGATTTCAAGCAAGGCCCATCTAAGTCAGTATGGGAAGTTGATCAGCGATTGAAAAAAGTAATCAGAGAAGGAGGATTCCAGTATGATGACAAGCAGCATATGAAATAGTTTATTACTATGTTTCTACCCCACCTACACATACCGATGGGCCACCAAGACATTGAGTCACAGGAGAAGGCCTTGGAGATAGCAATGAAGTTGGAGGTTGCGCCATGAGATGAAACCCAGATGGGTGTCCAACAGATACAAGGCCAGCTAGAAGCAATGCATATGGAGATCCAGAACCTGCGAAAGGAACGAGGAGCAGAGGCTAGCCCTGACAAGTGGTGCATACGATGCAGGGTGAATGGCCACACCAAGGACAACTATCCATTATTAGCAGACTATATGCAGGCAGGAGGACCTAGCTCGTTGCACCCGAGAGAAGCTGCGGGACCAAGTAGGTCAACACTATGGTGTGATGATTGTCGCATTGCGGGATTGCACGACACCAACCATTGCCCTCGCCTTGCCGCTTGTATTCTGGAGGTTAAGCAACAATGGTGCAAATTTTGGTATGTGGGGCATGATGAGCAGAATTGTCATGCCTATGATCTAATGATAGACTGAGGAAACCTCTATAGGGTGCAGACAGATCCTTCATCACCAAGGACCCCTTCCGGTATCGGGGGCTCCCCCGGTAGGGGTAGGGGAGGGGGCCAAGGCAGAAGCATGGGTAGAGGAAGAGGCCAACTGATCTGTTATAACTGCAGAGAGATAGGTCACTTTGCAAGGGACTGCCTAAAACCTACAAGGCAATCCTGTAGGTATTGCAGGCAGCTGTACCACGTGATCGAGCACTGCCTGATTTTGATAGCCAAGGTGCAGGAGAAATAGCAGACACCTACGCAGAATGTGCAAAGGGTTATGGTGGAGCCTCGGAACAAGGAACCAAGTATTAATATAATAACCTATAGCAGCCTAGCCACCAGGGGGGCGAAAGAAAAAGCTGCGGTTGAGCCTCTGATCAGAAAAGCGGTCAGCAAATCAGAAGGCCTGGAAATAAAAAAGGAAAGGGAGACCTTTATCACAGCTCGGCATGATTTCACAGAAACAGCTACTTCGCAGGTTCCGACATCCATCAAAGAGGGAGAAGGGGTCTAGCCATTTTTACAAGCATGCATGAAACTGTTGCGCAACCAGTAGGCCGTCGAGAACCTCCAGGCATTATTAAACAACTACACAGAGAAAACCAACCCACCCCTGGAAGTTAAGGATATAAAACACATTGTACAAATACAAGAAACACACCAGTAGGGAAATGCAGCTCACAACACAAATCGGGGACTATGAAATGGAACAAGTTATTTTGGATCTAGGATCAGATGCGAACGTACTACCCAAGAAGATGTGGCAGCGCATGGGAGAACCCAAGCTAGAATGATCCACTATCCAGTTATGCATGGCCAATTAGCATAAGATCATACCGTTAGGAAGGTTATCACAGATTGTAGTGGATATTGCGGGAGTCAAGGTACGAGCCGACTTCGAGGTCATTCAGATTGTGGAAGATGCGGACCCTTACGCTGCGCTCCTATGGTTAGATTGGGCTATTGACATGGGCCATATTATCAACTTAAAGAATAGGAGCATGGTATTTGAGAACAGAGGGGTCCGAGTGATAGTCCCCTTAGACCCTGCAGAAGAAGAAAGGTATACGGAGACAGTGCATATCGACGAGCGAGTAGATCACCTCTACAAGTTAACTACGCAAGACGAAGATTGGATCAACCCTACGGCTGATAGTATGCTCTGCTGGGAAAAATATAGCGACTGTTTGTCTGAATCCTATGGAGAAATGGAAAACTGGAAAAACCAGTTGCACAATGTATCCACGCTGCGATGTCTTAGGATTACAATGGATTTCCGATGTATCTCCTTAGAGGTACTAGATCTGCCCTACTTTGAAGATTTTGGTAGCATTAAGGAATTTTTGCAAGCATTCGACGTTGAACTTCCAATTGAAGAAAGGGTGCGGGCCCTCAATCTCGCCCTATGCGCAGCACCTGCAAAGTGGTGGGATGATCGTAAGATAGAGTTCCAGGAATGGGGAGCATGTCGGACTATGTTACTCCTGCGCTTCAACCCTCTCATTCAATTACGCAGGGAACAACCCAGACTGGTAATCCAAAGCTGCACAGACTTGCACAAGATAACTACCGATGGTGGGAAAAGGTGCGTAATTGATAGGTGCATCCCCTACAGAAACTCTCCCAAGATGGTGGATACTATGGAAGCTGCGGATTTGTCAGCACCTGCAGCTATGAAACAACTGTGCTCGCTCCTCCGCTTCGTAGGCTACTACATAAAAACTAGACAAGAGCATGCAGTGATTACAACGCCTCTGAAAGAGCCGCTTCACAAGGCCATTTTGGTTCGCAGGGCCGCCAGGTGTCAGGGGAGTTTCGCACTAGCAAAAAAGACAATCGGCCCACTCGGAACGCAGATGGAGTGTTAGATGGACCACCATGTGCACAGGAGGCCCGCTAAACGCACACGGGCACGCTGGGAACGCAGGTGGGCGTTGAACGCACTAGATCTGCAAAAACTAGCCATTGGGACAATCAAATCAAGTAAAATGCAAAATCTACCGTTGAATGGAGTGGGCGGCTGGCATTTAATGACGCGATTGTGCGACATTTTTTACCGTTTACATCATGGTAAGTTCCAAGTGTAGCTTTCCCAACCACTGGCTGCTCGTGCTAGCTATAAAAGGGGCCGACCAAACCAGACAAGGGTTTCGTATCAGTTATATAGCTTGTACTTGGCTTATCTCACTGTGACGATTTAGTGTTGCAAGACGTTCTGTGTTTATAGTGTCTCCTTCATGTCCGAACAACCTACCCCCTCGGACAGTAGCAACCCAGAGTTTTTTTTTCATGCCAGGATGATGGCTACGAACCTCGTTGAGCCTTCTGAATCAATGACCTCGGTGGAACAGGGGACTGAGGAAGTAGTGCAAATCGAGTCTGAGGTAGAAGAGATTCTCTCCACGCCGAGCCCAACCATGAGAAAAGGGAAAGCAAAGGCATAGAGCTCCGGAAATCCCCTGAAGCACACGAAATGGGATGCAGGAAAGCCTTGAACTTCCCCATGAACCGTGAAATCCCCGAAGGTAGCTCGGGAAGAAGCACAAACCGTTGAGCCAATTCACTAGTTGTCTCCCTCTGTTTGACCACGTAGGGCATCAATGCGCACACCGAAGAATCTTGATGGCTTGGTCACTTACCTACAGATGTCGTTGACCCGAGGTGAGGTTCCCATCATTAGCGAGCCTGTTGGAAAGCTTCATGAGGTAAAATTTGATGACCACGACCTAGCCAACTTTGAAGCATTCCCTGAGCTAGCCCCTCTGCTATACCTCGACATAATTCATGACGAAATTGGAGTTACAGTCGTCCCCCAGCGCTGGGTGCGGGGGTTGGCCAGGTCCGGGCTCCTGAACTTGCTCAAGATGCCCCATTTTGGTCATTACAATATTACGAACCGGCTCGCACGACAGCTGCTCGCCCTAATTCACGAAGGTTGCCTATGGATCCGGGACAGGACTCCTATCAATGTTGTACAAATTCACAGGATTATTGGTCTCCCGATGAATGGACCAAGCCCTCTGGAGCGAGTCGGTAAGAAATATGAAGCCGATATTGCTGAATTAATGCGCCAAAAATTCAAGGTGGAGCAGAATACTCATGGGTTTATCATTAAATCCATTAATGATCCCGCTACGCAATTGGGCACAATGTTGCTGGCATGCAAGTTGATGCGAAAATGCCAAGTCGCCATTGTCCCCGCCTATGTCATCCAGCTAGTAATCCAATGTGCGAAGGGTGTCTGTTACAATTGGGCTCAATACTTATGTGACTAATTCTTGGCCAACATACGAGAATCCCAGGACTTAGGGCACGCTTTAAGTTACTCATGGTTGTTGTTCCTCATCGCGTTGGTCGCCTGGGAATATCCTGCGGAGTCTGTCCTCCTTGAGCTTACCTCAGATATGTGTGAAGGAGCTCGCTATGCGCATTTGTGGGACTCCAAGGATGCACAACGTATAGAGGACAATCAATTCTTCTGGGTCCTCTTCCAGAGAAGCGTGGTAGCTACCATCAACCCTCGCCCATGATTATCACCCACAGTCTATGACAATTACAAGTGCATTGCAACCTTTCAAGTGACCATGCACAATATACAGATTTGGAGCCAAAAGGAGAAAGCTTGGACCTCACTCCCCTATATGGTCGGGGACGAAGAAATTGACGACGTTATTGCACTCTAGCCCCTGCAGTGGAATATTTGCTTTAAGACCGGAGCGCGGGGGCCCAAAGATGCCAGCACCACACAAGTACTTCCCCCTTTCACTAGTAAGGATATTGGAGGATCCAGCACAAGTACCAGGAAGGACACGGAACCGGCTGCGAAGAAATATGCGTAGCAGAAGCAGACTGAGGAGAAGGATGCCAAAGGCGTCACACAGAAATACTTGTAGCTCGACTTAGGGACAGAAGGAGGGGATGCATCCCCTCGAGGAACGAAGCACACAGGCGAGCCTGCCAAAGGACCCTGGAAGAAGCAGCACGCTCAGAGGACAGAGCATGATGAAACTGTCACCTTGACTGATGGTGACCTTGAACAGATTGATGATGTAGTCTCTCTAGCCACGCAGGATCGATGAGAGGCCCTCAAAGAATAATAGAAGGTTGCGCTCGTCGCATTACAGGCCGAGCTCCGTGAGCTGCAGCTAAAGACAGACACACTGCACACTAGTGTGACTTTGGGACGAACGCCGCAAGCTACCAGCAGTGCTACTCTCACAACCATAGAAAGCCGCCTCTTCCTTTTGCCTAGCGCTGCCCTTATGATCAATCCGCCCGACCTGAGCATGTAGGTCCATAGTTGCCAAGAGATCTAGCTAAACTTAGCCAGACTACCCCAAGATGCTTTACAGGGACTCCACTTAGGTATATTCCAAAATATTCAGCACCGGGACCTGCAGATTCACCAACAGCTAGATGTGATTGAGCAAACGATCAGCGAAAGCAATGCCACAGCTGCCCTAGCCACCACGTAGCAGAAGGAGCTCGAAAGTTTCATTCACCAGCTCTGCGCAGAAGTTCCAATAGAGATTTCGGCTACTACTATGCCCCAGGCAAAGGTTGAAGGGTTGGTCGCCGAATTGACGGCATCTCGAACAAAAGTTGCGAAAGTTAAGTCACAGATGGAGTAGCATATTGTCGATCTGTAGGAAAAATTGCAACCTGAAACACCTCTGGAGGTGCGAGCCCAACGATCTGCATTGGTCATTGCCACTACGAACGCCATCACAGGGTAGATCACGCAGGGTGCTCAACTACTGGATACTGCCATGCAGCTGTGGACCAAGGTCCAAAGTGATCTTCTCCTGCGTTAAATAACCCAAACACTGCGGCAGAAAGAGGAGACATTTGCAACGCTGGAAGCCACCCTGCCCACATTGGTTCCTGCTCAGCGCCTGGCATGATTACGGACCAGCCAAGACCTCCAAGATGAGATAGAAGTGCTTCAACAGAAGAAGAAGGCCCTCACCGACTGCCTGAAGCCTTGGACTGTTGACACCTTTAGACTGTCACAAGATGCTGATGTAACCATAAAGCAGGTAAACCAAACTCTGGAAAGTGTCACCAATGTGAAAGAAGGCCCGATTTCACAGAAATTGGTCGACATTGCCCAGAATTCTGCTGCCCAAAGCGAATTTGTGTTGCCCCCATTAGTTGAAGCAATCAAACTGTTGCATGCACAGGTGGATACCCCACCACCTCAATGACTTTGGACAAGTCACAAGATTGTGTTGGGGGACTGTTGAAATAGGGTCTCCTACAAAGCTGCGAATATGGTACATTTTGTATATTTTTTATTATATTTAGTCTAACGCAAGGGTTTTGGGGTGGGTCAAAGCCCCTAAGTGGGTCAAGGGTAGACCAAGAGTCCGCAAACTACATTTGCGGACCACTGGATGCGTAGGCTAAAGTAGTATAAATAGTTAAACCTTTTTGAGTCGATAGGTAGAGAATGAATAGAGATTGAAGCGAAGTACGACTTGCTAGATTTGGGTTGGGTTGTTTTGGGTTAGGAGTCCTACTGGTTGTGTTTGCAGAGATCCTCTGTCCTGCTATGTGCGGACCCTGTTGGCTGTGTGCGCAAGTGGTATTTGGGGAATGTGTACAGATTTTGATACATAATATATGTGAAGTATTGTTGAACCATCTGATGTTATCTGGATCTGTTCTGTTATGATTA
The DNA here is from genome assembly GCA_034641835.2 of Pinus albicaulis. NCBI lineage: Eukaryota > Viridiplantae > Streptophyta > Pinopsida > Pinales > Pinaceae > Pinus > Pinus albicaulis. Next base: position 117,723,707 of record CM076577.1, on the reverse strand, counting down.
ATGAGAACTAAGATTATTTGATTAAGATGTGAACCTGTATGTTTTATCTCTATGATATGAAAGTCTTTTCATTTAGTATTTTACTGTGATAAGACTGTAATTTCACTTTTTTATTACATCTCTGTTAATGAACGTGAACTCTCTGTGTGACATTAGTGCCTACAATTATGTTGTTTTATGGTTATAATTGATGATGCGCACATGGATGCGAGCCCGCTAGAGCATATATGATAATAACTATACTCTGGTTACGTCTGGAATCACCCTTCCATGTAGATTTGATAATTGAAGGCCTGCGTTATTACCTTATCTCTCTTTCAGGGTGCGGAAACCTGGTTCCAGCACCCTCCCATACTGCTTTGGGTGAGACTTTGACCTATGCAACCAGGTCACTACCGAAAGGGCCAGTAGTATAGGGGTTTTTTGGCAAACCTTCACCTTCGAATCTGGGTCAGGACCCCTCAAGCCAACAGGTCTTCTAAATCACCACCTTCTTCTTCATGATCTACCATTTCGCAAGCCACTGCTCCTTGGAAATTTGACTTGTAAATTTGTTTCAAACTAGTTTGGTCAATTAATTCCTCAGTCAACTCGATTGTTTTCAATAGAATCATATTCACCACTTACAAGGCATCGGTTAGCTTTTGATCATCATCCTTGAAAGATAAACTACTGATGAACCTGATTGATAGGAACTCCCAATTTCCTGTATGTCCCTTTCGTTCTTTTGTGATGTACCATGCTTGCAGGAACGTACCCATAGAATGCACAAAATTATGAACCCACAATTCCTTGGGATAACCTTGAAGTTCCCATCATTCCCCACAGTCTCTTATGTGCTCTCAGGGATCTGAAGTGCCTATGTAATTTTCATTCGGTTGCGGGCCCCAAGACGCCTAGAAACTGACCCTCAATTCCCTTGTAATATCTTCCCATCTCCTAAGGTGGTTGTAGTGATTTCCTCACCACTGAGTTGATGTTGCTTGCAACACCACATTCATCAGGGTAACTTTATGTTCTTAGGGAACAGTATCATCCATTTTGTTAATAAAATTATTAATTGTTTCCATGTTGGTAAAAGTGGGTTATCCTCTTACCTTTGTTCCAGTCCAATTGAATCTCTAGATGGTGGCGCACCTTCGGGTGTTGACGTTGTATCCTCCCTTCTTGAAATCGTCCCACGCGACTTTTGACCCTATCTTCGAGCTCTGGACACTCCACCAGCTCATTGAGCCTTCTGTTGTTAGATTAATGTAGTCTTCTCTTTTCCTTATTGTCAACTGATATAGTTGATCCACGAGTCTGGGATATTCCCTGTTATCAACTGATTCGGTGAACCTAGGACCCTGGTAGGGATCTAACGATTGAATCACTCTGACCTCCCCATCTTCAAAAATCATCCATTCCTTCGTCAAATTGATAACTACATATTTTTCAAATGCCCAGTCTATTCCCAAAATTGTCGGATATGGGTATTTTTCACCCATTATGTGTATTACTTCAAAGTTGGTGTAGGTATTTACTCCCGCAACATCAACTTCCACGTCCTATAGTCTCCCAATCAGTACAATGCAATATTGGTTTTCCATGTGCAACTATATTGGTGAGAATGCAAACTTGGGTTTTCCTAATGCCTCCCAAGTCTTCCTCGGTAGTATGTTGACATCTGAGCCTAAGTATACCATGGTATGCCTTATTTGAAATCCTACAACTTGCGCATCAATTATGAATTCCTTCCTCGTCTGCCTTTTATTTCTTTAGACCCTCCTTGCGTGCATCTCCAGAAGATTGGCAAAGATTGTATTGTCTTGCTCTAATCCTCCTTTGATAACCGTCTTTAGATTTTGTTTCAAAAAGCTGAGCATCTTCTTGTCATTTATGATGTTCAAAAATAACTTGAACCACTCCTCTATAGGCTGAATTGACGTAAAAAAATTCCCCGCTTCCACTTCTGGTTGTGACAACTGGGATTATTTTCCTGGGCTCAGTTTTGTAAAGGTCTCCATTGCTTCCCTAAATTACTACTTTTGTTGATCTGAATTGTAAGTTCACTTTGGTGATATCGGCTTTAGAGGCTTAGGTTGCTCTATTACTCCTATATCACCTCTTGGCTTCTTCCCTCCTCTTGTGATTATGGCTACACTTGAGAGTGGTTGTGTTTCAGTAATTCTTGTTTCCGCATTAATCAAATTAGCCCCCCTCTATCTAGTTCTTTCCTCCCACCTTTTTATTAATTAGGGGCAATCCTCAGTGGCATGCATGTTTACCCTGCACTGAGAACACCATGGTATTAAAGGTAAAGGGAATTCCATCACAACGTGCCCTTCTTGGTCACAATTATAACATCTCATTGGCCCCCTTCCTCCCGTCCTGCCCCTGCTTATTCCTAGCCCTCCTCGTCCTTGAGGAGCTTCGTTAACTCTATAGGTTGTCTGGTATAGCCTATTTGCTAATGCATCTAATGCTATACACTCGTCTGTATGATTTTTTGTTGCGGCACATAATTCATAGTAGGTGTTGTTTGGGACATTGGAGTACTTTTGTAAAATTGGGCATAGACGAGGGGGATGGCCAAATCCCTTAGAAATTTCACAGTACTCATTGTCACTGAGCTCTGCTGATTTGGGAAATCGTGGAAATGTGTTTGGCCCTAGTAGAGGTCTTGTGTATTAACCTGCACAACCCCCCCACCCTGTGGTGCTCCCTTGGGCCCTCCCGATCCTGAGCCAATTCCTACTCCCCGCAGCCTAGGACATTCTATGACTAGGTGCCCCTCCACTAGGCAGTGTGTGCACCATATGTTCGATCGCGCTAGGCACGCGGGTTGTATGTCCTTGATTTTCTCTGTTAGGCTTGCAATTTGATGTTGTAGTCCAAGTAGAGATGAATCTTGTGTTGTTACCCCTCCTCCGAATTCTTGCAGGTAACCTACCATTTCTTCAATTCTCATTGCTTGTTCTATCGCGTCTTGTAGTGTGTCGATATTCTACTATTACTATGTCAAAGAAGTTCCGGTAAGGGGCAAAAGATCCTTAGTGAACCCACCGCGTTGATGATTTGGGTCGATAAGATAGCTTAACTTGCCGATGGTGTCTTTGAACCTCCTCATTAGCTCCCAAATAGTTTCTCCTTCTCACTGCTTGATTTCCCACAGTTCAGATAATCCTTGTTGATTTTTCTGTGGGAATTTTAATTCTTTTACAAACTCTCTTTTTACATCATCTATAGTTGAATTCTGGTGTAACTCCGACTATTTGATAAACCACTGCAGAGCTCTTTCTCAGAGCATCGTCTGAAATTCGATCAACTTGAAAGTGTCAGATGTTTGTTGGGCCCTCCAGATGGCCTCACATAAGTACCAATGTTGTTCAACATCATCGTTCCCTTTTCCCGAGAACTTAGGATATCTGGTGAATGATCCTACAATTTATGTCTGTGTTTGTGAAATTAATACAAATCCTTTGGATCCTGGTTGTGAGATTCCTTGCTGGATACTTCCCCCACTAGTACTGCTACTAGTAGTGGGCTTTAATGTAGACTGAATATTGTGAACTCTAATTATCCTTCGTAACTTTATCAAAAAATTATCAGGGGGATGATAGAGTACAACGGGAAGGTTAGGAAAAGTGTTACTTGGTATTTGGGAGATATAATTACCTTGGATTGTGGTTGCTTCTCCTTCTTCAAACAATCGTTCCATCACAACATACAGGTCGCCACCCGAATCATCCTCGGGGCTCGTTTCCTCCACTATATCGGGAATCTTTCCTTATGCGGATCGGGATGAGATCCTATATATCTCTTATTGTCTAATTCTCCTAGCGGACCCCTCCTTTCCTGTAGGTCCCATTTTGATTCCTCCCTCCCCTAAACTCTGCAACAGTTCTCCTTGTTTGCGTGCATTCTCCCTTTTCTTATCAAACTCCTGCATTTCCCTCTCCCGCCACTTCTCCTCAATTTGTGCCCTCCTATACGCTCTTATATCTCTGGATTTCTTGGAAATTTATTCGTCCATCTCATTGATTCATTCATTCACCCATGTCCCGTAACATCTTTTCCCCTAGGTCCTTCCCCCATTACTTGTTGTGTAAGCTTCAATACCCTGACTCTAGAAATCCAAAAATCCCTCTTCCACCATCAAGACCTTAATCCACAAAGGGATCTCCTTCTGCAACACTCCCCGTAACCCTGACTTGAATATAGCTTCTGCTTTGGAAAAGGACCGCTGACTTTCAGTTGCAAACTCCATAATATACCCCTCTAGAGTTGACTGTACCTAGAAGCTCACTGCTCAGGTTAAATCAGTTTCCAACCAATGTAGAGCTATCAGATACACATGTGCCTAGCTGTAGTGATATCTACTTAGTTCCCCACCTTTCGCTTTAAATTAGAGTCTTCGCAACCAATTATAAATTTCCTCAGGGAACTTTCCCCAAAATATATCGTACTAATCGCTCGCTGAATCTGAGAATAGAATTTGCTCTCATCCTGGCATCGGAGCTCAGCTTATTGCGATATGAACCGATCTATGTGGTTATCCCACCAACTTCGAAGTTATTTCTTGTGATACGATGTTCTAACTCTATGATTAAGATTCAAGTCCCGGAAATGGAACCATTTGTTGGTGAAAAGAATGAATTCTAGGTAGTACCTAGGTTTGGGCTCAAGGGTCAACAAGTCTCCGTTGCAGTCTAGGACAAAGCAAAAATTTTCACCTTACTCAAGATTGATCAAGGAGTCTCACCCAAGGCGTGCCATGACCTTATTGAGTTAAGAGAGTTAGAACCAATATTTCCATAACCGTATTACCAACTATCTTCTACTACTGACATATCGCAATTATACCCAAATTACCCAAATTGTAGTCAAGACATGCAAAGGAACATATCAAGTGATTATATGATTATGCACCATAAAAAATTTTGTTATCTCTCTAAATTCTTACACACAAGAACATATACAAGGAGCACATGCATTGAGCCACAATATCACCATACATTATATTCAGGATAGTTTAGTACATCAAAGATAGGCGCCTCCGCAGAAATCAGCCTTCAGAACTAGTTGACATAAATCACAACAATACATTGAAATGACAACAATACATTTTAACCCCAAAACCCAGAGTCGATCATCTCATCCCTGACCCTCTTTCCTTCCTTGTGACTGTCTGCCTTTTCTTACGTTTCCTTCCTTATCTATCTTCTATCTAATCACATTGTCAGTCTTTATTGTCTTCTCGCTCGGTTGTCTTTCCTTGCTTGGTTGTTCTTGGTTCTATTCTGCTTTCTCCTCCGCCACTCGGAGTCTTCTCCTGCTTACTGTCAGTTGCTTCCTCCACCTCCGCAACTGCTTGTCCGCAACCTACCTACCTTCCCGTTGTTCCAAAAAAAATCCAAATGTTCAAAACGAAGGCCCCAACAGGTTACTACGCATGAGAATCAAAATATGATCATTTTAAACTATGCCATACCCAACTTAGGCCCCTAATGAAATTTTAAATCTTATAATGTAACTTGATTAATCATTAACATTATGATTTATATTACCGAAATAAATTTATAACAACATATAATTTTCTATAGATTAATTAAAATATTATTAATGATAATGTACAAATTCCCTTATATCTATGAAATGTGTTTAAATGCTTGTGTGAATGAGATCAATCTGGTTATATTTTTTGTTTAATTAATGCTTATTCACTTAGCTAATTTCCCAGCACTATCTTTGTAATTTATCTATGGTACTTATATTGATCTGTGGGGTAACTTCTTCAATCTCCAGCCTTGTCCAATGCTTGTAATCAATGATATATATATATATATATATATATATTCCAACAAGCATAGACTAATGTTATGGGTAATTGACTAGGTATATGGGTAAGCTATCTGATGCCCATATTTCCATTTATGATCATGTTAAAAACTCTTAAAGAGTCAACTTTCAGGTAATATTCATCCCATTTTTAACTTAATTTATTACCTCTTTAATATCAGTTCCTTTTCGGCAAAAATTGATAGAGACCATTAATGATACTTACATGTATGCCAAGAATGGACGATGTAAAATTATACCTAATATAGCTTACAATATGATTTTCTTACCAAATCATCACAAAACACCCTAAAATAAGATGAGAGTATCTCAATAGACAAAATATTATCTTAAGTTGAAGAACCATTTCTAAATTTCTCTCGTTCAAATCTAGAAAAACAGAATATATTAAAACGAGCTATATCGAAACAAGTTGAAAGCATATTCTCAAAATGGTGTTAATATATTTTTACACCCAAACATGCCTTTCAAAGTCAAGAAGCCAGTACCTCCAAAGCCAGCAAAGAAAAGAGGCCGAAGAACCCTCCAAGAATCCATACAATTAGTAGGAGAATCTTTGATCAACACAGGAAGGATAATGCCGTTAACAACGGTGTTTCAACAAATCCCCAAACACACATAATGAAAGTGCTCTCTTGGAATATAAGGGGTCTCAATAGCAAGGGGAAGCAGAGAAACCTGAAGAAAAAACTGCAAGAGGAAAAGCCCCAGGTCATGCTCATCCAAGAAACAAAGGTAATGGGACACAAACTAGAAGAAGTAATTCAATCCTTCAAATTGCACTACCAAGTAATTGCTATAGATTCAGTAGGCACTTCAGGAGGTATAGCAATATTGTGGAACACGGCAGAAATAACTGCAGATGGGTGGATCAGTTTACCAAGGATTCTATCAGCAACTTTTAGGCAAATAGGAGCAGAAGAAAGAATCCTTATCTCAGCAGTTTACGGACCCCCAATTCCAGGAGAGCGAGCAGTTTTTGTTCAGAGTATCCGCACTTTAAAAACTCTGCATGATGAACAGTACTGGTTATTAGGTGGCGATTTTAATATGATATCCGACTTATCAGAAAAAAAAGGTGGTACAAGGAGAGAAGATCCTGATATGATACTATTCCGAGACCTAATAACAGACCTCAGATTAGTTGATATACCAACGATAAATGGAAAGTTCACATGGAATAATAGGAGAGGACAACGATTCCAGGTAGCATCTCGACTCGATCGATTCCTCGCCTCTGAAGCTTTTATAAGTCAGGATAAATTTTTTGAAGCATCCATTCTTCCAACTCTAGGATCGGACCATTGGCCAATTCGGCTAGAAGTGGATATAAAGGCAAGCCCCCACAACCGACCATTCCGCTTTGAACAATTCTGGCTAAGACACCCGGGCTTAATGGATAAAATCAAAAACTGGTGGAGTACAATCCAAGTTAGAGGAAGAAATAAAATGCATTCCTTCCAGCTTCGCTTGAAAAAATTAAAAGAGGAAATTAAGAAATGGAATAAAGAGGAATTTGGGAATATACATCAAGAGCAACTTCAATTAACAGCAAAGATGAAAGCAATCCAACAACAGATAATACTACAGGGCCGAACTCCAGAATTAGTGGTGGAAGAAGGTACTACGCTCAGTCAACTAGAGGAGAGACGAAAACAAGAAGAGATCTTATGGAAGCAAAAATCAAGGATAAAATGGCTTAAGGAAGGAGATCGAAACACCAAGTTCTTCCACAATGCCATGCTGCAACGCCGCCAACACAATAAAATATTCTCTTTGAAAACGGCAAATGGGGAAAGGCAAATCAAACATGAGGATATAGAGAAGGAGTTAGTGAATCACTTCAAAGACAGACTCACAGAACCTCAACCAGATAGACAGGAAGCCATTGGAAAAATAACTGCTAATATTCCAAAATTGGTCACTAGAGAGCAAAATCTAGCTTTGTTAAGAGAAATAACATTAAAGGAGGTGGAGGAGGAGGTACTCAATTTGCCCAAGAACAAATCTCCAGGACCAGATGGATTTACGAGTGAATTTTTCATCTCAGCCTTGCCATTCATGGGCCCAGACATTCTGGAAGTCGTAGAGGAATCCCGCAGATTAAAAATGATATACCCTGCAATGAATGCAACCTTTATCACTCTTATACCCAAGCATAAAGAGGCGGACACAGCAGAGGGATTCAGGCCAATAGCACTGTGCAATGTTATTTATAAAATTCTGTCAACGATCATGGTAAATAGGTTAAAGCCTTTATTACCGAAACTCATTTCCCCAGAACAGACAGGCTTTGTGAAAGGACGACAAATACTAGATGGGATCATCACAGCACAGGAAGCAATGCATTCACTAAAGACAGATAAATGAAAAGGCATGCTTATCAAGCTAGACTTATCGAAAGCATATGACCGTATAAGTTGGCAATATCTCACAGAGGTACTCAGAGCTTTTGGTTTTGAAGATCGATGGATTCAATGGATAAGATCCTTCATGACCTCAGCACACTATTCAATCTTAGTCAATGGCAGCCCGACGGAACCTTTTCGAAGCTCCCGAGGTCTGCGCCAAGGTGATCCTCTGTCCCCATTCTTATTCATAATAGCAGCGGAAGGCCTAGGCAGACTACTTAAAGCGAATCTAGCACAAAGAAAGTTACAAGGTTTAAAGCTATGGGGACCGAACGTATCATTGACCCATCAACAGTTTGTTGATGATGTTCTATTGTTTGGTCAAGCTACTTTAAACGAATGCAAAGCTATTCAAAAAAGTTTAAATATGTTCATGGAAGCCTCTGGGACGGAGGTGAATAAAGGTAAGTCAAATGTTTACTTTTTTAATTGTCCGATACAGAGGCAGACCTTTCTGGCAAGAACAATGGGATTCCAGAGAGGATCATTCCCAATGAAATATTTAGGCATGAATCTGAACCCTGGACAAAATAGAATAGCAGATTGGCAGGACACGGTACAAAGAGTAAACAATAGGATCCAGAATTGGGCATTCAGGTCGCTAAATGCGCCAGGGAGGCTTATCCTCCTTAAGACGGTCTTGCAAGCTATACCGATTTACCAATTATCTGCAAGAGCATGCCCCAAAGGAATCTGTATAAAATTGGCAGGGCTTTTTAAAAAATTCTTATGGCAGGGAGCTCAGGAGAAGAGGAAATGGGCGCTCCTGTCTTGGGAAAAATTATTACAATCAAAAGCTTCAGGTGGTTTGGAACTAAGAGATCCAGCTATACTAAACAACGTAATGGGAGCAAAACTATGGTGGAGGTGGGTGCAGGGAGGCTCAGATCTTTGGAAAAGCATTTGGACAACCAAATATGGAATGCCTCAAAATATATCAGGCCGTCTAAAGATAGAAGTAACGCCAAAAGGATCCCCAATCTGGAATTTGGCATCACTCAATAGATATCTGATAAGATCTCACAGCTTTTGGGAGATTAAAGATGGTGGCACAGCGCTCTTTTGGGAAGACTCATGGCAGCAGAGGGACAAACTCTTCAGTAGACTTGAACTGGGGGAAATATTTATGTTCACAAGTAGCCCAAACCAACGATTACTACAGCATTATTGGCAACCCAATAACCAAGACCAGTGGAGGAAATGGAAAGACAAAGCTACATGGCCGACAGCTCCGGAAACTCAGCAATGGGACAACCTTGCTAAGGAACTAAAAACTCGGAAAATTAGGACAGCAGGGGGGGCAGATATACTCAGATGGGGATATGGGACAAAAGGACTGTTTTCGATAAAAGAAGGCTACAATATTCAAGCGCAACAAGGTCCTCAGGTAGGTAATCCAGTATGGAAAAAGATCTGGGCATTAAAGCAATGGCCAAAGGTAGAATACTTCATATGGTTAGTCAGTCATAACAAGATTTTAACTTGGGAGAACCTTCAAAAAAAGGGAATGGTAGGTCCATCTAGATGCTCCCTATGTCAAGAAGCGCAGGAAACGATGGATCACATACTCATTTCATGTCCCTTTGTACAACAGCAGTGGAAAAACTTGGCAAACCTCTTCAGGAAAACTGATAAAGACAACGACAGTATAGTTGAGACAATCAGAAATTGGCAAAAGGGTAAGTTTCAAAGTCAAGTGGTCAATAGGGCTTGGAGCTTATCCTTTGGATTCCTCATATGGAATACCTGGAAAGAACGGAATAGTAGAACGTTCAAAGACACAAAGCTTCCAATGCAACAAACATGGCAACGATCCATCGAGAACATTAGAGAAACAATCCTCAGTGAAAGCTGGACAGATGAAGATTGGAAAGGGACAGAAGTCGAAGAACAAATCCTTCAGTACCTCAACCTCAAACCAGAAATGCTTTATAGGCACTTATGGAAGTTTAGGCCACCGAGAGAGACTAGTGAGGAATATTGGGCACCACCTCAACCAGGGTTTATTAAGCTAAACTTTGACGGAGCCTACAAAGGTAACCCGGGACAGGCAGGAGCAGGGGGGATCTTTCGAAATTCACAGGGAAACGTATGCCGGTTTTACGCAGTAGACTTGGGCCATGCAACGAATAATGAAGCGGAATTAACTGCAGTACAACAAGGTATTAGCATAGCCATCCGGGAAAACTATCTTAAACTTATAATTGAAGGAGACTCTGCCTTAGTAACAAACATACTGAGGAAACTGCAACAAGGAACGCCGTGGGAAAAAGTAGCCCAAAGCTGGAGGATAGCAGGCCTCATCCAAGAAATAAGTCAATTGCTAAAGAGGATTCATTACATGGTGCCAGCGCATATTAGGAGGAAAGGAAATGCTGCTGCAGATTACCTTGCAAATTGGGGATGTAAGAACAATGATAGAACAATTGATGCTCGGCCCATCGATGCAATATGGGAAGTTGAGCTATACCCACTCCAGGTGATAGTAGATAAGGACATGAATCCCCCCGATCGGGGTGAGAACCAAGGCAACAGGACAAGTGGTGGCAATCGGCCAGCACACCGCCCTACGGACAATTAAGTATGATCATGATGCACCGCCAAAAACGATCGGCAGAGTGGGTGGTGGCATGCTTGATTGTTATGATGAAGGTAACTCGCGCATCTGCCTTGTCAGAGCTCGGGAGGGAAGGAAAGCTTGAGGTAATGTATATACCCCCATTGCCCAAAAATCTCATGCAAACATTACAGAGGTTACGGAGGGCAAAAGCTCGGGCGCAGAGGAGGGAGAACGATTCAGAGGATAGGACCAAAGCCAGTATGGGAAAGCGCAGCCTCCGTTCGGATACAGCAAAAGGAAAGCAAAAAGTCCAGACAGAACAAGAGCCAACGAAAAGAGGAAGAAAGACAAATAAAGAACATTCAGAGAAGCTAGTGTTGAACTATATAGTGGGTAATTCATCTCCCACCAGAAACCAAATTCGAGGATGGGAAAGAGAGCTGCAGATAAATCCTGAAGATAATGAAGCTGCTGCAGATATCATAGACTTCATTCAGGACCCAGGTAATACAAGGGGACGCTTCACCTTATTCAACCAAACGATTCACACTTATTGGCTAATGAAATGCCTCTTGGAAAAAGCAATCCAGAATGCACAACCTCCTGAGTACAAAGTACAACCAAAGACTGAGTTATTCCTCAAAGATCTGCTGGAAAATATAGATACCAATTTGCAGCATATCAAATTTACCCAGCATCAAGCTATACAGAGATTGGATGACAGAATGGGACGACTGGAGAAACTGCTACAGCACATACAACAGGTGGATATGCCGGGATCACGGGCCAATGACCCAGCCCCGATGTCCTCTTCAGATGAATAGCTACTTTTGAATCTTCTTGGTTTATGGTTTTTTGGAAACTTTTTGAACTATGTTTAGATGATAAGCTTGAGCATATAGAAATAGTAGGACAACTAGCTCATGCAATGTATAGAAGAAGAAGACAATTTCATTTTTGGCAAACGTTTAATGGTATCAGATGGCCAACAGACCTGGTTTCCTGCGGGCAGGTTGAGGCCAAGAATGCTTATAATACTGTAACCTGTCTTGATATATAAATAGAAAATGGAAAGTATCACCAAATTGACAAAAAAAAAAAAAAGTCCAAGTGCCAGCGCACATAACAATGGTTTTAATTTAATGTATCCAATTATTATATAAATTTAATTTAATGTTTAATTTAACGGTAAATTTGAAAACCAAATTATGATATTCCTGTGAATTCACATTTAAAGAGTTGGCCATTATACGACAAGTATCACTGGACTCACCGAAGTCGATTCTTTAATTCCCAAATTATCTTATGAGAGTGTGATGAGCCATGGTATCGGGTCATCACTAAACTCAGGGTTAAGGGTAACAGTGAATCAATAAAGTTAAACTGATGCCACTTACCCCATTTAGATAATTCGAGCCATACTACATTTCTCATGTGGTAAATGATGAACTCGTGGAACGTTTGTAGGCTGTCGTCAAGGAATTCCTCATTTTTTCCTCAATTAGCTTAGTCGTCCATTCCCATGGTTGAGTCATCTAGTAAAAAAAATCAGAGGATGAAAGATTTATTACCTACATGCAAGTAGAATCGAGTTCAAAAGTCAAGATAGTTCCTTCCTCTTTAATTCACATCCTAAATGGCGTGTAAAATGTATGTAATAGACTTAATTTTAAGAATTTACCCAAAAAAATTGAACTACCCACAAATCTCGAATCTAATCCAATTCAAAAATTTGTATACTAAAAGTTGAGGTAGAGACACCATTTCTAAAACATAATCATAATTTCTAAAACCCATGATCTACACCGAAATAAGAGGGATTTTATTTATGCGTTCTTGATCCCTAGCAACACACGATATTTATCTCTATATTTTCAATTCAATACACACACATATGATACACGCTGCTAGGTCTCATTGTATTCACCGAAAAAGAAGTTCGGAATATGTATTATAAAATTCTATAATTATTCCAGAAAATTAGCATTAAGAAGCAAAACAACGGAGTTGGTAAAAGTCTTTGTTACCCATAAAATCGATTTTATCACAGATGAAGGGTCTATAAGGTCCGAAGGGTTGAACACAACTCTGATACCAAATTGTAGTACCCAAATTTTCAATTTTTAACCTAATTGAATTTAATGTGCTAATTGTATAATTTCAAAGCAGATAGTGACTGAAATTTGATTTCTAGAAGAATACTTGGAATCGATTGAAGGTGTCTTGAACTGATTAATCCCGCTGCTGCAGATACCAAACCAATACTTACCTCCCAGTCTATCTGGGGTCTACCTATACAGTCCCCAGATCCATAAGACAGATCTTCTGGCCTGTGTGCCCAGAATTCCAAGAACAATCAAGGCTTCTTCCTGTCTATAGTTCTATTTTTTGTAAAAATTCCTCCTTCATCCATCCCCCTCTATTGTTTTGGGTGTAAGTATATATAATATTGGTTAAGCGGTCACCACCTTCTTTTTTCGCCCTCACATGCTTTTAACCACTTAAACATCTAATTGTAAGTGGCCTCAATGATAGGTTACATATAGCAAAGGGTTTTTATATTTTATTTTATATAAAATTTACATTTAAATTTTAATTATATTTTATTTAAATATAATTAATAGTTATGCCTTATACCTTTTTATAGAATCAAATTTTTTACATTAATTAAATAATTATAACTTAAAGAATATTAATTATAATATTTAAGTTAAAAATGAATATTTATATATATTTATATTAACAGACTCAAAAGTGTTAATTTTATTTAATAACTTTATAATTACGGAAATCTTTTAATATACATTTTAAGAGTGTCGAATTTTAGGTAATACTTCCCTTCTTAACATTTTAGGTATCTCAACATCTTTCATCATTATTTAACAAGTATACTAGTGAATATCATGCAATGTACACATATGTAGCTATCATACGCATACATTGTATACATGCTAATACCCTTTTGCCTATAAGTCGGAATGGGGCATTACACATTTGTATCAAAAGCTATCGGATTACCGAGAATCGAGAAAATTTGGTTCAAGAATCAGAAGATTGAGGAGAAATAATGGAAAGTCTTCCTAAAAAATCCAGGTATGGATATCTTTGTCTTTAAGAAGGGAATCCCAGTCACAACCTTGAAGACTAAATGGAGAAATTTGCTATTAATTATTCAGAAATTTATAACTTGTGAGGGTAGGTTCGGTAACATGTTCTTTTACCATGCTCACCTGATGATGAATATTCTTGATGGTAAGGAAATTAACTTATCATACTTCCTACTTCATGGTTTGAGAAAAATGTTTAGAAACATATAGAGGAAAATACAATCCATAGATAATGCCCTGTACCATCATGGGTTAGTGAAAATGTTGATTGAAGCCCATGTAAAAAGAAAAGGAGACAACTGAAAATATTTTCTAATTAGAAATCATTTCAAGGAAAACGAACAAGGAGAACCTGATGATAAAACAAGAAAGAGTAGAAGAAAATTTCTTTCAAACCTTAAGGAAAACTCACTTGCACAATAAACACAACAAGAGAAGTATTAAAAGGATGAAACCCCTCATGAAAGTGTGTTGGGTCAATTTACTGTTGTAAACTAACGCAAGTATTTATTATCAATCCGGGTTAGTGAAACTTATAAGCATCCCCAAAGTATATGGGTTTCAGTTGCGATCAATTCAGAATATGGTTTATTAATGATTAGGGAAATGCATATTACAAATATAAATCCAACTTAAACAATTTCTAAATTTAGATGTGTAATTAGAAGTAGAAGAATCTCCTAACTTAAGAGATTTGTTTGTCCTTCTCTTAACAAGATTACCATGTGAATTAGAAATCAAAAACTACTTAACTAAACAAAAGATTAAGATACATGAAGTAATAATTGAAGAGGCTCTTCACTAAAGAGGTCTTGATTGTCCTTCATCGTATATTTTATCAATAATGCTATTGTTAAAAACAGAAATTCAGAAAAATCAAGAAAGATGAATCTTAGTTTTTAGTCTCTCAATCAGATAGAAGAAGTATTTGACTTTAAATACTAGGTTGTCTCTTCATATGCATAATAGAAACAAGATTAAGATCCATCAGCAATCATGTAAAACCATGTAAAGATAAATTGTAACTGAAAATCTTGATTATGTAGAAAGAATGTTTAACTTTAAACATTTGTTTGTTGTTTCATATGCAGGTTAAGAATGATCATTAGATTCATCAATACTTGGATATAATCAGCATAAACAAATTAAACATAAGCAAGTTAATTTAGAAATTGCATCTACAAAATAAACTAAGAAGTGCACTTAGCTCGGTGTGGGGGCCCTCCACCCTTACCTCACACACTAAAGGTCAATTCAGCTACTTAAGACTTCAATCAATCAACCAGCATATAAGAGCATCAAACATGATAGAATAAATATTCAATTATGTCTCCAAGTCTCAGAAATAATAATAATAAGTCATACAAGTTCTACATATCAAAGCCTTCAAAGTTTGAGGCTTAAATAGATAAAGTATCTAACAAACTCATATAAAATAGCTCAAGTAGTCATAACTATCCTTATCCTATCATATCAAGTCGAATTCATCCATCAGATCCATCAAAATCTAGAAAATCCCACAAAATAAGAGTTTTGACCTAGTTTCTAGGGATCCTCCATAAACACAGGTCTTGTTTGACCGCCTTTGACTAGGCTTATTAAAGCTCGGTTTGACTGTACCAATAGGTGTACTCTTATTCTTAGTTCCCAAGCCTTCTATAAATGTATCCAGCTCGAGCCCAAGTGTCATGCACATATGCAAACCATAATGCCATTATGGGAATTTCTATTGTTGTCCAAAAATGCACTTAAATTTCAATTTTTACAAAAACATCTAATAATTGAAAAACATAACTTAAATACCTGTATATGCATCTTTTGGTCAATATAAGGTGGATATGATGGTAAATAGATGGATAATATGGAAAAATAAGGTGTATTTTCTAAATAAAAAGAGATAAAAAATGAGGGCCAACATCTCCCCCAAACTGATGGTCAAGCATGTCCTCATGCTTACTTTTTCCTCTTTGACATTCTGAGCTCTGATGCTGATCCCGTTCCTAATCCGGAAACTTCCTGTTGTGCTAAATATAGAAGAGAATCCATGTCTTTATCCTGTTCTTCCTTGTAGATGGAGGTCTTAACCTTTTGTTTCTCATACTTAACCTTCCAGGAGTTTTTCTCCTGAAGCCACCTGAATGCCTGTGTATAGAGAATATTGTTTTTGGTTTTCAACTTCCCCATTTCTCCACTTATCTTCTCATTCTCCTTAACCAAATTCTCATTAGTTATTTTATAAGTTTCATTTTGTTCCTTCAGGTGCCTATCCATGATTTTGCTTATTTCCAGGCTATCAGTTAATTGTCTAACTTTGCAAAGTTTTTGATCTCCCCCCTTGGAATTTTTAGAAACTAAAGTAGCTTCCACCTCATTATTTTCAAAATAGGAATCTCTGTCTGCAGGATTTTCATACACTTCTTGTTGCAGTCTCGCAAGGATTTCATTTTCTTTCTTAGTTAAAGGAGAAATCTCCATGACTTGCACTTCTGGTTCTATTGAATTCTTCTTTTTTTGTCTTCTAGAAATGGTTAAAAATGATTTTTCCCTCTCTATAATATCTGTCTCTTGATGTTTCTTTGACCTGGTTTTGGGATAAAGAGGTGAATGCATAATACTTCTTGTTTCTTGTATTGGTTTAAGTTTGTTTTCAATGACTTCTTCTACAAACTTATTTTCAATCAGAAAATTTTCCCAAACCATTCTTTTAACTTTCAGCTGATAGTCCACAAGGATTTTTATGAGCCCCGGTGAAGAATTTGGGCTTCTTTAGGCTTGCTCTCAAATTTGACACTCTCAATCATTTTCATCAATTTTTTATAAAATAAATAGGGCAGATTGATCCTTATATCTCCTTTAATATGTTGTAGTAACCTAACATGATAAAGGTGTACTACACTATGTCTGTTGTCACGGGTGAAGAACTTATGAATAATAAAAACTAGTTCTGCCCAAGGTTCATTGAACCACTCCCTTGGAATTCCATTAGACCTATCAAAAGAACCCTTCATGTTTTTATCCAAGAAGAATGTCTAGCCCTTGTCTCTGAAATGCAATCCCTTATGGTATAGTTCTACTGATGATGGCAACTCTAAAGCTTCTGAAATATATTCTGGAGTCAAAGGGATATGTAGACTACCCACCATGGTTTCATTCTATTTGTAATTGTTTACAAATTCTCTTGTGACATCCTCATTGTGACCTTTGAACTTTTGAAGAAAGCCTATTAAACCTAACTGATAGAGTTTTTCAATTGTTTCCCTATTTCATTGTTCAATTTGAAAGGCTTTAGGTTCTGCTCTTGAAGTCATTTTATCTAAAAACCATTTTATGTATCAATATATTGTCATTAAATTCATATTTGTCAACAAAAATTCAAGTCCAGGATGTTATTACAGTAGTAGGTTGACCTCTTGTTTTACTGCTCTTACCAATCAATCCTCTGTTTTCCTTTTGAAAATGTGAGCTAACTGCTTCAAATAAACATAAGAATTGATAGAGAGGTTTTAAGAAAACATAAAAATTCATGTTTCTATTATCCTATTCTCCATTTAATTCCCTGCCCTCTTTAAAAAATAATCCTTTGTCCCTGTTTTGTAAAATAAATTTGACTGTTTAAAAAAAATTGATTTTTTTTTATACAACAGTGTTTTTCACCAATCAATTTCATACAAAATTCTTGTCAAAACATAGCATGATATCTATAATATAAACTCACTGTGTATACAAGAGAATAGCTCAACCATTTCATCAAGAATCTCATGATAAATTCACTGTTTTCCTTCAAACATTCTCCATACTATGTCCTCTGCTATGTAAAAACATTTTTAACTGTGTCTTCTAACTCAATCTTTCTTCACAAATTCTGTTTTGAATCCTTGTATTGAGTGTGCTAATAAAATAAATCTATTACACAACTCAATTAAAACAATCTCACTGTGCAATTTGAATTAGAATTCTTCATTCTTTGTTTTCCATTTATTTCGAAATAGAACACTGCATGTGAGGACGTGTTTGAGCATACCTATCTTATGCAATGATCCTTGTGATCTTCTGCTTTGATCCTCGTGATCTTTCTTCTAGTTTAAATAAGGTATCTTTTTGTTTCAACCAGTTTCAATCTCATTAAAATCCTCACTCATTAACTCACTTAATCAACAGAAGATTTCGTTGTTGACTAATGGCGGAGTATTTTTGAATGGTGTCAAAGTGTTTATGAGTGGTGTCAAAACAAAATACAATGCAATGACAGGCTTTACAAATCGAAATAGATGACTCCTTTTATAACTCTCAGTTTGTTTTAACAATCCCGAGATCTATTCATGCAACCATTCGTTGTTTTAAACAACCAAATCCACATTTATTTCTTACCTTCTCCTTCACGGGATTTTGCTTCCTGATAGCACAGTTGCTTGATAAGTTTTCTGGATTTGTTGGCTTTGAAACTCCAGTTTTGATGTTCATGATGATCGACATTGTGTTTATTGTTACAATAGCTCTTGTAGACTATGTAGAGACTTTATTTCTTCTTGCATCTGATTTGATTTGGAATAATATTGTTCAGGTCCCTTCTGTATGTTCAACTTTGACATTTTCAAGTCCCTTCTGATATCATCTTCATTTGATATAGCTCAAATCCCTTCTGACATGTTAAATTTTCAGGTCCCTTCTGGCATAATTTACAATCATTTTCAATACTTGAAAATTTCTTCTGTCGTAATGATACAGGTCCCTTTCTGAATAATTTTCTCAATAATAATACAGGTCCCTTATGTAAATGTCGAATGATGTACTAGGCTCCTTTGTAATTGTAGTTCATATTCTGTCTTCAATTCAGCTGCTGAAAACTATTTTCATAGTATTTTTATTACACACCTTCCCCCAAGCTGATGATTTGACTTGTTCTCAAGTCTGTGATGTCTTTGGAGAGTATATCTGCAAAAATATTTTAGTACAATAAAATTACAACAAAAAGAGAATTCATATTGGATAAAAAAGTTGGTTTTCCGATGTGAATTTGCGTTTGTATTGTGCCAGTTTCCTGGATTTTCAAAACCAAATTCTTTTATATGATAAATTTTTTTTATTACTTTTTTTTTTCTTCTTCTGCTGGAATTATGGATGGCATATTGCTATGCTGCCCCATTAGTTCCAGATCTGAATCCATCGAAATTTTTCTTAGAAATTCCTCTTTATTTATAGGCTTATTGTAAATTTTAAGCCTATGTCCATTGATGACAAATGAAACAAATGCTTCATCAATTGTTTTTATCTTGACAACTTCATTGTCAAAGATTTCTTCAATCTCATATGGCCCAAGACAATGAGTCGTGAATTTTTCTTTGAAGTATTTGAACTTAGAGTCGAACAAGAGTGTCCAATCTCCTTTCTGAAACACTTTATTCTTTATAAATCGATCATGCCATTTGATCCTTTATTCTTGGACAAGATATGTATGTTAGACCGCTTGTTGTCATATCTCATCTAGTTTTTTTAACTCCATAATTCTCTCTTGTTGTGCCTCAGACAATTCCATCCCCAATTATGATGCTAGCTTGTATGTATGTATTTGAAATTCTATGGGTAATAGGACTTATTTTCCATACACTAATTGATATGGACTGAATCCAATTGTGTTTTTCCAAGTTATCCTATATGCCCAGAGTGCATCTTTCAATTTCTCTGACCAGTCCTTTTCGTTCATATTTATAGTCTTCATCATAATGTTCTATAAGACTTTGTTTGTTGATTCCACTTGTCTGTTTGCCTGAGGATGATCCGGAGTTGATTTTCTTTTTTTTATCTTATATTTCTCCGTAAGATCTCGAACAAGTTTTGATGTGAATTGTGTACCTTGGTCAGTTACTATGTGTCTCGGAACTCCATATCTTACAAATATCTCTTCAAACAAAAAAGACACAACAGTATCTTCTGTTGCCCATTCTACTGCCTTGGCCTCCACCCACTTAGTTACATAACCTGTACATACCAGGATGTACTTATTTCCATTAGTTGGAGGGTTGATTGGTCCCACGAAATCTAAATCCCACTGTTCAAATGGTTCAATCAGTACTTGTGGCTTTAATGGAATTTCATCTGATGCCACTGGTCTACCAATTCTTTGGCAGTTGTTACATCTTTTTACATAGGCTCTGGAGTCTTTGAAGATGGATGGCCACTAGTATCCAAGTTTCAACACTTTGTATGTTGTCCTCTTATCTGAAAAATGACCACCACATGGTTCATCATGACAAGCTTTCAAATTTTCAATAACCTCATCTTCTCTTACACATTTTCTAATAATTAGATCAGCACTATTATAAAATAGATCTCCATTGACCCAGCTATATCTAGCATTTTCCCTAATTATTCTTCTTTTCTATTTGTTTTTGTAATGAGATGGTAGAATGCCAAATGATAAATAGCTAGCTATATCTGCAAACCATGGAGTTTTGACATTTACAGAAAATAGATGTTCATCTGGAAAATTGTCTGATACTAGATTTGGATCACCAGGTGAATGTAATCTTGACAGAAAGTCTGCAACTTGGTTATCTTTTCCTGGTCAATATTGTACTATAATGTTAAATTATTGCATTAATAACAACCATCTGGTTATTCTTCCATTTATGATAGATTTATTCATTAAATATTTTATGGCGGAATGATCCGTGTGGATATAAACTTGATAGCCTGTTATATAATGTTGAAATTTATTAACTGCATGTACTATAGCTAACATTTCTTTCTCTGTAACAGTGTAATTAAATTTTTCTGGTGTTAAATTTTTTCTGATGAAATATATGGCATAATTGAATTGATTCTCTTTTTTTCCAAGTGATGCTCCAATAGCAGTGTCATATGCATCAGTTGAAATGTGAAATGGCAAAGACCAATTAGGTCCTCGAAGAATGGGTGCAATTGATAATTTTAATTTTAATTTTTCAAATTCATTTTGAATGTTATTTTTCCATTGGAATTCCACATCTTTCATAAGTAACTTGAATAATGGAAAAGCTATTTTACTGAAATTCTCAATAAATCTTCTATAGTAGCCTGCATAACCCAAGAAACTTCTAACTTCTTTTTGTGTTGTGGGTGGTGTTAAATTCACAACGACCTGAATTTTTGTTGGGTCCACCTTAATCCTTGAAGAAGAAATATGGTGTCCCAACACTATCCCCTCAGTTAACATCATAAAACATTTTTCATTACTGAGTGACAGATTTGTCTCAATGCATTTTTTTAACACTTTTTCAAGATTTTGTAAACAATCATCATATGTTGTACCATACACAGTGAAATCATCCATGTAAACTTCCACACACTCATGAATTAAATCATCAAAGATTGCAAGAACTGCTCTCTGAAAAGTAGCAAGTGCATTACACAAACCAAAGGGTAATACATTGTACGCATATGTTCCCCATGGGCATGTGAATGTTGTCTTGTCTCGATCTTTTAATGCTATTTATCTGATTATATCCACTAAATCCATCCATAAATGAAAAGAAATTCTTTCCAGCTAATGAATCTAACACTTGATCGATAAATGGTAAAGGAAAGTGGTCTTTTAATGTAGCTTTGTTGAGTTCTCTGTAATCCACACAAATTCTCCATTTCCCATTTTTCTTAGGTACTACAACTAAGGGTGAAACCCATTGACTATCTGAAATAGGATAGATAAATCCGACTTGTAATAGTTTATGTAATTCTTCTTTCACTATTTCCTTCATCATGGGGTTCATTCGTCTTTGTCGTGCCTTACAGGTTTTATTTCATTATCAGTGTAAATGTGATGGATGCATGTCTTTGGATGAATTCCTGGCATGTATTTGTAATCTCAGGAAAAAGCTTTTGAATATTTTTGCAACAATGTTATTAGCTTTTCCTCTTGTGATGATTGTAAGTTACTACCAATATTCAAATGTCTCTCAGGACTGATTTGAATGATTTTACTGTTTGAATTGGTAATTGAATTTACATGAAAATGCTTTCAAATGTATTTTGCAATGACTATATTGTGAAATTTTCCTGAAAACATTCATTTAAAAGATAACTAGCAGCTTCATATTTATTTATCCTAAGCTGTTATGAAATATTTGGTTCTGAGATGAATAGATCTAATAAATCCTTATTTTCTTCCTCTTCTCTGAAATTATAAACTTGAATAAGACTAAGAATAGATTGAAGCTCTTGCGGTTCTTTTCCGTCAAGCCATGATAATAAAGAAGGAGATTGAGCAGGAGGATATAATGTAACATGCTTTATTTCATCTCCATGTGCAATAATCATACTTCCTTACCTGCATCCAATGTAAGCATATGCAGTGGCTAACCATGGTCTGCCTAAAATTAAGGGATGTCCTCCCAAGATTTTTTTTCGCTACAAAATCAAGAATTCTACAAGATACTCCCATGAATCCAGTGAGACAATGATATCTTCCAATATACCTTCTGGGACAACTTTAGATCTATCTGCAAGTTCTAAAACTGTAGTAGTAGGTTTAATGATGTCCAGATTCAAATGTTTCATAGTCTTTGTTGTCATAACATTGATAGCTACTCCCAAGTCTATTAAAGCATTTGGCACTGAAAATTTGTTAATCGAAATGGTAACCATAGGAATTCTTGGATTAACATATTTTCCAATGGCTGTATTTGTGGACATGAGACTAGCTAAACTTCCAATTACCTAGATTGTTGGTGGATCCTTCTTTCTTCTGCCATATTTCTTAATGCGTAATTCCTTTATTGTTTTTGCATATATTGGAATGTCTTTAATTGCCTGTAAGAAAGGAATTTTAACATATGTGTCTTTCAATTCATCCAAAATATTAAATTCAAGGAGAGATATTGGAATATTCTGTTGTATCAATCTCTTTGGATATGGTGGAGTTTGTGTCATAATAGATTTACCTTTCTGAATTTTCTTTTCTGGTTGAGATTGTTGACTTTGTTCTCCTTGTTAATTCTTCAATTATCGGAGGAGAATCTTTTTGTAACACCTTCCCAGACCTTAGGTGAACATCTTGTACAGGAAGAATTGAATAAGTAGGATAATATGTTGCCTCTTCCACATGATATGCTGGTCTATCCACCTTGTTACTTGGATTAGCTACTGGCTGAGCTAGCAATTGTGTTGGTCTAGGAGGTGGTTGGTTAGAAGGCAGCTAAAGTTGTTGCGGTTGAGTTCGCATTGTTGGGTTTTGAGATGGATATGGCATTGGTTGTTGTTGTTGGAATTGTTGATATTGAGGAAATGTTTGTGGAGGGTATGGTTGTTGATATTGATACTGTTGAGGATACATTTGTTGTGGTATTTAGTTTCCATAACCATATCCCCTCCAACCTTGTCAAGGTTGGTTTTTATATTTTTGTTGTGGTCAAGCCTGCCATGGCATTGGTGTATTCCATGTATTTTGTGGATATTGAAAATTTAAAGGGTTTTGTTGAGGGAATTTTTGAGGCATCCTTGGCTACCAAGGTCTCTTTGTTGCCATATAGTAGAGAGAATCTACTCCTTGCACTTATTCTCCTTGCAATTCTTTTAATTTGGGACATTTTTCGGTTGCATGATTTTATGTGCATAGTCCACACACTTGTATACCTTGCAAAGGACATTCTCTGAGTGAATGTTTTTGTCTACACTTTGGGCAGAAATTTGCTAAGATTTCATCTTGCCTTCTTTCTTTTTCTTAGCTTTCAAAACATCTACTTGTGTTCCCAAAGTTCTTAAGAGATTTGTTTTAAAATTTTCTAGCATGCTTCCTATCTCTGCTCTTGTTACTGCACTTGCTGCAGATTTGGAAGCTTTTGATGAAATATCTCTCTTCCCACTTTTTGCTCTTCCCTTAGAGTATTTTTGACATAAATCGACAATTTATTCAAATGGTAAATTGGAAATATCTCATTTTCCCATTACATTAAGAATGTATAAATAATCATCTCTAATACCCTTTAGAAAAATAGTTCGGATGGTATCAGAACTAAGAGAATGATGTTTGGATTTCTGTAAATTGTAAATGAATCTTTCCAAATATTCTTCCAAACTTTCGTCTTCTTGTTGTGACATTCTGAAAATGTCTTCTTTCGAGTCTCTAGCCCTGCAGTAAGCTTGATACATTTTATGAAAAAATTTCTTCATGACTTCCCAAGAGGCAATTGTATGTTCTCCTAATCCCATGAACCATTTCAAGGCTGCTGCTTTCAAAGTAGCAGGAAAAAGTTGAAGCTTGTGTGTATCATCAGTATATCCATAGGTTCTACACAAAATATCAAATTCGAACGTGAATGCATCAGGATCTTCTGTTGACATTCCATAGAAATTAGGCAATACAGAAGGTGGAATATTTTTCATTTTTATTTCTTCTCCTAGTATTTCTCTTACATACATCTAAAATAGGAAATCCAAAAGTAGTTTCCTGATCATTGTTAACTTCTTTCTCATTTTCTTGTGTTCTTCGATTTTGGTTTTCTTTTCTTGCTTCTCCCTCTATTCTTCTAAGTTCTTCTGCTCTTTTGTCTTCCTCTACCTTTCTTTTCACCTCAATTCTTCTTTCTTTTTGTTGTTGTCTTCGCCATTCCCTTTGTTGTCTTTCATATTCTAATATTTGTTCAGGAGTCATGTTTAATCTAGTTGATCCTTATCCTTCTTCAACCATTTATTGTTCAGAGATATGTAGTGTTTCGATATGAGGTTGACTTTGTATTTCTTCAACTACTTTGATTTCCTCCAGGACAGGTTGCTCTAGTTTTTCAACTGTGTCTTTTTGTTTCCAAACAAAAGGAGGTTCTTTAGGTGATTGCTTTTTCTTTACCTCTATGGCTAACAAGATTTGTCTTTCAACTAAAGTTAATCTCTATTGTCATCTATGTTTTTCCTCAAACTCTTCTATAGTAGGTCTTCCAACAACCGGTGTTGTTAGTCCTGTGGATGAATGAGCTGTTGGGGGGTTTTGTTTCACAAATATACCTTTTTGATATCTATCTCTAGGCATGAGAAAACATTACTTGAAAGAAAAACTATGTTTTTGTTGTTTTTGGTGATTTTATATTGTTTTTGTCTTTTAATCTTTTTGTCTTCCTATTTGGCCGTTTTGAAATATGCTTCCCCGACAACGACGCCAAAATGTTGGGTCAATTTACTATTGTAAACTAACGCAAGTATTTATTATCAATCCGGATTAGTGGAACTTAGAAGCATACCCAAAGTATATGGGTTTCAGTTGTAATCAATTCAGAAGATGGTTTATTAATGATTAGGGAAATGCATATTACAAATATAAATCTAACTTAAACAATTTCTAAATTCAGATGTGTAATTAGAAGCAGAAGAATCTCCTAACTTAAGAGATTTGTTTGTCCTTCTCTTAACAAGATTACCATGTGAATTAGAAATAAAAAAATACTTAACTAAACAATAGATTAAGATACATGAAGTAATAATTGAATAGGCTCTTCACTGAAGAGGTCGTGATTGTCCTTCATTATATATTCATTTATCAGTGATGTTATTGTTAAAAAATGAGAATTCAGATAAAGCAGGAAAGATGAATCTTATTTTTTAGTCTCTCGATCAGATAGAAGAAGTATTTAACTTTAAATATTGGGTTGTCTCTTCATATGCAAAATAGAAACAAGATTAAGATCCATCAACAATCATGTAAAATCATGTAAAGATGAATTCTATCTGAAAATCTTGATTAGATAGAAAGAATGTTTAACTTTAAACATTTTTTTGTCCTTTCATGTGCAGGTTAAGAATGATCATTAGATTCATCAATACTTGGAAATAATCAGCATAAACAAATTAAACATAAGCAAGCTAATTCAGAAATTGCAGCTACAAAATAAACTAAGAAGTGCACTTAGCTCAATGTGGGGGCCCTCCACCCTTGCCTTGCACACTGAAGGTGAATTCAGCGACTTAAGACTGCAATCAATCAACCAGCATACAAGAGCAACAAATATGATAGAACGGATCTTCAATTATGTCTCCAAGTCTCAGAAATAATAATAAGGCATACAAGTTCTACATATCAAAGCCTTCAAAGTTTGAGGCTTAAATAGAAAAGTATCTAACAAAATCATATAAAATATCTCAAGTAGTCATAACTATCCTTATCCTATCATATCAAGTTGAATTCATCCATCAGATCCATCAAAATCTATAAAATCCCACAAAATAAGAGTTTTGACCTAGTTTCTAGGGATCCTACATAAAGACAGGTCTTGTTTGACCGCCTTTGACCAGGCTTATTAAAGCTTGATTTGACTATACCAATAGGTGTACTCTTATTCTTAGTTCCCGAGCCTTCTAGAAATGTATCTAGCTCGAGCCCAAGTGTCCTGCACATATGCAAACCATAATGCCATTATGGGAATTTCTGCTGTTGTCCAAAAATGCACTTAAATTTCAATTTTTACAAAAACATCTAATAATTGAAAAACATAACTTAAATACCTATATATGCATCTTTTGGTCAATATAAGGTGGATATGATGCTAAATAGATGGATAATATGGAAAAATAAGGTGTATTTTCTAAACAAAAAGAGATAAAAAACGAGGGCCAACAGTGTGTTGGAGACTCTTAAGCAGAAAAATGTTAGAAGAAAGATAGCCAACAATAAAGGAGAAAGTACATCAAAAGGGAAAACAAAACAAGAAAATGTTAAAAATCATTCCAGTACTACTGAAAAATCACCACCAAATACAAGAAGAAGTACAAGGCTTAACAAACCAACACATAAACAGTCTCAACAGTCTCCAGGATTCATCAATTTAGACAAAGAAGAGGAACCAAGAGTTCCATTAATAGTTTCCAGTCTAGCTAGAAAAATTTCGGAAATAGATCTTGTCCAACAATAGATATATGACTACATAGAGTCTTTGGAATGAAGAGATACATGAAAAATTGTTGAATCATCCTCAAACTGAGATTTTTTTTTAAATGAAGGCATTCATTTTGATCCTCTAGAAGAACCCCAAATTGTAAACACTCTCAAGCAGGAAATATATGAATTGAAGATATTGAATAAACATTTGAAACAAGAACATGAAACACTAAAAGTGCCAAATGAAATCCAGAGAACTTTGAATGATAACATCTTGGTTTATGGTATGATAAAAATAAGAAATTGAAAGCCAAAATCAAATTTCTTAAGAGAAAGGTTATAAGTTTACAACACATGATCTTGATGAAGAAACCAAGGATGGCAATCAATATCATGAAAGGAAGAAGAACTAACTTGGATGTTATTTCTAAGGCCTCTAAAGAAGCTCGGTGACAGAGAAGGATCACGAATTTTAAAATTTTTCATGAGAACATGCAATTTCTTCTATGTAGGGGAATGTTGAACCCCAAAATTATCTTTTTTTGGCAACCTTACTACACTCCTTTTTCATTCTTTTTTACTCTAATAATTCTAATTGAGCATTATTTTACAAGGTTCATAGCAATAGCGGGTATTAATCATATTTTGTTTCATAAGTGTCATTGTTCTTTATTATTTAACTCAATATTTACACGAGCTACTGAATTATAGTGATTTTGTAGCTAATGTCTAATTCCACAACATAGTTGAAGGTTCAATGGGTTTTGGAACTCCAGCTAAAGAACGAGACATATGGGAAGGTGGAAAATAGTTGGTATAACAATTTGTACCTAACTTCATGACCGGGATTGATGATAAGAGCATCATAACAACCCAATCAACGTGGAAGTCAATTGGTGAAGAAGGCAAACCTGGAGAGCGAGAAATTAATGAACGTAGATATTTCTCCTCGTGATTTTCTTCCCTAATAGAAAACCATGAGGAAATCATGTTATATTATCGCTTTATGTTATTTTTAGTTGTTGTCGAGTAGGATAGGTTTGTAATTCTCTAAAACAATTATTCATGGAGGTTATAAATCTACCTCTCGGCATGATAAACACATACCTGAATATTATTTGAAAACTCTATTTTGCAATTATAAACTTTGTTTCATTTTATGCTCTTGTTGTGCATTATATCAATGTGTATATAATCGGGTGAAGAGGTCGTGCTATTACCTACATATCACATGAGGGACCCCTCAAGTTGTAAGGTTTTCTCATTTTAATTAACATTTAAATATGCATTTATATAGTGTTTGACTAGTCCATCTAACTGATCAATTTTGGTTTTGGAATGAATGTTTAGGATTGAGTTTAAAGTAGGTTTGTTTAATAATTTTTTTGTAGGATGAATGAGTGAAGTCAAGATCTCTTATGCACATGACAGTTGTATGACAGAGTGTGGATTGATTTAGGATTTGTAGTATAGTTCAAGTTACATATGAGTTGAATTACATTTGAGTGAAGAAGATTTCAATTTCCAATTGGTGTGATTATAGAGTTAATTTCTCTTTTTCTGTCAGAGTGATTTAGATTTAATTTCATTATTTTAAGCAAGTGTGATATTTATTTCTGCAAGTGTGATCTTTCTTTTGAGCAAACGTGATAATTCTATTCTTTTGAGCAAATGTGATAAATTTAATTTCATTTTGAAAATATTTCTTTTAAGAAAGTGTGATCAGCTTAGTTTCATTTTTTGTTAAGTAGTGACATATTTACTTTCATGTAAGAGTGATAGTTATTAAGAAAACATGTGCATAATGATATCTCAATTTAATCTAGGAATTGCTTAAACAATAAGGACTTCTAGCACATACAATTCACATACACTTCGTCAGTTTATAAGCCCTGATCGATCATTTATTTATTAATTTAACATCAGTTAAATTACCAAACACCCGCTCTGATATGGGTCGTACACCATCACAAAGGTTGTAGGGGACAATGCCTTCAAGCTCATCATTCCACTATTCCTTGTTCTGTGCCAATATTCATTGTGGGTCAACTACAACCATACATTCCCCCATTGTTGAATACATCCAATGTTTCTAAGCATCTAACACCAAAAAATCTCAACCCAAGTTGCATCGAACAAGCCAAAATTGACAGGATAATGGACACATGGATCAAGAACACTCGCCGACAAATAATCCATTTATATCGAGTTGTCAAAGTAGGCCAACTCCCTCACCAGGTCAAGTGGTTCGCTGGGGATCGGGTTCAACAGAAATATCCTCACGTCGTGGAGGTTATGCACACAATGAGGACCATTGCTTCCTAAGAGTGGAGGACTGATCTAGGTGGGTGGCCACCCGCCTATTCCACCTAAACCTCCATTTGGTTTCATTAGTTCCTTTTTTATAACAACATTTACTATTTTTAACATTTTTTTGGGTCCTAAACTTCCGGAGCAGTTTTGACCCCCTAAACAGCGTATTTTTTGAGGTCTGCAGTAGACCCATAGCCATAGGCAAGGATCTACCACAAATCATGTAGTACTCGGAGAGACATTTCCAAAGAGGTATCGAATACACGAAACAATATCATATGGGAAAGTTAAGACCCCGGGAAGTTGGCTACCCAACAAACCCCAACAGGGCCCACAAACTCTTGGTGTTCCATCTGGGGTTAGGGTTTTGGTTGTTTAGGGTTTTCCCTTTATTTTTCAATAATAAAAAGGCCCTTGAACCTCATTTTAACACATTTCAGAGCCATGTAACTGCCACATCTCTTCTTAGAGATAAGCTACCATCGCCCGAGCCATTTTATTTTCCATTCTCTATGTAAGCATATTTTTGTTCTTTGGTATTAATGAAATGAAGTTTTATTTCTACTGCATTTCTATGTGTACGGTTATATCTATATTTTGTTGTGTTCTTGTATAAGTCCAGATCATTTGAAGTGTTAAATCACATGTGTGGATAAATTTGGTTAACTAGATGATGTGTAAATGGCATTGTGCATCAAGAAAGGATGTAGACTATTCTCAAGAATTTGACGTTAAAATATTCCTTGTTGGAAATGCGACTTGAGGCAAGGAAGTGCCTCAAACCATCAAAAGAGTTTGAATAATTTCCAAATGAACATACATAGTAATGACAACCATGAAATTATGGAAATCAACCATACTACACAACTAGTAAATTGAAGAAATAGGTAAATATTCCTTCAAGATTAAGATGTATCTATAATAATATGAATAAATTCACATGACTTATGAATTCCCAAGAAGGGTATAGTTAAGGTAGAGATTTTATATCACATAACATTTGATAATAATATTATACATTTGTATGAGCTATCTTAATGGACAATAGTCAAATAGGTGAGTAGTACACTCACCAGTCAAGAAAAGCAATGATGGATTATGCAATGAAAATGTGGTATTGTGAAAAATGTGAAGCTCGTGAGGCTTTATGAGTTTGAATTTGAAAAGGGGATGGTTGAGAACCCATTGAGTCACAAAATATCAAGTGGCATTGTTATTTAACCTTGTTTAAAGAAAACTTCAACCTATTCAGGTGGTTGAAATAAGTTTTGAAATGTTGGTTTGACCAAGGAACACAAAGCAATAGAAGAAGGAGAAGCATCGAGGGATTGTGAGCTCAATTAAGGGCTCCCTTTTGTGTTGTGCCTTCCCTAAGTGGCCACATTTTGTTGTGTTATTAGGCTCCGGCCCAACACTTAAAGTGTGGAATCATGAATCCTGTGTGGAAAGGAGAGAGCGATAATGAAACTCTCTACCTTGAGTAAATTTGAACTATTGGCATGAAAATTTGAGTGCCATACGTTTTTTGGAATCACTGCAACATGATATTGAAATGAGTTTCATAGTGCTTTGATTTTCCCTTTTATTTTACTTAGTATGCAACTGAACATGAATTAACGACTAACCATGTGATGGTTTTGACACCAATTTAGTAATTGTTGTAAATTATGTATTGAAAGGATGTTATGCAAGAGAGACTAATATGCTTGGTAGATTTAAAATTTCATATTGCAAGTAGAATTTCTAACGTATGGCATGGAATGTAAGCCCACGATGAAGGCTAAAAATATGATCACTATAAAGAAACAAACATTAGGAAAATAGTCTCTTGGTTGTGAGACTTGGCTTCCTCGAGGAGCAAGTTTGGAAAAAAATGATGAAAAATGTATGATAAATCTCATGGTAATTATATGCATGTTATACTAATGGGATGATGTAGTTATCCATGGAAGATAGATGATGACTGTAAAACATAGTGGTGCAATAGAAGACTTGGAAGCATTAATATAATGTCTCCTTAGAGGAATATTAGTGAATTCCTTGATCGGAATAGCTAAAGGTTGATAAAAATATATCCGAGGAACAAGGACATTGAAGTGATGTTGGACCTAGGGCAAAAGGATATTGATCAGGTAGATGTCTCAAGGAAGGGGGTTTCCTAGACACCAAAATGGGTTGTTTGATCGCAAGTAGTGAGATACACTTGCTACCTATGGAAGCCTAATGAAGTAAAGGATAACCATACGGATAATTTTTATGGTTAAGAAAATATTTTTATTCGAATTTGTGAAAATTTAGGAAAATGATTATGCTCAGATTTTTTTTTTTGATATGCTTGATTATTGATAATTTTGTATGAAAGTTAAAGGTCTGAAAGTGGAAAAATTAAGAAGAAATCATCATCGTTGAAATAGAAGGAAAGGAAAATAAAATGAAAATGACGCTAATGTGCAACAAAAAAGAAGAATGGATGAAGAGGATCATGTTGCAAATGCATATGAGGACACATCAAGGATGACGGTATAACTAAAATCCATAAATTGTTGCAATGAAAGGAATGCCACTTGAAATAGTACAATAATGTTGAAGATAACATATGAGAGGGTGAGAACATCGAGCATTATTATAGCGAACCTAAGCTTACAATTTTTTTTTCTATACCTATATTCGGTACTTTTCCTAAGGATAGTACTACACTTATTGCAATAGCACTCGCTTACTTCCCATGAAAATTATCAGGATTAAGTTTTCCTAGATTAATCTAACCATATCCTTGGTTTCCTCAAGTCTCTATTTTAATATTTTTACATCTAACCCTACACCCTCTTAAAGGTTTAGATGCCTCTTGTTGATATTGTATAAAATACATATATGGTGTAATGGTCCTTATAACGTTAAATTAAATCCCCTCCATCTTCGGTGCCCCCTTAACTTACATGGATTATTCCCTTTACGCACTACCCACACTTAAAGTCTTTAAGGGTACTACTATGGTATGCTATTTGTGGGATCAATTCCTCAACCCAAAGGAATTGGCTATGATTAAGTGTATACAAAATTATATAAGGCTTTCATATATATATCAATGTTCTATGTTAATTTAACCCACTACTAGGTGGTCATACATTTATTTATACCAAATGTATGAACCACATTTCGCCCTCTACCAATATTATATGCTTCCTATAGCGCATCAATATGCATTTTAATGCACCTTATAGTTGACAGATCATGCCCAGGGTTTCAAGCTACCAATGCACCTATGCCACCTCTTCAGGGTTCACATGTCTTGCACCTTGGTTGTATGTTAGTCTTGAAATTTTTTCAACGGTCCTGATTGATTTAGTTGATCCTATGGTGGCTTTATGTTCAATACAAAGAAACCCTAAGCTTCTCCCTTACTCCATTTTATTCCTCCTTGGAGCAGTGGCACACCCCTCTATTGTTTTCATTTTTCACGCTTAATAATGAGAATGTAACCTAGTCGGAGTGTGTGGTACCTAATAGTTTTTCTGGCCAGATGGAGGTCGACATCTTCGATCCTCTGAGCTACTGCCCAATGACATATAGCTACACTCGGGTAAGTTGTTTCTAGTTTAACATGTATTATGTCTAGTTGATGCAATGGTCTAGCTTTAACTTCACATTTTGGGGTTGAGGGTGTTTTTTTTTTTTTTTTTCTTCCTAAAAATGCTTCCCATTTCTATTTACCAGTGTTGGTTTCCCCATCGTGGCGTTTCGATTCGATACCCTTTCCCTCTCAGAATCAACAGGCGAGGTTAGGATATCTGAACGATAAATTATTTTATTTTTGTTTTCATTTATTGGGACGCAATATATATGGGATTACCATACAACGAGGGTACCGATGTATTGGTTCCTTTGTTTGCACAAGGCTCTCAGCACTTTCACAGTTCAAAACTCTTTGGCAATAATTAATTTGTAATAACTCTGTTTTCCTCCGTGCCATTGGATAGGGTTTGATGAGGTGTGCTCATTTTGGTTGATTTTAGGCGTGCGAGAACGAATTTCTCTCTGGCTCAAAGGTATTCTTGTTCCATGAGTTCTCGGCTTGGACCCAGTCTTCCCTCAATGGCAACGTTGCTGCTTGAAATTAAGTTTACCTTAGAATTTTCTTACCTCACTCGGGTTGTTGTTACCATTTTTTCACCCAAGATGTGTTCACTATGCTCTCCTTACCTAAGAACCCCAGAAGGTTAGGTCGTTACCCAAACCTTCCTCAGGTAATTTCATTGTTCTATTTATGACAGGGTTAGATCTCTAATAGTGTTTCTCCATCCAGCATACTTTTGTATTGAACCCCTGCCATGTTTCATTGCAGGTAAGGCGTCGTCCCCAAGGAATCCTGCAAGAGGACTTTTTGGCTTAGAATATTGCAAGTTAATTGTTAATCTTCCTGGTTACAGTTTGGTCTTCCACTTCTCACTCCTATGAGGGTTCTAGGCTTTGGCTCACGCCCTTGATTTATGGGCAATTTCTGGATTTGGTTTTGATGAATGGATTTAATTTCTCGAGAGAGGCTTAATTACCTCATAAATTTCTAGGTGTAGACTGGTACTTGGTATAAATACTGTACCCTTTAGGATAAAAAATTCTTTTTGTCGCCCGATTATTTGTATGGGACCAACTCCCTATGGGGATGATGTAAATTATGGACCAGTGTTTTCTTTTTGTGGGAAATTCTTGCCTCTGTAATGTAATTTGGGATTGTATAAATAGTTTTTCTCTTACAATTTTCTCTCATAAACATCTACTTCAGCCTCTCGTGGTGTGTATTATTTTGGAAAAATTCTTATAATTATATATATTTGTCAATGGAAACTACGCATAGTCTTTATATTTATTATTCCATCACTGTCTCTTATGGCGTGCTTCTGGTTTTCTGTTTGTAATTCTTTAAAAAAAGTTAGTAGTCACAGTGAGTAATGGAACCTATGCATGGTTCAAATGACTGTATTAATCCAAGGATGATTGGCAATGTTACACACATATGGTGATAACCTAACCATCGATCCTCCCTACTTGGTTTTCAAACCTAACTGTACACCCCAACTCTTATATCTAAAGTTATAGCTAATATAACAATAATTCGAATGCCCATAATTCATTTACTAAATTGGGGAACTCAATTAAGTTATAAACATAGAAAAGAATGCATAACCTCCAGGCATGTTCGTTCACATATTATCATGAAATTAAAATTAATATGTTCTTGACAACCTTGTGCAGTTATAAACCAAATAACTTAGAGAGGTTGAAGGGCGATTGTGAGAGCAGAGTAGCCTTCTTTGGGATTATAATTACATTTGGGGGAGATATCCCAGATCAATTCATTTTCGGAATCAGAGATTTTGATGTGAGAAGCCTTGATTGCCTTGATGTATCTGTTCCAAGCCCCCTGCCATTGAATTGGGATGTTCAACTTGAGAGGAGACTTCCACGCTTGAGTAATCTAATCAGAGTTAGCCCTATCCACGACTTGACTGAGCTATGAGATCCCTGACTTATTAAGAAATTGCCTAATTTCCTGAGGGAGAAGATGTTCCCTACCATTACCCGACCAAGGGTCAAAACCTATATGAACCTGAGTGCCTGCACCAATGCGCCCAAGCAATACCATGTTTGATGAGAGCAATGGACTTCGAGATAGCGCGCCAAACTATAGATGAGTTGGTCCCGAGGCTGAGAGGGCTTCTTATCCAATCAAGAGTGGATGCAGAGGCGATGTATTTAGAATAGGTGACCTCTTTCCACAAACCGTAGGAGGTCAAGAGGTGCCAACCCATTTTGGCATCCAAAGCATTGGCAAAGAGATTAAGGTCCTTGAGGCCCTAGCCACCCAGAGCCTTGGCTTGGTGATCTTATCCCATCTCACCCGAGCGAAAGTATGGCCTACATCCTTACCAC
The DNA here is from genome assembly GCA_034641835.2 of Pinus albicaulis. Taxonomy (NCBI): domain Eukaryota; kingdom Viridiplantae; phylum Streptophyta; class Pinopsida; order Pinales; family Pinaceae; genus Pinus; species Pinus albicaulis. The sequence goes on along the minus strand of CM076577.1, from coordinate 117,688,712 downwards.
ACCAGAGGAAACGCCTGCAAATATGCTGAATTTTGCTAGTAACACCTTTTGGGATCTAGGCTAGTGCCATCCAATACATCGATATCGCTTCCAACATTGATTTGATCAGAACAAGTCTACCAGCTCTAGAGAGCCATTTTTGCTGCCAGATGTTTATTCTTCACTCAATTTCTGCAATCAGCCAGTTCCAATCTATAATTATATAATCATTTGGCTTAAGTCTAAATCCTAGATATTTTAGACCCTCTTCAATATGCTTGTGATCAAATTGAAACAAGTGAAGGGCATGCCTACTATTTTGCAAAGTACATCGAGAAAACATGATGGTGGATTTTCTTTGAGTGGGGAGCATACCAGTAGCAGTGCAGAAAGTGGAAAAAATCTTATTGAAACACGATACATCTCTCAAGGATCCATCTAGAAATATGATCACATCATTAACAAAAAGCAAGTGCATCAGATGTATAATATCGGTAATTTTGACTCCCTGGAGTTGTCTATCATTCCCAGAAGAGGAAATAAGCATAGTGAGACCCTCCATAATCAACAGGAATCGAAGAGGGGATAAGGGGCATCCTTTTCAAAGGCCACGGCCAGCATGGAAGAAAGGAGTACCAACCCCATTGATAAGGATACTAAAAGAGGTGTTTGTAATACAACACATAATCCATTGAATGAAAGGGTGGGGAAAGCCGATGTGAGTAGAATCAATTTAAGATAGGTCCAGCAAGAAAAATCAAAGGCTTTGGCCAAATTGATCTTGAGAATAGTGCTTTTAAGGTTTAGGAGCTTGATGGAGTGTAGGGCTTCTTGAGCGATGCAAATGGCCTCATGGATTTTTCTATTGCTAAGGACAGAAAATTTCTCCTTGGATATGTTCCTAGATAGGATTGGCTTGATACGATTTGCAATTATTTTAGCAATTATTTTGTATAGACGGTTACACAGAGAAATAGGCCAATAGTCACTGAAATAAGTGGGGTTGTCCACCTTGGGTATGAGGGCAATGAAAGTGATGCAGGGGCATTAGACACTAGCCAGCAATGTAGGAAGTTTTGTCCACATGTTGTGGCTAGGAGGGTTCGAAATCACTTGAATTGTAACAGCTAGGTGTCAATACCTCAGCTGACTGTATTATTTAGATTAGTTAGATTTGTAGAAGTCGAACAGTTAGGTTCGATCCAGCTGTCAGTTCAGTTATTGGAATAAGTGTAATTAGACCTTTGATTTCTAGAACGGTCCTCTCAGAGGAACCGAAGAGTCATATGTTTATGTATATAAATGTAATCCTCGGATGTATAAAGGGGGGAGAGAAAAAGAGAAGAGAGGAAAAATGAGAGATTCTGTAATAAAAACTCTGTGTATTGAGCAATTGCTTCCGGTTGAATAGACTTCGAGTCCTGTTGATTTCCAAACTGTCTGAGTTGATAATTGTGAATAATTGTTTAACTGTGAGGCGATTGTGCACTGGAGTTTTCGTTTCTCTGTCTTTTAATTCCCGTAATTTGTTTAGATAACCCTGTGAATTCACCCCACCCGTAGGTGAGGTCTGTGTAGAGAACCCATGGTCGTGAACATTGTTCAAATATAAAATTCCCGCTTAATAGAGAGAGACAAAGTCGTTGCTTTCAAAACCTGACCCGAAGATTAGACGTGAGTTAAAAACCAAAAGGAATAACATAAACCCGGACAAACACTGGTAAGGCACTGTACAAAACCACGAGCGAATTTGAGGAGGTGGATTTCCCATATCGCACCGCTTTTGGTGAGCAAGCGGTATTTCCTGTTCGCGGAGCGATTCCATAGAGTTGTCGACGCGTGGCAAGGTGGACCCTGGAAAACCACCATTTAGAGCGCGCCATCGCCCGTTAACTTTCGTACCAGGAAGTCGAGCGATATGTGTACGAGCCGTTGATTTGGGAGAGGGCCATCGGACGGTGATCGTTGGATAAAGACGCGCGGGAGATAACTGATTCCTTGAATTTGATAAATAAACCAAAGAAGTCAATTAAGACCACGTGGAGTAAAAGGACGGGGTACACAGAGGAGGGAAATGCTGACAGAGCCACGTCACAGTTGACCAGCTCTCCTTGGGGTGGACTTTCAGTCTTTGTTGCGTCATCTGTGGTATCGGAGCCATTGTTTTAAGGTTGTTTTTGCAGAAGAGCTGACATGGCGATCCGAGTTGGTAGAGGTGCTGGCAGAAGGAGGCCCATTGCCAACGCAGAGGTGTTGGGGATGTTGCAGAGGGTCGAGGCCAGAATGGATGCCATGGAGCGAGGACAGCCCAGAGATCCGGAAGACATCAGTGAACCTGAAATAGAAGAAGTTGAAGAAAATGTTGAGATTCCTCCTGACATGAGGCTCCTTAGAACTGTTCTGGGGTCTGCAGTTAAGCCCAGAATTGAAGTGTCGAGTTATGCAGGGGGACTGAATCCAGAGGAACTGGTGGAGTGGATAAATGAAATGAATAAATGCTTCGATTATGAAGAAATAAGTGAAGATAAAAGGGTCAAGTTTGCAGTGACAAAGATGAAAGGACATGCTGCACTTTGGTGGGATGGAGTGCAAGCAGAAAGGAGGAGAGTTGGCAAGCAACCTATCAAAAGCTGGACCAGAATGATGGCTAAATTAAAAGGTAAATTCTTGCCTAGTGATTATCAGCTGACATTATATAAGCAAATGCAGAACCTGAGACAGAGGTTGCTGACAGTAAGATAATACACAGAGGAATTCTACAGAGTAAGCATAAGGGTTGGGCAATTCCAAGACACACCTGAGAAGACTGCCAGATATGTGAATGGTCTCAAGCTGGAGATCCAAGATGAGATTGGTCTCCTGTCTCCTAAGACAGTGGAAGAGGCCTATCAGATGGCCTTGAAAGCAGAGGAGAAACTCCTGAGGAAACAGTCTGCTAAGAAGAGAGGTACTTTCCGTGGAAAGGGAAGTCAAGGTGGTAGAGGAAAGCCTACTACACCCAGGGATGGAGCTAATAGTATCTCACCTCAGAATGCATCTGTAGAGGATGATGCAAGGGGCAGAAGGGGTTCCTACAGAGGAAAAGGAAGAAGAGGCAGAGACAGAGGTAGAGGTAGAGAATTGAGGTGCTATAGATGTCAGCAAGTGGGACATAAGAACTATGAGTGTCCAGAGAATGTGGGTGCTGGTCCAAGGAATGTTTTTGTTGCCCAGGCTAGAGAAGAGGTAGAAATTTAAGAAGAGATTCTTCCAGAGAGGGGAGAATCCTTGGTGGTGAATAAGGTCTTGTTGAAGCAAGCCAAAGAGGTCATTGAGCTTGCACAAAGGAAGAATTTGTTTAGGAGCATATGCAAAGTCCAAGGGAAATGCTGCCAGCTAGTCATTGATAGTGGCAGCACAGACAATATGGTTTCCACTGAGGTAATAGAGAATTTGAAGCTGAAGACAAGGGAGCATCCAACTCCCTACAGGGTGTCCTGGTTGCACAAAGGGCACCAGCTGGTTGTAAAAGAGCAGTGTGAGATAGAGCTGCAAATGGGAAAATACAAAGATAAGGTCCTGTGCGATGTAATGGCCATGGATGTGTGTCATATACTGCTGGGTAGACCTTGGCAGTTTGACAAAGCATCAATGCATGATGGCAAGAAGAACACTTACAAGTTCTTCAAAGATGGGGTACACCATACATTGATACCCATGGAAGAAGGAGAGCCATCCAATAGAGTGATTGATCCAAAGACCTTGTTGCTGAGCGGGAAGGAATATCTGCAGCAGATAGAAGAAGAAGAGGTAAGTTTTGCTTAGTTTGCAAGCCTAAAGTAATTCTTACTTCTACAAAGATTTCTGATTTGCCAGTAGAAATCTAAGAGATGTTAGATGAGTATTGTGACATTATTGTGGATGATTTACCTGATGAACTACCACCTGTGAGAAAGATCAACCATCAGATAGATTTTATCCCTGGTTCAAATCTGCCAAATAAGGCAGCCTACAGAATGACTCCCAAAGAAAATGAGGAAATCAGGAGACAAGTACAGGAGTTGGTGGACAAGGGGCTGATTAGAGAAAGTTTGAGTCCATGTGCAGTACCAGCAGTATTGAGCCCAAAGAAAGATGGAGGCTGGAGGATGTGTACTGATTCCAGAGCAATCAATAAGATCACAATCAGGTACAGATTCCCTTTGCCCAGAATTGAGGATTTAATGGACTGTTTGAATGGTGCTACGTATTTCTCAAAGATAGATTTGAAAAGTGGATACCATCAGATTAGAATAACAGAGGGTGATGAGTCGAAAACTACTTTTAAAACAAATGAAGGACTGTATGAATGGATGGTAATGCCTTTTGGGTTGTCAAATGCACCTAGCACTTTTATGAGACTTATGAATGAGGTATTGAAAGAATTCATTGGTAAATTTGTGATAGTGTATCTGGATGATATATTAGTTTTCAGCGGAACTAAAGAAGAACATTTAAGACATCTTAATCGTGTCTTGAAGAAGCTGCACCAAGAGAAACTGCTGATAAATTTAAAGAAATGCTCATTCATGAAGGAAGAGTTGGTGTATTTGGGGTTTGTTGTTTCTGCAGAAGGATTGAAGATGGACTCAGAAAAGGTTAAGGCAATTTTGGAGTGGCCTTCACCCAGGAATGTTTTTGAGGTAAGAAGTTTCCATGGACTTGCTATTTTTTACAGAAAGTTTATAAGAAACTTTAGTAAGATCAATGCACCCATAATTGAGACAATAAAGAAGAGAAAACAACCATTTAAATGGACTTCTGATGCAGAAAGAAACTTTAAAATTTTGAAGCAAAAGATAATTGAGAAGCCTGTTTTGATTCTACCTTATTTTACTAAACCATTTCAAGTAAAATGTGATGCCAGTGGAGAGGCCATTGGAGCTGTGTTGAGTCAGGATGATAGGCCTGTGGCATATTTCAGTGAAAAGTTGAATGACACCAGAAGAAAGTATTCCTCTTATGAGAAGGAATTCTATGCAATTGTTCAGGCACTGAAGAAATGGAGACATTATTTGATGTCCAAGGAATTTGTATTATATTCTGACAATCATGCTTTGCAGTATATTGTACAGTAGCCCAAGTTGAAACATAAGCACGCTAAATGGGTTGAGTATCTCCAAGGTTTTAATTTTGTTTTGAAACATATAAGTGGCCAAGCCAATAAAGTAGCTGATGCTTTGAGTAGGAGACACATGCTTGTTCAAGAAACAAATTTTGAAGTTCTAGGATTTGATTTTCTCAAAGAATTATATAAAACAGATCCAGATTTTAAGGAAGCATTTGAGGCATGTAGTAACCCTGTTTTAACAGATAGAAGCCAGTGGCTGGATTATTTTCAGCAAGAGGACTTGTTATTCAGAAGAAGCCAACTGTGTGTACCAAAATGTTCCATGAGAAAAAATTTGATCAAAGAGAAGCATAGTGGTGGACTCGCTGGACACTTTGGTATTGATAAGACTTATGAGCAGCTGAGTCACTTTTATTACTGGCCCAGGATGAGAGAAGAAGTGGACAAGTTTGTGAAAAATTGCAAAATCTGTCAATATGCCAAAGGAAGGAGCCAGAATGCAGGATTGTACACTCCCTTGCCTGTTCCAGACAAGCCTTGGGACATGGTGAGTATGGATTTCATTCTAGGATTGCCCAAGACTCAGCGAGGGAATGATGCAGTCTTTGTTGTAGTGGACAAATTCTCCAAAATGGCACATTTTATTCCATGCTATAAAACTAGTGATGCCACCCATGTTGCTAACTTGTTTTTCAAAGAAGTTGTTAGATTGCATGGGTTTCCCAAGAGTATTATTCCAGACAGAGATACCAGGTTTGTGGGTCATTTTTGGAGGACACTGTGGAAGAAACTTGGTACCAAACTGAGTTTCAGCTCAACTTATCATCCTCAGACTGATGGACAAACTGAGGTAGTGAATAGGAGTCTGGGAAATTTGTTGAGAAGTCTTGCAGGAGAGCATTCCAAGCAGTGGGATCATATTTTTCCCCAGGAAAAATATGCATATAATGACTCACCAAACAGGAGCACAGGGCAGATTCCATTTCATATTGTTTATGGAATGCACCCCAGAGGAATATCAGAGTTGAGAAATCTTGGGAAGGCAGAGCTAAGGAGTGCAAATGGTGAGGAATTTGCTTCAGAGATCCAGGCCATACATGAACAAATGAAACAGCAACTACAAGGCAACAGCATCAGATACAAAAGCAGAGTAGACTTGAGCAAAAAAGAAGTTCATTTTGAAGTAGGAGATCAGGTTTTTGCACACTTGAGAAAGGAGAGATTCCCAAAGAAGCAGTGCAACAAATTGAAGTTCAAAAAGATTGGGCCATGCAAGATACTTAGGAAGTTTTCTGAAAATGCTTATGAGATTGAATTACCTCCTGATGTTGGAATATCTCCCATTTTTAATGTTGCATATTTGTACAAGTATGAAGATGATGGTGCAGAAGAAAGATCAGCAGACAAGGAACAAATTGAGTGGAGGGAACAACTACCTCCAGCGCAACCACTGCAACCAGAGAAGATATTGGATAAAAGACCATTCAGAAGGACCAGAGGACAAGAGTACTTTCAGTACTTGATTAAATGGAAGGAAAAGCCAGAGGAAGATGCCACTTGGATGACTGAAGGGATGTTGCAGAAGATAGGCAGATCAATGGAAGAGCTCATGGACAGGAGCCCATGAAGAAAATTGCCCTCGGGAGTCTGATGCAGGGGCTTTAGACACTAGCTAGCAATGTAGGAAGTTTTGTCCACATGTTGTCGCTAGGAGGGTTCGAAATCACTTGAATTGTAACACCTAGGTGTCAATACCTCAGCTGACTGTATTATTTAGATTAGTTAGAGTTGTAGAAGTCAAACAGTTAGGTTCGATCCAGCTGTCAGTTCAGTTATTGGAATAAGTGTAATTAGACCTTTGATTTCTAGAACGGTCCTCTCAGAGGAACCGAAGAGTCATATGTTTATGTATATAAATGTAATCCTCAGATGTATAAAGGGGGGAGAGAAAAAGAGCAGAGAGGAAAAATGAGAGATTCTGCAATAAAAACTCTGTGTATTGAGCAATTGCTTCCGGTTGAATAGACTTCGAGTCCTGTTGATTTCCAAACTGTCTGAGTTGATAATTGTGAAGAATTGTTTAACTGTGAGGCGATTGTGCACTGGAGTTTTCGTTTCTCTGTCTTGGAATTCCCGTAATTTGTTTGGATAACCCTGTGAATTCACCCCACCCACAGGCGAGGTCTGTGTAGAGAACCCATGGTCGTGAACATTGTTCAAATATAAAATTCCTTCTTAATAGAGAGAGACAGAGTCGTTGCTTTCAGAACCTGACCCGAAGATTAGACGTGAGTTAAATACCAAAAGGAATAACGTAAACCCGGACAAACCCTGGTAAGGCACTATACAAAACCACGAGCGGATTTGAGGAGGCGGATTTCCCATATCGCACCGCTTTTGGTGAGAAAGCGGTATTTCCTGTTCGCGGAGCGATTCCATAGAGTTTTCGACGCGTGGAAAGGTGGACCCCGGAAAACCACCGTTTAGAGCACGCCATCACGCATTAACGTTCATACCAAGATGCCGAGCGATATGCGTACAAGCCGTTGATTTGGGAGAGGGCCATCGGACGGTGATCATTGGATAAAGACGCGCGGGAGATATCTAATTCCTTGAATTTGATAAATAAATCAAAGAAGTCAATTAAGACCACGTGGAGTAAAAGGACAGGGTACAAAGAGGAGGGAAATGCTGACAGAGCCACGTCATAGTTGACCAGCTCTCCTTGGGGCGGACTTTCAGTCTTTGTTGCGTCAGAAAGTAGAGTTGAAATTATCATACATTCTGCCTGAAACTCTACTATCCTCAAAGACTATAAGGAGATCCTTCCTAATAAGTTTGAAGAAAGAAAGGTAGAATTCAATAGGCCAGCCATCCGAACCAGGGCTTTTGTATTTTTTGAACCACTTTAGGACAGCTTCAATCTCACCTAGGGTGATAGTGGTGGTGAGTGTGTTCAAATCATCCTCATCCACGAACATGGGAATCTGCCTTGAAATACTAAGAACTTCTCCAATATTAGCCACCCAGGGGTCTTTGTATATTTGGGAGAAGTGTCTAATTTCCATATCTGAAAGTTGTTAGTGAGTTTTGGCCACCCTACCATGCTGGTCGTTTAATTCCCAAATAGTATTGATGCTCTTTATACATTTGGCACATTGCTGAAAAAATTTAGTATTGTTATCCCCTGCCTCGAGCCAGATGGCTCTGCTCTTGAGTCTCCAGGCTTCCTCCTTGAGTATTAGGAGCTTAATTTTATTTGCTTCCAATAGAGTGAGGATTTCCTTCTGCTCTGGGGAGATGTGCCCCAAACCATTTTCATCAAGCATATGGGTGATCTCCCTCTCAATCCTCCCCAGCTCTTTGTAATCTCTTTTATTTGTATACTTTGCCCACTTGATATTATTCTCCTTTATGATAGATAGGTTAGTGGAAATAAATGATGTGGGTGTTCAATCAGGCCTCAGGTGACAGTGATTCCAGTGCTCCAGGACAGTCTGTCTGAATTCAGCACAGTCGAGCCAGGAGGAGTTGAACTTGAAGGGGGCATGAGGTTTCTTTCTCTCGCCATGAATCTCAAGATATATGGGAGAGTGATCCAATAAGCCACATGTGCCCACCCACTATCTAGCCCTATCCATCCAAATAATTAAATTTGAGGAGATCAAGAAATGATTCAGTCTTCTAGCAAGGGCGGCTTCCCCAATTCTTCTATTACACCAGGTGGGCACTTTCTTAGCCATTTATAAGTCAATCAAGTTGGCTTTGTCAAGAATTTTCTCAAAGTAATATGATAGAGGATCAGGCGATGCATGGGGACCCAAATATTCCCCATGACCAAGAGAGAAATTAAGGTCGCCACCCAATATGACATGATCTACCTGCATAATAGGGGATTGCATCATCTTATCCCAGAAAGCAGGTTTGTTATGGCAAGGCCCATAGATGTTGAAATTTTTGAGAGAGGTACCAAGATCAGAGGCGGTGATGTATGCCCCTAGGATCTCATCTGATCCCCATACATTGAAAAATTGTATGGTCCAGTCATTGAAACCAATAACACTGCCCCCAGATCGTCCACGGACATCTAAGGTATAAAAAGTCTAGAATGGATAGATCGAAGAAAGAAATTTGTGAACAGACTCTCTGAGTCCTAGAGTTTCCTGTAGCATGATAATACCCGCCTTTTCTAATTCAAGTAAACGGCGGAGCACCAGTTTCTTATCCGGGTTAGCTAACCCTTTGCAGTTGAAGGAGAGACAGATCATGGGGAACCCTTGGCTGGGGTTTTCTTTTCTCTAAGAACCCAGTCAATAGTGAATTTTTTCCCCGTGGCCACATCAACCCCATCCTAGAGGATAGCTTTGGAAAGAGAGGATGGTCTGCCTCTGGTGCCTTTTAGTGCAGTCAGGGCGAGGTCATCGCCCAATCCATAAGAATTATCAATTAGGGCTTTGGCCGAGGAGCTAAGGTTGTAACGGCAAGTGGAGCTGGTACCAGAGGTGTCGGGGAAACTAGTAGGATTAGAGCCAACAGAGGGGATGGACGAAGAATTTAAGGAGGGTTGGGGGGTGCAGATGCAACAGGACAACATATGGGGACAAGCTTATTTTTCATACTAGGAGGAAAAGTAATATGAGTAAATGCATAAGAAGATGACGAATGTTGGACATTAAAAAGAAAAGGAGAGGAGGTAGAGGACACGGTACCCATAATGGGGTAGAGGTCCTCCTCTTGCAGTTGTGGATCTTCAGGAGTAGTCACTTGCGAGGCCGATTTGGACGTTGTCACTGGTGAAGACTGACAAGCATCTAGCTTCTACCTCGTACCCAAACTCTGCATATTCCTATGTGAATGTACCCGACATTTCTCTATGGTTTAGGTCCCCGCATGAACCAGCGTTTTAGATTGAGCTGCATTCGTCGTCAATATGAGGGGGAAATCCTTGTACACATGCCCCACCTCATGGCACCTCCTACAACGAAAGGGGAACCCTTCATAGTCAATAATTTGGAACTAGATATGTTCTTGTGTTTCAGTACATAGCTTTCAACCAGACCTTCCCGAGTGTCCAAGTGTACCAGAATCCATGCCATTGAAATGTTGTTAGTTTCTATTTAGGATATGTCATGATCCAAGTAATACCCAAGTTTTCTCCAATGCATCTGAGGACTTCCTCTGTCCAAAATTGGAGTGTCATACCTGGTAATCGAACCCAGATAAGGCCGGCCCCCATTTTCTCCTTATCAAGGTCGAAAAGGGGAGTCCATCGTTTAAGGAGAACCGACATCATTTCAATGTGATAATATTTTGTAAGAACCCAACTAGCCATATCAGGGTGAGGAAATATCAGAGAAAACAAACCTCTATTCATGGTCAGGATTGTTGGGATTTTTTCGAGAATGTTGCCCCAGATTTAGAGGTCCAGCATTGGAGTCTAGCTGAAGTATAATTCTGCCAACAGACTCTGCCTACCAGAATATTTTGTTTTCTTTCCTCGACGTGCTACATACTGAGACCTTCACCAAATACCAGCTCCCTGGACTTCTCGTGGCTCCTTCTACACCGCGCCTTCTTCTTTCCAGTTTTGTGGGTCAAAATATCTCGGTGAGGTCCCTCTTCCTCAGGTAGGGTGTATTCCAAGTCCGAAGAGGTCTTCTCTTCAACTTACTGAGTCAGTATGGGTTGGCCTTCAAAAATGTTGGAGGCAACCACCATAGCCAAACAACCAAGAATATCGCCATGGGTATGTACGTAGCCCTCTAAGCCCAAGCCAAGATTCTCAAACCCGAAATCCCCTTCCCTGTCACCTCCTAGTTTTGCTGAACATTTTTCTTGTACCAAAACCTCAGCCGAGTTAAGCATCGCCTATTTCTGGTTCCAAGTATTTAAAGTAGATAGGGATGGTATAGAGAAGACCGGGGAAGCTGAAATGTTAGGGTTGAAGCCCAGAAACTGTTCAGTTGGGCTTGTGTTAGGAACCCTAAAATCCGAAAAACCTAAGTTTGACACAACAATCTCCATGCCTATTTGACAAGGCTCCAACTGTTTGAGCCCTTCCAACAAGTCACTCGCATGAGCCCCAACTAGCTATTGAGGTGGGTAATGTGACCAAATTTCTTCCAGTGCCAAAGAGTCAGATGAATAGTCCAATTGTTCATCCTCCATAATGGATTTTTACACAATATCGTTAGGGTCTATGAGAAAAAATCCTAAAAACAATTCTTACTACCTTCCGTGGTCGTACCAAGACAAAAATTATGTAACCGAAAGTCACGACACTGGGGTCCAGAAGAGGAGCATGGAAATAATGGAGCCCGTATGTTAGGCAGACTATTCATTTTCCGCAAAAACCATTGAAAGTTAACCCTTAAACCGTGAAGTCGCTACAGTTGAGCGGGAGGCGGTTTAGATAGTCACGGGACAATGTCGGCAGTGCGAGGAAGAAGAAGTCGGAGAGCATGTACTCAGTGTCGGTAATCATGAGGGCTTAGAGGTTGATGAATATTAAACTAGCACCTGCGAGGGGAGAGACTAACCAGAGCCGGAAAACCAAAGCCACCATACTAGGGTTTTTAGGGTTTGCTTTCGCCGACGCGCCATCAAAACCAGAGCCCCACACATTCCATCCCATCCACCTAGATTGGAATCAGGATCTCTTTATACAAATTCTTTTCCAGATTAATACTCTAACCTGCTTAATATTATTCAGAAAATAACAGTATTATAATTGTTCCATACGACAAATATAGTATTTTGTCCTTTCCTAAAAATAGTCTAGCAACTAAAAGCATATGAAATTGATATTGGGGTATTACATATTGCCCCTCTAAAAAAAGAACACCGTCCTCGGTGCTTAAAATTCATCCATTTGTTCCTTGAACGGTTTTGGATAAGCTTCCCTCATGTTATCCTCACATTCCAAAGTGGCCTCCTCAGGTGTAAAGTGCCTCCACTGCACTTTCACCCAAGCGACGGTTCTATTTTGGAGCATGGTTTCTTCCAGCTCCAAGATACGAAGTGGTTCTAGAAGAACGTCCCCTTCGGGTTCCACCAATATCAAATTCCGGTCAACCATGTGAGAAGGATCATGAAAATATTTCATTAATAATGATACATGAAAAACATTATGAACTTTAACGTGACTATGTAAAGCCAACTGATATGCCACTGGACCCACTCGATCCAAAATATCAAATGGTCCACAAAATCATGGCACCAACTTGGCATAACTACCAATATTGAGGGTAACTTTCCAAGGTGTAACCCTCAAATAGATGTGATCTCCAACTTTGAACTCTTTATGTGTTCTCTTTTTGTCTGCATAACTCTTCTGTCTTTCTTGAGCTGTCTTGATATTCTGTTGGGTCTTCCATACTATCTGTGCCATTTCATACAATACATTTGGCCCAAGTACCAACCTATCCTGAGGTTGACTCAAATTGAGTGGTGTATGGAATTTTCTTCCATATAAAGCCTCAAAAGGACTCCTTTTTATGGAGGCTTGGTAACTGTTGTTATAAGAAAAATCAGCGAAATGCGGGAAATCTTCCCACTTTGTGGATATGTCCATTACATACATCTGGAGCATGTCATCCATAATCTAATTTGTCCTTTAAATTTAGCCATCTATCTAAGGATGGTATGCGGTACTGAAGTTTAGCTTGGTCCCCATTCCTCCAAAGAAAGCTTTCCTGAAATTAGAAGTAAATTTTGCATCTCTGTCAGTGACTATCATTTTTGGTACTCTATGCAGTCGGAAATTTTCTTTCAGAAAATGCTAGCCACCTGTGTTGTTCCAAAGGTAGACTGTACTGGAATAAAATGTGCAGCTTTAGTCAGTGTATCTACCACTACCATAATGGATTCATGGGTAACCTAGTTATAAAATCCATAGAGATCACCTCCCATTTCCATTCCGGAATTGGTAATGGGTTCAATAATCTTGTCGGGTTTTGATGTTTTACTTTTACCTGTTGACAGTTTATGCACTTTGCCAAGTAATATGCTACTTTCTTCTTCATGCTCGAGCAGAACAAGTTTTTCCTTAATGCTATTACCATTTTCTGGTAACCTGGATGGCCAGCGTATGGTCTCTTGTGGTATTCGTCTTAAATCATATGTTTTGAGGCGAGTACATTAGGAATATACAACCTATGTTGATATATAATTATCCCTTTCTGGTTTATGGCGTACTCGGGAATTCCTTTTTGTTGTATTTCCAACTGCATTTCTTGATAATGTGGGTCTTGTGGCAAGGATTTCTGCACTTTCTCTTCAAAATTTGTCTTCGCTCTGCTATCCATGTTAGTTATCAAAGAGTGGGCATGCCTACTTAAAGCATTAACAATATTATTTTCCTTTACCTTGATATGCTTTATATCTAATTGGAAATTGAATTGGGGGCAAAAATTTGCTAAAAATTCAAAAGTGCTTAGAATCACTCCAAACGAGAACAAAAGGAAAGGTCTCGTCGCCAGGAATCTGGCACACTTTGTTTCATCGAAAACCGACTCATTATGTGAAAGTTAGAGCCTCTTGTCCGCTTGACCAAACATGCGAATTTTCAACAACAACAAAAATCAAACACGGTCAAAGGGGTTAATTTCTTGGTCAAAAGTGGTTTTTCTCTGAACAATGGGGTGCTGACCAGTGTCGAATTGTGGTTGGCCCAAAAAACTGGGCTATGTGGCAGTTTCTAATTGTTTTTGAACGAGCCAATGATTGGCTGACACGTGGCTAGCTCGGAGGCCGCCATGTGCCCCTCAAAGGCCAAATTTTGGCTAAGTGTGGTCAGAATTTCATATTATAAGGTGGAGAAAAATTTTAAACAGGCGAAAGGGCGAAGGTTGGGCTCGACCCCGCAACCTCCCCCACACTACGCACAAGACTTACCACTATACCTACGCCTTAGATCTTAATTATTATGGGTCTTGACATTTATTTAAAATTTGAATACGTTGTATGGCGGAGGTATGGGGGCCATCCCCAATGCACAGAAACTTGGCCCGTGACCCATGGCGGAAGGCTAAAATAATTGGCAGAGTTTAAGTTTTCAATGGGTTTTAATTAAACCTAATCAACATTTTTATGTGATAATCCTTTCTTTAATACGGATTATGCTAAGTGCGCATTAACTGCGCCTAAACTGCGCTTATTTCTAATTAAACCACATTTATCCACTAATTATACCAGCGCTTAAGTTGGCGGCTAGGTTGGCAGAGTCCGCTCATTTCGGATAACCTCCAGTTTTGTTGGGGTTAACTAGAGTTGTTCTAGTTTTAGTGGAGTTTTTCTAGGAGAAATTGAAGAAGCCATAACTTTGGCATATTTCGACTAAATTAGGCTTAGAAAGAGTCAATCCTAGATGATTTGGATGCTCTGAGCATGATGGTGTAGGTTTCAGAGGCAAAGGAGCACTTATGTAAGTGATTTTTCCACTTTGAATATTAAATATACCTAGGGCCACCAAGAGAGGAGGCCATATCTAGATCACCTGAAGACCATTTGCAGAGCCATAAGAGGCTACCTGGGGGTTTTTAAGTCTTCTGAATCTAATGGAGCAGATTTGAAAAGCCATTGGAGCACTGTAGGTGCATGTAATTAGAGAATTAACCATTAATCCAAAGAGGGCCAAGCCAATTGAAGCAGGTTCATGGAGATGTATGTTATGAATATAATTCATAATTAAATAAATAAAAGTAAAACACAAATAATAAATAATCAATTGACGATTATCTTAAATAGTCATTAGTTAAATGAAAAGGCATGTCTAAAAGACATGCCCAGTCATGAAAGGCCACCTGCCTAAGTATATAAATAGGGCCTCATTGTAACATTTATTCATCACTTATACATTTTTATATAATAAATTATTATTACAAATACCTCGTGTATTTTAAAATTAAATTAAACAAGCCTACAGTTTTGTTGCTTCAATGGTATCAGAGCCATGCTGCACAATATAGTCTCATGAGCCTATGAACGTAGTTTACGAACCTATGAACATAGTTTACCGTACAATGTGCCATTGCGTGTAGATCCTCAAGAAAGTGAGCAAATTAGAAAAATTCAAGAAAATCTTGAGCAATTAGAAATGTCATGTGCAAAAGCTACAACTTGTTTTAAGAAAAGATATGCAGAAATCCATAATAAAGAAGAAAATGTTGATGGGAATAATGAATATGAAAAAGAGATCAATCAAGATGGTGGAGAAGACAAAGCAGTAGATGATTATGATAAATCTGATGAAGATCAAGATGAGGATTCAGATGAAGATAATGTGGAAGAAGAAAAAGAATAAGAAAACCACTTAAAATCTGAATCCAAATGAGAATATGAAGAAAAAGAAGAAGAAAATGTTTTTGATGAAGAAACTAATATGAATATGGAAATTTTTGAAGAAGAGGTTATGTCAAATTCATATTATGATGAATATGAAAGTGATTCTTCAGTGGCAGAAGAAAAATATGGAGATGCAGTTTTGAAGGTTGAGATTTCTCCACCAGAAACAAATGAGTTACAGAAAATAATTGTAGAAGAAAAAACCAGTGAAGTTAGAATTGTTGATGCAGCAACTGTTGCGCGTTTAGCACAACCAACAGGAAATAAATTCTCTACAACCAAATATTGCACAAAGTTTCCATTCCATCTGAAATACTCGCTTCATGAGTTTGAGGATATTGGTTTAGATTGGCTAGTCACAATGTATGAGAAATGCCTTAATGGAATCCTAACGGAGGAAATGGGTCTTGGTAAGACAATTATGACGATATCACTTTTGGCATACCTGGCACGTAAGAAAGGAATTTGGGGACCATATCTTATAGTGCTTCCGACTAGCGTTATGCTTAATTGGAAAACTCAATTTATGAAGTGGTGCCCTGCTCTCAAAATACTTACTTACTTTGGAAGTGCTAAAGAGTGTAAGATAAAACTACAAGGTTGGGAAAAGTCCAATTCTTTCCATGTCTGCGTCACAACATATAGACTCGTGATCAAATACGATGACTTGTATCCACAAAAGTATATAGCTAGATTCTAGAAAGCGGGAGATTATTGTATATTCGAATTAGTTTATTTGGAAAAAATAGAAGAAGAAAAACGAAACATGCATTCAAATTTCGTAACAAATATCTGAGAGAATTGGTTCTCATTGTTATGATAACTATGGAAGAAAAAGCTAAAATCACGATGGAAGATGATATGATTATGGAGGGTGATATCCAAGGTGTAATTGAGAAGAGACCAAGCTTGGAGAATCCTAACAACTACTTGCAGCAACTGTGCTTCAGAGAAAATATCTGTAAGCATCGTGCTATTAGGCTGAATTCATGCCATACCTTTGTAGAAATTTGAATAACTGATATATTATTCACCGAGATTCTCCTGATCACACACTATTTTAACTTCATGCACAATACAGAATCTCTTCTACCATTGATCATTACATGCGGAAATAAAATCAATTGCATGTGCACATTAAAACCATAAACAATCACACATATGAACACATTATTTCATGGGAAAGCTTAAAGATGAAAACCCCAACTATCTGTATATTATATGTCATATATATCATGTAACAATCATTGTACAAAGCTACTCACAAGCTCTCAGCACAACCCCAAATTGCTACACACTAATCAAGCTAGATCTAGCAAAACACATGCTCCAATATCTGCCGCCCTGGAGCTTGCCTCTATTGCGTAATCACGTCAAGAATGGCTCATAAATAACTTCGAACCACCTCGGGGCTTGTACCGCGTAATCCTCATTGGCATCTCCATCAATGTGTGGTGCAAACTCATGCACCAGTATAGTCACAACCGATAGTCACACTGCTCTTTCACCTACCTCTTCACTGGTCTCCACTGAAACTGTCCATGCACTGAAGTTAACTGATGTATTCTTTAGTTGATTAATGAGTTTATAATTAATGAATTAATTAATAATTAATTCACACCACTCTCACTAGTGTATCAATCAGTTAGACTAGATACAACTAACTCAACTATGTTTAGATTAGTTAAACTGAACACAACTCCATTAACTTCCTCAATCAACTCCACCAAACTCTCTCACATGAGTTCTAACTGAAGTATCCATGCAATAGCTCCACTTAACCCTCAGGAATAACATAATTCCTTTTGTCAGCTCCTGTGCCACATCTGTGCACTTAACTAAAGTGCTCCAAGAAGATAATGTTTATAGTCCAAATATTATTAAGAGCTAATAATATTCAACATATCTATTTTTAGACTGGTAATCTAAAAATAGATTCCACCCAATATGTCTAAAAATAAAAGTCCATCTATTTTTCCAACTTGACCAACCATCCACAAATAGCATCCTGCAACTCATAGAACATGATCCATATGTCTAAAAATAGACATAGTCTAAAAATAGACTTTGCGCCAAAAATAGCGTGCGGGCCCACTTAGTGAAGGCGACTCCTTTCCACTAAGCTCATCATCTTGTTGCAATCTCAACAACTTTCACATGCCCCTGGCATGCAACGAAGATATGTCAAATGTTCACACTAGATATGGAGCTTCAGATGATCAATCTGATTGAAGTATCAGATAAATTGATGTTTGTGATAGGAATATATGCATCAGTTGTGGTAATCAGCAACGAGAACCCTAAAAAAATATATGAACTCAGGCAGAAAGTCAACAATCGCACGATTTGCCACAGTATCATGTACGACCCAGATCAAGACGATATGTTTATATATCCGAATTTTTCTTTCAAGAAAATTGAGTGTGGGCCTTCAGTCGCCTTTTATCGCGTCAGGGTTGAATCGACCTTGAGCATAAATCCAACGCAAGGGATCATATGTATCTTCAAAGATCGTCTCTCGGAGATGAAAATCGATCTTACACTATGATTGCTAGTGATTACAAATGAGGTGAATGGAAGTATTATTCCTCCTACTCTACAAAGTGCAATAGTTGGTACGACAACACCAACGCGCGTTCACCTGCAGCGTTGTAAACTCGTTTATGCATTGCTAAATAGTTCCCACGTTCAACAGCAAGAGAATTTTCCAAAACCCAATTCTGGTCATACATTTTTGTTTATTTTTTTTAAACAAAAGATACAGATATTGTGTTACCGAGATGACCGCAATCTAGTTGTGGAATTGGCGCTGCCATTGCTACTACCTAAAACGAAAGCCGCAAGGATGTTTTTATTATTAAAGAAGACATTTTTGAGGTGTTTGAAAATGGCCATCGTTATTATAGCTAGGGTGACTATGTTTTGTTTAAGCTCTCAGATGGCTGAAAGCGTGCCCTCGATATATTGTGCCCTCGGTATATTAAGTTAAAAATGCAAAGATATCATTTACAGATCATCCAGCATGGACGTGTAGAGACATGGGCGTACGGACGTGTACAATGACCATCCATAACCAAAAAGAAATAAAATTATAAATACAACTGACATAACAAAATAAATTTAATAAATTTACAAATCTAAATAACTTTATAAATCTAATATAAGTAACTTTGTTAAAATATCAAGTTATTTTATAATAAATTTATAAAGTTACATATAACATAAATAAAATAAAAACTAGTTCCAAAATAAAATCACCTGAGAATTATGTTGAAGATGGCAACAAGAAACATTGAAGGAGGCATCCTGAAACATCTTTCCTGATCCTAGTTGGAAAGTGATCACCAAAACTAGGTGGGGGGCCACACAGGTGATTTTTGTCGCAAAGTCTATTTTTAGACTATGTCTATTTTTAGACATGTCGATCATATTCTATGAGTTGCGGGATGCTATTTGTGGATGGTTGGTCAAGTTGGAAAAATAGATGGATTTCTATTTTTAGACTCCCAGTCTAAAAATCGATCAGTCAAATATTATTAGCTCTTAATAATATTTGGACTATAAACATTATCTTATCCTCTTGCAGCATTTCAGTTCAAGCTACGGATGTGGCACATGCAGATGACAGAAGGAATTACATTATTCCTAGGGTTTATTTGAGCTATTGCATGGTTGACTTCAATTAGAACTCATGTGGCAGAGTTGGGTGGAGTTGATGAGACAGTTGATGGAGTTGTGTTCGGTTTAACTTAGTTGAACTAGTTGTATTTAGTCTAACTGATAAATACACTAGTGATGAGTGGTGTGAATTAATTATTAATTAATTCACTAATTATTAACTCATAAATCAACCAAAGAATACATCGCTTAATCGTTAAAGTGCATGGACAGCCTTAAAGGGAGACCAAAGGTTAGAGGGTGAAAGGGTGAGTGTGACTACTGGCAGACTATACTCGGGTGCATGAGATTTGCACACACATTGATTGATATTTCCAATGAGGATTGCGCAGTACAAGCCAGTGGGATTCGAACTTGGATCTCATCATTATTTATCTTGGATTGCGCAGTAGAGGCAGGCAGACAGGTGAAGCAGATTAGAGCATGGGATGTGCATGATCTGAGCTTGTTTTGTGTGTAGCATGTGAGATAGTGCTGAGAGCTTGTGAGGAGTTTGTGCTATGTATTGTTACATGTTCTCTATCATTATAATATACAGATAGTTGGGGGTTTTCAGCTGTAAGCTTTCCCATTACATACTGTGTTGATATGTGTGATTGATTAATGTTTCAATGTGCGCATGCGATTGTTTTTAATTCCGCAAATTGATGATCAATGGTAGAAGAGGTTATGTATTATGCATGAAGCTCAAATAGTGTGTAATCGGGATAATCTCGGTGAATAACTCATCTATTATTCAAATTTCTACATGGTATCAGAGGAAAGTTGATCATCGGATCTATTACAGTGATTACATTTTATTTCTTTAGGCAGAGTCTGTAAGAGGGCCAGGTAGCCTCTGGATTCATCCTTTCTTTGAAAGGTGAAAAATCCAGTAAATGCCCCTACAGTCTATCTCTGTACTAGAAATACTTTGTTCTCACAATTTCAGATCAGAAGCGGTTGAGTTTTGAGCTGGTGGAATTCGAATTTGCAGCAGTGTTTTCTTGGTGTCGAAGTTGAGATGTCTTTCAACGGATTGCGATTGGAGTATGCCCTGGAGGGTAGCTCGAATTATATTGCATGGAAAGATAGGATGGAGGCAGTGTTAGATGATAATGGGTTGTTGGATTTCATAGAGAAAGAAGTTCCAAAGCCTACTTCTACTGATGATGATGTAGTTGAAGCTTGGCAAAAGAAGACAGCAAAATGTCGAAGGATTCTATTGGAGGGCATGAAGGATCACATTGTATCCAGCCTGCATGGTAAGGCTTCTCCATTTTTGATGTGGAAAGCCTTGACAGATTTATTCCAAAGCAAGAGCAACCAGAGGAAGTTGGAGCTCAAGGATAAACTCAGGAAAATAAAGATGGAGAAGAATGACACTATTCCGGTATACTTGACAAAGTTTGTCCACTGCATGGATGAGCTTGGGAGTGTAGGAGTTAGTGTTGATGATGAGGAATTGGTGAGCTTGGCTCTCCTTGGGCTTCCGAAGAGTTGGCACTCCTATCAGGACTCTGTCAATGGTCGGGAAAAATTGCCAGGATGGGAGCGACTTTGGTCGGATCTTGTGCAAGAGGAGATAAGGCGGAGTACCAAGGATGGATCTTCATCAAAGGCATCTGATGAAGAGGATTGCGCTTTGGCTACCAAAGCAAGGAAGGGGAAGGGCAAGAAGAATTCTTCTCAATCCGGTGCGGATGGTAAAGAGCGTGACATGTCCAAAGTGAAGTGTTTTCACTGTCACGATCATGGACATTACGCCACGAATTGTCCACAGAAGAAGAAGAACAAGCAGGCTGCTGGAGCTGCAGCCGGTGAGGCTCTTGCCTCGCAATTTGAGCTGGACTTCTCATTGATCGCATGCATGGTGTCTAGTGCATTGGGATCGGGGTGGTATTTTGATAGTGGCGCTTCCTTTCACATGACGGGAGATGTGAATCTTTTCAGTGACTTGGTGGAGAAAGATCTCCAGTTGCATGTTGAGTTGGGCGACAATGGACGATACAATGCAACCGACATTGGTACCATAACCTTTCAGAGGGAGTCAGGTAAACTCATTCTTTTACAAGATGTAGTGCATGTTCCAGGTTTAAAGAAGAATTTGATCTCAGTCGCAATGTTAGAGGATAAAGGGTATGAAGTTGTCTTCAGTGAAGGAAAAGTTTTCCTTTGGCACAAGGCAACAGGACAAGTCAAGAAGGTTGGGATTTGAGCAAAGAATCTCTACAGACTTGAAGTAGATGGGATTTCTACGGAGCTTCCTACTGTTGGGAAGTGCAAGAAAGACATGCAATCGATGCTTGAGAGGGAGCAAGTTTTGCATGCAGGTAATAGTGAACCTCGGGATGTGGAGCAGCCACAAGATGAGGATCATGGAGTGGAAGAAACCACTCATGCAGAGAAATTTCATGCCAGATGGGCAGAGGGAGTGCATGCAGCTATACCACCAGGTGAGAGGTGGGGCGACATGCATGAATAATCCCAAGAGGATATTTCTAGGCAGGATTCATGAGATGGTGTGGATCTCATGAATTGAACCTAGCTACGAGGTGCCCACAACACAATAGTAGCATGATCAGTTGGATTGATGCAGGTAGATCAAAGTGACAGTGTCGGATACTGGAGCGCGAATCAGAGTTGACAGCAAGTGCAGAGTGCATGGGTGCAAGAGTTCAACAGCGCAGTGGTTCCTGATGACATGTGCAATTGGGCCCAGTAGAAGTCGAAGACTTTGATGATAGATGCATCAGACTGATTGATTTGTTTGGAGCCTATTCAGTTTCAAAGGAGTTGCAGAGCAGATGCATGGAGTTGCATGGCGCTTGTGAAGGTTGTAGGGCGAATGCATGGAGTTGCATGTCGCATGCAAAGACAGTCCTTTCTTGTTGAGAGGGAGTGCTGAAGATTGCAACAAGAAACGGTGAAGGAGGCATCCTGAAACATCATTCCTGATCCTAGTTGGAAAGTAATCACCTAAACTAGGTGGGGCCCACACAGGTGATTTTTGTCTATTTTTAGACTATGTCTATTTTTAGACATGTCGATCATATTCTATGAGTTGCGAGATGCTATTTGTGGATGGTTGGTCAAGTTGGAAAAATATATGGACTTCTATTTTTAGACATACTGGGCGAAGTCTATTTATAGATCGTCGATCTAAAAATAGAAGTGTCGATTGTTATTAGCTCTTAATAATAATCCGACAATAAACAATTATCTTATTCTCTTGGCGCACTTCAGTTTGAGCTACGGATGTGTCCCATGCAGCTGACAAAGGAATTACGCTATTCCTAGGGGTTTGGTTGAACTATTGCATGGTTGACTTCAGTTAGACTCATGTGGCAGAGTTTTGGTGGAGTTGATTGAGGAGTTGATGGGGTTGTGTTCGGTTTAACTTAGTTGAACTAGTTGTATTTAGTTTAAATGGATAATACACTAGAGATGAGTGGTGTGAATTAATTATTAATTAATTCACTAATTATTAACTCATAAATCAACTAAATAATACATCGCTTAACCTAGCAGGTATGGACAAGCTTAGTGGAGACCGTGTTAGAGGTGGGTGAAAGGGTGAGTGTGACTATCACAGACTATACACGGTGCATGAGATTTGCACACACACACATTGATTGAGATTGCCAATGAGGATTGCGTTAGCATAAAGCCGTTGGGATTCGAACTTGGATCTCATCATTATTTATATCTTGATCACATAAAGAGGAGGCAAAAGTACGTGTGTGGAGCAGATTGAGCATGGGATGCATGATCTGAGCTAGTTAGTGTGTAATAATTGGAGATAGTGCTGAGAGCTTGTGAGGAGTTTGTGCTATGTATTGTTACATGTTCTCTATCATTATAATATACAGATAGTTGGGGGTTTTCAGCTGTAAGCTTTCCCCATTACATACTGTGTTATATGTGTGCTTGATTATGTTTTAATGTGCACATGCGACTGCTTTTATTTCCGCAAATTGATGATCAATTGTAGAAGAGGTTATGTATTATGCATGAAGCTCAAATAGTGTGTAATCAGGATAATCTCGGTGAATAATTCATCTATTATTCAAATTTCTACAAATTATAGATGTTGAGGTACTTGTGACCAGTCAGATTTATCAAAAATGATGCAAGGAAAGTGAAGGCAATTTGTCGAGATCAAAGTGAAGTAAATTTTCTATAATTAAGCTTTGAGGACAAAGCTTTTTGGAGAAGAAGGCAATGCTATGAATATAATTCATAACTAAATAAATAAAAGTAAAACACAAATAATAAATAATCAATTGACGATCATCTTAAATAGTCATTAGTTAAATGAAAAAACATGTCTAAAAGACATGCCCAATCATGAAAGGCCACCTGCCTAAGTATATAAGCAGGGCTACATTTTTATATAATAAATTATTATTACAAATATCTCGTGTATTTTACAATTAAAGTCAACAAGCCTACAGTTTTTTTGCTTCAATGTAGCCCAAGAGGTGTGAACTTCGTTATCAACTCTGTGTTATGTGTTTGTTGTGTAGTGTATTTTCTACAATTTACTTGTTGTGCATGTGTTTTTAAAAGCTAATTTACCTCTTGAATTTCTCATAATAAAACACATAAATTTGACACATAAACCCTCTTATAACTTGCTAATTTGAGATGATCTTAAGAACACTTTTATTTTACTGATGATGAAGCTAGCACAACAAAACTAGTTTGTCCAATATTAAGATCAAGTTGGTATCATAGCACAATTTAGCTCATTTTAGCCTTGATATGGTTTTCCAAGGTTAGCTAGAAAATTAGCTATTGGTTTTGTATTTGTGCAAGGAGAATTTAATTGTGCGAAATTTTATGTGTGTAAGTTGAAGATACGAGAAGTTCAAGATTGTGGACCCAGATCTCAAATCACATAAAATAAACATTTTATGCATTACAAGTGTGATGGCAGCTTCATCAAACACTGTTTGTAATCCATCTTCCTTAGCAAGACTCTTTGATAAAGAGATGTTGCAGAAGCTCTACATCATGAGAGATATGGTGCAAGAGATGTATGAAGATAAGAAGGAGAGCACTATACTTCAAGAGCATTTGATTTCCATGAAGGTGGAGAAGCAAGAGCTTCTTGAAAAGATGCATTAGATAGAGACTCAACTCCATATTGCAAATGAAACGATAGCCAAGTATGTGCATGAAAAAGAGGTATGAAAATCAAGTTATTCTTCAATTTCCTCTCAAGGTGAATGTTTTGGTGTTTTTGAAAGACACACTAGAGGAATAGGGTCCAAATTATTGATGAAAATGAGCTATGAAGGTAAAGGATTGGGCAAACATACACAAGGCATAGTTGAGCCAATTGTTGTTGAGGAAAGGCCTGGGTATTTGGGTCTTGGTTATGGACAACATGATGGAGAATTCTCCAAAGCCAAGGAGGCACATGAAGGTGTTCCAAGAAGGAATTTCATTACATGTTCATTACCTCAAGCTTGTGAATTTTGTGTTCATGAGGAATGAAAAAATTTTCTACCCACTTTGCAAGAAGATGTTCATAAGCATGCAACTAATGGAAATGACAAACAAGAGGATGTTGAAAGCTCTAAAGTAATTGAAGCCATTGTTGGTATTCCGAAGAGAGCCACTACATCATCAAATCCACCTCCTCAAGAAGGCGACAAAGGTGAATGTGCAAGGTATAAATCTGCCTTTAATCAAGTTGTGTTTGATTATGATAAACATGGTAAATCATCACATAAGATTTGGAGAAAATTTACATGTTCCTTTTGTGGTTTCAATAACCATATTGTTTCGAGATGTTGGAAGAAGATATACATACACAAGAAACTTTCAAAACAAAGGAGACAGAAAGCCAAAGTTCCATTGGACAATGAAAACCATGTTGAAAAGAAGATGCAATTATTTTTCACTTATTGTCATAAGCAGGGTCATCTTGTAAACAAATGTTAGACTTTGTATCCAACAAGTCATCCACGACATTTGAAGGAGGTGGAAAGAGATATTGATAAAAATGGAAAGGGGTATTCCATAATCGATGTGGGTCAGGATGATTCACATCATGAAGTGCAGCTGAAAGAAGCGCCATTGAAATGGTTTTGAAAGAGATGGTTAGATTTCTTAACCAATTAAGGCCTTGCATTTATTTTGATGATTGATGAAAATCTTGCCTTATTGATGCATTTATTTTCAAATTGAATGAAATTATTTTCTCTTGAAAGTATTTTGCATATTGCATAAAGCAAGATGTTGGAAAAGTAGAGTTATGTTGACTCACTTAGATGCGGCAAAGATGGCAATTTGTAGTTTCAATTTGCATGTGAATGCATTTCTTTTTCTCTAGAATGCATGTTGCACGTTTACGCCAGGAAGGTGTGTGTGAATAGTGGAATTTTTGATAGTTTCATTGTGCTTGAACATGCATGTCTTATCGAATTGGAAGATTTGATTTTGTCTCCAAAAATGAAAGGGGTATGTTGACGAATTGTTTCATGAGATGTGAAATTCTGGTTGTTTGGGAAAAGAATCGTCAAAGTTGTTGTACGTGATTTTGTTTGACATGAGAGTCAGTTGTTTGACATGATTTTACTTGTTGTACATGTGTTTTTAAAAGCTAATTTACCTCTTATGGAGATGTAGCCCAGGAGGGGTGAACTCTGTTATCAGCTCTGTGTTATGTGTTTGCTATGTAATGTATTCTCTGCAATTTACTTGTTGTACATGTGTTTTTAAAAGCTAATTTACTTGTTTTACATGTGTTTTCTTATGTGTTTTCTCATAATAAAACACATAAATTTAACACATACATAAACTTGACACGTAAACCCTCTTATAACTTACTAATTTGAGACGATCTTAAGCACACTTTTATTTTACTGATGAGGAAGCTAGCACAACAAAACTAGTTTTTTCAATATTAATATCAATATCAAATTCAAATTCACTAAGGAAATCTAACCACCTGACTTGTCTTGCATTTAAATTTGGTTGACTAAAGAAATATTTCAAACCAATATGATCGATCAGTAACACAAACTCCTTTCCCAACAAATAATTCCTCCACATCTTCAAGGCATGTATGACAACAGCTAATTCTAATCCATAGACTGCATATTTTTTCTCATGTTTTTTCATTTTCATTGATTCATAGGCTATGAAAACATTATCTTGTAGTAATACTCCTCCCAACCCTTCTAGACAAGCATCATTGCACACATTAAATTCCTTGTTTGGATCTGCAATCTTTAAAATGGGGGTTGTGGTCAATTTTTGTTTTAATTTATCAAAGCTTTCTTGACACCTGGTTGTCCATACAAATTTTACTCCCTTCTTCTGCAAAGAGGTAATGGGATAGGCTAATTTTGAAAATCCCTCTACAAATTTGCGATAGTATCCAGCAATCCCCATGAATTACCAAATTGTTGGTACATCCTTTGGTACAGACAAACTCGTAATTGCTTGAACTTTCTCAGGGTCTACCAACAATCCTTCTTTAGAAATAATATGTCCCAAACACTGAATTTTGGGCTTATAAAGCTCACACTTGCTGAGTTATTCATAAATTCAGTGTTCCCTTAATGTTTGCAACACTAATCTGAGATGTTCCTGGTGTTCCTCCTTATTCCTAGAGTATACCCTGATGTCATCTATGAAAACTACCACAATTTTGTCAATATATCTATGAAGGAAACTATTCATGAGACACATGAAGGTGGTGGATGCATTGGTGAGACCGAAAGGAAATACCACAAACTCGTAATGCCCATATCTTGTTCTAAAAGTTGTTTTATGGATGTCTTCGTATTTTATGCGAAGTTGATGGTAATCGGTTCGCAGATCAATCTTTGAAAAGATTGTTGCTCCCCTTACTTGGTCAAACAAATCGTCAATCCGGGGTAGGGGATATTTTCTTTTTATGGTCAAATTATTCAATTGTCTATAGTCAATGCACATTCTGAAAGTTCCATCTTTTTTCTTGACGAATAACGCCGGAGCTCCCCACGGGGACACACTTGATATGATATAGCCTTTGTTTAATAGTTCCTACAATTGCAGTTTTAATTCTAATAGTTCTGGTGTACTCATTCTATATGGGGCCCTGGACACTGGAGCAGCTCTTGGCACTAACTCAATAGAGAAATATATGTCTTTATGAGGGGGTAGCTTAGGAATTTCCTCAGGAAAAACATCATGGAAATCTCTTATTACTGGAAAATTTTCTAAAGTATTGTTTTTTGTGTATTATTGTCTCTTCCACATGAACCATATAAACTTGAAAGCCTTTTCTTATTGTCCTTTTTAACTGCAATGCAAAGATTTATCGAACATAAATTGGTTTTGGTTTTCCATTAATCATCACTGGTTTTCCCTGCAAATTAATGCAGTTCACTGTCTTTTCTACACAATTTATGACAACCTTTTGTTGTTCTAACCCATTCATGCCAATCAATATATCATATGACCCTAACGAAAGGATATTTAATTTTAAATCCATGGAATACCCATTCAAATTCAGAGTGCACTGTTTTAATTTATGTGTTACCTTTCATTTGGTGCCAGTAGCCAACTGTACCAACCAGGAATTTTGAAACTTTTGTGATTGCAATTTACACTTTTCCAAAATTTGTGGGCTAACACAACTTAAGCTAGCTCCGGGGTCAATTAAAACAGACACGGGTTGGTTGTGAATAATACCTTCAATTTCAATAATTGTTGATTAATGTTCATCTTGTCGATCCTCTAATGCTACGTTGATTCTTGGAATGTTTCTTGCCACGTCATTCACCGTAGTGGCTTCTTAGACAGTTTGAATGTTTTGAATCGACCGGGGATTATGTGGACACTCTCGAAGTAGGCATGATTCACCACAACCCAACACTTCAGTGGCTCCCTTTCTTTGCCACCCAGTCCTTATTTGTTTTTCACTTCCATAGATTTAGATCCAGTATGGGATTGAGCTTGTTGATTTGTAGATCCCTTGTTAAATTTATTCCTCTAATGATCCTTTCCAAAAAAAATCATTTCAGCCTTACCTTTATCCTTGTTCGGCCATGTTCTTGAATTCTCACTTCGACTCTTAAATTTTCCATAGCAGAGTCTGGTCTTCCTTACAACTTCATCCATTGTCTTGGGATTGTTGAATTGGATTCTTTCCTTATACACTGCTGGAAGACAATTTAAAAATATTTGTACTTTATCTTTCTCCTCTCATGTGTAAGGCACATACTTGAGTAAGTTTGTGATTTTTGTCACAAACTCATCTATAGTGAGCTGCCCCAATCTTGGTTCATGGAAATCCTTTGCATGGTCATCATAGTACCTTTCACTTAGATATCGTGACTTAAATTGCTGTTGAAACTCCTCCCAAGAGATAGTCTTTTCATCCAATAGTTGTATAATTTTGGTCTCCTCCTAGCACAGAGTAGCTTTGACCTACAATTGATAAAAAACTAACCTGGCCTTCATGTTACATTCATATTCGTACACCTGAAAATACTTGATCATATTCAAGAGCTAGGCTTTTGCATCCTCCTCCTTTTCCCCATCGAAAGTAGGAGGTTTTATCTTGCATAATTCTCCTTGCAACTCCTTCTTATTCTTCTTAGACTTAGATTTTTTTTTTTTTTTAGACTCTTCAACACTCTCAAAATTCTCTGAGCTAGTGTACACCTCTTTTCACTTTAGTTTTTCCTGCTCCCCACCTTTGTGGATGGATTTTGATGGTAACTCTATTATCATACGTTCCTGCTCATGACTTGCTTGCAGCAATCGCTCATTTCTAGTCCTCAACTAAACTAGTTCCTACTACAAGTTTTGGATTATTACCAAAATCTGAGAATTGGGATTGGGGGCAATATCGTCCCCTCCCAGTTCCACACATAATTTTTCTCCATCTTCTATATCTAAGGACAACTTCTTGTCCATTGTACGAATATGATGACCTTATTAAAGCACCAAAAATAGTTTGTTAGAAAAAAATTTACTTTCATAAAGTCAAAAAATTAACATCTAGATAACATATTTTTCTAGTTCTTGATGGTCCATAAAAAGCCTAGTGTTGTACAAGGGCTCTGATACAACTTGTAACAAACTCCAGCTTACACTTTTTTTTTCTATTTTCTTTTATATACCTATATTCGGTAATTTTCCTGAGAATATTACTACCCTTATTGCAATATCACTCGCTTACTTCCCGTGACAATTATCAGGATTAAGTTTTCCTGTATTAATCTAACCATATCCTTGGTTTCCTCAAGTCTCTATTTAAATATTGTACATCTAACCCTACACCCTCTTAAAGGTTTAGACGCCTCTCGTTGATATTGTATAGAATACCTCTACGGTGTAATGGTCCTTATAAGGTTAAATTAACTCACCTCTGTCTTCGATGCTCCCTTACATATAATTTAATCTACTTAACTTACATGGTGTATTCTCTTTACGCACTGTCCACACTTATAGTCTTTAAGGGTACTACTATGTTGTGCTATTTGTGGGATCAATTCCTCAACCCCAAGGAATTGGCTATGGTTCAATCTATACAAAATTATATAAGGCTTTCATATATATCAACGTTCCATGTTAATTTAACTCACTACTAGGTGGTCATACATTTATTTATACCAAATTTTTGGGCCACATTTCGCCTTCTACCAAGATTCTATGCTTCATGTAGCGCACCAGTATGCATTTATTTCACCTTACAACTGACACAGATAGCCCTAGGTTTCGAGCTACCAATGAACCTATGCGACCTCTTCGGGGTTCACATGGCCTGCACCTGGGCCGTATGTCAGCCTTGAAATTTGTTCAACATTCCTGATTGATTTTATTGATCCTACGGTGTCTTAGGGTTCCATACAACGAAATCCTAAGCTTCGCCCTTACTCTAATTTATTCCTCCTTGGATTAGCGTCGCACCCCTCTGTTATTTTCATTTTTCACACTCCATAATGAGAATGTAACCCAACCAGAGCGTGTGGTACCTAAACGTTTTGTTGGCCAGATGGAGGTCGACATCTCCGTTCCTCTGAGCAACTTCCCAACGACAGACAACTACAATCGGGTAAGTTGTTTCTAGTTTAACATGTCTTCTATCTATTTGATGCAATGATCTGGCTTTAACTTCACCTTTCGGGGTTGAGGGTGTATTTTTTGTTTCTAAAAATGCTTCATTTCTATTTACCAGTGGAGGTGAGGTTGCTTTCCCCAGCGCGGCGTTTTGGTTCGATACCCTTTACTTGTTGTTGTGTATCTTCTAGATCCATCGCATCAAGTGATTAGTTATACCGACGTTTTGAACCATCTACCGAGGTTCATTATCAAGATAAAAATGTGTGAACATTTTTATCTTGATAATGAACATCAGTATATGGTTCGAAACGTCGGTATAACTAATCACTTGATGCGAACATTTTTATCTTGATAATGAACCTCGGTAGATGGTTCGAAACGTCGGTATAACTAATCACTTGATGCGATGGATCCATAAGATATACTACAACAAAATATCACTCGCAGAAGTCTGGAATATGAAATTACCCTTTCCTTGTCGGCATCAAGAAGCAAGGTTAGGATATTTTCATAATAAATTATTTAATTTTTGTTTTCATTGCTTGGGACGCCATATATATGGGATTATCATACATCGAGGGTACTGATGTATTGGTTTCTTTGTTTGCAAAGGGCTCTCAATGCTTGCATAGTTCAAACATCTCTGGTAATAATTAATTTGTAATAACTTTGTTTTCCTCCGCGCCATTGGCTAGGATATAATGAGGTATGTTCATTTTGGTTGATTTCAGGTGCGCGAGCATGGACTTCTCTCTGGCTCAAAGGTCTTCTCGTTCCACGAGTTCTCGGCTTGGACCTAGTCTTCCCTCAGTGGTAGCATTGCTGCTTAAAAGTAAGTTACCTTAGAATTTTCTTACCTCACTCGGGTTGCTTTTACCATTTTTTCACTCAGGATTTGTTCACTCTGATCTCCTTACACAAGAACCCCATAAGGTTAGGTCTCTAACCAAACCTTCCTCGGGTAATTTCATCGTTCTATTTATGACAGGGCTAGATCTCTAATATTGGTTTTGCAGCCAACGTATTGTTGTATTGAACCTCTGCCCTCTTTCATTGCAAGTAAGGCGTATTCCCCCAGGAATCTTGCAAGAAGAATTTTCAACTTAGAATACTACAAGCTAATTGTTAATCTGTTTGGTTACAGGTTGGTCTTCTGCTTCTCGCTCCTATGAGGTTTCTAGGCTTTGGATCTCTGTAGAAATTATATAACTAATGCATTATACATTCAAGTTTCTCCTGATCACACACTATTTTAACTTCATGCACAATACATAATCTCTTCTACAATTGATCATCATATGCGGAAATTAAATCAATTGCAAACACACATTGAAACCATAAAAATTCACACATATGAACACAGTGTTTTAACGGGAAAGCCTGAAGCTAAAAACCCCAACTATCTGTATATAATATATGTCATAGAGATCATGTAACAATCCTCATACAAGGCTTCTCACAAGCTCTCAGTACAATACAATCGCTACACACTAATCAGGTCCCGATATTGCAAATCCATGCATCGATCTCTGCCACCTACTAGCCTACCTCTACTGCGCAATCCCTATTGAAGAATGGCTCTGAATGAACTCGAATTGGTCCAGCCCTGCTCACGCAATCCTCATTGGCATCTCTACCCTGTGTTGGATGCAATCAATGCATCACTATAGTCACAACTGATAGTCAACTTGCCCTTTCACCTATCTCTCCACTGGTCTTCACTGGAACTGTCCATGCACTGTAGTTAACTAATGTATTCTTCAATTGATTAATGTGTTCATATTTAGTGAATTAATTATTAATTAATTCACACCACTCTCTCTAGTGTATCAATCAGTTAGACTAGATACAACTAGCTCAACTGTGTCTAACTGAGTTAAACTGAACATAACTCCACCAACTACTTCTACAACTCCACCAAACTCTTTCACATGAGTTCTAACTGAAGTCTCCATGCAATAGCTCCCCTTAACCCTCAGGAATAGCGTAATTCCTTCTGTCAGCTCCTGTGCCATATCTATGCACTTAACTGAAGTGCTCCAAGAGAATAATTTAATGTTTATAGTCCAAATATTATTAAGAGCTAATAATATTCGACATATCTATTTTTTAGATTGGAAATCTAAAAATAGATTCCGCCCAATATGTCTAAAAATAGAAGTCCATCTATTTTTTCCAACTTGACCAACCATCAACAAATAACATCCTGCAACTCATAGAATATGATCGACATGTCTAAAAATAGACTTGCGCCAAAAATAGCCCCTGGGCCCACTTAGTGAAGGCGACTCTTTTCACTAAGCTCATCATCTTGTTGCAATCTCACCAATCACGCCCTTGACTTATGGGTGATTTCTAGATTTGGTTATGATGTTCGTTGAATGGATTTAATTTCTCGAGAGAGGCTTAATTACCTCAGAAATTTCTAGATGTAGACTAGTACTCAGTATAAATACTATACCCTTATTCTTGTAGAAATTTGCTGAATAATGATTAATTATCCACCGAGACTATCCTGATCACATACAATTCGAATTTATATGCAACACATAATCTCTTCCACTCAACTCAGATCATCACACATGCGGAAATAAAATCAAGCGATAACACATCAAATCATCATACACATTAACACAGTATGTATGGGGAAAGCTTATAGCTGAAAACCCCGCAGCTATTGTGCATATTATAATGGAGAAATCATGTAACAAACTCAGTACAATACTCCTCACAAGTACTCAGTACTTTCTCATGAAGTTACACACAAACTAGCTCAGTTTTGAACAGGTTACTGGTTCAAAACTCACCGCCAATTGCCTTGCCTCTATTGTGCAATCCAGGCCTGTCTATATAGAGATCCAAGGTTTGAATCTTCTTGGCTTGAAAGCGCAATAATCATGGGCAATTCCTCCAAGTGTGGTGCAAATCTCATGCACAACTGATGTCGCCACTGATAGCTAACTCCACCCTTTCATCTACCTCTTTCACTGGTCTCCACTGAACTGATCATGCACTGTAGTGAACTGGTATGTTCTTGAGTTGAATAATGAGTTACTAATTAATTAATTAAATAATATTTAATTCAATCCACTCATAACTAATTGATTAGCTAGTTAAACTAATCTCAATCAGTTCAACTAAAATAAACAGAACACAACTCCACTAGCTGTCTCATTAACTCCTCCAAACTTCTGCCACTGAAGTCCAACTAAAGTCAACCATGCATGATGCCATCAAACCCTTGGGAACCACGTGATTCCTCTGTCAGATGCATGAGCCACTTCTATAGCTCGAACTGAAGTGCTCCAAGAGAGTAAACTGAAGTTTATAGTCTAAATATTATTAAGGGTAAATAATATTTGACTTCCCTATTTTTAGGAGAGGCAGTCTAAAAATAGCCTTCGATCTCTTCGACCTAAAAAATAGAGTCTCATCTATTTTTACCAACATGACCAATGCTCCAGCAATCTCAAACTGGAATCCCCGAACCATGCTCCATATGTCTAAAAATAGACATAGTCTAAAAATAGACTTTGCGCCAGAATTCGCCTGCGGGCCCACTTAGTGAAGGCGACTTCATTTCACTAAGCTCCATCATCTTGCTGCATTTTCAACACTTCTGTATTTAGGATACACAATTCTTTTTGTCGCCTGAATTTTTTTTATGGGACGAGCTCCCTATGGGGACGATGCAAATTATGTACCAGCGTTTCCTATCTGTGGGAAATTCTTGCCTCTGCAATGTAATTTGGGATTGTATAAATAGTTGTTCTCTTACAATTTTCTCTCATATGCGTCTACTTCTGCCTCTCATGGTGTGTATTATTTTGGAAAATTTCTTATAATTATATATATATGGTCAATGGAAATTGCGCAATGGTCTTTATATTTATTATTCCATCAATGTATCCTATGGCATGCTTCTAGTTTTCTGTTTGTAATTCTTTAAATAAAGTTAGTAGTCACAGTGAGTAATGGAACCTATGTATGGTTAAAATTACTATATTAATCCAAGGATGATTGGAAATGCTACACACATAGGGTAATAACCCAACCATCGATCCTCCCTACTTGGGTTTCAGACCTAACTATACACCCCAACTCTTATCTCTGAAGTTATAACTAATATAACAACAGTTCGAATGACCATAATTCAATTATTAAATTGGGGAACTCAATTAAGTTATAAACATAGAAAAGAATGCATAACATGTAGGCTTGTTCGTTCACATATTATCATGAAATTGAAAGGAATATGTTCATGTCAACCATGTGCAGCTATAAACCAAATAACATCGAGATTTCGATTTTCTAACCACATTGTAATACTTATCATCTAGCATAGAGGTTTGACATAAGCCCTGATCTAGAACCTCCAAATTAATTCGGCCATCATTATTTGTTTTGGAAAATTTAATCTGAAATCTGATTCTCAGAAAAATAATATTGCATGACAAGTTAAATAAACATACCCTACAAAGTAATTTAAACTGTATTTGAACCGATTTTAATGCCTTTCAAATAGCCCAGTAATACAATCACATGCATTTAATACAGTAACCGATAGGACAATAGGAATTGCAACAATTTATTATCTTCAAATGACATAACCAGACATGTACCAGAATCTTCAAGAAATAACTGTACTAACTGGAAAATATGTTTTTGCTTCCCAACCATAAGCCTTATCTTCCAATCTCTCCACCGAGCAGAGACCTCCTCTCCTAGAACCAACAACCTCTTGTTGTTCTAGTGAAGGCATTTTTATGCCCACTATCCCCAACAATATTTCCATAACGACATCTCGTTTTTTCTGGGCTGCTAATCCCCATAGCCTAGGATTTTTTTCCTTTTTTGAAAAAAGTATAGTTTTTTGTTTCTTAAAGCCCACTTTTATCCACTACAACACTTTACCTACCCATTTCCAGTGTTGTTTCGCCCACACTAGGTGATTTTATAGATACTTTTCTCCAAATCTAAAAATCAGATAATTTCTTACTCCCAAGGATTTTTAGGAAAATTTTCTTTTTGGGAAAGTAGTGAATTCCATTCTATCCACTTGGATTGGAATCAAGTTCTCTTTATACAAATTCTTTTCCAGATTAATACTCAAACTTGTGTAATATTATTAAAAAATTATTCCTTACAGTATTATAATTGTTCTATACAATAAATAAAGTATTTTGTCCTTTCCTAAAAATAGTCCAGCAACTAAAAGCATATGAAATTGAAATTGGGGTATTACAATGTTGTTACTTTAATGGGGATGGAAATGTAACATCCCTTTTTCTAATCCCCTAGTTTTTTAATGTAATTAAAGGATGATAATGCTAGAAAGCTAGCATGGCTATATCACCAAGACTATTTAACATAATTTTTTTGTTGATTTAATTATAAATTGCTAATTAAATCTTAGTAATTTATAATCTTAATGTCCGAAAGGATAGCTTGCTTAAGAACTCTATAAGGGATATTGGGAAGTTTCTAATCTTCCCCGAATTTAATGTTTTGACCCCATTATATTCTTGTTGAGCTACCAACTTTCAAAAGAAGTTATGAGAGGATTAGGAAGGATGTACTAGAGCCACCCAAATAGGGGCTACGCATGTCATGATAGTCTAGTTGGCTTTATAGCTTGAGAAGAAGATCTTAATATCCTCTTGTGTGAAGAAACGCTCGAGGGGGAGAAAGTTGCTAGTTTTGAGCTTTGGAATCAAAGAGAGAGTATTGGAACTGAGAGGAGATACCCAAATCACATGAAACCTATAAATTTGTGAATCTGTAACCTGCAAACTTGTGTTTTGGAAAACTGGACTGCAAAGTCCATGTGTGATTGGTAATAGTTGTGGAAAGCATTGGGAGAATCCCTCTGTTTCACTTGGATTTTAGATAATAACTCTATTATTTTGATGTGTATATGCACATGAAGCAATGTAAAGAGGCAAGATCACTAAGGGAATCGTAGGAAGTGGTGAAGGGGTATCCATTTGTGATATGCAAGACTTAGTGGCCATATTTTTTGTCTATTAAGTCTAAACTTAGTGCTTGAGAGGTGACGCCCTTATTTCCCAGATAGTGAAGGAGATTGACCTTCATTATCTATCCCTAAATTTCCCTTTGGTGTAATACCCTGAGTGAAGCATCCCTTAGACATCATATTTGTATTTCTTATGGTTGGGTGGAGAGTGGCAATCCCTTCTTGAGTTTACAACAAAACTAAGTGGAATAGATAAGTGTATCTTGATTATTTGTACATGAATGTTAATATTATTCAATGATTTATGTTTAAATGTTGCATTGTATTCACTATGTATGCGTACAAATAAAAGGAATAAGGGTACTACAATGTTATGTTGAATAAGTATAGTGAACTAAGAAATTTACCCAACTTGTCTAAATGTTGGATAGTAAATCTTCAATGAATGTGTATACTATGTGTGTATGTTCATAATTGGGAAAAGCCAACCCTAATAGTAATTTTTGTATTTATCTATTGTGTGAAGGACATCCGGTCAAAGATGATGGGCATTTGTTGAAGGTGGTTAAAAACTGTTGTAATTATGGAGGTGAATTTGGTGTAGAATCCCTTGAAACTTCGGGGATGCAATTACTTGGTAAACATGAAATATCATTGGAAATTTAGAGTTCTGGGAGGCCCAACCTTAGCCCTTGGTCATATGGGTCGAGGGAATCTAATACTAGGTGTCAGCTACAAGAAGGGGCTTACTAGGATATCACTTGGAGGTTTCATAATGTATAGAGTGGAGAAATATCTGATATGTTGTGGCTTGAGCGAATTTTTTTCAAATGACGACCTATTACCATCTACTTGGGGTTGTAAACTAATGCCCTCGAGATATCAGATATCAAAGTGTGGAGCCCTGGAGGGATAATATAATAATGACATCATGATCGGTGATGTGGAATTCCATGTGGGTGACACGTGTCACCCAAATACAACCCTTTTGGCATGCCAACTATGAAAAATAATAAGTGACACATGGAACACATTAGGAGTGTCATGTGGTAGTGGACACGTCCTCCAACACCACATGGCAGACTATGCTTGGTTGGTACAGTGATGAGGTGGGAAGATGGGTGGGCCACTAGCCTAGCAACCCTTTAGTGGGGGTTTCCATTTATAGAATTTTCACCAAGTCCTTGGTATTTCGTGTTGAAACCACAACTATATCAGGATATCAACAAGTCAAGTCGTCGTTATATTAGCACACCGGAGTATCAAAGGCCCTATGCCATATTGTGATATTGGCCATATTGGTCATATAGGAGATTAACCATATCGACATATCATATGAGTCATGCCCATATTAGCCATATCGACATATCGTGCGTACTGAGGCATCGAGTATACTGGGATATAATAACCTTGGAGGAATGAACCAATGTGAATGATGGAAATTTGGTGATATAGCGAGGCTTGATATGCCACGTGGGTTGGAGACATGTTTCAACAAGGACCAACTCATGGTCAAGGAAGCCATGTGGTAGCCATCAGGATGTATGGACGATGACATGGCCCTTAAAAGGGCATAACTTTGTGCTTGTAGCTTCAATTGAGATAAATTTTATATCATTAGAAAGCTCTCGATGAACAAAACCCAACGTTGGCGTCGAAATTGTGATTTCAGGTGATGGAAAAAATTATATTTTTAGATAACTCCATCTTTAGAATGTACCTTGAAGATTAGGTCAAATTATGCCTCACAAATCTGATATTGTATTAGGGGTTGGATGTGTTACATGCTTGGTGTAGTTTCATTTTAATTCTTCAGCACATTAGAGTCAATTTACAAATAAGCGAACTATATAGCATATCTACTAGATCACTAACCAAAAAAACTATAACGAACCTTTTAACACTTATTTTTAATCTCAATTTGAAATTACGCTACATGACATGACTTAAAACAACAAACACCACAACAAAATATTCATTTTTTCACAACTAACCAACTTATCTAGCTAGTGTGTATACTCACACATTTATACTTTCAATTAGTTTTTCTTCTTGTTTCAATGTCAACCGACAACTCTTCTTCTCAATGCTCTCTTCTTACAAAGCTCCCATTTTTATCAACATGACGATAGATCCCCATACTCTAAGGCAAGTAAAGAACTTAGTGGTTGAAGCCATGAATCCCTCCATACGAGGAATAAGGCATTGCTAATAGTCTCATTATGTTTACTATTCCTTAAGCACATTCAATTGTGACCTAACCCATAAGTGTAGTTCTTGCACCTTGATTCAAAATAATCTAATCTAATCTAATCTAAATATTCACATGGTTGTAACCTCTTTCTATATATGATCTAGACTCATGTTGAAGCCTTTTTTGATGTTTTTGTGGGATGTGGATCTTGCATTGAACCAAAGATGGCATGAAGGAAGGCATTTTGCTTGCAATATTCTTCTTATTGATGTTTTCATCATTTATTAGTTGAGAGAAGAGAAAAAGAACACAAAACAATAAGGACATGGATGTTGATGTTGTATGAGAACAAATAAAGTTTGCACTAGTTGTACCATATGCCCCTATATCGAATAAGGATCTGAATACATTACATCAATCACTACTCTTTATTACATGCTTTTGAAATTCAGGGATATTATTCTTTTCCCTTGTGATGGTTTGGTTTCATCTTTGTCGCCATTTATTAATTGGTGATTTTTTTTGTTATTGCTTTTTAATATTCACATGTATTTAATTTTTATCATTCTTTCAATCTCTCCAAGGCTAGCTTGAAAAACGTAGGCTGCTTGTTACACTTTTTGGAGGGTTTTCTGGTCTAATTTTCCCATAATTTGACAGAGATTCAATGGAATCACAAGTTTGGGGTGTCAACCCTTCACAATCCCGTACCCTAGGGCTTTTTAGGTGTTGAATCTATATATGCAATCAAAAAACCATTTTAAACAACACAAATAAAAAATTTAACCAATTTTTTTTCACTGGATTCCGGCCAAAAATTCCAAAAAGTCTAACAAGTAAACAACGCGAGCGTGAAATCCAATAGTCCTTATTCTATGACACCATTGAAAAAATTCAAAACAACATCCGTATAAAAAATTGTGTATCATTATGTATCATTCATCAAAATATTCTTAGTCATATTTATTCAATACATTTATATGTTTGTATTGTTCCTTTCTTATTTTTAATTTCTTTCTTTTTTTTAATTCCTAAAGACAAAAATACTTCTCACAAGACTAGCTCTTATTTATCTTATTTTTTCCAAATATTAAAATTAGCAATTATTTATTACCATTTCAAATATAATTATATATATATTTATTAATAATTAAATAATATTTTAAGTTGTCTAACAAAATCATTAAACTTTACATATCATTCAATATTGTGCTAACCCAATTTATTAGTTTTTTTTTTTGCAAAATAAGTATTATAACTAATTTACCACAAGTATAATTTCATATTTTAAATTTCTTTGGGATATATTTTCTAGTTAAAATTGGATAAAGATTTATTAAAAACATCGCTTTGAGTAATATGAGCTATACAATTCAAATATTTCAAAATTTTTAACATTCTATTTCTATATATATAAAATTATATCAACAAAATCCAAAATAAATTTCTAAGATTCTTTTTCTATATATAAAGTTATATCAAAAAAATCCAAAATAAAAACTCTAATATAAAATAATTAGAATTGAAAATACCTACCAACTTTATTTCCCATTCCCACTTTCCTGACTTCTCTCGAGGTCAAGTGTCGAATCCATAACCTATGGTACCAATGGAAGTCCATGAATCTCGGCACCTCCCATCATAGGGAATAACATTTGCCTTCATTTAAAATTTGACCCATATCTTTAGGGTCTAGGTGATTTGACTATTTTAATAATTTTCAATAAAATATTACTATCTTTTATTTTTTTTCTAAAATTTCTTAAAAAATATTAATCCAAATTTTATAATATAAAATTGTTTTATTTTAAAAAGACTAAAAATATAAAATGCTTATTTTATTAAAAATTAAATACAAATTTTCGAACCCTAAAAATAATTTCCAAACGAACAACATAATTTCCATTTTTTTAATTTTCCAAACAAACAACCAACCAACTTCTTATATTAGTTTTTATATGATTACATTAACTACATTGGCGTGTTACAAGGAATAGATTTAATAATAAACAAGAAGGAAAAACCATCCATCCATTGGGATATAACGTGGACAATACGACACTGGTGTTACGTGCCTCTTATTTTTTTCTGGGCCAAAGGAGGAAGTATGTGAGATGGCAAATTGCAAATAAAATTAAATCTATTCCTTGTAACACGCAAATGTAGCTAATATAATCATATAAAAACTAATATAAGAAGTTGGTTGGTTGTTTGTTTGGAAAATTAAAAAAATGGAAATTATGTTGTTAGTTTGGAAATTATTTTTAAGTTCAGAAAGTTTAGCGAAATTAATTTAATTTTTAATAGGTAAACTATTTAGTAACATTTTTGTACATTTTCCGTAAAATATTAGTCTTTTTAAAATAAGGATTAATAATTTTTAAGGAAATTTTAGAAAAAAAAATAGTAAATATTTTATTGAAAAATATAAAAAATAACTTATTTTCAAATATTATTATTATTATTATTTTTTAATTTTTTTTATCAATAAATTTTCTATTTAAAAAAAAAATAAGCATATTCTAAAAATCTATAAATTAACCTGGAAAATAATGGAAATTCTAGTAAGATTATGATAAAATTCGGCATAAATTTTTGAAATTTTTTAAAGCTATCAAACTTCAAGATTTTAGATGCCCAAAATGATATTGAATCCATTTTTACCATACTATCCAAACAAATTTGTAGCTTTGTAACTTATAATATAAATAGACCAAAATAACAAACTCTATATCCCTATAAAAATGACAAAAAGAAAAACAAAAAAAGAGAGTATATGGTTGCCCATAACCTTAAAATTACATAATAATAATAGAAATTTGATTACCAATTCCATTCCATTTCCCGACTAATTAGGTTGCAGATGGAACAACCCAACTTGGAATTTTGATTACCCATTCCATTTCCCGACTAATTCGGTAGCAGATGGAACAACCCAACTTGGAAATTTGATTACCCACTCCATTCCCCGACTAAATAGGTAGCAGAAATAACGACCGACCTTCGACTTGGGAAGAGGCGGAAGCCCCTATGTTTGCGGGAAATGGCGTGTCATCTAAAGATATGGCGTTACCTGGCATTCAATTCACATGCCCAAAACTTATTGCTCATTTCTGTTCGCATTTAATTCACATGCCCCGAACTTATTGGTGATTACTGTTTCGCATGTATAAATAGATGAGTGGCTGGGCATTTGATATTGTGCAATCGTTTTGACAAGGATTTCCTTTGTTATCAATTTCTTCATTCACTCTGCGAAAGGAAAGAAAAATTGCATTCCGATGGAAACAAAGTCCGGGAGAAGCCGGGAGAAGGGATTGGAAGGTAAGGTGGTTATGGTGACTGGTGCGTCGTCGGGGCTTGGAAGGGAGTTTGCATTGAGCTTCGCCAGGCGCGGATGCCACATCGTGGCCACTGCTCGAAGAACCCAGCTCTTGATTTCTCTCTGCGAGGAGATTGAGAAGTTCAATACTTCATCGCCTGCCTCAACGCAGGGGGATTCGAACAGCAGACCACCCGTCAAAGCCATGGCGGTGGAGCTTGATATCAGCCAGAGCGATGCGGCTGTTGATGCGGCCGTGGGAGTTGCTTGGCAGTGTTTCGGCAGAATCGATGTGCTTATTAATAACGCTGGCTTTAGAGGTATGCATATCCATTCTGTTTCTCGCGGGGTTTGATTTTTTCGGAATATCAATGCATCCTGCACATCTGTATCTGTACGCTAATTTATTGCTAATTATTGTTTTAGTATGGAAAATGATAGAAAGATAAATAGTGTGTTTTATTTGATTATAAAACGATGTCTTTGTCTGCTGTCATTTAGTTTAATTAGTTCATTAGCACACACAAACTAGCACACACAGAGGTGACACAAGCCCAACAGGATTATATTTTAACTATTTTCTATTGATAAAATCACCATGTTATACTAGTAATAAAATCTAATAGTTATACTTAAAATATATTAGATTGGAGTTCAACATTGAAATTCAATTTAATAATAAAATAGATTATATCGGAGATCAACATTGAAATTGAATCTAATAATAAAATATATTAGTTTGGATATCAAGGATGTTGAATTTTTTTTTTTTCTCACATTACTAGAATTTGAATTTGATTTGGTGGAGGGTTGAACTAGCGAATGTGGTTCATCTTCAGAAAAAGAAAATCTCTTATATATAAAGTAGCTAGTTCATCTTCAGGACAAAGAAATCTTTTGCATGTAAAGTTAAACGCAGTAAAAACTTGTAACATAGAGATAAATGGAATGTTTTATGGGCCTCGCCTGCCCAATGTGGCCATGTAGAAAGGTAAAGCCCTTGGCAGACCTAGGATGAGAATTCCTTGTCAAAAAAGTCAAATGGTGCAGAGTGCTGCTAGGATGCATGGTACAAGCAAAATGGTACATTCAGTTATACACAGTGTTTTAGTAAAATAATAGACCTCAAATGCAACACTGTTAAACTATAGCTGGATATGAGAAATCGAAAATAATTATAGGTTACTATCGAAAGAGCTAAACCAAAAACACAGCAATAATTTTCCTCTTGATCTACTTCAAATTAAATTCAAACCATCCATAGCGACATTAATATCCCTTCCACTAGCACTTGTTCTGGGACAGAAACATGTGCATCTGAGGTGAAAATCATGCAGACATTGAGGACAAGTTTCTGTGGGAGGTATGATCATTCAACTCTGGTAATCGGTTAAGACATTACCATCACATTGAAAGTGTGGGAAAGGGAAACAATATT
The DNA here is from genome assembly GCA_034641835.2 of Pinus albicaulis. Classification (NCBI taxonomy): domain Eukaryota; kingdom Viridiplantae; phylum Streptophyta; class Pinopsida; order Pinales; family Pinaceae; genus Pinus; species Pinus albicaulis. Next base: position 117,645,636 of record CM076577.1, on the reverse strand, counting down.
CACATGAATTAGAAGCAGTAATGTAATTATATTAATCTTCTCTGCAAATTAGAATGCCTCAGGCATTCCTAGTAGACCTGTTGTTGTAGACTATTTAACCAAGGGGATTCAAACAGGGTATCTACTGGCATGGAATGTTTTCCACATTCATGATGGCATTCCTAATAAAGCTGTTGACTTAAACCAGTGCACCCAACCAAGGGGATTCAAACTAGACACCTGCTAGCATGGAACTAAGTAAATGCTTAACAACATTGTTGACAATTGGTTAAGCTAAATGCTTAACAACATTTACTTAATAGCCCTTAATAGCTTGCCACCACAACATTTACTTAATCAAAGCACCTTATGCATAACAAAAAAATTAAAATAGACTTTGCAACATCTCTGGGGCTTTTAATAAATTGCAACCAACATATTCAACAGACTAATAGAAAAATGAAAAAGAAGAATAAAAAAGCATAGGCAGGTATAATGTACACAAATTTATTTGCGGAAACCCCTCTTGGTTACTTGAATGATGAATCCTCCACGATATATTTCAGAAAACATTCCCTGTTGTTACAGAACTACCGTGCTCAATATTTGGCAATTGTTTCTGACTCCAATTCCCTGCTGTTACTGATTTACAATGGTCAATATTCAGCTGTAAGATTTTTGTGTCCTTCCCCTTTGTTATAGGTTTCCGCTTCTCCGTGCTGTTACAGGTTTTTGCTTCTCCCTCGATCCAGTTTCCTTCGGCCTAGCAAAAGAAAATTCCTACGGTCTACACTGTTTTCATAACTGTAATTTTAAATTGTTTTTATGAAAGTAATTTTTTAATCCATTTGTAAATGCCAAGTAGAACATTCAAAACAATATTTTACAAAGATCCTTACGGTTTAGACCGTCTCCCATGGGGGCTTTTGTCCTCCCAAACGGATTTCATTTTTTTAACTGGCGAGGAAAGCTATCACCTACCTGCTGCCATGTATACGACCTCACATTGCAACAACTCGGTGTTTTCTCTGGGATTGATGCATTTGTTTATACTCTTTGCAACTCGATGGGTTTGCCTGGTTTTTATCTGCACAATACACTATTCTTACATTTCCCCTCAAGTTTTTCACTGAAGGCGGCCTGCAGTAATGGGGTAGTTCATCTTTATCTAGCTTTAAGGTGCTAACCTCAGATTTTTTGTTTGTTGTAGAGTACAGTGATCCTCTTCAAGATTTTGAAGTGCCCATGTTGTACTGGGTTTAGTTTTCTGCCTTCATTTTTGGCACTCGTTTTGCTCAAGTTACAAGTACCCTTCTTTGAAATGATGTTTACTCTCTATGCTTGTCATTTATTGCGCTGTGGGGTGTTTTGCAATTGATCCTCATTTTGCATGATTTCTATATGTTTGTCATGCTTATCTTCATATTATTGTTGAGAGATCAAACGGAGTTTGTGGTAGAAATCTTAGACAAATCTCAAATGGTGATTGTTGTATAGAGCTATGAATTGCTCTGTTATAACAGCGGTAAATTCATGGAAGATTTTCATCCTATGTCTTGAGATTCTTTTGCTGGTATCCTTCAATTGTTGAACCAGTGTCCAGTTTACAACCTCATTTGTGTATACTCAGTTTAAGACCTCATTTTGCTCATTCATTTGTAAATGAAAGATAGTGCTTTGTTTAAGCTTGGTATGCATCATACTCCACAGCATTGTCCAAAAGTAAACCCAGAACTTTGCCATCTCTATCAGAGATAATGCAACAACAGATGGCTAAAAACTAAATTTGTTGCTTTGTCTACATTAACTATTTTCTTGCAGAGTATATGGAATCTGGATTGCCATTTTATCAAATTGATCCATTATGACAAATAGTCATACCCTGATTGGTTTGGGAAATCCTCCTAAAGTGTCCATAGAAATGTGTTACCATGACATATTTGGCATTGGTAGGGGTGTGTATAGACTCATCATTCTATTCACTGGCTTAGAAAATACAAAATCCACATCTCACAAACTTAGCAGCATCAGTTTGCATTTTATGCTATAAAGCACACACCTTCGAAGATTCAAGGTGTCCTTCCCCACTCTAAAGTCTCTGCATTCTTGAAATACGGGCTTTGCTAATCAGAAGAACCATATACTCAATTTTGGATATGCAAAGTTTTTCGTTCCCGTACGATAATCCTTATTTAGAGTAAGTCCAGTGTTCACTTTTCCTTGTTTGAGTGGTGTGATAATAGGATTGAAGTCCTCGTCTTGGTCATACCACTCTCTCAACTCCTCATGTGGGACTGGTTGTGATTGCATTACTATTGCATCCATCGAAATAGTTGCCTTAAGTGGCTTTCATAGCGGGGCTACAATTTTACTCATACCGTATGAGATTGTAGATAGTGAGGGTGTGTTTCTATGAGAATGCAGGCCAATAGGTAGAATAGGTTTGGGGTTTAGGGTAGAATGGGTTTTGTCGGGGCTTGTTTAATGGTGAAAGCGTAGCCTAGAACAAGGGATGGATTTGCATTTTTTTTCCCTTAATAAGGGATATTGGGTACCTTCTTAATAAATATCCTCAACAGCTTGGCTATTACTAGTCCAATGTAGGTTAAAACCATTAGTTCAAATCCCTTGATACTTAATTCTAAATGTTTCCCTAATACCTAATTCCAACCCTCTCAATATCTACATTTTTCTAGTATATCAAAAATACTCCTTAATTCCAATATACTAGGCAAATTACTCCATTCATTTTTAGAATATTAATTTTTCCAATAATAAATGATAGTAATAATTTTCCACGTTGTATTTATAAATGATAGTAATGATTATCTAAATTAAAGTCATAGACAAAGGGTTCAAGTAATCGAATTAACCATTTGGATTATTTCAGGTGGTCTTTATAAATGATAGTAATAATTATGTAAATTAAGGTCATAGCTAATGGGTTATGTAAAAGTAGACACCATCACAGGGCAAAGAATCCCATTGATTTTAGTGCTTAGTTGGATTTAATTACGTGATTTTCAAGGAAGAAACACATGTTAATTGTTAGATGATAGATTCACTTAGTATTTGTATGATTGTTTTTATTTTGTAAATTAAAGCTATATATATATTTTTAAAAGAAATAATTAGGTTTTATTTATTTATTTTTTAATTCAAGTTTTCAAGTTCAAAACCTTTTAATTTTCAACATGAATCCATTGCTGTGTTTAAAACAGTCCAAAAAAGATTTGCTTGCTTCCTATACTGATAACATTTTAAACTACTAAGCTGACAATTCCTATAAGTCCTCCAAAATACTGCTAAGATTTCTATCCTTCACAATTGAATCCAGAATTTAAACTAGTCTTCCCAGTGCCGCCGTATGATAATCGTTGATATTATGATCGTTCCTTTCTTGAATTATAAATATTTTATCAAATAATTTTTATTATTTTATTATTAGATAAAAAAGTTATTATTTAATATTATGTAATATACTTCTGAACAATATTGTTGGGAAAAAATATATTATATATAAATAAACAATTAACGCTTCCAACTTATTTACAAGATAATGGTACATCCAAAATAAATTTAATCATTAAATTAAGTATAATATTGGTATTATATTGAACAAGTATTGACATTATTTATGTTATACAAGTATTGATTTTATGCCGAATAAGAATAAGTATTGAGGAATTAAATTATTAATTAATAAATTTATTATTTGAAATTTATACGATAAAATGAAATTGTTATTATTATTTTATTATTTTGTTTAAATAATAATAATTAATTTGAGTTTATAGTTTTATAAGTTAAGTTATATAATATGGGTTTGGAGTATGTTTTAAAATGGTTTTTGTATGGCTAAGATTTTGTTTGTCTAAGATTTAAAGAAACAAGTTAATATGTTAATGGCCCAATATATGGAGGTGGTGTGGTTTTCCTTGAATAATATCAAGTGGCATGGTTTTCTTTGAATAATAGTGAGTCAACCTTAAATAATATCAAGTGGCATGGTTTTCTTTGAATAATAGTGAGTCAACGGTTTGAATAATATCAAGTGGCATGGTTTTCTTTGAATAATAGTGAGTCAACGGTTGTTTTCACTAGTAATTTGACCAGTAATAAAATCAATTGCATAAATTAAACTTGAATAACAATTATTTCTTCCAATATATTTGATTGACAAAAATAATTGATTATTCAAAAATGTCATAAAATTTGTTTTTTCATACATTTTAAGTTAAACAAACACTCAATTATACATTTGCAGTATTTATACTATATAAATTGAAATATACACTATTGCATTTAAATGATATATATATATGTGATAAGGCTAGATCTGAGACTTTTGTGATCTATAAAGTGGATAAATGTCTTTTTGGATTAATCAAATTATTAGAATTTTTATTTTTTATTATGGACCATCCAGAACCCTATACATAGTCAAAGTCTTAAAACTTGGACAAATATAATTTATTTTTCTATTATGAACTATACCGAAAATCTTAAAGTTATAACCCATTTAGATACCCGAGAATTATAATCCAATTTTTAAAAAAATTATAGGGGAATTTCTCAAAATTTTTAAAAATTTATTGGGGAATTTCTCAAAATCTTATGATGTGCATGGCAAAATTGTGAATACTACGCATATTTAATAATTTGTATAATACGAAATGAAATTGTTTTGTATTTAACGAGGGATGTACGAACTTTCGCCCAAGGTGATCACAAACAAAAGCCCTATGTTTATAGGCATTTTATTCTCCGGAAGACACAAAATGCCCATATTTATACGCGTTTTATTCTCCGAGAAACCTATGTTTATACGCATTCCAGCGGATTCTTTGTAGATGGGATTGGAAGGGAAGGTGGTTTTAGTGACTGGCGCCTCATCGGGGCTAGTAAGGGATGCACTATCGTCGTCACAGCTCGAAGAACCCAACTCTTGATATGTGTCAAGATAGTGACCAGCTGAATAATTCTTCACCTGCCTCGCTGCAGGGGGGTTCCAACAACTGACCGCTCGTCAAAGCCTTATCCTTGAAGCTTGATGTGAGCCAGATAAACGTGGCTGTTGATACAGCTGTGGGAATTGCTTGGCGGTGTTTCGGCTGAATCGATGTGGGTAAGTTATGCCTACTCTGTTTCATCTGAATTGTTTTAAGTGGGTTTTGACCAAAACAAAAAAATGGCTTATGTAGTGTTTCTCTCTCCAAAGGAAGCATACATCCGGGTGCAAGGAGTTTGGACCCCTAGCCATTTTTCTTCTTCTAATAAGAGCGGCATTCTTTCAACTTTTCTTCCACCTCTCCTTGAAAGACAGGGCCACATATTGGGGAACCTTATAAAGGAACCTTTTGAATCAGTGTTTAAAAACGTATTTTTCTTTGGGTATCATGATGGAGGAACCTTGGACAGCAGTCCTGCTCACAGCTAATAGAACCAGATACACAGGAAACATTAGTCCGACTGACCATCCTCTAGATTTGGGCGGGAGCCGGTTGGGTTTGGTTTGGTTGCTCTCATTCACCAAGAAGTGGTCTTCATTGCCGATAAAATGCCCAGATGAGTCCACTAGATTATTGAATGCAATTTTTATGTGGAAGATTTCTCTGCAAAGATTGTCCATATTCTCGTCCATGATAGTTTGTTTATGCAAAATCTGTGCCTGTTGTCCATTCTTCCCCTTGACATGTGCAATAAAACTTTTGTTTATCCAGTACCTCAAACAGCTTTTGTTCATCCAGTATAGGTCCAGCAGAAAGACTTTCCCTAGTCCTCCAGTCCTCGGCATCTGGAACCCACTGTTTGAATTCTGCAGCCAAAGTGTCTTTGTTGATGTGCGTCCTCTTCTCCTCGACTGTAGGATCCATTCGTTGCACCTCTTGCTTGGTTTCTAATAGGATACTGGCGTGAAAGAGGGAGTCATATTGCATAGTATCAAGCTGAGTGCCAGTGAAGTGTCTCAATGTTTCATTTGGTTTAGCCCTCTAGGATGGGCCTTGGCAAACCTTCTGCTTGCTAGAGGGGGGCTTGGCCAAAATACTCCATATTCATAAAGACTGCATGATTATGCGAGCGAAGCTGTGTGGACCTAATGTACCCGATAAAAGATTGACACAAGGCAGCGAGGGCTCTGTATGTGGCAGCACCCAGATCGAGGTCAAAGGAAGGATTATCCAATCCCCAAAATCCCAACTAAAACCAGAGCCCTACGAACACAGCCAGGAAAGACTCCCCTTACAGAAGGCTCAACCATCTCAAGACTGGTTTTAAGTAGAGATCCCCTAAGAAAAATTTATCCCCCCTAAGATTGGCTATATGCTTCTCACTCTTGCTTTAAGTACAGGTCAGAAGAACCGCCTCCAATCTTTCTCCTATGTGATGGTCATGTCCTTTCTTAGTCAATTATGGGCACTTTCCTGCGTTGGCATTTTAGAAGAAATCTTTTAAATGGGGTTTCATGAAATCTTTATTCATTAAAGAAAATGATTACTCAAAAGAGTAGGTCACTAGTCCCATTTTTATGGATATATTTAAGTTTCCTAAATAATAAATGGATGATTATTAAATATTATCTTTTTGGTCCTTTTAATAATTGTGTTGTGATGTACATTACATCTTTATTAGTCAAAAGAGTAGGTCACTAATCCCATTTTTATGGGTATACTTTAGTTTCCTATTTAACAGATATATGAATACTAAATATTATCCTTTTGGGCCTTTAATAATTGTGTTTTGATATACACTATATCGGTATCGTTTGAATGCACCGGCCTTCTCATCTTTAATTTTTTTCTCTTAAATTCTCTTATTTACCCCATGCAACCTTCCTCAGAAGAAAGCTCGAAACATGTATTTTGAATTTTCATATCTTCAATCTAAATGCGGACTTGTTAATCATGGTAGGCGACTGTTTGCATTAATTGACGTCTTGCATCATCTTTTGAACTGAGTAGTCTTTAAATATTTGGAATGCAAAACAATGACGAACAAAATGCCAGGAATTAATATTTTCTATTTCTTCTTTCAAATGACACCATTCTCCAGCTATTTCTTAAAAGTAGTCCTGTTTTCTGTTCTACTTCGGGCAGGAGTTGCACACATTTTACCACAGAATTGTTTATTTTATTGGACTTGATTTTCCAGTCTGGTATTTTTCTTATGCGCTGTCTTTAACCATTGAATAACTTAATAATTGATTCTCTTTGTGAATGCCTCACAAATGTACTTCAACTTGGACCCCTGCTTCTGGATCTTCTTGTTATGGAAGATCTCTTAAAATTCTACTTGTATTCCTTCAATTCCTCATTCAGTCCCGGAATTTGCGTCTATTGTCAGAGTTCCTGTGTTCAGTCGTTGTTCTGACCAGTGGTTCCTTCTATCTAGCTAATAACAGCAATCAGGATGATTGACAGGGTTGCCTTATGAAAATATTATATTGTGATTGGCTTCCACTTCTGAAGACGTAGGTAGCGTACTAGCATGCCTTAGCCCATCTAGGAGAGTGCAACATGCTGTGAGTGGGGGCTATGTATTTTGCCAAAGAACCCAGGATTTGCATCTGACCCCAACCACTATTATGTGCACTAGCACAAATACACAATGTTCCACCAAGTCCCCTGGAGGTGGGAGCGAGGGGGCGAGGGAGCGCAAGAGCGGCCTATGCAAAAGCTCCCTACCAATTTTCAGGAAACGTGGGGGGGCGTCGGGGTCATAAAAATTATAAAATTTAATATTTATAATGTAACTGTATTTTTGCAAGGAATGTATATACAGTCATCATACACTTGCATCATGAAAGATAAATCATAAATGATAAAATTATAAATCGATGAATGATGAATCATATAACTGAAACAAATTTAAAAGTTAAAAGTTAAAACATACATCATACAATCATACATGTAAGTTTGTAAGTTTGTAACTGTATAATCATTAATGTAAGTACTAACAATGTAAAACTCAAGTCTGAAACATAAAACTTAAAAGCAAATAAGTTATGTCTGAAACATAAAACATAAAACATAACATATGAATATCAAATGATATCATCATAATGATAAAGAGCATAAATTCTCAAGGTAATGCCCCACTAGTCTCTGCATCTAGCTGTTGCACGAATATATCAAGATCAACCATGTCACCATCTGAATCAGAATCACTTGGATTCTCAAACATGAAAAGTGGCACACCAACTTTTAACATGAAACCATAAACTAAAAGGGGCGTGAGGGGACGTGAGGGGCCGTGAAGGAAATGTCCCCTAGAAGTCCCCAAGACCCCGGAGCGTGAGGGGGCGAGGAATCTAGACCCCTAGGTGGGGGGGCGAGACCCCGTGTAACACTGCAAATACAAGCATATCATGATTCATTGGTGGCAATATAAACTCCCTGTTTTTATTAACCTGGCAACCCAGCTTTGGCATTTTGAAAATTATTTAATGAGCCACCTCTATAAAGATCACGGAATTTCGACTCTAGATTTTAAAGTATCTAGTGAATTTCACAATGCCTGGTATATTTTCAAAGCATTTTTACCTTGTTATTATTTTTGTCATTGCCCTGTTGCAAAATTTTGTCCACTGTTTCCTTTCAAGGAACAAACTGAAGTTGGGAAGGGGCACTGTTCTGTCCTGATTCCATAGGTAGAATTTTATGAATACAGTTCTCCTCACCTCTCCGACCAATCTCTGTTACTTCTCTCTTTTCTTGGGGTTGCTTGTGTGGGAAAATTCAAGGAAGATATTATTTGACAATAATTTTGCAACACAAGGAGCAACAGACTTACATCTTTCTATTTGAAGCTTTCAGGTAATGTGAATTCTTCCCTAGATTTGAAGGAGGATGAATGGAACACGGTTGTAACAACAAATTTGAGAGGCACTTGGTTAGTGTCAAAGGCAGTTGGCAAGCGCATGCGTGATGCAAAACAGGGTGGGTCAATCATTAATATTTCATCCATTGGCGGCCTCTGGCGTGGGGAAGTACCTGGAGGACTTGCATATTCAGCCTCTAAGGCAGGAATAAATGCGATGACAAAGGTAACTATTCTGTTATAATGTTATATGCTCTATGCTGCTTAGTGAAACAACTTTTGGGTTATCAACAATTGATGCAACAAATGTTCATACATTTTGGCTAAAGTCTTTTAACAAGTGTTAGGGAGCAATGGAAATGCTGTTTTTGAACATTGCTGGGTTACTTTTAGGCAGCTGGAGTCTATGAGGGTAAGACGAGTGTGTGAAGGAACTTCATAGGCTTACTCTACAATATGGATATTGTATGAAAGATATATATTGCAAGCGTTCTCTTCTGTCTGCTCAATTTGAATTGTGTTTTCACCACCTTTTTGTATGCTTTTATGCCACCATAGTTTCCAAGATATTGCTTTAGCAATATTCAAACTCGATTGTTATTGTATGCATAACTCACGTCAGCCTCTTATGTTCTAAGGTGAAGCATACATGTTATATATTAAGCTTTGAACAGTAATAACTCTTTAATTCAATTTACCATTTGATAGTGCAAGAGGAGTACTTATACAAAGACAACTCTACTCTAGTTAGTTCTGATAACTTCAAATGCATGCGGCTTGTCAGACAAGGTTGCCAAATTTGATGATGCTGTTTGTCACCCAAATATGGGGTGTATGGCATGACTAACCTTCCCAACATTGTTATTTTCCCATGGTTTAAACTCTGGTCATAATCGTTTTGGTGATGATAGTGTGTTTTGCGTGATTAACCTTCACAACCTTGTTCTTTTTTTAGAAGGCCAGTCTAAACAAACTGCTTGAAAGACAAAAAAATTATAATACCTACCAAAAACAATAAAGGTGATCAAATGCTTATAATATTTGACAACTTATTAAAATCACAACAATGTGAGCCACATAGCAAAACATTGTAAGAGTCTTTTATGGCCAACATAAAAATGTTATATGTAACATGGAACTACGTTCATGGAGAATTTTCAGAAAGATTTAAAACTCAAGCAGCCATTTAAAATTTAGTAAAGCGGATCACATAAATGGACATGGAAACAGAGTATAAAATTTAAATACAACCTCAATCACAAGATTTTTTTTTAACATGAGTAATCAAGTGCCCAGGGAATGCTTGGCTGACAAACATAACCTGTGGGTAAGTGAGAGAGGACAATAAATAAGATAGAGTAGAGAATTAACAAATAAGATACTCATACAAAATTAGACAAAATTCAAATATCTCTCTCTCAGAATTACTCAACTTTATATTATGACGCCTATAATGTTACATGAATAGATTGTGTATAGTACAAAATCCTATATAGGATCTCAGAGCAGGGACGGTTTATGCTGAGTCCTAAATGTGACCATAGTGGCTGAGTCCTAAAACTGTGTGCTATAAACTCATTCAACACAATTCCTCATATGTTGTGGCATTTCTATATTCTGCTGCTACATTTTATGAGATCTAAATCAATAGTCATAATGGCTAGGGATTAGTTATGTAGGGGTCGCTCAAGGAGTAAACTGCTTGTTGCTATGGTTCACATTCATGCTCTGATCCAATATTCGTACTGCTTCTAGATCCACAACAGAGGTTTGTGGTTGATTGAAGATCTGCAAAGGAGGTGCTATGGTGGGTTTGTAGTTGTGTGTGCAAACTTTGTAGAAACTCATACCATGAATTTATGGCTTCAAGGATATTTGTGAAGTAAGTTTGCAGGCAATGAAAATGAGAACCGTAGCAGGTCCATTAAGGAGGCTACATTTTGTGGGTTCCACAAGGAAGAATTACAGGTTGGAGAATATCGAAAAATGAGTTTGCAATTATGGGCAAACTAGATTGTTGCTGTGACAAGCCATATGGCTGAGGCTCACAGATGTGTATTAGCTAACCCTAGGCTCTGATCATTGGTCCCTCCCTGGATAACAATGGCTCCACATTTCTTGCTGACATAGTATCGAAAATTGTGCTTGAACTTGTTGGAAGGGCACCATTTTGCTTGGTTAGATATTGTCCAACTTTGACAATCCAGAATAAAGGAATATTGATTTGTTGAGTTTGCCTAACCTGCCTACCAAATATGGACTTAATTAATAAATGTGCTAAATGCTTGGCATCCAATTCAATAGGCTGAGGAGATTGAAGGAGATTTGAACAAAATTTGCAAATGATGCATGGGAATCATTTGGATCCATTCAAAAAACTATTCAACATCGTCCTGTTTGCATGCTTTACTTAGGAGTTGCTAATGTAGATGGCCCTTGAAAGGAAATGCTGAGATTAAGAAGCCAAAAACCAAGACAAGTGTAAAAGGGGTTGTGCTCTGCGGAGGCATGAATAGTTCTATTAGAGGCATGCTGGATGGAGGCAAGCTATCAACAGAAGTATGCATATGTGCATGGTTGTACATGTGAAGTGATGGAAAAGAGTTTAGTTGATAGCTTTAATCTATCCATCAGATTAGTGGTATAAGGTTGTGGACCTATCAAGTTGTGTCCACCCCTTGTGGAACTTGTTGTCACACAGAATGTCTAGGCACAGCGACAACGGCTCAGATCGGGGGCTGTCACAATTCCAATCTCTTTGTTTAAGCTGTCTCCCTGTAGCAGACTAAGGGGGGTAGACCCTATGGAAATAGAATGAAGGAGAACTAGTTGGGAACCAACCAGTTTGGGAGACAGAGTTAAATGACCAGATACTTGTATTAGATCTAGCAAGATTAAAGGATCCAATTAGATTTGAATGATGATGATTGATATCAGTGCCTTATGGAGTCAACTATCTTGCTAAGGAAATTAGAACCAAGTACTTGATGAGAAACTGCTACTTGGATGAATAACTATCCTATATGAAATGCTAACTTAGAATGCAGAATGCAAGGAGAATGATTAAAAGATGGAGCGAGATGAAGCAAGCTTCGAAGATGAGAGGTGATGTTAAAAGCCCAAAGCACTTAGATTACAAATTCTCTGATTCAACCGCTAAGTATTTAAACGATAGTGCCAATTATGAAAACGTCAAAAATTACTCAATTAAAGGATATACAATTTGTCACAGATCCACAATAGAGCTCTCAAAAATATCGATCACAATTACTTTAAAGTTTCTCAAACTTAAATATTCAATAAAAGACCAATAATTCAAGTAAATGAAACAAGAGTTACTTAAACGATAGGCGATTTTAATTGATATCAAACATTTAAAAAATTCAGATGCCAATGATCATCAAACTCAACTGAAGCATATAAAAGTAATTAGCACTTAAATCTCAATAATTAATTATCAAGAAATACCATGAAATTTTGATGCTAAATAAACACTTTGTCAAGCAATTTTATGGATTAAACGATCTTCTAAAATAATGCAAATCCAAAAAAAATATTTTTCTCCTATAGTCAAACTTTAGATATATTAAAAAAATTAATTTTCTCTTTGACTATAGAAAAAGTGATGCTTCTTCCTTAATTAAAATTTCTCTTGAGGCTTAAGACTGACACTTTGATAATGGCCTCAAAACCATAAGGATCTAACACTAAAAAAATAAATGGCCTTTAAATTTTTATATACAAAAAAAATAAAAAATAAAAAATAAATTAATGTTACGAGTTAATAAAAAATTATCAAAAATTCGGTGAGCTAATTGTGCTGGATGATTAAAAAAAACACTAATTTTCTATCCCTTTGGTACATTGTTTTTTTCTTTATGATTTATTTTAATGGGTGCATAGCTTACGAGCCCAAGCTTGCTTTTGAAATTTTCCATTACCCTTTTAAGATGTAGTTTCTCACTCATTAGGGTTGGGATTTAGAAGAATTCCTTTCTTTAAATGAAGCATTAAATGCTTGAGGAATCAGGTGATGGTTAATGAGGAAGGTAGAGCTACTGCTAAGCTTTTTCCCATGGTTGAATAAACGTTCAAACCATCTTCTGTATTTTACATTTTTATTTCATTGTGGCTGGCTTATGCTTTTTCCTTTCTTTTAGTTGCATCAACTTATGGGGCCAAGTTTCTAGGCCTAAACTAAAGGATGTGGATGAGCGATGCCAATCCCGAAGACCAATGACAACTAGCTTGAAGAATGGAGATGGATGTTAGAGAGACATGGAAAATGGTAAGTATGTATTATCTTGGACACGCTATATCAATCCCTAGTATTGCTTTTCTTGAACCTTTAGGCCTCAGAGGAGGTCCCATTGAAGTAAGGGAACAAGAATATAGTCAAGATCAACCAATCATCCAGTTTGCCCTGTAATCCATATTAGTATTCCCATAACATTAACTGAAAGTTGCAAAATGGTTAAAGTACCTGCCATTATGTGACCCATCGTCCTTCAAGAAGAAATTTCCAAATGGGGGAGAAATCTGACCAGAGCAATACGTGGAGGATCCTAGCATCAAGTCATGTGCTGATAATATAGGGCTGTTGGCTGGCTGGCTGGCTGTGCAAAGAAGGAGAGACTTTTCTCCTATGCATGTAAAGTTTTATGTCGTGATGCCTTAGTGTTGTTTTACTTATTTTTATTGCATGAATTAGTGTTTACAAGTTGGTTCCATTTGATCCCTCCACTCTTGTATGAGTTTCTATAATTATTAGAAACCTTTTTTTTTTTGAAGTGATATCTTGTGAAATGTCTTTATTCTTGAGACTTGTATATTCTTGATAGCTTGCCACCATAAAAGAGATATTTTGTGGGGCATATAAAACAACTTTATCCTTTTAGTGACATTCATATTAATGAAATTATGCATACTTCTTGAATCTATGAGTATTATTGTAACATTGCTTTCTCTTATAGTTCCTTGTGAGTTTCAACGTGTTAGAATAGTTCCTTATGAGTTTCAACGTGTTAGATTGTGGTTACACTATCATGATGGTGAGTGAGATTTTAAGCATGGTATTTTTATCCATGTGTCTCATCTTGATATTGGTTGGCTCTTCCTCTAACCTTGTTTTATTATTGGTTTGTGGGCTACGTTTGATGGCAATAATGATATCTTTGTGATGATCTCATCATTCTCTAACTTTGACTTGTCAAAGATGATCTCATCATTCTCTAACTTTGACTTGTTTTGACAAATATTTCTTTTTTTGGATGTCTTCATCTATGTTTGAAACTTCTGCTTTCTTCCCATTCAAAATTCTGTAGTGATAGAATTTCTTCCCTTCACATTTGTGATCTTGGGTCCATTTTCACCACATTTGTGACGAATGTTTTCCGTAGCCTTTTTAGAATTGTAATAATTAGCTATCATATTGTGTTGGAAGAGTAACTATTTGTCTTCTCTATTGGATTAAAGGATAGCTTACATTGATCAAGAATCTTTCCTTTGATCATTTTGTTTGTACTTCTAACTTTGTGTCTTTGGGTCTCCATAATCTAAGTTCTTTGTGTATATTGAGCTTCAATCTTGCAACGTACATTTCTAACATTTTGATTTCCAAGATATGAGACTCGAGTTGCAATTACTTTCCTTTCATTCATATATTCTTCTGATGATTGTGTCACATGGATATGTTTACTTTGCTTAGCGTTGGGAGCTTTGTGTACAAATTGTAAATTTTTGGTGCTATCAAGAGGCTGTGAAATTGTTGGCTATGATTTGGCTCCAACTTGTGCCCATTACTTTTGTCCTCGTTCTATGTCATGTGCACACAATCGTGCAGTCTCGTCTTCAACCTTCACCTCCTCACTTGACTACTAACAATCCAATCCCTACAACCATGTCAGATAATGCACATACACAATTGCACAACAATGTAGAGAGAGAAGAGAGAGATTGTACTTGGTATATGACTAAAGTGCAAATGTGAGGGAGGCAGTGCACTATTTAATTAAGACATCACTTAATGACCTAAGTAGTATTATTTATGCAATGTGACTTAATTCCTTCTGTGAAATATGTTGTTATGGAGGAGAAAATTGTCTGAGGAGGGTGCTTTAAATGGTTTTGTAAAAAATGCAACATTATAGAGTATAGTGATTCATAGACTAGGGTCAAAGCCCAGCTCTATGGCATTTCTAGGTGTATGATGGTATATAAACTATGCTACTGAAGATAGGAGATGCAAAAGAACAACACCCAGAGGAAGTGTTCTGTAAGAAAGTCATGCTGACATGTTCTCAGAGCTAGGGAGAAGAGCACAAAAAAATGGACAAGGAAGCTGTAGCAATATGCAGGAAAAACTTGAAGAAGGTGTGTATAGATCTTACAGTTGCATTGGAGATCCACCACAAAGTCTCGTGTTTGAACTTTGTATATGCAGAAGGTATTTATTTAGATGCAAATGCTATGGAGGACAAGAAGAACAAGAAGAGCATGGAGCCTCTTGAATGATAGAACCAATACTGTGAGGATATTGATCATATTTTATATTTAAATATTAGGATTTTATCACAGGTTGTGAATTCCTTATCAACTGAGAGGAATTGAAGTGATCATGAATTCTGCCATTTGGTGAAGTACAGTGGATTGGCAATAAAGAAGTCTGAGGATCTCCAACACCGAGAGCAAGTATTTTGTATGAAGTACAGTGGATTGGCAATAAAGAAGTCTGAGGATCTCCAACACCGAGAGCAAGTATTTTGTAAGAAATTCAAGCTGACATGTTCTCCAGCTAGGGAGAAGAGCACAAAAAATGGACAAGGAAGCTGCAGCAGTATATGCAGGAAAACCTTGAAGAAGGTGTGTATAGATCTTACAGTTGCATTGGAGATCCACCACAAAGTCTCGTATTTGTATATGCAGAAGGTATTTATTTAGATGCAAATGCTATGGAGGACAAGAAGAACAAGAAGAACTTGGAGCCACTTGAATGATAGAACTAATACTGTGAGGATATTGATTATATTTTATATTTAAATATTAGGATTTTATCACAGGTTGTGAATTCCTTATCAACTGAGAGGAATTGGAGTGATCATGAATTCTGCCATTTGGTGAAGTACAGTGGATTGGCAATAAAGAAGTCTGAGGATCTTGTATTTGTGCTTTCCATCCCGCCCCTTTGTCTCATAAGAGCTTAGGTTACAAGAAAGTCCTAATAGGATGTGGGATGTGAAGCTAGAGTTAGCCAACTTGGTCTATTCTTAATCTTCCAATATTGCTGGCACCCCATAAGTATTTAATGACGTTTAAAATTTACTAATGATATAATGATGAAGGTGAAGACACAAATGCATTGATGATATTTGGACTGACTGATTAGAAGTAGACTCCTACCAGTGGAGAATCTGCATCGGTGTCTATTCTTTATATTCTGATATTTGTGCACCTTGCACCTAAAATATTTAATGATGTGGAAAATTCAGTTTCGATTTGAAGATGAAGATGAGGAAATGAATGCAGCATTTGATGATATGTAAAACTGATTGATAGTAAGTAGTGTGGTGAGGCACCATATTGTGTGTTAATTATCAATGATGTCATAATATTAATGGAAATCAAATTTATTGGTTTTTATTTCCAAAACATTGAATATTATTATGACTATTTTTACTTGTAGTTATTTGTTTTTAATATCTACTTTTCTATTTACTTTAATACTGTATCGATTTTTTCGTAAAATTTTTGATGTAATGGTTTTTGTATCCATTCTATATATATATCATCCTCCTACCTTAGTTTTGAGTCAAATCTCTAAGAATTTGTTTTCTATAGCCTTTAGGGATGGTAGTGGAAGTTTGTCGATAGTGGAGTTATGTGTATCTGCTATATTTCAAGATGGTGATTTCAGAGCTTGTTTTATGGAATGTAGTTCCTTGGGTTGTGCCTCGCAACTAATCATGTTTCTCTATCAGTACTAAGTAGTTACCTCCAATCGGCTTATTTATCAAGTAGATCTGCTTAGTAGTAATCGGTATCTCAAGAAGGCATTTTCTTGACTTTTATCTATTAGATCATTTCTTGGGGGGAGGGGGAGCATGAGTCTGATTGCAGGGAATATCCCTTCAAGGCATAAAGTTAGGTACATTACCTGAAGGATGTCTTTCTGTTTTTACATGTGTAGGTTATGGCGTTGGAGCTTGGGATGTACAATATTCGTGTTAATGCTGTAGCGCCAGGACTCTTTAGATCTGAAATTACTGCAGGCCTAATGGAGAAAGATTGGTTGAACACCGTGGCAAGAAAGATTGTCCCTCTACAAACATGGGGAGACATAGAGCCAACATTGACTTCTACCCTCCATCTATTAGCTAGTGACACCTCTGCATATACAACAGGAAATGTAATTATTGTTGACTTGGGCCAGTCTATACCAGGTGTCCCTCTGTATTCTTCCCTTTGATACATTTCTAAATTTGTCAATTTTGTCCGTCTCATGCAATAAGAGCATTGTCTAGGCAAAGTGGCATCTTCACAAATATTGCCTGTAGTTCCACTGAGGCATGAGTTTGCCAATATTGTGCACATGTCTAATGGCATCTTCAAGTGATTCTCTCCACGAATTTATCAATTTGTTAATGGCTCATCAGATGTACAGTCCACGCGGGACATTTCTCTTCATAACACTGTTCATCATCAATGCATTTTTAATCTCAAAAGGGAACATGTACTATGTGCAAATGGTTGATTCTCACATCATTGAGTACCTTCGCATTTTCCACAAATTAATTTTCAAGTGGAAGGCCTTTACTAAATCCTGGGTCACTTCCGAATTACCATTTGGAAAATACATGGTTGATGTTATTCGTGATGTCTCGGCAGGCTTTATAGGATCTTAATTCTCCTACAGATTTGAAGGTAAATTCAGTAGTCTCCTGTGGTGTATTTCACTTTCTGCTGGAAATATTTTGTAAAACAAGGTTAATCGGAATAGGCAGAAATCTATCCTTAATGATAAGAATGGTACTCATTAAATATTCAGTGGATTATAAAGAGCTCTGAGTATCACACATTATCAGAGTTTACAAGTAAGGCTTATTGCAATTTGATTTGATGAGGATAAACGGAATAAATTTGTTTCAAATGTTTTTGCTTTCACCAGGATGTGATGTTAGATTTGTCTCACAGTTATGTTTTAATAAGAAAATAAACAATAGAAAGTTAAATTCACTATAATAGAAAATTATAGTGAAGAAGCCATTTTATTTGCTAGAATGTAGGGAGTCAGATATGTCTTGATCGCGTTAACCACATGGAGAACAGTAGCTCTCTTTAAGACACGAGGTCATAATTCTATTGACTGGTAGGATGATCTTCTATGCTTGTTGAACAAGAGATATAAAGTCCGTTGATGATCAGATATTTGTGACTGATTCATATTTCACACAATTGATATCATTATATCATATACGATCAAATTTTGCAGCAACAGGTTACATATAAAGTTCATAATCTTGCAATTGATTCTGTTGCTCGCTATGGATGATCAGCAGTTGGTAGATCAGGGATTGCAACTATTTTTTTCTACGGATATTATTTTGTTTGCAACTATTTTTTTTCTACGGATTGCAATTGACCATGTCTGAGTGAATGGACAAGTGAATGTTGTAATGAACTTGTGCTCAGTTGATGGTCAAGTTTAAGTTTTATATAGATGGATACTTTATTAGACCCTACTCTTTGAATCTGATTGCAAATAATGCAATAGCATGGCTTAGAATTCTTTTAGCTTCTTGAGTGTGATTATGTTCATGGAACATATTAAGCAATTGTTGTTGTGATGAGCGAAGTCCACTGAGGAGGCCTCTGGCTTAGAATTCCTTTAGCTTCTTGAGAGTGATGATGTTCATAGAACATATTAAGCAATTGTTGTTGTGATGAGCTAGTCCAGTCCACTGATGCCCTTGGATTTATATATGTCATGTTGAAGATGCTTGTAGGTAGAGGAGTTACACATCTTATTCATAGTATCTTGCAAGCAATTTTTATGACTATTGGAAGTTTTGTAATTTAATTTGAGAAAATTCCTCTTAAGGTAAGTTGATATAATGACGAGCAAATGGAAGGCTTCTCATAATAAAGTTTTGATAAATATGTTGGTAAGTTATCAAGTTGTCATTTTGATAAATAAGTTGCATAGTATCTTGCTAGCAATTTTTATTAGTATTGAAAGTTTTGTAATCTAATTTGAGAAAATTCCTCTAAGGTAAGTTGATATAATGATGAGCAAATGGAAGGCTTCTCATAATAAAGTTTTGATAAATATGTTGGTAAGTTATTAAGTTGTCATTTTGATAAATAAGTTGGTAAGTTAAGTTTTTGGTAATAGTGATGGTTTTCCTATTTTTAAGAAGGTATGCTATGCTATGCTAACGATAAGGGATGTTATGTTATGATAATAGCGATAAGGGATGTTATGTTATGATAATAGTGATGGTTTTTGTATTTTTAACGAGGAATGCTATGCTATGCTAATAGTGATGGTTTCTAGAGTTTTAACATTGATGAAAATATTTAATATGTTGCAATGAGATGGAAAGCTATTCATAATATTGGGGTTAAGGTTGATTCCCCAAGTTTGATGACATGTGCATTTATGAATTTGACTCATGAATGAAATGAGAAGAACATTGATTTTTGAGACTAATGAATCTTAATAATGTTCATTCCTCAAACTTAACAGTAAGTGCATTTTTGAATTTGACTCGTGAATGAAATGAGAAGAACACAGACTTCTGATACATGAGTCGTAACAATTGGTTTGGAGGTCAGTAGCATTCCTATACATATTGTGAATTTTAATTGTGGTTGAGTGGTTCTTCCACTCTTTTGCAACGATAGTTATATGTGACTAGGTGTGAAGTTAGGTAGTCCTTTCATAATTGACTTTGTTTATGAATGGTAAGTGTAGTTGGACGTTGCTTAAAAACTATCAACAAGGTAAAAATTAAGATTAATTAAGATTAGTTCTTGGGTCATGGTTATGGACTTGTGGTTGGATTATGTCGTTACAGGATTGTTGATTATGTGATGCAAAAGACAATATTGGGAATAATGTTACCAGATTTGTGAATTGGGTAATTTGTTGATGTGCGTATTGTTGTTAAATTCATGTAAGCATTGTTGATAATTAGTGCATCAAGTATTCCAAATCATTATGGCAATTTGTAATTTGCTTTTCTGAATGTGAAGGGGCACAACATCCATGGTATGTTAATACCTCCATCTATTATATTGAGTGAGAGGTTGGGTTTTTAATCTAATATTTATACTTGTCTAACAATTTCTGTTTTGGAGTGGCCTTGTTATCCTCAATTTATGTATATGTTGATTAACTATATTCTCATGGAAGTTGCCAATGAATGTTGGAGTGAACAAATGGATTTGCGCTACTGCACACAATGCAAATGCATGGATGGAATACCATACAAACACACATTTTACTAAAAGAGGAAGAGAGTAGAGTTGCCACAAGCCAGTGGTCGACTCGATCCTCTAATATACATACAATGAGTAAACCTCCATGGCATGCGTTTGACGACTAGCTTGATAAGTCGACTCACTTGCAAGGCCTGATAGACACGAGCCACAATTGGTCAGCGCCGTCTGACTCTCGTAGTGGTTGAGGTTGTCCCACTCGGGTGAAAACACAACGCTATTCCATGGCAAACCTTTGACTGCACGACCCTTGACCAAACTTGATGTTTGCATGATGTCACCAGTGCATGTGGCCTCCTCCAGGAGTGCCATGTGTCACTTGAAAATGGCCCACTTGGGCCCTCAAAACAATTGTTTTCATGTGCCATGTGGCATGCCATTGTGGCGCCATGTCACCCCTTTGCTCACATCATTCACTATGTGACCATGGTCCCCACCAAACTTTCGACCCTTTCAAATGACAATTTCTTGTTAGAAACAAATTTGGGAACTGGTTGGCTCGCTTGACCCTGACTAGCTCACTTGGTTCCATCGAACGATGGATATGATGTGGGGCAATCAACGATGTAAATTGAAATGCGCAACCCCCAATTAATATTTTGACACCAGGTAAGGCTTACAAGTAAGGCTTATGGCAATTTGATTTGACAAGGATAAACAAAATAAATTTGTTTCAAATGTTTTTGCAAGAACTAGGATGTGATGGTAGATTTCTCTCACAGTTATGTTTTAATAAGAAAATAAACAATAGAAAGCTAAATTTTTTGATGGATGGATTAGCTGGAAGAAACCATTTTATTTGCTAGAATGTAGGGAGATGTATATGTCTTGATTGCGTTAACGGCATGGAGAACAATAACTCTCTTTAAGACACAAGGTTATAGTTCTACTGACTGGTATGATGTTCTTTTATATATTTGTTGAACGGGAGAACAATATAAAGTACATTGATGATCAATTTTTTGTGATTCATATTTCACACAATTGATATCATTATATCACATACAGTGAAATTTTTCAGCAACGAGTTACACAAAAAGTTCATAATCTTAAAATTGATTATGTTGCTCGCGATTGATGATCACCAGTTGGTAGATCAGGGATTGCGACTGGACTACTTATGCTCATAATTATCATTATTTTGTTTGCTACTATTTTTTTTATGGATTGCAATTGACCATGTTTGATTGAATGACCCTCAAAACAATTGTTTTCGTGTGCCACGTGGCATGCCACTGTGGTGCCATGTTGTTGGACATTGGATAAACCAATGATCCCTATGTGTTTCACGGCATGGGCTAACCGCATCTCGTGGATCCTTATCTCTGGCAAAACCCGAAGGTATTAGTCGATTGTTGTTGACTAACACCTGTGGGTTTTGGTCTAATGACAATCATGATTCCCAACAAGTGGTATCACAACGCAGTTCATGAGTTCGATACACCCCGACTTGCGTTGGGGTGAGATTATTGGACATTGGATAAACCAATGCTCTCTGTGTGTTTCACAACATGGACTAACTGCCTCTCGTGGATCCTTATCTTTGGCGATGTGATCGTTGTTGACTAACACTTGCGGGTTTTGGTCTAACGACAATTGTGATTCCCAACACATTACCCCTTCACTCACATCTTTCACCATTTGTCCATGGTCTCCACCAAACTTTCGGTCCTTTCAATTGACAATTACTCGTTATAAACAAATTTGGGACTTGACCGACTCACTCGACTTTGACTAGATCACATGATTCCCAAACAATGAATATGATGTGGGGCAATCAACGATGTAAATTGAAATGCGGAACCCCCAATTAATATTTCGGCATGGGGTTCTAACTTGCCCCTCTGACCACTCCCAACCCACGGGAAAATCAACAACTAATAGTAAATGTGGACCCCCTCCCTTCTAGTGAATATAATTTCCTAAGCTCGTAGATCCTTTTCCAACGCTCCTCATGCGCTCCTCCAAGAAGAAGTCCAATCCCCGCATTACTGTGCAATTCCTTTTTTATTTTTTTCATGGGTGTCTCTTCATGCTCTTGGAAGTTTCTTCTATTTTTTCTTGATAATTGCCCATAAATTAAACAGTGGTGCTAGTGGGCTCCACACAAGCTTATTTTACCTCCTCTTTAGATAATGGATATGTGGTCCCACTCTTTAGGCCATTACCTAAGAATATATTTATTTAAATTTAAAAGTGCCATTATATTATAAGAACCAAGAGAAGTCCACCAAGGATGTCACATAATCAACAAAGGAAAATGGACTAATTAACTAATGCTAATTAACCAACAATTTTTTTTATAGTGAGTTAGAAACCCTAATTAAGTAAATACAAATAGAAGTATGATAGGAACATCACTAAGGCATCATTGTTTTAACTGTTGAATTTACTTGTGCAGAATAGGAGAATTGTGATAGATGTTGAAGAGTGATCCATACCTTAGAAGATCTTGCACATGTAGCTCCATTTTCCCGTAGATTACAATGTAACTAATGCATACTAAAGAGAGACACCCTAGTGCCCTCATAAATCAATATAAATCCATTTAAACCTAGGTCTATCAAGCATCGAGAGGGACCAATTTCTTTTAAGTATATATTTTCTTAATAATTTGATTCCATGGTGTATTTGTTCTTTTATATTAAATGATGAAAGGAATTATACTTTAAGAAATCTGCTCCCTCTTGGTTCTTGAGAAATTTGAGTTTAAGATGGATTTGTGGTGGTTTAACTTTTTATAAGTTGTACATATGAAGTGATTTATTTTTTGACGTCACGTAATGTAATATAACATTATGTCACATCTACCCTTGGGGTGTAGATCATTGGGCAATAGGGTGCATTGTTAAGGCACTCCTTGTGATGTTGTCAATTTAAACTGTTGATTACCCCTGTGTTATGTAAGGGGCCTCATTGGTATGCTTGGAGGTTATAGTGGTAGTGGTTGGAATTAAGCCCATGCCACGTGAGTACTTGGCCGTCTCGGTGGTTGATTTCATTAGTAAAAAAAATCATTATGTGACATATCTCCTATATTAGGCTAGAGTGCACCTCACTACTGTTCGTGCAAAGATGATACTTTTCTTGCCCTAACTATGATATTGTTTTGCTAGTGTAGGGTTGAAACATTCGAGGTATATATGCTTCTATGCTAACAAAGATATACCTTATGATGAATCAATAAGTGTCTAGGTCCTTGTGGAGGTGATGTAAATTACTGGTGCACGAAGCCAAAGAGCATGGAAGTGGTGGAAGTTCAAGATGTGTTAATTATGAGTGTGTACATACACAATAGGGTTTTTGAGAATGATTTCCAAAAGAGTTCCACAAGGTTCAAGAAAAACTGAATGGCATAAATTGGTTAGTGAATGACCTCAAGGTGTAGGCACATGCTTTGTTATCAATTGGAGGGATTTAATGATAGAAAATAGTTGTATCACATGTTGACTCAGTTTCATTGTCTTTTTAAGATTCTTCTCTGGAGTTTTAGGCCTAAATTGCCTCTCGATCAGGTGTATTGCGGAACACAAACATAATACCTTGCTAGAAACTTGTAATATCTTATAAGAGAATCCATAGGTTTTAGGAAGTTTGATTGATTTTGACTCCGTCAATGGAAACTGAAAATTGATTTGGGAGGATATGGTTTTGTAAAGAATAATCCAAAATGACTAGGGATTGAAACCATGAAATTATGAAAAACACTCTATAAGTGCCTCGAGCGTCAATGAGAACCAAATTAATGCCAAGGTCTAGAGATCAATGAAAACAATGTATTCAAGGATCTTGCCTAAGCTCTAGACATCTCTAAATGGTAACACATTTAGGCTAATGCGGGGGCAAATTATAGTAATGTGTGGCTTTTGCATATATATTAGTAGATAAGGTGAAACTTGTATTAATTGGTGACCATGATAAGTTTAGGGTGATTGGTAGCAGTGTCTCTTGTACCTTGTAGATATAGGAGGATTCAAGGTTTGTCCAACCATTAGAGGGGTAACATTTGCTTGGGTAGGAAGGTTGCACATGTTAAGAGTGTTGGTATAACTTGCGATTGATCTTGTACATAATTGATTCCTGAACTTAAAGAGATGAGGGACAAGGCCTCTATAGGTGAGATAATAAAAATCACTATTCCTCAGTGTGCATGAAATAAGAAGGGAGTATAAATAAGTATGTTGATTGTTAAATATATATTAGATGATGGTAGCTTGAATATATATGCATTATTGTACCGTAGAGGTCACAATGTTAATTCACATGAAGTGTGGACTATGATAGTTTGTATAGTAGCTATTTGTAAATGTATGCACTATATATACGCCTTTTAGAACTTCCCACCTAGTGTTCAAGAGAGGAATTGAAGTGAATTGCTAATATGATGAACACATGTTTATTGATAGTCCTTCGATTCCTTGTGATGGATAATAGTAAGCCTTGAATATAGAACTGATGATAGCATGGTCCATTATGAGGTTGTTGATTGATGGACATTCTAGTGAAAGTGATTGCTAGGGTGGCTAATTCTTTCAAAGTGATGAATGTAGTTATTATTATGCTACAAGTGTATTGATGTGGTAAGGTTGGTCCCACATATTTGTGATTGTTTATATTAAGACATAATATCCTTTTTTGGCTCGAGTATAGAGGAAAATTAGCCTCAATTGTTTTTCCATTTAGTATTTGGTCAATCCATATTGAAAGCTCCTTCATTTCTTTATTAAGAAAGGGTTGTAACTTTACCAATTCTTTCTTGAAGGTATCAATAATGTTGTTAATGATATAAAAAATATAATTATTATAAAATACTATATTACAAAGATGCATGCACATCTTAACAACAATGGCAGTTATAAGAAGCTAAGAAACAACCCTATCTCCAAAGTAATCAAAGAGGTTAAGAAAATACTTAAGGAATCCAATCTTGATGAAATGATCATAATAAAATTGACGTTCAGTGCCAAGATCACACTAGAATCTATGGATTACCCATGATATACATGGAAATAGTAACAATAAGGCCTATTGTTAACACCATAGGTTCCCTAACATATGAACTTACTAAATATGTTGCCAAAATCCTTAGCCCATTAGTTGGTAACATTGATTCATATGTTAAAGACTAGTTTCATTTTGTAAATGTAATAAAGGATGATAAAATAAGCCATAATGAATTGATAATTAACTTTGATGTTGTTTAGCTTTTCACCAAGATTCCCCTAGATGAAGTTGTTCAACTAGCCAAGGAGGCAACATATTTGGATACAACCAAACTTGCTTCCAAGGATAATTTATGTCTTGGATATACTCTCTTTAGCTTCCAAGGATAATTTATGAGCAAATCACTGAGGTGGTAGATCACCCTTTTTTGCCGATGTTGCGAAACCTTTTATGGAAAATTTGAGAGAATTTCCTTGGACTCCTATCCTCTTAAACCAACTTGGTGGAAGAGATTTGTAAATGATACCAATGTAAAGTGGTCTCACAGGATGAGGAGCTCAAGAAGTTTTTGGACCATCTTAATGGAATCTCAATGGACATACAATTTATTATGGAGCGTGAAGACAATATGAATATTCCCTTCCTTCATGTCCTCATGACTAGAAGAAATGGAACTTTAGGACATCAAGTATTCAGAAAGAAAACCCACATATAAAGCTACCTACACGTGGATTCCCAACATCACCCCTTACAAAGGATTGGTGTATTAAGCACCTTAGCTACTAGAGTTGCAAGGATTTCAAACTCGGAACGTTTTGGACAAGAATTAAATCACCTACTTAGTGTGTTTAGAAGTATTGGTTATTATGATAAAGACATTGAGAAAACACTGGTACAAGATAAAAGAAAGTCTTTAAACAACACCCGACCTCCTGATAACACTAGTAGGAAATCTTATTTACCCTATATAAAAGGTGTTACTGATAGGATCTCTAGGGTACTAAAATAAAATATTTTAAGCTATTTTAAACCCATTATGATGGTAAAAAAAAGAATGATTCCTATTAAATACAATATTGGCGATCAACAACAAAAAGGAGTTTACAATATTTCCTGCTCTTGTGGAAAGTACTTTAAAACCAGGATTAGGGTACATAGAGATGATATCAAACATGAGCATACTCGTTCTTCTTCCTTTGTTGAACACTCTACCAAAACCAACGAAAATATATTTTTACAAGACACTAAATTTATAGCCAAGGAGAATCATTACTACAAGCAACATGTTAGAGAGGCCCTAGAAATTTTCAAGAACCTTGATAACTTAAATAGGGATGGAGTCTTGAAGTCAGTGGAACCTTTAATCAATCAATTTAGATCCTCTCGGAGCTAATCATTAGAGAAATTTCGAGGTCTAAAATGGGCCTCCTCAGGAATATTATAAAATAATAATGGAAATAATAAAATAAAATTAGATTACATCATCAAATTTTAGAGGGAATAATAAACTATTTTTTCAAGTTGTATTTTCAATTTATTTCCCTATGGTTCTACTCAAATTTTGAGCGGGAGCATTCGTTGGATGCAGAATTTAATTCTTAATCCAAGGAGTACCCATGTTGCATACTTTTGATGGACCCTGCTACACGAAAAATGAGAAATACATGAAAAAGTGTGATTGCAATAATGTTTTTTTCATGTATTTCTCATTTTTTTTGTGTAGCAGGCTCCATCAAAAGTATGCAACATGGGTACTCCCTAGATGAGGAATTAAATTCTACATCCAATGATTTTTTTTTTTTTTTTGTTCACACAAGTTCGGTTATGATATATTTATTTGAAAAAAGGGGAGGAAGGGACTTCCTCGTTACAAACACACTCCTATCAATTTACAAAACAAATTTAAATGCTGGGAGTGCGGTATTGCTAGAGTTCTGCTAGTACTGCTACTTCTTACATGCCTTTCGGAGATGGAGACAATCGCATTTATGCTATACTGTCTTACGAAATAATCAAGCAAGAGAATGCATTTCTTTTTCATAATAAACTAGATTAACACCTAATAACCGGCAAACAAGACTGAGAGGCCCTATGAGGGAGAAAATTCATTTATTGACTGTGTTTTCGCTTTCTCTATGGCCGATCCATTGATCCATAGAGTTGGATCCATGCTCAGACCTTATGATGAGGATTTTCTGCAGATAGTTGATAGTTCCTTCAAGGTGATTGCAACGATTTTTCACCTCCCTTAACTCATTGTTGCATGTGGTCCATTGTTGTTAAAGAAGGGCCATTTCCTCTTTAGTGTGCACCTTGTTCTGTAACATCTGATTCTTCAGATACTCTATTACCACTTTGTGTGATTTTAAAAACGCACAAGGGTGGCCCTTATCATCAGAAGGATCCATGTTCTTATGGTGAGAGGGAGAGGAGGAGTGTCTGCCTTTTTCCTGAGAAGCAAATAGCGCTGTTTTGAAAGTGTCTGCTGTGGAGCCTTGGGAATGATAGGAGAGTCTGGCTGGTATTATGAGATGACTTCTTTCCAATAAGGAGATTCTTGGAGCATTGAGATATTTTGCCTCTAAGGCAGCGTTCCACCAACATCTTTCTCTGGTGAGAAACCTCTAGGCAATCTTGATTCCTAGAGCCAAATTCATTGTTCCAGGAGTTCTAATGGATAGGCCTCCATTCTTGTAATGAGCAGTGACTTGGGTCCAATTGACAAGGCTGAATTTTTTTGTTTCAGATTTTCCTCCCTGCCATAGAAAGATTCTAATGATGATTTCGATTTGCTTATGTATGCTTACTGGTGCTGCAATTAACGCAAACTGATATAGGTGCAACGCTAAAATAATTGATTTAATGAGAGTGATTCTCCCTGCTTGGTTCAACCATATCATTCCCCATGCTTGGATTTTACTTTTCATTTTCTCGGCATACTAACTCCAAATCTCAGTCTTTAGATTTTTCTTGGTGATTGACAACCCTAGATGTTGGAAGTGGCTCCAATTTGTCTGGAAAGGAATTTCCAGAATTTGTGACATTCGTTGGAGTGTTCTTGGAGGGGTGTTCCAGCCATATAAACAACTTTTCCCGTTGTAAATCAGCCCTCCCGAGACATCCATGACATTGTCCAAAACAGATTAAAGTATTCTTGCAACTATACAGGATGCTCCTCCCATGAGAAAGGTGTCGTCTGCAAATAAGGAATGATTGATACTTTTGGTGTCTCTGCTTATGGCTAGGCCTATCAAGGAAGAATTTCTTCGGATGTGCTCCAGCTTTCTACTTAGAGATTCAACCATTAGAATGTAGAGGAAGGGAGACAAGGGGCAGCCTTGTCTGAGCCCTCTAGAGCTTTGGAAGTAATCACATGGTCTACCGTTTACAAGTGGGGCAGTCCATGGTCCAATGGTGTAGGCCTTGATAGTGCCTATAAAGTCACCAGAGAAGCCAAATCTATTGAGAACAAAAGCAAGGTATGAGAGGTCGACTCTATCAAAGGCATTGGCCATGTCCATTTTTAAGATGAATCCTTGTTCATTGCGGGAGAAGCTTGAGTGGAGGGCCTCTTGGACAAGGATGATATTGTTAACAATTTGACGGTTTGGGACAAAGCCTCCCTGGTTTTCAGAGATGAGGGAGTGGAGGAGTGGTTTGAGTCTTCCAGCTAAGATTTTAGAGATGATTTTGTAGGAAACATTGCATAGGGAGATAGGGCGAAATCTATTGAGAGAAGAAGGACAATGATCTTTTGGAATGAGGGCAAGAAAGATAGAATTTGTGAATCCTCCCACCTTTTTCTTTCTGATGTCATATCTTATCATTTTTAATAGATCCTTTTTTATTACATGTCATAAGGTACGGTAAAAAGAGACAGGGAAGCCATCCGGGCCCAGGGCCTTTTCTAGATGAAAGTACCATACAATTGTCATTACTTCTTTTTCAGAGACTCATCAATTAATTTTGGGATATGCATTAAAAATTCATCTGGGTTTGCCTGGCTGTCCACAACTGTTAGAAGAGTTTTAAAATGCCGGAAAACTTCTTTTTTGATGTCTTCTTGCCCCTTTATTTCGGTCCCTCCTTCTCCCATGATTTTTTCTATATTATTTTTTATCATTCTTGTTTTGGCTGAATTGTGGAAAAAGGCAATATTTTTGTCCCCGGCTTGTATCCATAGCTACCTAGACTTCAAACTCCAGGTTTCCTCCTCTTGTTTGATGTTCCTATAAATTTTCCAACGGATCTCTTTTTCCTTTACTTGGCTTTCAACTGTATTGTCCATGTTTTCCATCTCCTCTTGTATTTTTGCTAACTCTTGTTGCAACTCTTCTTTTTCTCTTTGCGGTTCCTTATAATTGGCCTTTGCCTAATCTTTTAATCTTGCTTTGATGCTCTTTAGTTTTGTTTCCCATATGAAGTTGAGTGAACCATTAATTTTTTGTTTCCACATTTTTTCAACCTCTTGCTTTACCTCTTCATGGATGCTCCATAACTGATTATATTTGAAGGGAAGAGGCCCAAAGTTTTCAGCTGCTCCAAGTTCAGTGGAGACCGGTTTGTGGTTCGAGGCTGCTAATGGTATGATTTTGGAGGAGACTTTACTGAAGCTGGCCACCATGCTGTCCCTAATGAGTATTTTGTCCAACCTTTCTTTGATGTTGGCCTTCCCTAGTCTCTTGTTATCCCAAGTATATTTTCCATTTTTGGGAGAAATGTCCAAAATATTGCACTGCTCAATGATTTCTTCAAGGGCATCTCTGGATGGATCTCGCTGAAAGAGACCACCTCTTTTTTCCTTTGGATTAAGAATGAGATTTAAGTCTCCTCCAAGGATAAGCTTCTCTTCTTGGTCTTCCTTTGTTGTTTCTTTTAAAGTTTTCCAACAAATTTCTTTATCCCTATAGTGGTTTGGGGAATAAATGTTATATATGCTTATCTTTTTTCCCATGGCTGCACTTTCCAGATTTGTTTTGATCCAGTGGGATTTCATTGTTGAGTTCTGCATTTTTTATTTTCCTTTTTGCCAAAGGGTGCATATCCCTCTGGATGCTCCATTTTCTGAAATAAATTTTCCTTCATAATTGTTTATTTTTTCTGTGATACTGTCCATATCTTGGATGCTGATTTTTGTCTCTTGGATAAGGAGGATGTCTGATTTTTATTTATTGATCAGGTCTTTGATGAGATTTATCTTGGAGGGATGACCCAACCCCCTTCAGTTCCAAGAGACTATTATCATTATTTGTTGGGGATTGAGGATGAGGGACCTTTCCCTCTGTGGGCCTGTTGGGATTTTTCCTTGCTCTTGTTTCCTTTATTGAGGTAGCTCTCCATTGGCTGTTGTGTTCCCAAGGTGAGGTCCTTCACGACTTCCTCATCTCTTAATTATTTATTTGACTTCCTTCCTACTTTCTTTGAATGTTCAACATATAATAGGGATTCCTTGGACCAATTTCTTGTTAGAATCTGATCTGAGGAGTGGGGAGGGGGGCCAGAGAGGATAGGGGGGCCTCCAAGAGGGGAGGGTTGGAGGAAAAGAAGCCCTGAGGGGGAGGGGAGCCTAGGGGAGGAGAGGAGAGTTCAAAGGTGTTTTGGGGAATGAAGGAGGGGGAGAGGGGAGGGTTGTGGGGGTCGGGTGGATTGGAGAGGGGCTCAAAAGGGTTGGATCCTAGGATGGGGGAGGTTTCGGGGATGGAGGAGGAGGGATGAGCAGAGGATATGTGGGAAGGGGAGGCAGGATCAGATGGAGGAGGCGGAGGGGGTGCAAGCTAATATTTGTTTGCAATATTTTTTTTTAACTTGTTCCCATTTTGGATCTTGACTTTATTC
Source organism: Pinus albicaulis (assembly GCA_034641835.2). Lineage (NCBI taxonomy): Eukaryota > Viridiplantae > Streptophyta > Pinopsida > Pinales > Pinaceae > Pinus > Pinus albicaulis. Next base: position 117,614,559 of record CM076577.1, on the reverse strand, counting down.
TGTTTTCTTATGATTATCTTTTTTTTTTCCTACATCTATTAGTGAAATGACCATATTCGTGACATACCTTGCACTTGAAGGGTATTTGATCATAGCCCAGTTGCTCAGAATGTGCGTCCAATTATTGACCTTGAGCTTGATGGCTTCCGACAGTCCTTCTCCTAGGTCAACTTCGACACAGATCCTTATGCATGCCTGCATATTATCCTTTGGTTCACTTCTGTCGATGTACTTTATGACAACATTCCTTATTGCTTGAACCAAATCATCTCCCTAGCAGTGCAGGGGAAGATGAGGCAGTCTGACCCAGACCAAAACTGCATTAGGGGCATCCAGTTCCAGATCGAAATCCGGCGTCCATCTGTTTCAATATAAACCTCTGGCGTCCATCAAGTATGGACCGCTTCTGAAGATTAGATCGCGGTCATCCTTGGATTAGAAGTGGAAGGTATAGTAACCTCTGCCAAAAAATCAAATGGAGATCTTGCCCTATGTGACTTGTGCCCAGTTTCGTTCTACCCATTTTTGAATGGTCTTGGGGGAGGGCCATAACCAAGTAAACTACCCAACCAACCCTTTTTTAGACAATGATATTGCTACTCTCCGTGGAAAATTTGGAGGCAGGTTGATCTCGGGGATTGCTTCAAGTTTTTTTACAAATTTGGAGATTGCAGGTCTGTTTCTTTGAGGGCCCATTGAGGCGATTAAAGAAGCGAAAGCAGCGGCAGCCACATCAGGCTGAGCGTGGAGAGAAGAGGCAAGGCCATCGCTAGAAGGGGCCTCTCCTGGATCAGGCTCCGGGTGAGCCATGGCTGCTGGAGGCCCAGGCACTGCGATCAGGGAGCCGCTAGGTCAAGCAACGCGAGCTCACAACGACAACGTGCTTTCCAAAACCTACATCCAATGATTGCTCTTGCTTGAAATTTGAGTAAAACCATAGGGAGATAAGTTGAAAATACGAGTTGAATTATATATATATATATATATATATATATATATATATATTTTTTTTTTTTTATATTTTATATTTTTTAATATTTTTACCTTATTATTCCAAAAATGGTGAACCATCCCCCATGGTTGACATCATCATCTTTAATCCTACTGGTTCTTATAAAATTTTTGGTTGTACATTTTTTTTTTGATGCCCATTTTTTGCCTCAAAATTTCTCTAATCCCTGATTGTTTTCTCCTTACCTACCCCTTTTTCTTTCGTTCCTCCTCTTTTATACCTCTATTTTTATCTCTTTGTGCTTTCTCTGAGTTTGTATTTCCCTTCCCTTATTGTATTTCTTGGTTTCTCCTCCTTTGTTCCTTACCTTTTAGTTAGTCCCTCCAATTTATTTTCTTTTCCCCTTTCCCTCCGTGTCCTCTCCTTCTCTTCTTGCTTCTTTCACTCTCCCCCTTACCTTTACCCCTCCATTCTCCTACCTTACTTTTATTTTTTCTCCCCTCTCTTGTCCCCTTGCTTGTGTCCTTTCTGTCCCATTTTCATTTCCTTCTCTCTCTACCTTTCCTCTCCTTATCTCATGTGTATCTTCTTTTTCTATTGCCCTTTATTTTTCCCTTCCTTCTTATTCATCTCCTATCTCTCCTCCCATCTCTCCCCTGTTTATTTTGCGTCCCATCTCTTATTCACCTTGCCTTCTTTCCTTCTTGCTTCCCTTGCACACTATCCTTCTCCTTTTGTTCCTTTTCTTACACTCTCTTTATGCTCATGCCTGAGCATTATTCATTTTGATTTTATCATTTGGCCTTGTTTTAGCATTTAGTTAGGATCATCAAACTATTTTATTCTTCATGTTATCTTATTAATGATTAACACTTCATCTCATTTTTATTAATTTTTGAATAATATTAATACTATAATAGAGTATTACTATTATTATTAACTAATAATAACAATACTAGTGTTTTTAATACTAGTATTATTAATAACTATTATTAATTGATAGTTATTATTATTGCTATATATTAGTATTAATAATAATGATTAATAATACCATTAAGTGGTTAGGGGTGGTAGGAGGGGGAGGGATTCTCTACAATCCCAGAGGAATAATAGTCAATAAGTATGCTTGGGGATTAGGAAGAAAGTCCAATAATCAGGTAGAGTTATATGGTCTCTACATGGGGTTACTCTTAGCACAAACGAGGGGAATTAGAGACTTCTTAATCCTAGGAGACTCTTTTCTTGTCATAAGGCATCTGTGAGCAAGCTACATTGTTGAAGATACCAAGCTAAATCAAATGCTTCAACGAGCCCAAGGTATTCTCCTGTCATTCACTATCTCTCAGCCCTTTCATATCATAAGGAACTGTTGTAGCCGCTACAACAACACCCAAATTTTTTCGGCATATCCAAAATTTTGGGTCCCCCTCTGCTTGCCTAGCCCATTAGGGTTTTGATCAAGTTTTCAACTAGTTACTCTCCTCACGACCCACCCTATCAAACCTTATTGATATGCCCACTCACACGTTACATGTTGCACCCACACATCATGACATTGAACTTATGATTTCATTAGGGTTTTGAAACTTTGTCGCTTCAACGATGCATTAAAAGTCCCCCATGACTTCAAAACTTATCTTTCTATATTATACATCACATATTAGTGGAGACACTATGTGTGGACAGACAAGACTTCAGTTTGGGTTTTATTATGTTGACCATATTAGGTTTTGGGAGTAACCCTAAATTGGCAAAAGAAAGGTTCCCTTCATGTTTTAACCTAATTTGTATGCTCCTAGGGGCACATTCTTATCGACATTGCACAACATTATGGTAAGAATCATTACATTTCATATTCCCTTAGGTTAATGGTTGGTTCCCCATATTAGCATGTGCATTAGGGTTTCAATAATTGTTGCCTTTTTCAAAACCCTATAGTTGCTCACTGCGTGTGTCTGCCTTTGCCCATCCTAACTCCTGGAGTGAATTAGGGTTTCTGCTCTCATCATTCTAGTAATGCCTTCTCTAACCTGGCATTCTTTATGATGAAAATGGCAGACATATTCTTCATCGCTGACTATGTTGCATGACATTCTAGAAGCGGTAAGATTCACATGTTCATGGTAAAGGGTTCACATGACATTCTGATTGTTGGGATGGTTTATATTCTCTAGGGAATGATTGTTTTAAACTCGAGTCTTTAAGATGTATGCAGTTACAAAGCTTCATCTCAAACAAAAGAGCCATAGTATTTACAATTTTTTTTTTCTAAGTTGGACTAATCTATGAGTATGAAACATAATATACATGTCGGGACAGAGCTCCAGAATTGCTGTACTAGCCAATTCCGGAGGGAGTCCTAATAAAAAAACCAAAAAACTGACCGCCCCTGACGGGGAAACTAGTCCAAAATATGCTACCCACTGTGGGGAAACCAGCTTTGTTTAGTGAATTCCAAGAGTTTGAAAAAAACATCATAACAAACAACTTGCTCAAAAAATGCAACAAAACATAGAAATTGACCAAAACTAGATGAGGAAACCTGTCCTTGCGGTGGTGGTGAGTCATGCTAGGTGTCTTTCTGCGTTGGAGGAGGTTCCTCCATAATGAGACATATCTACTCCTCGGAAGAGTCATCTTCGTTCTTTGACTGTTGGGCTGTAGGCTCAGGTGTCGTTGCTGTGCGAACTAGACAGCTGCCTTTTCTCAGTTCCCCCACCAAGTGCTCAGGGCTCCCGCTACCACTACCTTTACTGCTTGAGGACGGTGAACTGGAATTGATTGGTAGGGCAACGAACTTCCTAGAGTCCTGTGGTGGCACCATGGAGATTGTATATTTCCGTATGCGTTTTCTGGAGCCTAAGCCCATAGAGCTAGGCTGCGCCTCCTGAAATGTGACTGTAATTGTGGCGGTGACCCTTGGTCTATCCAGGAGACTGTCAAAGTGAAAAAGACTTGCATTTTCAGCCAGTGGCGGGGAACGATGCTCATCATGAATGGAGACAGGCGAGCGAGATCTTGCACCTCTTCCTCTCCCACGTCTGCAACACATGCGGTGCCTTCGTGGCATGATGGAGCTGGAGGGTGAGCAAGGGAGATCGGCAGACTGAGGCGAGAGGGGTGAATGTGCACAGTGGTCAAATGGATGGCATTCAGTACAGTTGGGATTTGAAGCAAGCAGATGGCAGAGGTGGAACAATGTCTCTGCGGAGCTTGGAATAGAGGCGAAAGTGAATGACAAAGAATGACTGTAGACAGAGAATGACAAAGACGAAGGGCACGACGCCATTAAAGGAGTGGCATAACGAATTGTAGAGCAGGAGTTAAGACCAAGTGCATGAGTTAAGAATGTTTGATGCGCACAACTGTGGGCGTTAAATGTCGCAGGACAGGCCCTCTGCGTGGCCATGTGGCACACATTGGGCCTGCAACCTTCCTGGACCATTCAATCACCCGCATACGGGATAGTATTTACAAAATTACTTAGAAGCCTCTTTAGAATTTATGAAATCCAATTTTTGCCAAAACTCTCTTGGTTATTTTTGTAACCTCCACCATCTATATTGTATTTCAAATCTTAGTTTGAAAATTGTAAAATTGAAAATGGTTCCACTTGCAAATGATGGGTCATTCAATACACTCACACAACACATGTTGCATCTCTGGTTTTGATCTCACAAAGGTAATGCAACCCATGGGTTTTGATTTCTTTCATAGACACATCGAAGACACATCGAATCACGAAGGTGGTATTTTGAAATTTGAAATACAAGTGTTTGAATGGTTTTATTTCTAAGATTTGAAATGCATATTGGTTTTGGCTCACAGGCTCATCATGAAATCAAGAGAAGCGCCCGCTCATTGGGTAAGAGAAGGTTTCATTAATGCTACCAAGGGTGGCTAAAAGAAACGCACTTGAGACTCTTATTAAGGCGCAGTTAAAAGTATTATTTCCTGCCCATATGATGAAGATATATTTTTTATAAACTATTTCTTGGAGCGTAATGTTATTTTGAGAATGGGCTACGGAGATGTGTAGTGAACCAAAAACCTTGAGAGTTCCATTACATTTATAAGTCGATACTAAGAAGGCACAATAAATGATTGGAATGAGTCCAACCCAAAGCTGTGATAATGAAAGGAACATTTCTGTTTGGGGCTACAAACTATTGTTAAAAATAGTGTCATCTTCTGACCATGATGGCGATACCAAACCTGAATTTGGCAACATGAAATGGACCCAACATAATAGATTATAGTGCTGTGACCTGAGAAAGGATACAATTGTAAGAAGTAGGGTTGTGTCAAATGAAACCGTGTGAATGTGTAGAGGCACTATTCAATGGAAAGAACCAATTAACCAACCATACGGTGGAGAAAAAGGGCATGCAAAGATTAGAGTATGGTGTGCATGGACAAAGCCTTCGTGCAAATGGATGGTGGAAGGGAAACTCAACATTCCATCAAACATGAAATTCTGTACGCTTTGATCGAAGGTAACACCCCAAGTGCCAACACTGAAAGACTGAAGGCCATGAGTCAAAGAAATTTAATATTATTATCAAATACTACGTGTACTTCCTTTTAGATATGGTTGTCATGTAAACACTATTTGTTTTACTTCTGTGGGTGCAATACCTTTAGTTGTGTGGCATAGATGCATGCAAAAGCATTCACCCAGGCAACCAACACACATGTTAAGTCAAATCCATGGAGATTGAATAAAAAAATTATAGCTAAAGGTTCGATAAGGTGTCAATATAAACATAGGAAGCATACACTGGTGGTAGAATCACATTTTTTTAAGAGTTCTATAGACGTCCTTAGAATGCGACCTGTTTATACTGTGACCATGCGACTAACCTAGTCATATCTCTTACCAACAATCTCTAGAGAGTCACACTTTTGATCTGCGACCTCTCCCAAAGTGGCGATATCACAATTGTCAGCCCAAAAAAATGACCAAAATTGTGACCCCTAAGTCGAAAAATCACACCTGAGCTCCCCATCTATAATTCAAAATTACGATCTCGTCTATAATGCCACTGTGTGATCTCCCAAGGTGGCTAAGGCATAAAATCACACTTGGAAAGGTCAGTGGAAAGTGTGACCTCCCTTCTTATGAAATCCTGAGACCCATTATCACCATGTGACTTGCCTTCACCTTGACCTGTTGTGACACATCCTCCCTGTGTGACTTTTGATTCACTCTGAATTCATGACTTTCGACTGTTTGATTTGCATTTGGAACTAGTTAACTATGCACAATGGCAGTGCTACGAAGTGTTATATGGAAATATTGAAAGTTGCATGGTTACCAAGGATGTGACTATGTGCAAGAAGCTAATTAAGCGATAACCAATCGAAAATGAAATATACTTGTAAAATGGATAAAAGATAATGATGATTAACAATCCATCACCGACACTCATGACAACGAACTCTTTCTTTACCCTCAAATTTGTGAAAATTTTGTTACTTAGATTAATTTGTGAAAATTTTGTTACCACAACAACTGATTAGATTTCTCCTATTTGTTAATTACTGAAAAAATTATTTACATTGTTGCAAATATCGAAATCAAATACAATGCAACCTAGACAATATAAAATACTGCGAAAAATACAATGTACTAAAAATAGAAACACACACACAAATACTCCGTTATTTTTGGACAATCATCCCTGTAAAAACGCAACTTGGGAAAACCAGTGTAGAAGTTGAGGGTTTTATTATTATGTAGTAGTAATTTGAGTATAAATCGTTGGATGCCCAAACTAGCTATATGATGCAGAGAAATATTGACAAAAGAGTTAGTGAGAAAATCTCACATTGTCACACGCGATCCAACATTGATCTGGGTTCAGGATGAGCTGCTGTGCGCTATCTCTATGCTATAACTGCGTGAGCCTATGCAGTTATTGTGTCACAACTCAAGGAACTGTGTCACCTTCTCCTTATGATATTCTGCCCACTGGAAAATTGACTCACTGGCCCTCTGGACTCACATCTTGACTTCTGGCACTAGATCTCGTCTGTCTCTTAGCAAAATAGCGGACTCCCTCTGAGGCTCTGCACTACCTCTGCGTGGCACTACGCAGCCTCTCTGTGGTTCTCGATGTCTTCTTTGCCTTGCACTCCACGTATCTAGAAACCTTCCACCGATCTTACTATCTTTGCCCCTCACTGCAACGAAATCACTGGATCTCTCTCTGGAAACTCAACGCTGCTACTATGAGAATTCGATCCCCCAGTAAAATCAATCTCTGCAAATCTCAAGTGTGTTCTCCAAGTGCCCATCGAACTCCTTATAATCTCTCGTTGACATATAAACGGCCAAGATTAGATCTTAATCAGTGGCTCAAATTATCTTAGACTCGATCCACGCATTTATCTAGAAGATTCACACCCGACTTAATTAACACCCTTTAGTTAATAATGTTTCCTAAGTTTAGACTTAGGAAATATTAAAAACTGATTAATTATTTTAATTAAATCACTTCTGGGTGGAATTTCCCCAAATGATTTCTGGGTCTTGGATATTGTACGTGTCATAGTCTCTTTGCAAAATCTCGAGGCTAGAGCACATACGATGCTACAAAAATCAACACTCCCTCTTAGCGAGGAATGTGCACTAGTACTGTTGCACTCTTGATAGCAATACTATGAATTTTTACCACCTCTTGCTGCACTGCTGATGTCTGGCCTCACTACCCACCAACTACTATGGAACTCCCATTCTGCACTACATCTGTGCTGTTGCTGACTATGCATACTGCAGCGAACAGTTGCATTTGTGCCGCTGCTGACTATGCATACTACAACCAACTATTGCGTCTACACTGTAACTTTGTTGCTGCTACCACTGCAACATCTGCAACTGTCTCTCATCTTCTGATTCTACAATTGAGAGATGTCCATCATACTAAACCAACTATGTTTAGTCTGATGCATCTGTCACTCGAGTCTATACTATTGTTAGTCTCTGCGCTGTCACTGAAGCCTCTGCGCTACTGCTGACTCTGCACTATGTTGATGCACTATTGCCAACTCTGCTCTACAATGCTACAGTGTCAAACTATTACTAACTACTGCATATGTCACTCTAGCATTTGACTACACCAACTGTCATTGGTCCATCCTACTACTGCTGCAATTTGATCCCGTAGCAAGGAATTGATCCAAGAGGTGGACTCCTCAAGGATCTTGCCCAACCTGTAGCTCTCTGTGGCTACAAAACCAAATCACCTCACCTCACCCCTGGAGGCATGTCGATGATCATGGAAAAATATTCCTCCAGTCTGGAGGATAGTCTATCAATCTCTGCGGATGAAACCCGCTGATCCTTCCTCTCCTCTTTGTCCCTTTTTTTGAATGGGCACTGGCTACTGAAGTGATCAAGTTCACCACATCTGAAGCACTTGATCTTCGAAACATCCTTGTTTCTTCTGCGTTGCTCCTGATTCCCCTTTGATGCGAGGGTTTCATTAACCTCTTCCTTCACCTATGCCTCCGTCCCACTGCTACTACTGCCACTAATGGTGCTGTTCACCAGAGCTCATCTTAACTCTTCCTGCTGCAGATCTGTCGACATCCTATCCCACCTTGGCAATGTTTCTCTGCCCAAAATACTTTGGACGAACACTTACCATTCTTCTGAGACTGAATTTAGAGCTATCTGTTATAGGTCAATTTGGGCATGATCTCCCATGACCTGGTCAAACTGGACATCATCCCCAGGACCAATGAAATAGCGTCTATCACCCCCTTACTGTTTGAGATAATGCCTCATTTATGATGCATACTAAAGATTAGGGATTGGTTTGGTTTGTTGGAGGATGTTAAGAGATTCTCTCAACTTCTCCCTCAAAGAGTGGAATTAATTGGATATCAACGACACTATAAAAATTGTAATATATTCATTTGATTATAAGATATAGAAACTAATTTTTTGTGTGTATCTCTGCTCTCATGATTTCTAATATGGTATCAGAGCCTGGCTGGGCTTAATCCCTGACGGGAGTGCCCAGAAAAATGCGAGATTCTGCGTAATTGATTGTTTGTACATAGGTGTGAAAGTGAATGTCTATTTTTTTATTTCTGTTTGTATGTGAAGTGTGTGGCAGCTCATGTTCTTCTGCGTTAACGCATGAGAATCAATTCCAGTCTTGAAACTCATCCATAGTCAAAGGGAGCATTGTTCTTTTGATTTAAACGACCGATCTGCAACCATTGACACTGAAGAGAAAAGTGGGGACGAATTTCATAAGAAGACGATCTCTGTTGAGTAGATCTCCGTGCTTCTCAAATGAGGGCCTGTCGACTGTATTGTGGCTGCTACGTCTTTTTCGCTTTTGTGGCAGTAGCATTTGATTGCTTCTCATGACAGTGCATTTGCTGAATCATTCCAAGAACATGAAAGGCGTGGGAAATACAGCTAACAAGATATCGATGAATGGAAGGTCGCTCTCCATACAATCTCTCATTGCCGTGGTCTTTTTCTGCAGAAAGACTGCAATGGAAATGAGGACGTGCGCCCTGTGTTGTATGAAATATTTCACATGCCTGCATGGTTTCAAAAGCGTGGCATTCCAGAGTCTGTGTTGCCCTTGTGACTTGGTTTTGATTTTGGATTCTCTTTGTCATTTTGGGTCAGATTAAAGCTGTACGTATCCAGTGATGCAGGCGTATTATGTATGCAGAATCTAAAAATGGATTATGGGTATCTGGGAATGGATTCTTTCACCTGGTGGAATCTACTTCGCCACATGCGACTCAAGAAGATCTTTATAAAAGCTGTCGCCGTTCCAGTTCTGGAAGCGTTCTTCTCAACGAATGCTTTCTGAGATATGCCAATCACAATTTCGTCTCACAATTATTGAATACATCGCCTGCAGTGAAATGCGTAAATATTACGAACAGAACAAATGAAAATTTAGAGGGTTTGGATTGGTCGATTGCCAATCTTTTGACCACGGTTGTGGATGATGCTGAATGGATATTAACGAGAAGCTGCAACCATACATAGAGAGTGGGACGCTGAAACCTGTGCTGGATTAGAAGGGCCCGTATTCATTTGCTGACGTGAAAGAGGCTTTCAAACATCAAAAAAGCGGACGAGCCAGAGGAAAGATCGTCATTTTTCCCATCGAATAAGACTGCAAGAAATTCCATGTATATGTGTTTGTGATACGAATGGTTGGATGGTTAAACAATAGTGTAAGGGTTAATGTGTGTTTGTGATCTGGATGATAGGATGTTTAAATAGGAGCCTGACTGTTTGGATTCTAATGTAAATGTATTTTTGAGTAAAAGATTATCTCGTGGAGTGGAGTTTTGGATTAGGGAATTTTATCTGCGGGGCAAGGATTTGTGAGATTTGTAGTGTAGAACCAATTATTGAACAAATTAACATTATTTAAATTAGTCGTTCTCGACGTTCTTCTTGGACGAGAGAACAATTGGCTAATTTGATTGTGTGAATTTGTTATATGCTGATCTTGTTGTGCTTCGGGCCAAGAGCATCGGTTACAGGTTATACAATGAAATCCTTGTAAAGGTCACTTTGTAGGATTGATCGCTGTTCATATTCTGTACCTAGAGTATTTTCCTATAGACTGTTGAAATTTATTTTTCGGGGATTATTTCACAGATGGAAATATTTCCATAGGATAGTTCAGTGTCGAGACTCTTCTTCGAAAGTGTCAAGAATCTTTGATCTTACAAATTCAGTATTGTTGGTCAGAAACAAATGTATTTTAAATGGGTTGAATGGTAGCTCGAAAATGGTGGAGAAAAGAGCGTTGTCTATGAGATCTCAGAGTGGGTACAAATGTTAATGAAGACCAGGGCAGACAAATGTTTGTATTAAATTAGTGTGTTCTTCATTTCTATAATGTAGGCATTAAAGGGGGGTGTTTGAGATAATGCCTCATTTATGATGCATGCTAAAGATTAGGGATTGGTTTGGTTTGTTGGAGGATGTTGAGAGATTCTCTCAACTTCTCCCTCCAAGAGTGGAATTAGTTGGATATCAGCAGCACTATAAAAATTGTAATATATTCATTTGATTATAAGATATAGAAACTATTTTTTTGTGTGTATCTCTGCTCTCATGATTTCTAATACTTAAATTTAAGTTGCTATATGCCCTAAGAGAAGAACAAATCATTCATGGCTTCTATTATGAGATTTCCAAGTTTTGAATTATATGTTATATCACTTATGAACTCACCAACGCAGCCTCTAAAGGGACTAACTACGTTGCATATGCAGTATCCTCCATTCAAGGGTCCACTGCAATGCACTTCCCGACATTCAAAAGTGCATTGGTCACCTGGGAGCAGAATTCTCATTGTTCCAGGAATCTCCACATGGTCAGTGCCTTCTAGAAGAGTCCATATGTGTCAAAATTCGAATCCAAGTGTCCATTTAACACCTCTGAATTTGGGAACATGTCTTGCCTATTATTATAAAGTCATTCATTGAGAAACTACCATCAATTTCCCTTTAAATTGAGCACAGATCCTAGTGCTAGGAAAGGAAGGATTTTGGTAAAGAAATATTGTTGGATTCTCATTTGAGAGAGTGAAATTACTAATATGCTGTTGGTGTGATGTTGTATGTGATGAGGCTGGGATGAAGCAGGAGTTGGTGGCATCAAATCGATCATTGGTTGTAACCTCACCCTTCTACTCTTTAATAAATATTGATGTTCATTTTCCCATATATGTATTTGTTTATGTTTCTATTTCTCATGCAATGGACTCGTGAATGATATATATGTTTCACATCTAATCGATTTGAGTGATTAAGATAAGTAGGCATTTGTATATTGCAATCTGTTTTCAGTTCTTTGTTTATACTTGCAGGAAACAATCTGGCAATCTGAGTTGGATTGAAGACGATAACAAAAGTGACAGAAGGAATAGAAGAAGCGCTTGGATCACAAGTAGGTTCTTCTATCATTCTGTGTGTCTATTTATTTTAGAGAAAGTGATAGCAAAGTATTTCATCTGTTGTTCTAAGTGCCTAGCACCACACTTAGAGAATTTGATTTATCCTTAGATCATAATTATGCATAATAAATTGGCGACTCCACTGGGGAGTTTCCTTTCATTCCTGGTGTTTTTGCCTCTGCTAATCCTCATCATTAACATCTATTTTCAGTTATTAGACTTTTGAATGAAAGAATTGCATTAGAAGTGTGTTATGTGGCTTGCATTTTCAATCATTGCTGTGCCCAACGCACTGTTGGTCAAGACACAGTGCACTGTCTCCCACTCAGGGGTGCATTGCAACGCACTGTCTCCCCTTAGAGACTGTGTTTACCCCTCATCCAACCAAATTCCATTCAAATTTGTCATTGCCATCATTCTCAGCCATTTGTTTGCTGTATTTTCAACTTTCTGGTACCGCTTAGAGACCAATGAATTTACCTGATTCTTCCTCCTTTGAAAAATAAATTTGTTCAATGTCTCTTTAGTGTTTTTCTTTATCATTGGAAAATCAAATTCAAAGCATTTTATTTATGCATTAGATCCATTTGTTTTCATAAAAATAAATTGTCGTTAAATTCTTCGTTTCCTGTAGGAAAAATTGTAGTTCCATTCTTCGTTTTTCCTAAAAGAGAAATTGTTGTTAAATTACTCATTTCTCAAAGAAGAAAACATTTGTTTTTGTTGATTTGATGCATATAGTTTCCTTTCTTGCATTCACATTAAGGGAGCTGAAAAGAAAAACATGCATGTGCATATAGTGAATTGTGTGTGTTGCATAGGTACAAGTTAGGAAAGCTGCATTTTAGTTTGTGCTCTTTGTTGTTTTCTCTAAAAACTGATTCCTCTTTCCCTTAGTAGCTTGGATTTTCATTGAAAAAACTAAAATTGAAAATTTTTCTTATCATTTTAGTTTGCATTTTTAGGAATTTCTATCACATCTAGTGGTGAAACTCAAGGACAAACTTTCTAAACAAGATCAACTTAAAATTTACATCAATTTACCTAAGAAAGCATTGGAACCATAACAATAACATTTAGAAGGTCTAGGCTAGAGACATGTTCCAACATCGTTAAACATAGCAGCCGTCGTTAACTTGTTTGCGATACATTCCGAGTGTGATACCTCACTCCACGTATGTAAGTATATTGGAGCTCATCCACGTACCTTCGGGTATATAGGGCAGTGTTATAGTACGAAAAGTATAAGGGGGTGCTCTCACTGTGCGGTTTCGCATTAGACAACGCTAATACAGACTTGGGCCTCCACGTACCTTTGGGTATATTTTGGAGAACAACTTTAGGTTTTTATCCATCCATAGTGAACCAAGTCGGTCGCCTTGTAACTTGTGATACACCAAACACAACATTCAGGGAGATTTCCTGCCCGTACTTCTTGGTTTGCCAGGAGGTATTCTGCAGTTCATAATTACTTGGTAAACCTTTTTCCTAGAATTTCCCTTTTATTTTGTTTATTTGTTTTTTGTCATAAAATAAATCAGTCATCATGGAAGAAGAACACCCATTTCCCCGTCGTTCACGTAGAATAGCACTGAAACCACCTTTACCACCGAAAGCCATTTCTGGTCAGCGAAGGCGACATCGCTCTACCGAAACTAGTACTATCAGTACCTCTGGTGTGGCATCATCCTCACATATACCAAAGTCGGCTCAAGTTGTATCTAAAAATCCTGGTTCATCTACTATTGTCGAGATGGAGTCCTCACAGCTACCTGTGGTCATGATCCATCCAATCAGTGAGACCATACCTACCGAAGCCGACGTTGTTCAACTGGAAGTTGATCCAGACCCTGTCACTTTTTTACCAGAACATCTGCATCCCGAAGTCAAACGACTATAAGTTGTTCCTGTATCGATCTCCCCGCAATCCATTGTAGCCATTAAGTCTCCCATATCAGGCAGTCAACCTCCTGAAATATACTTCGGGCTTGACGGCGAAATCCTTCCACCTGGTTTAATTTCGATTGAAGAAATACCACGAGACGAAACACCTTTAACTCCAACTCATTTTGGTGCAGAGCTTTACCTGTACGAGTCTTTTCCTCAATCACCCTCCTTTGTTTTAGTTGATCCTGTGTCTATTAGAGTTCCCGTAGATCCAATTGGGTATACACTTGGTCGAATGACCATACCTGAGCCAACATCTTTGGCTGGACCATCTATTCCTGTTGCGACAACACCTTCTCTTGCTACCCCATCGATGTTCACAACTTCACCAAAGTCCCATTTATATGGTGGCCCTTCCATCCCACCTGGTTACCAATATTTATTTGGAACCTTCTCTGGTGCATCCTCAAACCCATGGACTTCACCAATGTCATCGTCTGGTACTCTAACTAGTAAATCTATAGTGAGTACTGAATGACTTGATCATTTATATACATCATCAGGGCAATATTAAGCTGGTCCATCTGGGTATATTCCATCCAATACAATATCAACTGGACTCCCTGCATTTGGAGAAAAATATTTTCCATCTTATTATAATTCTCATGCCGGGGGGCAACCTATGGTCACCCATTTTGATAGTACTCTATCGTTATTTGGTCATCCTAATGTCAAAATGAATGTCAGTGGCAGCCCACTTTACCCATCCAACCACAAAAAGTTGAACACTCGTATAAACCAGTTCAACTTGTTGTACCCACATCAACACCACTTGTTAATACATCCTTACCCCTGTTACAGGCTCAAACTGTTGTACCTCAACCATCTCAGGCGGGTCCTTCAACCCAATACCCTCAAGTATTGGGCCCTTAGACTCCAGCTCCTTCGGCTGGTTTACAACAACCACCTATATCCGGAATTATTTATTCACAAGCTGGATTACCATATTATGGGATGTCGCAGCCACAACTAGGTTATACCTATCCTCAACCGAATCCAAGCTATCCTAGTTTGGGTTATAATGTTGGTGGACAAACCCCTTGGCAGCCACAAGCGTAAATTCCACAACCTTCATTTCAACAAGTAGCGTACCCAGGTTTTGGTCAACGAAATTCTGAAGTGTTTGCTTTTTAAAACAACCTCTATATGGGTTACCAACAATAAATTCCTTATGCTGGTGCTCAAAGGCCTATTGCCCAAGAAATTCCATCATACCCTGGTTATGCCCAACCAGAGTTAAATCGAAAGTTTCCCTTTGTTGCAACTTTAGAGTTACCTGATTTAAATCGGCTCACCAATGATCCAATCAATTACGCTCCTTGGTGGTCGATCATACCTCATAAATTACCCTTGGATATTCCTAAGTTCAATGGAAACCCTGGGGAAGACCCGTCGACACATGTTATGACTTATCATTTGTGGTGTTCATCTAACTCCCTAAATGATGACTCCGTTCGACTACGTCTTTTCCAGCGTATGCTCACTGGTTCGGATATGAAATTGTACATTGAGTTACCAAGAGATTCATTTGATAATTTCACTGCCCTAGCGACTGTCTTTTTGACCCACTTCCAGTTACCCATACGATATGAAACTGGAATGAAAATTTTGACTAATTTTAAACAGACTAATGCTACTCACATTTCTGATCATATTCATGAGTGGCGTCGTCATCGTAGAATGGTTAAGAAATTTGTTCCTGATCAACTCCTTGCTGAGTGGTTCATTAAGTCCCAGTTACCATCTATAATCGAGGATGTGGCTAAGGGTGGCGCCATCATTGAAGAGCAGGTCATTTCTCGTGCCCGTTATTTAGACTTGATTTATACTTAGTCTAGCATGCTCTACAAGAAAATTCCCAACGCGCCATGATCTAAATTTATTGTTCCTCCTCCATCTAAGGACTCTCATTCCAGAGACGGTATGATTGGTACTGCAAGAACACATCACTATATTGCATCTGATCTTGCGCCTTCTTCCAAAATCCATGCTGTGTCATCTAACAAGGGAAAAAGTGACAAGCAACCCGGAAGTAATAAAAAGGGGAAATCAAAGAAAAAACAAACTTCTACCCCGCAGGAAAGATTATTTGATCAATCAAATGGAAATCAGAAACCTCGTTACCCTTGCATAATTTGTAATGAGGAACACTTTGTTCAAGATTGTCCTCATCGCGCCGAAATCTCAAAATTGGTTAAGACCTCGCATGCATCTGCAGTATCGACAGATCCATTTCCGAATCCGGACACAAATTTGGTGCTATGGATCCATCTTCTAGTTCTCAAGTGCTTATGATGTCTGTCACGAAGCCATCGACTGATGTTTTGGTGTCAACGCGTAATAAATATTACGGTAGTAGGCTACTGATCAAACTACTACCTCGACCACAAATATGTCTACGGAATCGTTACCGCCAACTGTTATTCCTGAATTGACAATCAAGCCACTGAAGGGAGTCATTTATAAATCGACATTTAATCCTCGAGCCAGAGCTGCTCAAAATTATAATATAGTTGAAGATTTAGCTCAATCCCCTTCAACTATGTCAGCGCTTGAGGTGCTACAAAATTGTCCCTCCCAGAAGCATGCTTTATTGTTGGAAATTGCTGGAATTGATTCAACAGATTCTAATCTCGTAGTCTTTAATCATATGGGCTATGTGCCATAATTACCAGCAGAATTGGCATTCTGCATCCAAGTAAATGTTCTCAATCACCTTGTTCATCGTATTATTTGTTGTGGAGGTAAATCCCCTCTGCGGACAGAGGCGATCCCTACTAGCCCAGATTGGGTTTAGCAACAATTGTATCACGCTAAGGCGCAGGTTTCTAATTGCAATAGACCAACTTGCGATGAAGGCCTATCTCAAGTCCAACGCTGTCGTTTGTAGAGAAGATGACGCTCCTGTTTCCTTGCTCCAACAGATCGCAATCCTCTCGCTCATCACGATCGAACACCTGCACATACAAGAAACAAGATAAACACAAGCGTAAAACCCGATATATGCAATTATGTATCAGTCAGAGAAGACACAACTCATGATCATAATGAACAATACGAGTGGAACCATAACCAATAGTCGCTTATCATTAATTCATACAAAGGAAAATACAACCTGGTTCTGACGCTGAACCTTCCTTCGGCGGGTCGTCAGCGGAATACGTCTCAGTAAAGCTTGTCGGGAATGGGGACAAGCCTCTCTCTTCGATCTTCAATCTCCTTGCTACTGATTTGGCTCTATGGGGACTATCAAGGCTCTTGTAGCATTCTTTAGGCTATGAAGGCTCTTGGAGACTCAACCATTCAGCCCCTTCATCAATGGATGAAGGCTATATTTATAGAGGAGAGGAGGAGGTTGGGATCCCTACAATAGTGGAAGGGAGGCCTTATCCCTTGAGAGGTTCCCCATAAGGTGGAAACAAGAGGCCAAAGGAGGAAGGCCGTGGTTATTCAGTCGAAACCACTCCTCATGACTCATCCACGAAGTTGTTAGCAATCGAACTTAACTTTCCTTTTTTGAAAAAATTTCCATAATGATTGTGGCAGTGCTTAGCGGGACGAGCACCAATTGGCGCGCCCTCTTTGAAGGATTTCCCCCATTGGCATGAGTATAACACTGGCTAGTCGCGCAAAGGATGAAAAGGTTATTTTTAGTGTTTTTCACAAGGAGATGTCTTCAGGGGAATGAAAGTCCATGTCTAGGGGAATGCCATGAAAGTGTTTTCAGGTTATTTCACTACTCACAGGTCACGGAATGAGCCCTCCAATGTGCGGGATGGGTAATTGCAGGGACGGTGACAAATTGCTGAGTAACAGATGCCCCCTAAAGCATGAGGCCCGAAAGAGAGAGGGGTGAAATGCTTTACAAGAACGTGTCCAACTGAAAACACTGCCATCAAAAAACCTGCGTAGAGAGGTAAAACTAATATCTCAAATACATGATATATGTGGCATGGGCACAACCATCCATAATAGAGTATACAATAATCCAGATCCAAGGTATGGATGCAGCCATCCAGTGAGGATCGATAAAGAGACTCAGGTATGTTTGCAGCCATCCAATGAATGAGTCATGTAACTAATAATAATCCACAAAATCGAAGCCTGGATTCCAACAGACAAAATCCAAGGTCTTGTGCTCCATCTCGACTTGAAAAAAGTACAAGTTCAAGCACGCAAATAAGTGAGCTGAAGTTGAACATGCAAGAACATCATCTGATTACCAGCCAATGATGAAAGTTGTTAACAAACGCGAGAGGTACCACCAATAATGACAATGGTCCTCAAGGTACTATAGGTACAATCTACGGCATGTGAATCAATGAGCTGGCGTCGAACACCCGTAGAGTCACTCGATTGGAGGTCAATGATGAAAAACTCACGTCAAACACGAAGAACCTGCCATTGAGGCATGCAGGATCCAAGGTACCCGGAGGGAGTCTCTGGATAAGCTTCCTGGATAATGAGCTGAAGTCGACAGGAAGTGACCTTGATCGAAGGTGGGCCATAATTTTTCCCACATCATCGATTTGAGACATAGGGACATAATGTCTTTGTGAATCAGGATTAGATGAGAATCAGAGGAAGGTTGAAATTTGCAGAGGTCAACTTCCCTTGAACATATGGCGGCACGATAGTGGATTTGGCAGTATTTGACATAAAAAGGTCAAAGGTCATGATGACGAGGAAAAGAGCAGATGAGAGGTCAAAAGGGATCACCCAAACCCATGGAGGCAAGTGGCAAATGAGATGAGATATCCCCAACCTGACATGAATGCAGACAAGTGCCATGTTCAAGAGTGACATACTGTCGACACGAAAATGATGCTGGTTCCATTTTCCCCACCATTTCTGGCGAGTACCTCTTTATTTTTACACGAGCTTGAAGAGGATACCATATGCTTGTTATATAAGTCCATCCTAGTACATTTAACGAGGCCCTAGGAAGGAGGAACTTGAATATCGTCATTACGGCCGAATCGATGTCATCGGGGATTTAAACGAGTCGACAAAGGAAGAACTCGGCATCTTTTCATATTTAGAGAGTTTAAAAAGGCAATCGAGAAAAGTAAACTCCAACGGTCCCCTTTTTAAGTAAATAGTTCCTCAGATCTGAAAAGGTAGAAAACTATGTCTGAGAAAACCTCCTAGTCGCGATAGGCTAGGGTATTCCTTTTTCGTAAATAATCTATCCCATCTCGAAAAAGGGGTAAACGTATACTGGGTAGATGTTGTTTCACAGCCACTTTAACGAGATCGAAACGACAAGGGCCTCGGCAATCTTTTCATGTTTAGAGAGTCAGAAAAGAGCTGAAAGATGACTCCTCCTGGAGGAACGAGTGGTATAAAGGGTAGCAACTGGTTCCGGTAATGGTGGAACTACTCAAAACAAGTAAAGGTTAAGAGGTTGGCTAACAAGACCACTCATCGCAGCGGTTCCTCAGGAACGGGTAAAACAACCAAGTGAAGGCATATGATCGGCCAAGCAGATAGTGACGATGGAGTGAGAAAACCAAGGCTCATCTGGCAAAGACAGGCTGATAAGATGGCAATCACAAGAGGTAAAATGGGAAAGGTTTCATTTTTACACAAGCTTGAAATCAGAAAACTCTGCTTGAAGTTGGTTTCATTTTTACACAAGCTTGAAACGGAAACAAACTATGCTTGAAAAAGTAAGCATGCCCCTAGCATGGTGACTCAATTCGAGGTACATGCCCCCCAAGCTTCAGTCCATGCACAGATGAGATGGAGGGAGTATGAAGGTTCAAATTACGAGATCTAAGAAAGACTGCGGCAGGATTTTACGAGAACTTATCAAGAAGACTCGAATTGAACGGAAAGTGTTTCATTTTTTAAGGAGCTTGACACAAAGAAACGAACTGTGCTCCAACGACCTTGTTTCATTTTTTAAGGAGCTTGACACAGGAAAGGAACCATGCTCCGACAACCTGGTTTCATTTTTTAAGGAGCTTGACATAGGAAAGGAACCATGCTCCGACAACCTGGTTTCATTTTTTAAGGAGCTTGACACAAGACAAGGAACTCTGCTCCGACCAGACCCAGTTTCATTTTTTAAGGAGCTTGACACAGGAAAAGAACCATGCTCCGACCATGCCTCATCATAATGAACAAGAAGTCATCGCTTCCAAGAGTTCCACTCCCGATGGGAGGAAAACATCCTGGAAGTCAGGACCCAATGCCCCCAGCACAGTATGCATGATGGCATCATCACTAAGCACAGGCATGGGGTAGGTAGCCACATAGTTGACCTGCGGTGGGGCGGATACAACGGGTGGATAAAAACTAGGAAGGGATGATGGCGGGCCAGCTGCCACATCAGGACCAAAGAACGAAAGCTGATCAATGGTCACAATCCGTCCTTCATGTGGAAAACAGACACGAAAGAAGGAGACAGCGCTCCCATGGCATGGGTGTAATCGTGCCCCCAAGAGCTGATTAAAATCCAAGGGGGCCTCGAACGACCATCACGTCCATATGGATGGTTTTACCTCCCAATATGTGAGGTAACCTTGAATTCTTAACTAACGAACGACTAGTTCTTTTATTTGAATGTCAACGAATTCGTAGCAACGGCGCAAGAGAGGTAGACCGCTTGCAGGTAGTTGAGGATAGAACACTAACGGATGAACCTTCATCTATAATAGTGTTGGGTACACTTCGAGGACAAAGGCACAGCCGTTATCTTCGAAAGGCACATAGACGGAAGGCGGTATCACACAATCGACTCCCCGATCAAAGGAAGTGACCAAACTACTCGGAGGGGCTACCATCGAATCGAGATGGTTTTCCCCTGGTGTTACGGAAGAAGAAGGAACATCCTCCATGACCTCCATCTCGGAGTCAGGAGGGGTATCCTCCGGGACCTCTATCACGGGGGGCGGAGGAGCAGCTTCTTGAGGTATGGGGACAGGAGAATCTTTCTCCAAGTCCGAAGGATCTGAAGAAACAAGAAGAACCTGAGGGTGTGAGGTCCACTCTCAACGGAAAAGGCTTGGTGCACCGTAGACAGGGCCAGCTCGACCGATCTCACGACCAATGGTTGGCCGGGAATGAATTCGTGAATTTGAATTTCCGGGGGAGTGGGATCGACCAAGGATGACTCTTGACCAATCATAAGATCAGCTGGCGGAGGACTCAAAGAAAGCCGATTATAACCAGGTGGAAGGCGTGGTGTAGAACCGGTCGGGTTGTCCAAAACTCGCTTGGCTTCATCCATATAAGGACAAAGGTGAATGGCATGGTGCCCTTTACACAACTTATAGGGATTGGTGATCTTACCCTGCTTCTTAGGAGCCTTATCAGTACCAGTTGAAGACGTGCCCCCAACTTGGCTCCCGGAAGTCAAAGGCAATGGCGGATGGCCATCGGACCATGCTTCGAGCACCTTGGGGATGCCAGGGCAGTCTCCGAAGAAGATGGTCTCCTACCGGTACCCACCCGACGCAAGGGAACTTGACTTTCGGTGGAAGGTTGGGAGGGTTTATCCGGAGGAGATTTTTCAAAAAGCAGTAACTACGGCTTTAGCCTCTCGCTTATCAGACTTCTTCTTCTTCGTCTTCTTCTTCTTCTTCTTAGCCACCTGGTTACTCGGATCCATACTTTCACCGGGCGAAGTGAAGAGGACGCGAGCGAGCGGCGAAGAAGGGAGAGGTCCACCTTGGAATCAACATGACGTTGTTTCGAGGTGGAGAAGGCCCCGGTTGACCGGTAGGCGGGATTCGAACCACAGAGGTTGAAAACAACCAAACAGGCAACCCAACAGTTAACCTAGGAAGGGACAACGTTGCCATATAAGGAGCACCAACATTTCCAAAAGGAGGAAAATGACCAGGATTCCCATCGGAGGGGATTCCTTGGTTGGTGAACTCTGGAAAAGTTGCCATCAACGACTCAAAACCGCACACGGGCTAAAAACCAAGGCACACAATCAAACGGCCAACAAGAAAATTCTAACAGGGCGTGTGATCGCAGGTGATTTATTTTACCACATTGAAACTTAGAAACTTCACCGTTTCATGTTTTAAGAGTCGAGAAATGGATGAAAGGTGACTCTATCTCTTTCAGTTTTGAAGCAAGCGTGAAAGGACAAGCGCTTAGTGATCCTTTCAAATTTAAAGACTCAGAAAAGATCAAATGACTACTCAGGAATACTAGGCAAAGGGTGTACCAAATAACCGTGAACTGCAATATACACCTTGGTTTCAAAATGAAAGAGAAATCAACCAAGGACTTAACGTACGTGCAGGCAATATCCCCGAATGTTGTGTCCGGTGTATCACGGGTATAGGGCGGCAGACTCGACTTCCTATGGATAAAGGATAGAAACCTAGTGGGGTCTCCATTTATATACGCGACGGTATGGGTAGCACAAGTCCGTACTAGTGTTGTCTAAAGCCAAGAGGCGAACGACAGCTACTAGGTTTAAAGACGTCGGAACACGTCTCTATCCTAGAACTCTAAATATTTCATTAATGTTTCAGTGCTGCCTTAGTGTAAATTGAATGAATTTTAATGTTTATCTTCAATTATGTTTCAGTTTTCAGGCCCTAGCGAGTGTTATGTCTCAAAATCTCTTAAATGCACACTA
This sequence comes from Pinus albicaulis, assembly GCA_034641835.2. Taxonomy (NCBI): domain Eukaryota; kingdom Viridiplantae; phylum Streptophyta; class Pinopsida; order Pinales; family Pinaceae; genus Pinus; species Pinus albicaulis. Next base: position 117,592,094 of record CM076577.1, on the reverse strand, counting down.
CATGCCACAGTATATCATTTCATTCTATGAAATCTAATTACGAGAGAGTTAAGAGCTTTTCACACAATAACAAAATGATCAAAAAACAACCAATGATATCTCTAATGCAGCTAATGGAAACTAAAAGCTTTTCTTTCAAAGTTACTAATCACTAATAACACCGAAAAGATTTAATTCACACTAACTAATCCAAAGCAAAAGAGATTTTTTGTATTTTCAATGTTTTAAGAGCAAAGTGCACTAAACAAAATGAAAACTAATGAGACAAGAAATTTGAGAGGCGATAGCAAAAGATAAAAACAACCAAATTTCACTCAATGCAAGCACACAATCAGACCTCAAATTGACAAAAAGTCTCTCAAATCAAAAGACACCCAAAGACTCAAATGAACCATGTAATCTAGGCCCAAAACGAGACAAGGCAGAATTCAAATGAAGAAGGAGCCAATCACTCAAATAACACAATAAAACGATAGACAACCACCAAACGAATGTAGAGAAGCAATCACAAAGCTGACTGAACAGACAGAAACCACAAACTCCCAAGGGAGGCTCAACACACAATAGCACCTAGATGCCCTAGGGCTAAAATGTAAAATCGATAGAAACAGGCAAACAACCAAAGGAAGAAGGTCACAGTCAGTCAAACAAGGCTCCAGAACACTCAAGCAGTCGAAAAAAAGAAACCAAAACCACAGATCAAGCTTGGAAAGCTAAAAAACAAGCAAACCCTAGCACCTTTCCGCATTGGCGCGACTGCCAGGCTGAAACTAGCGCCATGACAGGATTGACGCGGGTAGTAAACTGGCAACTAGCTCCAATTGGCGCGACTGTCAGGCTATTAAGTACGCCAGTCAAGTTTTCTATGAAAAAATAAAAATAAGCAATCCAAGAAGCAGACCAGTGATGTTGGAGCTCAAACCAAAAGCCAAACTCACGAAAAGAGCCAGCCAAAAGAGCTGATCAAGCAAGCAAAGTCAAGAATCGACCGAAAGACAAGACAATACTCCAAGTGTTTAGTTCATAAACTAAACCAGAGATTGACTGAAGTAGCATTCATCTACTTTCGCTAATGCAGAGCAAGAGCATTTCGAAGGCTATCTGGCTAACTTTAGGCTCCATCTGTAGTTTATAAAGCAAACAACAAGCTAACTCCCCAGCGGAGTCGCCAATTTGTTGTAGAGGTAAATCCCCTCTGCGGACAGAGGCGATCCCTACTAGCCCAAATCGGGTCTAGCAACAATCGTATCATGCTACGGCACAAGTTCCTAATTACAATAAACCAACTTAAGAATAAGGCCTACCTCAAGTCCAACGTTGTTGTTTGTAGGGAAGATGGCGCTCCTATTTCCTTGCTCCGGCAGATCACAATCCTCTCGCTCGCCGTGATCAAACACCTGCACACAGAAGAAACACAACAAAAAAAAGTGTAAAACCTGATATATGAAATTATGTATCAGTCAGAGAAGACACAACTCATGATCATAATGAACAATATGAGTGGAACCATAACCAATAGTCGCTTATCATTAATTCATACAAGGGAAAATACAACCAGGCTCTGACGCTGAACCTTCCTTCGGCGGGTTGTGAGCAGAACACGTCTCAGTAAAGCTTGTCGGGAATGGGGACAGGCCTCTCTCTTCAATCGTCAATATCCTTGCTATGGATTTGGCACTATGAGGACTATCAAAGCTCTTGCAACATTCTTTAGGCTATGAAGGCTCTTGGAGATTCTTGGAGATTAGTTTGCAAAGGGAAATAGCTAGCTTATATAGATGGTGGAAGAGGAGTTGGGATCCATACAATCATGGGATTGGCCCTATCCTCAAGGAAGCTTCCATGAGAGGTGGAAAACTACTTCCTCTACATGGAAATTCGGAGCCAAACGTCCCAAATCAATTTAGAGACTAGTTCAGGAGTTGGTTGGAGTCAATATTCCGCCATTTATTTTTAAAAAACACCCTTTATTAAGCCTGGCGCGAGTGCGACTCTGAGACAGAGCGCCAATTGGTGCACCCTCTTTGGCAGATTCCCCCCATTGGTGCGGGTATAACACTGGCTAGTCGCACCAAGGATGAAAAGGCTATTTTTAGGGTTTTTCACAAGGAGATGTCTTCAGGGGAATGAAAGTCCATGTCTAGGGGAATGCCATGAAAGTGTTTTCAGGTTATGTCACTTCTCACAGGTCACGGAATGAGCCCTCCAATGTGCGGGACGGGGAATTGCAGGGACGGTGACAAATTGTTGTGTAACACTATTATTGATCATTAGGGGAATTTTGAGGTCCAAAATGGGCCTCCTAAGGAAATAATAAAATAATAGTTAAACGAACAAAATAATATTTGTGAATTTTCAATTCACTTTGCACCAAAATCCATGTAACCATGGTTAAATTCAATTCAAAAGTTGTACCAAAATAAAAATAATAAAAAAATTGTATTGATGTGACTATAAATAAGAATGAGATTTTCAAGAAAAATTCATTATCATTGCACAACTAATGCATTTGTCCTTTGTACTTAAATAACTTAAAATAAAATATAAGTATAAATTCATAAATTATTAATTATAGAATATACTATTAAATATTATATTACATATTGAATTGATTTGATTTATAAATAAATATTTGACAATATACAAATATAATATTTATTGAAAAGTGTGTAAATACATGAAGATTGCGTAAGCATATCCATTGGTTCTTTTAAAAAAATATGAAGTGCCAATAATAATATTTTATTCAAAAAATGTGAAATGACATTTATTTTGAGTACTTTACTTTATGACTTTAAAATTACTTAGAGCACTACCATAGTTAACCATGAGTTTTTATCCACTATTGATAATGTGACAAGTAAGTACTTTTAACTCAAGCAATGCAACCTCTACCATTAGGGATGATGTCATCCTCTAAAATGTGATTGGTTCTCATAAAGTGAATTTTGATTGTACATTTTCTTTAGGAGGCCCATTTTAGAACTTAAAATTCCCCTAATGGAGGAGCATCTACGTGCATTATGTCTCTAAACTGCTGGAAGTCACTTGGCTCGCTGCGCCTATCTCAATTGCCTACGATGTTGAAAGCTTTCGACGGATGTACATATAAGCCTTGCGGTATTATCAATAACCTACATGTTCAACTAGGGGGAAAAACAATGAATTTTGAAGTTGAGGTTGTTGACGGACCCCTTGACTACAATATTTTGCTTGGAAGGCCATGGGTATATGCTATGACTATGATCATTTCTACATATTTTAGAATGATCGACTTTCCACATAAGTACGTCATCACAGTCATCAATCAACTATCCTTATTTGCCTCCAGTTCCCAGGTATCTAGAAGCGTTTCGTTAGTTCACACACCCCAACTTGCATTTTAGAACATTGGTGTAGGACTCTTAAAATATTCCACTCTCATGGGAACCTTTGCATTACCGCCGCTTGCGGCGTCGACAAAAATTGCAAGCATAGTGTCCTGATACATGATATCTTTCACTCCATCTGGCTTAAGGAAGATTACGGGTGATTCTGAATTTTTTACATTGGATGAGTTTCTGTCGTCCAACCCAATTGAGATGGCATAAAAATCAATCTATATGGCTTGGGTGGTGAATCCGAAATCATCGTCGCCGGTCGTTTGGGTTGATCGTTCATTAGATTTTGGTACTCCATCAGATCCTTTTTCCTCAACTTTCTTGACAAATGTGAATATTGTGGAATCCATGATGCAAGAAGGAGAAACATGGGAAGATCATCATCATCGTTCCCATCTTCAGGATTACGAAGAAGATAATCTTAGTGAACTATATCACCCATCGATCAAAACATTCTTTTCGAATTCTTTTCCTATTAATGCAATCGATTCCGAGCGAAATTTATCAAATCGTGAAGAAACTATTTCTATTGATATTTCAACCAAACCCGACGTTGTAGAAAACATTCATGTTGGCGTGTCTTGTTATCCATTAGTACTCGAAACATATCGCTCTCTCTTTCATGAATTTCGTGATATATTTGCTTGGTCTTAAGATGAAATTCTAGGCATAGATATTAGTAGCATTGAACACACTATTAATATGTACTCTGATGTCAAGCCAGTACGCCAACGCCTTCGTCCTATTCATCTGAAGAATGCTGCTGCCATTAAAGCAGAAGTTGAAAAACGTTTGTGTGCTGGTTTCATTTACCCTGTTCCACTAACTGAGTGGGTTTCCAACATTGTTCCTGTTATGAAAAAACAAGGAACCATCAGAGTGTGTGTTGATTATTGGTATGTCAATCTTGCTTGTCCAAAAGACAACTATCCTACTCCCTTTATCAACCAGATTATTGACGATTGTGCTAGATGCAAAATGTTTTCGTTCATGGATGGATTTTCTGGCTACAATAAAATCAATATATCCGCCCAAAGGACCAATATAAGACAAAATTCATATGTCCCTGGGGCACATTCTCTTATAAGAAACTCCTGTTTGGTTTAAATAACGTTGGGGAAAATTTTCAGAGAGCTATGGATTATGCTTTCAATGACATCAAGCACATTGTTCAACCCTATCTAGACGATTAACTCGCGCATTGTTAGGTAATACTAGTATAGTCCCTTATTGTTTTTAGTGTAACCCCCTTATTGTTATTGTTGTACCTCTGTAACCCCCATATTATTATTATTGTGACCTTACATTATTATTGTTAGGTCGACTAGGATTACACTGTGGCCCCATGGACTCCTATATATAGAAAGGAGGTTTTGTCATTTGTATCATCCAAGAATTGTTCATTTATGTAATGTATTGGAGATTTCCCCCTCAAAGTGGCTTATTTCTAAGGTGTTGATATATATTTTCTTCTATTTTTGGAGCTAGTTTCATAACATTTGGTATCAGAGCTTTGGATTCTAGGGTTTCGCTGCTCCAAACAGGTCATCGTGGAATTTTCGCTATAAATTTTTTTCTACGAAGGTTCAGAAGGTGGATTTTTTACAAAGCGAAGCCGAATTCCTATGGAACTTCCTATACAAATTCTAGATCTTGGTTCACAATATTTTCAGAGGTATGATATGTGGAAGTTAGGGTTTTTCAGGCTCCCGAATTTCATCTCAAAGAGGTGACCGTGGGAAAATAATCATAACTCTCTCTATGAGCGTTAGATTGGAATTCTGTAAAAAGTGGCCGCAAATACACGAACTGTAGTTTCTTGTATATAAGTTTCAAAGCCGAAGGAGAAAACAGTGACACGTGGCACGTCATACAAGTTCGCTCTACTAAACCAGTCCATGATTAGGTCATTGTGGGAGATTGGGCATAACTTTGCCTTGAAGAATCCAAATCTCAGACCTATGGCATTCGAAAGAAGATTTAGATTGCTACTACAGGGCCGAATTTCAGATATTGAAGATCCAAAATCACAGAGATAATTCAATTTCAATATTGAGCTCCTCAAAAGAAAGAAACAAATGTGTATTTTTATTTTTTTATTTTATTTTATTTATTTTTATTTTTATTATTTATTTTTTCAAATTGCATAAGTCTTATTTTAAGAGTCAAATTGAATTGATTCCAAGGGCATATTGTAGAATATATATGAGTATTGGGTTCTAAAATGCCCCCTAAAAATAATTCAACACCCATTAAGCCTTCAGAAGGCTCTATTATGGCTCATGAAGATGAAGAAATGCAACATGACATATCAAAATTACAAGAGTAAGTGCACCAAATTTCGCTCTCACAAAGAGAAACAAAAAATGAAATGGATCTTTTGAAGAAAAGCATGGACGATAATATGGATGGTTTGAAGAAAGACATGGAAGCTATGATGGATGGTTTGAAGAATGGTATGGAAGAAAAAATGGAAGGTTTGAAGGATGGTATGGAAGAAAAAATGGAAGGTTTGAAGAAAGGTTTGTCAAAGTTGATACAAGAAATGATTCCTAATGGCGAAAATATAGTAGAGGAAACTCATGATGAGAACACAATAAATGTTAATCGTGATTTCATAAACTCTAATTTTGGATTGAAGAACCACCATATTCCAAAGATGGATATGAGGAATTTTGATGGCAAGGATCCCGTAACATGGATACTACATATGGAACAATATTTTTATCTCAATAATGTGCAAAACACACAAAAGGTACGCATTGTAACTTTACATTTAGAACAAAATACATTTGTATGGTATCGATCGCTTTTCTCCCATAAAAAAATTGTCACTTGGTTAATTTTTATGGAGGAAATTATAACACATTATGAGGATACAAAGAGCAACACATTCTTTAGCCAATTGACAAATCTAAAAAAAAGGTTCAATGGTGGAGCACATTGAGGATTTCCAAAACTTGAATATAAGGGTAACTGATATTCCAGAGGAACACATGATTGATGTCTTCATAGGGACTTTAAAGGATAACATCCAACATGAAGTTCTCGTTTGGGAACTTGATTCATTGGAGAAGGCATTCAGGTTGGCAATAAAAATTTAATGTAAACTTATGGCGACAAGGAAGCCTACCACTCACATTTATAAAGATGGAAGCGTTGCTACTCCTAGACTTCCACAACCTACAAGGTTGACACCACAACAATTGGAAGAAAAAAGTTCAAAAGGGCTTTGCTACAGTTGTGATATAAAATACACTAAAGGTCATAAGTGTGCTGAGAAGAAATTGTTTTACATAGATTGTGAAGAGGAGGAAGAAATGAACAAAAAACTTCAAAAGAAGAGGATATACACCAAGAACCAACCCTAGAAGAAGAAGAAATGAGTCTGACCATATCGTGTAATGCATTGGCAGGAATTACCACTCCTCAAACTCTCAGGATAGAAGGACATATCAAGAAGAAAAATGTAGTAGTGTTGATTGTTTCGGGTAGTACCCATAATTTTATTCATTTTAAGGAAGCCTAGGAATTGAATTTTTTCCTATACCCAACACCAGAATGTCAAATGATGGTTTCAAATGGAGGAACTATAAATTGCTCTGGAAAATGCCATAATATCAAGCTAATCATGGGGGAATATGTATTGAATAGTCCAATGCTTTCCATCCCAATGAGAAGTGCTGATGTTGTACTAGGAGTACAATGGTTACAATCTTTGGGGACGATAGCTTTTAATTTTCAAGAACTTTTCTTGAAATGTTTTTCGGAGGGAAAGGAAATAAAATTATGGGGTATCACAGGGAAGCCATGAAAGATAATAAGCTATAATGTCATGACAAAGCTTCTGAAGAAAGAACAACGAGGCGTAATTGCACAATTATGTTCACTAGAAGTTCCAACATCAAAATCATCTATTTCTCCAGATCTCCAAAAATTCTTGGACAATCATTCCAAGGTGTTTGAAACTCCCAAAGGATTCCCACCTATTCGTGATCATGATCATGCTATTCATTTGATTCCAGGAAGTGTTCCTCCAAACATCAGGCCTTATAGATATCCTTACTTCCAAAAGAGCGAAATTGAACGAATGATTGCAGAAATGTTAGAGGCGGGTATAATTCAACCTAGTCAAAGTTCTTTCTCTGCTCCTGTAGTATTGGTACACAAGAAGTATGGATCATGGCGAATGTGTCCGGATTATAGGGAGCTCAATAAGCTCACGATTAAAGATAAATTTCCCATTCCTGTGATTGATGAATTATTGGATGAATTACATGGAGCAATTTATTTTACCAAGTTGGATCTTCGTTCAGGATATCATCAAATTAGAATGAACACTGAAGATATTCCAAAAATAGCATTTCGAACTCATGAGGGTCATTATGAATTTTCGGTCATGCCTTTTGGCCTTACCAATGCACCTTCTACATTTCAAGGGTTGATGAATTCCATTTTCAAACCCTTCCTTAGAAAATTTGTGCTAGTATTTTTTGATGATATACTAATCTACAACAGGTCTTGGAAGGATCATGTTTAACATGTTGACAGGGTGTTCAAACTATTGGAGGAGAAACAACTATATGCAAAAACATCCAAATGTTTAATTGGAGTACAAGAGGTGGAATATTTGGGTCATATTGTATCTCACGAGGGTGTTAAGGTAGACCCTAACAAAATTAAAGCCATTAAGGAATGGAAAGTCCCCACAGCCATAAAGCAGTTGCGTGGATTTCTCAGGTTAACAAGGTATTATTGCAAGTTTGTTAAGAATTATGGGAGAATAGCAAAACATCTAACAACATTATTGAAGAAATATGCATTTTCATGGACTCTTGAAGCAACTAAGGCCTTTGAACATCTTAAAGAGGCAATGTGCCTAGCACTAGTCTTAGCTATGCCAGACTTCAAAAAAACCTTTATTGTGGAATGTGATGCATTAGGAAATGGAATTGGTGTTGTTTTAATGCAAGAAGGAAGACCCATTGATTTTCAAAGTCGTCCAATTAAAGGAAAGTATTTACAAAAGGCTATTTATGAGAATGAAATGTTGGGAATACTACATGCACTAAAGAAATGGACAGCTACGAAATTAATCAATTTCAGAGTATCTCATCAAATGGAAGAACTTATCCACTAAATATTCTACATGGGATGATGATAATTTTATACAGAAGCACCCAAAGCTACTCAAGCGTTGAGGACAACACTTTTTTGAAGGAGAGGAGCATGTTAGGTCCCTGTATTACAAGTATAGTCCCTTATTGTTGTTAGTGTAACCCCATTATTGTTATTGTTGTACCCCTGTAACCCCCATATTGTTATTATTGTGCCCTTACATTATTATTGTTAGGTCGGCTAGGATTACATTGTGGCCCCACTAGGATTATATTGTGGCCTCATGGACTCCTATATATAGAAGGAGGTTTTGTTCATTTGTATCATCCAAGAATTGTTCATTTATGTAATGTATTGGAGGTTGCCCCCTCGAAGTGGCTCATTTCTAAGGCGTTGATATCTCTTTTCTTCTATTTTTGGAGCTGGTTTCATAAAATGGTTTCATAAAACGCATTCACGAAACCAAACTGATCACCAGATGCATTTGAGAACTATATTTTTACATTGTCGACACTAAAAAATACACCTCAATCCACATAAATGTGTGTTTTGTGTTGGTTCTAGTCATTTTCTAGGATTCTTCATCTCAAAAGAAGGAATTCGAATTGACCCACCGAAGGTCTAGGCCATTCTTGATTTTCCTGCGCCATCAAATTTGCTTCAGTTACAGAAAATTTGTGGAAATTCTAATTTCCTAAGGAGGTTCATACCCAACTACGCCAAAATGGCTACAGTATTTACTTGACCCTTGAAAAATTGGATTCCCTTCCATTGGGATAAGGTTGCACAAGCTTATTTTGATGCTGTCAAGGATACACTTGTCCAGGCATCATTAATGTATCCCCCCAATTATCAGAGTGATTATTTCTTATATATCACCGCGGCTGATACGACCATTGCTATGGTATTGGTCCAAGCAGAAAATGGGATAGAACATCCGATCTATTATTTGAGTCATAATCTCAATGATATGGAAATGATGTATTCATACGTAGAAAAGCTTGCCTTGGTGGCTGTACAAGTTGTCCAAATATTTCACTACTATATCCTGTTCCGGAAGACCATTGTCATTTCGGATTGCAACCCCATGACTTATATCTTATCACGTCATTTGCTGGGGGGCAAGTATTCAAAATGGATTGTCATTTTGTAGGAATTTGATTTGGAATTCATCAAATCCAAGTCAAAGAAGTCTTTAGTTTTGGTTGAGCTTCTCCGTGACCTTCCCTTTGATAGTACTGCCACTACGTCGGAACCATCTATTCCTAATGAGTCTCTGTTTATGATCGGATCATCTGATCCTTGGTATGGGGAATTTATCATTTATCTCCAGACCTAGAATTTTTGGCCTGATACCTCTCGCTTTGACCAGCAACGTATTCGTACCAAGCCAAAGATTATTTGATCGTCGGTGATAAACTTTGTTGTCGTGGTGTAGATACAATTTTAAGAAGGTGCCTCACTCACGAGGAGGTTGAAAATGTTTTAAATGATTTTCATGCTAGGGCTTGTGGTGGACACTTGTTTGGATATGATACCGAGCAGAAGATACTCCGCTCTGGTTACTTTTGGCCTACCGTATTTCGCGACTGCATCCTTGCGGTCAGAAGATGTCATGCATGCAAAATATTTGATTGTAAAATCCACAAACCTCCAGTGCCAATGCATATTATTGTGTCTGTGGGACCATTTTAAAAATAGGGCATTCACTTCATGACCTGTAACCCTTGTTCATCCTGGGGGCATGGTTATATTATTTTCGCAGTAGACTACTTTACCAAGTGTGCTGAAGCGATGGCTACATTCAATAACACAGGACAAACAACTGCATTGTTTTTCTTTAATCATGTCATTTCATGGTTTGGGGTTCCACAAGCTATAGTCACAGATCATGGTTCACATTTACGAAACCATATGATGAATGAATTGACTTCCAAATTAGGACTGTCACATGATAGTTCTACTCCTTATTATTCACAATCAAATGGAAAAGTTGAGGCTATTAACAATATTCTTAAATGAATGCTTTAATGAATGATAGGAGTTCATAAACGAAATTGGCATTTGATCCTGCATCTGCTTCTTTTGTGAGCATACCGAACTTTGGTGAGAAACGCAACCGGATTTACCCCCTTTCAATTGGTGTATGGTCTGGAAGCTATATTTCCAATATTCCATTCCAATGTGAAATACCATTGTTAAAACTCGCAATCGACTTATTACCTGACACCTCTACTAAATAAGCACATCTTTTTAACCTCATCCATCTTGATGAAACACATCGTGAAGCCCAATTGTCCAACGAAGCGCATAAGAGACGTATAATGGCGCAATACGACAAGCATGTCCAACCTCACATTTTCTCAGAGGGTGACCTGGTCCTTCTTTATGATCAAGAAGCTGATGTAATAGGTACAAGGAAATTTGAGTCAGTTATGGGTTGGTCCCCTTTGTATTAATAAAAATAGTTCTTGCTAAGGGTGCTCATTTAGTTAGTAGATTACTATGCTTAATCATGAGCATAGCAATTGTTTTATTATATTGTATATATGTTGTTGATTTTCATTTACTATCTTAGTTTGTTTTTCTAGAGTTTTATTGAAGTTAGTAATCTTCTTTACATTTCATTGCAGATTTATGAATCTTTGGAACCATTCATTAGGTATGTTGATGGTGCTAGTCATAGTACACAGAATCTATCCTCTACAGCATGGGCCATTTTTTCTTTGAACGGTGAGTTAGTGAGTTTTCAAGGGATTTGTATCAGTTGATCTACCAACAATATCGCTAAGTATATTGCGTTGATCGAACTTCTCTCTAATTCCATTTCATTTGGTATTAACTACATCATCATTAGGTTAGACTCACAACTTATTGTACTGCAACTTACTAGTGTTTATACTGTCAGAAATCCAACACTGCATCGGATGTTCCTAAGAGTTCAACTTTTGCAAAGACATTTTGATTTCATTAAATATCAACAAATTTCCAGAAACTTGAACACACTAACTGATTCTTTAGTTAATTATGTTATAAAAAGACATTTGCAACACATGTAAAGATACATTCACATAATTGAATAAGATTGCGCAATAAACATAGTAAAACATTGAAAACGGATAGATAGATAGTTATAGGTTTTTACAAAATTTGTGTCCAAGACACATTGTTCATCTGACCTCAAAATGTATGAAACATGTCAAAAGTAAACTAGTGGTGCTCATGTTAACATGCTACTGATCTAGCTATCCTACGTAGTAACTTCATCCAGCTGTTAGGAACGCCAATAGTATGACACTGCAGTTGCATGGGTAAGTCTTCTATCCGTCAATCTGGAATCCCAAAGTTCGACCCCTACATGTGTTTCTGAAGCTCAAAAAGAGTCTTAGCCATATCCAAATCCTGAAATACTGCTCTCCGAACAACCCTCTTTGCTAGCTCATCCGCTCCCTGCTCTGGCTATGCCACTGGTCGAACTCGACCTACATCTACATACATAAAAATTTTAGTTTAGTCTTGGGAAAACATTAAAATAAAAAAACATGTATAAACCTTAGAAAAATCAAAAAACATGGTCAAAATATTCTTACCAATTGCACCCCATTGAGTGCCTTCTAATAAAACTAAATCTGGATCTTCTCGGAAGTCGACACCTGCATATGCATAGTCATCAATGGAAATAATTTATCTCCTGAACCAGGTGAAGAATGCAGTCAAGAACACGATTGTCGTTGACCAGCATGTCTAGCCATTAGTTCTACCCATCTCTGCGTCCTTGGATCTCTAGGGTTATATATACCCAACGTCACATGTTGAGGCTACATTAGTGGAATCCACTCTAAGGAAAAAGAAATTAGGATCGAACCATAGTAGAAAATTTTCTTCCTTCCTCCCTTTTCCTTGCTCATTTGTTCTTTCATTTGAGAGAGTACAACTTCAGCCTAGTTGAAAATTGTTGGTTCCAAGCACTCTAGTGCATACTGCATATAATCTGTTTGCTACATGTAGTGTAGTGGTACCAGCAAGCTTTGCGATCATGAATAAGATGGTTCTCAATGGAAAATCATGAACATCGCGGATGTTTATTTTCCCATACTTTCTAGGCTCTTCCCCTGGGTTGCAATACTGCAATATATAATCTCTCACTGTCTCTCCTTTGAGAGAAGACCCTGAGAGAGTAATGGGTAGGCCTCTCTTCAACAAACCTGTGCGAAAATAGATATCCTCCACTAAAATTGGGACCACTTTGTCCCCAATATGAAATGCCTCAATCACTGGATCCCATGCACGAACAAGGAACTCCAATAGTTCCATCTGTTTCCTCATACCAGATAATCTGAAGTACAACAACCCATAGTCTCTAAGGGCTCTTACAGTACCTGGATCATTTAGGGAAATCATGTTTTGTTCCTCATGTTCTCTTGCCCTCCAAGTAATTGTCATTTTTGTCTGTTGAGTACCTGAAACACAACCATAAGACTCATAAGGACCCATTTCATGCAAAAAATTAGGAAAAATTTGAGCATACTGCAAAGAACAAAAATGTGAATTGCGCCCAACGCACCCATGGTCAAGGGATAGTGCATTGCAAGTGCACCTGACCTTCAATTCTAGTGCACTGCAATACACCTTTCGATATTCAAGGGTGCGTTTCCATGTTTGCAAAATAAATTTACCCTAAGGGGCCCAAATCCCTAAAAAATTGCAAGGAAATGAAACAAAAATATTGCCGAAGGAAAGAGGAGGTTTATGGCACCAACCTGAATCAAACAGTGAGAAAACCATCCACATAATCGATCACAATAAACAACTGAAGTTCGGGGGAAAAAACATGTTTAGAGCTCCAAAATGAAAATTGTAACTTTCAAATGGTAAAAATGAATAGTAAAACTCTTTTAATTAGTCATTTGATTATTTGCAAATCATATTTATTGCTATGACTATGGATTCATTCATTTTTTATCATGAAACAGGTATTTTTAATCCATTTGATGTTGTTATGAATATGTTTACAACTGATATAACAGATTAGTCGTACACATTTATTTCAAGAATGATTTGACCACAAAGCACACTTTTATCCTTATTTTTCGAGCTTTGATAAAAACAAAAAAGGACTTGAAGCGCACTTTTATCTCTTTTTAAAGCTTCGATAATGGTGAAAAAGGAACCCCTTGAATATTCTTTTAGCTCTTTTCAGACTCCGATAATGTGAAAAGATTGCTGAGCACTTGTCTTTTCAAGCTCGTAAAAGTAAATGAATTGACATCTACTCAGTATAAGTTTAACCCTTTTCCGGACTGAGGTAGATTATTTACGAAAAAGGAAAACCTTAGTCAAACATGCCTAGGAGGTTCTTTCAGATATTATTTTACACTTTTTCAGATCTGAGTGACAAATTTACGAAAAAGGACTCATGGAGTTTTCTTTTGTCCTCTTTTTCAAACTCTCTAAATATGAAAAAGGACTGGGCTGTCACTGTCGTTAGGCTCATTAAAACATAAAATAGTGACGGGCTTGTCGATCATGGCAAGAATCGAGTTTCATTTATCGCTAGACTCATTAAATTATTAAATAGTGATGCATATTCACCTGAAGAGTTGAATTATAGATCAAGAATATGTTATCTTCCTCAAGCTTGTTAAAAAATAAAGAGGTGCTGGTCGACAAATGATCGGGGAAAAATTTGGGAAAGAGAACAAAATTTTTACGGTAGTAGGTCGCTCTTGAACATGACACTTCACTCCATCATCATGACTATTTGGGTCGGGTAATCTTCTTGACGGTTCATTCATACCTATGGTTCATCATACCTTCAGTTCGGTTTTGGGTCAATGCTGCCAACGCATCTGAGCGTCGCCGATATGTTCAAGAGAAGTCATCCAATGAATACTCATCCTTCTCCATACTCATAAACCTTCATTTTCATGACAATCATCCCTGAACATTGTTATATCAAGTCACATTTGTCTCCGAAATTAGTAACTCCCGTTTTGCGATAAAGTGGCTTCCTGTCAACATCAAATCATCATCCAGGAAGTTTACTTAGAAACATAATCTTCCATTACCATGAGGCTTCTTACAACATCGACAAGATCCTCACTTCCGGACTTTTGATCGAAAGATTTTTTTTGGCGTTCGACATCAAATCATCTATTCACGCCTTACGAAATGTACTGCAATACCTTGAGAGCCTTTACCATCAATGGTGGTTCTCTCGCATTTGTTAACAACTCATATCATTGACTGGTAATCAAATGATGTCTTACCATGTTCGACTACAAATCATATATTCACATGTCTAGAATTGTACCCGAACGATTGAGTGAATGAGATAAGAAGACCCTGGATCTAGTTTCAGTCATCCGGGCTGCGATTTCAGGATTGTTGTACACATCATCTGTACGGTGACCTTACATACAGATCGTCATCTGAACATGGGCCTATATTTATAGGCATGTTTGTATTGGGAAACATTCTAATGTAGATGAATTTCTGCACTATGTACATGTTATTAGATATTTTATGTGCTGAGCATGGGAATGCCTCCCTCAAAAATTCGTGATCAATGAAAATATCATGATGTAATGTATTGTAAGATTGATGCAGGTTGCCACCCCACTTCAGTTCCTGCTCATCATATCGTAAAGCATCTCATTCAAAATATATTATTATTATTTTGACTTCATGCTTTAGGAGGCAGCTATTGTAGGTCAATTTGGGCATCATCCCCCATGACTTGGTCAAACTGCACATCATCCCCAGGACGAATGAAATAGGGTCTATCACCCCCTTACATTTCAGTTTCTATATGCCCTAATAGAAGAACAAATCATTCATGGCTTCTATTGTGAGATTGCCAAGGTTTTAAGTATATGTTATATCACTTATGAACTCACCAACGCAGCCTCTAAAGGGACTAACTATGTTGCATATACAGTATCCTCCATTCAAGGGTGCACTGCAATGCACTTTCTGACATTCAAAAGTGTGTTGGTCACCTGGGAGCAGAATTCTCATTGTTTCGGGAATTTCCACATTTCCAGTTCCTTCTAGAAGAGTCCATATGTTTCAAACTTTGAATCCAAGTGTCCATCTAACACCTCTAAAATTGGGAACATGTCTTGCCTATTATTAGAAAGTCATTCATTAAGAAAATATCATTAATTTCCCTATAAATTGAGCACATATCCTAGTGCTAGGGAAGGAAGAATTTTGGTAAAGAAATGCTGTTGGATTCTCATTTGAGAGAGTGACAGTACTGATATGCTGCTGGTGTGATGTTGGATGTGATGAGGCTGGGATGAAGCTGGAGTTGGTGGCATCAAATCGATCATTGGTTGTAACCTCCCCCTTCTACTCTTTAATAAATATTGTTGTTCATTTTCCCATATATGTATTTTTTTATGTTTTTATTTCTCATGCAATGGACTCTTGAATGATATATATGTTTCACATATAATCAATTTGAGTGATTAAGATAAGTAGGCATCTATTTTCTGTTCTCTGTTTATACTTGCAAGAAACAATCTAGCGATCCGAGTTGGATTGAATACGACAACAAAAGCGACAGAAGGAATAGAAGAAGCGCTTGGATCACAAGTAGGTTCTTCTATCATTTTGTGTGTCTATTTATTTTAGAGAAAGTGATAGCAAAGTCTTTCATTTATTGTTCTAAGTGCCTAGCAACACACTTAGGGAATTTGATTTATTTGTAGATCATAATTCTACATAACACTATCTACACCATCTCTGAAGGCTGAGGCACTGATCCTACTGTTTCCAACTGATCTCAGACATCCCAAAGTCTGGTGAAAAAATGGTCTATGTGCTCCCCCTTATGCATGTGTGTACATCTCAAATTTTCCTTAGGTACATCTTTCGTTGCTCGAAAGATCCCTTATACAACATGGAAAGGGAGTCTTTCCTCCTGACGCTATTCTGCCAACTGCTGCTGCAAAATGACTGCATCCCAGTTGAAGATTTTCTCTGCATGGAAATTGCTGCTGCTGCTGTCCCTGCCTTTGGAAATTCTCGATCTGGAAATTTTGTGCTCTGTCAACTCACTGAGAGACACAATATTTCCCCAAAAATCTGCCCTGCTGGCCTCTGTACTGTGCAACCTCCCAGGGTTTCAAGCAACTTCCTACGTAGTGCTTCAAATCTCCCTCTTTCCTCTTGCAACTGAGCTCTTCCTAATTCTTCTGCACTCTGATACCATGTGAAAATTCCATTACTCAGAATCCTACTACAACAAATGATTAGATTTCTCCTATTTGTTAATTACTAAACAAATTATATATGGTGTTACATAATAAATATCAAAATCAAATACACTGCAACCTACACAACATAAAGTACTGCAGAAAATACAATGTAGGAAAAATAGAAACTCACACACACAAATAATCCGTTATTTTTGGGCAATCGTCCCCAAAAAAACCCAACTTGGGAAAACCGGTGCAACAGTTGAGGGTTTTATTTTTATGTAGTAGTAATATAAGTACAAATCGTTGGATGCCCAAACTGGCTATCTAATGCAGAAAAATACTGACAAAAGAGTTAGTGAGAAAATATCAGACTATCACAGGCGATGTGACACTGATATGGGCTTAGGATGAGTTTCCCTACGTTGCCTCTGTGCTGTAAGTACGTCAACCTACGCAGTCATTGCATCAAAACAAAAGGAACTGTGTCACCTTCTCCTTCTGATCTTATGCCCACTCGAAACGCGACTCCCTGTCCCTCCAGACTCACACCCCGGCTTCTAGCACTAGATCTTGACTGTCTCTCAGCAAAATAGCGGACTCCCTCTGAAGCTCTACGCTGCCTCTTCATGGCACTGCACAACCTCTCTATGTCTCTCCATGTCTTCTCTGCTTTACACTCTCCGGATCTCGAAACCTTCCACTGGTATTACTATCTCTTCCCCTCACTGCAATGAAATCACCAGATGTCTCTCTGGAAACTCATTGCTGCTACTTTGTGAATTCAATCCCCCAGTAAAATTGATCTCTGCAAATCTCAAGTGTGTTCTCCAAGTGCCCATCAAGCTCCTTCTTATAATCTCTCGTTGACATATCTACGACCAAGATTACATATTAATCGATGTCTCATATTATCTTTGACTCGATCCATGCCTTTATCTAGAATATTCACACCCGACTTAATTAATATCCTTTAATTAATCACATTTCTTAAGTTTAGACTTAGGAAATATTTAAAACTAATTATTTATTTTAATTAAATCACTTCTAGGTGGAATTTCCCCAAACGATTTCTGGGTATTAGAGAATGCATGTGTCTTAACCTCTCTAGAGAATCTCGATGGTAGAGCACATCCGATGCTACAAAAATCAACAAAGTTGACTAGTCATCAATTTATTTTTTGTAGTAATTATTTCTTGTCTTGTCCACTGTATGTTCATCTTAAGTTTTAATTGATGACTGTGTGCATGTAGGGTTATGGATACTGTTTTCAAAGGGGATACTCGATGTGACCACAAGACATCAAAGCAAAGCCACACGTTCATTGGTGCGATAATTTAATCTAAGCGTTACATTCTAGTAGCAAATGTCAACATTGGAGACCCCTACATGTCAATGGAGCCCCAATAATACATATTACGATTCGATTTGGTGAGAACTGTTGAAGGTGAAGGTGATGTGAAGTATTTCGATATATTCAAGTTGCCTCTACCATAAAATGAGAGGAAAGGGCAAAAAATGTTGATTCACATGAAGAAGGTAGGGTTCTTGCGAGAAGCTATGTGTTGTAGCGGCTACAACCACCCTCCAAAATTTTTCCTTTGCTTGGATTTTGGAGCCTAACCTTATTTTCACAAGAGATTATCTTGCATTTTTATTAGGTATTTATGCTTTGATTGATTTTTATCCTTTAGCTATGCTTGTGTTCACTTGATTTTCACTTATAAAATTTTTATAAGTCACAAGCTAACCTCTTGTTTAAGTATTGCACAACAGTTTTGGGCTTGCCTCTAGAAACTACACAATTTATGAAGGAAGGTAGGCTTGATGAATGGAATTGCGCAGTCATGACTAAAAGTCATCCTTGAGCTCGGAAAATGCACAGTCATGACAAAAAACCAAACAATGAGCCTAGAAACTGCGCAATCCATCACTGACCTCATAAACTACGCAGTGCACTAATCTAGAAAGTTGCCTAGTTCCAGAATTGCACAATATTTCCTGGTAATGTGCATGGCAATTTTTTCTTGAAAAAAAGTAGAAAAGATGAAAAATAAAAAATTATCTCTAAAATTTAGGGATTTATTTTTAGTAACCCGAAGGAAGCACACTTTCTATTTTTTGGACACTGTCGCCATGTGTTGCTTTTTTCCTTGATATTTGGCATGCACGTCATAAACCCTAATTTTCTAAAATATATTTAATCGATGACCCTAGAGCTCATTTTCACACTTGATCTTGGAGCTATAGCATTCTCGAGGAGATAAAGGAACCTTCCGTGCGATCGTCGTGCTTTTTCGGGTGAGTTTCACATTTATCACTTTTTGCTGTTTGGTTTGTGTGAGTCTTGTTTTTCTTTTTTCTTTGCATGCATGCTGGTGTTTTAAATTTATTTATCTTGTAGACATGTTGTTTCAAGTTATCGTTTTACTTTCACAAGTGTCACATCAGTTTCTTCATTTTTGCACTGATGGTTGCCGTTGCGGCGAATCTCCTCACCAATTTGGTTTTCTTCCCATTTACTTTGTTTCTGCACTTGATTTGTCTTGTTTCATTTACAATTAGTTAGATCTTCATTAAATCCATCACTATCTCTCATATCTTCTCGTTTTCCACACTTCTCCTTGGCATATCTGCCATTTCCTTGGCCATATTTCACTTTTCCCATTTGGGCACTGTACAATCTGGAGGCTCAAGCTAAGAGCTTGGCCTCTGGAATTGCGTAGTGCATAGAACAATATGGATCAAATGCACATTGTGCAGTTCCAAGGCTGAGTATACATCCATGGCCACTGAGACTGCACAATGTGCAGTCTCTCCTAGCTCACTGCCGAGGCTGAATTGCACATTGCGTAGTCTCACTCCTCAAGCTTCGACCCTAAATGCTAGGAATACAGAGTGCACAATTCCATGAGGCAGTCAGACCCTCTTCCTAGTGAAAATTGTGCAATCCTTCTTGTCAGATGCCTGATTTGTTGCTTGAACATGCCTTGAAAGTGTTTTTTCTTAAAACCGATGTTTGCTTTCCATGAGTGTCTTTTCTGTCCCACAGGTACAACAATTTTTGAGCACCTCTCCACTAGTCATTGTTACAATGGAACCCAAAAGAGATGCCTCAAAAGAAACCACTGGAAGCAGTATTGGGGAAGAAGTTTAGCAAGTTCAATTTAACTTGCCAGTATATGTAGACACAATTTTTTTATATAAAAGAGATCCAAACTAACATATCAACAGATTAAAGATGCTTTGAAATGGACTTCAGGGTAGATATAGAGGACCGAAAGGTTTATCTCAGCATCAAGTAGCTATGACTATATAGGGTTACATGAAGGTATCCAACCTCCCCATGTGCAGATGTGATCAGCTGGGTTGTCTCACACACCGATGAGAAAACTATGACACTGAGCAACAACAACGAACAAAAGCTTGCTACATTTTTAGCAACATATTTTCAGTGGATGTATCATCTTCCTGATCCAGTGAATATAATAGACTCATTGTTTTATGCCACCCACAACTATGAGAGAAAAAATGATATCACCAAGAGTTGGGTGAAGGAGCCATCATAATTTAGACAGACACCCACCCACATGGACAAGACAAGGTTACTCAGGAAGGCCTACTAGCTTTTGGTCATCCTAGCTTGCAGAATATATGGCCAACCGAGTACAGAGACCTTTCCTAAAGGGTGGGCTATCTTATTGAACCAAATGGTGAACGAGGGGGAGTCGTTCTCCCATTTAGCAAAAGCCCGAGATCCTCCCAAGGGATAGAAAGCTATATTGTATATGTTTGCATACATAACGGATGAAATTTGTGCACATAATAAATTTCCTATCATGAACTGGATGTGGACACCGAAAGAAACTTCCATGCTTATCTACTGCAAGCTACTTTAAGATTGCATCCATAGATGAGTTATGGAGCAACTAACTGATCACTTCATTGTCCCGATTTATAGGATTATCTTTCAGAAGGACCTGTTGACCACACTTTGTCAACGATCCCATAGCAGTACACCCCCATTTTTTCAAATGGGACACATCATGTTCGAGGTGTTCACGCCATTTAGATTTCATTGACAATCGACAATTTTATAAATGATGTAAACCATTCTGCAGGTTTATGATGTAAATGATCTAAGACCACCATGTATGTAACAACCTAGGTAAGCCTAGTGTTTTGATGATGATTTCTATCCTAGGAGGTTTTTTGTCTCACTGATTCATTTGTGTTTCTTGACACAAGTGATCGGCAGAGTTTTCCCCTCCAGCCTCACCCCAAAGCTAGGGTGGATTTTGTCATCAAGATGCTAAGTAAGTCCTAGCATTTTCTATCGAGTCTTTGTAAAAGTAGTTTGAGAATAATCCTAGCTAATTGGCTAGATTATTTTATTACAAGCTGCTTGGTCTACTAGATCATGTTTTGAGTCGCAGAACTGGGTAGCTTTTTGAGGGTCTATACGAATGTGTATCCCCCTTTATGTGTCTAAATGTACTTATATTATGTAAAGAGATTTGGAAAAAATAATTAAATCCCCTCTCAGTCAATTAATTAAATTTTCTGGCCAAATTAATTAAAAATCCTAAGCCAGAAATTTAATTAATTTTAAGTCCTAGGTGAGTTAAAATTCTTCAAAGGAAAAATTCATGGGTCCTTAAAAAATAAATTTTTAAAGGTCCCAGGCCAAGGGAATATTGAGAATTTCAAGAAATTTTGGACCCTTGGGCCTTGGTGGTTAAGTCAAAGTCAAAATTTTGAGGTAATTAACTCAAAAATATTATTTTTGAGTTAATTAAAATGGAATTAAATGATAAATTCGAATTTCCTCAAAATTATAATTTCGACGGTCCAGATTAAAAGATAATTAAATCTTTTCGGTGGTCGAGATTATTTTGACAAGGATCAACTGAACTAGCCGTTGGAGATTTTGTCTCATAAATTAGAGGTCTTTTTCAGTCTTTCAGGTCACCCGATCTTTGAATCGTGCACTTATTCTTAGAAGCTCTTGTAATATTTTTAGTGAATAAAGCATAAAGACTTTGGGGTTACAAACTTTGGTGTTCCTTTTCCAGGTCTATGTGGTGATATTTTCTCTAAAATCTGCTACTTTTATTGGCATTTTGATGGTTGATGGCATTTGTGGATTGATTTGCATACAGGTATCTTGTGCAATTTTCTGGGTTTCTAAAATTGCATTTTGATTTGACGGAAATATTAGTTATTTATTTTTCTGAAATGTCTCATGTTTATTTTTTAAAAATCTCTATCAATCTAAAATTCAGATTTAAGTGTGCAGAGACTATTTTTCAAGATTTGAGCATTTGGGGAAGTCTTCAGTTAGATCAACCAACTCTCAGATATCAGAAAATCTAAAAAAGCTCATTGTTTCCTAATTCTCAAAGTCATCTTACGGATTTTTTTTCAGGGTCTTGCTTGGGCTTGTGCCTCTTTTAATCTCTCTTTTTATTAATTGTGCAAAAATGATTTTAAATCTGGCCATGAGGGCCTCTGATCTGTAAAATAGCTCTGTAAATCTGCAAATATTTTCCAAGGTTTATTCTCTGTGCATAGTTTTGGGTTTGGATTGCTCGTTTTTCTGATTTTTTACAGGTTTTATAGGGAGATTCTCAGAATATTTTTTAGATCTGAGCCAGATCTAGGCCCTGGAGGGTAAGATCTGGCCTCAGGATAATTTCTGTCTGCAAATCTGGGTGTTATCTTGTCTCAAAGGTGTAAATCTCAGGTGCATCTAAATAAATATTTTTAAAATATGAGTTATACTGTGCATGCAATTTTTTTTCGCTGCCCATCATCTGTACGCTTCCCATCCTTACGCTCCGCATCAACCATCCTTTTCCTCAACCTGCAGTTTCCCTTATTTTTCCTATCAAACCTCTCATCCTCACGCTGCAGCTCCCTTCCTCTGCGTCTTTCCCTTCTTCCCTGCGGCTGCCATCGATCCATCCTCATTGACTCCCGCTGTCCATTTTCACGTAGCTGGCTGCCATCTCCTCTGTCAGCATCATCGACCCTCCTCCATCCTCTGCCCTCACAGCTCCCATTCGACCTGCACAAACCGAACTCATAAAACATTAGCATAGATTTTAATCTTTTATGATTTACGATTTATGATTTTGAATTTTTATGGTTTGACATTTGAAAGTTTAAAAGAAATAAAAAGAAATAAAACATTTAACTTTAGATTTTAATTTTTGATTTTCAAATTTTTTTTAGCTTTAGTTTTAGTTCTAGCTTTAGAGTTTAAACTTTAGATTTATTTATTTATTTTTATTTTTTTAAAATTGACTTTAGTCTTAGTTTTAAATTTTAATTTTTTGATTCCGCTGAGTTAGTTTAGTTAGTGTTTTAACTTTAGGATTTGATTTTTTTAGTTCTTTTTAGATTTAAATAAAATAAAATAATAATAATAATAATAATAATAATAATAATTTTTTATTTTTTATTTTTTAGAATTTTAGCTTTAGTTGTATATATATTTTTGTTTTTAGATTTAAAAAGGAAAATATAAAAAAAAAAAATTAGAAAATGGTCAAAAAACTTTAATCAAGTGGTTTTGGATTAAAGTTTTACCATAAGTCAAGGGTGGAACTTTTTATCTAAAATATGACTATAGGAAAACTTTAATTTTCTGTATTGGGATTATTTAGACTTATCACTTGAATTCGGAATTATTGGAAATGTCTAACATTTAAATTCGATGGTACTCTCATGATAATATTTTTGTTTCGAATTTAAATTGTTTTGAAGTTTAAATTATTGTTTCTAAGTATTTTCATGCTTAACTGTGGTTGATGATTATTGAGCTAACTTTAATTGTGGTTTTAAGTTGCTTGAAATTGGTGATTAATTGCTTTAGTCAACTGTGAGAATATTTCAAGTAATGATAAATTGCATGTCTTTATCAAACGTTGTTGATACATGATTACAAAGGGTGTTTTATCGAATATCATTGTGGTGAATTGATTTTTCATAGCAGCAGTTACCGATCAATTACTTGATTTTAATTTCATAATGAGATATTTTGACTCCACAAGGCACTGGTTTTAAATTTAATTTCATAATGAGATATTTTGACTCCACAAGGCACTGGTTTTAAAAGCTTCAAATCTAATTGGATCTGTAAAATCTCATTAATCTTAACAAGTACTTGGTCATTTAACTGTGTCTCCTGAATTGGTTGGTTTTCAACCAGTTCTCCTTCTTCATTTTCGTTAGGGTCTACCTCCCTTAGTCTGCAAGGATACAACTTAGATAGAGAGATTGGGGATCAGGGTGACAGCCCCCGATCTGAGCCGTTGTCACGGTGCCTAGACATTCTGTGAGACAATATTTTTTGGCGCCGTTGCCGGGGAACAATTTATTGGACTTTGGATTTACTACATTCATCTCTTTATTTGTCTTTCATCTCAGATATTTGAGTTAGCTTCTTGTCCCAGTGGCGACTCCATTGGCTTCATATTCCTTAGGAATTTTTACTAGAAGACATTCAAGTAGCTTGATTAATCCTACTCCAGATCCTGAAAAGGTTCTTAGAGTCCGATTACACAAGCTCTCTTCTCGTACACTTCTTGTTAATCTCGGCCAAGAAGCTCTCTCTGATATACATTCTCTTTTATGTGATCCTCTTCAGCACGATATCATGGATTTATATGCCTCGTGTAATTTTTCTAATATTCCGGGTTATCCCCATGATTTCCCTCAACATGGAATGGATAAGTTACCTTATTTTCAAGGAAATAATGTAGTTAGTGTCAAATCTCATTTAAGCGCTTTCACTAGTTGGTGGAATAAATGGGCTAGAAATAATAATTTCGAGGATGTAAAGAGGTGTTTGTTTATTCTTACCCTTGAGCAGGATGCTATGGATTGGTTTACTGAAAATCCTGATAATTCATTTGATACTTTTCATTCAATTCTAACAGCCTTCAAGGATAAATTTGGTGATAAAAGGGAAGATAGGAATTTGGTGAAAGATATCAGTACCATAAAAAAGAAAGAAAATGAAACGATGGAAGAATTTAACAAGAGATTTAATGGTATTCTTAGGGAAATATCTCAGACTCATAAGCCTCCTGATGGATCTCTTCTAAATTTTTACATTGATGTTTTTGATTTTGATACTTCATATGAGCTAAGATGTGCTAAAAATGTTGATTATAAAGCTTGCCAAACTTTAGCTGAAGAACGTGAAAAGGAAAAAAGGGCATCGGGAAAATATGAAATTCCTGGTTTTGATAGGGCTGCGACTAAGTTGAAAGGACCTAAAGGTAAAGAGCCTTTGGAAAATGATGATGACCCTATGAAAAATTTAATGCAAAAGCTTGAAAGCATGGAGCTTAACCAAGCGAAATTAATCTTTCACCATGCTAAAGAAATAAGCACTTTGCAGTCTAGGTTGGTCCAAATGGAAAGGGCTCAAGCGCAAAATTCCCAACCTATGAATCATAATAATAATAATCGAGGTAATAATACTTGGCAGAAAAAGGGTCATCCTAGTGAGCAGAGACCTCCTAATCCGCTTGAATCTACTAATATGGTTGATGAAACTACACCTTATTGTAGAGCTTGTGATGCTCTTTATGAGGATGTTACTTGTCCCACTATTAAAAGAATCATGAATAATGGAATGTTTGGGGCAAGTAATCAGATAAATGTTGTTGGTCAGGTGTTTTCTTTGTCTATGGAAGATTGGATGGAAGTTAAGGAAAATAGTCAAGATGTTAGGCCTTTTACGTCTTCGCATAGTATCAATAATTTTGATCGTGAGAAGGATTTGATGATTGAATTATTTGGTGAAAAGCCTTCTCCTGATCAAGTTTTGGAAATTTCTAAGGAAAAAGGATTAACTTATCAAAGAAGGGATAAAGAGAAAGGTAATAAATAACTCCCCCTTGAATTTTTAATCCTAGTCCTGGTTTGAATATTGATTTGGGCGCGTGGTTGAATAATGCTAATATATTGGTGCCTGTCACCGATATGTTAAAACTTCCCACTAAGAGGGCTAAGGTTTTTGATGTTCTAGGAGTTTCGCATGTTAATGTTACTCAAGATAAGACTCCTGAAGTTTCTTATCAAGATGCCCCTATATATCTGCAAAAAATGGAGTCAGATAACAAGGAACATCAACCATTTTTTGTTACTTTGATGGTTAATGGTCATAAATTGAATAATTTTATGCTAGATTCTGGTGCTTCAGCTTGTGTCATGACTAAGAGGGTCATGGAACAACTTAATTTAAGAGTTTCTAGACCATACTACAACATATGTGCCATGGATTCTAAGAAAATTGAAGTTCATGGGTGAATCAAGGATTTGCAAGTTCATTTATCGGTTTACCCTGACATAATGATTTTTATGGACATAGTTGTAGTTGATGTTCCGGATGCTTGGGGCATGTTGTTATCTAGAAAGTGGGCCTCTGATCTAGGAGGAAGTATTCAGATGAACTAGTCTTATGCTATGATTCCTTCCCCTAGAGGTGAAGGGTTTGTGAAGCTAAATAGAGAGCCTGAAAGAAGATTCCAAGTGGAAGATCCTAAAAGACCTCATAATGAAATAATTAAGGAACAACCTAACATGGGGAATTATGCTATTGTGTATAATTTCATAGTTCCCTTAGATGACAAGGTTGATGAGAAGTTTGAGGACCTAAGGGATCAGGTTTGGTACGTGCATTTTGATGGTGCAGCATCTAGGCATGGTAAGGGTGCTGGAATTGTATTGAAGTCTCCCCTTTGTCATATTTTAAAGTTTTCCTATAGACTTGAGTTCGATGCAACCAACAATGTCGCTGAATATGAAGCCTTGTTGTTGGGTTTTGAATTGGAAAAAGATTTAAGAATTAAGTTACTTAGTATCAAGGGGGGACTTTGATTTGGTTATCATGCAAGTTAAGAATAAATTTACATGTAAAAATAAAAGGTTAAGGAATTATCAAAATGTTGTATGGGATGTTATGGAACACTTTGATGCCATTAACCTTGAAGATATTCCAAGAGAAAATAATAGCTTGGTGGATGAGCTTGCTGTGGCCGCTTCTACTTTACAATTATTTGATGAATTAATTAAGGATAAGATAGAAATGAAAATTATTTTTAGACCTTCAGTCCCGGATAATTCAGAGCATTGACAAGTTTTTAATGATGAAAATCATGTCATTCGTTTTCTTAATAATTTGGATGAGTTTGAAATTTTTTGGATAAGTTCTAGGGAGGATGGATGTGATGATCATGATGATATTATAAATCCTACTCCTGGGAATATTGTTGCTTTAGAGCAATATTTTGATCGGCATAATGCCACAAAAATGAAAGAGGAAAATAAAATGGATCCTGGTGAATTCATTGAAGTAAATATTGGTGCCTCTGAGGACCCTGAGATTGTCAAAATTGGTAAAGGTACTAATGAAGAAGAAAGGAAAAAGTTGACAAATTTACTTCATGAATATAGGGATATTTTAACATTTTTTTATGATGAATTAAAAGGATATAGGGAAGATTTCATGCAACACATTATCCATTAGAAAGATGAGAATGATAAACCTTTTCGTCAAAAGCTTAGCTAAATAAATCCTAAGTTAGCCCCTTTGGTTCAGAAAGAGATTTAAAAAATGCTCGCAGTTGGAATCATTGCTCAAACTAGACATTCAACATGGTGTTCCAACCTGGTGATTGTTAGAAAGAAGAATGGTACCATTAGACTTTGTGTCGATTTTAGAAACCTTAATATAGCATGTAAAAAGGATAATTAACCTTTTCCCAACATGGAGACTATGTTGCAAAGAGTAACAGGTTCAGGAATGATGTCATTGCTAGATGGTTTTTCTGGATACAACCAAGTTTGGGTTAAAAAATAAGATCGTCACAAAACTACATTCACCACACCATGGGGTACTTTTGAATACATTAGAATGCCTTTTGGGTTGATTAATGCTGGGATTACTTTTCAAAGGGCTATGGATTATGCTTTTAAAGGTTTAATTGGAAAAATTATTGAAATTTATCAGGATGATCTTACTGTTTTTTCTAAAGATGGTATTAGTCACATAGGTCATCTTAAGCAGGTATTTGATAAGTGTAGAGAATTTGGGATTTCCTTGAATCCAACAAAGTTTTTTTTTGGAGTAACTGAAGGAAAATTACTTGGTCACATCATCTCCAAATATGGGATCAACATTGATCCTGAAAGAGTTGAGGCAATCCAACATATTCCTCTACCTCATACTCTTAGATCCCTTCAGTATTTTCTAGGAAAAACTAATTTTATTAGAAGATTTATTCCAAATTATGCAGAAATAGCTAAGCCTATTCAAAGTCTTCTAAAAAAGGATGTAAAATTTTTGTGGAAAGAAGATGGTAAAAATGCTTTTCAAGGGATTAAGGGTGTTATTTCCAAAGCTCTTGTTTTGGCAAGTCCTGATTATTCTAAAGATTTCATGATTTTATCTTTCGCCTCTGAAGATACCATTGCTGGTGTCTGATTACAAAAGACTAAGGAAGGTCACGAACAACCTATTTCTTTTATGAGTAGAGCGCTTCAAAATTCTGAATTAAATTATACTCCTATGGAAAAGCAAGCCTATGCTTTGGTTAAGTCTCTTAAGCATTTTAGGACTTATGTGAGTTATTCTAAAATCATTGCTTTCGTCCCGCATTCCACGATTAAAGATATATTAACTCAAACTAATTTCTTAGGGACTCGTGCTAGGTGGGTTACTAAAATTCAAGAGTATGATTTAGAAATTAGGCCCACCAAGTTAGTCAAGGGTCAAGGCTTGGCTGAAATGATGACCGAAGGTAATGAGAAAGAACTTGGCTTGATTTGTCTTAATTATGTTTCTTTGCTTGAGCTGCAAATGTTAGGAGAGAATGAATGGTATAAGGACATTATTTATTATTTGATAAATCTTACATGTTCTAACCATTTAGAAGAAGGGCTCTTAGATTAAAAGCCGCTAAGTATTGCCTCATGAAGGATGGCCTTGGATGGAAAAATCCTGACGGAATAATACTTAGGTGTGTTGATGAGATTGAGTCTAAGAAGTTGATTTATGAGTTTCATTCAAGATTTTGTGGTGGTCATTAGGCTGCTAGAACTATCACCCACAAAATTCTGAGAGCTGGTTATTATTGGCCTTCGATATTTTTAGATGTGCTTAAATTTGTCAGAAGTTTCCAAGACTGTCAACTTTTCACTAGGAAGCAGAAGCTAGCTGCCCCTGCCCCTACAACCTGTGGTTGTGTTGTGACTAGCAACAACCCCCCTTTTATTTAATATTAGTAATAATACTAAATAAATGGGGACCCTTAGTTAAAAATCCAAAAAAATCAATTAGGATTTGTTTTCCTTTTCAAATAAAACTTTCTATCATAACTTAGGGAAATTCCTTAGAAAAAACCTTTAGAAACACTTAAGTTTATGATAGATTACAATAAAATTTTTCTTTAAACGAAATAGCGCATCCATCGCAAATAGTAGATATCTTTTGTAAAACTGAAATTGCGATTTTGCGATATTGCGATAACGCGATCCCAAAAAGCCTATACCGGTCGCAAATCGCAGATCGCATAAATGTGTTAAATGAATACTTTTTGATTTGCGATTTGCACTTTTGCGCTATTTGCAAAATTGCGATGGTTACGTTTTGCGATATTGCGATATTGCGCAGCAAATCACAGATCGCAATGTCGCAGATTCATAAAAGCGCGTTGTTCAAAGAAAATCCTCCCATAATTCAATATCTGTTATGCGCTTTAATGATTGGATTAAATGAATGGATTTTCAATTAATGGTAAATGAGATTTTGTTTTGATCGAATGTCGTTTCACGTTAAAATAATATATTTCATCCGCCTTTGCATTTAAAACTATCTCATCACCTTTCTCGTGCCATTACTCTCATTTAACTCATAAAACACAGGCACGAAGGAGCAAACGTCTATACAAAGCATTCACAGAACATTATGGGTAAGAAAGAGAAGAGTTCAAATTCTGAAAACAGAGAAATGGTTTCACTGTATGCAGACACCGCTTGCAATAAGGATGCCGGTATAACCACCTGGGAAGGAATGTATAATTTGCTCGAAGAAGAAAATCCTGTGGTGATGAAAGTTGCGGCTACAGCAGGTTCCAGTAATTCATCTGAGGCAACACTTAAAGAACTCGCTTGTTCATTTTTGCATAGGATAGCGGCAAGGCCAAGAATTCTTCCGTATACAGACATGGTGAAATGGGTGCTGGACAGCACCGATATTTCAGACAAGAAATTTAGAACTCCAACTCAAGAGCTAATCGGGTCGTTCACTACGGAAGATTTGAGGCTGATGTATCAGTTGCCGGAACCTCAGGCGACTTATAATAAGCAATTTATGGAAGATTTTGCCAGAGAACATGCAAATTTGTCAGAATGCACACAAGAGTGGACCAAAAGAGATGAACCGTTGAAGAAAAACAAACACGGTATGTACAGTACTGGTTCACTTACCTCTCCTTATTGTTTTGCTGCTGCCATGTTATGCAGGCTTTTTGGAAAGCCTGACATAAATATGATCTTGCCTAAATGACCCCCTTTGTTAAATGCTGCCGTTAATTCTACAATTGTAGATTGGGCCAAAATCTTATCTGATAATTTGACCACTGCTATTTTTCACTACCGGTCCAAACGAAGTGTTTCTCAGCGGATTTATCCGCCTTTTTATTTATCTGCGTATGTCATGGACGCTATCTATTTTGTCTCTAAATTCCCTATGATGGGTTGGCAATGAACAATCCACGATCCTTTGCCTATTCATGTGTATCATAAGGAACTGTGGGAGTCTAAGTTTGTCCCCCATTTTTAAAAAATTTGCCATGGTATAATGCTGCCATTGTACAGAACATTGCATAATAAGGATGCCCCAAGGTTATCCCCAGAAACAGAGGTCGACATTCTCCCTGTCGCGAGATGGTTTGGAGAAGAGTTGTTCACTTATGTTAGGGTTTTTGGAAGTTCTGCTTCCCCCCATGTTTTACCCCTATATGTTCCGGATAGACTTGTAGCTCGGGAGATTGCTTATCAGACCTGTGGCCAAGGAGGTTTAACAAAGGAATTAAAAGAGAAGAAGAAAGGCATTTGGCCACAATTTCCCGTAAACTGTGGAACATTTTCACTGTTTGATGTTGGTCATGCATTCAAAGAGGTAAGCAACATTACATGCTTACAACTGTTCAAATTTTCGAGAAGGTTATTTGACCCAAATAATATTATTAAGAATTTTACCAATGCAATCAGAGTAAGGGAATTTTCCGGGGAACAAGAACTTTTTGATGATATGTTCCAAAAAAAAGGTTCATTTAAAGAAGTTTTGAATTCAGATCAAATGCAGTTATCTCCAGAGGAATTCCAGGAATTTAAACTTTACAGAGAGAGAAGACTAACTACTATTCCTTTGGAAAATCTACGCTTGGAACCCGCAAGGGAAAAAACTCCTAGTGTTAGTCTTAACGACAGTTCAAGTACAGATAAATCTAAGTCAAAATCTGAAAGAGAGACTTCTGAACGTTCCAATAAGTCTAATGAAAAGGAAGATAAAATTGAAGAATCAGTGAAATATTCTGCTCAATCGAAAGAACTTCTTCCATAGCAAATTTTGACTTCTCAACAGACAAATCCTCCTCTTACCAATGTACAACAACAGTCAGTCACCATTGAATTAGATAAAGAATGGGAAAGCTTTAATCAATTGATTGATGTAGAAGGACAGAATGTACAGACCCCTGTAAAAACAACCAAAGTTTTGAGCACAGGAATAAGTAGCACAATCACAGTAATTGAGCACATACCTATCACACCCTCCTCTGAAATTGTACTTAATGTAGAGGACATTCCTCCTCTAGATGTATTCTACAGTCCAAAATACAAAGCAGTAGTGAAGAAACAGAGAAAAAAGAGAAAGTTAGAAGGTGCAATTTCTACTGAAGCAGAACAACTAGATGTCTTGTGGAAGGATCTTGCCACAGAGCCTACTGATAATCTTGCTAAGTTATCTCAAATGACAGGGGCTTATGCTTCTGCAACTATTGATAAAGCATTTGAGATACAACTCTTATTAAATGAAAAAGAAGAGCAGATAAAAGTTCTACAACAGCAATTGCAGCAGGTACAGGCCAATAATGAAGCACAGTTGAAACTTGAAGAGTTATAGCAACAACTTCAAGAAATGCAAATTGGACATCAAAAAAGTTTGGCTGATAAAGAAAAACAAATACAGATTATCCAAGATCAGCACAAAGATGATCCTAAGCTTCCTGAGTTTATTTCAGAAACTATCTCTTTAAACAATCAACTACTGCAACAAGAGGAAGTATTATGCCAAAAAATCTTGCAATGGAATTCTTTTTGCCAAGAAAGTAATAAAATCACAAATCATGTCGTAGATTTACGAAATGATTATGATTTAATTAATGAAAAGATCAATGATTATTTGGTATGGAAAAAAACAGAAGAAGGAAGAACAGCTGGTGCACCAATTATTAATGAAAACCACAAAGAAATACTTTTCAATAACTGGGATGCACAAATCAGAAGGGCAGAGAAAGCAGCAGAGGAGGCGGCTACAACAACTAACAGTCTTACTGATTGTGTAAATGATAATTTTCACAAAGCTAATTTGATTTCAGAAACTGTTCCGGGATATCTCCCACAGGCACATCAACTGCAAACAAAATGGAGGCAAAACGCAGAAGAAAGAGCAAACTCAATCCAAGGGTTGACAAGATTAAACTGGGACTCTTACTAGACATACTTAGTGAAACCACACAGTCAGCACAGTGCGCTTAATTGTATCATCAATTCTACTGAGAAGATTGCGCCTACACTTGCCGATTCTGTCTTTTCAGGACAGTTGAATTCTGAAGTCGGTCAACCACATCTTCTCAAAACAATGCTAGATGCCTGCAAGTTTAAATATCAAGTTCATAAGTAGTTAGTTAATAGTCTTTATTTTTAGATTTAGTTTTAGTTTTACTGTATTTTTGCCTAGGAAAAGGACGGTCATTAAACCGAATCCTTAATTTTTTGTAATAGACTATTTTTAGATTTAGCTAAGTAGTATTTAAACCCTTCTCATGCATTTAGAGAGGGGTCCTGGATTTTAATATTTTTGACTTGGAGATTACATTTCTGTACTCCACTGGCTTATATATTTTTTAAAAGGATCACAATCTGGTGATTTTATGCGGAATTATCTTTAAAGTGTTGCATTTCTGTACCTTGGGATTTGATTTTGCATCAGAATTACTGGATTAGAGTATCATATTTCATTTGAAAGCCTTCAAGATGAACAAGGTATTTCTATCTGTTCACTGTTGATTTCTTTTGTCTTATGATATTCGCTTTAAAATTTGCTATCATTTACAGATATTTGTTTTCATAACGTTTCTTTATATATATCATTTTTGAGTATAATTGAAATGTTATCTTTCATAAGTATATGTAGATGATATATTATGATGAATGCAATATGCTAATACAACTCTGTTTAATTTCTTAAACAGAGTTATCTTTATTTGTTTATGCACATTTCGATTTAAATGATAATACATTTTTATGGTTATTGTTTAAAAGAAATAATCTGAAGTTGTATTCACATATGATTGCCCAGGTTAGTGTTAGAATTTCTTTATCAGTATTTAGTTTAAATTAGATAGTTTTATTTCAGTCAATTTAGTCCCATTTTCACTCATCCAAATCAACCCATCACCAACCCATTAGTTATAAGGAAACTGATCCTTTCAATCCAGTCGGAGCCACCATACCAAACGGAAAAGGAGCTGTCTTAAGGTCCCGACCGGGTGGTTTTCCCCAATGTTTGAAGCAAACATTTTCTAGGCTTCAACATTTTTGGCGCTAGGAGGGCATGAGCTATGAATGGCAAGTAAATCTTTACCTACAAGCCATTCTGAGAGCAAAACACCCTCATCAACTTCTTCAATTTCTTCTGAAATACAAAATCCTATAGA
The DNA here is from genome assembly GCA_034641835.2 of Pinus albicaulis. Classification (NCBI taxonomy): domain Eukaryota; kingdom Viridiplantae; phylum Streptophyta; class Pinopsida; order Pinales; family Pinaceae; genus Pinus; species Pinus albicaulis. The sequence continues at coordinate 117,558,367 of CM076577.1, read as the reverse complement.
AGGAATTGAGAAGAATATTCAGACACCCACTACCAAAATCTCAAAAAAATCAGACAATCAAAATCCCGAGTCTCCTGAAGTTCAAGATTTAATTCATAAATTGAAAGGATTCTCATTATCTTTAGATGAGTCTGAAATATCTGAAGGTAGTGTAACTTCAAAATTTGTTTCTTCAAAACCTCTTACTAGGCTTCAAAGTGAAAAACTTGGTATTTCTCTGAAAGAATTCCCTTTACCTAGTAGAGTCAAGACAAGAAAAAATCAATCGGAATCAGTAAGTGATATAAGTTCTTCATCTCATATTCAATTACCTGTTTCCGAAACTCTAACTCAACAAAGTACAGTCGTTTCTACATCATCTGCTCAATCATCATCAATCTCAACATCATCTATTCCAACAACCTCTATTCAGACACCACCAGCCTCTACTACTCCTCCAATAGTTGTTCCAATAATGGCTAGACCATGGGCTACTCCAGGGGCTGTCAACATGCCTGCACCTTTACATGATTTACCTGACAATCTTGGAAAATGGCTTCCAAAGTTTAGTCCAGATCTTAACATTCAAGCTGAAGAACATATCAATAACTTTATGCTGGCTGTAAATTTGAATGGAGTCGTTGAAGAAGATGTTGTAGTCAGACTATTCCCTTATACTCTTCAAGGGGCAGCAGGATCCTGGTACTTTTCATTACCTTCAGGATCCATAACAAGTTGGGCCATTTTTGCAGATCATTTTTTAACCAAATTTGGAGATGACAGATCAATCGCTACTTTAATCAATGATCTCTCAAATTTGAAGGTAGAACCCAAGGAGCCCATTAAATATTTCAACGCTAGATTCAACAAACTCTTGAACAAAATCCACACAGATTCAAGGCCTAGTGAACAGGTCAGAAGTGAATGGTACATAACTGCTTTGCCCTCAAACATAGCAATTTTTGTAGATAGAGCTGCAAAACCTACGTTGGCCGAGAATATGAAAGAGGCTATTGCAGTAGAAAAACGAATTATTTCTCTAGAAAAGAAAAATGCTATTGAGGAAAGGAAATCCAAGAAAGTCAGCTTCAAAGATGATTCAAAGAAAAAGGCCAAAGACCCATACGACATGGAAGGTTTACAGAAAGTTCTTAAAACCATGTCAAATGAAATGGTTGAAATTAAAAAACAAGTAGCTGAAACTTCTACCAAAAAACCATTCCGAAATTTCAGAAGAAACCAAGTTGAATCTAAACCTCCTAATTCAATCTCTAATGCAGAATCAGAAGAAGAGGAAGAAGAAGAAGATACATCTTTAGTATCGGATGAGGAAGATGAGAATGAATAAATAGCTGAATTGCATGGAATGTAAGATTTTATTCTCCCTAATTCTGATAGTGAGGTTGAACAAGAAGCTATGCCTGTAAGTACTAGGAGTAAATCTACATCGGAGCCTGTACAAACAGTTCCTAAAAATAAAATTACAACTCCGAGTACCAAAGACAAATCCCCTGCAAAGAAAACTTCTCCGTTACCTACTCAGAATCATCCATCTTCTTCTAATCCTCCTTCATCGACAACAAAGACTTTAGTAGTGTCAGATCCTATGGAGTATAACATTGTTGAAGACATGAAAAAGATTAAAGCCAATATTTCCTTACATGAACTCAGCAAACTAAAACACTAGCAGAAGTTGCTATTAAAAGAATTAAATGCTACACTAATTGCTCCTTTACCAAGTGGTGTAGTTGAAAAAGCAGCTAAAGGAGCTGGTGAGCCACCAGATAAAGTAGATGCTACTGATACAATGCTCATTGGAGAAAAATCAAATTCTCAGACTCATTTTCTTTTGACTTATGAAATGTACAATAAAAATCTGCATAATTGTTTAAATCATTCTGGAGCTTCATCTAATATAATGCCTACTTCTGTTTGTGCCAAATTGAACATCGAACCACAGAAATCGGCAGTTCATATTGTTCAATTGGATTGCTCTAAAGTTCAAGTTGTAGGAGAAATCAATTCAGTTACTATCAGATTAGCTTCCGATCCTAGGATTGTCCAAAGAATTGATATTTTGATTGCAGATATTCCTGAATTCTATGGATTAATCTTAAGCAGGGACTGGTCTGCGAAACTTAATGGTTATATCGCCACTGATTATTCACATATGTGGCTTCCCTATAAAGGGAAACCAAATCAAATCAAAGTTGAACGAGAAAAACATATGACGCACACTGTCACTGAAGTTGAACAACCTAATGAGCCTGTGGCATTCAACAACAATATTTTTGGAGGTTATTCTGCTGAGTCATTTCTTGGAAACTTCAAAGCACCTCAATCACCTTTTTCTGCAAATACTTTTGTTTCTCAAATAGAAATTTTTTCACAATCTGATTCTTCTAGAATTGTAAATATTTCTGATATAATTGTAGATAAGCCAATAGATAAATCATTATTTTGGTCGTTATATTTTGATGGATCAAAGTCTAGTGATGGAGCTGGAGCAGGGTGCATCTTAATTGATCCAGATGGAGAAAAAACCATGCTATCATGTAGGTTAGAATTTGAGTGTACTAACAATACCGCAGAATATGAAGCCTTGATTCAAGGACTTTATAAAGCTATAGGGTTAGATGTTAAATACTTGAAAGTCTTTGGTGATTCCGAAATTGTCATAAAACCAGTTAGGAATACTATCCATTGCTTTTCAGGACATCTTAAACTCTATCAAACCCTAGTGCAAGATCTTACCACTCATTTTTTAGCATTCAATATTTCTCCTATTCCTAGGAATCAAAATGCATCCGCTGATTTGTTAGCAAATGTTGCATCCAAACTCCTTCCAGCTGAAGATTGTAGTCCTGATAGATTTTTTGTAGAATTGATTTTTCGCCCATCTGTCCCAGATAATGTCACAAATTGGAGAATATTCTATCATGATCAAGATATTTTAAATTTCATGACTTCAGAGAAATCATATGATGAGCAAATTATTGATGAGAATAATCATGATTTACAAATTGTCTCAAAAGGTAATGAAAATCCAATTCCAAAATCTGTTGTTAAATTATAGGATTTATATGATATTAAAGACAGATTCAAGAAAGTCACTAATGCTAAACTTCAAAGTTCCACTTTGAAGTTTGAATTAGTAAATCTTGGTTCTGATTCTAAACCTCAAAACGTTAATTTAGGACTCAATTTAACACCATAGGAAAGGAATGCTTTCATTAAACTTCTGAACAAATATAAAAACATTTTTGCTTGGAATTATGATGATTTAAAAACGTATGATACTTCGGTTATTCAACACACAATTCCAATGCTTCCTGATATTAAACCTGTTCAACAAAAGTTAAGGAATGTTCATCCAAATCTCGAAGGACAAATCAAATCAAAACTTAATAAACTTTTAAAAGCCAAAATCATTTTCCCTGTAAGGCACTCCAATTGGGTTTCCAATATGGTACCTGTAAGGAAGAAAAATGGTGATATAAGAATCTGTATTGATTTTAGAAATTTAAGCAAGGCATGTTTAAAAGATAATTTCCCATTTCCAACCATGGAACAGATACTTTAAAAGGTAGCTAGTTTTGAACTCATGTCCTTTCTTGATGGATTTTTAGGCGATAATCAAGTTTTAGTTCATCCAGATGATAGATTGAAAACAACTTTCAGAACAAAATGGGGAACTTATGCTTATCAGAAAATGTCTTTTGGTCTAATAAATGCAGGAGAAACTTTCCAAAGAGCCATGGACATAGCATTTAAAGGTCTGATCAATAAATCAGTTGTTGTTTATCTTGATGACATAACAGTATTTTCAAAAAAGAGAGCTAATCATCTACATGATTTAAAGCAAATATTTGAAAGATGTAGAAGGTTTGGTATTTCCTTAAATCCAAAGAAATCTTTCTTTGCTTTGGATGAAGGAAAAATCTTAGGATTTGTTGTGTCAAAAGATGGTATATATATTGATCCAGATAGAGTGAAAGAAATTTCTGATATTTCTTTAACTCATAACAAAAAATCCATGCAATCATTTCTTGGGCAGATCAATTTTGTAAAAAGATTCATTCTTGATTTTTCGTTAATTGTTTTACCTATGCAAAATATGATCAAGAAGAATTCAATATTCAAATGGGGGCATAAAGAGAAAGAAGCCTTTGAGACAATCAAATAAGCGATTATTAATGCACCAGCATTAAATACCCCTGATTTTTCTAAAGATTTTATTTTGTATACTTTGGCCACAGAAACATCCTATGCAGCTGTTTTAACACAGCTCAATGATCAGAAAATTGAAGCACCAATTTCTTTCTTTAGCTCAAATCTGTAAGGATCTGAGCTTAATTATTCCGATGTTTAAAAACAAGCCTTTGCCGTGTTTAAATCAATCAAACATTTCAGACCTTTTCTCTTGAAAACACATACAAAAATCATTGTCCCATTCTCTGCAGTGAGGCAATTATTAATTCAGAAAGAAGTAGGAGAAAAGAGAGCTAACTGGGTAACAGCCTTACAAGAATATGATATTGATATTAAACCAGCTAAGATCGTTAGAGGACAAGGTTTTTGCAGATTATTGGCAGGAGCTCATAACATACCAGAAAGTCAAGATTCAAATCAAGATATTCAAGTAAGTTAGGTAAGTGTTACAGATTCTGAATCTCAGTATGCTGATCTTATCTATTTCTTGAAAAATGGGTATGCTCCTTCTAATCTCAGCTATAAGAGTAAACATGCTTTAAGGTTAAAGACTATTAAATATGAGATCATTGATAATGTGTTATTCAGAAAGAATTATGATTCAATCTTATTAAGATGTCTTGAAAAGACTGAAGCTGAAAAGGTTTTGCAGGAATTGCATGATGGACCAACAGGAGGTCATTTTGGAGGTGATACCACAACTCACAAAATAATTCGTGCTGGTTATTACTGGCCTACCCTTTTTAAAGATATGCATGATTACGTAAGGAAGTGCAGAATTTGTCAAACTGCAAGTGGAAGACAAAGGAAACCAACTTTTCCTTTGCAACCAGTGAGTATTGAGCAACCATTTGAACAATGGAGGCTTGACATTATTGGTGAGATAGTACCTCATTCTTCCAAACAGCACAAATACATCCTTACTGCAACTGATTACTTTACAAAATGGGTAGAAGCAATCCCATTGAAGGTAGCCAATTCTGATGCAATTATTGATTTCATAGATCAATTCATCATAACCAGGTTTGGTGTACCTAACGCTCTTGTCCTTGATAATGCATCTTACTTTTCCGGAAATAGTTTAATAGAATTTGTAGTCAAAAGAGGTTTTAAATTGAAATATTCAGCAAATTATTATCCAAAAGGTAATGGTTTGGCTGAATCCACTAACAAAAATCTTATCAAAATCATTAAAAGGACCATTGATCAAAATCAAAAGAATTGGCACAAGTCTTTAATCTTTGCACTATGGGCTGATCATATTACTGAAAAAGCTTCAATAGGAACTTCACCTTTCAATTTAGTTTATGGAAAAGAAGCTGTGGTACCATCAAATTTAGCTCTTCCATCATTAGCCTTAGTGCAATTTATTGAAGAAAATCCTTCTTCATCCATTCAATTGAGATATGATCAAATCCTTAGACTAGAAGAAGATAGAGATAAAGCAAAAATTATTCATGAAAAACATCAACAGCTTGTAAAATCTTCTTTTGATGCAAGTTCTACCGGCCCAAAATTTTTGTCAATTGGTGATCTTGTTCTGAAATGGGATAAAGCACACGAAGAAAAGGGTAAACATACCAAGTTTTAGAAAATGTGGGTTGGACCATTTCAGATCATTGAAAAGATAGGCTCAAATACATTCATACTCCAAGATCTAACAGGTAAGAGAGAATCTCTTCCTGTAAATGGGCTTATCTTGAAGAAATTCTTTTCATAAGGAGGTAACCCCTTCTTAAACTGTACATATTCCTTTCTGCAGAGTTTTTAATTGTTTTTACAAATAAAAGTTGTTAATAAGTCTATAATTGACTGTTTACTATTTAGGAAAATTTCTTAGGAATAATATTATAAATATTTATTTTGTGTAAATAAGAATTTTTAAAGAGATGATCACAGTTTTTGGATAGTTTAAAATAAGATGTTAAACTTTGAAAGATTATTCCAATCATTTGCATGATCTTTTGAAAAATTGAGGAGAATGTAAAGCATTATAAGTTTATTGAGCAGAGAAAGGTTATCTATAAAAGTAAAGATTTTTCAAAGTCTTGGTACTCAAGAAACTCTGAAGATTGTCATCCATTGATTCTTAACGATAAAACTATTTCACCCCATCCATTTAAGTTGTGATTTTTTAGAATGTAATTCTAAGAAATTATATGAAAATTTAAGAGATAAGAAGTCTAATTATGAGCCAACTTACCATGTTCATAAGAAGTAATAAAACTGACATTACCAATACTGCATACCAAAACAGGGTAATGGCTTATAAATATAAGACAAGGGGTCTCATCACGAGCCAGCTTGTTCAGTTTAATTATAACTAGTGAATGGCATTGTTATTAACTGGCTACCAAACCAGAACAATGGCTCTTAAAAATAAAAAATAAGTAAAAGACAAAAACATGAGATAATAGGTCTTATGAATTTATCTTTTAAAAAGTCATAATTTTAGTTGGATGGGACAATGAATCGTTAATGGTTTAAAGGTAACCCTATCGAGACTATGAACGTTTGCAGGCAGTAGAGGCAATACCTATGACAATAGAGTATATTATAAAACCAAAACTTGGAGAAATTCACTTGCTTCATTATTAACACCAATCAAAGCTTGAGATAACCCAAAAATGTTTTTGTTCTTAAGGTATTAGAAAGAAATTGTGAATGATTTTTATTTCTTTTTCCTAGTTAGATTTTATTTAAAATATCCTAAGATAGTTTTCATTATCTTTAAAAATCTTTATTTACTAGAAATATAGTGTTCATTTTATTTTTTCAGAGATAACTGTTTCTTTCAGTGAATCGTCAATTGTTGTGACTAGCAACAACCCCCCTTTTATTTAATATTAGTAATAATACTAAATAAATGGGGACCCTTAGTTAAAAATCCAAAAAAATCAATTAGGATTTGTTTTCCTTTTCAAATAAAACTTTCTATCATAACTTAGGGAAATTCCTTAGAAAAAACCTTTAGAAACACTTAAGTTTATGATAGATTACAATAAATTTTTTCTTTAAACGAAATAGCACATCCATCGCAAATAGTAGATATCTTTTGTAAAACTGAAATTGCAATTTTGCGATATTGCGATAACGCGATCCCAAAAAGCCTATACCGGTTGCAAATCGCAGATCGCAGAAATGTGTTAAATGAATACTTTTTGATTTGCGATATTTGCGATTTGCGCTATTTGCAATTTGCTATTTGCAAAATTGCGATGGTTACGTTTTGCGATATTGCGATATTGCGATATTGCGCAGCAAATCGCAGATCGCAATGTCGCAGATTCATAAAAGCGCGTTGTTCAAAGAAAATCTTCCCATAAATCAATATCCGTTATGCGCTTTAATGATTGGATTAAATGAATGGATTGTCAATTAATGGTAAATGAGATTTTGTTTTGATCGAAAATCATTTCACGTTAAAATAATATATTTCATCCGCCTTTGCATTTAAAACTATCTCATCACCTTTCTCGTGCCATTACTCTCATTTAACTTGTAAAACGCAGGCACAAAGGAGAAAACGTCTATACAAAGCGTTCACAGAACATTATGGGTAAGAAAGAGAAGAGTTCAAATTCTGAAAACAGAGAAATGGCTTCATTATATGCAGACACCGCTTGCAATAAGGATGCCGGTATAACCACCTGGGAAGGAATGTATAATTTGCTCGAAGAAGAAAATCCTGTGGTGATGAAAGTTGCGGCTACAGCAGGTTCCAGTAATTCATCTGAGGCAACCCTTAAAGAACTGGCTTGTTCATTTCTGCCTAGGATAGCGGCAAGGCCAAGAATTCTTCCGTATACAGACATGGTGAAATGGGTGTTGGACAGCACCGTTATTTCAGACAGGCAATTTAGAACTCCAACTCAAGAGCTAATCAGGTCGTTCACTACGGAAGATTTGAGATTGATGTATCAGTTGCCGGAACCTCAGGCAACTTATAATAAGCAATTTATGGAAGATTTTGCCAGAGAACATGCAAATTTGTTGGAATGCACACAGGAGTGGACCAAAAGAGATGAACCGTTGAAGAAAAACAAACACAGTATGTACAGTACTGGTTCACTTACCTCTCCTTATTGTTTTGCTGCTGCCATGTTATGTAGGCTTTTTGGAAAGCCTGACATAAATATGATCTTGCCTGAATGGCTCCCTTTGTTAAATGCTGCCGTTAATTCTACAATTGTAGATTGGGCCAAAATCTTATCTGATAATTTGACCGCTGCTATTTTTCACTACCGGTCCAAACGAAGTGTTTCTCAGCGGATTTATCCGCCTTTTTATTTATCTGCTTATGTCATGGACGCTATCTGTTTTGTCTCTAAATTCCCTGTGATGGGTTGGCAATGAACAATCCACGATCCTTTGCCTATTCATGTGTATCATAAGGAACTGTGGGAGTCTAAGTTTGTCCCCCATTTTTAGAAAATTTGCCATGGTATAATGCTGCCATTGTACAGAACATTGCATAATAAGGATGCCCCAAGGTTATCCCCAAAAACAGAGGTCGACATTCTCCCTGTCGCGAGATGGTTTGGAGAAGAGTTGTTCACTTATGTTAGGGTTTTTGGAAGTTCTTCTTTCCCCCATGTTTTACCCCTATATGTTCCGGACAGACTTGTAGCTCGGGAGATTGCTTATCAGACCTGTGGCCAAGGAGGTTTAAAAAAGGAATTAAAAGAGAAGAAGAAAGGCATTTGGCCACAATTTCCCGTAAACTGTGGAACATTTTCACTGTTTGATGTTGGTCACGCATTCAAAGAGGTAAGCAACATTACATGCTTACAACTGTTCAAATTTTCGAGAAGGTTATTTGACCCAAATAATATTATTAAGAATTTTACCAATGCAATCAGAGTAAGGGAATTTTCCGGGGAACATGATCTTTTTGATGATATGTTCCAAACAAAAGGTTCATTTAAAGAAGTTTTGAATTCAGCTCAAATGCAGTTATCTCCAGAGGAATTCCAGCAATTTAAACTTTACAGAGAGAGAAGACTAACTACTATTCCTTTGGAAAATCTACGCTTGGAACCCGCAAGGGAAAAAACTCCTAGTGTTAGTCTTAACGACAGTTCGAGTACAGATAAATCTAAGTCAAAATCTGAAAGAGAGACTTCTGAACGTTCCAATAAGTCTAATGAAAAGGAAGATAAAATTGAAGAATCAGTGAAAGATTCTGCTCAATCGAAAGAACTTCCTCAACAACAAATTTTGACTTCTCAACAGACAAATCCTCCTCCTACCAATGTACAACAACAGTCAGTCACCATTGAATTAGACAAAGAATGGGAAAGCTTTAATCAATTGATTAATGTAGAAGGACAGAATGTACAGACCCCTATACAAACAACCAAAGTTTTGAGCACGGGAATAAGTAGCACAGTCACAGTAACTGAGCACATACCTATCACACCCTCCTCTGAAATTGTACTTAATGTAGAGGACATTCCTCCTCTAGATGTATTCTACAGCCCAAAATACAAAGCAGTAGTGAAGAAACAGAGAAAAAAGAGAAAGTTAGAAGGTGAAATTGCTACTGAAGCAGAACAACTAGATGTCTTGTGGAAGGATCCTGCCACAGAGCCTACTGATAATCTTGCTAAGTTATCTCAAATGACAGGGGCTTATGCTTCTGCAACTATTGATAAAGCATTTGAGATACAACTCTTATTAAATGAAAAAGAAGAGCAGATAAAAGTTCTACAACAGCAATTGCAGCAGGTACAGGCCAATAATGAAGCACAGTTGAAACTTGAAGAGTTACAGCAACAACTTCAAGAAATGCAAATTGGACATCAAAAAAGTTTGGCTGATAAAGAAAAACAAATACAGATTATCCAAGATCAGCGCAAAGATGATCCTAAGCTTCCTGAGTTTATTTCAGAAACTATCTCTTTAAACAATCAACCACTGCAACAAGAGGAAGTATTATGCCAAAAAATCTTGCAATGGAATTCTTTTTGCCAAGAGAGTGATAAAATCACAAATAATGTCGTAGATTTACGAAATGATTATGATTTAATTAATGAAAATATCAATGATTATTTGGTATGGCAAAAAATAGAAGAAGGAAGAAAAGCTGGTGCACCAATTATTAATGAAAACCACAAAGAAATACTTTTCAATAACTGGGATGCACAAATCAGAAGGGCAGTGAAAGCAGCAGAGGAGGCATCTACAACAGCAAACAATCTTACTGATTGTGTAAATGATAATTTGCACAAAGCTAATTTGATTTCAGAAACTGTTTCGGGATATCTCCCACAGGCACATCAACTGCAAACAGAATGGAGGCAAAAGGCAGAAGAAAAAGAAAAATCAATCCAAGGGTTGACAAGATTAAACTGGGACTCTTACTGGACATACTTAGTGAAACCACACAGTTAGCACAGTGCGCTTAATTGTATCATCAATTCTACTGAGAATATTGCGCCTACACTTGCCGATTCTGTCTTTTCAGGACAGTTGAAATCTGAAGTCGGTCAACCACATCTTCTCAAAACAATGCTAGATGCCTGCAAGTTTAAAGATCAAGTTCATAAGTAGTTAGTTAATAGTCTTTATTTTTAGATTTAGTTTTAGTTTTACTGTATTTTTTCCTAGGAAAAGGACGGTCATTAAACCGAATCCTTAATTTTTTGTAATATACTATTTTTATATTTAGCTAAGTAGTATTTAAACCCTTCTCATGCATTTAGAGAGGGGTCCTGGATTTTAATATTTTTGACTTGGAGATTACATTTCTGTACTCCACTGGCTTATATATTTTTTAAAAGGATCACAATCTGGTGATTTTATGCGGAATTATCTTTAAAGTGTTGCATTTCTGTACCTTGGATTTGATTTTGCATCAGAATTACTGGATTAGAGTATCAGATTTCATTTGAAAGCCTTCAAGATGAATAAGGTATTTCTATCTGTTCACTGTTGATTTCTTTTGTCTTATGATATTCACTTTAAAATTTGCTATCATTTACAGATATTTGTTTTCATAACATTTATTTATATATATCATTTTTTAGTATAATTGAAATGTTATCTTTCATAAGTATATGTAGATGATATATTATGATGAATGCAATATGTTAATACAACTCTGTTTAATTTCTTAAACAGAGTTATCTTTATTTGCTACTGCACAATTTCAATTAAACTTTAATACATTTTTATGGTTATTGTTTAAAAGAAATAATCTGAAGTTGTATTCACATATGATTGCCCGGGTTAGTTTTAGAATTTCTTTACCAATATTTAGTTTAAATTAGATAGTTTTATTTCAATCAATTTAGTCCCATTTTCACTCATCCAAATCAACCCATCACCAACCCATTATTTATAAGGAAACTGGTCCTTTAAATCCAGTCGGAGCCACCATACCAAGCGGAAAAGGAGCTGTCCTAAGGTCCCGACTAGGTGCTTTTCCCCAATGTTTGAAACAGAGATTTTTTAGGCTTCAACATTTTTGGCGCTAGAAGGAGGGCCTGAGCTATGAATGGCAAGTAAATCTTTACCTACAAGCCATTCTGAGAGCAAAACACCCTCATCAACTTCTTCAATTTCTTCTGAAATACAAAATCCTATAGAAGGAATTGAGAAGAATATTCAGACACCCACTACCAAAATCTCAAAACAATCAGACAATCAAAATCCCGAGTCTCCTGAAGTTCAAGATTTAATTCATAAATTGAAAGGATTCTCATTATCTTTAGATGAGTCTGAAATATTTGAAGGTAGTGTAACTTCAAAATTTGTTTCTTCAAAACCTCTTACTAGGCTTCAAAGTGAAAAACTTGGTATTTCTCCGAAAGAATTCCCTTTACCTAGTAGAGTCAAGACAAGAGAAAATCAATCAGAATCAGTAAGTGATATAAGTTCTTCATCTCATATTCAATTACCTGTTTCCGAAACTCTAACTCAACAAAGTACAGTCGTTTCCACATCATCTGCTCAATCATCATCAATATCAACATCATCTATTCCAACAACTTCTATTCAAATACCACCAGTTTCTACTACTCCTCCAATAGTTGTTCCAATAATGGCTAGACCATGGGCTACTCCAGGGGCAGTCAACATGGCTGCACCTTTACATGATTTACCAGACAATCCTGGAAAATGGCTTCCAAAGTTCAGTCCAGATCTTAACATTCAAGCTGAAGAACATATCAATAACTTTATGCTGGCTGTAAATTTGAATGGAGTCGTACATGAAGATGTTGTAGTCAGACTATTCCCTTATACTCTTCAAGGGGCAGCAGGATCCTGGTACTTTTCGTTACCTTCAGGATCCATAACAAGTTGGGCCATTTTTGCAGATCATTTTTTAACCAAATTTGGAGATGATAGATCAATAGCTACTTTAATCAATGATCTCTCAAATTTGAAAGCAGAACCCAAGGAGCCCATTAAAGATTTCAACGCTAGATTCAACAAACTCTTAAACAAAATCCACACCGATTCAAGGCCTAGTGAACAAGTCAGAAGTGAATGGTACATAACTGCCTTACCCTCAAACATAGAAATTTTTGTAGATAGAGCTGCAAAACCTACATTAGCCGAGAATATGAAAGAGGCTATTGCAGTAGAAAAACGAATTATTTCTCTAGAAAATAAAAATGCTATTGAGGAAAGGAAATCAAAGAAAGTCAGCTTCAAAGATGATTCAAAGAAAAAGGCCAAAGATCCATATGACATGGAGGGTTTACAAAAAGTTCTTAAAACCATGTCAAATGAAATGGTTGAAATTAAAAAACAAGTAGCTGAAACTTCTACCAAAAAACCATTCCGAAATTTCAAAAGAAACCAAGTTGAATCTAAACCTCCTAATTCAATCTCTAATGCAGAATCAGAAGAAGAGGAAGAAGAAGAAGATACATCTTTAGTATCAGATGAGGAAGATGAGAATGAAGAAATAGCTAAATTGCATGGAATGTGGGATTTTATTCTCCCTAATTCTGATAGTGAGGTTGAACAAGAAGCTATGCCTGTAAGTACTAGGAGTAAATCTACATCGGAACCGGTGCAAACAGTTCCTAAAAATAAAATTACAACTCCGAGTACCAAAGACAAATTCCCTACAAAAAAAGCTTCTCCATTACCTACTCAGAATCAGCCATCTTCTTCTAATCCTCCTTCATCGACAACAAAGACTTTAGTAGAGTCAGATCCTATGGAGTATAACATTGTTGAAGACATGAAAAATATTAAAGCCAACATTTCCTTACATGAACTCAGCAAACTAAAACACCAGCAGAAGTTGCTATTAAAAGAATTAAACGCTACACCAATTTCTCCTTTACCAAGTGGTGTAGTTGCAAAAGCAGCTAAAGGAGCTGGTAAGCCACCAGATAAGGTAGATGCTACTGATACAGTGCTCATTGGAGAAAAATCAAATTCTCAGACTCCTCCTTTTCTTTTGACTTATGAAATGTACAATAAGAATCTGCATAATTGTTTAATTGATTCTGGAGCTTCCTCTAATATAATGCCTACTTCTGTTTGTGCCAAATTGAATATCGAACCACAAAAATCGGTAGTTCATATTGTTCAATTGGATCGCTCTAAAGTTCAAGTTGTAGGAGAAATCAATTCAGTTACTATCAGATTAGCTTCCGATCCTAGGATTGTCCAAAGAATTGATATTTTGATTGCAGATATTCCTGAATTCTATGGATTAATCTTAAGCAGGGATTGGTCTGCGAAACTTAATGGTTATATCGCAACTGATTATTCACATATGTGGCTTGAGCACGTTGGAAGGAAAACCACTTCAGTTACCTGCAAATGGCCAACTGATCAAGTTGTTCTTCAGAGATGACATCTGATGCCATTGGGCATCCTTTGTATTGTATTTCTTACCTTACTCCTTGTCCTTTCAACATTTCATTTTGTAGTTAGATTAGATTTACTTTTCATGTTAAGTAGAAAAATAAATGATAGAAGAGCTTCTATTTTTCATGTGCTTAATGTTATATGATGATATTTGGATGGACGCTACTTATGTAATTTTGTGTGTTGCTTGGATGCAGATTCTGGATTCTCACATTCCTTCAATGAAGCAACGTGTCCCCAAGTAGAGCTAGATGTTGACCACACTTTGTCAACGATCCCATTGTAGTACACCCTCGTTTTTTCAAATGGGACACATCATGTTCGAGATGTTTACGCCATTCAGATTTCATCGACAGTCGACAATTTTATAAATGATGTAAACCCATTCTGCAGGTTTATGATGTAAATGATCTAAGTAAGACCACCATGTATGTAACAACCTAGGTAAGCCTAGTATTTTGGTGATGATTTCTATCCTAGGATGTTTTTTGTCTCATTGATTCATTTGTGTTTCTTGACACAAGTGATCGGCAGAGTTTTCCCCTCCAGCCTCACCCCAAAGTTAGGGTGGATTTTGTCATCAAGATGCTAAGTGAGTCCTAGTGTTTTCTATCAAGTCTTTGTAAAAGTAGTTTGGGAATAATCCTAACTAATTGGCTAGATTAGTTTATTACAAGCTGCTTGGTCTACTAGATCATGTTTTGAGTCGTATAACTAGGTAGCTTTTTGAGGGTCTATACGAATGGGTATTTCCCCTTTATGCATCTAAATGTATTTATCTTATGTAAAGAGGGTTGCAAAAAATAATGAAATCCCCTCTCAGTCAATTAATTAAATTTTCTGGCCAAATTAATTAAAAATCCTAAGTCAGAAATTTAATTAATTTTAAGTCCCAGGTGAGTTAAATTTCTTCATAGGAAAAATTCGCGGGTCCTTAAAAAATAAATTTTTAAAGGTTTGAGGCCAAGGGAATATTGAGAATTTCAAGAAATTTTGGACCCTTGGGCCTTGGTGGTTAAGTCAAAGTCAAAATTTTGAGGTAATTAACTCAAAAATATTATTTTTGAGTTAATTAAAATGGAATTAAATAATAAATTTGAATTTCCTCAAAATTATAATTTCAACGGTCCAGATTAAAAGATAATTAAATATTTTCGACTGTCGAGATTATTTTGACAAGGATCAATTGAACTAGACATTGGAGATTTTATTTTATAAATTAGAGGACTTTGTCAGTCTTTCGGGTCACCTAATCTTTGAATCTTGCACTTGTTCTTGGAAGCTCTTGTAATAATTTTGGTGAATAAAGCATAAGGACTTTGGGGTTATAAACTTTGGTGTTCCTTTTCCAGATCTATGTGGTGATATTGTCTCTAAAATCTGCTACTTTTATTGGAATTTTGATGGTTGATGGCCTTTATGGATTGAATTGCATACAGGTATCTTGTGTAGTTTTCTGGGTTTCTAAAATTGCATTTTTTTTAACGGAAATATTAGTTATCTATTTTTCTGAAAGGTCTCATGTTTATTTTTTTTAAATCTCTATTAATATAAAATTCATATCTAAGTATGCAGAGATCATTTTTCAAGATTTTAGCGTTTGGGGAAGTCTTCAGTTAGATCAGCGGACTCTCAGATATCAGAAAATCTAAAAAATTTCATTGTTTCCTAATTCCCAAAGTCATCTTACGGATTTTTTTTTTTTTTGCAGGGTCTTGCTTGGGCTTGTGCCTCTTTTAATCTCTCTTTTTATTAATTGCGAAAAAATGGTTTTAAATCTAGTCATGAGGGCCTCTGATCTGTAAAATAGCTCTGTAAATCTGCAAATATTTTCCAGGGTGTATTTTCTGTGCATAGTTTTGGGTTTGGATTCCTTGTTTTTCTGATTTTGTGCAGGTTTTACAGGGAGATTCTCAGATTTTTTTTTAGATCTGAGCTAGATCTAGGCTCTGAAGGGTAAGATCTGGCCTCAGGATCATTTCTGTCTGCAGATATGGGTGTTATCTTGTCTCAAAGGTGTAAATATTAGGTGCATCTAAATCAATATTTTTAAAATCTGAGTTATATTGGTAAAAATTTATTGATGGTTGAAGAAAATTATTCGAAATTTGTGTGCCTGCAAATTTTTTTCACTGCCCATCATCTTGACGCTGCCCGTCCGTACGCTATGCATCAACCATCCTTTTACTCAACCTACAGTTTCCCTTCTTTCTCCTACGTAAACCTCCCATCCTCATGCTGCAGCTCCCTCCCTCTACATCTTTCCCTTCTTCCCTGCGGCTGCCATCGATCCATCCTCATCGACTCCCGCTGTCCATTTTCACGTAGCTGGCTGCCATCTCCTCCGTCCGCATCATCGAACCTCCTTCATCCTCTGCCCTCACGACTCCCATTCAAACTGCACAAACCGAACTCATAAAACATTACCATATCTTTTAATCTTTTATGTTTTACGATTTTTGATTTTGAATTTTTATAGTTTGGCATTTGAAAGTTTAAAAGAAATAAAAAAAAATAAAACATTTAACTTTAGATTTTAATTTTTGATTTTCTATTTTTAATTCTAGCTTTAGAGTTTAAACTTTATATATATATATATATATATATATTTTTTTTTTTTTTTTAAATTGACTTTAGTCTTAGTTTTAAATTTTAATTTTTTGATTCCGCTGAGTTAGTTTAGTTAGTGTTTCAACTTTAGGATTTGATTTTTTTAGTTCTTTTTAGATTTTGAAATTATATATATATATATATATATATATATATATATATATATATATATATATATTATTTTATTTTATTTTATTTTATTTTTTAGAACTTTAGCTTTATTTGTATATATATTTTTGTTTTTAGATTTAAAAAGGAAATATAAAAAAAATTAGAAAAGGGTGAAAAAACTTTAATAAAGTGGTTTTGGATTAAAGTTTTCCCATAAGTCAAGGGTGGAACTTTTTATCTAAAATATGACTATAGGAAAATTTTAATTTTATGAATTGGAATTGTTTAGACTTATCACTTTAATTTGGAATTATTGGGAATGTCTAACATTTAAATTCGATGGTACTCTCATGATAATATTTTTGTTTCGAATTTAAATTGTTTTGAAGTTTAAATTGTTGGTTCTAAGTATTTTCATGCTTAACTGTGGTTGATGATTATTGAGCTATCTTTAATTGTGGTTTTAAGTTGCTTGAAATTGGTGATTAATTACTTTAGTCAACTATGAGAATATTTCAAGTAATGATAAATTGCATGTCTTTATCAAACATTGTTGATACATGATTACAAAGGGTGTTTTATCGAATATCATTGTGGTGAATTGATTTTTCATAGCAGCAGTTACCTATCAATTACTTGATTTTAATTTCATAACGGGATATTTTGACTCCAAAAGGCACTGGTTTTAAGAGCTTCAAATCTAATTGGATCTGTAAAATCTCGTTAATCTTAACAAGTACTTGGTCATTTAACTGTGTCTTATGAATTGGTTGGTTTTCAACCAGTTATCCTTCTTCATTTTCGTTAGGGTCTACCTCCCTTAGTCTGTAAGGAGACAACTTAGATAGAGAGATTGGGGATCAGGGTGACAGCCCCTGATCTGAGTCGTTGTCGCGGTGCCTAGACATTATATGCGACAACAAGACCCACATTGCATGTCACGAAGAGCGATGGAGGCGATATTAGGGATTATAGATTGGTTAGCCTTACCGGATAGCACATTTATTAGAGTGTTCGGCGAGTAGAAGCCACAAAATATTTTGCCAAGATATGCCACTGAAAAAATTGTCATGTAAGAAGTATATTACCATATCGCCACAGGGTTGTCAGCAGCACTGCATAATATGAATAAGGCACCATGGCCCACTCTTCCTTTGCAGATCAAATTATACAATATTAAGAATCTCAAAATTGCATATACCAAATCAAAGTCCACAATGAAGTTTGAATTCGGTAAAAAAGACTTCAATCCATATGATCTAAGGGGAATTTGCAAGGACCACTGTGCGCAAATCTATTACAACTGGGTCAACAGGGCATACTGTTGGCCGAAGGAGGAACCATGGAAGAATTTCTATAAATCCTCCATACCCCGTGAGCCAATCAACATAGTTGGGACTTCTCAAGTTATCCCTTAAATGACAACAGTTTCCGAAGAAACAACAGTATAAGACAACAAACATATACATGATAAGGGAAAGAGGAAGGTTGCTGATAGTGAAGAGGAGGAAAAAATATGGAATATTCAAGCATATTCTATCATTCAATAGGCAACTTTGGAAATAGAAGAAAATATGAGGAGGAGGAATCAAAGAGAAGAGCGGAGAAAGAGAGAAAAAAAAATCTTGGAGGAAGTAGAACTAAGATCACAGAGAGCATAACAAGAGCTAAGGGAAGAACACGAGTTAAGAAGAAGAAAAAACGAGTATAAGAAGTAGGAAGAAGGAAGGAGAGGTGCCACAATGGAAGAGATGACACCTATACAAGTAGAAGAGAAGGTTCTGCATTAACCAACAACAGAAGGAGTGAGTGAACAGATGCAGGACCAGGAGCTTTATCAAGAGATTAAACAGTTGATTGAAGTCGCATACATGGAGTTGGGACCAAAGGTGCCAGATGAATATGTGGACCTGATGCCTAGCGCAGCACAGGTCACCATTCAGACTCCACCACCTCCAGTCGTAGAGCCAACCCTGAGTGAGGAAGGGGATATAGTTCCCCTTGATGATGATCTAGTGATGGATGTGTACAATCTATCATTTGATGAACTCGAGAAGAAGATTGTACAAGCACAGAGAAAGCACTTCCCGGATGATCATGCATCACCTTCATTTATGAGAGAAAGGGTGATAGTGGCAGACACCAACAATAATCAAAACGCTATTTCCAATGCCAACTTGGCCTTCATAGGTGCTGTGAAATATAACACTCAATATTTGTTGGCTGAGAATAAGAAGTTGGTGCAAAATCTACAGGAAGTCTGGAAAGAGAATGAACAAATCCGTGCAACAACACAAAATGCACCTTCCGCACAAGTATCTCAGGAGGAGATAAGATCAAGGATACTTGCTGAAGTATCCACACTTGGAGACACTATGCAAGACCTTTATGAGGAGTTTGTGATCATATATAAGGATTTTTTCTGCTTACATGACTTGTAACAACAAAGTAGAGATTTTGTCAAGATCCTTATGAATGTACGAGTTGTCATCACCACCGTGCATGAGTGGACAATGTGATATAAGGAGGCACCGCTTACACTGGTGAAGAAGATGAAGTCGCAAGTGGAGCTAGAGAAAGAAAGAGT